>OZ025289.1:156998700-158370464 GCA_964019185.1 Maratus speculifer
CTCTTTGTCTGAAATGCAACGTATGTACTTGTTTTGTGTACTATTCACGTCTAAAAAATAGACAGACTAAAAAATAGATTAAAAAATATTCAGACGTCTAAAGAATAGTATTACAACTGGATATTACAGACATTACAATTTTCTAATGTTTCTTGCGTTTTATTACACATGATTCGTTCAGTGAAGTAACCTGCTATTTAAGTTGAAACAGAGTAAAATTTATGTATGATATATAGAGATCACCAACAGTGCATATAAAATTAAGTAAAATTTTATTTTTATTATTATTATTTCTACTAAATGTCAAAGCATAAATAAACTCATAATAAGAAAGTCATGGACATAGACTATCATTTCTATGTGTAGAAAAAATTGTTAAGGCAAAATAATACTCGATAAAAAAAACAAATACTGTTAATAGTACACAGACGCTGAAGAAGTAAATTTTTACTTTATGCATCAGTTATAGTTTTTCAGGAATCAATCTAATAATCGACGAAAAAAGACACAAAAATAGTGTTGTGTTGGTCTAACTGCCCACGAAAAAAAGGGCTTCACCTATTCACAGTATATTGCGCAGTGTTAATACTGAGAGAAACGTTATTGAAAAAAATAATTAAGGCTCATTCGCTTTTAAAAGGAAACTGTCAAAAAAATAACCTATGGATGGAAACTGTTTACAAAATTATAGGCTTAAAATTCCTTTTCACCAACAGAAAAGTTATTTTCGAAATTAAAATTCGAAATTCATTCGTGTAAAATTTAAAGCTACAATGATCACAAAAATTTGCTGGTTATATTACAGTCGAACCTCCTGTATATGAATCTCAAGTGGAATGAAAATGTTGTTCGTGTTAACAGTAATTCATGTTATCAGTATCAAATCTTTGTATTCGTTTCTATAGGGGATTGCGAGAATAGTTCATGTCAAAAGTAATTCACGTTAGGCGTGTTCATGTAAACGAGGTTTGACTGTATCAATATTTGGAATATTTCAGTGACTATTTTTGAAATATTTCTGCGTCATTCAAATATAAGTTTAAAATTCGTTGAATAAAAAACTAAATCGTAAATCTGAAATCTGAAATATGTCTAAATTCATTAAAGAGTACTTTCATTAAATTTCCCTTTCAAATTTCATAGATTCAGCTTTTATGTAATACTTTTTTTTCACCCATTAGTAATGCTGTGAAATGTGAGAATCTTTTCCAAACTAACAATTTTGATTTCTTATTTAAAGTAAAGATTTTTTATGCATGTTTTTCTTGATAAATAATAAAGATAGAAGTGGTATATAGAAAAAAATCATACGCGAATAAATAGAAATAAATAAGTAAATATATTTATATTTAATAAATAAATGTATATATATATATATAAATGTAATGATAAATCGACCATTCAGTGTAATAATAATTCGACGAAGGCTATGTTCCGTAAACTCCTAAGAATATTACTTCTAAGTATCAGCAGCAGCACGAGCAGAGTAGTCGCTCCGGCGGTTGGCAAGCAGTGGAAGAGTTGCATTGGGGAATTTCCCCATTATAAAAACAAAATCCATGAGTCTTTCACTTCCTTTATTTATTAACTCATAAACTACGTAAGTTCTTCCCCACATTCACCTTGGCCTGATCATCAAATATTCCAACTTCGTGATTAAGCTGCATTCCAAGATATTAGAATTTTGGGGGGAAAAAAGAAACAGCATCCTAATAATTTAAAAGTCAATCGCATTCTCGGGAAACATGACATGGCTTCCGAGCAGTTTTTTAAGAAAAATGCATTCTAATTCAGCGGAGCAATGAAACGCGCGTCTTGGTAGTTTAAAGAAAAGGTGCATTCTGTTCTCCTGAAAAGCCAAATGAAAAAATCATTTTCACGACAAAACTAGAGCCCTCCTACTTCGCGTCAATCATTTTAAAAATCCAATCAGGATGGACTCGAGCCTCTAACGGACAAAATGATCATTCTAATTGGCCGTAATAGGCGGTCTATTGGCAAGAACTATATTTTTTCCTCGGAAGACAAAGCCCTTTAGCAATGCGTAGTAACACCTGTCACGCGATGTTAAAAATAAAAAATAAAATTAAAATCCCAGGAATATTGCAGAAAGTAAAAAGCTTACGAAATACCTGCCGCCTTTTTGAGAAGCAAGAAATAATTTATTAATAACTAAAGTAAGAAAAGAATTTTAGCTGTTACAAGTTACGAAACTAAGATTGAAATATGTTCCACAAATTTAGAATTGAAGCTAAGAGAGAACAAAAAAATGGCGCAATTTTTTTTTTTTATTACAAATCCCCCCTCCGAGAAAGACGGGTGAAAAAAGTAGGTCTGAGACCTGCAATTTCACAGAAAGGGAGATGATGCAGACTTAGCTCACGAAGTTGTTGATATAAGTAATAATAATTAGATACTAAATAAAAAAAATTTAAATTAATTTCTCTTTTTTATATAAATATAGAATTCAAATTTAAAAACACTAAGGTGATGCGTGGAATAACTTCAAATTTAAATACAATAAAATAGGCATCAATACAAATACAAGATATAATCTTGTTTAAAGTGCACATCATAAAGTAATTTGAAAATATAAGCAATTACCCATAGTAATAACATAAAAATGAAAAACAATAACGTTGAATTCTTTTTTAAGAATGTCAAATCTAGAAATGAAGGAATTTAATAGAACTTTCTTGAAATCAATGTTGAAAGTTTGTTTCAAAAATCCATTTAAGAGTCATATTTGGAGTATTCATGATCTCTTTTCAAGGAAGTCTAATTATATCTTATTACTTGCCCAAGAGTCATATTTGGAGTGGTATAGTCCATTGCCTCTTTTCAAGGAGGTCTAATTATATCATTATTAATTGTCCAAATTCAATATAGTAAGACATTTTATAATATAGTAATAATAAACTTTAACAATGTAAATAATAAACAATATAAGTAAGAAATATAATAAGGAAAAATATCAATAATAATAAATATCATAAGTATAAGTAAATCTCATAATCGGTATAAGTAAATCTCTTAATAAGTAATAATAAATATCACAAAAGACATTCTTTAAATACTTAATCTCGTTTATCTCATCTCATATTTTTGGGATGAAATATAGAGAGAAGTGAAATAAAATAAAAAATACAATCAATTATGAAATCATTTACTTAATCTGGTAATTCGAGTACAGGATTAAGTAGGAATATGTACAAAAAAAAAATTAAAATATAATATGATAAATTAAAATAAAATAAAGATAAATAAAAATTTTGTTCATGTTTGAGAATGCACGTGACCTTTAAACTACTAAGATTCTTAAAAAGAAATATTAATAAATGATAAAAATAAAAAACAAGATCTATTCATGTCAAATAATTACGCAATAAATATTCTCTCGGTGTGATAAAACATTGCAAGATACAAGTAGAAAAGAGAAAAATAAACAAAATTATATTATAATTGACATGTACTTGGACTGGAATGCAGAAGCAAAGAAAGAGAGAAAGAAAAAAAATTAAAATAAAGGGATAAAAATTTTGTTACTTGGCAAATAATTAATTTATTAATTGATAGCTTAAATTTAATATTACAAATAGGTTCAGTTGAAAAAAAAATTTTGTATATTTTTAAATATTTATTTGTTATTAAACTATTCTAAGTAGGGTAATTCATTACAGAATAAGAAATTTCCACTTTGTTCGTCTACGCCGGCATAAACAAACAAATATAAAAATTTCCAGACAAGTGACACTCTCGCTGCAGTCAAGAGATATCATTGCCATTCTGTAAGAATTACAGGATATTATCTGAATTAAAATATGAAAAGAAATTTACTGTTTAAGAGAAAAAAATTATAAAATGATAAACTAGAGATATAGTCTAAGCTACAGTTTTTACTTGAGTTTGTTGTTGTTGATTAGGGGGGTGTTGCTCATGACTTAATTTAAATTTATCAGGGGAATAATAAGGCCTTAATTTAGATACATGTACTATTTCTGAACTTTTGAACTGGTTTTGCCTATCAATTTCAAAATTTACTTCGGATAATTTGTTAAGAATTTTATAAGGGCCACTAAATACTTGTGATAACTTTCTAGTATTAGGGTACTGAAATTCTTCATAGATAACTAGATCTCCTATTTTAAATTTTGGTTCGATATAAACTTTATCATAATATCTTTTATTTTTTAAATGAAATTCATCAGTTCTTGCTTTAGCAATTTTAAGTGCTTCATGAACAGGGGGATAATAATTTTGTTGTAAGGGGGAGTCATAGGGTAATTGGCCAAAAAGCAAGTAAGCAGGTGGAAATTTAGTAATAGAATGGGGTGTATTATTATATTCATTAATTACCTCAGTTAAAAGCTTAGTCCAGGGAATTTTAGAGGTAGTGGAATTTACTTTACATTTTAATCTAGTTACTATTGTCTGATTTACTCTTTCACATTTCCCATTCGTTTGTGGATGATGGGCAGTGGTCAAACGTTGTTTAATATTATGATTTCGCAGGAATTTTTTGAATCTTGAAGAAGTAAAAGCAGCATTCCTGTCACTAAGTATTTTTTGAGGGGACTGTACACTTGAAATCTTACTAAAACAGAATAATTGTTGAGGGATTTTGATATTGAAGATTTGTTTCAGACAATTTGTATAAGTTTCTGTAGTGACACTTTTGGAAGGAAATGCCCAAACATATCTTGTGGCATGGTCTATTATAATATGGAGATATTTTTTTGTAGAATTATAATAATTGAACCCTCCTACAGTATCAACAGACAGACAGTCAAAAGGTTGATCTGTAGTGGGCATAGCTTGTAATAAGCCAAATTTTTTCTGTCTAAGTTTTTTATTTTTCTGGCAAATATCACAGTATTTAACAAAGTTAGTAATGTCTTGGGTCATATCTGGCCAATAATAGTTAGGAGAAATTAAATTTTGCATTTTTTGAACACCAGGGTGACCAAACTGTTCATGAGCAACACTAAGCAATTTTTTTCTTAGGGACATGGGAACTACCACTTTACGAAAACCTTTTCTTTTAACTATAATCAGTCCATTGTCATTAATATAATTTGATCCACACACATTTTCTTTTTCTTGCATCTCAATAATCTCTTTAACGTCAAGAAGAAAAGTAAGGGGTTTACAAAAATGAGAAATAGGGTTTCGGGTCAACATGTCGGCTTCGACATTTGTAGATCCCTTTAAGTACTCTATTTTGTAATCGAACATACTTAACTTCAATGACCACCTAAATAATCGACCTCTTAAATGTTTGACATTTTTTAACCAAACAAGAGATGCATGATCCGTATGGATGGTAAATTGTACACCGTGAAAGTAATGATAAAATTTATCTAAAGTATCAATGATAGCAAGACACTCTAGTTCGGTAATGAAATAATTTTTCTCATAACTTCTCAATCCTCTAGAAAAATAAGCAATTGGAATTAAAAAGTTATTATGGTCGGGTTGTTTAAGAACTGCACCTACCGCTACCTGAGAAGCGTCAACAAACATGTGTAGGGGTAATTTTGGGTCATAAATCTTTAAAATTGGTTTAGCAATGAGGGCATCTTTTAATTTTTGAAAAGAGTTTTGATATTCAGTATTCCATTCCCAAATAGTATCTTTCTTAAGTAATTTATTTAGGGGGTGTCTAATTTCA
Organism: Maratus speculifer; assembly: GCA_964019185.1. Lineage (NCBI taxonomy): Eukaryota > Metazoa > Arthropoda > Arachnida > Araneae > Salticidae > Maratus > Maratus speculifer. Next base: position 157,004,372 of record OZ025289.1, read on the forward strand.
GCATATTTGTCAATAAATTTATGATACACATTTATAGAACCAAGAAATCTTTGTAATTCTTTAGTGTTAGTAGGAGGTTTTAATTTTTTAATCGTTTCTATATTAGTATTAGCTGGAGTTAAAGTTCCATTTTGGATTTCATACCCTAGAAAATTGATTTGTTTTTGAGCAAAAGTACATTTAGATAATTTTAATTTAATATTTTCTATTCGGCATAAATCAAAAATTTGGATGAGATGCTGTATATGTTCATCTATTGATTTAGAAAAAATAATTATATCATCAAAATAATGACAAGCAAAGTCTATTTTATATTTTGTAAGAATTCTTCTAATTGTCCTGTTGAAAATTGGGGGGCCTACCTTTACACCAAAGGGAAGAACATTCCATTCCCAGAGCCCACAATTAGTAGTAAAGGCTAACTTTTCGGAATCGGCTGGGTGAATAGGTATGTGCCATTAGCCTGAGGCTAAATCTAGTGTAGAGAAATATTGGACACCACTTAATTTGTCTAAAATTTCATCTATTCGGGGCAAAGGTTCAGCGTCATTTTTCATAATAGAATTTAATTTTCGGTAATCAACACACATTCGGGTTTTTTTGCCTTCATCTCGTTTATTTACTAACGTAACTGGAGAAGAATATGGGCTATAACTTTCTTTAATTAACCCAGCAGCTAATAAGGATTGGATTTGTTGAGATATTTCTTTTTCATCAGCAGTGGATGTACGATAAGGCCTCAAAGATATTGGTACACTGTAAAAATTTTTTGTAAAATTCCAGTAGATGTACCGTAAATTTCACGGTACTTCTACCATTTTCACTCTTTACGGTATGAATACCGTATTTCTAAGGTATATTAAGTGTAAAAAACAGTTTTTTGTACTGTTTCGATTAAAAACGGTATTTACACAGTAAAATTATTATTTTTCCGTAAAAACTCGGTATTTATACCGTAAAATAATTATTTTTCAATAAAAAAACGACATTGTAAAAATTTTCGTAGCATTTCAATAGATGTACCTAAATTTTACGGTACGTCTACTGTTATCATTCTTTACTGTATGAGTACCGTATTTCTAAGATATATTAGGCATTAAAAAAAGCATTTTCTGTGCTATTTCGATTATAAACAGTATTTATACCATAAAATGACCAATTTTTGTGCTATTTCAATTATAAACGGTATTTATACCATAAAATGATTGTTTTTCAGTAAAAAGGCGATATTTATACTGAAAAAAATTATATTTCAGTAAGGGAAAATATGGTATCCTCGCCTCGGTGTACGGCATTTTCTCAAGCGATGTTCTTGTTGTTGCTAGGTAAATGCGCGCAGATCTGAGGAGATGGGGGGGGGAGTGCAGCCATTAACTTGTTTTGGAGTCCAAAAATCTCAAAGGGTCCCAACTCCTGCAATACACACTGTTTATTATAATTTTTATAGATACCATAATGTAACAATAAAAAAAGAGAAAGGACTGTATTTACTTTTGTTAAATAGTATTAAAGAAGAATAGATAATTATTAGAATTTATAATTATTATCTTTAACTACAAGAAAATAAATAATGTAATTTACGAAAGATGACTAAAGTAGTCTACAAAGTAGACGAGGCTTTATTAAAGATTCACATGCATTTTATGTGTCTTGCGTGTCTGTGTAAGGGGGGAGGGACTGATTCTGGGCCCGTCACGGTTCTCGACGGCCTGAATAGATGTTGTCTTTCTAGTGGGAACTTTTAATCTATCATACTGAATGATGTCAAATCCATCCTTAATTTTTATTGGAGAATTATACAATTCATAGAAGTGAAATTCTAAGATTTTAAACTAGTTTAATTAATCACTTATTCATAGTCATGCAATTGGAATTGTAATATTATGTACGATTGAATATATATACCAGTGATATTCTTATATGTTAAAAGAGTTTGTTCAACTTTGTGTATGCTCTTTGTGTTTCATTCAGTTATATCCTCATACCGGACGTGCAGGACAAAGAAGTATGTAACATTTTAACTATTTTTAATTGAAAGTAACTATTATGCATGTATTTTTATTACATTTTTAACTTGCATTAGTTCTTATTAAATTTCTTCTTTACTGTTATATATTTGTCTTATTAATTTATTTTGGGTTTAAAAATTATGACATTAATAATTAATATTTTTTTAGGTATGACAAATAACAAATTTTTCAGCTAAAAATTTTTTGAAATTAAAAGTTCTTTAAAAAAGAATCTATTAATACAATGTGAAAAATTTCCGTGGTGGAATTTCAAAGTGGAGTCTATTCATGAAGTAAAATAAAGAGAAGCACCGACATATGGTACTGCTTATTTTTTGAAAACTCCAAGCTGGGCAACACGAAGCGTTTTACCTTTTTCTTTTTCCTTATTCAGCGACACACTAGTAACACGCATGTTCACGTTCTCTACAATTCTAATGTATGAATGTATCTCTCACGCCTTATCGAACGTTGCCTCTCTCAAATAATGAAGATCGGCGGCTAGTAAGTTGTCTGTTAAAAAAAAATGATATGGTATAACGTATCGTGTGTGCTCAGATGGTGAAATTTTGGGGCCTATAAAGACCCATCCCCCGCGAATCCCCACGTTCAAAATTTAGACAAAATTATCATAAAACTAGAAAAAAATACATCCTTATCAGAAAAAAATAATAAAATACCAAACAGTCAGTTGGCTTAGATTTACGCTTAAACCACCGGTAAAACTGCAAACACCGGTCCTCTTTCCTCTACCAACCTCATAAATAACTAAAATTCAAAAAATTTTTTTCGCTTACGTTGTTAGAATTTTATCGAACTCAGACCCCAATCTCGATGAGCTCAGGAATTTCGTAATTAACAATTCTGTTGATCTAATCCTTAAAAAGGTGGTGAAGTTCAAAAACTCTAAAAACCGCAAATCAAAATTTTAGAACCTATGTCACTCGACGCTCTTTCGCCATACGGCTCAGTATTGAATTCAGACACTTTACTCCGGGAGGGACTTCTGTGGCTCCGGGGGTGGGGGAATGAAACCTTTTTCCCCAGTGAAAACACAAGAACTCTATTTTTCCGGGGGAGGGGACATTTCATTGCACTGGGGGGGGGGTTCCCTCTGGGGCACCCCATTAATTCAACACTGATATGGCAAGACTGTTATTTTTGTTTAAAGAAAGGTCTCTCATTCGGTAACTCAATCTCTCCCCTCCAAATTTTGGAAAATTAAACACTAAAAACCATTTAGACAGTTTAAGTTAATTCACAGTCTCATCCATATGTCTTCAAACCTTGGACAATCCCCCCTTCCCCGATCTCTCTTCAGTCCGGCTTGGATAAATTATTCAGACTAGATGTTGAATGATATTTTCAGGTTACTTCAGTGGTCATCAGTGGAATTTTGATGCAAACACTACCACTGATGTTTTTAAAAGAAATAGTCGATGCCTCCTACCCGATTCAGTATGATCCATCGGATGGATCGACCTTGCTCAGTTAAAGATGTCTGTAAAATAATGATTCCCTATTCCCTGATTTTGCACTCACTTTACCATATTTCAAGTAAATTATAGAAACGCGGTTAATGTTAAACGCGGTATAACGTTATTTACTTTTTGGTAATTTTGGACCCTTTCCCTCCCTTTAAATATCATACGTTACTTCCATCAAACTCCCTGGCCCGGTAATGATATCATTATCAAAGTGTAAAAAATTTTTTTAGAATTTAGTTCTTTTGTTTTGATTAACATACAAAACGGGTTAAATTTATTTTTCGCAAACTTTATTGATTCAATTGAAGATAATTTAATAAAATATCGCCTTATTCAAATAAAAATAGTTAACAAAATAAAAAAAAGATAATGTACTATTTTGAACAAAATACCACGTTACAGAGAAAAAGAGATAATTATAATTGGGTCAAAAATGATATCGATATAAAGGCAAATCCCCCCCTTCCCTTAGAAATATCTTACGATATCATGTGTCAGACCCTCCCTCCCCCCTAAAAGAATAATGTTATATATGCACAGCACCTAATAAAAAAAGTTAATATATCATTCTTGTTTCTAGTAAAACCATCGTAAATATTGACTGAGCAAAACATTTTCTTTGAAAATGTCTGATTATAGGCAAGATAATACAGAGCGTGAAAGTTTGCTTTCGGCCGAAGTAATGGTGTCAAATTTTCGAGGCAAAAGCCTTTTTTACGGGTAGCAGGATAAGTTTCGTATTTACCAACCAACCAACAAATCTAATGGCGTCAGTTTGTTGATTTCGGGCAATGAAGAACTTGAGATCCAGTCATTCATATTTAAGTAAGTTAATCGGCTGTATTTCTTGTTTTCCTTTAACTTACATAATTAGATAACTAATTTGAACTATACATGTTTTAAATTGTTTTTTTCTTAAAACTATGTTATTCATTTCTTTGGCTAAGTTATATAAAAATTGGAAAATAAATTACTTTGTTTTTGAAATGTGCGTGTTGGATTAAATTGCGTTAAAAATAGCAAACTGACATCTATAAAATTTTGAATATTTTCTGTTCAATATTTCAACTATTTCCTTTTAAATTTAATCATTTTTACTAGAATATTTGCGTAATATTAGTAATTTACATTTATCTTATTCAAAAGAAGGAATTCGACTTATTTCATTCCTCCTTTTGCTAGACTGTCCCACGCCCCACCGCTATTGTTTTTATGTTAAACTATTTATATAAACAACAGTGCTGCTTTTAAGTTTAGTTAAAATTATGGATAATGTATAATATTAGGTTTTCTAAAGATGGGAACTATTACAGCTACAGGTAAACAAGTCATTAATATACAGCAAATATTAAAATTATAGTAAGCAAATTTATTTTTTAATAAACAATTTTTTTATACAAATCTAAGTTTATGCTGAAAAGCAACTTTTTTCAACTGAAGATTTGGTTGTCATTGCTCCATCTCAGTGGCTTAGCTAGGATAGGTGATACCCAGAGCGGATGTAAATTGTGTTACCGCCAGCCACCATGGTGTCACCCCCCCACACCGATCCGTTATATTTTTTCATTCACAATTGTACGCTATTATAACAAATGGCCATATCATTTCTCATTTACCTTTTGCCCTGCATTGAGAAAAAAAAAACAGAAGGGCGAATTTTTACTTAACCCATAATCCGCTTAAATCAATGTGGTGTCTGTATGTCGAAGAAAATTCTTTCTTTTAAAGTTTGCTTTTGTTATCCAATCGTTGGATACATTAGATTTTTGTTCTCTGGTGCAAATATCTTATTTAAACACAACAGTCTGCATAAAATTTCAACTTCTTTTAGAAAATAAAATTAACTCTATTTCGTCGTACGCTAGAAATTTAATTTTATTTCAGAATTTTTTTTCCCAATGGTGTAAGATTATACATATTAATTTTCAAATAAATATTGGGTGACACCCGGGTTGGACCGCCCCCCCTGCCCCCCACTAACTACGCCACTGCCTCCACCTAGTATTGTGATTGATGTTTAGAATAATACGTAATGAGGAAAAATTTCTGTCCCATTCTATCCCATTCTCCATTACTAACTAATATTGTAATAAATATTAGTACTATTTATTACTAATATTAGAACTAGTACTAACTAATATATCCCGTACTTGAATAACATTAATTAATTAAAGTTTGAAAACATAGTATATTAACACACGAAAAAAATCATAAAAACCTGATTTAAATAAAAAGAATCTGATTTAAACAAAGATATACATATATATTTTTTAAACTATGATTGTTTTGCTCCTTAGTTGCTATTTAAAAGCATGCATGTTCCTGCATATCCCATTCATAATACTAATTTTAAAAATAGTGAGAAAATGGTGTTTATATTAAGACTTTTTTTGGTTTTAAATGTTTATAAAAAAAAAGACTTGTGCATTGATTGCTCTTAACCCGGGAGAACACGCCCTTACCCAGTGTTTGAATGGTTTTAACTTTGTCACCAATAAAATCAAAATATAACAACTACTTTTTTTAGACGGAAACAATTCATACAAATTTTGTGATAAAATAAGTTGAAGATTACTTTAAAAAAATTAGTGGCTACAATTGTAAAAACCATACGCACTCAGGGTCTTTTAGGCCCTGCGCACGTCCTTCCGAGTTAAAATTAGAGTCATCGTCCTGTTTAATTTTATAGAACACAGTAAAAAGAGGGGGGGTGAGGAAATTAAGTCAATGTAAATCAATAAACCAGTTGATATGGCCCTTTTAAAATTCAGCTGGCATATTTGCAAGTCTGATTAAAAAAATTCACTGGCAACTCATATCTATGTGTTATTACAGTATTTATGTTTTCACTAGTGAGATACTGGGTTATTTATTAAATTTTAAGTTAATTAAATGTCATTAAAACTAGTGTTTGATTAAATAGTCGATTCGGTATTTTGCGATTCCGCATGTTATACGATTATAAGTGTCATTAAACTAATTAAAAAATAATTAAAAATGTGTAGCCTATAATTCAAATACTTCGCTGAATAAATGCGAATTACGGCGTTTCTTCACCCCCCCCCTCCTCTCTAGAAAAAGAAAAGCACCCAGTTAAAGTCAAATTTCTGGAGTGATACTTTTTAGCTCACAGGCTATCATAGCCTGAGAGCTTATGTGCCCGTCCGTTCTGTATGTTCGTTCGTGCGTAACGCGATAACTCGTGATAAAAATATCCGATTCACTTGAAATTTTGTATGTAGGTATATCCTGACAAGGCGCTTCCCTGATTAGTTTTTGGAGTTCATTCGATATGTATACGAGGGGGAACGGGGGGCTCATGACCCTCCCCTTAGTTGATATAAATGGGATTTTCATGCAGAATTAAGTGTTCGTTCAAAATTTAGATTAGGATCATTCTGATGAGGCGATTCCGTGACTGTTATTAGGTGTTCATTGAATAAGTATAAATAGGGGGAACAGGGGTTCTAATGCCCCCATCCCTTAATTTATATAAATGAGTTTTTCAACCAGAATTTTCAGATTTCGTTCAAATCTCTGAATAGTTTTGGAAGTTTAATGGTTAAGTATAAAAGAGGGGGATAACTCCTTTTTAAATTATATAAATGCTAAATGGGTTTTTATTAAGAATTATCTCGTTTGCTCTGAATTTTGGATATAGATTTTTTATATGATAAAGCATGTCTTTGATAGTATAGGAGGTTCAATGATTAAGTATAAAAAAAGAGCAAATGGGGAGAGCTGTTTCCCCTTCTTAATTTTTTTTTCGAACGGAATTAACCCTTGAAAATATAAGGCTTTAATGTACAATTAGTATTTGTAGCCTGTGAGCTCAATGCCATCAGTTTAACTGGGCAGTATTCTTTATTTTAATTTGTCTTTTTTGCACACAGAGTTTATTGAATCGGATTTAAGTCTTTGTGTTAAAAATTTACTTTCTGGTGTAATTTTTTTTTTTTTTTTTTTTTTTTTTTTAATTTGGATGGTAAAAATAATGATGAAATGTCTGATTTTGTGAAAGAGCCTATTATTCAATGATTTTTTTTTAAAATAGGCCCCAAATTTCGCTTTGATTGTGCCTGATTACGTAAGTTTACATTCAAAATTTACAGTTTTACATATTTAGATTTTAGACCATTGGTGTAAAAATCTAGGCACCAGCGGGGGGGGGGGGCAATCACTCACCACGGAGTAAAATTTAATAGCATTCTAGCAAGAAATTTATACAAATTATTAGATGATACAAGTCGAAAAAAAATTAGTAGTGAGAGCATAGGAGCAACTGGCGCAAAGACTTTTGCACCCCTGTCTTAAAACAAAGAGGTGTACCTACCAATCCATATTTGATCACATGTTCTCAATATTAGAAGTTTTACGGGAAGTGTAAATTATAATTATCATCTATTTGAGATCTTCGAAATCAGCCTGCGTAATTTTTGTGATAAAATATTAATAACAGTAAAAATCATTGATTTACAGTATAACTATTTAGTTTCTTACACGTCAAAACATTGTGTGATTTCTTTATTTTTCAAATTTATTACTTAGAGAATTATAAGAATATAGTTATTATATTTTCGGGGTTTTTTTTAAACATTTACTTTTTGATATTGAGTAATTTTAATATGACGGAAAAGCTAGGGGTCTTCCTCTGGTATTTTATTTATTTATTTATTTTCGTAGTCATTATCGTCCAAACTCGTCAAAAATTTTTGGAATTAAAACAAGTTTTCACAGTTTTTGACAAGCAATCCAGAAAAAATATTGATATATATTAATAAAATGGCTGGTATAAAGACTTTTTTTCATTTAGTATATTTAAATCGTTAAGAAATAATATATGTTTATTTTCAATAACAGAAATTTTGGAATGGAGAAGGAATATGGCTACCCAGTTTCAATTTTGAAGTATAATGGAGGAGTAGACTTGGAACTAACCCTTGGAACTTGGATACCCAGTACCAAAAAAAATTCTCGATTGTCTGCGGCAGATACTACAGAGGCAGAAAATAATCCATAGGTAAAATGTTTTGCAATTGCAGCGTTAATTAAACATTTACTTTCAACGATTTTACGCGTTTTATTCAGTTCTGTTAATAACTAACTCACATTTTTGCATTCAGTAATAAAGTGTTAAATATAACTTAAAACAAAAGAAATGTTTGATGAAAAAATAATCTACAAAGAAGAAAAGAAAATCTGTAACACCCGTCTCCATTCTTTACCTTTCTGCTATAAGGCTTGCAATATGAATAGTGATTGCAAAAAATAGTGGATATGACTGAGTATCAGCATGTTTTATTGCACAGTCTTGATCATAGTTTCTTATTTTAATTTTTGAAAAACAAATAAAATCAAACACAAAGTCGATATTTGATTTTTTTTAAATCAAAGGCTTGATACATTTCTTGTAATATTTCAAACCCATAATGGTAATAATAATATAATGACTATTAGTTATTACTAATAGCATAATTTTATTTGTAGGTACATTTAACTCACACATAATCTAGCTAAAATAGCGTCTCAGTGTTATCATTGTTAAACGCTTGCTTTTTACTTATTTCTAGTTAGAATTTTTTTTAAACTTTTTAACCTCTCTTCCATTCTCCAAATAAACAGTGTTTTTTAATTGACTTCTTTTTCATACCCTGCCCCTCATTATAATTACAGATTCACTGTCGCGAGATGCCACACGCGGCTAATTTTATGCTGCGACCTGTAACTTTCGGTGCTTAAGGGGGTGCGGGAAACAAAAATATTCAAATTTTATTAAACAGTTTTATTACATTAAAAATTCTGCTTAAAATTACGTTTAAAACCTTGTTTCTATTTTAACTGTAACAAGAAATATTATTTTTTTCTTTTTGGTTTCTTTTTAAAATCTAGTTTTCAAAGCAATCGTTCTCATAAAAATGACTTTCTGTGAAAATGCTTTTTTTCTTCATGCGTTTTTTTACTATTTCTTGTATTTAAATTACTTTAACCCAATAGCGGTTTTAAAAAATCGTGTTTAAATTTGGAACAAATCTTTTTCAATTGTTTTATATTAATTTTGCTTCAGCAAATTTAAAAAAAATATATTTAATTTTAAAAATATGATTTTAAAAAATTACATTTTTTTAAAATTTTTTACTTTAAATATTTTTTAATTTTATTCAAATTAATGCTTTTAAAATTCCTAAATCAGAATTAAAGCTTATATATTTCTGTTTATATAAATGAAAAGAAATTCTACAAATAATATTTCGAGTTATAACGATTTTAAATTACCCCACTTTTTAATTACTATTAAATTAAAAAAAAATTATGAGAAATTATGTCACGTGCTTTTGTTTCAAAATGATATGGTAAACAATCAGAAAAAATTTCAAAATTTTAACTGAATAAATAACAATTACTTGATAATGTGTGCATTGTTGAGAGAATGTATCCGACAATTCCATTTTTGTTTAAACACATAGCCTACACTAGGCTCGGTAAGAAATTTTCAATCTAAATATTAATTATATGGTATTGTTATTTACAGACCTCTTGCCCCCCCTTTTAACATTTTTAAATGATTTTTTTTCACACAGGGTGCAGTACGTAAATTTTATTGTACATTTCTACTTTTTTAATTGCTTGTTACAGTTTTAGGTAGCTTTCATTAGAAAAAGTTAAAAGCTATCTATATTGCAACCGTCCGGAGAAAAGCACTTCCGGAAAATTTTGGTATATTTTCATCGATCATGACCCCCAGACCCCAAAACCACCCTCCGTTCAAATGTTGACACACACACACACACACATATATATATATATATATATATATATATATATATATATATATATATATATATATATATATAGGGTGTATCTAAACTATTGGGCAAAACTTTAAGAGGTGATAGTACACATCAAGACAAACAATATTGAATAGGAAACTAAGGGACCCAAACGTCTTCCGAAGGAGATAGGTGCCATTAAAGTTTAGGAACTAAAATTTCAAATAAGCATAAAAAACGGAAAAAATTGTCGATTGATTTGCGGTTTTCACTAAAACTACTCTTTGTGTCAGTATTTTCTTTAGAATAAGTTGTAAAGATAAATTTCAAAAAATGCCAATAGAGCGCGCTTTAGACTTTGGAGTAACAAACAATTATTTTTTGCCGTTATTTTTGCATCTCATTAAATGTTTTCGGAAGCTTAGACTTAAACTTAAATTTTGAGCTCAAAATCTGAATAGTTTTGAGTGCTTAAGTAGCGCAAACTGAACTGTGTTTAGAGGTTCAAATTTCAAATGATTATAAAAAACGGTAAAATATGTCGTTTCGTTTGTGGTTTTTGCTAAAACTACTCTTTAAATCAGTCTTTTCTTTAAAAAAAATTATAAAGATAAATTTCAAATAATGCCGATAGAGGGTGCTTTAGACTTTTGAGCAACGAACAAGTAATTTTTGCGGTTATTTTTTGCATCTCATTAAATTTTTTTAAAAGCTTAGACATAAACTTGAATTTTGAGCACAAAATCTGAATCCCCGGGAGTGGTTAAGTAGCGCAAACTGAACTGAGTTGAAGTGGAGGGCAAGTTCAAATACCGCAAGCAATTTTCTTCAGTATTTCCGTGAGTATTTTCTTAAAAATAAATTAAAAAAAATTTCGTTAGAGGGAGCTTTGAACTTAAGAGTAACCAACAGCTATGTTTGACCGTTATTTTTTGTATCTAATTAAATGCAAAAGCTTAGACTTAAATTTTGAGCTCGAATTCTGAATCATTGGGAGGGGTTAAGACGCGCAAATTGAACTGTGTTCAGGAGTTGAAATTTACCCCCCCCCCCACCTCAAACACAGTTCATTTTTGCACTACCTAATTACTCCCAACGATTCAGAATTTGAGCTCAAAATTTAAGTCTAAGATTTTGCATTTAATTAGATACAAAAATTAACGGTTCAAAATAGCTGTTGGTTACTCTTAAGTTTAAAGCGACTTCTAACAAAATTTTTTGAAAGTTATTTTAAAAATTTATTTTCAAATAAACATTTACATATTACATACACATTGACATAAAGAATAGTTTTAGCGAAAACCGCAAACGGATCGACCAATTTTTCCTTTTTTTATAATCATTTGAAATTTGAACCTGCCCCTCCCCTTGAACTCAGCTCAGTTTGCGCTACTTAACCACTCCCAGTGATTCACATTTTGGGCTCAAAATTCAAGTTTATGTCTAAGCTTCTAAAAAAATTAATGAGATGCAAAAAATAACCGCAAAAAATAGTTGTTCGTTGCTCCAAAGTCTAAAGCGCCCTCTATCGACATTTTTTAAAATTTATCTTTCTAATTTATTTTCGAGGAAATACTGATTTTAAGAGTAGTTTTAGCGAAAATCGCAAACGAATCGACCAATTTTTCCGTTTTTTATAATCATTTGATATTCGACCTCTAAACACAGTTCAGTTTGCGCTACTTAACCACTCCCAACTATTCATATTTTGAGCTCAAAATTTAAGTTTAAGTCTAAGCTTCCGAAAACATTTAATGAGATGCGAAAAATAACGGTAAAAATTAATTGTTCGTTACTCCAAAGTCTAAAGCGCCCCCTATCGGCCTTTTTTGAAATTTATCTTTACAATTTATTTTGATGAAAATACTAACAAAAAGAATAGTTTTAGTGAAAACCGCAAATAAATCGACAAATTTTTCCGTTTTTTATGTTTATGTGAAATTTTGGACCCTAAACTTTAATGGCGCCTATCTCCTTCGGAAGACATTTGGGACCCTTAGTTTCCCGTTCATTATTGTTTGTCTTGATGTGTACTATCACCCCTTAAAGTTTTGCCCAATAGTTTCGATACACCCTGTATATATATATATATGATTTTTGTCACGCTGTAACTATCGTTTTTATGAACCGATTTGAATGAAACTTGGTATGTACATAGTACATAGAAATGGCTCGACCGAGTTCGTTGGGCAGCATCAGATGCCATCTTGTTTCAAAATGGTGTCCATTTAAGTTTATCAAAAATCTTTTAAATGTATAATGATGTACAAAGAAAAATTTAGAAATTGAGGAAATAATCTTTCTAAGGTGTTTGATATTAATAATGAATCCCGGGGTATTTTATGCTTTGTCTTTACCTTAAAAAGCGCGTGAGATATAGCAGTTTGGATTTTTAATGTGGATGACATTTTTTTTTATCAAGTTGCTCACTACAGCACTCGTATATATTAATCGATTTCGATGTGAGTGTGCGCTTGTACATGAATTTTGATTTCGACCAAGCTCATTGGATTGTTTTATCCATTATCTTGTTTTAAAATGGCATATACTTCATGATATCGTGGAATTTGGAGACCCTATAAATCGCTTAAAATAAAACCAGCTTCAATAAAAGATGACTAATTTATAAAAATTCCCATTAATATTCAGTATGGCCAAAAACGAGTATTCAATCTTACATAATCGGACTCCACTAATTTGAGCTTCGTATGTTTGAATAACATAACTTAATTTAAAATAAATAAATAAATAAATAAGTTATATCAAAGCTACATTTTGCTCCCGGCACTGCCGGAAGGACTTTTTATGTGCAGATGCTTCTACTTTGAAAGCAGTTCTGAAAATAAAACTATTTTCGCCTTAAGAAATGGTTACAAAAGTTGAAAAAGTACAAACACACAACAATATATATCAATTTAAAATTTCACATCAAAAAAAAAAAAAAAAAAAGAAAAAAAGTAAAAAGTAAAAATAAAAATACTAAAATACAAGTTAGAAAATTCTAAGAAATTTTCCCGTGAATTTAACATTAAATATTGGCATTTAGCCACGGGACTGGTGTAGGTTTTTAAGAGTCATGGGAAGTACCACACTAGTCATGGGAAGAAACGAACACACTAATGTAAATTCTATGGGAGCGTTATTTTATAATATTTAACATGGATATAAATATTGTTTAGTAATTTCTGTGTAGGATAACTGAGGGCGATGTACCTGCGGTAGTTTTTTAATTTTTAGATCTTAGTTTTAGACTTTTTTTTAGTTTTCCTTCATTTACAGAACTGGTTTGGAAATTGAAACTACCCAAATATATATAAAAAGTCTATAACTAAAATAGGAAAATGAAAAGTAGCCCAGTAGATCATCTATTGTATGTATATATGTATGTATATTTATATATTAAAATCAAAGCGAGAAAATTGAAAATAACGCTCCCATAGGATTAATATTAGCATTCTTGTTCCTTCTTGTGAATATTGAAATAACCTCTAAGGTGATTTTGTGAAACCATTTCTACAAATTACTTTTGTATTTTTTTCGATAATATATTTTAATGCTTATACCCATGTTGAATGAATCTTTTTCTTTAAGGTACTTGATGTTGGTCAACCCTGTGTGTGGTACAAACTACAAATAATCAATTGGCGGATAATCAAAATGCAGCAAGTGGGCAAAACTATTGGAATTTTTATATAAATGTAAATGACACAATGTGTAGAAGAAAATAAATTGTATACATAAATATTATAACAATGCATCATGATACAGTGTATTAATGTAATTTAATCGTTATAATAAATATCTTTTTATATTTTAATTGCTTGTTTTAAATATGTCTGAATCATAATGATATTCATTTATTTTGTAAATGTTCTAAAATATTTATATTTGTAATTTTAATATGATTCTCAAAGCCTCTCCTTAACAATGCAATGTTTTAATACAATTTTAAACTTATTTTTAAGCATGAATGTATAAATTTAGTCTTGACTATTTAAATATTTGGAAGGAAAATATATTTTTCATTTTTTATTAACTTTTTTCGCGTTATAGGCAATTTTGCCCACGACAACTAGTTTTTACTTTTCTTGATCTGTAGGGAGAATTAAAGTTTGTTATTAAGATTATAAGCTATAAATTACATATCAATATAGAATAATATAATAGCACATTTCCATAAAAAAAAATTAAAAAGTGGTGATTTGCTAGACAGTGACATTCTTAAACTTTTAAATGAATGTAAGAAATTTTAGATTTGTATGTTGAGAAAATAAAAATAAAAATCCCAATTTCCAAGTAAGTAACAAGAATATTAATGTATATGTATAATTTTGACCACTTTTATTAATTTTACTTTATTTTTTGAAAGTGTATGTGATTTGTATTCTCTTCACGCCCTTTAGTTTTTATAATTATGTCTGTGAAACAACAAAAGAAGTGTGAAATAATTTTTCGGCAGTCAGTACTCTTGAATTATTTGTTAATATTTAATAAAATTTAATAAATTGTTACTATTTAATAAAAATAATATAAGATCAATTAATTATTTTCAGTTTTAATAATTTATAGAAATGTAAGAAAGTAATTTAATATTAGCATTTGATTTTATCAGAGATCATCTCACATTATCATAGCGGTCACAAATGTAAACACTTTTTTGTGATTTTTATTTTTAATTCTCTAAGTGCATACTACTTTTACAGCATCTTTATACCTCTATTTTAAAATAATAATTTTCGCTGTATATTTAAATCTGAAATGTGACAGCAGTAACTATTTTAAAATAGTGGTATAAAAAATGAATGTAGAAAAGGTGTAGTAATTGGCAGCTATGTAAGTATAATTCAAATTCATTGTTTTTAGTTACATTTTACCATAATTTTTTTTTGAACAATTGTACGTAATGACAAAAAACAAAAAGAAAAAAATATTTCTTAAGAAATACAGAAAATTTAATATTTATGAAAAATAATATATATATATGCATTGTTTTTTACCAGCATGCATATCATTCCACAACTTGATGATCTACAAATGGTTTTATTAAAATTTTTATCAAAATATTTAAATGTATCCTCACATATCTAATATTTCTTGCCAAAATAAGTTTTTATAATAAGAGTGAGACTTGTGCTTACCATGTATATTCGTCGATTCTGATTATAGAATAACACACAAGAATATCCCATGTTTGACAGGATAATATAAAACAAAAAAGGACTGTAAATAGAAACTTGTTTGTTTTAAAATATGCAATGGGTATGACAAGAGTTTAAAATGACTATGTTTTAGAAATGATGCTTGGTAAGTGTTATCCATTATAAGCAATATAAATTTCTAGACAATATCTGAAATATATCATCCCCTAACTGTCTTGTGGAAGCGGCTACCTCTGCTTGAGACAATCTTGAGACAAGACCTACATTCATTCTCACCTCAAGAGAGTAGAAGTAGCAATTCTCCCACAAGACGATGCGTTCGTGATGACAGATTCCAGACATCGTCTTGAAATCTATATTGCTCGCAATGGAAGACACTTTCCAGAAGTCATTCCTGAAAAATAGTCATTTTAAACTCTCGTCATATCTATTCTATATTTTTAACAAATAAGTTTCTCATTAGAGTCGTTTTTGTTTTTTTAAACCTGTCAAATGTGGGAGGGTTTTTTTTGGATCATCCTGTATTTTTACGGTATATATACCGTATATTTCATTTACGGTACACATACTGATTACAAATGTTTTTACGGTACATATACCGCACATTTAATTTACGGTATATATGTTGTATAAATATTTTTTACGGTACATATGTCGTACATTTAATTTACGGTATCTGTGCTGTAAAAATATTTTTTACGGTACATATACCTTACATTTAATTTACGGTATATATGATGTAACGATATTTTTTTAAGGTACATGTACTTTAAATACTTTACGGTACATATACCGTCCAGTTAAATTACGGTACATATACTTTAAATATTTTACGGTACATATACCACAAAATATTTAAATTTATGTTCAGTTAAATTACGGTACATGTACTTTAAGTATTTTGCGGTATATATACCGTCCAGTAAAATTACGGTAAAAGGAAGTGTCACAAAGTTGACGGTATAACCACCGTGATTCGGGACCAAAATTTTTTACAGTGTAGGTCAGATTTAAGATAAATACGCTGAGGTTCAATATTAATTCTCCCTACATCATATTTATTTTTTGCAAAAATATCTAAATAATCCCTTAAAAGTTCCCTTACATTTTTATTTTGAATAGCACTCAGACTCCCCAATAGATTATAATCATCATTATTAGTTCGCGGCAAGGATTGAGGAGTTATGGTATTTCCATAATCGGGTTGCACAGTAGTATCATTTTTTATAATATCAAAATGAAGCAATTCTAAGTTATCACTGGATATGTTGACATATTGGTTTAACGAAATATTGTCTTGTAACACCTGGCTTTTTGCGCAATCAATTTTCAATTTAAATTTGGCACAATCAGGTAAACCTAAAATAGCATAATCCAAATCAAGTTTACTTACCAAAAAATTAACATATCTCTTTATATTACCAAATTTAATACATAATCGACACGATTTATTAATTGTGAGAGTTCCTTGTGCCTGTCTAATAGTAATAGGGGTAACATTATGTAAATTACCATTTAAATATCGAACAAATTTGAGGGGTAGAATTGAGACAGTTGATCCACTATCAACCACACAATACACTTTGTTATTGCCCACATATCCAGGGATGATTAATTGTCAAATATTATTAGTAGGGGGTGGTTGAATATGAGCAGGAGTTTGAGTTTGAAAGGAATTTGTGTTAAATATACAACTCCTCTCCCAATGATATGCATTTTCTATGCCTCTGTTTAAACATATTCTGCACGGACGACTTGGGTAGTTATTCTGATAATGAGTCGTAGGCATTCTAGGAGTGAAAAACCTAGGATTAAAATTTTGGAATGGATTGTTTAGAGTAGGTCGAGTCCAATGTCTGGGCTGAGGATTGGGATTGTGCATAGGTCTAGTTTGTTGAAAATTTCTATTGCTGTTATTAGAGGTATGATTTGGAATCGCTGCTAATTGTTTAGCAATGCGAAACCATTCACAAGTATTGGAAGGAGGGTTAACCATCAAACAATTTTGATACTCCGGCTGAAGTCCATCTGTTAATCCCTGTATAATTAAATTTTCCCCAAGCTGAAGTTGCCTTCCAATCTCAACTTTCTTTCTAAAATAAGAATCCAAATCACTTAGATCATTTAACTTTAAGGAAGTAAATTCAGAAAATTTTGGAACTCTAACTTGAATGAATTTTTCACTTAAAATCGCGACAATTTCCTCATAAGTAGCACAATCCAAACAATCATTGATATAAGTTTTTAGCGCTTCCCCCTTTAAATATTTTGGTGTTTCCACTCATTATCTTTTTTTTCTACAGAACATTCTCAATCAAAATGTTTAAACCATTTAAAAATATCCATGCCCGACCCAAATTCAAAAGGGACAATATCAAGTTTATTTTCTGACATTTTTTCTTCTTTAACTAATCCTGACCTTAATAACAGGAAAGAGGATAATTCATATGGAAAATATTTAAATGCTATACTTCAATTATTAAAATTCAATTACTATACTACAAATACTTCAATAAATAACAATAAAAATAATAAATAATAAATAAATCAATTCTGTTTGAATTCATGTGAAATAAATAAATAATAAATAAATAAGTAATAAAATAATAAATATCGGTTTTCCATACATGGGAAATAACAAATAATTTTAAGAACAAAAATACTTTTCTTTACGTATGGAAAATAAATTTTGCAACAGAGTATTTTTTAACAACAAATTAATCCATCTTTCGATTAAAAAAAAAAAAAAAAAACACCTTTAAAATTAAATAAAATTTCTATGAGCAGAAAATTTTAATTAATTATAAATTAAGAACAAATTTATTTTTTAATATCTGTAATAAAAGAGAAAAAAAAATCAAGAATTTAAACAAAGAAATTATTATTGAAATTTCTTAATCAATAAAACAATAAAATAATAAATAATAACTTACAGACATGCTCGATGTGGCCTTGTTCAAATACCTAATTTTCTATTAAAATAAACAAAAAATAAAGCACTTCGTAGATACGACTCACAGGTGCAAATTTCAATTGACTTATATTACCGATGGTATCAACAGTAGTTTCGCAATCATGCTGCAGGTGTTCATTTATTATGAAATGAAAGTTTATCAAAATACAGTAAAACCTCCAAAGTTGACCACCTCTCTATGTTGACCACCTCTGTAATTTGACCGAAATTTATTAGTTTGAATGGTCACAATAAGTTTTCAATGGAGATTTACCTCTCTATGATGACCACCTCCGTAAGTTGTATGTTGACCACATTTTAGTAGGTTCTATTCTCTGTAACTTGACCACTCATGCTTTCTTGTACTTATTTTCTTTTTCGTTTGTTCTCCATCCGTTTTCCAATTTTTTTTTCTTTTTTTTAGTTATTCGGCTTATCTGAGCAACACTCATCTCCCTTGTGGTGTTCCATTCATTGTTCACTTTCAGTGTGATACAATGGGAGGTAAATGCCAAAATTCCTTGATTCTGTCGAAAAATGTTAGGGGAGTGGGAGATGTGTGTAGCGGTGTAATTATACGCATAATTGGAAAGCAACGTGTATCGCTCACATATGAAACACATTCTGTTCTTTTTTTCTGGATGTCGCGTCATTACGGGACCGGTCGATTATTTGCAAATTTTCATTAAAAATTGCACAAAGAAGATAACAACAATAAGATCTAAAACAATATAAATTAAAGGAGAAAGTGGATCTTCTCAATTTTCTGGAAAACAGCAGCGAAAGAAAGGCAGCGGAAAAATTTGGTGCGGACAAGACAGCTGTGTGCAACATTTTAAAAATCAAGGAAGAATATCTGGAAAGCTACTCAATCGAAAACTGGGGACTCCAAAGAAAGCGCAGAAAAACGTGTATCGACGCTGGAAACGAGCCACGTTTTATTTATTTAAGGTGATGAGATCAATCAATGCAAGAATATTGTGACCTATGTTTTAGGAAGTAGCAAAAAATTTGCAAAAGAATTCGAAATAGAGGACTTTTAAGCGTGCACGAGTAAAGTAGGCTGGAAAGATTCAAACTATGACACGAGATTTCTCAAAACGTTTTATGTGGGGAATTGAATGAGGTTTCAGCTGAAGTGGTGGAGAAGTTTTTTGAAAAATTCGCAGTGTTTGCTAAAAGGTTAAAAATAAGGACACCTTTAATGCTGATGAGTGCGATCACTTCTTTAAAGCAATGCTTGATAGATGTATAGTAATTAAGGGTGACATTTGCAAAAGAGGGAAAACTTTCAAAACAACATTTCACTGTTCTTTTGTGCGCTAGTCACATAACTGGTGAAAAATTGAAGCCTAAGGGGATCAGCAAATCTGCTTAAACTCGTGAAATTAAAAATACAAAACTTGAAGACCTTCTTGTTTTTTGGAGAGCGAATAGATCTGCTTGGATGACCAGTGTTTTGTTTCGAAGAAGAGTTTAAATGATTCAAGAAGCAGTCTATTCTAATCATCGGAAACAACTGCCGCCACCCGAAAGTGAATAATCTGAAATATGTGAAGCTTAAAGTTTTAACTTCAAACACAACTTCGAAAACGCAGTCTTCAGATCAAAGCATTATTCAGTCTTTCAAAGTGCACTACAAAGCTCAACTTCTGTAATGGATGATCATGAAAGCTCAAACCTATGCTCCTTCTGCTTTGGTACCGTCAGCAGTTGCGTCAGTAAATGCTTTGAATGCTGTTCATTGGATTATTTCTGCTTACAATAAAGTTGCACAAACCACGATTAAGAATTGCTTCAGGAAAGGTAAATTTGTTACAGCTACAACATTGGTGCAAAGAGGTGTGTGTGTGTGGAGGGGGAGCTTCCTCTATCGCCTTTGTCAGTTTTTGAAGGAGTTGATTTTGAAAATAATATTTCCATGGAAGATGAGTTTGTAGCATTTGCTGAACCAGACCCAAAGACAATCTTCAATGAGATACTCTCTGCAACTAAGCACAGCAAGGACTCTAAGATATAAAACATGGACTGCGAAGAAGATGATCTAAGTGACGCCGAAACTGAAAAGTATACAACTCTGAAGGAAGACAATGTAAAGAACATGATGGAACAACTTAAAGATTTCGCTGCAGAAAAATGCCCAAGCATGCTTAATGGACTTGTAAACTGTGAAAGTGATCTTTGCAGTTAACTAATGAACAAAGGGAGGACTCATATAAAAATTGAATTATTCTTTGAAAAGTTGTAAAAATGTGCTGTACCAGGAGTATAAATAAAAAGGATTAAGTGCTAATCTTTTTCTAAATTTTTCTTTAAAAAAATATTTAAAAAGTTTAATAATTTTTTTCTAATATTGTACTAAATATTTTCTAAAAACTCCCTAAGTTGACCACCTCTGTATGTTGACCACTTAGTTCCCGTCCCTTGGGTGGTCAACTTATGGAGGTTCTACTGTATTTCAGTACTGTTATCTAGAAAATACATAAATAAATAAATAAAAGAAAATGATGTTGAATTTTGTCGTTCTTTGGATTAAGTTATAATCAGTAGATGATTTCGTAGATGTTAATTATGAAAAAAAAAATATACTGTGAGACACATTTCACAAACAAAGAATTTCCCTCCTGTAGGTGCCAACAATGATCACAAATAAAATTTCACAACATATTTCCTATGATTTTTTTTTTTCTTTTCTTTCGACAGCATTCCTTGCAACACCAGTGACATTACTTTGATGACTAGTGATTGTCTAGGTTGAAGATAAAGAAGTCAGACGTTTCAGTAACCAGTCTCCAACTCTGCGAAAATGACGCGTACACAATTAGCGTTGTGACGAAAAGGTTTCTCTAGAGACGTATGCAGGTTCATTTGAAAAATCCTGCCGGCTTTCACTGTAATGATAAATCGACCATTCAGTGTAATAATAATTCGACGAAGGCTATGTTCCGTAAACTCCTAAGAATATTACTTCTAAGTATCAGCAGCAGCACGAGCAGAGTAGTCGCTCCGGCGGTTGGCAAGCAGTGGAAGAGTTGCATTGGGGAATTTCCCCATTATAAAAACAAAATCCATGAGTCTTTCACTTCCTTTATTTATTAACTCATAAACTACGTAAGTTCTTCCCCACATTCACCTTGGCCTGATCATCAAATATTCCAACTTCGTGATTAAGCTGCATTCCAAGATATTAGAATTTTGGGGGGAAAAAAGAAACAGCATCCTAATAATTTAAAAGTCAATCGCATTCTCGGGAAACATGACATGGCTTCCGAGTAGTTTTTTAAGAAAAATGCATTCTAATTCAGCGGAGCAATGAAACACGCGTCTTGGTAGTTTAAAGAAAAGGTGCATTCTGTTCTCCTGAAAAGCCAAATGAAAAAATCATTTTCACGACAAAACTAGAGCCCTCCTACTTCGCGTCAATCATTTTAAAAATCCAATCAGGATGGACTCGAGCCTCTAACGGACAAAATGATCAATTCTAATTGACGTAATAGGCGGTCTATTGGCAAGAACTATATTTTTTCCTCGGAAGACAAAGCCCTTTAGCAATGCGTAGTAACACCTGTCACGCGATGTTAAAAATAAAAAATAAAATTAAAATCCCAGGAATATTGCAGAAAGTAAAAAGCTTACGAAATACCTGCCGCCTTTTTGAGAAGCAAGAAATAATTTATTAATAACTAAAGTAAGAAAAGAATTTTAGCTGTTACAAGTTACGAAACTAAGATTGAAATATGTTCCACAAATTTAGAATTGAAACTAAGAGAGAACAAAAAAATGGCGCAAAAAAATTTTTTTTTCTATTTTATTACATATATATATATATATATCAGTGTGTGTGTGTGCGTTGAGATTTGAAGTTGAAATTTAGTTACTATGTTACTTAAAATATTTAAAATATTTTATTTTTCGTTTATTCGTGAAATAAATCACAATAAACATATTTTTTATATAATATTTAATTTGTCATAAAATTCTATTAGCTTAAAATAAAAATCATTCAGTTTTTTCCTCTAAAAATCTTTTAAATAAATTAAATTATCGTGCAATTTTTTTTTATATGAACTGAAATCATAAAATTTGAGCTCATCATAAGTGGAGAATTTGGTATAAAATTTCACGTTATTCAAATGAAAATTTTTTGACTTTTTAGTTGAAGAGGATCTTAACTTAAATAAAAAAAATAAAATTGGAAATCAAAATTTGAAGTTTAATGAAGCCTAACAGTATGGAAATGATCATAGAAATAGACTGAGATTGGATAACAACATTGCTTAGTTTTAATTTGAAGTAACATTTGTGATACAGTACCTTCGAAAAGTAGTAGGAAAAGTTTAAACGTGATGCATTATTATTTTTTATTTATTTAAATAAAGTTCACTTTTTTAATGAAAAATTGCTTAATTTATTTCTCGAAGGCTTTTTTTTTCTTATAGTGTGAATATGTTTTATTGGGACAAAGTCGTTTGCATAACCATTAGATGTTTCTCTGGGGAATGATTTTGAAGTACTATACTCAATATCAATATCGAATTTACAATTATATTAAAACCGCTGACCGCCGAGGAAAAGGGCAAAATTGTAATGATGTTTTCTCTGTAATTTATTAAAAATATTTAAAAAATATGTTTTTTTAACCAGATAAAAAATATTTTATAACGTATGAGTGTATAACCTTTGAAAGTAATAATCACAACTTAATTTTTCCAAAACTGACTGTTACTTGTAGAATTACATTAATTTAAATTTCGATTATGTTGCAGTGAAACATGCAGAGTAGTGAACGGATGTATCAGTTCGCGGCAGTCGGAATGTTAAAAAAGTCAGAACAAATAATGTGCATTTAATTTTGTTATTTTTATATTGTAGGATGAAATTCAAGAATGTGAGAGCTACACCTATATTGAAAGTCCATTAGTAGCCAATTTTTTTTTTTTAATTAATGCATTTCAAATTTGATAGTTTTAATTGTTTTTTCTTTATATAATACCATAAAGTTTTGTACTGATAGTAATATTATTCAATCAATAAATACTTCAAAATATTTCTACTAAAAAAGGATTGTTTAATTAGATATAAAAAATATGAATAAAACATATCAAAAATGAATTTTAAAAAATATCACAATTTTAGACAATAATTAGTTAGGAATACTTCGTCGTTAATTACGGCTTTGCCAACGCCTAGACTAATGACATTCAATTTTTTATCTCTATATAAGTTTTAAATAAATTTACAATAAGTAGTGTTAATATATTTTATTGAAAGGGATTTTTACTAATGAATATTTAAAATGCTATTTTTTCATTTTAGTTTACAGGCACATCTCCAAAAATTAAAATAACAATAATAACGACTATCCTCAAAATACCAGTAATGAAAATCTGTATCATATGAGCTACCTTCGTGGTCATTAAACTATCAAAAATTCGGACATTCATAATTTTATAATAATAAAACCATTCATGACTTTGAATTTATAAAACTTGTCTAAATTTCAAACGAATGGTTTGATTGATTTGATTTTTATGTCAAGACGACGTTCTTTCCAAAATTTTGCGAAAGGACGTGAATTGTTATTACAAGAATACAATTTTTTCTTGTGTCAAAATAAAATTTGCAATCTTGTATTTATAAACCTGACGTTAACTTTGTAACAAATGGATATATTGATTTATGACTGATGTTATTCGTTTCAGAATTTAAAAAGAAAATAAATAATACTGTGTTTGATCTACTTCAACACAGCAGAGTTTTTACCACCTGCCTTTGTAACATCCACCCTCCATTTTTGTCACCCCAAAAACATAGTAAAAGGTCTTTATTCTGGAAATTTTAATTTTCACACTAACCCCTCCCACACACACTAAATAAGTAGCAGGTATGTATATACGTAACTAAGTATTAAAGATTATTAAAAATGAAGTCATTATCCATTAATGAAACACATTTGTTCAATATATCTTATCCATGATTACAGAAAGACAATATACTAATAAATAGAGAAAATTGCAATATTTAACCAGATAGTTAAAATGTCAGATATTTTGTATTATATCGTAATGAATAAAGATAAAACGAAACACAGATATTGGGATTGATGATTTTTCATTTTCTACAAACATATTAAGTATTACTGCATCTTTCATCTTTCAAGGGTAAAAGTGTATTTGATATCATTGCGCAACTGTTGATGCGCTTGTTTAGAATTTATTTATAACGTTGGAAATCGATGACTTAATCTTACTGGTCATTTATTTTTTATCTTTTAAAATATGGGAATCTAACTGAAAAATATAACGTTCATGAATTACATATATAAAATTGCTTATTTTGATGGGCTCTATTATCCTTTATTTTTTTTTTCATGATTTATTAATTACTGTAAATTTCTATGAATCCTATTTGTTTCATTTTACACTCACCACCACATGCATAAAATAAGAAGTAGGTAAGCATAAACGTGACTTTAAGTATTAAAGTTTATTAAAAATGAAAGCATTATCCATTAATGAAGCATATTTCTTCAACATACCCAGGTAAAAAAATCAGCAAAAAATCTTTTAAAAAATGTTCACGTAAAATACCGGTATTTGGAACTAAGGTTTTTGAAGGTAAAAAACCTGCATTTTCCCTGAAAGTAAAATATTCAGGTATTTTGCAGGTATTTGGAACTAAGATTTCTTGAAGGTAAAAAACCCGCATTTTCCCTGAAAAAAAATATTCAGGTATTTTACAGGTATTTGGAACTACGGTTTCTTGAAGGTAAAAAACCTGCAATTTCCCTGAACATGTGTGGAAACAGATTTAAATTTCACATTTCTCAATTGTACTCAAAATAAACAATTACCCCTCCTCCCCCAAATTTAGAAGTCGTAGGTATAGGAACCCAGCAGAAAAAAATAAATATTAATTAATTAATGAGATAATTAGAAATTAGTGTTTTGCGGCTGGATGGATAGTACGGTGAATGTGGCGTAATCATGCCGACCACCGGTAAAAACAAAAATGCCGTACTAAAAAAAATTTTAATTTTAAAGAAAATTAATTAAAATCGTTAATTTTATGTAATAATTTGTCAATTTTCCATTTTTTATCTAAAAATTTGAAAAAAAATATTTTTGCGAAAAAAATGAAAAAAAAAATCGAAAAATATTCTAAGTTCAGAAATTAAAACATTAAAAATGGAGAAGTTTTTTGTATAAATGCATATAATTACAATATATAAATATAATTACAATATATAATTATTGGGTGTATTTGAGGCCAATGTATTGTCTTGAAGTTTTTTAATCTTGAGATTTTTTTCAAAGTTCAGAAATTCCACGTGGTCGCTACGGGGTCTGAATTGCTGCCGGAAGGGGTGAACGGGACACTATCTTGTGGATATATATCTTAATACTTATTCCCATTAGGCTGAACTTAGCGTTATTTAGCTCGAATTCGAACACGTGGTTCTAGATTAATTTGGAAGAAATAATAATAAAACTTCAATTAATGCGAGAATTTTTATGAGAAATTTTTTATAAACTAATCTTGATTGAAAAATAGACTATGGAGATGATTTTTACATGATTTGAGAATTTTTAATTAAGAGTTTAAGCAACTATATACTTAGAATTGTGGAACTCAGTATCTGTAACCGCCGATAGAATTAACTGGCAAAGGGATATGATAATTAATTACTTATAATTTAATTAATAATTGTTCTAAAAACATGCAACTTACCTCAAAATGTAGCTGAGATATAGACGCATCTAAATCAATAGAATGTTCCTGTCCCGCGGGCCGTGGGTCGCGCCTATTCTTGTATTTTGAAGAGCATTTCTGGGACACGTCCTCACATAACAAAACGAAGGCTTGAACTAAGAAATTGTAAATATTCTCTAAGTCATTAAGTCAGTAAAGGTAAATTGAAGGCTATATTTTTCTTCAAAATACCTGAAGTACACTTATCAAAAAATTAGCTAAGTCACTGAAGGTAAATTGAAGGCTATATTTTCCTTCAAAATACCTGAAGTATACTTATCAAAAATCATCTAAGTCACTAAAGGTAAATTGAAAGACATTAACTTGCTGATATAAGCCTCTATACAACCTTTAAAAATCTGTGCATTTTGTTCAGTTTTCAATTTCCTTCAAAATACCTGAAGTGACCTTCAAAATACCCCATTAGTAATTTGGAGGTCAGCTAAATGCCTGCATAAAATCTTTTGATTAACAGTAAATTCCCTCAAATAAACCTGCGCTTTTAATTTGCCTTCAAATTCCCTGTAAAATCTTATTTTTCTAAAGGTCTTTTGCTGATTTTTTTACCTGGGTAACTTTTCTATGATTAGAGAAAGATAATACACGAAAAAATAAAGAAAACTACAGTATTTAATCAAAGAGTTAAAATGTCAGGTATTTTGTTATTATATCGTAATGCTTACAGATAAAACAAAACACAGAGATTGAGATTGATGATTTCTCATTTTCTGCAAATATAATAAGTATTACTCAAGCTTTCATCTTTCATCTTTCAAGGGTAAAAATATATTTGATATCGTTATGTAATTGACGATGTATTTGCTTAAAAGATATTTATAACATAGAAAATCGATGACTTATTCTGACTGGTCTTTTATTTTTTGTCTTTTAAAAACATAAGAACCTAATTGAAAAATATAACGTCCATGAATTAAATGACTAAAATTGCTTCTTTAAATTGTTTCTATTATTCTTTAAATTTTTTCTCGTTATTTATTAATTTTCATTAATTTATGTGAATGACATTTGTTTCAATTTACACACTCACCTTCACTACACCCACAAAATAAGCAGTAATTATGTACATAAGTCATTATAAATCAATGAGACATATTTGTTCAACATACTTCTCTGTTATTATAGAAAGACGAATAGATAAAGAAATTTGTAGTATTTAATCAGAGAGTTAAAGTGACAGACATTTTGTATCATACCGATAAAACGAAATACCGAGATTGCGATTGATGATTTCTCATTTTCTACAAAGTAATAAACATTATTCAATTTTTAATCTTTCATCTTTCAAGGTTAAAAGTACATTTGATACCGTTGAGTAGTTGTCGATGTGTTTGTTTGAAAGATATTTATAACTTAGAAAATCGATGACAGAATGATCATTTATATTTTATCCTTAAAAAACAGAACCTATCTGAAAAATATAACTGTTATATTTTTAGAAAAAAAGTATTTAGAAACATTCATAATTTAATTTAAAAAAGGACATTTTATGTTGATGGCTAATATGTTACTAAAATGTTTTCATTAATTTTGTAATGAACTCGCATTCTTATTACTTAATATTGTTAATATACCGAGTTCACTCACATGCATATAAGAATAATATTCTTCTTCATCGTTTTATAATTTTTTTAAATCAAAACTAAGCTAAAATTTCTATAAGTGGTAAAAGATACACTTAAAATGCATATAAATAACTTTATTCATATCGACATTTGTTTCATTGCTCAAACGAGCTCTATCAAGGTTTATATTTATACAAATATTTTCCAAAAATTTTAAACAAGGAACCAGTTTTTCAAAACCGGTTTCGAAATGGAAAGTACCTTTATTAAAGAAATCTATAAACGAAATCGAAAAGTGAAAAATAACCATGTTAGAAACCGAGCTCAGCTTTCCTATTTGAAAATATTAAAAACTAAAGTAGAAATTCGAAAACAACCTGCCCATAGGATGAAAATTACGGAGCGGGTGCTTTCAAGTCAGTGAAGATTCGCCTTAATGGGTAAAATCGGACAAAGATGAGTGAAATAGTGAGGTGTTTTGTGAAAACCGAAAAAATCTTAACTTTTAAATTAAATTAAATATCAAATCAGTTTGTAGTTATTATTACTTTTACGAAAAAGGCTTAAAATTTATGTATCACACATTTTTTATAAAATTTAAAATGGGCTCTAGTGGCGTAAAATATGGTTTTATGGAGAACAGAAAATAAGAATTCAAATGATGTTAAATCCTCTTAAATTAATTATTCATCTGTCGAATGTTACATACAACTTATATATGAACGTGTTTTTGATAGGTCTAAATGTTACAGCAAAAAATCAATAAACAGAAATAAGAGTTAACGAAAAAAATTATCATATTAAAGAATAACTAAAATTGAAACTACTTTCTCTCTAACATATTTTTAAGTTTAGTTTGGATTTCACTCACATTCAAATGACAAGTCCTCTTTCTCATACGCTGTATACTCTGCTTTCCCATACTAGTTGATTTTTCGAAAAAGACAGAATGTATTTTTTTAAGCTGACAAAGTGGGCATTTTGTACAGTAGTTCTTGAAATGCTATTGCTGGAAACGAAAAAAAAAGGTCGTTCTGAGGTAATAATTGTTTTTAAATGAAATTCTAACTAATTGAACGAAAAGTATTAATATAAATTATTTATAAAACTTTTCAAAATATCACACCAGCAATTTTATGTTTCTACTTTTAAAAATTAGTCAGGAAACATGTCAGAAAATTTCGAGTTGCTGAACTTGGAAAAATATATATATTTTTAAATATTGGCTACACATGATTCTGTTAATACCAGCTCTTACATAAAAACTAACTTAAAAAAACGTCAAAAGCAGCCAGATAAAATAGTTAGGGGGGCACAGGGACTTCAAGTTTGTCCACACGAGCAAAAATATTGCTTTTTTTTTATAGTACCGAAAAAAAAGTAAGTTAAAATCTCTCCCCCACCTCGTTCTGCCTAAAGTCTATATTCTTAACTATAGTATCCAGAAAATATGTAATATATCTACCATATTAAAATTTCATTTTTAAATTAAAAAATGCATCTCACTAATGCATGAATAAAAAACAATAACGACTGCGTGCATTATAGAACTTCACCTTATGCATATAAAAAACAAATTTTGAACAAAACAGAATCATAACATACCTACTTCTACATTAAAACCAAAATACAGTAATTTCAAGCATGCCTGTAACGTGAGTTACAAACAACTATTTTTTCTACCAATATTTTCATTTTGAAAAATGAGACTTATTTTAACGTGATACCTCATTTTTTGAATAAAATAAAAAAAAAAACTTTTTGAAAATAACGATGGACAGCAATTTCGCAGTTATAATTTTCGTAACTCATGTTACAAAACTTCATGGATTGACCCAATATCTTCAAAAAGTTTTGGATGAAATTTAATAATAAAACAAAATAAAAGCAATGCAACATTTCTAGAACTTTTGCGGATTTTTTTTTTAATGCAACGAAATAAATAAACGAAATATGTGATTTGTTTGTTGTTATTGTTTCAGCATGAAGATAATAATTAAACGCATATTTGATTGATATTAGCTGCTTACACAGTTGGAAAGTAGCAATGCACACAAACTCACTGTTCTGAGAAAATGCATTTCAAATTATCAATATCAACAAACTCCAAATTTACTCACTATTCTTAAATGATTATAACACAAAAAATTATCCAGATTTTTGTAAGGTTATTTTTTCGAATCGAATAAGATCCGAAAATTAATTTTCGAAAAATTAAAGGTGCTGTGTTCTTCTCTTGAACTGGATTTATATCTAATCTTGATCTAATTTATGTTGTTAAAATTAGTAATTAACATTGAAATCTACCGCCACCTGTAGACCGATCCGGAAGAGATATTTTAATAGATAATAACAGTCGACAAATATGGTCAATTATCCAAAATTGTTAATATGTTGTTAAAGTTCACAGTATGATTTTAAGATTTTAACCCTTTGCACACCGCGTAATTTTGGGTATGGGCTGCGAGCAACTCATCGTAATTTTGACTATGGGCTACCTGCAATCTTTAGTTAGTTTACAAAATTTATTCGAATGTTAGTCCGTTGGCACCACCTTTTTAAAAGAAGTTTCCTTCATACACGCAATCTAAAATGCTCTCATTAAATACTGCATTTTTTTTTCTTTATTACTGGTGTCAAACTAAATTTTACAAGGAAAGATGATGTCACCACAGCGGCGACAATGGACTCTTCGTCGCGGCAGAGGCGACAACGAAATGTTTCACTTACAATACAATGTCGCCACGACGGCGATAATGGAATGTAAAGGGTTAAATTTGTAGTCTTTTAAGTTTGTCATACTCGACACCTGTTTGTATTTATAATATATTGAGTGTAATAACACGAACAATATCAGAAACATTGGGATTTAAAGTAAGTAGGTACAACGTAATAGATTTAAAACCGACGATTTCTTGCGCAAAACTATTTTCTATACAATATGCTAATTTTAGTCTTATAAATAACCCTCAATGTTATAAGGTAAGTAACAATCATTTAAATTCAGTTTTATATATATTTTTTTTTTCATAGAAAAAAAAGAAAAAAAGAAAAGAAACTTGTTTTTCATCTAACATTAACACAATTATCCGTACTGAATTATGTAACACATACTCAAAAAATAAAAAATAAAAAAATAAAATAATAGAAACAGTCTATAAATAAAATAAAGCAACTCCAAAAATGACTGTCAATTCTCAAAAAAAGAATCGAAACCTGAATTTATCCAACAGATAAGCTATTAAATTAGATATGTGTTATTTAATTTGTTGCTCTTGAACAGTTTATTCAGGACTATATTTGATATTCTCTATTTCTTCTCTTTTTTTACGCCAAATTTGATTACACAAAAAATGTCTTCTTACATGTTCATAGAAAATTCTAGTTCTTGTATTAAAACAAAGTTATTTAATATATTAAAATGTTTTTCTACTGTCTAATAAATGTTACATTTATAAGGATATAAAAAATATTAATGGGAAAAATAACAATTATTATGTTTTATTCAGGTTAAAGTAAAAGGAAAAATATTTTATATTTTCTGCATAAAATAATATTTTCTTTTTTTTCTTACTAATAAAGGACTAAGTGGTGAACTGTAGTATTATATAATAGTATAAAATTAAAAAACTCAAAGATTAATTACAGTTCCATTACATAATATGAAATGCTTTAATTCGTATACAATATTCAGTTTATTAAATATGTATGGTGACGTAAACATACTTGATAAAATATACTATTTATGAAGAATCTGCAATCTAATAAATTCGGTATTTTGTCTCATCTAGTGGGTGTGATAATATAGCCAATATTAGAAATATCTTAACACCATAAGAATGGGCAACCGGTATACGTGCCTGTTCAGGTGCTGAGAATTTCGCTTTTTTTTCACCAGTCTTTTCTTACAGTAAAGTTTATATTATTTAATCAGAACATTTTCGCTATTCAATTACAGAAAATTTTCTCTTTTGAAAAACTTGTGATAAAAGATTAAAAATTAATCAAAAGGTATTCATCACGAATATGTTAAATGTATATATATATATATATATGTATGTATGTATATGACAAAACGGACACAAACAAAACAAATGTTCTTTAAAATTAATATTATACAGAAATATTTATGAAAAATTAATTAAGCAACATAAAAATAAATCAAAAGCACCATTTTTGATAGCAATACCAATATTTTATTTTAAAGATTTACCGATACATATTATGGTGTAAAAATCATTCCTAATTTCATTAACTTCTTCGGGACGGGCGTCTTTAATAAAATTTTTAATCTTACGTCACCGCATTTTTTAAAACAGAAATACTGGCCTCATTGAATTGCGAAATGTTCCGATTTAATACCACAAAATTTAAAATAAGAATTTTCTGGTGAGAATAATGAAAGATTCTAAAAACTTTTTGCGTCACATATACTGGTCGCTCGTCCCAAAGGAAGAAATATAGTGAAGGATATACGCTAGTATACCCCGTATACCTTATGGATTGTTTAAAGAAATACTGCATACCTTCTATTTTTCAAGAAAGCTATAATATACACACTTTAGTGTGTACCCTTTGCCTTGAGCTTATGCCCTCTTCATAGAGCATATACCCTCTGTAATTTTTACGGCTACACTCCTGCCTCAAGGGGTTAACAAAACTGTTGTTAAGAGCATGATTTGAAACAAAATTTCTCCATAAATATCAGCCATTCATTTTTTATAACATCCAGGAAACCCTTCTTGTGTTCTGAGAAAATCCGTGAATAAAAGGCAATTAAGCTTAAATAAGAACTTCTCAAGTTAATTACTAATTTGGTAAACATTTTTTCTCTAGAGTATTTTAGACAGTATTATTCCCAAACACTTCGTGAAATTCCATTAGATGCTGTCTTAATTCACTTAAGGGTTGAGACTGGTGCAATGTCCGTAAAATTTGGATTCATAGTTTTACAATAAAAAATTGCTAATGCATCCTGAAAAGGGAAATATAATTAGGTTGGAAAAACTTTAACACGATGCATGGAAATGTAACTAATATGATAATCAAGTAATTTGAGTTTTTAAAAATGTTTCGTACATTATAAAAGAAAAAAATTATATGTTCCTGGATCTAGAAAACCTTTGCAGAATTATGATGTTTGATTCAGTTTTGTTTAACTAATTAAATACCACTTCAAGTTATTCGCGATTTTTAAAAGCATTTTTCTATCTCCAGAAACTTCATTTTTTTTATTGCATGTAACTCGTAAGAAATAAAGTTATATTTAGGAAAAATTTAAATGAACATTGTAAGTATTTTTGTTTGGCCGTCACTTCCGGATCTTTCAGGATCCGTCGTTTAGCAATTTCTTACTTGGGGTTTTAAAAAACGAAAAATGTTCTAAAATATTTTATCTGAAAGTAGAATTTAAAATATATATTGATCTAAAAATAGAAAGTCACTTCTTATTCTAATTTTAATTTGTAGATTTCTTAAATGGTATAAAAGATTTTGATAGAAGTAGTAAGACCGGAAGTATAGAAACAAATTTTACAGTTCAAAAATAAATAAGTATCTTTTGTAACTCCACTTCATGTTTCACATAAATATAATTTCTAACTTCCTCTCAATGGCGATCAGAAAAAGGCACTGATATTTTGGTAGACAATGTAAATAAGAACATATAAAAAGGCCTTTTTTAGACTTTCGTTCATTGACGAAATAATATTCATCTCAGTTCTCTATTTGCTTGTTTCTGAGTTACAGAGTTCATACTCAGAAACTGTATAAGTTAGAGACTTTAAATTCTGAATGCCTCACATTATACAACAAATCATAAATTTGGGGGACAAATATGACATTAATTAAATGAGTGCAATCTAACTACATGAAAATTTTGATTTAAAACTGAATTTAAATTCAGTCATTTTCGCGACGCCGTGATTGTTATGAGGTAGAGCATGTGTCAAATTATCAAAAGGTTCTTGCTTCAAACCTCTGCCTCTAATATTTTTTTTTTCATGGACTAAGTTTATTATGCTATTTTAGCCCAAGAGTAGTTGAAAAATGGAATATAGTTATTTTAAATTCAAAAGTTCGTTTTTTCCCTTTTTTGAGAAATGGAGAAAAAAATAGTGTCAGATAGAAAATAAGTTTCATATGTTTTTCTTTTTTAAAGATTTCGTTTTTATATCTAAAATTATGTCATAGATTTAAATATGCTTTTAAAATATGCTAATTTATGCTATTTAATTTGCCCTTCTCTTTAACTTGGTTATAAGTTCTTCCAAATGTAATATTTTTTAAATTAAACTGATTTTTACTGTCAACTACGTTCTTATATAGACAAAGATAAAAATTTTATAATTATAAATTAATGATTGACTGGATTGACTGTTAATGAAAAAAAGTCTTTTGTTTTATTTAACGAAAACCCATGTGTGATATCCGATTACATTTATGGACTTGTTATTTAATTTCAAGCAAGACAAAGAAGTACTGAAAATAAAAAATATTTACTCTAATTCATATTAGCAGCAGCAGCAACGAAAACAGCAACAAAAGGATGTTTTAAAGGTTTTATGTTACTTTCTCCCATTAGTATTTTACTACTCGTTAACATTTGTATACAATCTGCAAAAAATATATTGCTGAAGATGCAGAAAAATGTTGTATATATTAAATTAAACATCTCTAATAATATTATGCATATATATAGGTGTGAAAAGCTTGAAAACTATTTTATTTATTTGATTATATTATCTACTCTCTGCAAAAGTTTGTATTTCAGCATAAAAGAAACCATTTATTTTTATTAATTTAATAAAAATATTAAACATTTACATTATAATAAAGAATTCTAATATTCTTATTTTGAAAGGTGGGGATATTCAGATTTTACTAAAAATAATGTATAAATAAATTAGATTCTTTAAAGACAACTACTTAAATCCGTATGCCTTAAACACTGGAGTAACATCAACCATCTTGTAATCTCATTAAAAGTCTAGAAATTTTTATACCGTGAAAGGAAATCAATAAACAAAAATAGTGATGACAACACTTTTGTCAATAAGAATTCTTTGAATTCAGTAATTTTCTAACAGAAACATTGTTTCCAGAGAGAATGCTTATAATACATGAAGAAAAATACTTTGTAAAAACTTAGAAGATCTATCAGATTCTTTCTTAGTTAGGGACTTTCTTAAATAGTTTAGAATTGTTACTATATGCTAATAAATCATGAATTTAAAAAATGAAGTTATAGATTTCCTACTACTAATTATGAAAAATAATTTGTAAGTAAATATTTTTTAATAAAAAAAATTGTTAAAAATGTAGTAACTTTTAAAATTTGTTTTTCTTTTTGGAAAAATTTAGCTTTACATAAAATGGTTTAATATCAAACTCTCTAAAATAATGTCTATTGTGTATAGATTATTGTGTATATAGTGTATAATGTATTATGTGTACTCTCTAATGTTCCGGTCACGAATTTTTGGTTTATGTCTGAATAAAGATTTATTAAATGAAATAATTTTCTAATAGAAACGTTGTACCTTTAGATATCTTATTTATCATAAACAATAAGTGTAGCTAACTGTGGGCAACTATTCTAAGGCAAACACATTAATCTTAGGTCATCATCATTTTTTTTTCTTTTCTTAAGAAAGAATTTTCACACATTATACAGCATGTACCACCGATATAAAGCTAGTGTGATTTAGAACTATAACTGGACACGGGACAAAATGATAAACACGAAACAAATATATTCAGAAATGCATATTTACCAGCTGTAACACACTTCCTGCCCCACTTGATAAGGAATAAAATAAATGCATAAAAAAGAGAGGGAAAAGTGTCCCGCCGAAGTCAAGCCACTACAGTTAACCCTTCCATGACTAAGAGAAATATTTTTTCCATTTTGAAAATTGGTGACTGGAGTATTTAACTATAATCTTATTGACATTTTTTATATGGGAAAAAACGTATATCGAACGCAATTATGTAAAAGATGGGCAAATTGTGCTAAATGCCACATAGAAAATAGGACTTATAACATTTGTACTATGTGCAATGGTTATCTATGCTTCACAATGAAAATAAATTCACATAATATTATAATTAGCATATCTTTTATATAGTAATTTCATTTCATCATTTTGTTTTATTACAGTTAACATTTTGTTATAATAAACCAATAAATAAATGACACTGCATAATAAGTGTAATTTTAATTTGTGTTATCTTTTTAGTCCATTGAGGAAAATATTTCCCATAAAATTTTAAAACAAAGCTACATTGTTATGTATTTTTCTAATGATTTTTATTTTCTTAGTCTAAGCAAACTAAAATAAACGATTACATACTAATATTAACTATTGAGATCTTTACGGTCCTGAAAGGGTTAATAGCCATTATATCAGTCATGCTTATATATGACATCGAATGTACGATGTGGCGTATTGATTACCAACCCCTGGAAGACAGTAGCATCAATAGTATCCTCGGCCTAAGTAATAGCAATATTCATTTCTGCACTGTAAAAAAATTCTGTAAAGGTACTAAACTTTTTCTAGGAAACTGGGATTCCAAGAACTTTTCCTGTAAAGGGAACAGCAAAAATTCAAGTTTCAGAATCGGTTACATGAATTTTTCCTGTTATCGTTACATGAAAAGTTCTTGGAATCCCAGTTTCCTAGAAAATGTTCAATACCTTTACAGAATTATTTTACAGTGTGCCACAGAATTTAACTCTCTACCATTAGCATTTAAAGCTCTACTGAGGAAACCCCGACACATTTTCTTGGGGATTGAGATGAAGTTACAGGGCAGGCCACTCATTGATATGCCCCCAGTTATTAAAAAATATTCCTAGAAGAATTTTTCAAAAGTTACGGGGGTGTTATCCTGCAGGAAATTCTAACTTAGGCAACCAATTCTTTCTTCAATTGGTTTCTCGCATTTCGTGGTAATCTGTAGCCTGTATGCAGTCTGAGGAAAAAAACAAATTAAGGTTTTCACCATAGTTTGAAATGAAGTCGCCTTTCTAAACTAACAGGTAGTCTTTTGGCAAATACAATGATATTCCTACATATGTGGTAGTATTATTTGATAACATACATAGTTACATTCCAGAAGCTTTAATGTGTCATAATCCAGTGATTAAAAGTAAAGATCAAAGTTATTCTCTAAATAAAGATTTCTTGAGTTCAGTAATTTTCTAGCATTTCTTCTCTAGCGAATACTCGTAAAATATCTCTGAAAAGACTTCGCAAGTTGTTAGAAAAATTTTTGCTTTATAGGTTAGGGATTTACCTAAGTAATTTACCATTTGTTACTGCATCTTAAAAATCATGAATGGAAACTAAACAGTATTTTTATTTTTTGCTAATTTTGTTAATTTTACGTTAAATAAAAACTTATCATTAAGAAAAAATTAAATAACTTGAAAATAACTCAAAAGGATGAATTTTTTTTTTTTTAGAAATAATAATCAACATTCGAACCTTGATAATTTTACTGAAGCTTTGGCGTTTTCGAAATGTGGAATTCTAAATAAATTTTGTAGAAATGTTGAATTTCTAAAATAAAAACGCAATCTCTAGGAAATGTTTCTAATATTTTACTTCCTGAAAATTATAAAAGATTTTAAAGATTTTACAAGTCAGTGCCTAATTATTTTACCCTGGGTTATCATTTTTTGTAAAATAAAAAGTTGTTACCATTAACAGTCGAAGTGGTTAATAAATAACATTACCTATGAAATTTCGCTTTTTTCATGGTTTTTTAGAATTGCTTTTTATTTTTCCTGTTATATTAATTAAATAAGATTAAATAATACATAAAAATAAATATTAGATTACCTATGATAGGAAAGTATTAAATACTAAGATGCGTTGCATCTTTTACAATCTGAATCATTTATTAGAATGTGTTAATTATATTTTTTCTTCGAATTACTTTATCTTCTTTAGATTTATTTATTTGCTCTACGTATGCTCAGATTTATGCATTCAATAAATTACAGATAATTCTAAGCTTTTATTTCGTGAGCATAGATAAAAAATTTCTTTTATGCATGTATTCAATTTTATTGATAGTATAATATATCTTTCAACATAATAATACTGTATATCCTAAGTTACTCCTTCGAAATCCAAATGCATGATGTCGTTGAATAAAGCTTGTTGTAAAATATATTATGACCGAGGTTATAAAAAGGCTTTTACAGATCCTTAGCATTTGTTTCTTAGATAATATAACATCCTAAGACTAGGCAACAAATACATAAATTTACTAACAGAGGAAATTTATCATTGATTTCACAGCGATTGTTGGCTTTTTATACACGCTAACTTTGCCGAATTTTGGTTAAAGTAATTTACGCAAGAATAGTGTAGAAAATCCCTATTATTTTATGTCGATCATACATTGTAGCGATAGCTGATACATAATGGTATAAATTAAAATTTTATAGTTCAATTATTTCTATCCCATATAGTGCAATGTTTGAATTTTTATATACATTCGATTTATTTGGAATGATAATATGCCACTTATTTAGTGACAGATACAGGGTGTTCTTTCCGATAGATCTCTGGTTGGCGGTAATAGTTTTAAGAAGTATAAAATCATTGCAATAAAAATTAAATGATGTATCCATTGTTTCGTGTCTAATATGATGATATCACGAAATGTTCTCAAAAGATATGTTATTTAAAATGGAGGATATTTTATAAACTGAAATTCACAATCCAAAATGTGGAGCGAGAAATGCCTATTGCTGGCGTGTAAAATACAAACTTCTACCCTTTTTGTTTGATGATTTTAGATTTACAATAAAGGTGAAGGTGTCCGCTAAATGTTCTATGCTAGTATACTTCAATTTTTTGAAAGTTATTGTTGTCCAAGCAAACTGAGTTGGGATGGAACACCTAATAATACACCTAAAGTTTTGTTAACCCATGTTCTATAGTAATTATTCGTTCAATGGCATAAGCAAATTAACAGCCCCAAGATTTCAGATTTATTTTCTAATAAGAATTACTTTTTTTCTAAATTATACTGTTGCACATTTTTCATGCTGGATTGTTTTACACAAAACATACAAAAATATAAGCTGCTATGAAATAAAATAACTATATTTTCAGCTATAGCAAAAGTGACATTCAATCGAAACTTGAATTTATTCAACAATTAAACTATTAAATTATACACAATATGGCCAAAAGGTGACAAACTGGCGATTTTAGACATTTTTTAAATATCTAGAAAAATACACGAGGAATTATCCTGAATCTCTAAGAATGTAAACATAATAGTGTAGCTCATACATTTCTGTGATGATTTTTCCCGAAACTTTATAGGGGATCGTCTACAAAATAAAAAAAAAGAATATCTTTTGAATTGCCCTGTCAAAACTAATGTAGCAAAAGCGCTGAAACAGTAGATTATGATTAAGTGGCTTATTGTAATATACTGTGTTTATTTTTATGTGCCTGCATGTATACTCTTAGAGAAATTAAGGTTTTTATAAAAATAGTCCCAAAATTTTCCAAGTTTTTTGCTTATAATTTGCACAGTCCTTAATATAAAATAATGCTCTATTCTGAAAATATGACAAAATACATTGTAGACAGTACCCTGTCACCAGACTTAAAAATAATAAAAATTGTATGGAAAAGGAAATGGTTTAGTAAATATTTTTTCTAATGCGCATGAGTCAACGATATTAGAATATCATTTGCATATTGTATTAGCTAAATGTACAAAGCAACTTCTGTAAAAGTTTCAAAAACATAGCTTGAAAATTCTGAAAGTGATCGTCTATAGAATCAACTCAAAGTCCGTTATTCCAAAAAGGAAGCAATAAATAAATAAATAAATAAATAAATAAAAATATCAGGGATTTTGTCCAACTATACAAGTACGTGCTACATTGTGTATTCTATATGGCCATTAATCAATGGATATATGGATATAACCCCTCATCTTTTTGCCTCACTTTGGGAATAACGGATTTCGAGCTGATTCTATAGACGATTCAGAATTTTCAAGCTATGTTTTTGAAATATTTAGAGAGATTGCTCTATACATTTAGCTAATACAATATGCAAATGAAATTTTGATATCGTTGACACAAGCGCAATGAAATATTATTTAGTAAATCTGCTCATTTTTCATATAATTTTTTATTATTTTTTAATTCTAATAATAATATATTGTGCAAAATGTTGTTTGTCATATTTTCAGAAAACAATATTATTTTATATTAAGAACTCTGCAAATTATAAGCAAAAAACTTGGACCATTTTGGGACTGTTTTGATAAAAAACTTAATTTCTTTACGAATATACAGATTATCCACACAAAAATGAACACAAGTATATTACAATACACTTAATCATAATCTATAGCTATAGTGCGTTTGCTACATTAACTTTGACAGGTTTATCCAAAAGTTATTCCTTTCTTTTCAATTTGTTGAAGTCCCCTATAGAGTTTCGGAAAAAAATCTTCACGGAAACGTATGAACTCTACTATTATATTTGCACGCTTAGAGATTTAAGATAATTTCTCATATATTTTTCTAGATATTTAACAAAATGTCTGAAATCGCAAGTGGCCGATCCTCTTTGGACACATAGTTTATATGTCATCTTATTGAATTTATTGTTCAAGAACAAGTTATTCAGTTGTATTTGATATTCTCTATTTCTTCGTAAAGACCAAATTAGATTACATAGAAAATGTCTTCCTACATGTTAATAGAAATTTCTAATTCTAATATTAGGTCTGCACGATTTTCAGTATTATATAAATTTTTTATACATTCAAAGAAATATGGCAGTAATGATGTAAAATGGCTGATATCTATAATAACAAATTATTACTAGAATATATTTTAGAAAATAAAATAAATATATTTTTATCTGTTGCAAAAATGATATTCAGTTCGGAAAAAAGAATTGAAATTTGAATTTATGCAATAGTTAAGCTATTAAATTATATATGTCTTATTGAATTTATTTTTCAAGAACAGTTTATTCAGAGATGTATTTGATATTCTCTATTTCTTCTTAAGCTCCAAATTAGGTTACATAGAAAATGTCTTACACATGTTTATAGATATTGATAGTTCTAATATTAGGTCTACATGATTTTCAGAGATAGAATGTTTTAATACATTCATATAAATCTGGTTTTGATGATATAAAATGTATGATATCTAAAATAACAAATTATTACTATAATATATATGGAAAATAAAATAAATATATTTTCAGCTATCTCAAAAATGACATTCTGTTTGGATAAAATAATTGTAACATGAATTTATACAATTGTTAAACTCTTAAATTACATATGTCTTGTTGAATTTATTGTTCAACAACAGTTTATTCAGAACTGTATTTTATATTCTCTTTTTTTTCTTAAGAACTAAAATAGACTACATAAAAATTTCTTCTTATATGTTCATAGAAATTGCTAGTTCTAATACTAGATCTGCGTGATTTTCAGTATTAGAAAATTTTTATGCATTCAAAAAAATCTGATATTGATGATAGAAAATGTCTGATGTATAATATAGCAATTTATTACTAGAATACGATTTAGAAAATAAAATAAATATATTTTTAACTATCGCAAAAATAACATTCTAATTGGAAAAAAATAGAAGTTGAATTTATTCACAGTTATTTAATCACTATTTATTTAATCACTATATTCAATATTTATTTAATCACAGTTATTTAATCACTACATAATTTATTAACTATTAAATTATATATATTATTGAATATATTCTTCAAGAACAATTTATTCAGGGCTGTATTTGATATTCTCTATTTCTTCTTAAACCCAAATTGATTACACAGAAAATGCCTTCCTACATGTTCATAGAAATTACTAATTCTAATATTAGGCCTACATGATTTTCAGTATTATAATTTTTTACACATTCAAAGAAATCTGATATTAATGTTATACAAGTTGGAAATTGCACGTGAAGCGAAGCAAATGAGGTGCGTTCGTACGATAACAAAGTTTTAAATATATTCAGATCTTAATAGATAGTATTTTTAATCGAGTATAGTGGTCGAATTTTTTTTTTTTTTTTTTTTTTTTTTTTTTTTTTTTTTTTTTTTTTGCGTTGCTGTAAATATACAGGAAGTAACTTTTATTATACCTCAGCAAAGTATATCATATGCTATACTATATGCTTTCTTTTATACAGAAAATAATTTTTAGCATTCCTCAGCAATGTATATCAATCTCATAAAATGTTAAATAGTTAATTACAATTAAAACGCGCAACAAAAAATTTTCTCCCTATACCATTATGTAATGGAATACTTCTGTGTGAACTTGTAATAACAAAAGTTTTTGCACTACAGAATGTGCAAAATGAATATTATAGCATTTACTTTACAGATGCATAACAATTTTATTGTTTTCGTATAAGTGTAACACCATTAAAATGCATTTGAAACTTTTTTCCTCATTGACCGTAATGTAACGGAATACTTTTGATTGTTCCTGTAATTAATCTACGCATCCGATTTTCATACAATTTGAAATGACTCGACAAGTATGTAATAATCATATATTTTAAATTTCAAACGATAAAAATGCATTTGAAACTTTTTCCCCATTGACCATAATGTAACGGAATACATTTGATTGTCCCTGTAATTCATATATTCATCCGATTTTCATAAAAATTGAAATTACTGGACAAAGTTATATAATAATAATATATTTTAAATTTCAAACGATTCGGTTCTGTAGTTTTTGCGTTGTTATATGCGGACAGACGGACGGGCAGACAAACGGACAGACGGACGGACTGAGAGACAACAATAGGTGCTATGTATTTAGATAATTACGAACGCACCTAAAAAGGACTCATATATAAAATAACAAATTATTACTAGAATATATGTTAGAAAGTAAAATAAATATATTTTTAACTATCGTAAAAATGACATTCAATTCGGAAAACAGAATCGAAAATTGAATTTCTTCAACAGTTAAACTATTAAATTATATATTTCGTATCAAATTTGTTCTTCTAGAACAGTTTGTTCGGAGCTGTATTTGATATGTTCTATTTCTACTTAAGGAGCAAATTAGATTACATAGAAAATGTCTTCCTACATGTTTCTGGAAACTGCTAGTTTTTCTTTGCTAGGAAACTGTAAATTTACAATGCCTAAGTTTGAATAAACCAATACATTTCTCTCGTGTCAGAGACAGACGAAATCAGTTACGGAAGGTCTCTGTTTTAAGACGCCTTCTTTTTCTTTTTGTGGCTAGAAGTTAATTTTATCACAAGGATGTTTGCTAAAAACTTTTCAAAGGCCACATTGTTCTCTTCTTTGTGCAATTTTGAACAAAAAGAAAATAAGGGGGTCTGGTGTAATAACGCCAGGCGCGGTAATAACGCCAAGTGCTAATATTATGCATGATTATGAAATAATCTGGTAAATGACACCCATGTGCTCTGCGCGGAAGGGTTTTGAGTCATATAAATCGCAAAAAACAGCTTTAAGTTAATTTGTTCCATTTGTAGGTCTTATTGCTTTCACAAGCAAATAAATTTAACGCTTGATCTAAAATTTGCGAGATACGTTTTGTGATGTGAAGACTATTTTTTTTATCCGGAAATATTTTGTTTATTATATAAATTTGTAGTGCTTTTCAAGTAGTACTTTCACAATGTTGTAGAAGAATTTTTATATCTTCCCGAGATAATTTGTAGTTTAAAATGTACTGCGCAATAACTATATCGGGGTAATAACGCCAATCCTTGGCATTAATACCCCGGTTGATTCCCAACAGTGGCCGAGCTACATCCTAAATTCTGGTTCAAATAAACACAGTTAAAACTGTGCAATGTTTCTAATAATTCTTTTTAAACGGTCCTTTTAAAGCAAAAAGAAACTCACGGTCTGATATTCTTTTGCCTCCTCCCCCCCCCCACACCTTTATTTTTCTTACACTTTCACAAAAAATTGAACATTTTCAATAGTTTAGAAGGCAATTTGTCAATTTCTAAGTTTGTAGAGTTTGTATTTTTAGAATTGGGCAATCTACATGCCAATATTCCATCTTATTCCATAGTTTTTTTGCATGGCGTTATTACCCATATAGGTGGGTAATAACGCCAAATAGCATTGGTCAGGAAATCACTCCACTACATTTTACGAATGCATATCTGTTAAATTATTTTTTATATATAGATATCCAACGAGTTGCTGTATAAAATCATATATTTGTTTGAAAAATACAATCTGAATCTGAGCCGTGAAAATTGGTAGAACCTTAACGTGGCGTTATTACCCCAGGATACCTTATATTCAACTGAATTTAGATTTTTTTAAACCAAATTATTATTTTTACTTACGTCAATAACTGTATTTAATGCTATTCTTGCAAAAAATGTACTCTATATTCTTATGTTTAACATGTCATTTTCTGGTTGACCAGGATACATGTTAAAACACATAGTCAAATTTGATGAACTATTAGATGTGTGGTGTCTTTCTGAAAAGTTCTGGCAGTGAATATTTTTAAATTACGTTCATAACGTTAAAAGCAACAACAAAACACAGAACTTTTTAATTGTTACTTAAACATTTTAAAACTAGTCAGATTTGGCAATCCCAAAACTTTC
This sequence comes from Maratus speculifer, assembly GCA_964019185.1. Taxonomy (NCBI): domain Eukaryota; kingdom Metazoa; phylum Arthropoda; class Arachnida; order Araneae; family Salticidae; genus Maratus; species Maratus speculifer. Next base: position 157,048,751 of record OZ025289.1, read on the forward strand.
TTCTATCTCGTACAGGCTAATGTCTCCTGAAAAATGCTGCATAGCAATACAACTGATTAGGAAATTTAGACCCAAATCTAGTCAGCAACCACTTAGATGAACTGCTAACTGAATCTGAAGATTGATGAAAATTAGTGCAATAGTTTCTGAAATAGAACTATCGGGGTAATCTTAAAAAAATCAGTATAAACATGGCCACTTGTTGAGTGATGTACACCAAAAAATAATACGGATCAATTTTTTTCTAGAACTAGCATAATCTTAATTTCGGTGAAATTCCATGCATTTGATCTTGGGATATAGCTATTGCGAAATTGTAAAAATGCAATACAGCGGCGCCACCTGTAGAGCAATTTACGCCAGAAATAATACAACACTAACTTATATGAGAAACAAAATAAATCAGATATAATATGAAAATGCATGCATTAGTCATTTAGATAGAACTATTGCAATAATCATAAAGAATACAGCATAGTAGTGCCACCTGTTCAAGGTTTCACTCTAAAACGCAATCATCCCCGATTTATACAAATTACTAACTTTATATAAGGTTTAAAGAAAGTCCGTTCATTAGCTCTTGAGATAGGGTATACGGCGTTACAGACGCCATGATGAGACCCATAAATTAAATTCAATTTAGTATTTTATATTTTAAACTATATTTAACTTAATTATTACTTTCAATTGAAAAAAGTTATCGAATTGAAAGTATACGCTATGTAGTATTTTATTGTTTAATTTAAATTTCTGATGTCTGTGCGCAGTAAAAGCAAGTAAGGCTGGAACAAAACATGCATGTTTCATTAAAGTAGTTCAAATTTTAACGCATTTTACTTTGTGAAAAATTAATCTACTTATCCAAACGTTTCAAAATTTTTGTAAATGATGTGAAACTGATTTGTTGAAAGGTTGTACAAACCCTAATAGCATGCATGGTCACAGTGACGTCACAGTGAAGTCACTGTGAGTCACTTAGGTCACATCACAACTGTGACGAAAATGCCACCACTCTGTGACGTCACATTGTGACTAAGATGTGACTTTCTTAAAAATCTTTAGAAATTTATAAATATCCTTCAAAACATGTTATTTACTTTAAAAAACATGTTTCTGGCAATTTAAATATCGTCGCTTTTGTCACAGTTTCGTCACAATTTTAATGTCAAATTAGTCACAAATGACACATTTTTCACAAATTTGTCACATGTGACCACTTGGTGAAACGTCACACAAGAGCTCTGAAACGGCCATAACGACTTCACATTTTAGTCATTGTGACTTCACATCGACGTCACGTGACGTCACATTGACAATCGATGGTCACAAAGTCACAACGTGACTTCACAATGACGTTGCAGTGACGTCACCATGCTTTACGCTAATAATAAAAAAGTTTAGTCACTTTTAGAGTTTAAAAAAAATCTTAACCGTGAGGCGAAAAGTAATCTGCGTTAGCTGGGGTATTTGAAAAGATTATAATTCATATTTTAAAAAATGAATGCAATTATCGATTAGAAAATGATCTTAACTTTACGAATCTTATTTCCGTTTGTCAGTACCTTTAAAAATTACTCTATATATGAAAGTTGCAATTTTGATAAAAACACATTTTTTGGAAAAATGAGTCATAATGAAAAAAATTCAAAGGGATTGCAATTTTGATAAAAACACATTTTTTGGAAAAATGAGTCATAATGAAAAAAATTCAAAGGGATTACAAGGATACTTTTTAGTTTATTACAGAAGTTGAGGCGTAAAAAATGATATTTCAGAATATCTCTGCTGTTCTTGTCTTTACATTTTGAAGCAGTTCGTGCGATGTAAGTTAATGAATATTGACAAAGAAGCACTGAATTTAATTCTTAACCAAACTTTAACAGAAGCGTGAAATATTTTTTACAGATACGCAATAGATTTTTCCCTTCCAAAAGTACTGAGATATTTTTTTAGAAAATGTGATTTGTGACTTTTAAGTAATAACTCAACTAATTATTTAAAATTATGTGCCTTAGATACATGAGGAGACACTTTGGGCTAGCCTCACAAAACTTTTCAGCATTCCTCGGCCCACATCTCGCAGATTTTGCAATACATAGTAAATCGACTTTATTTTAATAGTATAGATTCAGAAGCTTTAAATAATGAAATACATTTTTTTACGCTATTTAATGTTTCAATATTGAACGGTGATATTCTTTTACATACTTTTGGAAGAGTCGCCAATTCTCTGCATTTATTCAGAATGAAATATGTGGTTTTAATTGTTATACTATATTCAATGCCTTAAATAAGAATGGTTAATTAGACATACGTGATAAAAAAGGCTGTTATAGCAACGTGATAATAAACCAATAGAGTAATCACTAGAATGGATTTCTGAAAAAAATTCTAGAGAAATTTGAATCAAGTTTCAAGAAATCCTATGTATCTTTGTTAAAAATACATTAAAATAAATTTCCTTAAAGAAATTAGCGATTATTTCATTTTTATGTTATTCTAAAAACCCTTATCTTATTATCAGAAAACACGTTAATAAATGAAACATCTTCTCTAAGTAAGACTTTCTGAAGTTAAGTAATTTCTATGGAGATTCCTTTTTCCTCTAAAGTATTTTGCATACTATTATACCAAAACACTTCATGAAATTCTAATAGGGCTGTCTTGGCTTAATATTCACTTAAGAGGTAAGACTGGTGTTCTTCACATTATATTGAGATTTCTAGTTGTTTCAATACAAAAATTAGTAATGTATTTTCAACAAACAAATAATTGCAATTAGAGAGATAAAACTTTAAACACAATGCATATTAAATTACATGTAAAATTCAGATGTTAATCAGTTAGCTTAGTTTAGAAAAATCATATGTACATTGTGAAAGAAAAAAATGATGAAGGAAATATTTGCGGAACTATTATTGTTAGATTATGTGTTGTTCAACTATGTATATACTCTTTGCGAGTTAGTCATGATTTAAAAAAGCATTTCTTTATCTTTTGAATTTCAGAAATTAATGATTTTCATGACTAAAGAAGCATTTTTAAAGAAATGCTTGATTAAATGCATTTAAAGAAAACAATTAAGAACGAAACATTGCTTGTAGTGCTTTAATTTACGCAATAGTACTTAATATACTGTTTTTTGTAACTCGTAAAAAATTATATTTTCAGAAATTTTGATGAATTCTATTTTTTTTTATATTTTTTACTATTTATCTTTGTTCATGACCTCGGGACATTATAATATCCGGTATATAGCAATGGATTTTTTGGAAAGAAATAAACAAAGAAAAATTTAAAATATTTTACAGGACAATACACTTTAAAAGAAAATATTGAATTTTGAATAAAACATTGCCACATGGTGTGCCAGATTTTTAGCGTAATGTAGCAGTAAAACACCATCGTATAAATGAATTAAATATGCATAATAGAGTAAACTCTGTCTGACGAAGAATCGATCGGGATCGAGAACATTTTCTGTAGTAGATGATATTAGACTTAAAAAAAAAATTTACTCTATGTCTATGGATTCGCGGGCTCTTGAAAATGTTTCCGAGTTAGGCGAATTTCAATCTTACATTGTGGTTTCAATCTTACAGACTCACAGACAGACATTTTCTAAAAACCTTCAAATCGTATTCAAGTGTTCAGGATCTTCTAAAACATATTAATACATCGAAAACCAGAAGGCGAAATTTTTTGAGATAGGCCGCCTTACAGAGAATTTACTGTACATTATGTTTCTTGCAAATTATTCGATTAATTTTAATTTTACTATTTTGAACTTAAAACTCAGCTGCTAGTATTATACTGTAAAATCAACACCTCTATGTACCGATCATGTGCCTAGAGCCAAAACTAGCACCGGTTAAAAAAATTATCTACCTACCTACCTATCTATATATACTATATGGTTAAACGTGACCGGCCACATTTTAGACCTTTTTTTTTTAATATCTAGAAAAATACATGAGGAATTATCTTGAAATTCTCGATGTATAAACATAATAGAATAAGTCATACATTTCCGTAAAGATTTTTTCCCGAAACTTCAGAGGGGACCGTCAACAAATTGAAAAAAAAAGAATATCTTTCGAATAAGCCTGTCAAAATTTATGTAGATATATCATGGATCTGTAGATTATGATTAAGTGGCTTATTGTAATGAACTGTGTTCCTTTTTATGTGGATAGTATGTATCCTTGTAAAAAATTTAAAATTTTTATGAAAACAGTCCCAAATTTTGCAATTTTTTTTGCTTATGACTTGCAGAGTTCTTAATATTAAAAAAATGTTATCTTCCAAGCATTTGTCAAACAACATTGTACACAATATCCTGTGATCAGAATAAAATGATAATAATAATTGTATGAAAAATAAACATGTTTACTCTATATTTTTTTTTGTTGCGCATGCGTGAAAACTATCAAAATTTTCTTTGCATATTGCGTTAGCTAAATTTATAGCAGGGCTTGCACTGTTCCTAAATTTTCCACACATTGCTACCAATAGTTTAAATGAAAAATCTTCATGGAAGGTCCGTTTAACATCTACAATCGATACTAATAATACAATAAATATTACCGTTTAGAAATTGTGGTAGGAAAGTACGAAAATTTTAGGAACAGTGCGAACCCTTGTATAGAGCAACTTTTGTGAAAGTCTCAAAAACATAACTTGAAAATTCTGAAAGTGATCGTCAATAGATAAAAGCTTAAAATAAGTTATTCCCAAAATGAAGCAAAAAGATGAGAAAATGTATCTATCGATATTCAAAATTTAAATTATTGTTAAAAATAATTTAACATGATGAATTTTGTAATAAAAATTTTTCATTGAACCTTAATATTTTTACAGAATCTGTGAATGTTATGAAAAATAGAAGTTTACTTTAGTCAAGTCGGAAATTCTACGTCAGACGTAGCAAATATGGTACTTTCAAACTGTAACGAAATTTTAAAATATTCTGCTATTTGTGTAAAATATACAGTTCTTTGGATACAGTGTAGTAGCTAAAAAGTATAGTGTGACTCTGTAAATGCTGTCTCCATTCTGCTATAAAAAAATAACTTGTAGTAAACCTCAGCAAAGTATAGAAATTTCATAAAATGTGAAATAGTTTAATATTCGCCCAAAGCAATATTTCCTTCTACACTATTATGCAACTGATTTTTTTTAAATAAAATTATATAAATTAATAAAAAATGTTCATAAGATATAAATTAATAAAAAATTTCTTTGCACCACAGATTGTACAGAATGTATATTTTAGTATACAGGTTGAGTCATAAATATAGAAACAATAGGCTATTTCTTTAAATATTGCCGCTAAACCCATACTTCTAATAGCAAAAATTCATAAAAAAGATGAAATTTCTGATAAGTTGCAACTCCATGGGGGGTCTATTTTAAAAAATAGGAAAATAAAATTTTTATACGTCCCCCGTAGAGCAAAATTCCCAATTAGGAAATTATTCTTTATCCATTTCTAAATTGAACAAAAAAATTTTCACCTCCGTATCGGAAAACCTGACAGAGATATTAAATTCCAAAATTGTCCAAATTTCGGGACGTACACCACTTTACCATGCGTGTAAACAAAGAGTTTTTGATTAATTTTAAAAGCAAATGAAGGATCGTCCACAAATTATCTGCTATTGTATGTCGATTTAAAACCGTGCCTCTTTTTGGACATAATAAAGCAGAGTATTGATTTAAATCAAGACTTGTTTTCAAAATAAGTTTATCGTTAGCACTGGAGATCTGCAGGTTCGAAATATCTAGGTACAGTCCCAAACCGACCCATAAGGAAAAATTTTTTGCCCGGAATAGAAAAATATTAAAATCATAATCCGGACTAGCCTGGAAAAAAGTTCAAATCATAGACCGGCTCAGCCGTGAATTTCTACATAGTTTTTACTTTAGTGTAGTTAAACATTGTTTTGCGTGGAGGAGTTCTGACCAAAAATACTTATAGCTTTTCGTTTTTTATATTTATACTTTTTATTATTAAAGACGTGTCAAAGGCTGTGATATATTTATTTTTTTAAAGGAATCTCTGTTTATATGTAAATGTTTCACTTATATTTTAATATCGCTAATCCATATCCCGTGCGTTGAAGACTTTGAAACATGTTATACAGTAAAATCTTTTAAGACGGAATCACATAGGGAAGAAAAAATACGAAATAGACAAATGCCCTTCCTAGTAGGGTTAAATGGAGTTTATTTTTTTCTCAGACATTATTGTATTTACTTTGAATGGATCAACACATTTTCTGTTTAAGATAGTTCTATTTTCTGTTAATTTCGTCATAGGCAGATTTTTTTTTCTCTGGTTTTATTGTGTTTAATTTTATAGAATTTAAATATACTAATCTTTAAATTTTTTTTGTTTTTTTTTGTTTTTTTTTTAATAAAATAGGTTTTAAAATCTATGTGGTTTTCCTAAAAATTTTGATTGAACCAAATTTTACTTATTTCATGCACGTATTAGGTCATTTAGAGACTGTGATTTTAATACGGATTGTTTGAGACCGGGATTTTCTTAAAATTTCGTAAAGTGCAGACCTAGGAAGAAGGAAGCAGTCCGCTCTGGTAGGAAAAGATAGGACCGGATAGACCCGGATAGGCGAGTCTTCAGAAAAAAGTAACGTCTCGGTCCTGACCCGACCTGGGACAGAATACAGATTTTTTTAAACAGCCTCTCCAGGAGAATAAAAAAGCTTAAAGTTGTGAGAGCTAAATTTTTTTGAAAGACTTAATCTGCATCTTAAAAAAGCATTCTTTTAAATAACTCATGGGCAGTAAAACAGTACCACTTCCTTTTTCACAATATTTCGTTTTTCTGTGTAATGAATTTTTTTATTATGTTTTATTTATTTTTTCTATGTACATTTAGATTTAGATGTTAAATAAGTTACAGATACTTCTCAGCTACGACGCCGTAAGCAAAGATAAAGATTTGTTTTTATGTTTGTTTTCACCTTTATTGATAATATATCTTTCAATATAATAATAATAAATAGCCTATTTTGCTCTCTGGGAAATCCAAATGCATGATGTCGTTGAATAAAGCTTACTGTAAAATATATTATAATAGAGGTTACAAAAAAGGCTTTTACAGACCTCTAGTGTTTGTTTCTTACATAATATAATATGTAAAAGCCAGACAACAAATTCATAAATTTACTGACGGTGGAAAGATATCGCTGTTTTCACAGAAATTTATTTAGGGTAACTGTGCAGAATTTTGGTTGCAGAATATATAGAAATGTCATTTGATTTTATGTCGATAATACGCTATAAGTATAATTAATAGAGAATGATATAATGTATAAAATTATAGTTCGAATGTTTCTATTCCACATAGTGCAATGTTTGAATTTTTAATACTAACTCATTTTTCCTGAATGAGAAGCTGTTTTCAATAAATCTATCACATTTAGTTTGGAGTCTTAATGTTATGAAATAAGAATATATTTTATAACGCTGATTGAATAAAAAAATATTGAGTACAGTGCTTTTAGTTCAAAACTAACGTGTTTTGTAAAAATGGAATCTTTATATGCTCTGTAAAAATAATTCAAGAGGTTACTAAAAATTTTTTAGTAAATTTGTATTCCACAGAATGTTTTAGTAACCATTACAAACATTTTTTTTTTTTTTGCAAGTGAAACAAACATTTATTTTGAAAACTGAACAAAAGAGTTTTTTGTATAACTAACTTAAAACTTTTTAGTATGAGCCACCAAGCAAATTTTAGTAATAGCTCCAAAATTACTTTGAGTTAATAAAAAAATATATTTAGACGTCTGAAGCGGAAGATTTTCTGCAAATTCGCAATAGATGGCAGCATCAAACATTGCTACCTGCTCTATTTTGACATTTTCCAAAGGGAAGAGACAGTCCAGAGATCATTACCCACGGTAACTGCTACGACAGGATTTTCATAATCTTTTTATTTAACGCGTACTTACATTGCATACATTCGGTGCGTATTTGCTGGCTCCAGCATCGAGCCCGGGCACTCTGAGCCTGGAGTTCGGTGCTATGACCACTAGGCTATCACAGCCACACCAAGGTAATTTTAGTAATAGCTATGAAAAATGTAAAACTATTAACGCAATTCGTTGCTAGCTTTTTTCTTGTAATTCTTACAGATTCCTTGTAACCGAGTAAGATTACAAAAAATTTTTTAGTAAATACAAGGATCACTAAAATTTTTTTAGTAGATCGACCCTTTTTTTACAGTGTGTACAGTAAGAGTACAATGTACGAGTGTTGCTTTTAGATACTTTTTGTTGCTTTTATGATTGTTAAAACATAACTAATTCAGCCAAAGTCCTAAATATGACAATGCGTTTTATAAATGCCAATTCATCTAAAATCATTCAATTAACTATTATATTCTTTATAGCAGTTACTTCGTACTATACTGTTTGATTCTGACACTAAAACTTTGTACAAGATTAATTCTAATTACATCGGATCTATTTAAATATTTCAAACGATCTTCCTAAGTCTATAAAATAGTATTGTAATACGATTTTTTAAACTATTTAATGTTGTTTCTACACTAAAGGTTTTGTTCATTATTAAAATGTTGAGTGCCACGTCTATCACTGGTAACTGACAGTCTGAAATATATTTAAAAACTGAAAAAAAATTATAAAATTAATTACTGAAAAAATATTTAAAATTTCTTAACTTTTTATTTATTTCAGAATTGTACTTAATTAATAGTTTTTTTTAAAAAATATATATATAATTTTTTATTTTTATATTATATTTTACATTAACATTCACGGACCACTGATACGCAGCCTAAACAGGAAGGTCAGGGTCAGTCACCGTGATTCTCAAAATCCTTACCTGCTGTTAGCGGTCACACTGCCGACAACTTTTTTCAGTTTAGCTGTCGATACTTCTGAAAATTTGTTTCATTTTCATCTTTTTTAAATCACTAGAGACATTCGAATAGCCGAACTTTAATTATTATAGTGCTGCACATAAAGTTTAGTACAGAAGCAATATTTTGAAAGTTAATGTAGCATTTTATTCATCTATAGATTAAGAGAACATACCAACCTCTCACGGTAGTTCTGTGACTCATTTGTCATATTTGTTAAGTTACCTTGTGACGGTATACTCATGCTGGGTGTCATTTCTCACGTTATATGCAGACATACTCATTAATTTAGGTTAAAACAACACAGTTTATTAAAATGATAAGGGCCAAAGGAAAGTGGAGCCAGTCTATAATTTCACTCACTGAGAACACTATGAAAAGCTAAATCATACTCACAGGCGTCGGTCTAGCTCAGTCGGGGCACCGTCTAGCACTTGACACTATTTCCTGGCTGATCTACTAAACAAATCTTAATTTCACAGCCCGTGGCTGTGGATATTTCTTTATTTCTCAAATGATCAAAACTAAACTTTCTTACCAAGGCCGAACCTTTAATCCACTATCTGAACTTCTTTCCGCTTTACTGGAGGCCGTAGCTATTCTCTAATCGTCAGCACCTTAATAAACAATCATCAACTTCGTTGTCCAATGACGCTGGCTGCTGGCTAAGGCCAGAAACACACACCCCACAAACTCACACCCAAGCTTTTATACGCGACAAACTGAGATACTTCTCATTAACATAATACTAATAACCGCGAGCTAACTGCGGAATTCGAAAGAGCACACACACTCTAGAAAGTTAAAGTAAAAGAGAGGATAGATGTCACTTTTACGCCTACAAAATGTTAAATTATTGACGTCACGATCTCAGAAACACTAGAGTGCCTTTATGACTAAAGGTCACTCCCTCACAACCCCCCCTCGAACTCCGCAGAGAAAAAGGGCTGGGCTAAACGCATGCCCAGAACTTTTTCTTGTTATAAATTTAGAGCCGTAATAAAACACAGTGATGGGTGAAATTTAACGCCGAAACATAACTTTTAAAATATTAACTTTAACCCATCACAACCAAAAAAACTCAGTTTGCCTCAAATAATCACATATTCAATCCAATCATTCTTCTATCTTACAAATAGCCTCCGTAAAACTTCCAAAAACTCGTAAAACTTTCAAAACTAATTACTTCTTCTCTCAAAACAACCCACTCCACTGGGAGTGCTAAAATTTCTCAAAACACTAACCTTCCGAAATTTTCCTCAATATTGCAATGCAACTATAACTTTACCCAAAAATTTCTCCATAACTTTTAATATACTAGAATTCGCACCAAGTCCAAAAAACCCAATGCGCAAAAATTTTCCTCCTCCAAATTCCGACTTCATCTAAAATTACATTTACTTCATACTAAACTAACTCTACTACTACGTAATACCTACATCCCCATTAGCCAATGAACTAACTCCCAAACTTCTTCAGACTTAACTCCACTTGAACAATAATTGAGGCACATACGTACAGCGGCATATCGCTGTGCTTATGCAACAATCAAAAAATATCAAAAATTTACAAAATGACGTCATCAATCTCTTCATCTGTATTAACTAAAAGAAAAATAGCAGAATCAATACATAACAAAAGGTATACTTCCCTGCAAGAAAATCACATTAACATTCAATTTTAATACAACACAATTTCAAATTCAAATGCAGCTTAAAACTTCGCAACTTGCGGAAACCATTCCCAACTAAAGTACAAAACGCAACTCATAAAACACGAACGATAAGAAGAAAGTTAATTCATTAAATGTTAGTATAAGAGATAGAAACGCGTGTCAAGGACTTCTTGACCGCAAAACACGTGCGCGTCTGAACCGCGGCGCGTGTACAAAATAACTCAAATTACTATCTGTACTTTCTGAAAATTTAAACATACATTAACATACATTTCATAACACATGAACAATATAACAATATAATAACATTTTAAACAAGTAACATAACCATTTAACAATAGATCCAGAATTTTTAAAAGCAGTTAAGACCAAAATTTCCAACATACATAAAACTAACAATTTTGCAAACAAATTTTGAACACAATTAAGCACTAAACGTGAGTCCGTCAAAAAATTCCAAAAATGGCCAAAAGTACAAAACAGTCTCTCTGCTTTCTATTCCTTCACATTGCTACCACATATATGCACTCTAATAGAAATTTAATAAAGAACATTATCACCCAATCATAGAGACGATTCGCTGCTGGCAGGCTTCATACTGCAAGATGGCTTTCTCCTCCTGTCCCAGAAGGCTTGTACGAAGGATCTCTCGTCATCAGAACTGTACGGTGACGCCACAGTTGACTGTCGTGCCTGCAGCCTGGTTCTGAATGGATGCCGTGGAATACTCGTAGGTTCCACTCGACGACTCTGCTCCGGCCGGTTCGCTGGGTTCACTCCATGGCGAGGTTCACACTGTTGTTGCCGGTAATCTGAGAGTTGCCTCCTCTTTCTAGACGCACCCGAAGTTACCGAAGATCCAAGGCCACGTTTCTTTCCGGACCTATGTAGTTTCTTGTTAGGCAAAAATTCAGAATTTAAAGTTCGCTTAACAGTTTTACGAGTGTCCAAACGAAATCTTTTCTGGGGATTAATCACTGAAGATGGTGAACTATTAGTTAATTTATGCTTGTGAGGTTGTTGTCTAATAGATGGAGGAACTGGACAATTTATAATTTTTTGTCTTTTATGACACACAGAGTCCGATGTATTTGACACAGTTCTCTTATTTTTATTATACTTTGCTCTCGGATTGTTAGGCTGTCGACTTTCAATAACAGTTTTTGGAGCTGTTTGACCAAATTTTCTTCTTGAATATTGATGAAAAGAATTAGACGAAGAAGTGCTGGACTCGGGACACTCATTGGATCGGGAATTTCGCGAAACACCACTCGACATATGAGAACCTTCACTACCATTTTCTCTAAACTTATACACTCTAACCTGATCCAGATTAACAGTCATTCTTTCACCATTGACATCAACAACCAAATTATTATTTCGAACTTCCAAAACCTCGAACGGACCTACAAACTTCGGACCAAACTTAGCTACTCTCTTTTGACGACTTGAACTTAACCAATGCTTTTCTACTAACACAAAATCTCCAACTTTCACTTCTAACTCCCTTCTACGCATATTATAATACTGAGCTTGCTTTTCTTGCGCTTTTCCCATCTGAACCTGAGCTTCCTTAACCAACCTCTCAATATCCTGACACATGTACTGACTTTCTGCATCTGACACCATAACTAACCTTTGGAATGGAGTAATAACTTTTCTACCCAAAAACAATTCAGCAGGCGTTTTCCCCGTTGACTCGTGAACTGCCGTACGAAGTGCGTACGCAAAATGTTGAAGAAACTGGTCCCAATTTGCATGATGAGAACCAACATAAGAAGAAATCATTTGAATTAATGTACGATTTACACGTTCAGCCATATTAGACTGAGGACGATACGGAACAGTAAAAGAATGATCGATCTCCAGCTTTTCACACAGGGCCTTAAATATATCAGAAATGAAACAAGGGCCATGATCACTCACTACCCTAATTGGTGCACCATATTTAGAAATATAATTATCGAAAAATGCATCGGCAACTGCAGGTGCAGAAGCCTTCCTGAGGGGGACTAACTCTACCCACTTACTGAAATAATCAACTATAACTAAAACAAATCTATATCTTTTAGGATTAGACAATGGATAAGGACCGATTAAATCTACACCTACACATTCATTAGGAAAATTTACTTTAATAGGAATTAATTTGCCAGCTGGACTTACATTTTTATAATTATAACGTTGGCATGTGCTACAGCTGGAGACATAAGCGCGCACTGCTTCCCGCATTTTAGGGAAGTAGCAGGATTCACAAATTCGAGCATAAGTTTTCCTGATTCCTAAGTGACCTGCTAATGGATTATCATGAAATTCTTTCAAGATGTCCTTACGAAGACTAGCCGGAATAAAAACTCTTAATTCTCCACGTGAATTTACAATTTTAGAATAAAAAAGAAGACCATCGATAAGCTTAAAAGATTGGGACCACTTCTCAAACATAGGCACATCTGCGCTCGGGACATCATCCGGATTTTCCAAATATCGATACAAGCTACCAAATTCTTCATCTTGCTTCTGTTCCCTTATTAACTGCTCTCGTGACCTTAACACCAACGACGACAATGCACAACACTTAACTTCCTCCGTGACCTCTAAACCACCATGCGGGTTTCGTGACAAAGCATCCGCTACCGCATTCTCCTTGCCAGCCCTATGTTCTATAACAACATTATACTCTGCTAACTTCAAACACCACCTGACCATACGAGACGACAACCCCTTTCCATTAGTTAACTTTGTCAAAGCTGAATGGTCCGTAATGACTTTAACCGGTATATTAGTGAAAAAACAACGAAATTTATTCAAAGCCCAAATTACTGCAAGACACTCCCTTTCCGTAATTGAATAATTCCTTTCCCCTGCATTTAAAATTCTTGACGCAAACGCTATAGGTCGACCTTTCTGTGCTAACATCGCTCCAACCCCCACTGCACTCGCATCGCAATACACTTCAAACTGAGACGAATAATCGGGGTGAGCCAAAACAGGAGGGGAAACTACTGCCTCTTTTAATAATTCAAACGATCTCTGAGCTGCTGATGACCATACAAACTTAACCCTTTTCCTTTTTAAATTATACAACGGTTCACATAACTCCGAAAAACGTGGAATGAACTTGGCAAACCAAGCCACCATCCCTAAAAATGTCGCCACTTCCTTACTATTTTTGGGGGGATTCATTGACGTAATTGCCTCAATTTTCTCATTATCTATTTTAATACCATCACGCGTAATTTTAACTCCTAAATACTTTATCTCTTTTCTCAAAAATTTACATTTTTCTAACTTAACTGTTAACCCAGCATCTCTTAACAACGTAAATACTTCCCTCAATAATCTTAAATGCTCTTCAAAAGTAGCTGCCATTATAATTATGTCGTCCAGATAGACCAAGACACCCTTACCAAGCAAAGGTTTAAGGATATTATTCATGGCCTTCTGAAACGTTGCCGGCGCTCCCGATAAACCAAAACTCATTCTCTTAAAAGCAAAACAACCGTCCCGAGTAATAAACGCAGTCTTAGGTATGTCCTCCGGCTTCATTGCAATCTGAAAATAACCCGACGTAAGATCTAACGTTGACATATAATTCGTACTCGTTATATTAGCCAAAATGTCGTCAATTACTGGAATAGGATACTGAGGATATTGCGTTATCGCATTTAACTTTCTATAATCTACTGCAAACCTATATGCCTCTGGATTATCTAAACTTTTCCCATTATTTTTACGACATAACACTACTGGAGATGCAAAAGGCGACTCAATTGGCATTATAATATTGTCCGCTAACATTTTTTGAATATGATAATCAATTATATCTTGTTTAACTTTATCATAACGATATGGTTTACTAGCAACAGGTGCTTTTAAACCAGTATCAATCTCATGCCACGCAACATGCGTTAAACCCGGTTTATCAGAAAAAACCTCTCCAAATTCATTTAAAAACTTATTAAATTCCTCCCTCTCCATTTCACTTAACCCCGACTCCTCCAAACTAACTGACACTGAAACAGGCTCTTTCTTACTCACATTCTCATCATTATTCACGATTAACGACTTTTTAAAGAAATCCAAACTAATTCCTCTATCCCTCATATAATCCACACCAACTATACAATGCACTGTTAATCCATCTAACACACAAAACTCCCAACATGTCTTAACCGAACGAATTTCAACTTCCAATTCCACTGAACCTTTATTATCGCAAGCTACTCCCTGTGCTGACTGAACCACCAGACTTGACCTTTTCAACTTCTTATACGAAAAATATTTCCGATAACAATCAAAAGAAATGAACGACTTATCTGCCCCTGTATCGAAGACACTTTTAACGACAATACCATCTAACACAATTAACACTTCAGGTAACTCAACCGGATTAATAGTAATTTTATTTAAACTCACAGAAGGCTTTTTCGATTTGACCTGTGACTGCATACCTTCCGAAATACAGTCACTTACCAGTTTAACTGACCCGACCTCCTCACACCTCTCCTTTGCACTGACCTACCTTCAAAATTCTCATCCGAAGTTAATCTCCTTACTTGCGAAGAAACATTCCTGTCCCGTACTCCCCCACTACGATCATAACCACTATTCTGTCTATTTCCATGCATATTTCTCTCACCACTTCTAAAATTATTAGCACCACCACCATTCCTATTACCATTACTCGTATTCGACATATTACGACCAAATCCATCACTTCTATTACGCACATTACTATCCGGAAATCGCTGTCCCCCTCTCACAAAATTACGTTCCCCCTCATTTCTCAAATTACCATCCGTGACAGGTCTCTGCCGAGGGTTACGCAAATCCCGTTGATCCGAGCTATGCCGAGACTCATACTTCGATAATATCTGGTGCATTTCTGCAAAATTCTTCGGTGCTCTAACTTCAATAAAGTCCTGTATATTTGGATTAAAAAGAGGAAAAACAATGTCCAACAATTCCTCAAATGTAATATCTAAATCTAATTTATTTTTTAGTTCCAGCTTACGAAGATAAAATTTTGACGCCGAATCATATATATTCTGCTTATTACAATAGAACTCTTTTCTCAAAATACTTTTATCTTTAACGGGAGGAAATGCCTTCTTTAACTCAATTACAGTTTGTTCAAATCTTTTCGCTTCCTCAGTAATCAAAAACTTTCCTATATTTTCTAACCACAAAAGTGCTTCGCCCTTTAACGAGCATTTAAGCACTACGTACCTGTTTTTCTCAGGTATATTATTGAACAAAATATAATTATCTAATTTCACTAAAAATTCACTAATATCACCCTCACCGGTGAAATACACTCGTGGCACAATCTCAAAATGTCCGACATTTCGTTGGGCGCCATTTGTGACGGTATATTCATGCTGGGTGTCATTTCTCACGTTATATGCAGACATACTCATTAATTTAGGTTAAAACAACACAGTTTATTAAAATGATAAGGGCCAAAGGAAAGTGGAGCCAGTCTATAATTTCACTCACTGAGAACACTATGAAAAGCTAAATCATACTCACAGGCGTCGGTCTAGCTCAGTCGGGGCACCGTCTAGCACTTGACACTATTTCCTGGCTGATCTACTAAACAAATCTTAATTTCACAGCCCGTGGCTGTGGATATTTCTTTATTTCTCAAATGATCAAAACTAAACTTTCTTACCAAGGCCGAACCTTTAATCCACTATCTGAACTTCTTTCCGCTTTACTGGAGGCCGTAGCTATTCTCTAATCGTCAGCACCTTAATAAACAATCATCAACTTCGTTGTCCAATGACGCTGGCTGCTGGCTAAGGCCAGAAACACACACCCCACAAACTCACACCCAAGCTTTTATACGCGACAAACTGAGATACTTCTCATTAACATAATACTAATAACCGCGAGCTAACTGCGGAATTCGAAAGAGCACACACACTCTAGAAAGTTAAAGTAAAAGAGAGGATAGATGTCACTTTTACGCCTACAAAATGTTAAATTATTGACGTCACGATCTCAGAAACACTAGAGTGCCTTTATGACTAAAGGTCACTCCCTCACAACCTTTAATGCAGGTTCAACCATCCAAATATTTCTAACGATAGTACAATGAAATCAAACGAAACAAATTTCACTGTTAATCATAATTAATGTGGTCATTCGAAGTTAAATTGTAAAAATTGAAAAGAGCAAAATTCAATTAAATTACATAAAATAATATATAATCGGTTAATTAATTTTTTAAATTATATAGCATTTTGCATGGCTGAATCATTAATTAATGAGTCCCATAATTAAATGTAGCAAACATTAAAATAACAGTAAATAAAAAATTATTGCATAATATCCTAATTCTTTAAATAAATATAAAATATAATGATAATTATTTAAAAAAATCAAAATCATAATGTTTAGATATTTAAAAAGAAAAAAGGAAAAGGTATATAATTAAATATTGATATTAAATTGATTTAATGTGACCATACTAACTTAATCTTTAATGTATAGTAGTAAAGGATAAAACGAATAATAAGACATATAATTAATATATACACTTTATGCACTTAGAGTATAATAACTTATATCCTATACAAATCGGGCTAAAAGTTGCTAAAATTGAAGTTAATCATTATCATTAATTATCAAATTATATTAATAGATTTAATAAATATAAATGTAAAATTATTTATACATGCATGTCAATTTAATACCCGGTATAAAATGTATTGTGCAGTTTAACAGATTCCAGTCTGTCCCCCTTTAAAAACATTTATTCATTGTGCATTATTTAGATAATGCCGCCCATAATTGTACTTTAACATCTACGCACATATTCATACTATTAATATATCTATCTATCTATCTATCTATTTAACCATCTCTCTCGCTCTCTCTCTCTCTATACACACACACACACACACATATATATATATATATATATATATATATACAATAGCGGTCAAAAGTGTCCGACCAGTTAGATTCTTTGATTTATTTACCAGAAGGTTTCAGCAAAGAAGAAGTACAATTGCTTCAAAAGTTAGGAATATGTGAATGACGTCTGATAATGTGATCATTTTGATTGGATACTGTGGATGCTTCATGCAAAGGGGTAGAATTCTAAGTTCGCGTGTGCAAAAGTTTCCGGCAACTCATCATTTCTTAGTTTCTTTCTATCGGTAAAGTTTTTTTTTTTTTTTGGTCGTGTTTGTGAATGAATCAATGTGAATAGCATAGTTTAAATTCAAAATTGAAAAGTTCAACAAATATTGTCCGTAAATGAGTGATTAATTTGTCACTAAAGGGCTAATCTTCTCGACGTATTGCGGTAAAATTATCGATCGATAAAAATCGACTGTAAAAGATATTTAAAAATTATATAAAGATGGCCTTGGCTTTCAAGACTATGTGACGTCCGGAAGACCATAAAAATACTATTCTCGTTGACAGATTTATCAGGAGAAAAACAATTGGTGTCCTGCATAAAAATTCAGTTGCAATATACGGCTATTTACAAAATGGAAATATTGTTGAAATAAGTCGGTCTACCCTGTCAAGATGCTGACGAGATACAGAATTTTATGGAAATGTCAATGTTCAAAAATTTTTCGTAGGTAAAAAAATATAAACGTACAGACTGGAGTTTTCCAAAAAAACACAAAGTCTGGTATAGTGAAAACTGGACAAAAGTACTGTTTTTCCATCAATAAAATTTGAAATTTTTTTGGGGTGATGGCAGATTCTACATCCGATAACTTAACAAAAAAATGTGATTCAACATATGTTATTCCTACAATGAAGCATGGCGGAGGAACGTGGGGAGTATTTTCTTCAAAAAATGTCAGTCCGTTATTTAAAATCTACGGCAAGATGAACGATGCAATGCATAAGAATATCTTGTAAGATTATTTTCTGCCTTATTAGAGGAAAGTTTTGGTTGCAACTATTTATTTTAACATGATAATGACGTAATGAATGTATGCAAGCCTTGGCAAGCAATGGTTTTCGCATCAAAAAATTTCGTTTTTGAAATGGACAGCCCAAACGCCCAACATGAATCCAATAGAAAATCTTTGAAAAGAAGTTGGATAACGTCTGCCGAACTATAAATATTCCAACTCAGCAGAAAATTCGAAGAAATTGCAAGAAATATGGAAAAAACGTACCATAGACGATCTATAACTGTTGATTGCATGAATGCCACGTTACTGCGCCGTAGAATGTATTTCTAAAGGTAATAAAATACTGATACTATAAAATACTAATTATAAATGTTGTTGATTGCTGTAGTTTTCCATTACAATACCTTTTTTAAAAACTTGCGAAGGTGGCCGGAAACTTTTGAGAACATGCGTTTTCCTTTGTACTTAATTTTGTCAATTAAATTTATAGATATTTGCATGTTATTCCACAAGTAAGTTCCTAACTATTATGACAAAAAAATGTATATGTATCACTTTGAGATTCCTCTTCATATGGGTATAGTTACAAATTAACTGAAAAATTTTTGGTGGCCGGAAACTTTTGACCGCCACTCTATATAGCATTTTTACTTTTATACATTTTTTATGCAATGTGTTAAGTATTCTTAAATTCAAGTAAGTACTAATTGTACATTAAAGATTTTATGAATGAATCATATATTTATTTGTATTAAATAGATTGAATATTATAATGTATTTAATGTATAAATAAAACTATGATGTTACGTATAATGTTTCTCAGGTACATATTGCTAAAGCTGACTTCAAAACATTCTAATTCAACAGAACATTTGTAAAAACATAGTCTTTTCAATATTTATTGAAACTATGTATGATTTTTTTTAATATGAGACATTTAATTTCATTAACACCCTCAATATAAATTAAAGAAAGCTGGCCTAAAAAAATTAGCATAAGCAGAATATTTGTTTAGAATAACGTAACTGCTTAAATAAAACTTTGGACTTCTGCTAGTGTATTTTACGCTATATTTTGTATTGTAAATATATTTTAATGTGATTTAAACCCAAACTGAGCAATGAAAAAAACAGACTTTTTAAAAAGTGTCCAAAGAAGCATTTTATTCTCAGAAAAAACAAAATGATGCTTCATTTAAAAATATCTGTAAACTGATTAAGAGTATTAGGATAGTTGCACGTTTTTCTACTTTAGTTATACAGAAAGCACTGCTATTTATACTCCTATTTTCCTAATAATTACATACGCTATCCCTTCAAAAATAACAAATCTGTTTTAATGGAACAGCAATTATTGAAAATATTCGCAAACAATGGCCAGTGGATTACCAGCCGAAATACTAGAAAATTTAAATAAATAGTATATTTCAAACATGTAACACCTATTTTCGCTTTGTAAATAAATTAATGAGATATTTAAAGTTAATATCACTGTAAAAAATCCGTTAAATTTATGTAATTTATTTTATTACATGTAATTTTGCTGCAATTTTTACTGTATTTTTATTGTATCCGCTGGCAACATTGCTGCCTGCAGTTTTTGCCGTATATTTAACGTTTTTTCCCTTTTACGTGTAACGTATTTTGTGATTTTTGTT
Source organism: Maratus speculifer (assembly GCA_964019185.1). NCBI lineage: Eukaryota > Metazoa > Arthropoda > Arachnida > Araneae > Salticidae > Maratus > Maratus speculifer. The sequence goes on from OZ025289.1 coordinate 157,068,889, forward strand.
TTTAATTGTATTATAAAAAATAAATTTAAATAATAAATAACTATTGCATGCTTTTAAAGTATGTTATATTATAAAAGTATTTACTTTTATAATATTATAAAAAGTATGTACTTTCAGTTACTTGGTTAGCTTGAATTGTTATAAACAAGCAAGCATATTATATATATATATGCAATAAATATAATTCGACGGAATATATATGTTGCATAAACTCTAGGAATCCGCAGCAGCACGAGCAGAGTAGTCGCTCCGACAGTTGGCGAGCGGTGAAAGAATTTCATTGGGGTATTTCCCCATTATAAAAACAAACACCATCAGTCTTCAAGTTCTTTATTATGAACTCATAAAATATGTAACCTCTTCCCCGCAATCACCTTAGCACACATCGACACTACAACTTTCCTTATCCAGTCCACATGATCAGATATTCTAATTCAGCGGGGAAATGAAGCGGGCGTCTTGATAGTTTAAAGGGCAATTGCATTCTAACGCTCCTCAAAAACCAAATGAAAAAAAAAACGTTTTCACGACAAAACTAGCTCCTTCCTACTCCGCGTCAAACATTTTAAAAATCCAATTAGGATTAACTCGATTCTCAACGTAAAAAAATGATCAGTTCTGATTGGTCTTAGCAGGCGTGTCCTCGGCAGGATCTATATTTTTCCTTGCAAATGACAAGCCCTTTAACAACGCACATTAACACCGGTCACGCGATGTTAAATAAAAAATAAAATTAAAATACCGGGAATATTCCAGAAAGTAAAAAGGTTACGAAATACCTCCCGCCTTTTTTGAGAAGCAAGCAATAATTTATTAATAAATAAAATAAGAAAAAGAATTTTAGCTGTTACAAGTTAATACATTACGAAACTAAGATTGAAATATGTTCCACAAATTTAGAATTGGAGTTAACCGTTTAAACGCCAATGCTTCCAAATGGGAACATTGCATTATTTGTAATACAAAACATATATTTTCCAACATAATAACGATGTCCTTAATTGTCCTATAAAATATAAGATTGATTTGAGCTTTTTAAAAAATATATTTATTTTTAAGCATTTTTCATGGGTATTAACGAATATGTAAATTCACTAATTAGCATAAAAATATATTATTTGCTTTTATCGTTTTCGCTATATTACTTACATTTGACCACTAGAAATCTAAATGTTTTTGGAATTCGAGAAAATACTTAAGAACAATATACACCTGCATGTAGCGAAAAATCGTTTGTTATATTTGCATAAGCTGTCAATCAATAATCATGTTCCAAAATGCGAACATTGAAATGAAATCAGCCAAAAGAACTGCAGAAATATATTTTTTTGGTATTTTCTAAATTTGTATGCAAAAATTAAAACATTTGAAGCTGTGATGTAGGAAAAACAAAATTATTATTACATTGCGATATTAATTCAGCGTGTAAACGGTTAAGAGAGAACAAAATGGCGCAATTTTTTTTATTACAAATCCCCCCTCCCAGAAAGACGGGTGAAAATGTAGGTCTGAGACCTGCAATTTCACAGAAAGGGAGATGATGCATTCTTAGCTCACGAAGTTGTTGATATAAGTAATAATAATTAGATACTAAATAAAAGAAAAATTAAATTAAATTATTTTTTTTACATAAATATAAAATTCAAATTTAGGAACACTAAGGTGATGCAATACAATAAAATAGGCATCAATAAAAATACAAGATATGATCTTTTTTAAAAGTACACATCATAAAGTAATTTGAAAATATAAGCAATTATTCATAGTATATTTTTAACATAAAAATGAAAAACAATAACGTTGAATCTTCCTTGACAATAATGAACCTAGATAGAATGGAGAACTTTAATAGAAATTCATGAAATCAAATTTAAAAGTTTGGTTCATAATGTCCGTCAAAAAAGTCACATTTGGAATCGAAGAGTTCACTACCTCCTTTCAAGGAGGTATAATTATATCATTATATACCATCCAATCTTCATCATCTAACATCATGCTATTGGTTCAGTTTGTTTTTGTAATAAAGTCCTAGAATAATCATGATAGTTCTATTTTTGAAACTTTTTGTGAAAATATTTTTTATAATCATATTTTTAGATAATAACACATTTTATAATATAGTAACACAGTAATAATAAATTTTAACAATGTAATAAACAATCAATATAATAAAGAAACATAATAAGGAGAAAAATCAATAATAATAAGTATCATAATAAGTATAAGTAAATCTCATAATGGGTATAAGTAAATTTTTGAATAAGTAATAGTAAATATTTCAAAAGACATTCTTTAATTTCTAAATTGTATACTTAATCTCGTTTATCTCACCTCAAATTTTTGGGATGAAATATAGAGAGAAGTGAAATAGAATAAAGAATATAATCAATTATGTAATCATTTACTTAATCTTGTAATTCGAGTGCAGGATTAAGTAGGACTATGTACAAAAATAATTAAAATATAATATGATAAAATAAAATAAAATAAAAATAAATAAAAATTGTGTTCATGTTTGAGAATGCAAGTGACTTTCCAACTACTAAGATTCTTAAAAAGAAATATTAATAAATAATAAAAAGACAAGATTTATTTATGTCAAATAATTATGCAATAAATATTCTCTCGGTGTGATAAAACATTGCAAGATGCAAGAAGGAAAGAGAAAAAGAAACAAAATTAAATTCTAATGGACATGTACTATAGTTGGGGAACGTTCACGTTGACAGTACAGTTTATACTGTGAATGTTATACTTCCGCGACAAGAAAAAGTGCGTTGACTATTTTAATAAAATCTTACTCAGTATCTATTTTTTTCTTCAAAGTTTTAATGCAAAAACGATTTATTCAGCAAATGGAACTGATTTAAGTTTAAATTTTTCAATATTATGATATGTACATATAAAATTTATATAAAAATGTATTTATTCGCTTTGGCGAGATTTTGGAGCTAATAAACATGTGTTGTACAAAAATTGCAAACCTTTTAGAGATAACGGCTTCCCGCATTTTCCGAATTTCCGGTCAGTTAAGAGATAATTACTTAAAGATCGCGGTACTTAATCTGCAATACATATTTTTTATTTTTGAAACTTTTTAAAATACAGAAAAATTTTTTGTGGATTTGAATTTATCGGAAAATTTTAATTGAAATGCATACCAAATATGACAATAAAATATTAAAGTAAAATTAAATAAATGAAAAGGTTTTTATTTAAGTGCTGAGGTTAAGGATCGACTTAAACAGGTTTTATGGTCGAAACTGATACGGACTTTCGGTGATCTTTCTATTTTCGGCTGAAAATGAAAGTTAAAAAAAAAAAAAAAAAAAAAAAAAAAAAAAAGTAAGCCATACATGAATGTACATAATTATTTATTAATTATATGTATTTATTAAATATGCATGGTTATTAATTAATTATACAAATTTTTAAATATACATAATTATTTTAATTAAATGTATTTATTAAATATGCATAATTATTTATTAACAGTACATATTTATTAATTAATTATACATATTTATTAATTATACACAATTTTTAATTAATTATGTGTGTGACTCAAGTGCACTCGCTGTATCTTAAACCCAACACTTTTTATTTTCATAAAATAGAATATAACTGAACAACGACACAGAAATATTTTCTATTATGCCAATTTATTTTATTATTATTTTTTATTATATATAAAAATTTATTTAATAAGTGTTAGGCATACACAGGTCGATTTATCTTTTATAACAATTTTTGTAAATGATCGTTTGTTGTGCTAGAGCCTATCTCGAAGAGTATTCGAAGCAGTTTTGCAGTTTCAAAATAAAAATTTACTATTACTGTTTCTTAAGTCTTCAGCTTTTAATTAGAACATAAAAATAATCATATAAGAATTGCTTGCTTTATAATTTGCATTCACATCTTGAATCAATGATGATTGTAAATAGTAAATTGGATCAATTGTAAACAATGAAGTTCATAGCAATAAATAGTCTCATTTGAGCCTCATTTTTGTTCTTAAGTCTTTATTTTCCCTGGATTTTGTTCTACCGAAATCCATTCAACGAATTGCTATTTATGTTTAGAGGCAATAGTAGAAATAAAAAACATTACATAATTATGCTAATATAGTATAGAAGTTTTAACGTGAATATGGAATTGAATAACAAAAATAAAATAAAATAAAATAAATAAATAAAAAGAAAAAATATATTGATTATAAAAATAAGTTTAAAAGTTTATTTCACATATTTTTATAGTGTGTACATTCTATAATTTGTTTCCCTTTAGATTTGTTTTCTTTTTACATTCAATATTTTAAAATGTATCTTAAACGAAATTTTAGGAGAGGGGGGGGCTTCCCTAACGAAAAAGAAATTGCTGTCTTTTCTTTCTTTCTTTTTATTTTTTATTTATTATTTCATATTTTTAATGCCAGTAGAGAAAATCAAGTTTGAATTTTTTTTTCTTTTTCTACGTTAAATTTTAAAATTGCTTTTTTTTTTTTTTTTTGGCATGTTATAAAAAATTTCCTGCGCGGATGTTTTAAATAAATATAAAATAAATAGCTTATCTTATGCCCTCTTTATAGTGAACTTTTGTAAAAAATAAAATTAAAAAAAAGTGATCAAGGCTGCAAAAAACAATTATAAATCATATCTCATTCGTTCTAAAATCTTTTTTGTTTTAATAGTATGTTTTCTTATCTTAATTTAAAATATGAAAAGACTTCATGTAAAATACAAATGTGAATTCGTGTGGTTCTTCAAAATTACACATTGAACAATGTTAGGTACCTGGTACAAATTACACACATATCACTTTAAATCTGATTATTAAAAACACATTTATCAAAGAAAAAATTACGATTCCATTACAATATATATATATATATATATATATATATATATATATATATATGTAGGTGATATTAAATTGTAACAATATGTTTATTTTTAACTTTCAAAACATTTTAATTCTAAAGATTACTTTCAAAGATGAAAAATTCTTGGAGTATATGTATGTTATTCTAATTTAAATAATGTGCTTTGATAATAAATTGTCAATAACCGATTATATTAATCTTTCCAAAAACGACGTAAAAAAAATCTTTGAAATCAGCTTTTTGCAAACACAATTCAAAATTCATATTATGTCGCCGAAAAGAGTGCTACAATGCCAGGTATTGCAACCATGTTAAGCCAACGGAGTAAAAAGTCTCTATCAGGCTTGTACACACTCGCTTCTTTCTCGTTCCCTGACTATAGGACTGGAATGCAGAAGCAAAGAAAGAGAGAAAAAAAAAATAAAGTGATAAAAATTTTGTTACTTGGGAAATATTTAATTTATTAATTGATAGATTAAATTTAATATTACAAATAGGTTCAGTTGAAAAAAATTTTTTGACTTAATATTTACTTGTTATTATATTATTCTGACTAGAGTAATTCAATACAGAATAAGAAATTTTCACTTTGTCCGTCTACACCGGCATAAACAAACAAATATAAAAATTTCCAGACAAGTGACACTCTCGCTGCAGTCAAGAGATATCATTGCCATTCTGTAAGAATTACAGGATATTATCTGAATTAAAATATGGAAAGAAATTTACTGTTTAAGAGAAAGAAAAAAATTATAAAATGATAATAAACTAGAGATTAAGTCTAAGCTACAGTTTTTATTTGCGTTTGTTGTTGATGATTAGGGGGTTGTTGCTCATGACTTAATTTAAATTTATCAGGGGAATAATAAGGTCTTAATTTAGATACATGTACTATTTCTGAACTTTTGAACTGGTTTTGCCTATCAATTTCAAAATTTACCTCGGATAATTTGTTAAGAATTTTATAAGGGCCACTAAATACTTGTGATACCTTTCTAGTATTAGGGTACTGAAATTCTTCATAGATAACTAGATCTCCTATTTTAAATTTTGGTTCGATATAATCTTTATCATAATATCTTTTATTTTTTAAATGAAATTCATCAGTTCTTGCTAAACCAATTTTAAAGATTTATGACCCAAAATTACCCCTACACATGTTTGTTGACGCTTCTCAGGTGGCGGTAGCTGCAGTTCATAAACAACCCGACCATAATAATTTTTTACATCCGATTGCTTATTTTTCTAGAGGATTGAGAATTTATGAGAAAAATTATTTCAATACCGAATTAGAGTGTCTTGCTATCATTGATACTTTAGATAAATTTTATCATTACTTTCACGGTGTACAATTTACCATCCATACTGATCATGCATCTCTTGTTTGGTTAAAAAATGTCAATCATTTAAGAGGTCGATTATTCAGGTGGTCATTGAAGTTAAGTATGTTCGATTACAAAACAGAGTATTTAAAGGGATCTACAAATGTCGAATTTTTTATATTTATTACATATATATACATATATATATATATATATATATGTGTGTGTATATACAGGGTGGTTAGTAATTAACGTGAGGTGTTCAGAGCCTTCAGAGCCCTCTAGCGAGTAAAGTTTTGGGCGAAACATAACGAAATTTGATCAGCATACATAGTGGACCATGGGATTTAAAATTTTTAAAAACTTTTTTAATAAAAAATTTAAAAAATCGCCACTAGGGGCAATTTTAGAGTTGTTTATCGACTAAAATGCATGATCTTGCATAAAATTAGTTCTGCGTAGCGATCATATAGTATTACTTAATACAATCAATAATCACATTTTTAACACTATGATGTAAATGGCCTATAAATTACTCTTTGCAGTATTATAAATTAGTATGATAGCAGAATTTTATAACATTTGTAATGATACGCTAAAGCTCTATTGAGATATAAATGATTAAATGCATGTAAAATATTTTAGAAAAATGTGCATTAGTACAACATATACCAGTAATTTTCAGTGAATATAATTTTTGGTAATGCCTACTTTAAATATCGGGTGGAAGACACCTGTTATATGGATTTTATTTTACACCATCACTTTTGGCCATCGCATCGTCTTAACCCATTAAGTACCATTGCTCTCATTTTGGAAACATTACTGTTTTTTTCAGACCGTTTTTTTTAATTTATTGCCCAAAAAATTGTGGGGGCTATTTTTTACCAACACATCAAGTATTGGAGAAGCAGTTTGTCGAGTCCATATGCTGTTGATTTTGTTGTGTTTGTGACGGCCAATTATCAACACGTGGAATATGGGCCCTGACGGGGGGTAGCCTCTATGGGGATCTTTCTAAGGGAATCTAACCCGTATTTACGCAAGTAAATCCAAGGTTCGTAGAAAACCACGGAAAACGCCTTAAGAATAGACCGACAGTCGCGATTGGGTTTTTCGAGTCTATAAGAAATGTAAAGAAAAACTTGCTCAGATAGAATTTCCCCTTGAAAGTGTGACGTCATTGATGAAAGAAAACAGAAAATAATTAACAGAATATAGTAATAACAGAAAATAGTAAAACAGAAAATTTAATGTTTATTCTTCATCTCATATCGAGTTCGACAACAAGAATTTAACAGCTTTGTTTGGATATATGTTTCAAGATCAACCACTTGCTTCTGAAGGCCGCTGACGCAGTTGGACAGGCACAAATAAACTACCTCACAAATACAAGTATTACTGCGTTTTGACGATTGGGGGTTCTCGTCAGTCCAGAAAATTAATAACTACAGCTTCTATTGCAGACACTGATGTGTGTTGTAAGCCAATGTAAAAAAGTAACTTTAAAAAAATATTTTCATAATAAAACTTCTTTCAACTAAGGAATTTTCTAAAAGAAACATTGTATCTTTAACTACTTTTAATAAGGTATGCGGCAAAAGACTTCATTAACTTTGAATGCTTTAGAACTTGTTTTATTAGCTAGTAAAGTATTTACGTAATATATACTGCTGATACCGTATTTAATTATTTACGTAAATTACCATTTGTTACAACGTTTTAATAATGAATATAAATTAAAGGGAAGTTGAAGATTTTCTATTGCAAATCGTCAATATATAATTTGTTGGTAAAACTTTCAAATAGCAAAGTTCATAAATCAAAAAGAAACTGTTGAAAAGCAGTTTGAAATAAAGCCGCTTTTCTAAACTGACAAATATTAATTTCCCAAATTTCATGATATTCCGACAAATGTGATAATAATATAAAAGAACATAAATGATGGTATTCCAGAAGTTTATGAATAAAAGGAATGATAACAATTGTTGTTTGAATAAAACTTTCTCCAGTTCAGTAATTTCCAAGAAGAAGCACTTTTTCTCTAGAGAATGATCATAATACATGTATGAAATGAATTCTTAAACTATTAGAAGATTTATTAGATGATTTATTAGTTTGGGAATTATTTACTGTGAAGTACCGAAAGTAAGTCCTTCTTTAGCAGACAGGAAATTCGAATAATTTTAAGGAATGCTATTAATTGGAACTTTTACGAAAGAGATAGCTAAAATTAGGAGAGCGTGGGGATATATTGGGAATTTATAAATTTCCCTGAATTTATAAGCTTGCAAAATATATCAGGAAAAGGAGCATATATTTTGAGGGGGCCTAATTTCAGTAATTTACTTTCATGTAGTTTAACATTTGTTACTATATTCTAAAATCCGTGAATACAAATTTAACAGAAATTCGAATTTCTCCTTTGATAAATATGTAAATTTCATGGTATGTAAAAACATATCGGTATGCAATATTTAAATAATTGTTGAAACTAATTTAAATTTATGAAATTTTAAGAACTAAAAATTAAACATTGAACTTTGATACTTTTACATAATCTGCGAGTGTTTTACTAAGTACAAGTGTAATTTAAAACAAGTAGGCACTAGTCAACAATTGCACGACAAGCGTGGCAAATGAGATACGCTCTACAATAACGAACTCTTTAAAATATTCAGATCTCGGTGTAGTATACATTTCTTCGGATACAGTATAGAACCAAAATCTTTTGTGTGTCTCTGTAAATGCTATCTGTTTTCTATTATACAAGAAGTATCTGGATAGCAATCATCAGCAACGTACATCAGGTTTAATATCATTAAAACGCGCCCAAAACAATATTTCCCCATATAGCATTATATAATGAAATACTAATGTGTGACCCTATAAAATTAATAAAAAATATTGTTTGCACCTTGTATGTCCAGAATGAAGATTTTAGTATACATTCAATAGATGAAAATCAATTTCATTGTGTTAAAAAGTGCGTAACGTCAACAAAATGCTCTTCAAACTATTTTTTCCAGTTGGTCGTAATAAAATGGAATATTTTTGATTATCGCTGTAATTGAACTATACATACGATTTTCATGATATTTGAAATAACGCGACAAAATTCTAAAACAATTTTAAATTTTAAATTTCAAAAGATTCGTTTGCGTAGTTTATGCGTACGGACGGACGGACTGAGCGACGACTATAGGTGCTCCGTATTTATCTAATTACACGAACGAACACAAAAAAAGAAAAAAATAGACTATGCTGTAAAAAAGTTCTTTCTGGAGATAAATAATTATCTAAAATAAAGATCCACACTCTAAGGGATGTTTTTCTCTTTATACATTATGAAAGTTAGAAGTTTCTTCTAACATTTTATTGGCCATGTTTAAATAAGTATATTAAAGTGTGTTAATATTTTTGTTAAATTTAAACCAATACTGATCCAAGTGGCCTAAAATAAACACTATATTTTACATTTCATTCTTTTAAGTGCAATTTAGAGGTACGTTTTATTCCAACTGGTTATTAAACTTTAATTGATATAAACGGTCTCATTGACCGCTGCTTTTTTTTTGAAATTTTATAGTTTAACTAATAACTTTCACTTTAAATACAAACACTACCGAGGTTTCGATTCATTTTGAACGTAAGTACTATCAACAGAGTCACTTGAATACGTCAAATTTAATCATAGTAGCACTGTACATAAAGTTCAGTATAAAAACACCATCCTATGAGTTATTTGCGCATTTTATAAACTTTTCGATGGAGTGGTCAGTGAGACTACTCCACAGTGGCAGTGTGATAATTTCTATCACATTATAAAAATTATATCATATAACATTAAATGTTAATAAAAAACTTATATTAGATAATCTATAATAAGAATGTAACAAATATATACATACGTTATGTGTTTTCTAAATCTTTTATTAAAATAAGTACATTATATTTTTATTCCGATATTTTTATCATCCCTTTTTTCTACATATTTTTATATTTATATGTTCAATAAGTTACAGATAATTCTTAGTTTCTACATCGTAAGCACAGATAAAAATTTGTTTTTATGCATGTTTTCACCTTTATTGATAATATATCTTTCAATATAATAATAATAAATAGCCTATTTCACTCCCTTGGAAATCCAAATGCATGATGTCGTTGAATAAAGCTTGCTGTAAAATATATTACGATAGAGGTTATAAAATAGGCTTTTACAGACCTCTAGTGTTTGTTTTCTAGATAATATAATGCATAAAAACCAGGCAACAAATTCATAAATTTACTGACGGTGGAAAGATATCGCTATTTTTACAGATATTTTTGTCCTTTTATTCAGGCTAACATTGGTGAGTTTTGGTTTCAAAATAGCATAAAAATGTCATTGAATTTTATTTCAGTTATACGCTACAAAATTAGTACAGAATGATACAATATATTAACTTATAGATTGAATGGTTCTATTCTACATAGTGAAATGTTTCAATTTTTAATACAACTTCATTGTGCCTAAATGAGACACCTTATTCAATAGTTCTGCCGCTTTTAGTGTGGAATCGTCAATTATTGAAATATTTTATACAACAGAAATTATTGAGTGCCATGCTTTTAGTTCAAAACTAACTTGTTTTGTCAAAATAGAATCATTATATGTATTACAAGCTTAAAATATAAGAATGTTTACTATCCCATTTACTGTTGTTAAAACGTAAATGAGTCGTACAATGTCCTAAATGTTAGAATGCTTTTTATATACATGCCAATTTATGTAAAATCATTCAATAACTTCTGTGACAATTGTTACTTCATACAATACTGTTTGTTTCTGACAATAAAGTTTTGTAAAAGATTAAATCTAATTAAATTTCATCTATTAAAATATTTCTATCGATCTTTCTAGGTCTTTGAATGAGTATTACAAAAACATGTTTTTAAGTCAATCAATATTGTTTCTTCACTAAACTTTTGGTTCATTATTCACAAGTTGAGTGCAACTTCATTCACCGGTGACTGACACTAAAAATTTCATTTAAGAGCCCACAATAGTCACAGAAAAATTACTCAAAAATACCCGGATGACCATGTAAAGTCTATGGGAGCGTTCTTTTCGAATTTCTCGCTCAAATTTTAATATTTTTGCATGTTTTTTTGCACAAGATAGCTGAGGAAAATCCACAACCGGGCTAGGTTTTACTTTTTCAATTTTTGTTTCAGAGTTTCTTTAAAAAATTACTTTAACTTTCGAAACCGGTTTAAACCGGTTCTGAAACTGAAACTATCGTAATATAAAAAATATATAACCAAAATCGAAAAAGTAAAAACTAGCACGGTTGTGGATTGCCCTCAGCTATCTTGTGCAAAAAAATCATGCAAAAATATTAAAATGTGAGCGAGATATTAGAAAAGAACGCTCCCATAGACTTTACATGATCATCCGGGTCTTTTTGTGTACTTTTTCTGTGACTATTGTGGGCTCTTAAGCCGCGTCAGTCACTGCAGACTGACAATCTAAGATATAATATAAAACTGAATATGAAATGTGTTGTTTTATGTAATTGTTGACATTTTATATTAAATTTACATATTTTTTTAATTTATTACCGAATTATTCTTTCTTAATAATTACTTAAAACGATACTTTTTTAGTTTTATAAGGTATCCTGGGGTAATAACGCCACGTTAAGGTTTTACCAATTTTCACGGCTTAGTTTTAGATTATAATTTTCAAACAAATATAGGAATTGATACAGCAACTCATTGACTATCTATATAAAAAAGATAATTTAATAGATGTGTATACATAAAATGTAATGGCGTGATTTCTTGAACAATACTTGCGTTATTATCCACCTATATTAATAATAACGCCATGCAAACAAAACTATAAGATAAGATGGAATAATGACATGTAGATTTCCCATTCTAAAAATGCCGATTCTAAAAATACAAGCTCTACAGACCTAGAAATTGACAAAAATTATTGAAAATATTCAATATTTGTGAAAGTGGAAGAAAAAGAAAGGTGTGGTGGTGGGAGGAGGAGGTAAAATAATATCAGAATTTAAGCTAATTTTTGTTTAAAAGGACCGTTTAAAAAGAATTATCAGAAAAATTGCACGGTTTTAAATGTGTTTATTTCAATCAGTATTTATATTGCCATGTATGCATTCTTTGCGATAGAAAATATTCAATTTTTTCGCGAAAGTGAAATTAATAGGAGAGAAGGGGAGCTTCAACAGAATATAACACCCTGTGCATCCCTTTGCTTAAAAAGTCCCGCTTAAATATAATTATAAGAAGCATTGCATGGTTTTACCCATTTATAATGCAATATTTTAATCGTGTGAAATTTGATAATAACTAGAGTTATATGTAATAAATATTTTTGTTAATACTATTATAATATTCTTGTAAGTAGTTTTTAACTCATAACTTCACATTAATACGAATTCTTTAAACCTAAAGTTAAAATGTTGGCGTTATATAAAACATGCTTTAATAAATTTTTAATTAATTAAATAAGATTTTTGATAAAAAATATTATCCCAATGAGATCTTTTATTAAATTTTATACATGATTTCTGTGGTTATATATCATTATCTCTATATTAGCAACAAAATTAACCTTCAACTGCTGTTAGCAATCTCACTGAACGCTGTCCCCCCCCCCCCAATTTTAGAGTTTAACTTGTATTTTTCAGTTTAACTATAGCTACAACTGAAATTGTCTTTCGTTTGGAGTCCTCGTACTATTGTTAGAAATATTTGAATAGATTAAATTTAATTAGAATTAATTCTGTACAAAAAGTTTAGTACAGAAACAGAATTCTATGCTTTTTAATCATTGATCGCCATTTAACCTTTAACTAATATTATCGGATTCACAGACCACTGTTTTTCTTTTAATTTTTATAGTTTAACTTGTATTTTTCAATTTAACTACATACACTACCAAAATTTTGTTTCATTGGGAACTTTAGTACTATCACCAGAGACTTTTAAATAGGTGAATATTAAGTATAATAGTCTAGTATAAAAAGTTTAGTACAAAAACACAATCCTATTAGTTATTCCCACCTTTTTATTCATCTTTCAATCTTGCGGTCTCACAAACCACTTCACATTAGTTACGTTACAATTTCTGTCGCATCGATTAAAGTTTAAATTTTGAAAATTTTGAAAAACCGAACGCTGAGAAAGCGGATAGTTAAAATTTAGAACTCAATTGAACAATCCAGTGGAAATTTAGTAGAAACCTGATATTGAAGATATTCAAATTAGAATATCAAAAACAATTTGATATAGTTTTATTTATACTAGTTTTAAATTATTTTTTTACATTAGTATAAAAAAAATAGAGCGATTAGTTTTGGGTATTGGACCCCTTCCCCTTAATCTTACCATTTCAACAATGATAATAATGCTATCCCATATTAATAATTCAACCCCTTTCGGATGTAGTTCGGCCACGGTTGGAAATCAACTGGGGAAATAACGCCAAGGACTGGCGTTATTACCCCGGTATCTTTATTGCGCAGTGCATTTTAAACTACAAATTATCTCGAGAAGATATCTAAAATTTTCTACAACATTTTGAAAGTACATGAAAGGCACTAAAATTTTTGTAATAACCAAAGTATTTCCGGATAAAAAATATAGTCTTCATATCACAAAATGTATCTTGCAAATTTTAGATCAAGCGTCAATTTTAGTTGCTTGTAAAAACAATAAGACCTACAAATGTAACAAATTAATTTAAAGCTGTTTTTTGCAATTTGTATGACTCAAAACCCTTCTGCGCAGAGCACATGGGTGTCATTTACTGGAATATTTCATAATTATGCATAATATTAGCACTTGGCGTTATTACCCCGCCTGGCGTTATTACACCAGAACACCTTATTATGTTTTACACTATCAGTCACCGCTCACTGACACGCAGCGTAAACAGAAGCGTCAGTGTCAGTCACTGTGGCAATCAACGTGTTAATCCTTACCTGCTGTCAGAGGTCTCACAGACCAGCACGTCTTTCGATTTTCATAGTTAAAATCTCAATATTCAGTTTAGCTGGAGATCCTTTTAAAACATCTTGTTTAATTTACAAGAGATATTTGAATAGCTGAATTTTAATCATAATAGTATTGCATATAAAGTTAAATACAGAAATTATATTTTAAAAATTAATTTAGCATTTTATTAATCTATGGATTAAGAAGTCTTGCGGACCGTTCAATAAAGTTAGGCGTCGTTTTTGGTTACACCAGTTAAGGTTAGCTCAAATGCACGTTCAACCATTCAAATATTTTAACGATAGTACAATGGCATCAAACGAAATCAAATTTCACTAGTAATCATAATTAAACTTGGCTTTAGAAGTTAAACTAATAAAATTGAAAAAAGAAAAAATCAGTAAAATTACATAAAATAATATTAAAATGTTATAAAATGTTAAAAAATTAGCATAAGCAGAATATTTGTTTAGAATAACGTAACTGCTTAAATAAAACTTTGGACTTCTGCTAGTGTATTTTACGCTATATTTTGTATTGTAAATATATTTTAATGTGATTTAAACCCAAACTGAGCAATGAAAAAAACAGACTTTTTAAAAAGTGTCCAAAGAAGCATTTTATTCTCAGAAAAAACAAAATGATGCTTCATTTAAAAATATCTGTAAACTGATTAAGAGTATTAGGATAGTTGCACGTTTTTCTACTTTAGTTATACAGAAAGCACTGCTATTTATACTCCTATTTTCCTAATAATTACATACGCTATCCCTTCAAAAATAACAAATCTGTTTTAATGGAACAGCAATTATTGAAAATATTCGCAAACAATGGCCAGTGGATTACCAGCCGAAATACTAGAAAATTTAAATAAATAGTATATTTCAAACATGTAACACCTATTTTCGCTTTGTAAATAAATTAATGAGATATTTAAAGTTAATATCACTGTAAAAAATCCGTTAAATTTATGTAATTTATTTTATTACATGTAATTTTGCTGCAATTTTTACTGTATTTTTATTGTATCCGCTGGCAACATTGCTGCCTGCAGTTTTTGCCGTATATTTAACGTTTTTTCCCTTTTACGTGTAACGTATTTTGTGATTTTTGTTTTTAATTGCATTATAAAAAATAAATTTAAATAATAAATAACTATTGCATGCTTTTAAAGTATGTTATATTATAAAAGTATTTACTTTTATAATATTATAAAAAGTATGTACTTTCAGTTACTTGGTTAGCTTGAATTGTTATAAACAAGCAAGCATATTATATATATATATGCAATAAATATAATTCGACGGAATATATATGTTGCATAAACTCTAGGAATCCGCAGCAGCACGAGCAGAGTAGTCGCTCCGACAGTTGGCGAGCGGTGAAAGAATTTCATTGGGGTATTTCCCCATTATAAAAACAAACACCATCAGTCTTCAAGTTCTTTATTATGAACTCATAAAATATGTAACCTCTTCCCCGCAATCACCTTAGCACACATCGACACTACAACTTTCCTTATCCAGTCCACATGATCAGATATTCTAATTCAGCGGGGAAATGAAGCGGGCGTCTTGATAGTTTAAAGGGCAATTGCATTCTAACGCTCCTCAAAAACCAAATGAAAAAAAAAAACGTTTTCACGACAAAACTAGCTCCTTCCTACTCCGCGTCAAACATTTTAAAAATCCAATTAGGATTAACTCGATTCTCAACGTAAAAAAATGATCAGTTCTGATTGGTCTTAGCAGGCGTGTCCTCGGCAGGATCTATATTTTTCCTTGCAAATGACAAGCCCTTTAACAACGCACATTAACACCGGTCACGCGAAGTTAAATAAAAAATAAAATTAAAATACCGGGAATATTCCAGAAAGTAAAAAGGTTACGAAATACCTCCCGCCTTTTTTGAGAAGCAAGCAATAATTTATTAATAAATAAAATAAGAAAAAGAATTTTAGCTGTTACAAGTTAATACATTACGAAACTAAGATTGAAATATGTTCCACAAATTTAGAATTGGAGTTAACCGTTTAAACGCCAATGCTTCCAAATGGGAACATTGCATTATTTGTAATACAAAACATATATTTTCCAACATAATAACGATGTCCTTAATTGTCCTATAAAATATAAGATTGATTTGAGCTTTTTAAAAAATATATTTATTTTTAAGCATTTTTCATGGGTATTAACGAATATGTAAATTCACTAATTAGCATAAAAATATATTATTTGCTTTTATCGTTTTCGCTATATTACTTACATTTGACCACTAGAAATCTAAATGTTTTTGGAATTCGAGAAAATACTTAAGAACAATATACACCTGCATGTAGCGAAAAATCGTTTGTTATATTTGCATAAGCTGTCAATCAATAATCATGTTCCAAAATGCGAACATTGAAATGAAATCAGCCAAAAGAACTGCAGAAATATATTTTTTTGGTATTTTCTAAATTTGTATGCAAAAATTAAAACATTTGAAGCTGTGATGTAGGAAAAACAAAATTATTATTACATTGCGATATTAATTCAGCGTGTAAACGGTTAAGAGAGAACAAAATGGCGCAATTTTTTTTATTACAAATCCCCCCTCCCAGAAAGACGGGTGAAAATGTAGGTCTGAGACCTGCAATTTCACAGAAAGGGAGATGATGCATTCTTAGCTCACGAAGTTGTTGATATAAGTAATAATAATTAGATACTAAATAAAAGAAAAATTAAATTAAATTATTTTTTTTACATAAATATAAAATTCAAATTTAGGAACACTAAGGTGATGCAATACAATAAAATAGGCATCAATAAAAATACAAGATATGATCTTTTTTAAAAGTACACATCATAAAGTAATTTGAAAATATAAGCAATTATTCATAGTATATTTTTAACATAAAAATGAAAAACAATAACGTTGAATCTTCCTTGACAATAATGAACCTAGATAGAATGGAGAACTTTAATAGAAATTCATGAAATCAAATTTAAAAGTTTGGTTCATAATGTCCGTCAAAAAAGTCACATTTGGAATCGAAGAGTTCACTACCTCCTTTCAAGGAGGTATAATTATATCATTATATACCATCCAATCTTCATCATCTAACATCATGCTATTGGTTCAGTTTGTTTTTGTAATAAAGTCCTAGAATAATCATGATAGTTCTATTTTTGAAACTTTTTGTGAAAATATTTTTTATAATCATATTTTTAGATAATAACACATTTTATAATATAGTAACACAGTAATAATAAATTTTAACAATGTAATAAACAATCAATATAATAAAGAAACATAATAAGGAGAAAAATCAATAATAATAAGTATCATAATAAGTATAAGTAAATCTCATAATGGGTATAAGTAAATTTTTGAATAAGTAATAGTAAATATTTCAAAAGACATTCTTTAATTTCTAAATTGTATACTTAATCTCGTTTATCTCACCTCAAATTTTTGGGATGAAATATAGAGAGAAGTGAAATAGAATAAAGAATATAATCAATTATGTAATCATTTACTTAATCTTGTAATTCGAGTGCAGGATTAAGTAGGACTATGTACAAAAATAATTAAAATATAATATGATAAAATAAAATAAAATAAAAATAAATAAAAATTGTGTTCATGTTTGAGAATGCAAGTGACTTTCCAACTACTAAGATTCTTAAAAAGAAATATTAATAAATAATAAAAAGACAAGATTTATTTATGTCAAATAATTATGCAATAAATATTCTCTCGGTGTGATAAAACATTGCAAGATGCAAGAAGGAAAGAGAAAAAGAAACAAAATTAAATTCTAATGGACATGTACTATAGTTGGGGAACGTTCACGTTGACAGTACAGTTTATACTGTGAATGTTATACTTCCGCGACAAGAAAAAGTGCGTTGACTATTTTAATAAAATCTTACTCAGTATCTATTTTTTTCTTCAAAGTTTTAATGCAAAAACGATTTATTCAGCAAATGGAACTGATTTAAGTTTAAATTTTTCAATATTATGATATGTACATATAAAATTTATATAAAAATGTATTTATTCGCTTTGGCGAGATTTTGGCGCTAATAAACATGTGTTGTACAAAAATTGCAAACCTTTTAGAGATAACGGCTTCCCGCATTTTCCGAATTTCCGGTCAGTTAAGAGATAATTACTTAAAGATCGCGGTACTTAATCTGCAATACATATTTTTTATTTTTGAAACTTTTTAAAATACAGAAAAATTTTTTGTGGATTTGAATTTATCGGAAAATTTTAATTGAAATGCATACCAAATATGACAATAAAATATTAAAGTAAAATTAAATAAATGAAAAGGTTTTTATTTAAGTGCTGAGGTTAAGGATCGACTTAAACAGGTTTTATGGTCGAAACTGATACGGACTTTCGGTGATCTTTCTATTTTCGGCTGAAAATGAAAGTTAAAAAAAAAAAAAAAAAAAAAAAAAAAAAAAAAGTAAGCCATACATGAATGTACATAATTATTTATTAATTATATGTATTTATTAAATATGCATGGTTATTAATTAATTATACAAATTTTTAAATATACATAATTATTTTAATTAAATGTATTTATTAAATATGCATAATTATTTATTAACAGTACATATTTATTAATTAATTATACATATTTATTAATTATACACAATTTTTAATTAATTATGTGTGTGACTCAAGTGCACTCGCTGTATCTTAAACCCAACACTTTTTATTTTCATAAAATAGAATATAACTGAACAACGACACAGAAATATTTTCTATTATGCCAATTTATTTTATTATTATTTTTTATTATATATAAAATATTTATTTAATAAGTGTTAGGCATACACAGGTCGATTTATCTTTTATAACAATTTTTGTAAATGATCGTTTGTTGTGCTAGAGCCTATCTCGAAGAGTATTCGAAGCACTTTTGCAGTTTCAAAATAAAAATTTACTATTACTGTTTCTTAAGTCTTCAGCTTTTAATTAGAACATAAAAATAATCATATAAGAATTGCTTGCTTTATAATTCGCATTCACATCTTGAATCAATGATGATTGTAAATAGTAAATTGGATCAATTGTAAACAATGAAGTTCATAGCAATAAATAGTCTCATTTGAGCCTCATTTTTGTTCTTAAGTCTTTATTTTCCCTGGATTTCGTTCTACCGAAATCCATTCAACGAATTGCTATTTATGTTTAGAGGCAATAGTAGAAATAAAAAACATTACATAATTATGCTAATATAGTATAGAAGTTTTAACGTGAATATGGAATTGAATAACAAAAATAAAATAAAATAAAATAAATAAATAAAAAGAAAAAATATATTGATTATAAAAATAAGTTTAAAAGTTTATTTCACATATTTTTATAGTGTGTACATTCTATAATTTGTTTCCCTTTAGATTTGTTTTCTTTTTACATTCAATATTTTAAAATGTATCTTAAACGAAATTTTAGGAGAGGGGGGGGGGCTTCCCTAACGAAAAAGAAATTGCTGTCTTTTCTTTCTTTCTTTTTATTTTTTATTTATTATTTCATATTTTTAATGCCAGTAGAGAAAATCAAGTTTGAATTTTTTTTTCTTTTTCTACGTTAAATTTTAAAATTGCTTTTTTTTTTTTTTGGCATGTTATAAAAAATTTCCTGCGCGGATGTTTTAAATAAATATAAAATAAATAGCTTATCTTATGCCCTCTTTATAGTGAACTTTTGTAAAAAATAAAATTAAAAAAAAGTGATCAAGGCTGCAAAAAACAATTATAAATCATATCTCATTCGTTCTAAAATCTTTTTTGTTTTAATAGTATGTTTTCTTATCTTAATTTAAAATATGAAAAGACTTCATGTAAAATACAAATGTGAATTCGTGTGGTTCTTCAAAATTACACATTGAACAATGTTAGGTACCTGGTACAAATTACACACATATCACTTTAAATCTGATTATTAAAAACACATTTATCAAAGAAAAAATTACGATTCCATTACAATATATATATATATATATATATATATATATATATATATATATATATATATATATATATATATATATATATTTATATATATATATATATATATATATGTAGGTGATATTAAATTGTAACAATATGTTTATTTTTAACTTTCAAAACATTTTAATTCTAAAGATTACTTTCAAAGATGAAAAATTCTTGGAGTATATGTATGTTATTCTAATTTAAATAATGTGCTTTGATAATAAATTGTCAATAACCGATTATATTAATCTTTCCAAAAACGACGTAAAAAAAATCTTTGAAATCAGCTTTTTGCAAACACAATTCAAAATTCATATTATGTCGCCGAAAAGAGTGCTACAATGCCAGGTATTGCAACCATGTTAAGCCAACGGAGTAAAAAGTCTCTATCAGGCTTGTACACACTCGCTTCTTTCTCGTTCCCTGACTATAGGACTGGAATTCAGAAGCAAAGAAAGAGAGAAAAAAAAAATAAAGTGATAAAAATTTTGTTACTTGGGAAATATTTAATTTATTAATTGATAGATTAAATTTAATATTACAAATAGGTTCAGTTGAAAAAACTTTTTTGACTTAATATTTACTTGTTATTATATTATTCTGACTAGAGTAATTCAATACAGAATAAGAAATTTTCACTTTGTCCGTCTACACCGGCATAAACAAACAAATATAAAAATTTCCAGACAAGTGACACTCTCGCTGCAGTCAAGAGATATCATTGCCATTCTGTAAGAATTACAGGATATTATCTGAATTAAAATATGGAAAGAAATTTACTGTTTAAGAGAAAGAAAAAAATTATAAAATGATAATAAACTAGAGATTAAGTCTAAGCTACAGTTTTTATTTGCGTTTGTTGTTGTTGATTAGGGGGTTGTTGCTCATGACTTAATTTAAATTTATCAGGGGAATAATAAGGTCTTAATTTAGATACATGTACTATTTCTGAACTTTTGAACTGGTTTTGCCTATCAATTTCAAAATTTACCTCGGATAATTTGTTAAGAATTTTATAAGGGCCACTAAATACTTGTGATACCTTTCTAGTATTAGGGTACTGAAATTCTTCATAGATAACTAGATCTCCTATTTTAAATTTTGGTTCGATATAATCTTTATCATAATATCTTTTATTTTTTAAATGAAATTCATCAGTTCTTGCTAAACCAATTTTAAAGATTTATGACCCAAAATTACCCCTACACATGTTTGTTGACGCTTCTCAGGTGGCGGTAGCTGCAGTTCATAAACAACCCGACCATAATAATTTTTTACATCCGATTGCTTATTTTTCTAGAGGATTGAGAATTTATGAGAAAAATTATTTCAATACCGAATTAGAGTGTCTTGCTATCATTGATACTTTAGATAAATTTTATCATTACTTTCACGGTGTACAATTTACCATCCATACTGATCATGCATCCCTTGTTTGGTTAAAAAATGTCAATCATTTAAGAGGTCGATTATTCAGGTGGTCATTGAAGTTAAGTATGTTCGATTACAAAACAGAGTATTTAAAGGGATCTACAAAAGTCGAATTTTTTATATTTATTACATATATATACATATATATATATATATATGTGTGTGTGTATATACAGGGTGGTTAGTAATTAACGTGAGGTGTTCAGAGCCTTCAGAGCCCTCTAGCGAGTAAAGTTTTGGGCGAAACATAACGAAATTTGATCAGCATACATAGTGGACCATGGGATTTAAAATTTTTAAAAACTTTTTTAATAAAAAATTTAAAAAATCGCCACTAGGGGCAATTTTAGAGTTGTTTATCGACTAAAATGCATGATCTTGCATAAAATTAGTTCTGCGTAGCGATCATATAGTATTACTTAATACAATCAATAATCACATTTTTAACACTATAATGTAAATGGCCTATAAATTACTCTTTGCAGTATTATAAATTAGTATGATAGCGGAATTTTATAACATTTGTAATGATACGCTAAAGCTCTATTGAGATATAAATGATTAAATGCATGTAAAATATTTTAGAAAAATGTGCATTAGTACAACATATACCAGTAATTTTCAGTGAATATAATTTTTGGTAATGCCTACTTTAAATATCGGGTGGAAGACACCTGTTATATGGATTTTATTTTACACCATCACTTTTGGCCATCGCATCGTCTTAACCCATTAAGTACCATTGCTCTCATTTTGGAAACATTACTGTTTTTTTCAGACCGTTTTTTTTAATTTATTGCCCAAAAAATTGTGGGGGCTATTTTTTACCAACACATCAAGTATTGGAGAAGCAGTTTGTCGAGTCCATATGCTGTTGATTTTGTTGTGTTTGTGACGGCCAATTATCAACACGTGGAATATGGGCCCTGACGGGGGGTAGCCTCTATGGGGATCTTTCTAAGGGAATCTAACCCGTATTTACGCAAGTAAATCCAAGGTTCGTAGAAAACCACGGAAAACGCCTTAAGAATAGACCGACAGTCGCGATTGGGTTTTTCGAGTCTATAAGAAATGTAAAGAAAAACTTGCTCAGATAGAATTTCCCCTTGAAAGTGTGACGTCATTGATGAAAGAAAACAGAAAATAATTAACAGAATATAGTAATAACAGAAAATAGTAAAACAGAAAATTTAATGTTTATTCTTCATCTCATATCGAGTTCGACAACAAGAATTTAACAGCTTTGTTTGGATATATGTTTCAAGATCAACCACTTGCTTCTGAAGGCCGCTGACGCAGTTGGACAGGCACAAATAAACTACCTCACAAATACAAGTATTACTGCGTTTTGACGATTGGGGGTTCTCGTCAGTCCAGAAAATTAATAACTACAGCTTCTATTGCAGACACTGATGTGTGTTGTAAGCCAATGTAAAAAAGTAACTTTAAAAAAATATTTTCATAATAAAACTTCTTTCAACTAAGGAATTTTCTAAAAGAAACATTGTATCTTTAACTACTTTTAATAAGGTATGCGGCAAAAGACTTCATTAACTTTGAATGCTTTAGAACTTGTTTTATTAGCTAGTAAAGTATTTACGTAATATATACTGCTGATACCGTATTTAATTATTTACGTAAATTACCATTTGTTACAACGTTTTAATAATGAATATAAATTAAAGGGAAGTTGAAGATTTTCTATTGCAAATCGTCAATATATAATTTGTTGGTAAAACTTTCAAATAGCAAAGTTCATAAATCAAAAAGAAACTGTTGAAAAGCAGTTTGAAATAAAGCCGCTTTTCTAAACTGACAAATATTAATTTCCCAAATTTCATGATATTCCGACAAATGTGATAATAATATAAAAGAACATAAATGATGGTATTCCAGAAGTTTATGAATAAAAGGAATGATAACAATTGTTGTTTGAATAAAACTTTCTCCAGTTCAGTAATTTCCAAGAAGAAGCACTTTTTCTCTAGAGAATGATCATAATACATGTATGAAATGAATTCTTAAACTATTAGAAGATTTATTAGATGATTTATTAGTTTGGGAATTATTTACTGTGAAGTACCGAAAGTAAGTCCTTCTTTAGCAGACAGGAAATTCGAATAATTTTAAGGAATGCTATTAATTGGAACTTTTACGAAAGAGATAGCTAAAATTAGGAGAGCGTGGGGATATATTGGGAATTTATAAATTTCCCTGAATTTATAAGCTTGCAAAATATATCAGGAAAAGGAGCATATATTTTGAGGGGGCCTAATTTCAGTAATTTACTTTCATGTAGTTTAACATTTGTTACTATATTCTAAAATCCGTGAATACAAATTTAACAGAAATTCGAATTTCTCCTTTGATAAATATGTAAATTTCATGGTATGTAAAAACATATCGGTATGCAATATTTAAATAATTGTTGAAACTAATTTAAATTTATGAAATTTTAAGAACTAAAAATTAAACATTGAACTTTGATACTTTTACATAATCTGCGAGTGTTTTACTAAGTACAAGTGTAATTTAAAACAAGTAGGCACTAGTCAACAATTGCACGACAAGCGTGGCAAATGAGATACGCTCTACAATAACGAACTCTTTAAAATATTCAGATCTCGGTGTAGTATACATTTCTTCGGATACAGTATAGAACCAAAATCTTTTGTGTGTCTCTGTAAATGCTATCTGTTTTCTATTATACAAGAAGTATCAGGATAGCAATCATCAGCAACGTACATCAGGTTTAATATCATTAAAACGCGCCCAAAACAATATTTCCCCATATAGCATTATATAATGAAATACTAATGTGTGACCCTATAAAATTAATAAAAAATATTGTTTGCACCTTGTATGTCCAGAATGAAGATTTTAGTATACATTCAATAGATGAAAATCAATTTCATTGTGTTAAAAAGTGCGTAACGTCAACAAAATGCTCTTCAAACTATTTTTTCCAGTTGGTCGTAATAAAATGGAATATTTTTGATTATCGCTGTAATTGAACTATACATACGATTTTCATGATATTTGAAATAACGCGACAAAATTCTAAAACAATTTTAAATTTTAAATTTCAAAAGATTCGTTTGCGTAGTTTATGCGTACGGACGGACGGACTGAGCGACGACTATAGGTGCTCCGTATTTATCTAATTACACGAACGAACACAAAAAAAGAAAAAAATAGACTATGCTGTAAAAAAGTTCTTTCTGGAGATAAATAATTATCTAAAATAAAGATCCACACTCTAAGGGATGTTTTTCTCTTTATACATTATGAAAGTTAGAAGTTTCTTCTAACATTTTATTGGCCATGTTTACATAAGTATAATAAAGTGTGTTAATATTTTTGTTAAATTTAAACCAATACTGATCCAAGTGGCCTAAAATAAACACTATATTTTACATTTCATTCTTTTAAGTGCAATTTAGAGGTACGTTTTATTCCAACTGGTTATTAAACTTTAATTGATATAAACGGTCTCATTGACCGCTGCTTTTTTTTGAAATTTTATAGTTTAACTAATAACTTTCACTTTAAATACAAACACTACCGAGGTTTCGATTCATTTTGAACGTAAGTACTATCAACAGAGTCACTTGAATACGTCAAATTTAATCATAGTAGCACTGTACATAAAGTTCAGTATAAAAACACCATCCTATGAGTTATTTGCGCATTTTATAAACTTTTCGATGGAGTGGTCAGTGAGACTACTCCACAGTGGCAGTGTGATAATTTCTATCACATTATAAAAATTATATCATATAACATTAAATGTTAATAAAAAACTTATATTAGATAATCTATAATAAGAATGTAACAAATATATACATACGTTATGTGTTTTCTAAATCTTTTATTAAAATAAGTACATTATATTTTTATTCCGATATTTTTATCATCCCTTTTTTCTACATATTTTTATATTTATATGTTCAATAAGTTACAGATAATTCTTAGTTTCTACATCGTAAGCACAGATAAAAATTTGTTTTTATGCATGTTTTCACCTTTATTGATAATATATCTTTCAATATAATAATAATAAATAGCCTATTTCACTCCCTTGGAAATCCAAATGCATGATGTCGTTGAATAAAGCTTGCTGTAAAATATATTACGATAGAGGTTATAAAATAGGCTTTTACAGACCTTTAGTGTTTGTTTTCTAGATAATATAATGCATAAAAACCAGGCAACAAATTTATAAATTTACTGACGTTGGAAAGATATCGCTATTTTTACAGATATTTTTGTCCTTTTATTCAGGCTAACATTGGTGAGTTTTGGTTTCAAAATAGCATAAAAATGTCATTGAATTTTATTTCAATTATACGCTACAAAATTAGTACAGAATGATACAATATATTAACTTATAGATTGAATGGTTCTATTCTACATAGTGAAATGTTTCAATTTTTAATACAACTTCATTGTGCCTAAATGAGACACCTTATTCAATAGTTCTGCCGCTTTTAGTGTGGAATCGTCAATTATTGAAATATTTTATACAACAGAAAATTATTGAGTGCCATGCTTTTAGTTCAAAACTAACTTGTTTTGTCAAAATAGAATCATTATATGTATTACAAGCTTAAAATATAAGAATGTTTACTATCCCATTTACTGTTGTTAAAACGTAAATGAGTCGTACAATGTCCTAAATGTTAGAAAGCTTTTTATATACATGCCAATTTATGTAAAATCATTCAATAACTTCTGTGACAATTGTTACTTCATACAATACTGTTTGTTTCTGACACTAAAGTTTTGTAAAAGATTAAATCTAATTAAATTTCATCTATTAAAATATTTCTATCGATCTTTCTAGGTCTTTGAATGAGTATTACAATAACATGTTTTTAAGTCAATCAATATTGTTTCTTCACTAAACTTTTGGTTCATTATTCACAAGTTGAGTGCAACTTCATTCACCGGTGACTGACACTAAAAATTTCATTTAAGAGCCCACAATAGTCACAGAAAAATTACTCAAAAATACCCGGATGACCATGTAAAGTCTATGGGAGCGTTCTTTTCGAATTTCTCGCTCAAATTTTAATATTTTTGCATGTTTTTTTGCACAAGATAGCTGAGGAAAATCCACAACCGGGCTAGGTTTTACTTTTTCAATTTTTGTTTCAGAGTTTCTTTAAAAAATTACTTTAACTTTCGAAACCGGTTTAAACCGGTTCTGAAACTGAAACTATCGTAATATAAAAAATATATAACCAAAATCGAAAAAGTAAAAACTAGCACGGTTGTGGATTGCCCTCAGCTATCTTGTGCAAAAAAATCATGCAAAAATATTAAAATGTGAGCGAGATATTAGAAAAGAACGCTCCCATAGACTTTACATGATCATCCGGGTCTTTTTGTGTACTTTTTCTGTGACTATTGTGGGCTCTTAAGCCGCGTCAGTCACTGCAGACTGACAATCTAAAATAAAATATAAAACTGAATATGAAATGTGTTGTTTTATGTAATTGTTGACATTTTATATTAAATTTACATATTTTTTTTATTTATTACCGAATTATTCTTTCTTAATAATTACTTAAAACGATACTTTTTTAGTTTTATAAGGTATCCTGGGGTAATAACGCCACGTTAAGGTTTTACCAATTTTCACGGCTTAGTTTTAGATTATAATTTTCAAACAAATATAGGAATTGATACAGCAACTCATTGACTATCTATATAAAAAAGATAATTTAATAGATGTGTATACATAAAATGTAATTTCGTGATTTCTTGAACAATACTTGCGTTATTATCCACCTATATTAATAATAACGCCATGCAAACAAAACTATAAGATAAGATGGAATAATGAC
Source organism: Maratus speculifer (assembly GCA_964019185.1). Taxonomy (NCBI): domain Eukaryota; kingdom Metazoa; phylum Arthropoda; class Arachnida; order Araneae; family Salticidae; genus Maratus; species Maratus speculifer. The sequence continues at coordinate 157,096,394 of OZ025289.1, forward strand.
ATGTAGATTTCCCATTCTAAAAATGCCGATTCTAAAAATACAAGCTCTACAGACCTAGAAATTGACAAAAATTATTGAAAATATTCAATTTTTTGTGAAAGTGGAAGAAAAAGAAAGGTGTGGTGGTTGGAGGAGGAGGTAAAATAATATCAAAATTTAAGCTAATTTTTGTTTAAAAGGACCGTTTAAAAAGAATTATCAGAAAAATTGCACGGTTTTAAATGTGTTTATTTCAATCAGTATTTATATTGCCATGTATGCATTCTTTGCGATAGAAAATATTCAATTTTTTCGTGAAAGTGAAATTAAAAGGAGAGAAGGGGAGCTTCAACAGAATATAACACCCTGTGCATCCCTTTGCTTAAAAAGTCCCGCTTAAATATAATTATAAGAAGCATTGCATGGTTTTACCCATTTATAATGCAATATTTTAATCGTGTGAAATTTGATAATAACTAGAGTTATATGTAATAAATATTTTTGTTAATACTATTATAATATTCTTGTAAGTAGTTTTTAACTCATAACTTCACATTAATACGAATTCTTTAAACCTAAAGTTAAAATGTTGGCGTTATATAAAACATACTTTAATAAATTTTTAATTAATTAAATAAGATTTTTGATAAAAAATCTTATCCCAATGAGATCTTTTATTAAATTTTATACATGATTTCTGTGGTTATATATCATTATCTCTATATTAGCAACAAAATTAACCTTCAACTGCTTTTAGCAATCTCACTGAACGCTGTCCCCCCCCCCAATTTTAGAGTTTAACTTGTATTTTTCAGTTTAACTATAGCTACAACTGAAATTGTCTTTCGTTTGGAGTCCTCGTACTATTGTTAGAAATATTTGAATAGATTAAATTTAATTAGAATTAATTCTGTACAAAAAGTTTAGTACAGAAACAGAATTCTATGCTTTTTAATCATTGATCGCCATTTAACCTTTAACTAATATTATCGGATTCACAGACCACTGTTTTTCTTTTAATTTTTATAGTTTAACTTGTATTTTTCAATTTAACTACATACACTACCAAAATTTTGTTTCATTGGGAACTTTAGTACTATCACCAGAGACTTTTAAATAGGTGAATATTAAGTATAATAGTCTAGTATAAAAAGTTTAGTACAAAAACACAATCCTATTAGTTATTCCCACCTTTTTATTCATCTTTCAATCTTGCGGTCTCACAAACCACTTCACATTAGTTACGTTACAATTTCTGTCGCATCGATTAAAGTTTAAATTTTGAAAATTTTGAAAAACCGAACGCTGAGAAAGCGGATAGTTAAAATTTAGAACTCAATTGAACAATCCAGTGGAAATTTAGTAGAAACCTGATTTTGAAGATATTCAAATTAGAATATCAAAAACAATTTGATATAGTTTTATTTATACTAGTTTTAAATTATTTTTTTACATTAGTATAAAAAAAATAGAGCGATTAGTTTTGGGTATTGGACCCCTTCCCCTTAATCTTACCATTTCAACAATGATAATAATGCTATCCCATATTAATAATTCAACCCCTTTCGGATGTAGTTCGGCCACGGTTGGAAATCAACTGGGGAAATAACGCCAAGGACTGGCGTTATTACCCCGGTATCTTTATTGCGCAGTGCATTTTAAACTACAAATTATCTCGAGAAGATATCTAAAATCTTCTACAACATTTTGAAAGTACATGAAAGGCACTACAAATTTATGTAATAACCAAAGTATTTCCGGATAAAAAATATAGTCTTCATATCACAAAATGTATCTTGCAAATTTTAGATCAAGTGTCAATTTTAGTTGCTTGTAAAAACAATAAGACCTACAAATGTAACAAATTAATTTAAAGCTGTTTTTTGCAATTTGTATGACTCAAAACCCTTCTGCGCAGAGCACATGGGTGTCATTTACTGGAATATTTCATAATTATGCATAATATTAGCACTTGGCGTTATTACCCCGCCTGGCGTTTATACACCAGAACACCTTATTATGTTTTACACTATCAGTCACCGCTCACTGACACGCAGCGTAAACAGAAGCGTTAGTGTCAGTCACTGTGGCATTCAACGTGTTAATCCTTACCTGCTGTCAGAGGTCTCACAGACCAGCACGTCTTTCGATTTTCATAGTTAAAATCTCAATATTCAGTTTAGCTGGAGATCCTTTTGAAACATCTTGTTTAATTTACAAGAGATATTTGAATAGCTGAATTTTAATCATAATAGTGTTGCATATAAAGTTAAATGCAGAAATTATATTTTAAAAATTAATGTAGCATTTTATTAATCTATAGATTAAGAAGTCTTGCGGACCGTTCAATAAATTAGGCGTCGTTTTTGGTTACACCAGTTAAGGTTAGCTCAAATGCACGTTCAACCATTCAAATATTTTTAACGATAGTACAATGGCATCAAACGAAATCAAATTTCACTAGTAATCATAATTAAACTTGGCATTAGAAGTTAAACTAATAAAATTGAAAAAAAGAAGAAATCAGTAAAATTACATAAAATAATATTAAAAGGTTTATTAAATATTAAAAATATGTAAAATTTTCTATGAAAAAATCATTAATTAATTAGAGTCATAATTACGTTTACCAAACTTTAAAATAACAATAAATAATTCTTACATCATATCCCAATTACTTAAATAAATATAAAGGGTGATTATGTAAGAAAAACGTTGACAAAATGATATGACAAATCAGGTATATGACAAGAATAAGAATATAGGGCCGCAAACCACTTATAGAGTCACAAATACAGGGTGTTTCATTCTATCTCAGTTTGGGTTGACTGTAATAAGTATCAGAAAACTGAAGTCTATTATTATGAAACATTTAACAGACATTCTCACCCTTGTTTTAAATGTTATAACATCAAACAAAAATGGTAGAAGTTTGAACTATGCAATATGCACTTGACATCTCACATTTTGGACTGTGATAATCAGTTTATATGGTACCGTCGATTGCTTGAGCGGTATGTTTTTCGAGATCTTTTCGTAACGTTATCACATTTCACATAAAAAAGTAATTATCATTGCATTTTTATTGCATTTTTTTATTTTCCTCGAAATTATTACAGTCTAACCGGGTGTGGCTAAAATGAAACACCCTGTATTTGTGACTCAATAAGTAGTTTGCGACCTTATGTTCCTGTGTGATTTTTTATCCTTGTTGTATGCTTGATTTATCAAAGCATTTTGTCAACATTTTTTTAATCATTCTATATAATATTATGATAATTATTTAAATATCCAATATCATGGTGGTTAGATATTAGAAAAAATAAATATTGATATTAATTTGATTTAATATTACCGTACTAACTTAAATTTTAATAATAAAGTTCTAGAGAATAAAACAAATAATGAATAATAAATAATATAATCGTTTTATACAATTAGAATATAATATTTTATAAATTGTTCAAATTTGGCTAAAAGATAAATTCAATTTAATCATTACCATTAATCATTTAATTAGATTAATAAATTTAATAAATATAACTATAAAATTATTCATACCTGCGTGTCAATTCAACATACAAGCAATGTATTATTTATTACTCCCTTAAGTGTAAACTCCCTTAAAAAAAAAAAAAAAAAAAAAAAAAAAAAGTTGCATATTATTGAAACAATGCTGCCCTTCTCCGTATTTTATCATCTATCTACCTATCTATCAATTTAGTAATTTAAAATTTTTATTTTTATTTTGCATTTTTTTATTTTTTATTTATTATTATTATTATTTATATATTTGTATTTTTTTTACATTTTTTAAGCAATGTGTTAAATTTTTTAAAATCATGTAAGTACTAGTCGTACATTAACACGTTCGCTGCCGCTTACATGAAGATGTGATGATAGTTAATGCCGCACTGTAGAAGTGGGTTTTTCCTAGAAGCCGATTTACATTTTATAACAAAGTAAAAGATTTTCCCACGCCAGCGCGTGACTGACTATTGGACATCATCTCACATCACGCGCTGGTGCGTGAATGGCCCCTTAACGTTGGAGCCATATCACGCGCTTTCGCTTGAGCGGTAGCGAACGTGTTAAAGAATGCATGAATAAATTATGTATGTATATTATATACATAAATATATTTACTGTAAAAAGAAGATTATGATATCATGTATAATGTTCCTTAGATATACATATTACTAAAACTGAGTTCAAAATATTCCAATTCTGTAGAAAATGTGCACATATATATATAAAACTATGTATAATTTTTTTTAATTCAAAATAGTCAAACACTTAATTAAACTTACATCCCCCATATGAAATAGAAAACGCGGGTCTAAAAAAGATTCGCTTGAGTAGAAAATTTATTTAAAATAAAATAACTGCTTACAGAAATTTTTGGTCCTTTGCCTTTGATCATGTTTTTAACCCAAACAGAGCACTCAAAAAGAAAATAGATTTTTCAAGAAGCACCCAAAGGAACAATTTCTTCTTAGCAAAGGGCAAAATGATGCTTCACTTAATAATAATTGTAAATTGTTTCAGAGTATGAGGATAGTTGAAAATTTTTCTATATAAATGATACACAAATCACTGCTACTCCCAGCATTCTAACAATTATGTACGCTACCATTTAAAATTAAATAACGTATTTGACTGAATAGAACAACAATTAATAAAAATATTCCCAAATAGCCGCGTGATTTCTGGCCAACGTATTAGAAAATTTAAATAAAAAGTATATTTTAAACATGTAACACCTATTTTTGCTATTTAAGTAAAACGATGCTATTTTTTATAGTTCATATAGCATATTTCATGATTTTTGTTTATTATTGTTTTACTAAAAATAAATTTAAATGCAGAGCAACCATTTTGAAGTACATTGTATTATACAAGTATTATTTATGCACTTTTAGTTTCCTTTTTAACTGCCTTATTATAAACAAACATTTTTTTTATTTATATATACCTTTACATTTATAGTCAGCAAAATGAAATAGAAAAATATCATCGTGAGAAATAATATTGAATTACTCAATAATAATGTTATGGGATGCACAATGAACTGCCGAGATCAGAATTATTCTATACCATTTGCTACAATAGTTCTAATGGATATAAACTATTTTAGGCGGAATAGAAATTTATGAATAACAAACACTTTGCATTCACTAAACTCGGAAAATATCTAAGGAAAATTGTTGTGTGTTTTAGCAGATTAATGGGTTCTTTATCAATTGCTATTTAGGAATAGTATGGTACAATATAGTATTATTTATTACTGCAATTATACTATTTATTGCACTAATACTATACTATTTATTAATCTATTTGTTACTATTTATTACTAATACAGTATAGTATAATTTCCTTTTATTTGATAGATAAATGATACGATGTTTTTATATTTATTGGTGCAATTTTTCATCTTAATAAAATAAACCATAAATAGATGCAGTACTTAAAGAATATCACCTGTTTTATCTGTGATATTTATATTTATAAAATTAGAAATAACATTTTTTATCTCACATTTGTTATTTCAATTCTTAAGTGCCTTTTGATCAGTTTATCTAGGTTTTATATTTACTGATTATTATATCCACGAATACTATTATTCCTAAACAATTACTTATAATTAATGACACATGATCTGTTCGTTCTTTTATATAGTATCTGTGATATATTTAATCGGATAGTTTACTCAGTTAATGTTGACTTAAACTCATCTAATCCTGTTAATATTATTAACAAAATACGTATTCGAGTTGGATTATGACGACTGTATTTATGAACGAATAAGTGGACTGAGGTTTAGCATTTCCATGAAAAAAAAATCTTGCTTTCGTTTTTGTCATTTTTTAAAGTTTATCTTTGACTGAGGAATATTAGAATAGAAACAACTTGCCTTATTATTTTTTACGTACAATAAATTAAAAATGTGGGATAAGCACAACTTTTTTCAGCTAAAATATTTGTTATCTTTAGACTAAATTTTTTGTCATTAAATAGCATGAAAAATTTAGTGATGTCAAAACACTTTAAATGATGAATCACGCAAATCCTTCTCGCCTGCACGACGTACAGGCAAATCAGATAAGTAGTTAATCTTATTTTAATTCAATCTAACTCTAAACTTTTATAATTGTATACCGGGTGATCCAAAAGACAGGACGAACTTTAAAAATGAATAATTCGAAAATTAATAAAAATACAAAGATACGGTTTGCACCAAACAGATGGAAAAGAAACCGATGTATGGCAATGAAATAAAATAGTTCTGTTTGCAACCAACAGATAGCACAGTCGGCTCTTTCAGATGCAGGATCATGCAAAGCAACAAATGATATAAAAAGTAGCAACTGAAGCAGGTAATGGTAGTCGAAGCTTGTATGCATCAAAATGCTGTCCATAGTAGAGAGCCCACTTAGTTAAACTGCATTATAAGAATTTGGAAAATGCCATTGCGGCATTGCGAGCATATCACATATGAAGAGTGTGCGAGATAGCAAAGGCCCAATCACGTCTTATGCGCTGAACAAAAGGATGAAGAAATTTGAAGATATAGGTTATTTGGCATCACGTCAAGAAAGTGGACGTCCCTCAACAGCCGCTGCTGTTGCTACGATAGTGGAGCAGACGGTGCAATCCATGTCGGTGGTTGCTGCACATGAGGAGTGCTGTGCTCGAGAAGCTTCGAGGCAGACAGGAGTATCGTACGGAAGTGTCTGGAGTGTACTGCGAATAACTTTGCAATGATATCCCTGCAAGTTGCAACATAACCAAGAACTGAAATCTCCTGATTTCGACTTTGCGAATTTCGTATTCAATAATATGGAAGAGCAGCACCGCTGACTTCACATTGTGCTTTGGATAATGAATCGCATTTCACTGTCTCTGGTACTGTTACCACCCTAAACTGTTGGGTGTGTAGCACAGAAATTCACATGCATTTGTTCAGGCACCATTGCAACAGGCTAAAGTGGCAGTCTGGTATGGCTTCACTGCTGATTTCATAAATGTTTTTTTTTCCCGAGAAAATAACTCATATAGGCTTTAAAGCAGTTTTTATCACTGCTCAGCGACATATAGCACAGTAAATGAACAACATTATTCCTGAGTTGCAAGCGCGACAGGCTCTCCAAACAATCACCTTTATGCAAGCTTGAACACACCTGACATTGCTCAGCCTATGCAACGCCTGCTACGCTCAACATTAGGGGAGGATCGCATTATTAATGTCTACTTTAATCATGCATGATCTCCAAGTTCTCCCGATTTGAAACCCTGTGCGACCAACCAGCATAACTAGCAGCACTGAAAGGTGACATTCCGCTAAAATGTGTCTGCCGTAACGATAGAAATGCTACTAAATGCTGTGAAAGATGTGGTGCCGCCTCGTCTCACACTTTTACTTCAGCTGAATGATGGGCAGTACATTGAACATTTACTGTAGTATTAATTAACTTTATTTCAGCTAACTTGTAACTAGTCAACATTTGTTTCATTTTTAAATCATCTTTTGGTGCAATAAAACACTATAGTACCATCAGTTGGTTGGCAACAGAACTATTTTTTTCGTTGCCACACAAAACAAGGTTTCTTTTCCATCCATTTAATGCAAACTGCATCTTAGTTTCTTGTTTTTGAAATGTTCATTTTTAATCTTTATCTTGACCTTTGGAACACCCGGTATATACATATTTTTTCTGGGAATTTTGAAACATTGCTATTAACATCCGAAAATAATGTCCAAAAAATATAATAATTTGAAAACTTCAAAGTATTTTCCTTTAAGTTTCTATACATTATTTAAATTACGTTTCCAAATTTAGAACTGTGACGACGTAATTTATATGAAATAAATGTCATAAAACATATATTTCATATGATTACTTAAGGATTTCTGATTACTAACGCATTATTTAAATATATCCTTCGAGGAAAGAATTTTCTAGTTAACGTTTCGATTCTCCCAAAGAATATTTCATTAAAATTTCTTCTATCAATAAATTATAAATACGTTCCCATTTTAAAGAAGTATATTAATTCTTTTGTTTATTACAGGTATGTTTATTATTTCTTTTACTTCTAAAATTATTTAGCAGAGATTTCTTAAAAGAATCATCATGATTACTTTAAAAATGAAATATAAAATAAGATTTAAATTTTCTTCATTGTTAAAAACTATATCAATAGAACATGTTGTAGAAACTAAATAATTACACGAATAACATATTTGTATATTTGCAATATGGCTGTAGAATTGCACCCTAGTATTAGAGAAAAGGTACGTAATTCATATAGCACAAATAAGTAAGAATTATTGACTTTTATAAGGGAACTATTAAATAACTTCTAAACTTATTTCATTAATTAAAAAATCAAATTGGCTCTATTTTGAAATTGAAATATGACGTGTCGGTCGAATGAGGACATAGTCTAAGTAAAGTTAAAATGCAAAACTTTTATTTACTGTAATTGGGAAATGGGGAGTGGAGCAAAATTCAGTGTTTATGACAATTAAACATACTACTATGAGATTAAACTTTAGTTAATACTCACATTTACGACTAAGTCCGGCTCAAAGCACTAACCCGGCTCTTCTCTTCAGGTCGCGGTCTACTTTTACTCTAACGTCTAAATAAACAGCCCGTGGCTGCACAAATATCTTTATTCTCAAACAATCACAGTGCTGAACTAACTCTTACCCAACTCGATTGCTGAGGCTCTCTACCTTCACACGACCGCTCTGCTATTCTATACTGGAGGCTCTTACGGCTCACCACGCCACACACCACACTCCACACATACAATCTACAGCTTTTATACTTTGCAAACTGAAGACGGAGCTAGAAATTTGCATAAAACTCATAACAGCAGTTAACTGTAGATCGAGGGCGCCACACACACTCAGGAAAATTAGAGTTGCATAAATGATAGATGTCGCTTTTGCGCCACACATGTTAGAACCTTGACGTCACGATCTCACTCAAAACACCAGGGTGCCTTTATTACAAAGGGACACTCCCTCACAGAAACTAAAAAAAAAATAAAGATATATTTTCCGTTGGATTGTAATCTTAAATTCTTTAAAACGACTCGGTGAAAACACATAACTTACATCTTACAAGCTAAATGAATTAGGAAAATAAAATAGAAGAAAAGTAGAATTTGGAGAGGAAAATAATTAAAAAATAAACTTAACATATTAAACCTTTTTTTAAAACATTCTCTTAAAGTGTGCTCCCTTTTCTATCTTAGAATAGATTCCAATTAATAATCTGAAATTTTTTCGTTAGATATTCATAAGCTGCAAATGAAATAAATGCCTTGATCTAATTGATTTAATAGCAAAACATTTTATGCTACTATAAAGAAAAACAAACCAATTCTTTTTATAAGTTTCAAACGAGTATTGATTTGCAATCTTTTACTTTATTAATAAGAAAATAATCTAAAGGACAGTTTACCTTTAAATTAATACAAAAAAATTTATTTTTAACATTAAATTAGTCTGTATTATTGTGACTATTTAGATACTATATTTTTTACCCTATAGTACTTCTCTAGTTAATTATATAATTGTAAATTTTATTGGTACACTTATCTCAATTTTCCATATAAATGAAAATTATAAATAAATAAAATCTAAAAAACTATAAAACTCCATGATTATTATTTCTTCACTTTTATGTTTTAAAAATGCTAAGTCTTTTCATTATTATTATAATTAATTAATGTAGAAATTTAAACTTTTTTTATTACATGTCCCTTATTATAATTATATATGATTGTCACATGGAATTGATCTTAAGTTTTTTTCGTTAAAAAGAAAAAAAATGAAGATGAGTTGCTAATAATCCATGCTCTGTTATTGTATATTGTGGAAAACGTTTCTGAAAATCTTGACAAAAGAAAAACATATATAAATGTATTTTTTTTTAAAGTAGCAGCGATTTTAAAAATTTATATATTTTATTAACTTACTTAAAATTTTAATCAATTATGCATTTTAATTTTTTACAAAAGATACTTTTAGTTGAATATTAAAATGCAGCGAGTTCATTTGTACGATTTTTTTTAAAATAAAGAAAACTGTTTAAAAGATATCCTGTTCGCTTAAAAGGTACAAAAGAAAACATTTACATTTTATACATTGTTATGATTTTCAATTTTTCTGAATACCCCTAGTATCACATAAAATTATCACGAATCAGTATCCGTTATTTCGAATTATCTGTATTTTAATAACGTAAGAATGGCTAAATAGGTAAAAGAAAATAAGGACTAAATAAATTTCGTAGATAAAATTTAATCGATAAATGCTTTCAGTTATATGCAAGTAATGAATGCTGTTTTATATCGTTTTAATCTATGGAATAGGACTTAACAATTCTATTCTTCATTATATAAAGTGAACCGTTATTTTAATGTACAGTAGCTATTCCTAAACTCATTTAAATTTAAAATACATTTTAATTCAAAAATTTCAGCATTCATTCAGTATTTATTTTAAGTATCTTTTAATGTACTTGAATCTCTTTAATATGGATTTTAATTAAACATGAAGACACTTTGTATTGTTAAATAGCTCCGATGGATCTCTGTGACTTTGATTTCCTTTTAGAACAACTTTTCCATAGATCTCAAATAAAGATTATTCAAATTATTCAAATAAAGTACACATTTCAAAATAATTTTAAATGTAACAAATTTATATAAATGTTTTTATAGTGGGTTATTTACAGATAGGAAACATTTAAATAACCTATAAAATATAAACTATTAAAAAATAAATAAATCTAGTTTTCACAGAAAGTTTTAAAAAGCAACTTTTTCTTTTATCGTGCCTACGTTACAATAGTTATATTAAAATGTCAACATTTTAAAATAACAGATGGTGTTTTCACAAAGCTAAATATCGCGAAGTAAAGAAATGGGAGTTCTTTCTGTTAACGTTATTCTTAATATGAAAGAAAAAATATACAGTTTTGTGACTTAACGTTGTCCTTACAGTGATTCATTGTGAAATACATTGTGGGAGCACTTTTGTTCATTTTTCTGATTCTATGGCTCAGATCAGTCAAGGCATTTGACAGTTGTCCTAGTTTATTAAAGCTTTGTTATGAGAATATCATTAAACTTCTGATTTTTGTATTAAGACTCAAACCCTTCCTGATGTCTCTACTGGGGTCTATAGTACTGCATACTATTGACTTTAGTTTGGAAATCCAAATGATCGCTTTATGGGTCTTTATTTAATTAAAGGAGTTTTAATACCGTTTTTCATATATATATATTAATATTTCTTAAAAGAAATTACGGCTATTTGTATTAAATAATTAAAAATCAATGACTGGAAGAATTTGTTTTCCCCCAAACATTAAACATCCTAGAAGAAACTTGTTAAAAATACAGCATAGTTTTTTTGTCTTGTTTAAAGTCCTTTTTTTTTTTTGGTGGGGGAGATATTACAGTAAGGTAAAATAAAATCCGAACAAAAGAGCTTCTGTCTGTTGTAATAAAAAAATATATGGCGTTATTTTGAAATTTTATTATGGAAACTAGAACCACAGCAAAAATATAATATGATGCTGCATGTTATAATTATTAAATAAAAAAGAAAGTATTCGTTGATTCAATATTGAAAAAACTAAGGTATAGAATTTCCGAAAAAACACTTTTCTGTAAATTAAATTTAAATAGCTGTTTTGAATTTAAAATAAATTTTGATACTAAACTTGTTTATTAGTCTATTTACATGTATTTCTATGTTTAAAAATTCATTTTGTACTTATGTGGAATTATTGTATCTCACATTCTAATTTTTATATGATAATATAGTAAAAGAAAATTTTTTAACGACTAGTGTAAAAATAACAGAATTTTTCTATCAAATGAGGTAGTTTAATTCACACTAACAGAAGCTTTACACAAGTATAATTAATCTTCTCTTAAAATTCAAGATATTAATATACAAACTTTGAACTTCATAAACAAATATTTTTCTTTAATAAACCGTACGTGCATTTCACACTTTTGGTTATAAATGAAGTACAGCCAAGACGAAATAAAAACACAGAGAATGTCCAAGAACCTAAGGTTCTTCTATACCTATTCATTTTTTGTAAGTAATTTTAAAAAGAGTTTTACCAAGGTTAATCATGAGCATAATAGAATTTTTGTTTATTTCCAGACACGAGAAGTATATTGAAGCAAGTTGAAATGGAACCTTCAGCTGTGTTTATAACATTAATATATATATACAGGGCGGCCATTCAACGACTGACCCATTTTGAAGTTAAAAAAAAAAGGTTTGAGGTAGAAATATGTGGTTTGCTGCATTGTTATCAGAAAGTCAATAAATTTTTAGATGTAAACTTTTTTAAAATAGTTAGTTTTTCGGCCAACAGATGGCGCTGGTAGCGGTATCAAGCTCTCAAAATTTTGACATTACTGTATTTTCCTACTCATGAGCTTTTTGGCTCATTTCGCAGAGTCGAATCTCAGTCGAGATATTGAATTGATTCTCCACTCACCTGGAGAAATGGAGTTTGTTGGATTGAAAGACATTTATTATAATATTTACGATTGAGTAAGGTGTATTATACTTAATAAAAACCAACAAAACTTCCTTTTTATAAGCATTGATTTTTTCAGAAATTTACCAAAAATAAATTGTATTCAATGAATGTTTTTGTAACCGGTTAACTGAATTTCTGTTTGCGTACAATAAATTGAAAGTATGGGATAAGCACCGCTTTTTTAAGTTAAAAAATCATAATATTTAAGACTAAACATTTCTTCCATTAAATACTATGAAATTGTATTTAAAAAAATAGTGGTGTGAAAAATCTTTAAGTGATGGACCAAGCAAACGCTTCTTGCCTACGTCGTGCAGTGAAATCAGTTAAGTGATTAAAACAGTGGTTCGGAAATAGTGTTGGCAAGATCCCTGTCTGAAAATAAAGCGGGTCTGTGACTTATAAATCGTCACATAAAAGTATAATAAACCTGAGAATGAAGGAATCAGTTTATAACAAATTCTGTATTAAACGTAAAAAAAATGATTTCGACGGAGGAAGTAACGTACATAACTAGCTGCTAAGACGGAAACCTACCTAAAATAAGAAACATTGTTCATTTTTCCGAAAACCTAAATCATTCCTACATTATATTTATATTTTGACATTTAACACATCTAAAAAATTTATTATAAAAGCCAGGGGGACTTTAAGATGACTTTTATACACACCTTTCTCTTCCCGCTCCCACCCCCAAGTGAAAACACATCTACGCTGCAATGGAAGGATGTTTAAAAAGAAAAAAAAGCATTGTACCTGTTTTCCATTCTGCGAGTTACCCCTTTTTAAAATATCATTACAAAGAGCATCATAGATTTTGAAATATATTTTTCGTCCTCCCCTTACCTTAACTATTCTTCCTGAGGAAAAGAAAGAAAGAAAAATTCTGAAAATGCATGTGATTTGAAATAAGGAACATTATTTAAAAAATGATTCTAGAAACTTTTTAAAAGTTATATATGAAAAACACTAATGTTTCAGAAATTTAGTAATATTTATGTTTATAAAATTGAACTAAAATAAGTAGAACTATAGTGATTCTATGATTTTTCAGAATCTATTATGCTTTCTGTAATAAAATTTTGAAGAGGGATGACTCGCAATATAAAAACATGTAAGTCGCTTTTTTTCCCTTTTAAGCATCCTTCCATTTCAGGTAGATGCGTTTGCAGTCAGGGGAAGAGGAAAGAGTAGTTTGTGTGTAAAAAGTATCTTAAAATCTGTCATGGCTTTCATAATAAAATTTTCAGATATGTTAAGTGTCAAAATACGAATATAACGTAGAGATGAATATGGTTTGTGGAAAAATGAAAAATAGTTCGTTTTAGACCGTTTTTCAACTTAGCAGGTAGTTTCGCATGTTACTTTCACCGTCATGATCTATAATTTTTTATGTTTAAGACAGGTTTTTTATAGACGAAATATGGAAGAACCTCTATTCTATAGTTTAATATATGTTTATGTGCCGATTTATAAGTCACTGTCCCTCTTTAATTTTAGATAGGAAACTTACCACCACTATTTGCCAGCAACTGTTTTAACTTCTGATTTCACTACACGACGTACAAGCAAGAAGATTTTGCTTGTACGTCTTCCTTTAAAGATTTTGACACCACTAAATTTTTTAAATACAATTTCATACTATCTAATGGAAGAAATATTTAGATTAAATATTAATATTTTTTCCCATAAAAGAACCGTGTTTATGCCATATTTTATATTTGTTGTACGTAAAAAGAGAATCAGTTGACCAGTTACAAAATCATTTTTGAATACAATTTACTTAAGGTAAATGTGTGAAAAGTCAATGCTTATTAAAAAGTATTTTTTGCTACTTTTTATTAAGTATAATAGACATTATTCAATCATAAATATTATTTTAAATCTCTTTCTATCCAACAAAATCTATTTCTGTAGGTGAGTGAAGAATCGATTCAATATGTCGTCTAAGATTCGACTCTGCGAAATGAGTTAAAAAAGCTCATGCTTATGAAAATAGACTAATGTGTGAATTTCGACAGACTGATCCGCCACCTACGCCATCTGTTGGTCAAAATTCGAACTATTTTTTTAAAAGTTAATATCTAAAAAATTACTGCATTTATGATAACAATGCAGCAAAATGCACATTTTTATCTTAAACAGTTCTTTAGTTATTTACATACAAAATGGGTCAGTTATTTACTTGACACCCTATATATATATATATATGCATATACATATAAATTTTAATAAAATAAACCAGTTTAAATTTCCAAATATTTTGGTAACAAAATTTCTGTCCATAAGTTGCGAAAAACATGAACATAATTAAATCATTAACAATAATTTTTATTAAAAAAATAGACTTATTTCTGCGTGACATATTTTTTTATTTTCTTCTTTTATACAAGAAAAAAGTATTGGCTTTCTGAAATTATCGAATTCCAGTTGTCGACAAATGTACACGTTTCAGAATTCGGTGATCCCTAAAAACTTTTTTTCGTAAAATGTCTATGTTTGAGACTGTGACTTTGTTTCTCTGTATATGATTCAAATTTTCTGGACGCTGTATCATAAGAACTAATGAATGGAATTTAATAAAACTTATTCAATTATCCTGACTATAAGTTAGTGCTGACTACATAAATGCTCACACATTTTACAAAATAAAATTTGGTGTAAATTGCTCAAGAAGTGGCTTTGCTATGCACCTTTTTTTTCAATATGGTGCTGATTATTCTTTGATAAAAATAGCTCTACATGTAATGCTGCTATGCAGCTTTTTTTCACAATTTCCGAAATAGATGTATCTCAAGAACTAAAGCATTGATTTTCACAAAACTTAAGATTCATGTAGTTCTTGATGTAATATGGTACTGGTTACTTTTTGGTGCATATTGTTAGACAAGTTTTAGTGCTACACTGCATCATTCATGATTACATTTCAAGAACTAATATAAGTTTAATGACAAATTTTCATTAAGTTTCACGTCAGTGATTTAAATTAGTATTTTTCAGTTTTTTGTTTAAATATTTCGACTTGTGACCTTGATTCTCTCCATCCTTTACAATTTCCACACTAGCTCCATCACAACAACCAATCATGCTTATACACTATATTGCCATTGATTATGGGACACTTGCGATTTTAGACATTTTACTAAATATCTAGAAAAATACATGAGGAATCATCTTGAAACTCTTAGTGTATAAATATAATAGTATACGTCATACATCTCTGTGAAGATTTTTTACCGAAACTCCATAGGGGACCGTCAACAAATTAAAAAAGAATAAATATCTTTTGAATAACCCTGTCAAAACTAATGTAGCAAAAGCGCTCAAACTCTAGATTATGATTGAATGCCTTATTGTAATGCACTGAGTTCATTTTTATGCAAATAGCATGCATACTCGCAGAGTAATTAAGGTTTTTATAAAAATGCCCCAAATTTTTCCAAGTTTTTCCAATTTTTGCATATTATGTTAGCTAAATGTATAGAGCAACTTTTGTAAAAGTCTCAAAATTATAGCTTGAAAATTCTGAAAGTAATCGTCTATAGAAAAAGGGCAAAATGCGTTGTTTCCAAAATGAAGCAAAAAAATGAGGGATTTTATCCAAAAGTAGTCGTAACATCCCGTATTGTGTATTCTATATTGGCACTAATCAATGAATATATGGATACAACCCCTCTTGTTTTTCCTTGATTTTGAGAATAACGGATTTTCAACTTATTCAATTGACGATTATTTTCAGAATTTTCAAGTTATGATTTTGTGACTTTCACAAAAGTTGCTCAATACATTTAGCTAACATAATATGCAAATGAAATTTTGATATCTTTGACGCATGCGCAGCAAAAAATTATTTAGTAAACCAACTCATTTTGTATACAATTTTCATTATTTTTTAATTCTGATTACAGGGTACTGTGTGCAATGTTGTTTGTCATATTTTCTGAAAAAAATATTATTTTATATTAAGAACTCTGAAAATTATAAGGAAAAAACTTGGAAAAAATTGAGACCATTTTTATAAAAACCTTAATTACTCTGCGAGTATGCATGCTATTTGCATAAAAATGAACACAGTGTATTACAATAAGGCATTCAATCATAATCTAGAGTTTGAGCGCTTTTGCTACATTAGTTTTGACAGGGTTATTCAAAAGATATTCATTCTTTTTTAATTTGTTGGCGGTCCCCTGTGGAGTTTCGGTAAAAAATCTTCACGGAGATGTATGACGTATACTATTATATTTATACACTAAGAGTTTCGAGATGATTCCTCATGTATTTTTCTAGATATTTAGTAAAATGTCTAAAATCGCAAGTGTCCCATAATCAATGGCAATATAGTGTATAAATTGGTCATGAATAGCTTTTGAAGCATATCTGCACACAGATGCTGCTGCTATGCAGAAATGTTTAAGATTTCCGCAATAGTGCTATTTCCAAAACTACAGCACGGAACTTCAGATTCAATCAGAAATTGGCCTAAGTTGTTGCTAATTACATTTTCATGTAAATTAAGTATCTGATAATGCTGATCTCCTACATGTTTCAGGTAGTATTAACATGTATGAAATAAAAGAAATTTTGGGGATTGTTAAATTTGAGTATATTATAGTCTCGAATTATGAACAGAAATCTTGTTACCAATATATTTTTAAACATTAATCTGGTTTATTTTATGAAAATATTTTTTTTAATATTTCTTATGTTATAAACACAGTTGAAGGACACATTTTAAATTGCTTGAATATTCTTCTAGTCTCTGGAAATAAACAAAACTTTCTATTATGCCTGTGACTAACCTACTACGTCATACACTGGATATTCGGTACTACTCTGTTATCCCGTCGACCAATTTCGCCAAGTTATACAAATCGTCAAACTAATAGCCAAATTATACATGTTGACATAATTTTTATTTGAAATAACGAAAAAACAAATAATTAGTATAATATTAATAAAAATACAAATAAAAAGTCGAAATAAAAATCACTTAATGACATCTTAAACACGTGGATTGTATTTAATGTCATTGAATATGACATTCACAATCAGCCATTATTGGCATTTAATCTTATAGTTTGGCGATAATTTTTTGGTCGACGGGATAACCTAGAAATACCGGATATTCTTCAAAAAACTTCTAAAATGTTTAAACAGTCTTGTTGTTTTAGCTTAGCCAAAGTAGATTTCGTCTTTAAAATTTTATTTATTTTTCATTTTTTGTTTATTTATTTTTGTATAATAACTTAAAATTATTCGAACAAACTGTTTTTAAAAACACCTTGTGGTGTTTCTTTGAAATTTACCTTAGAAATTGATATCCTTGCAAAAAAATAAGATTAATATTAAGAGTTAACAAAACAGAAAAAAATTCGTTGAATCAGCACAAAATTCACTAAGCCAAATATTTTCGCAAAAACCAAACTTTTTAAATCATTTTTAAGTAGCTTTGGTTATATAATTCGTCCGTGATACGTTGGACATTTTTACGTATGGTTTGCAAAAACATCTTAGAAACATCTTTGAGTATTATTTTAAAAAAGGTTTTTGAGTAAAGTACACTATTACTTAAAATATTGTAAAATCTTACTTCTTAACTAATTTTAGAAATATCATTTCGCAAGTTTCTTTAGTGCATTTTCACTTACATCGTAACTTTTAAAGTTCAGTAATGTAAATTAGAGAACATTTAAATTTATAGACATTTTTTTTTACTAGCTGACCCGCCCGGTGTTGCACGATTCCCAGATAAAAATATTAAATGAACATGAAATTTGTGATTTTATCTCTAACTCGAAATATGTTATATTACGTTGTCTGAAATACACGGCCACTGACTGTGTGAAAAATTGGTTTAAAAAATGAACAAATAATATTTAGCGGTTAAAATGTTCAAAAGGACTGCAATGGGAAACGGGAGAGGAACTACTGAAGTAATATTTAGAATTTTGGAAATCTAAATGTCAAATACATCAGGAGAGACTTTGGGGTACTTTCAAGAAAGTTTGAGCCTCGTAAGTGCCATAGATTCAGTGTTGGGTATGAACGCGCTCACTGAACGAAAACTCACGAGTTTCGCTCACTATTTGTGAACTTTGAACTGAACTTTGCTCACTATTTTATAAACGAGTTTGAACTGAACGGAAACTCAAAAAAAAAAGACGAGTTTGAACGAAATTTACGTTCAAATTTACGTTCAATTTTTTCATAATTTAATTAAAATTTTTTCCAGACCTTAGTACACTTTTTCCCTCTTTCAAATGCCATTTAGAGCTACACGAGCCTCAGGACGGGTTAAGTCTGTATATCACATCTCTGGGTAGTATCCTAGTCTTACTTCTTCTGCAGACTCGGGTCGCGCCGAACCGGACCTGGGCTGTATACAATTTCGCTGAAAATAGATATATACAGTAAACTGTCTGTACAAGGTAGACTGTGTAAGGCGGAAATTTATCTAAATCGGAAAGATTTTAAAGAAATCGGAAAGATTTTAAAAGAAAGCATAAACATCGCAGCCTACGGCACTTCTGCATAATTGGAGATTATAAACAGACTAAGGTAAGTTTTTTGGGCCAGAACTCTTCCGTAAGGGTAAATAGCAATGTCCTGTTGAAATGTACTCGGGGTCGGGCCGGGTTCCGTGCGAAATTTCAACTTCTTTTTCCGGGCCGGTCCAAGCTCGGGCCTTGTTTTTAGCTATTATATCGGGCCGGGTCGGACCTTGCTTTTAGCTATTATATCGGGCCGGGTCGGGCCTTGTTTTTAGCTATATCGGGCCGGGTCGAGCCTTGATTTTAGCTATTATATCGGGCCGTTAAATTTTCTCTATGAGCCGGGCTGGGCTCGGGCCGAAATTTTTATCTTAATATCGGGCCAGACTTTTTTTTCTATGGATCGGGCCTGGAAATTTCCGTCCGTGCATGCCTCTATCTTACATATCGAATAATCAAATGATTAGTTTACAAAATTTTGTAAATTTGGACAATAATATCCAAACATAAAAAAAGTGAACTTTTTAGTGAACTTCGTTCATTTTTACAAATGAGTTTGATTTGAACGAGTTCGTTTGAAAAATTTTGAATTTGAACATGAACTTAAATCACTTTTCAGAAATTGAACGTGAGTTTGAGTTAGTTCATTTATTTTGTGAACGTGCCCAACACTGCATAGATTTTGCTAGCCATCGCACAAAAACATACATGCACACAGACAGTGCGTTTAGTTATTTTATTAGTGAAGGTTACTGTGGAATTCAAAATAATTCCTTTACTGCTAATTCATTAGTTTTATAGTTTTGGCCTTTTTTACATGCAATTTAAAAATAGATAAGACCATGATGCGTACAAAAATCTGTAATAATGACAAAATTGACAAAAAACCGATGCTAAACGCACAAAAATTCGTTAAAAACAAAATCGAAAGTCGTGTTGAAAACCGCAATGAAAAAATCACTGAAATTGAAAAATCGTACCAGACAAAATTTAATTAATTAGGATTTGAAACAATTTTATTTTTAAAATTGTCAAAAATTTGCCTCAAAATGGGAAGAAATACTAAAAATCGCAATAAAAAATTCCTTAAAAAATCCAAAAATCGCCGCACAAGTTCCGAATAAACTTTATTGAAAATAAAATGCTGTATTGAGTGAAAAGAATGAAAACGTATTCCTTTCACTAAAATAGAAAAAAAGTCTCGAAACATAAAAAGAGCGCTAAGAATCGTACAAAAAATTAAATTAAAAAATTCTTATCAAAAAATCAAAAATCGGGCTTCGAGATGCAAAACTACATGCATAGAGAGGTACCTTCCCTAAAAATCACTAAAATTGAAAAATCATAGCAGACAAAATTTAGTTCATTAGGCTGAAAGTTTGAATCAATGTTGTTTTTTTCATTTTCAAAAAATAGCTGCAAAATGCAAAAAAACTCTAAAAAATCTCATTAAAAAAATTCGCTAAAAATTCAAAAATCACCACACGAATTCCGAATAAACTTTATTGAAAAGCGAAAAAAAATACTATATTGAGTGAAAAGAATGAAACCGTATTCCTTTCCCTAAAATGGAAAAATCGCCTAAAAAAATTAAATTAAAAAATTCTAATCAAAAAATTAAAAATCGGGCTTCGAGGTGCAAAACTACATGTATAAAGGTACCTTTCCTCCAAATTTTGTAACTCTACATGCAGCGGTCTCTTCAGAATAGCGCTGACACACAAACATACTTGTCTCTTTATTATTATAGATTTATAAAAATATGTTAAAGGAATCGTACAAAACCATAAGTAAATTTTATAAAAAAGTTATTAAATTTAATATGTGGGTCAATCCATTTCAAGTGGTCGAGAAAATATTTTTTTGGTCGCTCGACCATTTTTAAAAAATCTGAAATTTTTTGTACAACAACCCTAACATGACGGAAGTTCAAAATGACCGTTCTTTTAATTTTACTATTTTTTGTTTGTGCATGGCGGCCGTCTTTGTTTCATCGTGTGCAGCGATTTTCTCAGATACTAGGATACACAAAATTGTAAATATCTCGTCTTCTATTTTCCCAATTGAAATGGGGTTTGCAGCATTTTGTTCAGAATAAAATAGGCTAAATATACAATGTAAGAAAAATTTTGAAAAATAAATTTTTACAGGTGAAATTTTAGCACAAAATGTACGATTTTTTCCAAAATCTATCCGTTTGCAAGAGGAAAATTTTCATGCAAGATCAACTGTCAACCTTACAGAATTTTTTCTACAAATAGGTCAAAAGTACGTGTACTCATACACCAAGTCCCAAATCTGAGAGTTAATTTCTCTTTGCGAAAAAAATTGCGAAATTCGTCAAAAATTTCAAAAATCGCATTTTTTAGGCTTTGATATCTCTGGTGGGGCACGAGATAAAAATCTGAAATTTTGGTCTGTGATAGTATTGTGTAATAGCGTTACGTACAAAAAATTTCAAGAAGGAGATTTGACTACAAGCTGAGATATGACATGGAAAATATGTGAAAACAATACTGTCAAACTATTGTAAACCTGCTATGTAATTGTTCCACAAGACTGTCAACCTTCCACAATTTTTTCTACAAATAGGTCAGAAGTGTGTGTACTCATACACCAAGTCCCATATCTGGGAAATGATTTCTCTTTGTGAAAAAAAATTCCGAAATTCGTCGAAAATTTCAAAAATCGCACTTTTCAGGCTTTGATATCTCTGGTGGAGCACGAGATAAAAATCAGAAATTCTGGCCTTTGATAGTATTGTGTAGTAGTGTTATGTACAAAAAATTTCAAGAAGGAGATTTGACTACAAGCTGAGATACGGTGATTAAAGAAATGTTAAGAAATGCTATTACGAGTACATTAGGAGAAATGAGATTAGTCTCTTTTATTACAATATTTATACAGAAAATATCGTTTGTTGAAAACAGTTAAATAATAAGCATTTAATTTACAAAATACTATATATGCTCAACAAAGAGCTTAAAAATATTACGAGAGATGTTATGAGTTCGACCAGTTACTGTTGTCAGTTTATCAGGCTGTTCTTTCTAAAATTTTTATTTGAAGCCCCCCAAGTCTTGTCATCCCTTGTTAACTTGAATGAAATTCTCTAGGTTTAATAATTGAAACCATGTCCAACTCGATCAGTTGCAATTCATTGTCTGTAATTTACTTTCCCTGAAATGTGTTCCGAGTAAAATTGTTGCAATAGCATTTCTAGTAGATTTGTTCATCTGGACAAATAGTGTATTGGCTTAGCATGCATTCTGAATTGTTTAAATCACACAGAAGCATTCGAAAAAGATATTTGTAACTAACATTTAACTTTGTACCATAAATAATTAATTTAAAATTTTGGAGGTATGTACAATTACATAGTATGTTACAATAGTTTGGCTGTATTGTTTTCACATATTGTCCATATCATATCTCAGCTTGTAGTCAAATCTCCTTCTTAAAATTTTTTGTACATAACACTACTACACAATACTATCAAAGGCCAGAATTTCTGATTTTTATCTCGTGCTCCACCAGAGATATCAAAGCCTAAAAAGTGCGATTTTTGAAATTTTCGACGAATTTCGGAATTTTTTTTCACAAAGAGAAATCATTTCCCAGATTTGGGACTTGGTGTATGAGTACACTCACTTTTGACCTATTTGTAGAAAAGATTGTGCAAGGTTGACAGTCTTGTTGAACAATTACATAGTAGGTTTACAATAGTTTGGTAGTATTGTTTTCACATATTTTCCATGTCATATCTCAGCTTGTAGTCAAATCTCCTTCTTGAAATTTTTTGTACATAACGCTACTACACGATACTATCATAGGCCAAAATTTCAGATTTTTATCTCGTGCCCCACCAGAGATATCAAAGCCTAAAAAGTGCGATTTTTGAAATTTTTGACGAATTTCGGAATTTTTTTCGCAAAGAGAAATTAACTCCCAGATCTGGGACTTGGTGTGTGAGTACACGCACTTTTGACTTATTTGTAAAAAAAATTGTGTAAGGTTGACAGTTTCCCTTGCATGAAAATTTTCCTCTTGCAAACGGATAGATTTTGGAAAAAATCGTAAATTTTGTGCTAAAATTTCACTTGTAAAAATTTATTTTTCAAAGTTTTCTTACACTGTATATATAGCCTATTTTATTCTGAACAAAATGCTGCAAACCCCATTTCAATTGGGAAAATAGAATACGAGATATTTACAATTTTGTGTATCCTAGTATCTGAAAAAATCGCTGCACACGATGAAACAAAGATGGCCGCCATACACAAACAAAAAATAGTAGAATTAAAATAACAGTCATTTTGAACTTCCATCATGTTAGGGTTGTTGTACAAAAAATTTCGGATTTTTTAAAAATAGTCGAGCGACCAGTGCTGGACCACTTGAAATGGATTGACCCATGTGAAATTTTTATTTACTGTTCTTTGGAATACATACAACGCAATTAATTTTTAAAATACATATTTTCAGGTTATTATAAAATAATAAATAACAACAAAAATGATCACTTTACACATAAATTCAGAAATGACGTAAAGCTTTGCTGTATGTGACTTTTATCAGAAGATACCTTAACATTTATAACTGAAAAATAAATTATCCATTTATAAATAAAACGGCATCACAATTTACAGAACATAATTATCGCGGCTTATAAACATGAATAAAAATCATTCTTTACTGAAAACCGTAATAGATATTTTCGTTTAAATACAGGGTGTCCATAATTAAGCAATACTATTTTAAAGTTGTCTATAAACAAAACTATGTTCATAAAGTAGTAAAAATTTGTGAAGAGCATAACTAAAATATGGAAATTTGTTGGACAGAAAAAAAGGAGTTGACGAATCAGACATTTAGCATACATTTAAGCTAGTTTGACAAATTTTGTTATAATCAAATATGTTCACTTGAAGGTCATCATTTTCAGAAATCACACGGTTTCATAAGATAGAACATCACATACTTGACCACATTTGTTCTAAGTTTGTTTGAAATGCTAGGAACCTGTCGTGAAATCTTGTCTTCAGAATCAGATTAAGGCAATGAATAACATTTCTATTGTAATGCTAAAACTATTGCAGTGCTAAATATGTAATTTTTGTGTAATCTAATGAGAAAAATGTAAAAAAAAAATTTTCATTTTTTTTAATTGTTTTCCTGCTTAAACATTTATTTATTTATTTATTATGTCTTTCAAAAAAAGTCACAACTTTATTACCAATACTTTTAAATAAGGAATTTTAAAGAAGGGTCGTTTAATTATGAATACTCAGTTTTTAGGTTAACCAAACGCCAACAGCAACAACAACAGCAACAAGAACAATTTTTTACACAAAATATCAGTTATGTGTTCAAGAGAAGTTTTGAGGGAAAACGATATTATCGTATGAAATGAATGTCAAGTGCTAGTAGCTACAGAAATCGCCAGCGGTTTTACAACTTACAGCAACATTTTTGACTTGTTTTCCTTATCCCTTTGTTCAATGCCAAGCGTTTCAATTACATATGTAGAAAATTTGTGTTTATGTTATTAAATTTCCTTTTTACCTATTATTTGTTATTTTTGTTATGAATTATTAAAAGGAGTAAGCATTGAGACATTTAAACTATTTTATTCGTAGTCGGTTGAATCTTTTGTAATCAAAGTGCAAAGATAGAGATGGATAATTTCAAAGTGCATGCTTTAAATTTTTTCAAAAAATGTAACAAATGATATTTGAGAGGGCACTTTCACGCAGTCGACATCTAATAATAGAATTATGAAATGTTTTGTGGCAATTACAACTGCAAAGAAAAAAAACCGATAGTTTTTAGACCTATAACAAAAGAGTTATTCACAAACATAGTATTATTTTTTCAATCAATAATGACTTTTTTTTTAATTTTAATCTAACGCCAACATATATTATTCTCTAAGAAATTATGCTCCGTAAATAATTATCTGAAGTTATTCTCTTATTCTTATCAATTGATATGCTGACGGAATTTAAAAATTTTTGTAATGATACTATAAAGCTCTATTCAGGCATAAGGGGTTAAAATGCATGTAAAACACCTTAGAAATGTATGCATTAATACAACGAATAACAATAATGTTTACTGAAAACAATTGTGGTTAAATCCTACATTAGATATCGGGTGGAGTGCACTGGTTAAGTAGCTTTTATATTGGTGCAGCAACTTTTGGCTGCCGCATCGTCTTAAATGTATTATAACACATAGAGTAGTTGTAACATTTTAATCATGCAGCGTACGAATCTCATTCACGCTTTTATATTTTCGAATAAAAAACAAGCAATAAATAAAAGCGGTTTCTCAATTCAGATGTTCAAAGCCATGTAAAAAAGACTCTTTTAAAAAAGGACTTTGTGTACTTTTCAAAAAAGTCACTGTTGAAGTTATATTTGAAATGGCATACACTGTTTCAGAAGGAATATAAATAAATTTTCTAGATTCAGTTATCTTCTGTTTGTAAACATATTTCCAGAAATTCATAGTTATATTGTGTATAAATAGAACAACTGCTTTAAAAATTACTTGATTTGGCTTAAGTGTACATTTTTGTTTCTCAATATTTGCTAGAGAATTTTTGTTTCTAATATTATGGGATGTTTACTTTTATTAAGATATTATTTGTAAATTTGGTTTTGATACAAAATAAAGACTGAAATTTTGATGCTTTCTGCATACATGTTTTTGTATTAATCTTCACTACAGGAGATGGCGATATGACCCTAAAGTTAACAATTCTCTTACATTAATTAGGGAATTATGTATAAAACTTATAGGTTACATTTTTACATCTATTATTACTCAAAGAAGATTATAAAATAATAATAGCAGAAAATTCAAAAACTTGAGAAAGGAAATGTTATAAAAAGTTTGATATGAAACCGACTCTTTTTATTCTTAATTTTCCAAAAGTTCTTATTTGCTTTCAAGTTCGTAGTTGTTCCAAGGACATTTATCTTGAGAGTTAAATTTAAATATATACAAGTTCTGGCATTAAAGTTTCGAAATACAGCTATATCTGTCAAACATCTAAATTTAGCAGCCGAAGAAGTTGAGTTTAAAGTACACTTTATTAAAATAAGCGGAATAACATATTTTAAATATTTTTAAATGAATTCTAGATTTTTCTGAAAAACACTGAACATTCATTTTGATTTTTAAAAAAATCTGTAAATGTATAACTACAGACATGGAAATAACTATTAAGAGAAGCATAAAAAGTCGTCAAATGTAGGAGCCCTTCTGCTATTAATTATTATGCAAATATTTGTATGGCAAAAATGCTTAAAATTGAATATTTTTATACAAACTTTAAGATAAAATCATTAATTAGCATGGATTTAAAAATTTTCAATTGTTTGCTAAATGGAAAGAATTTTAAGAACACAAATTTCTTTTGAAATGGCAAAACAAAATTGCAAATTTGGGAATATCAATGCAAATTTTGATTGTTCAGTGAGATTTTTCATTTTCCTTTCTTTTTATCACGTCAAAAAACATTCAAAATCTGAATATAAATAGGGAAAATTTTGCGTATGGAAAATATAGAATGGGTAGATGTAAAATATCAAAAAATATAAAACTACCTAAAACAGTAATTTACAACGAAGGATCCTGAAGATTAAGGCGAAAAGAAACATGCAGGTAGGCTAGTTTCTCTGACTATGCGCCCAAAATGTGTAATTGTGCTTAAAGCTTCTTTAAAAAGACAGAATTCGACTCTAATTTAAAACAGAAAGGTATGCACCATGCACTATTCAATGATTGCGTAATATATACAAAATAATACCAATACTACGCTAACGTCCAATACTTACAAACCTACATAAAAAGCCTATGTCATGACTTGCTAAGAAACACTTTTCGTCCAAATCTCACTTGAAGACGTAATATTTTCGAATGGTGAAAGCTCACTTTGGATGAACTAGAGAGTTTTCGTGCATCATGTTTATGCTTCGAGACCAATTCTGTTCATGTTTTGGTTTGGTCGCCAAAAACATGATTTAAACCCTACAGAGAATCTATGTTTTTTAACTAGAAAAGTACATAACTATAGCATACAATATGCAAACATAACCGATTTGACATTATTCATCTAATTATTTTGGAAAAAAAAATTTCTAAAAAAATGTAGTATGAATTTCTCAGTTAATGACAGCATAATTAATAAAGGTTATTGGAAAAAAAGGTGATTTTTAAGAATAATAATTTCTTTCCAGAAGTATTTTGATTATGTCCTTATTATTTACTATGTTTTGCGTCATACATTTCAATTAATCTGTGATTTATGCATTTTATTGTAATTTATTTCGTTTTAATATTTTCTAATGTTTCCTAATTACGAATAATAAAATATGTTAAATTTTGTTTTCAGTTAATGATTACTTTAACGCATATTATTAATTTTATTTACTCATCATACCTCAGTTTCTTTGGGTACTAGAGCGTTTACAGACACACAGACAGACGTATGCAATTAAATATATATATATATATATACACCTTAGTAGGAAACCAATATTGGTCCATCATTGCGCTAATATTTCATTTATTAGTAATATTGCAAATAAAACGCCAATATTGCCCCAATTTTGGGATGTTTAGATTTTGCCCTTATTTAGCCAATATTTGCAGCCAATATTATGCCAATATTGGGGTTTCATTGGAAATATTGCCAATAAAACCCCAATATTGTACAAATGTTGGCGTTACATCGGAAATATTCCCAATGAAATTCCAATATTTAACCAATATTGGCGTTTTATTGGCAATATTTCGAATGAAACCACAATATTGACATAATATTGGCTGCAAATATTGGCTGAATAAGGTCAAAATGTAAACACCCCAATATTGGAACAATATTTCATGCCAGTATTGTGCGAATGTGCCAATATTGCTCCAAGATGTAGCCAATTATGTCCCAATATTGTTTGGCTAATGGGGATATATGTATGTATGTATGTTTTTCGGAATCTTTCGTGTCGGAAGCATATAATTTCCGTCAAAAAAAAAAAAAAAATTCTTTTTTTAAAACGATTGCAAGATGATTGCCCTCGGATTTACACGTTTCAGAAACTGGAGATTTCGATAAATGTACAGTGAGCAGTGAGTCGATTTTTTGCATAAGTAACCATAGAAATCAAATTTGATGCTATTCATTTAATTATTCATTTATTTAAGTAAGAAGAAAATAAAAATAACGACCAATTTTCCTTAAGCAGTAATAATAACATTTAAAAAGATAAACTAATATTTTTTTATACCTAAAAAGTATTTGCACACGAAGCATTGGCGGTTAAAAAATGCATTAAATGTGAACACTATGCAAATGTTTAGCATATCAGTTTCGCACAATATTAGCACCGCACTTTAAAGTGACGTAATATATTAACTGGAGCAGGGATTCTGGAGAGTTTTTGTTCTAATGGCGCCGAAAACGTGTGAACTGTCTCTTGCTACCCGTGAGAAGATTATATTTCTTAATAATTATGGATTAAATTACGGAGGAGTAGGTAAAAAATTAAATCTAAACTTTTCTAATGTTCGTTATGTAAGTAACAAGGAAAAGGAAACTGGTTCGACAATAAATAAGCCGCGAATTGAGCGTCCAAGAGAGTAAGTACCAGGCAAAGGAGAACCATCATAAATGAATCTTCAAGAAAACCTTTTCTTAGTGCTCGAGAATTGGCTGTAGATGTCGCTTTAACGTCGGGAACAATAGTTACACCACAATCAATTGGAAATATTCTTCATGATGAAAATATTCGAAGAGCCCCTCGGAAAAAAAAAACATTTATTAGTGAAACAAATAGGGTTAAAAGACTTGAATTTGAAAAAACTTATGTCAGCAAACCACTAGAGTTTTAGAAAACTGTTATTTTTTCCGATGAAAGCAGGTTCAATATATTTGGTCAGATGGCCAGAAAACATTATGGCAAAATCCAAATACTTCTTTTGAAACAAACCTACTTGAAACGAACTGTAAAACATGGAGGTGGTCATGTATTGATTTGGGGATGCATTTTTTTTAACGGAGTTGGCAAAATGACCTATATTAAAGGCAATATGAAAACTAAACAATACATTAATATATTGCGAGATCATTTACCTAATAGTGCTCTAAAATTAGGAATTTCTAATTCATATTATTTCCAACTGGATAACGATCCGAAACACATTGCATATATTACGAGGTTATGGTTGCTTGATAATGTAAAAAATTAATCGAAAACGCTATCACAATCACCAGACCTCAATTCGATTGAAAATTTATGGTATGTTTTGGATATGAAAATAAGAAAAAAGAAAATTTCTATCAAATCAGAACTTAAGCAAGTTCTTAGAGAAGAATGGCAACAAATCAGCAGTGAAACATGTGACAAATTTATAGAATCAATGCCCAGACGATTACAAGCTGTAATTGAAGCAAAGGGCATGCATACTAAATATTATCACTGTTATTAACTTATAAATAATTCCTCGAGTTCCATTTTTAGTTTATTATTTGGAAGTACAAATGCTACTTTTTATGTTTTCATATTTTAAATATAATTATTAAATCAGGTATAAATTATGTTTATTTGTTTCATAAAAGTGTTGGTATTTTTAATTCTTAGTTGCTTTTTATTTATTTATGCATATGCTACAACAAATTTACCTGGAGTGTAAATACTGATTTTGCTCACTGTAGTTTTAGAAGAAAAAATCCGTACGTCTGTCTGTGTGTCTGTAAACGCTCTACTCCCTAACAAATTGAGGTAGAGACTTGAAATTGGTGTGTACCTAGTGTTGTAATAATGGGTAGTAGCCTATTCAGTATTAATAACCTCGATTATCCAGAGCTATTTGTTTAGCCTCTCAAAACATTCGTTCTGACGAAAAGTACATAGAAATTTTCAAATTATTTTATTTTAAGGAATGCATGTAAAAGATAATAAAACCCCATAAATTTTCCATAAAGAACAAAGTCGATCGGATTATTAGTTGTCGAGATATTTGTAATCTTATTTTACACAGTCTTCGATTTTTCATAACCCCGTATTTCATTCAATTTTTAATTGAAAGATATATTTTAATTGGTTATGAGACGCTGAATCCGACGCAATAAATTGTTAGTTATTTGATTATTATGTAAGGATGTTTCTATTACCCGATTTTGCTCTACTTGATTATACAGTCGACGAAAAATCTATCACCAAACTATAATCTTAAATGCCAATAATAGCTTATCGTAAATGTCGTCACACATTAAATCCGTCACACATGTTTCTTATATCATCAAGCGATTTTCAATTCGACTTATAATTCGTATTTTTATTAATCTTTTACTAATTTATTTGATTTTTCGTTTACAAAGATAAAAATTATGCCAAATTGCATATTATACGAGTAGATTGGCGATTTATATTATTTGTCGAGATGGGTCGACGGATAATTAATTGGTACCGACAATTCTGTAATAGAGCATTACTATATATTGAAAATAATTAAATATATGTTTATTTTTTTAATTGCAATTCATTTCATAAATAGTTTACACATGTTTTATGATCATATATTATAGTATGCATATCTGTGATGAGTGAGTATTACGATGGCCGGCAACGACTAATTTCAACGTCTCCTTATATTTTTTTCAATGACTGTACGTACAAGTGTATTTATTTAAAGTATAACATGGTAGATGTATTAATCAGATAAAAGAAAATTAAATTACTTGAAATTTGTTGGAAAAGAGACTTGTTGACAAGAACATGAAATGAGGACGAAATAAAAATAAACATTTTATTGACGAACCATGCAGCAAACGCTCGCATGAACCACCACCAAAAACGATACCTATGTGACAGTTTCTAGCACGTAATTGGTTTACCCTTTCGAAAATTTCAGATGTTTCACAAACATTTGCATGAGAAAGTGAAAAATCTTGTAATAAAGTCGTCGCGAAAATCATTTTGCGTCACGTAGATGAGACAAGTGGAATCTTTGAAAGGATAGTCAATAATTAAGAAATTGTCGCAGGATAAAAGGTTTGGATTAAGATGTTTTGAAATAAAATTAAATTTAAAAACATTGATTTTATCCATGTTTAAAAAATTTTCGTATTTGTACTTACAAAAATATCATATAATACTACATGAAATTTATCTATTTACAATTTCGGCATTATCCGTTTTGTGAATTGTCTCTTATATCCCATTCAAACAAAAAATATAAAATCGAATATAGATTGATGGGAAATATTTTAATTTTCAGTCTGGAACGTTAGTACATTTAGCACCTTATTGGAGATAAATACATAAATTTAATTTCTAAGTGATATTGTGGAATTACACCTCATATCTTAAAAGGTTTTATCGTATTGAACTTATTAATGATAAACTAAAGTTTACTTAAATACAAGAAACTGTCTTACGGAATTAATTTTTAAATATAATTTGCAGTAGTAGAAGCGGTCTAAAAGTTTCGATTTCACAATTAATTTTAGATTAAATGCAATACAAAATCAGCATAATTCAATTATCTCCTTTAGAACGGCGCAATAATTTCATTTCAAAGAGATTTTATGAAATGCTCCCGGCAATATGTTTATCATCAAATGTCTGATCCTAATTAAATAAATTTATTAATGTATAACAAATATATATAAATTTATCATAAATCTTCAAAGAAGATGGAATTTTTTTGCAAATATCCGAACATAAATTCAAATATAGCCGTGTAAATGTTCATAGGTTCCATTTGTCTATTATCAAAGAAATGTGTAATATCATAGATAATGCTTACTATGATTTTTGTAAAGAAATTTTGCCAAATTAATAAAGATATTTTATCATTTATTTTCTTTCCTTCTGAGTTAAAGTAAAAGACAAACAAGAAAATTATTCCTGATATAAAGACAAGGAAATATGATTTTATTGTTGTTTTAAAATTGTATCAGAAATACACTTTTTGAGAATAATTTTCCTATTTCACGAATTAAGAAAATGTAAAGTAGTTAATATAGCTGTACATTTTATTGTTTGCGTTACGGTACGCCTTTCCCATTTGAATAAAAAATCTTTTTAAAAAAGAATATGATTAATATGTTACAGATGAGATATATTGTATAAATTTGCAGTTATATCTCGCATACTTCATCCTCGTAAATAAATAAATAAATAAAATCATTGAGTTTATGCTTGAGAGACAGTTTATGCAAGACAGAACTATGCTTCTAAGTGTGCGACATGTTATTTTTTGTAGGTGAGCGCTTAATTTAGAATTCGGTTTTTCAAACGCACATTCAGGTGTTGCATTGGTTTTCGGAGCTTTGTATTCATTAGCTCAAGTAAAGTACAACTAATATTCGAATATTCCATTACAACAAAGACATTAAGTGATTATAGAGGGATCTGGTGAAAAATAAGCACTGCTCCTTCATATAACATATGCTACCAGCATGTGGCTCTGATCTTGTATTTCAGAAGATTTTTATAGTAATGTGAAAAGAATTATAATCAAATTTTATGTAAGGCAAAATGTTTATATTACAAATGATGTAAAATGTTGTAGAAGAAGAACAATTCAGACTTTTTTGTATTGCTTTATTCACTTTAAAAAAAGTGTTTTAACTAGTCAGTACTCGCGTGTCGGTCTTTCAGCCGCCCGTGTGACCTAACTTCCCCCAATTCATATCATGCTGCAAATACAACATATATCTACCACGCACCGGACTTTAAAGATTTTTCGATCACTTTAGTAACAGGACATCTGCGTTTTTCCTTCAGCTACATTTTTACAAAGTTGAAATGGGTGGAAAAGTCAATGTAAAATTCTCTAAGGTCAGTTCATTTTTACTTTTTCCTATTGCTCCAAATCTTATGAATGAAAAGTACAGTTAAAGAAAAGTGCAAATAAATATATCCATTGAAAATACACGCATATATAGTAAAGTAATATTTCTTAATTTGCATTTTTTGTGTGCAAGTCCGAAGGCGAAACGAATGACCGCGACAAATGACGTTCTGAAAAAAGTCGCGACTACTCTCGGGTTAAAAGTGATGTAATTTTAGCTATTGTAACTTTGACTTTAAATTTAGTTTCATTTATTTGAAAAGTTTTATTTGATACCATGCACATTGTGAAAATCCAGAGTTGGTTTTAATATTTCATTTAAGGAAAAGGTAAAAAGAAAGGGGATAATGTGTTGATATCAGAGAGAATATAGTGAATAGGAATCAGAAAGGACATATATGCAGTACGTTTTATGTTAGGTGGCTAATGTCACATGTAAATTAATATTTTTTAACTTGTAAACTGAGTATATGTTTGAATGTATTGCCCATAGTGATAACCTTTTTATTTTCTTAAAATATTCAACTTAGTCTTTGCTTGATGTCAAGTAATTTCATCTTTTTCACTCTCTGTGGCATTATAAGAAAATATAAATGGCATTAACTATTTTAAAATACATTTAAACCAAATACTTTATTCTATTTTGTATAAAAATAAAAATAAACAGAAAAGTATAAATACAAGCACAGTTAAAGTTAAGATGGATTAAGAAATTACAATTTCCTTAAAATAAATTCAATATCCTCAATGTAAAGCATCGTTAAAAAAGTTCAATATAAAAATGACTAATATTTTATTGTTGGAAAGTCTCTCAAAAGTTTTATTTTAATTTATACTCATTTATCAAATTTATCTTTGTTTTTGTAACTAAAGGCATTAAAAATGTTTTTTTCTTTTTTTTTAATTCTTGTATTTATTTATTTATTTATTTATTTATTACTGCACCACGGGTTATTTGAATTAAATTTGATTAAAAAGAAAAAAAATGTTCGGGCATAAAAATATCTTTCCTGTTAAATTTCGAGCATAGACCTTGAACAAAACTTATTTAAGGTTTCAGAAAGAAATTATCTTACGTAATCAAAGAAAAATGATTTTCTATCGTGTGTTAGACTGCCAGACATTTCGATTTAGATCCTAATAAAAACACACAGAAATAGAATATAAATACAGTAACTAATGACTTTTCTACAATTGTTAAGATAAAAGTTTCTCACACTGTCATCCTTCATGTACAAAATAAATATATTTCATATTGTTACATGTAATTTTAAATGTGTCTGTCAAAAGTATATTTATAAATTATTGGTAAAATCGGAGTTGAGTCTTTTCCTTTAATACACCACTATATGATTAAATGTTTCTTATTAATATTACCTTTTATGTAAATATAGATATTTTTGAACTTTTGAAAAATATACATTTACATTATCCAATAATTCTTTACACTGATAAAATATATTATTAAAAAGATTGATCATGTAGGTTATTATTTTTAATCGCGTTTATTAATTACAAAAGATTAATAAACTTTCACGTATGTCTATACAATGAATTGTGATATTGAATTCATAAATATTTTATTTTATAATTTTGTCATAAGATAATTCTCATTATATAATTATTTCATACGTTCCATTTAAAATTCCGTTGTCCATTGCTTTACAATCTATGAAGTTTGCAGACATAAAAAATAAAATAAAGAACACTAAATGAATACATAAAAAATAGTGAATTTCAACATTACGATAGTGCATTAATTTTTTAATTAGTGATTTTACTGCAGAGGTATGAATGCACAATTGTTAGATATAAGAAAATTGATTTTTTCCCTCCTACCTAAAATATCACTTCATAAAAATATGAAAAGATCTCCTCCTGTATTGATATGCCATTATCACGCATGTGCACAGTGCTGCAAAAAATTAAAAACCGTATGCTAATTTTATCAGTTGGAATATAATTTTGAATACGAGTTGCAGCTTTTAGGTAGATACATATATTTGATATAATATGTGAAGGTGATGGTGTTTATACTTTACCATATTTACATTGGAAATTTTGTGATATAATAACCGCTGCTTTGATTATAGCTCAAAAAATGAATTTCTGTTTAAGAAAGTGTAAAATCAAGGGGTTCTTTAGGCTTTCATGCTGAATGAAAGCCAAATTACACTAAAAATAAATAAATTTAAAAATTCTGTGCTTAGTTTTCTTTATAATCCAGTGAACTGTGGAAGAAATAAAAAAAAGAAGGCGTCCATCAAATATTTAGATCAATGTAAAATGAATGTTGTTGTACTGATTGAGCCTTTTGTTGTTCTATTAAATTTGCACTGGATATTCTCATCTTTCAATACCTTAAAATTCAATGTATTTCTAAATATTATTTTTATAACGAAAAAAAATCAACTTTGAAGGACCGGACTTTTTAAAACATTACTGGCATGATATACGAAATGAAATATGTCTGTTGTCCAGACATGTACAAGGTACTTAATCAGTGATGATTGGAGCAAGCTTTAATCCAAAAGAAACGATAAGTTAGGTTTTTTGGCAAGAAAAATATAACCTTCTTTGACTATCAAATTACACTTGGTGAAATTTTGTTCTATTTAACGATGAATTGGCGGATCAGAAATTGGTTTTGTTTCAAGATATCGCCACTATTCAGAAACGTGTCATCTTGAGATTGTATATCAGCAAATAACTTTAAAAGCTTAGCCTTTCCAACGAAACATCTTAAATTAAATTTCATAACAAACTTGTAAGGAATCTTTGCTTCGTGAAATTTATGCCAACATCAAGCTTCTCACTGTCGCTCGCTATTGCGCCAAATTGCGACTAAATTCTTCATTTGGCGAGTATACAAGCGAATAGATTCGCCAAATTTCTAGTGCTCAGTTTTTGCTTTTTCTTTCTTTTAATTTCATTTTTCATATATATGCATACATACATATTTTTAATATAATTGTATTGGATAGTTGAAATTAGGTTAATAACAATCGTTCTCGTAGTTATAAAAACTTAGGTTATTTCAGAACATATTGAAAACAGGGGGGTACATTAAAGGATTAAAGATATTTCTTAGTGCTACACGATGAATCTAACTTGATTTTTCATTTGGCGAATGTTTTTTATTTTTAATTAGCCAAACTACTAACATTGGTCAAATGTCAGCGAAAACACTGGCCAACACAAATTTCATTTAGTTTCTGAGTTAAAAGCAACAATTTTTGAAACAAAGAACTATATGACTCAAAATACTCATTAAATGTATCCCAAAGTCTCTTTTCAATTCATCTTTCTTGCAGTACAAACGCAGTAATGACAATATAAGCATGGCTGCCAACTACTACGCCTATTTACAGTCAAATAAACATATTAGAAACAGAAATTTTAGTAAATAATTAAGAATATGTACTGTAATGGATAACACTGAATATATTTGGTTTAAATTTTACTAAAACATTTTTGTGGTTCCAAACATGTTTATAAGATTTAAATAGGCGTAGAAGTTGGCAGCTCTGTATAAGTAAAAAACTGTTAGATGTTTAATTTAAATATAGCATACATTAGTCCTAAACTTTTTCCCACAAAGTTATGTTTTATGTA
Source organism: Maratus speculifer (assembly GCA_964019185.1). Classification (NCBI taxonomy): domain Eukaryota; kingdom Metazoa; phylum Arthropoda; class Arachnida; order Araneae; family Salticidae; genus Maratus; species Maratus speculifer. The sequence continues at coordinate 157,132,941 of OZ025289.1, forward strand.
AGTCGGCTTTATCTTTTTTTTTAAAATATATTAGTTTAATTAAAAAAAACTTACATAGCATTATCTGTGTAAATTTGGAATTATACAACTTGTTCATTAAAATAAGAGCTTTAATGCATTTCTTTGTTAATCTAAATTTTCTTACAGCTTTGAAATCACGTAAATGGAATTGGCTTATAAGAAGGGAAGAAATCAAATGAATAATAAAAAAAATAGTACTCATGAAAATATTCCTAAAGGTAATTCTCGGATGAGGCAGTTTGTATAAATTTTAAAGATCATACCTAGGATGCACAAAAGATTTGACAAACATTTCAAGTTATGAGCGGAGATTACTAATAAATTATTTTTATAGCATTAATTGTCTTATCAGTTTATTTTGATAGATCATTTTACAAAGAGATATTAAGATTCTCAGCAAATTTATGTTAATATGAGAGATAAGACATTGGAAAATCTACATAATATTTGCTTTTGATTACATTTTTAAGTATATATGTTTGTCCAAACCTTATAATTTATAATAAACAAAGAGAAGCTTTAAAAATTAAAAAAAACCCCACAAAGCAGGGTGACAAATCAATCGATATTCTTCAGTGTTCTGGTTTAATAAATCACTTGACTATTTTTTCATGTTAAAAAATATAGTAATGTATGTTACAATAATGCATTTTACTTTTTAATGTTAATTTTTTTCTTTAAATGTTAATTGAATTTCGAAATTACCTGTATACTACAATAAATTTAAAAATGATACTGCAATACACTTAAAAATGAATAAGAAGCACCATCAATCGATAATCTTTAATTTTTTGTTTCAAAAAATCATTTGACGTTTTTTTTTTTTTTTTTTTTTTTTTTTTTTTTTTTTTTTTTCCATGTGTATATATCTCACCATACTTTTGTTTTCAATCCCTTCTTGACTTTTTCATAGAAATTTCGGAAGTAAAAGATGTATTAACTATCTGTTACATTATTTTATTCCTTAGCGATAAATGATATTTTACTGGTATTATCACAGCATTGCGGAGTTCAGACTACAAAGTCAAAATACTAACATATCAACAATTTTTTTATATACGTATATGTATAAAAAAAAAAATCACTCCTGGTGATGTTTTGCTTCGATAAAGAGTTTGAAATGTGTTGATTTGAGTAACGATTTGAGTAAAAAATTCCAAATGTCTCGATTTTGTTTTTCTCAGTTTAAATTTTTACCTTTAATTCCTAAGGCGTCGCCACATTATATAGAATCTTTTCATTTAGATTAAAAATTTTACACATTATGAACTTTCAATCAGTCAACATTTAAAAAAAAAGAATAAATATGTAATGAAATTGGTATCTGATCAAGTAAACATTACATCTACATACTTGGTATAATAAAAAAAAATATTCTAAAATAAGGAACGTATAAAATTTTGAAAAAAAATATTTTTGCGAAATTAGTAATTATTTTTAATTAGATAAAAATCTAAGGGAATTAAATGAAGATAATTTTAATGTTTTTATACTTTAAAAATAAATTTCCTTTGATATGTTATATTGTTTAAGATTGTACATTTTTGTACAAATATTTGAAATTCCAATAAAGTTTCTTATATTAATGTTTAAATGAAATCTAAATTTTTATAAAATTTATTTTATTTCCCATATTTTGCAAATATAAACAGTCTTTTAATACTAAGCGTACTATAATATAATAAAAGTTTAATTAATGTGAATGTGCGTGATTAATTCTTTAGGATTCATTAAGTGCGATTAATTCAAATATTAAAAAAATTATCCGTTCGAAAATGTATTGAGTATTTTTTAGCCCATATAAAAGCGGATTTAAATAATTTTAATATTTATGGTTAAAATAATTTATCTTAACCAGAAAAATAGATTGCACTGCAATTTGGTATAATGTTCTATAAAGCCACAAAATTTTTCTTAGCTGTGCGGAACAAAGATTTCCTCATTTAAATAGTTTTTATATAATATATAATTTATTAAAATACTTAAAAAGCATATAATAAAACAATATACATTTTACATAACTTTTTTATAGCTAAAATAATTTAATAACTATCAAGATAAAGGCGTTTAAAAACCATATTATATACTATGTTATCCCAACCCTATAACTTTATTTTACTTTTTTATATAATATTTGTCATATGTTAACATTAAATATAATGTATTTTATTCAGCGAAATTATATTTCTTATAAAGTATGTAAATTTATTTGTGCAAATATTTAATTCAAAACGGTTTAAATCATGAATACATTCATAAGTGAATTACCTAGATCAATGGTTCCCATTTTGTGGATCTCGAACCACCAATGGTTTGTGGCAACTATTTTGATGGGTCACAGAATAATCAAGATTTGCCACAAAATATTCTTTCACCTCAACTGTTTCAAGAAAACATAACAAATGCAATATTTTACATCCGTAATAAGCATAGAAACTATCAGCTAAAACTAAACCAGTCAGAATTATGTTATGGTTTCTTTATGAGATACGTCAAACGTTGCACAATCGTTAGGGAAAACCCTGGAAAATCATTATTTTGATTTGGCTGAACATATAAGCAGAATATGCAAAAATATCTAAATCAGTTTAGAGTTACTCGATGGAATTCAACATTACATTATTGTGAGAAAGTATTTTTCCAAATTTATTGTTATTTAAAACAAAGTACAGAAACAAATTGCGTCTAAAAAGCGAATAAAAATTTAATATAACCACTTTTAACTCTGATATAGATGTTCTCATCCTTAAACATCAGCCAAAAATCTCGATTGTTGTAAACTTATGTTTTAATAATAACTAAAAGTATTTTTCTTTATATTTGCTGTTTTAATTATTATTCTATTTATACACATTCAGATTACCAACATTTCTGTGTTTTGTTGGTAGTGCAATCTTCGTATGAAAATTTCCCTTTTTCATAGGAGTGGATAACTAATAGCTTGAGGACATGAAATTCTTTAATATTGACATTAGATATACTTTCACACTAGGAGGGTCGAGAAAATTGTTTTTGCTTAATGGTGGGTCGCGTACCAAAAAAAGTTGAAAACCACTGACCTAAAGGATGACAGTTTTTATATAGAGAGTTTATTGAAGATATCACTTAAATACATATGACAATTTGTTGTAAAAGATTTTTAACGCAATTTCCAGAAGATTATTTCCGATGAAATAGTCTGATAAATCAAGATGGAAACATAAAACATTATGTATTAATAAAAACTATAAGCACTCAAAATGTTTTTCCTAAAAAAATCTTCTAGCTAGTTTGCGATGTAGTTTTTCTGAGAGGAAAAAAACATTGAAGCTATTATTGTAGAAGTAACGAAAAGGAAAAGCCCTGTGCCATTCATAGATTACGAATCATTTTCTAAAACGTCCAAAATACTTTAACAAAACTTCATATTTAAATACTGTGAAAGATGACGTCTATGTAAACAAGCCATGTCAAAGAATGACCAACCAAGAAATTCAAATTTTATTTTATAGTATGTGGAAAATCTGAAAGAGGAAAGCCTATACTGTTATAACTTTGCAGCATTCTGTCCAGTCATTTCACCATTTTTACCGAAAACGGTTACACAGTCGTAATTTAACATTATTCAGGCCATATTATTGCACATTTTATGATCAGAATAAATGACAGTAAAGTAATTTTTTTTCCAAAAAACGGTGGAATGACTGAACAGAATGCTGCAATTTTTTTAACAGCGTGCGAAAACATTTATAAACACGCTTAACAATTTTCGAAAGTACCATCAACAGTTTGAAATATACTTGAATTCTTAAGTGTAGCCGTGTATATGATTCATAGATTTATTTTTACAGTGCCTGATAACATACTAAAATTTAGAGCATTCAGAAAACATATTGCACAGGTGTAAATTCCTCCTCAAAAATTCCCATCAATAAACCGAAATATACACTATATGGCCACAGGTGACCAGTACCTTGTGATTTTAGACATTTTGTTAAAGATCTAGAAAAATACAGGAGGAATTAGCTTCAAACTCAAGGTGTGTAACCATAATAGTATAAATCATATGTTACTGTGAAAAATTTTCCCCCGAAACTCGAAGGGATCGTCAACTAATTAAAAATGAGCAAATATCTTTTGGATAACCCTGTCAAAATAGATGTAGCAAAATCGTTCAAACTGTAAATTCTGATTACGTGGCTTATTGCAATAAACTGTATTCATTTTTATATGGGTAACATGACTCGTAGAAAATAATTAAAGTTTTTATAAAAACAGTCCCAAATTTTGCCAAGTTTTTTGTTTAAAATTGTGAAAATTCTTAATATAATGCTATTTTTAGAAAATAAGACAAACAGCATTGTACACAATATTCGGTAGTCAGAATTAAATAATAATAATAATTGTGTGAAAAATGAACAGATTTTCTAGATAATTTTTCCCTAGTCATGCGTGAATGATATCAAAACTTCATTTGTATATTGGGTTAGCTAAATGTATAGAACAACTTTTGTGAAAGACTTAAAATCATTGATATAAAATTCTGAATATTATCGTCGATAGAATAAAAATCCATTGTTTCCAAAATGAAGAGGAAAAAATGAGGGATGTATTCAAATATAGTAGTACGTGCAATATTGTGCATTCTATATTAACATTTATCAATGCATATATCGATACAGCCCCACTTCTTTGTGCTTTATTTTGGAAAAAACGGGTTTAGAGCTTATTCTATGGACGTCCACATTTATAGTTTCTAGCTATGTTTTTACAAAATTTGCTTTATACATTTAATAAACAAATTATACAAATTATATTTTGATTGCGTGCACTCATGCGCAGTGAAACATTATTTTAAAGATCTACTCATTTTTCATACAATTATTATTTTATTATTCTGATTTCAGGATAGTGCTTACAATGTTGTTTGCCATACTTTTAAAAAAGAATTTTATTTTATATTAAGAAGTCTCTGCAATTTATAAGAGAAAAAATAGCAAAAAGTGATATTGTTTTTATAAAAACCTTAATTTCCCAAACGTACACATTTTATTATAATAAGCCGGTATAAGGATCTCTCCATAGATAAAGACAAGGTTAGAAGACAGAAAAAGAAATTTGGAAATACATTCAAGATGAGTAAGATCTTGGAGGGAAAATAACTACAAGCATATTTTCAATAGTAGAAGAAATAAAAAGATCTTCATAGAAAAAAGGAAAAAAAGCGGCACCATCGTCAGAAAGTATTTTAAACTCAGACAATAAAGTTAAAATGCAACTGATTTTGCTCTCTGATCGTCGGATCAATGTCTGAATGATGAGATTTTCAAAACTGATTGTAAATCCAATTGTCATGATAAAACTTCAAATGCGGAATATTTGTGAGAGACTGGTTCTTCAAAATGACCCAGTCCCCTACAAAACACCGATCACAACAATGTTCCAATCACCAAACAGCATAAATTTGCAATTGTCAGACTGTTTTCTATTCTCTGAGTTAATTTGCATCTTAAAATGTCATTATTTTGACGCTCTGGAGAGCATTCAGATAAACGTAACGCGCGTTCTCTACAACATCATTCCACTTAAACACTTCTAGGGGTTGGAGACACAAATTGGTTGTTGACAACGGTGTATTAATACAGAAGTAGACTAGTTTAAAGAAATATAAGCGTTTGGAAAAACTTTCTTCAAATACATTATTTTCGATAAAATTAGTCTCATTACAAACTGGTAGAGTTGCAAAAAGTCGGTTTATTCCCGGGTTTATTTCGAATAGACCAGGTTTATCTCCAGGTTTATTCCCAAAAAACCGAATTATTTCAAAAATTCCCGGGTTTTTCCCAGGTTTATTCCTAAAAACACGGTTTATTCCCGGGTTTAAACCGGGTTTTTTCTAACTTTTTCAACGCTACTTACTGGACTTTTTGAAAATAGTGAAAATGCACATTCTAAAACGGATGTAATATTAAAATATTCTGCACACTACTTTAGAAAATTTAGACTTATTTTAAATATATAAAATAATTACCGTATTTTTCAAGAATCAATACAATAATTCCATTGTGTTTTAATTTTTTTAAAGTTTAATATGAAACCGATATAAGACAACTTTTGTTTTTTTTGGGGGGGGGGGGTCCTTTTAATTTCTTTTACATTAAAAAAAACTATTTAAAATATTAATTTTGTTATCTATGCTTTTATTACAATACTATACTTGAAACGTAGTTCAAAGTCACTATTAACAAATCTTTTCCAATTTGATCGCTAAATATAGTATCAAATATATGATTAACCGTTATCTAAACTAAATAATGAAATATAGTTTTTGAAATCAGGAGGTGCCGTTAGATGTAGACCTAACACGTTTTTAAATACTATTTTACTATGTTTTAAATTTTACAAAAAAATTGTAAACTTTCATCAAAATTTTCATTTAGTAAAATGAATTAAGTTATTTAGGCTTAAAGGGAATGAAATTGTCTTGTCAAAACACACTATGTTGGCATTAAACATTTTGTTTTCTGATCATAAGAGCTGTTCTATAATATTTACGTTAAGTAATGATAAATCATTTAGTTTAAATTTCCCATAGGTTAACTTTGGATAACGCAATCGGCGATGAATACTGACACCTGGTAACACTGAAAATTACAAATATTACATTTTGCCAATTATTTTTTAGATAATTAAAGTAGAGTGCATTTATAAAAGATTTGCTGCATAGGGATTAAAAGGAATTTGTATTTGAAAAAAATAGAGATTATTTTATATTTATTATTGTTCCAGCCTAGCAGATGTTTTATTCATCAATTCTTTAATCATACCAGAGAATTTTAAATCGGAATTTGTTTTTATTTTATTCACGGTTTGTCTATAAAAGTCATGCCATTTGCAGTTATGCCATTTTAAAGTTATGTGATTTTAAAGTGAGTTCTTTGTGAAAGGCTCTACATATTCCTGATTTATAAATATAAAATTAAATATACAAAATATGTTTTAAACTTAATTAAACATGAACATATCGTTAGATAAATACTCGTATGTCTGAATTTTATCAAAGTGTAAATGAAAGATTTTCAGATTTTATTTAAAATTATTTTTAGTGCAACTGTTACTGCAACTTCTGAAAAAATGGTTTTCATAAGACTAAAGTTGATCTAAAAAATTAACAAAATGTATCGAAAGTGTCTGAAAAGTATACTTTTAGTCTTAATGGCTTTGCATGTGTAAATAATACTAACTAAACAATTCCAAACCTAAATTCGAGTAAAAAAAATATACATTAGAAAAATTTCAGATGCCTTCAACATATCGAATAAATTTGAGAAACATTCTTTCATTTTGATTCATTTACATAATCTTTTTATGCTCAGTATTGTAATTTTCTGAAGTATTTCTTTAGACGCAAAATTTTTAGAATTTTATATTGAAAGACTAAAACATCTCATTTTCAGAAAATATATAATTATTCATAATATAAATTGAGAGGATATCAAGTTTGAGGGAAAAAATAGATACAGGAATTTATTCAACAGATAAACGTTTAAATGGAGTTTACTTTACTACATTTATATTTTAAGAATAGCTTATTCCTAGTGAAATTAAATAATTTCTGTTTGTTTTCGAAATCTAAATTTAATTATATGGGCAATATCTTTCTCTATTTTCTATGTCAATACTGTAAGTTACAGTACATTAAATATATATAAATGTAATCCTAGATTAATCCTTTCAATTTCGATTTTTTTCTCAATATTGATAAAAAAAAAAAAAAAAAAATTTTAATAATGTTAATAGTAGCTATCCAAATATATTTGTTGAAGCTTAAAGAGTATGTAATTGTTCAAATTATAAGGAATTTAGTTAGATTGGGAATTATTCAAGTTATATTCATAAGACTATTGGCTAATGAAGAATTTTTGGAGATGCTTGGAAAATATCCTATTACTAGAGGATTTGAAGGGTATTACAACTCTCTAATTTTTTTTTTTGGTGATATGTTTTGAAATGTTGCCTATGTTTTAAAATTTAAGAGTAAAATATATGTTTCAAATAAAAAAATCACCTATGATACAAAGAAAATTAAACAAAATTTTATTATTACTATTATTACTGAGGGACGCAGTATAACCAGTCATAATAAGAAATGCACAGACACACAATACAATTACTAAATATCGATAGAAGCAAAAAAATGTTATTGTAACGTAATATTCAATGAAAATATTTGTACTATTTGTACGCCAGGTCCGAACGGGTTAATATGAAATTTAAAAATAAATGATGTAATAAAGTATTTATTAATATCATATAAAAAAATAAAATCACAGAATTGATTTTATTTAGTGCTACAAGCATTTGTTTTACATTTTAATAACTATATAGCTTTAAATGTTCTATCAATTTTATCCATTTATACAAATTTAATTAAGTATAAATATTTTAAATTGAATAAAACATTGAGTAAATGTCAGCTTTTTTTTTCTTTAATCAGGTTGTATGTCTTAAAGTATGTTAGTAGTTACATTTTATGCTACATCCGGTAGAAATGTATCTTTTGCAATAAGTAATTTCCATGTTTGCAATGGTTGGTGTAGAAGTTGCAATTCTAGCAATTTTAAGTAGAGGACACTAATATGTAATTACATTTTACAAAATTTTTAATCATAACATTAAGCCTCATCATTCTTAATTATCTTAATAATAATAATTAATCGAAATTCTGTCGATATTAGCTTAATTTTATGTTTAGAAAAACAAAGGTTAAGGGGGCTCGTATGTTTATTACTCTTTACTGTATCAATTATGTTGCTTTTACTTGCAAACTGTCTAAAATATTATTTAATAAGTATATTCATTACGTTAAAAAATAAATTAATGAAGATCCAATCAAGAGTACAGTAGGGTAACATCCCCAGTAATTGGCACATTAAGAATTTGTCTTTAAACTTACTTCAATTTTCATTACCAAGAAATAAAATATTTACTTGCAAATATATTTAAATCAAAGAATGCATATCTATGCATCTATTTTGCCCACTAAAAGCAAAAAATTCTGAAAAAAATATTTTTATACAAATATATTTATAAAAAGTTGCTGAAATCACCAGTAACTGGCACCTAGAGCACCAATGTATGACACCTTGTGATCCAGTAATTGGCACATATTTATATATATATATATATATATATATAACTTTATATTTTGCATTGAGTTTAATCGCTTTAAATGAATTTACTGTAGATGAAGATGCCATATTTTAGGTTTTTGAGAGTAAGAAACCAGCATATTAGTCTGAAATGTGAACACTTTAAAACAATATAATAAATTTATATTAATCTCAATTATTGTCATGCTGTCTCCAGGAATTGTCATATGAAGCTTTAATGGATTCAAATTACAGATAACATTTCATATTTTCAAATAAAAACTACTGATAAACAAAATTAGTCTATAACTTTAAAAATACTGCCAAAATAAGTGGTTTAATCTCAAATCTTGCTATTCCCTTGGAAAATTAGTCTATAACTTTAAAAATACTGCCAAAATAAGTAGTTTAATCTCAAATCTTGCTATTCCCTTGGAATTGGAATAGGTACAAATTACTTGGAACTAGCAAAATTGAAGCTCCATTAATTGGCATACATCATTAATACAGAAATCGAAATATTTGTGCCAAGAATACTTTTACACAATTAAAGTAGCCGTTTTCAACTAAACAAAACTGTTGTCAATTAAAATTAAAAATATAATATAAATCAGATAATAATGAATTGAAAAGCATGTCTTTCTTAAGTCAGAGAAGATGCATTTACAATAAAAATGGCTAATTTGATACTAACTACAATTGTTTCTCTTTCCTAGGTACTATTGTCATCTAGTTGCCTAAATCAAATTTATAATCTTTAAAGTAAATGAGCATATAACTGGTATATGATCTCGCATTTTTAAAAGACTGGATATTAATCTTATTTTAAGACATGTTTGTAGAATGTGCCAAACATTGTTGCATGCCAATTACTGGGGATGCTACCCTATTTAAATATTAAATCACAAAAGAATGTTGTCTCAGATCGTAAAACATTAGTCGCTTTTAATTTATGGAATCCAGCGCTACCCAGAAAATAAGATCTGATAAGAAGATTGTAACTTGTTTAATATTTTCTAGGAACACGTAGTACAAATCGTACTTAAAAAATCTTCTAAAAAATTTAAACATATAGAAACTGAAAAAAAAATTCGATACATAAAAGATAATTTTTACAAATATTTTCAAAAATAGCTTCACAATTCATAAACTAACTCTCCTGCTGGCAAAAACCTTCACCTTCGAAATATTACCTGGAAATTATTACGAATAACTAAAATATTACTGTTTGGAAAAATAAGATAAATTCTTAGAAGAGAAATGTTTTTTTTGGAGTTTTATTCAAAATTATATTTAAAATATCTACCTGCCACATACACTATAAAGGCATTAATAACAAACGTAAAAGTATCAAAGGTATCAATCAATAAGTGAACACAATTCACTTACAAATTGTAAACACACCCAGTACATTTAGAATTATTTCTCTACATATTTCTATCGTAACACTCCTATGAAAAAATGAATTAGAATTTGATCAAAATGTCTGCACATTGGAAACAATTGTGAAAACTTATTAATTCTTCTAAACAATTCAGATCAAGACATCTTTAGTTAAAATACTGATATAAGTCTTTTGGACTTTATGGCTCAAGTGTGTAATGTGTTCTAAAGAAGCGTATATAGAAAAATAAACATAAACAATATTCTTACTTAAGAATTCCTCGAATTAACTAATTTTCTGCTTAAAATATTAGTCTCTAAGGGATTTCCATAATATATGCAGCAGGAAATTCTTAGGAGTTAATGGTTAAATTAGATAGTGAATTACAAATAGTAGATTTAAAAGGTAAAACAGAATAAAAATTGAAATAATTTTAAGAACAATTTATATTAAAGTAACATTGTATTGTAAAACAGAAAAAAATAGCCATCGTTATAATTAGAGAGTACAAGCTTTTAATTAATTTTAAGGGAGACTATAAATAAAGTTAATTTCGATCATTATTCAATAAATAACATTTCGGACTTCGAAGTAATTTTCTAACTGAAACATTTAACCTCTAATGAATTTGAATAATATATGTAGCAAAAAATGCTTGAAAATTTAACTCCATACATAAATTATTGGTTTGTGCAGAAGTTCATTTACTTTTTGCCTGTAACTGGTATTAGCAGTCCATGTGGAATTCCCAATTTTGTACGCACTACCAAATATTAACAAATATGATTGTAGTTCCAGATTTAAACCTTCTTTTTTACATATATATATGTATATACCGGGTGCCCCAAAAATGACTGATGGAATTTAAAATTCAATAACTGCAAACGGTGACAGCTATTTAAAAAAAATTTGCAGGAGGGCTATGTGTAATGTCAGGAGTTTTTTTTTTTTTTACCGTAATTTTTTATATTAGTTCGCGTATCAAACAATAGGTGGCACTGACGGCGAGTGAAGACCAGGTGATCAGTGCTGAGTGAGGCGTCGACCTGGCCTTCAATCGCCGTCAGGGCCACCTATTGATTGAAATTCGAACTAAAATAAAAAATTACGGTAAAAAAACTCCTGACATTATACATAACTCTCCTGCAAAAGATTTTTAAATAGCTGGCACCGTTTGCAAGTTATTTAATTTTAAAATCCATCAGTCATTTTTGGGACAAACGGTATATATATATATATATAATATATATATATATATATATATATATATATATATATATATATATATATATATATATATATACAGTACGTGTCAAAAGTTAAGCACAACAGAAAATTTCAAAATAAAATTTTATTAATGGGTGAAAGTTACTTCCCTTTTCACATAGCCCACAAATTGTAGTTTTAAAAAGATAGTTAACAGATTCATACTATAAAATTTATCTTAAATAATAAAATTTATCAAAACAACAAAAATGAGTGTGTTAAAAGTTTAGGCACAGTAGTTTTTTAGTCTTTAGCGGAACAAGAATAAAAAAAATAATACTTTATTTTTGCTCCTTTCTACTGAATTACTTTAAATATATGGTATTCCATCGTTAAAATGAGGTTCTGTATTGTTTCTGGTTCATTTTTAAGCTAAGCGTTCTCAATGGCATCTTTCAAATCTTTAACTGAAGAATACTGCTTTCCGTTTGGATAAACTGCATGAGTGAGAATACCCCACATATTTTTTATAAACTTTAAATCAGGACTAATTGCCGGCCATTTCAAAACAGACGCTGTTTTCGACTTAAGCCACGATGAAATTGAGTTTGGGGTATGGATGAAAGCATTATCATGTTGAAATAACCATTTTTCTCCCCCTAAAAACCTCAGCAACAGGAAGCAAATGATTGGCAAGTGTCTCTTAGTAGTTTTCAAAGTTTCCACGACCACTGATTAATGCTAGAGATCTCTGACCATTGAAAAAAATAGCCCCTCATACCATTACAGAACTACCATTATGTTATCGGCTAAATATACTCCTAGATTCTTTGCGGAGATCACGCCAATAGTACTTAAACCCATCAGGGCCATCTAGATTCCATTTTTTTTCATAACTGAATATGACATTCAGCCACTTTTCACCAAATGACATATGCTCTTTGGCTCATTGTAATCTACCTTCTTTATGGTGTCATTTGAGACACAGTAATAGAGCCATTTTACGGTATTTGATGTATTTGAATTCCAAAACTCTTTTATAAACAGTTCTTTTTTATATTTGTTCTCCAACTGCATATTTTATTTCCGAAAGGGAATAATTACCAGTTGAAGCCAAATTTTTGATGCGGCTATCTTCGCTCAAACTAGTCACTTGCGGCCTTCCTGAACGAAATTTTCAATTAAAATTATTATCACGACCCAAAATTTGAAGAATACCTTGTTTTGATCTTTTTAATGCAATTTCAGAAACAGAATTACATTTTGCTCTCATACTCCAAATTTTTATCATCTCCTCCTCTGAAATTTCTTTTGACTTGAGCATTTTGTACTAACTCAAAAACATCAGCAAACTGCTTCTTATAAACCCAGAAATTGTTTGCGTGCGCAATCGTTTACGTCAGACTGTAAAATTTGCATAAAAACGATTTTGTGCTTAAACTTTTGACACGGTCATTTTTCTTCTATTCTTAAACCCCATGGTTTGAAATAAAATTTAAAAGTTAATTTAAATGAATATGGTGTAAAAGTAGATATTATTAATATATACAATACAGATATTGAAATTAAAGGTAACATTTAAATTTTTATTTTAAAATTGCTATTGCGCTTAAAATTTTGACACGCACTGTATATATATATATATATATATATATATATATATATGATATGTATATAAATAAATATTTATATATATGTTTGTGTGTGCGTATATGTATATACACCCGACGAGTGATTTACAATATAAGATTTTCTGATATTTTTCATAGAACTTAAGAATTCAAATGGTGATTTGTTTTGTTTATTTTACATGTTTTTTGTTGAGTTTAAAATTTTCATGATCATTATACATGCCTAAATACAGTTTATCTAATGTCCTTACTCAATTTAAAATTTTAGTAAATATCCATGTTGCATTTAATTCATTTATAAAAAGTATTAATACATATAAATATACATATATATATATAAAGAACAAAAAGAACACTATATATATATATATATATATAGTGTTCTTTTCATAATATATAGTTTTCATATAGTGTTCTGTTCATAACGGTATGTAGTGGGATTTAAAATTTAACTATTTCTTTAAAACAATTCATATCAAGACATCTTTTATTAAAATACTAATACGAATCTTTTAGATTTTATGTTCCAAGTGTTTAATAGGTTCTGAAGAAGCTTATATACAAAAATAAACAAAAACATTATTCTCATTATAGAATTCAACGAGTTGACTAATTTTCTGCTTCAAATATTGAATCTCTAAGCGATTCCCATAATATATTCACCAGAACATTCTTGAAAGTTAAAGGTTAAATTAGTGTATTACAAATTAGTATTGTTAAAAGATATAACAGAATAAAAATCGAAATAATTTTAAGAGCAACTTAGATTACGGTAACATTGTATTGAAAAAGGAAAACAAATACCCATCTTTATAATTAGTTAGTACTAGCTTTTAATTAGTTTTAAGGAAGACTATAAATAAGTTTAATTTAGATAATTATTCAGTAAATAACATTACTTTCTTTGAAGTTATTTTCCAGCTTAAACAATGAAAATCTAATGAATTTTCATAATATATGTTGAAAATAACTGCTTGAGTATTAAGTTCCATATTATATGTTTGACTTTGAGGTGTATTGTTATTTATTAAACACACACACACACAAATACGTATAATGACTATGAAAATTTAATTCTATATATGAATTATTGGTTTATGTAGAAATTATTTCTCATTTTGTCTATATCTGGTATTAGCAATCCATGTGGAGTTTCCAGTATTGCAGGCACTAACAAGAATTCTTTAATATGAGTACAGTAAAATGCTTCGATTTTCATTTTTTTCGTATATACATATACACAGAAACACACACATGAGGATACAGTGTGTCCATTCTCAACGGCGACCAATGGCGAATTTCTAAACTGTTAGTCATAGACATATAGTTCCAATTTAAAAAATGCTTTAAAAAAATAAAGAATTATATTTAAGCGATTTAAGTAAAAAAAAAGCAAAAATACGAAAATTAACTTTTTATACAGTCCCCCGGTCTTATATTTGATATTTAGTAAAATTTTCCCATTTCTCTAACAAGCAATACACAAAAGGTCCCATTCATCTAACATTAAAATTGACCGAGTTATCAAACTTTAAATTTCATTAATTATACCACTTTACTATAATTGAAAACGTATGTGTTGGAATAAGCTTTAAAGGAACGTACACGTTAAGGAAACATCTATTATTTTTTTTACTTTTACTTTTAGTACAAGGTGTATATTTTGCTTTAATATGTTAACATCAACATAAATTTTAAAATAATTATGTAAAAATTATTTTATTCTCAAAGTTTATTGTTACATTTTACATCTGACGTTTATTTTTATTTTCAGTAAATATGTGATTCACCACAATTTTGCAGCGAAAATAATGTTTCAACTTTAAACAACTATTACTCGGTCAGTTTTAATCACAGAGGACAGGGCCTTTATTGTCTTACTTGTTAGGGCAGTGGTAAAAATTTAATTAATATCAATTATAGGACCGAAGGAACGTATAAAAATTTAATTTTCGTAATTTTTTAATAAAAATCTTTTTTGACCTAAATCGCTTAAAAAATACTTCTTCACTTTATTAAGGCATTTTTGCAATTCGAACTATATGGCTATCATTATCGGATTAGAAATTGGTCATTGGCCACCGTGGATAGTGGACACACTGTATATATATATACCGGGTGTCCAGTAAATGACTGACCAATTTTGAATGTAAATTTAAAAAAAAAAACTATTTGAGATAAAAATGCGCGGCTTGATGTACTGTTTTTAGAATATAAATAAATTTTAAAATATGCACTTTGTTAATGTAATATAATAATATTTAAAATAATATCTCAGTCTCAAGACTGAGGAGGGGAAATGAGAGGGGTGGTTCAATCACAGATATCATGTTAAATCACTTTCCATCCAACGTACCCTATTTCTGAAGCTGATTCGAGAGTAGATTCAAAATATAGATTCCGATTCGACAACATATAGATTCAGATCCAGCCGAAAATCTCATATTTATGAAAATTAGAGTCATTTCTGTATTCAAACAGCCTGTTACCGCTGGCGCAATATTTTTTTCCGAAATTTGAACTGTATTAACAATGTACATGTTTAAAAATTTATTGAATTTCTTATAACAATACCGCAAACCGCGCATTATTATCTCCAACCGTTTATTTGTTATTTAAGTTCAAAAAGGGTCAGTTATTTACTGAACACCCGGTATATACATATATATATATATATATATATACAGAATGTCCAATAAATGACTGACACATTTTGAATGCAAATAACAAATAAAAAAGGCTTAAGATAAAAACCTGCGGTTTGCTGCATTGTTATCAGAAAATCAGTAAATCTTTAGATATGCACTTTTATAAAATATATCAAATTTCGTCCAACAGATGGCGCTGGCGGCAGCCTCAGATTGCCGAAATTCAGACATTACTCAAGTTTTCGTACGCATGAGCTTTTTGACTCATTTTGCAGAGTTGGATCTCACCCGACATTTTGAATCGACTCTCCACTCTCCTGCAGAAATAGAGTTTATATGATGGAAAGAGATTTATAATAATATTTATGACTGATTAATGTCTATTATACTTAATATAATCCAACAAAACGAACTTTTTAATAAGCATTGACTTCTCACATATTTACCATAAATAAAGTGTATTAAAATAATGTTTTTGTAACTCCTTAACTGATTCTTCTTTTTACCTTCAATAAATTGAAAATATGGGATACACACCGCTCTTTTAAGTTTAAAAAATCTAAATTTTCAATCTAAACATTTCGTTCGTTAAATTGTATGAAATTGTATTTTAAAAAACTAATAGTGTTAAAAAGCTTTAAGAAATGGGTCAAGCAAGTACTTCTTCCATACCTCGTGCAGGGAAATCACATAAATGGTTAAAACAGTGGTACGGAAATAGTGTTGGGGCAAGTTCCCTGTCTTAAAAAAAGCGGGGCAGTGACTTATAAATCGGCATATATATATATATATATATCGACGGAGAAAGTAACATACATAACCAGCTACTAAGACGGAAACCAACCTAAAAAAAAAAAAAAAAAAAAAAAAAAAAAAAACATTGTTTATATTTTCCGAAAACCGAGATCATCCCTACATTATATTCATATTTTGACATTTAACGCATTTGAAAATTTTATTACGAAAGCCACAAGAGGTTTTAAGATGAATTTTACACTCATCTCCCCCTTCCCCCTTCACCCCCAAGTGAAAACACATCTATGCTGAAATGAAACTGTGTTTAAAAAGAAAAAAAAAGCATCGTACCTGTTTTATATCCTGCGAGTTAATTAATTAATTCTCTCGCATTCATTCATTCATTCTCTCGCAGAATTTCATTAAGAACATCATAGATCCTGAAATATATTTTTCGTCCCCCCCCCCATTTTTTAACTATTCTTCATAAGGAAAAGAAGGGCTTGAGAATTCTGAAAATTCCACTTGCATGTGATTTGAAATAAGGGACATTATTTAAAAAAAATTATTCTAAAAACTTTTTAAAATTTATATATGAAAAACACCAATGTTCCAGTAATTTGGTAATATTTATATCTATAAAATTGAATTAAAATAAATAGAACTATTATGATTCTATGATGATTCAGTATCTATTATGCTTTCTGTGATGAAATTTTGAAAAGAGGTGACTTGCGGGATTTAAAACAGGTATGTCTCTATTTTTTTTTATTTTTAAGCATCCTTCTAAATCTCTTTCAGTCAGGGAAAGGAGAGGAAAGGGTTGTGTGTAAAAAGCATCTTAAAATCTGCCATGGCTTAAGTAATAAAATTTTCAGATATGTTAAATGTCAAAATATGAATATAACACAGAGATGAATACAATTTGCGGAAAAAATGAAAAATATTTCACTTTAAACAGGTTTCCGTCCTAGCAGGTAGTTTCGTATGTTACTTTCACCGTCGTGATCAATTTTTTTAAAGTTTAAGACACGATTTATTATTGACGAAATATAGACGAACCTTTATTCTAAGGTTTAATATATTTTATGTGTCGATTTAAAAATCACTGCCCTGCTTTTATTTTAGACAGGAAACTTGCCAGTACTATTTGCGTAGCACTGTTTTAACTTCTGATTTCACGACACGACGTATAAGCAAGAACGGTTTGCTTGATCCATCCCTTAAAGCTTTTTGACATCACAATTCTTAAAAACAGTTTCATACTATTTAATGGAAGAAATGTTTAGATTAAAGATTAAGATTTTTTAACATAAAAGAACTGTGTTTATCCCATATTTTCAATTTATTGTACGTAAAATGAGGATCGGTTAACCGGGTACAAAAAGATTTTTGAATACAACATACTTATGGTAAATGTGTGAAAAATCAATGCTTATTAAAGAGTATGTTTTGTTGTTTTTTATTAAGTATAAAAGATATTATTCAGTCATAAATATTATTTTAAATATCTTTCCATCCAACAAAATCTATTTCAGTAGATGAGTGATGAGTTGATTCAAAGTGTCGACTGAGATTCGACTCTGCGAAATAAACCGAAAATCTCATGTATAGGAAAACTAAAGTGATGTCTGAAATTCGACAGCCCGTTGCCGCCGACAGCGTCATCTGTTGTCCTAATTTTAAGAAAGTGCATATGTAAAACTTTATTGGATTTCTATTAACATTGCAGCAAAACGCACATTTTTATCTCATACCGTTTTTTTTTTCTTTTTTGTTATTTACATTCAAAATGGGTCAGTCATTTACTGGACATCCTGTATATAAATATGCATAAAAAGTGTTTTTTTTTCTTTTTCTAAGGAATAATGGTAGGTAAAAATATTAGTAAAACTAAAAAATTTTTTTAAACAATTCATATCAAGACATCTTTAATGAAAATACTTAATAAATATTTTGAATTTTATGGTTCAAGTGTGTAATGGGTTCTGAAGAAGAGTATATACAAAAATAAACAAAAACATTTTTCTGTTTTAAGAATTCCACAACTTAACTAATTTTCTGCTTGAAATATTGAGTCTCTAAGGGATTTCCATAATATATGTAACGGGAACTTCTTGAAAGTTAAAGGTTAAATTAGACAATGAATTACAAATTTGTGTTAAAAGATAAGCAGAATAAAAATTTAAATAATTGTAAGAAAAATTTAGATTCAGGAAACATTGTTTTGAAAACAAAAAACAAATACTCATCTTTATAATTAGAGAATTCAAGCCTTTAATTAGTTTTAAGAAAGACTATAAATAAATTTAATTTAGATAATTATTCAGTAAATAACATTTCTTTCATCTAAGTAATTTTCCAGCTTAAACATTTAAAACAAATTTCATAATATATGTAGCAAAAACTGCTTGATAGTTAAATTCTACATTATATGTTTGAATTAAAGTATTGTTATTTATTGAAAACACAAATACACACAAATATGTATATCTACTTTTAAAATTATCCATATATGAATTATTGATTTTTGTAGAAAATTATTTTCTTTTAGTCAATAACTGGTATTAACAATCCATGTGGAGTTCCCAATATGGAACGCACTAACAAAACAATTTCTAAATGTGAGTTCCATATTTGGATCTCTTTTTTTTCACATATGCATACATATGCATACACACACACACACACACATATATATGTATATATATATGAATATCATTAGAGGATTTTGTTATACACAAACCTTATATCAATATCATAAAACAGATTTACAAGAAAGCAACATCAAACGTTCTTTTAGATAAAGGAATGGCAAAGATCAAAGCTCGGAAGAGGAGTAAAACAAGGAAACACCATTTCATCAAAGCTTTTTAGTGCTGTCTTAGAAAATATTTTCAAGAAGTTGGATTTGGAAAATAAAAGGATTAGCATGAATGGGGAATATTTAAATCATCTCCGGTTCGCTGATGACATTGTAATTTTTAGTAAAAGTCCTGAAGAATTATATACTATGCTAAAAGATCTGGCAGAAGGTGGTGCTTTAATGTGGGCTTAAAAATAAATTTGGAAATAACTAGGTGATTTTCAATTCATTTACATCAAAAAAGCAAAGTATATAAAAAATTACTGAGTTTAAAGATTTGCAAAGATATGTGTTCCTTGGACAGGCAAAATCATCGGATAAAAGTATCATGAATGAAATCAATAGAAAAATAAGAAATGGGCGAAGTACTTTTGGGAAGCACAATATTATTCTCAAGAGTAATATGCCTCTTTGCTTCAAAAGAAATGTGTTTAATCAATGTGTTTTGCTTGCACTAATTTACGGTGCAGAAACATGGACACTATCAAAACGGATGATACAAACACTACAAACGAGCCAGCGAAGTATGAAAAGATGTATACTATGTATAACTAGAAGAGACAGAAAAAGGATAGTCTGGATAAGGAATCAGACAAAAGTTTTTTATATTATTGAAAGAATTAAATAACTAAAGTGTTAATGGGCTGGGCACATTGCAAGAAGACAAGACAACAGATGGAGCACAAATATCCTACAGTGATATCCTAGAGATGTAAAAGGACGAAGACGATTCCAAGTAAGGTGGTGGAACGAAATCAGAAAAGTAGCCGATGTAAATTGGATGACGAAAGAACTAGACAAGAAACATTGGAAAAATCTGGGGAAGACCTACATCCAGTAGTGGATCAAAAATGGTTGATTATGTTGATATATATATATGCATAAAATTACACACACACACACATATATATGTATATTATATTGTATATATACACACATATAATATATATATATATATATTATATGTGTATATACATATATACTATATATACACTATATTGCCATTGATTATGGGACACTTGCGATTTTAGACATTTTACTAAATATCTTGAAAAATACATGAGGAATCATCTCGAAACTCATAGTGTATAAATATAATAGTATACATCATACATCTCCGTGAAGATTTTTTACCTAAACTCCATAGGGGACCGTCAATAAATTAAAAAAGAATGAATATCTTTTGAATAACCCTGTCAAAACTAATGTAGCAAAAGCGCTCAAATTCTAGATTATGATTGAACGCCTTATTGTAATACACTGTGTTCATTTTTATGTAAATAGCATGCATACTTGCAGAGTAATTAAGGTTTTTATAAAAATGGTCCCAAATTTTTCCAAGTTTTTTCCTTATAATTTTCAGAGTTCTTAATATAAAATAATATTTTTTTTTAGAAAATATGACAAACAACATTGCACATAGTACCCTGTAATCAGAATTAAAAAATAATGAAAATTGTATACAAAATGAGTTGGTTTACTAAATAATTTTTTACTGCGCATGCGTCAACGATATCAAAATTTCATTTGCATATTATATTAGCTAAATGTATAGAGCAACTTTTGTGAAAGTCACAAAATCATATCTT
Organism: Maratus speculifer; assembly: GCA_964019185.1. NCBI lineage: Eukaryota > Metazoa > Arthropoda > Arachnida > Araneae > Salticidae > Maratus > Maratus speculifer. The sequence goes on from OZ025289.1 coordinate 157,154,152, forward strand.
GAAAATTCTGAAAATAATCGTCAATTGAATAAGTTGAAAATCCGTTATTCTCAAAATGAAGTAAAAACAAGAGGGGTTGTATCCATATATTCATTGATTAGTGTCAATATAGAATACACAATACGGGATGTTACGGGGTGCGTTAACTTGGCCCCCCCACCACCGATTTTTAAAAATTCAAATACATGAGGAATTAGCTCTCAATTAGCTCTAATTTGCTCTCTAATATTAGAATTTGCTCCGGTGATAAAATCGAGATATTTAAATTAGAAAGGTGGGGGGGGCTAAGTTAACGCTAGCCCCCCCACTTTTAAATATCAGATGAGTTTTCTTGAATCAAAGAAAGATGAAAGTTTTTTAAAGTTCGTAAAACCCACTGTTTTACTCGTGAAAGACAGAAAATCTATTTCAAAAAATAAAATAATGATACAACAACTCATGATAAATATCCACATGCATAAAATATTGTGTATTTAGATTTTCTGTTACGTCTTATAGGATACACACAAATATTACGCATTATTTAAGCATAATAGATTTAAAGACAAATTATTTACTTAATTCTGGTTCAATAATTAAAAAAATAATAAACATAATATTACACTTTATACAATAATTTTTATTTCTGTCAACATGAACTAAGATTTTCGTTTTTCTTGTTTTCAAAAGTTTTAAAAAAATTGTTTGCAATATTTTTAACATGTATTATTTAAGATGTAATATCAGCGTATAAAAAAAACTTTGAAAATGCTTACAACCAATTTTAAAAAGTAGAATATTTTCAATTGTGTAAAAAGAAAATATACTCCCATGTTTACAATACATGTTTTTAAAAAAAAGAAATATTTTTATATACATTTTCTCACATTTTAATAAATAATATACCAGCCTCTTATTCATACATGTGTGTATGTGCTTCAAAATGTTTAAAATAAAATTTAGCATTACTGTTCTAATAATACTGCTTCCAATTCAGAAGTGAAAAAAAAATATAAGTAAGATTCATATTTGAAAAATTTTTTAAAAAAGAAATTAATAAATAAACGGTCAAGTCCCAGTATTTCTCGCACGAAGAGAATTCCGTACTATAAATGTAATGATTTATATGTGTATAATTAAAAATAATCGTTTTTAAAAGGATAATAAGAATTTGTGATAAAGCTATGCAATGAAGCGCTGAATATAATTGTATAAACTACAAAAGTATAAATCAGAATACCATGAAAGTTCAAAGAGATATGGATCCTAAGTTATATCAAATATTGCTATTCTGTATAACTCTTTTTTTAATCTTAACCTAAATTGTTTATGATGGGCTTCATTCGATACAAAGAATAAAAATAGTGCATATTTAAACTTCATTTGGTATTTCAAAAAAATTAAATTCAGCGTAGTAAAAATCTTTTTTTTTTTTTTTTTTTTTTTTTTTTTTTTTTTTTTTTTTTTTTTACAGTGTAACTGAAATAAAACCCTTCTTCAAAGTCCAAAAGTAAATTTGGGCTGAGCGTGTCTCGAAAGGAGGTCGCAAAGTGTCAAAGGAGTTGCAAGTGCAGGCTCCCGTAGTATTTAGATAATTAATTCTCACATTAACATAATTAACATACAGAAAAAGAGGCATAATGAAACCCCAACAAAATTTGTGCTTTTTAATTAATAAATAAAATTTATACTGGATGTTGTCAAATTCGATTTACAAATTTAGAAGGCTGATATTAGAAATCAAGAGGATGAAATATTTCCATTGAACACGAGAATGCAAGACGATTATTTTGTCACAAATAACTTAAGTCGGCTTAACGCTAAAAAATGTACAAAAAATAAAAAAATATTTCAATAACAATGTAACAATATGTACCTTGGTTTGTAAGGAATGTGATAACTTCACAGAAAATGTTCCGAAAAAGCAGATTACTCACGCAATCGATGATACTATATAAACTAGTCATTACAGTCCAAAATGTTAAGCGTCAATTGCATAATACTGGCGTGTATCCTACAATTTTGGAGAGTTATCGTACTTTACAACTTAGTCTATTAAATATTACATTATAATATACTTCAGTTTACTGAAAGTTAAAAACGTCAAAAGAAGATGGAATAGGGGAGAATGTCTTATATTTCTGATTAAATGTGTGGATTTCGATCCCATAATCTATGATGATTTTTCATCCTCTTGGCGCTTACAATCATCTTTGAATTAGGTAATACTGTCTGATATTAAAAGTAATGATACGACATTTTTATGAAATGTATATAACCATTATTATATGTATATACATATCCTTCTAACGTTTATATCTTTTATACGTATACAATGTTCCTTTAGCATAATCAATTCAGTTATTACATACATACTGTATAAAAAAGGAGAAATATTTTTGCAAGTATTCAGCATTTATGTTAAAGATATATGTCTTGTTTGTTTGTTGAATTTTCTTATAAACATTAGCCAAAAACAGAAATTACTGTTTTAGAAATTTACATTTAAAAGAAGAATATATCGGTATTCGGTTTGTTTTTTCTCTAAAAAAAGAAGTAACAAATTATACTACACATTAATTAAACTATATTCTAATACTAGAATTTGCCCTTGCCGTGGTATAGAATTACTTAAATTAGAATGATCACGAGTTTAAATTACCGCTATAAACAAGCAATAAACAAGCAATACTTATATTTCAGAATAAAAAGAAGCGTTATTCCAGAATTCTGGGCCCCACCAGAGGCCGAGAGGTTCCCACCTATCAACTGGTAGACAGTAGCTGCTGGTTTCGAATCCAATAGCGGCCGTCGGCCTAACCGTTGGGAGATTTCGTGGTTTTCTTCAAATCTTGCGTAAAAACGGGTTAGGTTCCTTCAAAAAGACCACCACGATGGGCACTCCTACCCAGGGCCTATATCCCTAGTATAGAAAATTGTCCGACAAAAAATAAACCAAACAAAACCAAAATTCTAGAGTGTCAGAGTGTTAAAAATAACACCTGCAATAGGTGCATTAACTTGCCCCCCCCCACCAACCACCGATTTTTTAAAATTCAAATACGTGAGGAATTAGCTTTCAATTAGCTCTAATTTGCTCTCTAATATTAGAATGTTTGTGTGTGTGTGTGTGCGTGTGTGTGTGTATGTGTGTGTGGGAGGGCTATCTCGATAATGAAACAAGAGAAAATTCTAATATTAGAGAACAAATTAGAGTTAATACAGAGCTAAAGTTTGCCACCTTTGAAATTTCGATGAGCTACTTCTAATATTAGAGAGCAAATTAGAGCTACTAATATTGGGGCTCTAATATTAGAGTTCTAAATTTTGGCACCTTTGAAATTTTGATACTCGAAAGTGGAGGGGGGGGGGGGGGTTGGCTAAGTTAACGCTTGCCCCTTTCATATAAATTGAAATATCTCCATAAAACAATCGGAACAAATTCTGGTTTTAGAGAGCAAATTAGAGCTCCTTGAAAGATAAATTTTGGCACCTTTGAAATTTTGATACTCGAAAGGGGGGAGGGCTAAGTTAACGCTTGCCCCCTTCATATAAATTGAAATATCTCGATAATATAATGAGAGCTAATTCTAATATTAGAGAGCAAATTAGAGCTAATTGAAACCTAAATTTTGGCACCTTTGAAATTTTGATACTCGAAAGGGGGGAGCTAATTTAACGCTTGCCCCATTTATATAAATTGAAATATCTCGTTAAAAAAAACGGAGCAAATTCTGGTATTAGAGAGCAAATTAGAGCTAATTGAGAGCTAAATTTTGGCATCTTTGAAATTTCGAAAATCGAATGTGGGGGGTCTAAGTTAACGCTTGCCCCCTTCATATAAATTGAAATATCTCGAAAAAAAAACCGGAACGAATTCTGGTATTAGGGAGCAAATTAGAGCTAATTGAGAGCTAAATTTTGGCATCTTTGAAATTTCGAAAATCGAATGTGGGGGGGCTAAGTTAACGCTTGCCCCCTTTATATAAATTGAAATATCTCGTTAAAAAAACCGGAGGAAATTCTGGTATTAGAGAGCAGATTAGAGCTAATTGAGAGCTAAATTTTGGCACCTCTGAAATTTCGAAAATCGAATGTGGGGGGGCTAGCTAGTGCTTTCCCCCCTACTGGAATCTGGAATAACTCGATAACAAAACCAGAGCAAATTCTAATATTAGAGAGCAAATTAGAGCTAATTGAGAGCTAAATTTTGTCACCTTTGAAATTTCGATATTTGAAAGTGAGGGGGCTAGCGTTAACTTAGCCCCCCCACCTTTCTAATTTAAATATCTCGATTTTATCACCAGAGCAAATTCTAATATTAGAGAGCAAATTAGAGCTAATTGAGAGCTAATTCCTCATGTGTTTGAATTTAAAAAAATCGGTGGGGGGGGGGTCAAGTTAACGCACCCGATGTTACGACTACTTTTGGATAAAATCCCTCATTTTTTTGCTTCATTTTGGAAACAACGGATTTTGTCTTTCTTCTATAGACGATTACTTTCAGAATTTTCAAGCTATAATTTTGAGACTTTTACAAAAGTTGCTCCATACATTTAGCTAACATAATATGCAAATGAAATGTTGATATCTTTGACGCATGCGCAGTAAAAAATTATTTAGTAAACCTACTCATTTTTCATATAATTTTTATTATTTTTTTATTCTGATTACAGGGCACTGTGTGCAATGTTGTTTGTCATATTTTCTGAAAAAAATATTATTTTATATTAAGAACTCTGAAAATTATAAGGGAAAAACTTAGAAAAATTTGGGGCCATTTTTATAAAAACCTTAATTACTCTGCGAGTATGCATGCTATTTGCATAAAAATGAACACAGTGTATTACAAAAAGGCATTCAATCATAATCTAGAGTTTGAGCGCTTTTGCGACATTAGTTTTGACAGGGTTATTCAAAAGATATTCATTCTTTTTTAATTTGTTGACGGTCCCCTATGGAGTTTCGGTAAAAAATCTTCACGGAGATGTATGACGTATACTGTTATATTTATACACTAAGAGTTTCGAGATGATTCCTCATGTATTTTTCTAGATATTTAGTAAAATGTCTAAAATCGCAAGTGTCCCATAATCAATGGCAATATAGTGTATATATATATTATATATGTATACACACATATATATGCACATAAAAAGTGTTTTTTTTTCTATTTTTTAAGGGATAATTATATGTAATAGTATTAGTAAAATTGAGATAATTCTTTAAAACAATTCATATCAAGACATCTTTACTTAAAATACTATTATAAATATTTTGGATTTTATGGTTCAAGTGTGTAATGGATTCTGAAGAAGCTCATATGCAAAAATAAATAAAAAAAATTATTCGAAATTAAGAATTTCACGAGTTAATTAATTTTCTGCTTGAAATATTGAATCTCTAATCGATTTCCATTATATATGTAGCGTGAACTTCTTAAAAGCTAAGAGTTAAATTACATAGTGTATTACAAATTGGGGTATTTAAAAGATTAAACAAAATAAAATTTGAAAAATTTTTTAGAACAATTAAGATTCAGGTAAGATTGTTTTGAAAAACAAAAACAAATACCCATCTTTATAATTTGAGAGAACAAGCTTTTAATTAGTTTTAAGGAAGACTATAACTATAATTTATTTAAATAATTATTTAGTAAATAACATTTCTTTCTTCTACGTAATTTTACAGCTTAAACATTGAACCTCTAATGAATATTCATAACATATATGGCAAAAACTGCTAGAAATTTAAATTCCGAATTATATGTTTGACTATGTAATGTTTTAGTATATGCTTTTATTGATTAACCCTATTGTGTTCGATTTTTTTCGCTTTTAAGAAAAAACTACTTTTACCTTAATAACATTAACAGCAGCTATCCAAACAGATTAATTTCTGTTTAACGAATATTTCGTTGGCTGTAATATAACGAGTGATGTTATTCGCGTACAATTCAATTAATATTCATAAGATAAAAGGTTAAGGAATAATTTTTGTGACGTTTAGAAAATATTGTATTATAGTAAGATTTAACTTAAAATTTCCAATACTTTTAGTACTTTATTACACAAGATTCTTTCAGGGAAGTAACCTTTAGTTTCAATTTAAAGAGTCAAATGTATGTTTAAAAAAAAGTCTCTCAAACGGCACAAAGAGAATTAAGCAAATAATAATAATAATTATTATTACTAAATGTCTAAAATAAATGAAGTCATATAGTAATTCGAAACATATGCGAACATTACTACATGTAAATAGTAGCAAAAGTATTTCTTAAAATAAAGTAATACCCCATTACAGATTATGTACTCCTGACCCGGAAGGATTAATCATACATATGTATATATATATACACTATTAAAATTAAATAAAAATGACCTGTTACTGTAAGGCTATTAATACATTTTATGCATATAATCATTTTACAAAATAAAAAAAATAGTATTTAGAAATAAAGTTTTCATGTTACTATTTGTTAATGATATATTGTTACCTTAAACAAAAATGACGTTTATAATTTAACGTGTGCTATATGTAGCTGTATATCTTTTTTGTAAAATAATAGGGTTTTACAAAACTTAAATCTTGATTTAGAAAGAGTCCTTGGTGTTTGTTTAATTTTATGATTTGTTGATATTTCAACAGAAATATGCATCTACATTTAAAATTTGACACATCTATATGGCATTTTAGGTGCTTTCGTATTTATATAAATAAGTTGCACCTATAGTGGTCGTTCAGTCTGCCCGTCTGTCCGCATATAAGAGAGCTAAACCTACCCAACTGAATCATTTGAAAATTAAAATATACAGAGTGTCTACTCTCAAACGGTGGCCAATGGTTAATTTCTAAATAGTTAGTCATAAACGTATAGTTCCCTTAGTAAAGAAGCTTTTTTAAGTGGTTTAGGTCAAAAAAATTATTAAAAAATTATGAAAATTAAACTTTTATACTGTCTTCCGGCCCAATAAGTGATATTTAGTAAATTTTTACCACTACTGTAACAAGTAAGACAAAAAAATCCCATTCCTTTGCGATTAAAATTGATCGAGTAATGACTATTTAAAGTTAAAGCTTCTTTTTTATTGCAAAGTAGGGGGCAGTCACAAATTTACTTGAAATAAAAATAAAGGTCAGATATAAAATTTAGCAAGATTAATTTTAAACACGATTATTCAATCGGTAAATCTGTTATAATAAAGTTTAGCATTTAACATCGAGAATAAAATTATTTTTACAATATTGTTTTAAATTTATGTTGATGTTTAGATATTGAAGTAAAATATACAATTTATACTAAAAGTAAAACTAAAAAAATAATAATAACAGAATTTTTTAAAATAAATTATGAAAAGCAACTGTAACAATTCCTTACAAAATGATATTATATATATAAATCAGTACAAAAAACCCTGAACGGGTTAAAAGCTTGTGACGCAGCACTTTATCTGATATCTCTAAGAATTTTAAATTTGGGACTTAAAATTAATGATATCAAAATTTATGTGACGCTATGCTATTAATTAATATGCATATTAAAATTTATTTATTAAGGTTTTATCAATTACATCTTTCATAAATTCAAAATATGAATCTTAAAATATATGATATCAAAATTTAAGTGACGCCTTCACGAGGCTTTAAACGATGTTTTAAAATTCCATTTATTTATTTATTGTCTAAATACATTTTCATGTCTAAACAATACTTTTTATTTTCCAATACACTGTTAAATACATCACTTTCACTGAATATATATAATGCACTGAAATGTATTTATTTGAATAAATAGATTTATCTTTTGGGCTACGTTGTCCAAAATCAAAAATAACATTTAAATGAATAGTTTTTGCATCATTGTATCCAAAGTAAGTTAAATAGATGCAAATAGATACAATGACGCAAAAACTATTTATTTAAATGTTATTTTTGATTTTGGACAGCGTAGCCCAAAAGATAAATCTATTTATTCAAATAAATACATTTCAGTGCAATCATCAAATTATACAATTGCAAGCAATATTTATGTAAAATTAGATGTGTATGACACTTTTTTCTGCAAAGATTCCATCATCATAGATTAAAAATATCATTCCAGATAGCTGGTTTTCCGGTTAACTGGTTTCCGGATAAATGGTTCCATACTGTATATCCGTTACAATATTCAGAATATGCTGGAAAGTGTTTCATTATCTATGTTGCACACAGGTTTTTCTTTCTTGTTAATTATGATTTTTTTTCTTTATATAGAGTGGTAAAATTACTGCAAATGGATTAAAATAATAGGCTTACAATAATGAAAATGTGTTGGAAAGTGTTTCATAATATATACTGCATGTGTAACGTTTCATTCTTGCTAGTTTATTTATGTTTTGCTGTTTGCACAAAACATATATAAACTAACAAGGGAGGGGGATTTGGATGGGAAGATTACTGTACAAAAATGAAACTGATAGATTTAAAGTATTCAGAATAAAATGGAAAGTATATAAACATGTTTAATGGAAAAATTTTTACTCTCGTTAATTATGCTTTGTTTTTTGCACAGAATGGTAAAATTATTGTACATGAAAGACAATAAGTTTACAATATTCAGAATGAGTCAGAAAATGCATCATAATCGATGCAGTATGCATGACTCTTCGTTCTTGTTAGTTATGTTTTGTTCTTTGCACAAGGTGGGAAAATTACTGCATATGGATGAAAATAGTAGGTTAACAGTATTCAGAATATGTTGGAAGCTGCATCATAATCTATGCTGCACGCATGACTTTTCGTTCTTGTTAGTTTTTTCCCCCTACACAAAGATAAAATTATTGCAGATAAATGAAGGTATTAACGTATTCAAAAATGTGTTGTAAAGTATTTCATAATCTATGATGTGCGCATGATTTTTCATTCTTGAGGGGTTTGGTAAAAATGCCCTTAAGGAGGCACATTAAGCAGATGGGAAAGGAAAGTGCATTATATAAAAGAGTGAAGAAATGGCTGTCCAATGATATAGTGCTTTAAAATGTTATAAAAAGCTCTACCGAGAAATTTGGATGTAATTTCAAAATCAATAAAAACAGTAAATAAAGTATGCTTATTTCTTCTTGATAACATCTATATTCTATAAACATGTACAGTAAAATTCCGTAAATTCGCATCCCGTTGCTCCGGATCTCAGGATAATCCGGATTGATTTGGTCATTTTTTTTTTCAAGTTTGAGAAGCGATTGGCTAATTTCCATAACATTAATTTGTTTCATCATCATATTCTGAATTTAAAAAAAAAAAACTTTTTCTGAAATCTTTTCGGAAGAATTAAGCAAAGTAAACATTTTTACTGTCTGTAATTATTCAGTAAGTTTAATATAAAGGTGATTTCTGTAATTATGTTTTATTTTATTCCATTTTTTTCTTATTCTCCGGATAATCCGGATTGGGTCTGGTCCCAGATAATCCGAATTATCGGGGTTCTACTGTAATTAAATCAGGTTTATATTAAAATTGATAATATATATTCTAAATTGATCAATGTACTTATCATTTGTACAAAGAATGTCCTGATTGGTAATTGCCCTAGGGTGATCAATAATTACAATGTTCCCATTGCAGTTTCCGATCATCGAAATTTTTTTATTAAACAAACTTTAAATAATATTTTATTCAAAGTCTGTATTTTATTGAATATATTCATAGCAAATCATTAACTATGCTAAATTTGGTCACATCAATTGTAAACATTAATAAAAAGATATTTAGATGTTAGTGTTTTTTTTAATCAGGAATTATCCCGGTCCACCCAATAAGTTTCATACTTCAATAAGGAAAATGTTTAACCGACAAAGAAAAGAAAATAAGGACTCTATTATTTATTATATGTTTTCATTTCATATGAAACTTTCCATTTTGGGCAACTTAACTTTCAAAATAAAACTAATATACTTTTATCGAACATTTCAGTCACTAAGCATAAAACGTGCAAAGTATGGAAATTTACATATTTAACATTGTACGAAATATTTTGAAATTGACGACTTGAAAAATTTTATTTTTTTTCTCATAAATCATGTAAAATAATATTAATCCATTAAGAACTAACTTTGATTTACTAAACAGCTATAAATGAAATAAACAACTCAGAAAGCCTCACAAGAATTTATGAAAAGAATTTGTGTGTACAGTGTACATATTTAAGCATTATTCAGAATTAGTTCTAAAACCAAATTAACAAATCTAGTAAAAATTTTAATTGTTAACACTATAGATCACTAAAAAGCATCATAAAAAAATATTATTTATCTATGGGAAACCTTTTTATACAACATTTCAGTTGCTAAGCATAAAACAAGCATCATTTGGAAATTTTAGCGTTGCTAAAATATGTATAACTTGAGATGAAGAATTTTGCAAATAGAATGCTGCAGACTTCTGTTCTGGATATTGTTTACATTTTAAAAACAGTAATTTGAATGTAATAATGGACTAGAAATCATAATTAATGCTTAAAATAATGTACAATACAGTCAACACTGTAAAATCTGCAAAATATATTATATGCAATGTTTGTTAGAATCTAAATATTGAAAAATGTCCTAACATTTAAACTTATAGTTGAAGTTATGTCATACTTCTTTTTCATGAAATAATTTTTTAATGAAATAAACAAAGATGTAAGAAAATTCATGTATTTTGTACCTTGCATTTAAAAATAATTTATGAAAAGAACTTATGTGTACATATTTAAGCATTATTCGATTCTCTGAACTAAAACCAAATTAACGAATCTAGTAAAAATTTTAATTGTTAATATTATAGATCACTAAAAAACATCATAAAAAAATATTATTTATCTATGTGAAACCTTTTTAATCTAACATTTCAGTCGCTAGTATGAAGCAAGCAATATTTAAAAAGTGTAAAGTAGCTGAAATCTGTATAGCTTGGGATAAATATTGTGCAAATAGAATGATACAGACTTCTGGGTTTATTTACATTTTAAAAACAGTAATTTGAATGTAATAATGGGCTAGAAATCATAATGAATGCTTACAATAATGTATAATAAAGTCAACACTGTGAAATACACAAAATGTATCATATGCAATGCATGTTAGAATGTAAACATTGAAAAGCATCTCAATATAAGCTCATGGATGAAGTTAAGTGATACTTTTTTCATGGAATAACAATTTTTTAATGAAATAACTAGGATGCAAGAAAATTCAAGTATTTTTTATATAGCATTTAAAAATAATAATTTGTGTGAGGAAGTGATGTATGCTCGTTTGGTTATGCTTAATGCAAACCTATTCTTCGTTAAAACAGTGATAAAACTTTAACAATAAATGATTTTATCCCTACAAACTTCAGACTTTCCCCCAGGTTTAAAAAGGGGCAGGGCGCTACTGTTCTGAAAAAGGCACTTTTTACACTTTTAAGGGCACTTTTTCATTTTAAAGGCACTTTTATAGAGCTGAATCTAGAATCTAGCGGTTCAAAAAGTCGTGAAAACACAGAAATTTCATGAAAAAATTGAAAAAAAAAAGAAAAAAAGGTAAATTTTGTTAAAAAATCACGATAAAATGTCAAATTTTGTAAAAAAAATCGCAAAAAAGGCAAATTTTATTAAAAGATCGCATAAACAGCAGTTTTTGCTAAAAGATAGCAAAAACGACATATTTTGCTAAAAATATCGCGAAAAAACGGAAATCTTGTGAAAATATCCTGAAAAAAAAGGAACTTTTCACAGAACATTCTGTTTTATTGCGATTTTTGGATGAAATTTGCCGTTTTTTTTGCAAATCTTGACGAAATTTGCAGTTTATCGCTATTTTTTTGCGACTCTTGACAAATTTTCTGTTTTATTGCGATTTTTGGAAGAAATTTGTCGTTTTTCCACGATCTTCTGAAGAAATCTGCCGTTTTGTGAAATTTTGTGACGAAATTAGCCATTTTTTGCGAATCTTGCCGGAAAATAGTCGTTATTCCGTGACTTTTAACGAAACTTGCCAGTTTTTTAGCAATTTTTTTTACGAAGACGTGTATGAGGCTATTTTTTGAATTCTGTCACCGATTCTTTGTGTAATTTACGCGCTATAGCGCGTTCGGATCATCGCTGGAGGGCTGCATTTTTTCAAATGTGGCAAGAAGGGTGCTATTTTTTTGAATGAATGGCAAGAGGGGCGCTGGTTTTTGGATGAGGGGCAAGAGGGGCGCTATTTTTTAAACTAAAGGGCAGGAGGGGTGGAGCGCCCCCCCCTGAAACCCTCTGGGGGGGGAAACTCTGAACTTTTTGCTTATTTCACAATATACATGAATATTTCCTTCAGTAAATTTTCTTGAACCGGAAAGTTTTATATTGGTTCTAGGCGTAATTTGTGTTCATTAACTAGAGGAAAAAATTACTGACAATAAATCAAAATAAAATACAGTACAGAGCTTTTACCTGACAATCTTGCAAAATTCGGAATATACTCCCTCCCCCTCCTTCTCTAATCCATAAGTTTTCAAAAACACAAACATAACAAAAATTTTAACAATGACATATAGAGTATGAACAAATTCATCTTTTTGCAATTATTTAAACAAAAATTCTTGCATTATTCAATGGTAGTAATCAAAAGATAAAAATATATAATTGTACCTAAGTAGTATTATTTTATCCCTTTTACACAAATTTTGATTGGTATAGTTAGAAAAACCTGAAATTTTAGGAATTATGAAATCAATTAGTGTGACATTATTCAAATTTACTTTCCAAATTTGTGCTTTTTACTAAACAAATCAACAAAATTCGCAATTCTTAGATGCTGATAGCGAAAGTTTGCAATTTTTCTTCACATGATAGATGGAATTCTCTATTTTGTCCTGCACCAGATCAAGGAAATTTTTAATTTTCGGTGCCTAATCGATGATATTTTTGATTTTTTGGCGCCTGAATGACGAAATTTCGTGATGTTTCTGAACCTGAACAACCAAATTTCTTATTTTTATGAAGTTTATCAAGGAAAGTCGCGACTTTTATGAACCTGGTCGATGAAATTTGCGATTTTTTCTAAGCCGATCAATGCATTTTGCGATGTTTACGAAGCCAATCTATGAAATTTGCGATTTTTCTTTGCATGATTGACAAAATTTGCGATTTTCCTCCACATTATCGACAAAACTCATTATTTTTCATCACAGGATCGACGAAATTCTGAATTTTTCCGTGCCAGATCGACGAATTTTGCGATTTTTTCTCACTTGATCCACGGAATTCACGATTTTCATGAAGCCGATTGACCAAATTCTCGAATTTTACAAACCCACTCGACGAAATTTGTGATTTTTAAAAAGCTAATCGACAAAATTCACTATTTATCTTCGCATGGCCGACAAATTTTGTGATTTTTTTTTATACAAATCGACGAAATTCGTGATTTAATGAGAGTCTGATCGCCGCAATTAGCGATTTTTCCGCGTGTGATCGCCAAAATTCGCAATATTTCGGTCTCAGATCAATTAAATTGCCATTTTTCAGAATCCGATAAACTCTCAATTGTTTTGTGTCCAATCGACGAAATGTGTGCTTTTTCGATTCTTAATTGACGAAATACGCATTTTCTGCTCCATTTTCTGCTTCCATCCAATTCGCAATGTTTGTATCAACGCTGATGAAATCTGATTTTTTTACACGGCAAGATGAAACTTGTGATTTCTTTCTCTTTATAAACTGACGAAATTCTAAATTGTTTTGCAGCCGAACAACGAAATTTTTAATTTTCCGCGTGTCATCTCTAAATTCGCTATTTTTCTATGCCTTATCAACGAAATTTGCAATTTTTTTTCTTTCCTGATCGACGCTTTTTTCTCTTTGAATCAACAAAATCTGTGATTTTTTGCGCCCGAACGACATAATTCGTGATCTTTCCATGCCTGATCGACAAAACACTTTCGTGCCTAATCGAGGAAATTTGCTATTTTTTTCCGAAACTCATGTGCAAAATTCGCGATTTTTCCATATCTGATGAGCAAAACTTGCGACTTTTCCGGTCCACATCGACAAAATTCGCTTTTTTCCACACTTCATCAATGGAATTGGCGATTTTTCCCGTACCGATCAACTAAATTTGCGATTCTTAAGTGATGAAATTTTATATTTTTTCGCAGTAAATTGACAATTTTTCCTGCGACATATGCACAAAAATTGCAGTTTTTTCCAGTTGTAAATTGACGAAACTGGCGGGCCACAGGTTGTGCATCCCTATTTTAGAAGTTTTTAAATTTTCAAATTTGAGAGTTTTTTAACGTTTTTTCATGTGATAGTTATATTCTTAATTCAATCAATAGATAATGATGTTATATGCAAGCAAAAAAAAAAAAAAATAAGCCATTCCATCAAACCGTTTTTTTTAAATCTTGGTGTTAGTCGTCAAAAATAAAGTTTTGAGAAAACACGACTTAAAGTTGAAATTCTATGGGTGCGACTATGGATGTGTTCATACATAAAAGCTTATAACTCTGTTAAAAATGCAAATATTTTTTATGCAGTTTTTTGCATTGAGTTAAGAATTAATTGAATAATCATACTAGATCATAAAAAAATCGATTTTTTGAAAAGTTTTCAACCCCTGAGCCTCCTTAAACTCAAAGAGCATCGGTGTGACAAGAAATTATCATTTTTTTAGGGGGAGGAGGGGTTTTAACCCCAAAACCATCCCCTTGGCTGCGCCACTGACAACAAAGTTTTATGTTGGTGCAAGGAGTAATTTTATAAATTACAGTAACATTGCGTGACATATCTTGAAATTGACGATATGATTTTTTTTTTTGACATAAATCATGTAAAATAATATTCATCAATCAAGATCCACCTCTGACTTATTAATCACTTATAAATAAAACAAACAACTCAGAAAGCGTCACAAAAATTTATGAAATTAAGTAGTGTGACATTATTCAAATTTACTTAATTAAGAGGAATCAAGTTAATGAAATGTTGTATAAATATTAATTGAAAACTCTATAGATTACTAGGTACTATTAGGTTATTCCGTCGATCAAAAAATTATCGCCTAACAATAAGATTAAATGCCAATTATGGATGATCGTGAGTGTCACATTCAACGACATTAAATACGATTTGTGTATTTAAAATGTCATTAAGTGATTTTTATTTCGACTTTTTATTAATATTTCACTAATTATTTGTTTTTTCCTTCTTTAAAAAAAAAATATGTCTATGTATAATTTGGCTATTAGTTTGGTGATTTGTATAATTTGGCGAAATTAAACGACAGGATAACAGAGTAGTACCGATTTCTAAAATATTTCATAACAGAAATGATTTATGTAGCTGAAAATGTTTTATCCAACATTTCACTTAAGTTTAAAACAAGCAATATATAGAAATTGTAAAGTCCCTCAAGTGTGTATAACTTGGGACCAGACATTGTGCAAATATAATGTGCTCATCTTTTGTTTACATGTTTAAAAAGAGTAATTTGAATGTAAAAATGGACTAGAAATTGTAATGAATGCTTATAATAGAGTATAATACAGTTAACTCTGTGAAATCCACAAAATGCATTATCTGCAAAATATGCTAAAATGTAAACATTGAAAAGTGTTTTAACATTTAAACTCAAAGATAAAGATATGCAATACTTTTTATTTTCATGAAATGACAAATTTTTTAATGAAATAAACTGGGATTTAAGAAAATTCATGTATTTTGCTCCCTGTATTTTTTAATAACATTACTTTAAGCAAGTCAGTATGTTTCAGTTGATTGGGTATGATTAATGCACACCTATTCTTTGCTCAAGCAGCAAAAAAATTTAAAAAATAAATTATTTTATTTTATTTTTTTTATTGTTTTTTTAAGTCAAACAAAACTGATACATATTTCCTTCAGTAAATATTCTTGAACAAGACAATTTTATGTTGGTGCAAGGAGTAATGAGAAAAAAATTATTGAAAACAAACCAAAAAAAGTACAGTACAGGATTTTTACCTGGCATTCTCGTAAAATTTTGAATATACCCTGCCTCCCCTCTTTAATCCATAAGTTTTCATGCATTCTATATTATATTCTATATTAACAAGGCGCCACTTGTCTAGTTTTGTTTTCAATCAGAACGCGGCAAGTTATGGAAATTGGTGTTAGCATTTTTTATTCAGGTAGAATTTATTTATTTAGAACAGAATTGATAAAGAAAATGCAAAAAGTGAAAAACATTGAACAGACATGATAGAATCATTAAGTAATTTTCATGGTTTTAATAATCCACATGGCCGTTTCTTGTTATGCGAATTCAGTCTTTCAATGTCTTAATATACAATGAATAAAGTCTGCAATAAGGTTAACTGGAGAATCTTGCAATGGATTTTTGCCGCCGCTTATTCATATTTACTTAATTAAAAGGGATCGAGTTTATGAAATGTTGTATAAATTTTACTTGTTAACTCTATAGGTTACTAGGTACTACTAGGTTATCCCATCGACCAAAAAATTATCGCCTATTATAAAAAACTATAAGATTAAATGCCAATAATGGATGATCGTGAATGTCACATTCAATGCCATTAAATACGATTTGTGTGTTTAAAATGTCATTAAGTGATTTTTATTTCGACTTTTTATTAATATGTTACTAATTTTTTGTTTTTTCGTTATTTGAAATAAAAAATATGCCATATATAATTTGGCTATTAGTTTGGTGATTGTATAATTTGGCGAAATTGGTCGACAGGATAACAGAGTAGTATCGATTACTAAAATATTTCATAATAGAAATAATTTATGTAACTGAAAATGTTTTATTCAACATTTCACTTAAGTTTAAAACAAGCAATATATAGAAATTGTAAAGTCCCTCAAGTGTGTGTAACTTGGGACCAAACATTGTGCAAAATATAATGTGCTCATCTTTTGTTTACATTTTTAAAAAGAGTAATTTGAATGTAATAATGGAGAAGAAATCATAATGAATGCTTATAATAGAGTAAAATAGAATAATAGAGTATGCTTATAATAAAGTATAATACAGTCAACTCTGTGAAATGCACAAAATGCATTATCTGCAAAACATGCTAAAATATAAACATTGAAAAGTGTTTTAACATTTAAACTCAAAGATAAAGATATGCAATACTTTTTATTTTCATGAAATGATAATTTTTTTAATGAAATAAACTGGGATTTAAGAAAATTCATGTATTTTGCACGCTGTATTTAAAAACAATACTTTAATCAAATCAATAAGTTTCAATTGATTGGGTGCAAACCTATTCTTTGCTCAAGCAGCAAAAAAATTTTAAAAATAAATAATTTTATCTCTAAATATTTTTTGCAGGATTTTTACCTGGCATTCTCGTAAAATTTTAAATATACCCTGCCTCCTCAGTGTAATCCATAAGTTTTAATACATTATATATTAAAAATCCATTACAAAATTCTCGGGTTAACTTTATTCATTGTATATTAAGACATTGCAAGATTGAATTGGCATAACAAGAAACAGCCATGTGATTTATTAAAACCATGAAAATTACTTAATGATTCTATCATGTCTGTTCGATGTTTTTCAATTTGTGCATTTTCTTTATCAAATTCTATTGTACATAAATAAATCCTACCTGAATTGCTAACACTAATATCCATAACTTGCCGCGTTCGGATTCAAAACGAAACTAGACAAGTGACGCCCCTACGCGTATGAATACATGACTTTCCAACAACAAATAATTTAAAATAATTTTTGTTTGAAAACTTAAAAAAAATCATAAGTCGAAAGTATATTGAATATGTATAATTAAAAAATATTTTCCTATTTTAAAAAAGGATTCAAAATGTTTTTTACACAAAATGCAAAAATATCGAATGTAAGAAACGTAATATTTTCTTCTTTACGAAAAATAAAGGCAATATTAATAGAAATTTGATTTAGTATATATTTATTGAATGTTTTAAAGCACATGATAAGATGTTTTTGTAGTTTAAAAAACATTTATTGCTTCGATTTGGGTGTTTTAATTGTGACCATAACTACATAAGCCTTCTCGCATCGGCCTTTTCTGCTAACCCATAGAATAACATGTAATCCGCGAGCTAATATAGTCCAATTTTCCAAGACCAATATATAACAAACAAGAGTTTTCCTAGAAACTAGGCAAGTCTTATTCACTCTATCTTAAAGAGATTCATATTATATATAAGTTTTAATAAAATCTCCCAGCCCGTTTTCTAGATCTCATTATCAGGAACAAACACCATCGATTTCGGTTTAAAAATGGTTATCGAGATCTAAAAATATACGGCACGTAGAAATGTAAAAATTATAGGATAAGATTAGACTGGGAAAATAAGACTATAATAAAAAAATTGGACCATTCTGACCAATATTTGCTGAGTTATTAGAAGGCGGCTTTTCCGATTTTCCACTCTCTAACAGCTGAAAATACAGTTTTTGACTGAGTTATTCCCATACTATTTTCAATTGGAGGACTATTCCATACTATTTCAAACTTCTATTAACAGTTCTACAGCTCAACATCTGATTAAAACTGCTATCTTCTCTACATTTTATTCATTCAAAAAATGAGGAAGCATTTACCATTCCAGCAAATAACAGTTATAAGTCAAAACTTTTAAATCTAGCTTTGATTAGCTCAATTCTTTGGTTTTATTTTTTTTTTCGAAATAGTTGTTTCTGAAATCTTATTACACTTCTTATTAAAATTAAAGCCTGCAATAGTTGGTAAGTGTACTTAAGTCTAGGAGCTTCTCTCGTGTTCGTTTAACGTGGCGATTAGGCGAATATTATAAAATAAAATGCATAAAATTTAAAAAATGCATTTCTGCCATCATAAAGATAATGATCGGGGGGGGGGGGGTTGAATGTTTTTTATAAATCGATGAATGTAAATTCTGTAAATCGATAATGATAGCAGGACAACTTGTAATAAAAAAAGAAATTTAGTTGTTTGCTTTATATGCGCTTTAACTGCAATAAAAATAAAAGAGCTCGTTCTTTCCAGGCACAGAAGTAGATAACTAATAATTAATTATAATTCATGAAGTATTTTTTGAATAACAAATGCTGTTTAAAAATTATCTGCATTTTAATGCAAATAATATCAAGAATAATAAAAGTTATTCATTTGTCACTTTCCACATATCTTTAAAAATACAAAGTTTGATAGTATGGCTCTCGCGCTGACCGGAAAAATACTAAATGTCACTAAATATATATTTGATGAGCACAAAACTCCAAGGCATCAGCATTTTCTATGGAATAAATGAAGAATGAGGTTTCTAACACAAATATATTTCTTTAAATGAAATAAAACTACAATTTCCCCCCAAAATTGCAAATATTTAAAAATTCAACCTCGAAGAAGCACGAGTTAATGTTATTGAATTGAGCACAAGCTTTGTCAGTACCATTTTTTAAGTAATTGGCTACTTTTAGAGAGGGGGGTGGGTGGTTTGGATAAGATAAAAATAAATTTTTCCCATAAATTTTCTGAAAACTCTGATATGTATAGGAATTGTTTTGTTGACTATAATGTTTCAGATACTTTTTAGGAATAAATTTTAAGTGCAATGATGTTGAGCATAAATAGAAATTTATTTAATTTATGTTAGGCTGAAAATCTTATAATATTATACAAAATATAAAAATAAAAGCACATCTTTTAAACTAAATTATGTATTTTTTCTTTAACTAACCTTTTCCTTTTTAAGGGATTACAACATGAATATATATATATATATATATATATATATTATATAAATATATATATGACTGCAATTTTTATTTTAAATTTTTAATTTAAATAAACATTTGATGTTGAATCACAAAAAATAAATATTAAAACAAAAATCCTTCCTGAAAACTATTTACGCTATTGAAGATTTCTTAATAGTGAACTCAATATATAATCATATTTTTTTAAATGCATATTAATTTATAAAGTATGAAAATGTTAATTTATTATATTGACACAAAATTATAGATAATTTCAAAACATCTAATTCTTTCAAAAATATGAAAAACCGATTATATTTTACTTGTGTAAAAGAAGATTAACAAAACATGCAATACAAAATTTGAGAAAACGTAGTGATCAAAAAGTCATAAAAGATCAAGGCCTTCTGAATTTTATTTGTAAAGCCGCATACTAGTTCAGAAAGATATTTGAATAACGATACATAAAAATATAACGTAGCATAATATTAAAGACACGTAGGAATATGTTTTTGAAATACTTTTGCACAAAATCGATTTAATTGAGGTTTGTGTTAATGGGTATATCAGTTAAAGATACTCCAACTACTATTTTTACCAACAACTTTTTATTCTACTACTTTTCTCTGAATTCGTCGAATAAAACGTACTGAATTATGCAATTACATTCAACCAAAATCTCTAGCTCCACACAGTGGTATAAAGTCTAATATCTATTGAAGTACAACAATTGTTTTAAATATTACAAAAAATTTATATCTCATAATTTTAGGAGTTACGTTCTATATTTATAACCAAAATCTTTAGGTATGAATGAAAAATGCCTCAAATGTTGAAAATTTCACTGCAGCTATTACTGTTTGCATTATTTTACTCAAATCAATTTATTTGACTAAAAAATGATTTCACACTAAAAAAATCTGTAAAATTACTTTTTCTAGAACACAGGGATTCCAAGAACTTTTCATGTAACGGTAACAGCAAAAATTCATATAACAAAAATTGTTACGTGAATTTTTGCTGTTACCGTTATCTCAGTTTCCTAGAAACAGTTTAGTTAATTTACAGAATTTTTTTACAGTGTACGATTCTTTAGCTATGCAAACAATGATTAAAACACGGTAATTCATCGTTATGTTTAGAAAGTTTATATTTTTAATAAAGGGTATTCCTGAAACAACTCGTTAGTTGAATTTAAAATTAAATAATCGTTAAATCCAACAAAGGATAGAGTATTTCTTTATTTTGTAAATCCAATTTATTTTGAATACCTTAAAAATCAGAGAAAAAATTTGAGAAATACTTAAAAAAAATTTTCGGCATTGTACATTGCAGTTAAGTAAGAAGTGCAATAAATGTGCTATGGTTTGTCCTCTGTATGAAGTCACTGCAAATCTGTCACAATCAATTCAAAATGTACATATTTCGCAATACTAAGTTTAGCAAAGGCAGAATGAAAATTCCTGAAAGTTTATTTTGTGCCAATGGAAATGGAATCGGAATTCCAAGGAATCAATGTTTCAAGATGACCAGTTTTCCTTGATTGTTTTGGTAAATATTCACATGAACTTTTTAGAAATATATTCAATGATTAAGATCAGGTAAATATCGAAGACACTCCATATCTGTTCCAGTGAAACGTTAAAATAATTACTTTTCTACCAATATCTTCCTCGAGAGAAGAAAAATTATTAAGTGTTTGATGAAGCCTCAAATAGCATAAACCATAAATTGCTTGGCAGATTCTTAAAAGTTCATAGTGAGACATAATTTTTTTGAAAACCATAATTTACATATTGGGGATAAGGACTGAAATTTTAGCTCAAATATTAACTGTTGGGGAATATAATTGGACGCACTTGTCACAAATGCTTGTTTTCCGTATCTTCAAATCGTCAATTTCATGAAGCTATTCATGTAATTTTCCTGTTGAAAATATGCTTAATTTGCAAGAATTAGGAAACCCGCATCAAATGTCTTTTCATAACTTGTTATGAGTCTATCATTCATGCACTTTTACCTTTATTTAGCGGGGAAATTTGTCATGATTTGGTGACATTCACAGTTGAGTGGAAATTGGTGTCGACTATTTTACAGTATTCTATGCATGCCAGATTGATTTTCTGTAGATTCTTCTGATATTATTCGCTTGGATATCCTCAGATTATGATGAAATATATATTCAGCAGTAATTAATGCTAGCCTTAGGTTAAATTTCAGTACTACCTTATTCACCACACTATCTTCTTTTTTAATTTGCCAAAACGCTGGCGATTTGTATTCACATGTGAATTTTTAAATCTTTATTGAAAATTGCAATTTTATCTATGCCACTTGAATATCTAACAATACTATTTTGCTCAACTGAATACATCGCTTATTTACTTTTTTCAGTACAAGAAGCTTCTTTGGGGTTTCAGCTGTGGTACTGTTTAAGGTTCTGAGCTTTACAACACACATTTTACACACAAATCTGCTACTACAGAATCCATTGCTACCTGTTGACAATGTCTGAAAATTTGAGACTTTTTTGTATATTTAAAACATTAAAAATAAACATATCGCTTGTTTTATTTTGAAACTTTGTGAAAACAAAACAAAACAAAATATTTTCTTTCTACTACAACATTTTAAAATCTGAAAATTTCTTACATTATAATTTATATAAGGTTTCTAATATGATACTTAATAATATAGATCTTTTGTTTAAAGACAGAAAATTGTTTTTAAGAAAAGTAAATACATTTATTTCAGAAATATTAAATTGTACACTAAATTTTTAGGAAAACTATGACGTGATTCTGAACTGATATTTTATCAGTCCCGTTTGGGTATCCGATACAATGTTCCTTGTAGCATAGGGTTTCATTCAACTTCTCTCAGTACGCCAATATTTTTTTACGTTTCGATTGTGAAACAGTCCAAGGACTAATCTCTCTGTGTCTCAAAGTAAACATATTAAGCAAATTTGTGTGACTACAAAGTACACTGTCAAATTTTGATAATATCTGTAATTATGTTTTAAACTTCTTTGTCAGATTTTTACACTTCCGATTTTCGTTTTCGAGTTATTAGATTATAATATTGGAAAAACGTTTTGTGAAACACATTGTTGAAATAGAATATGCGAACTGCTATCCGTAATTAGTATGAAAAACACTTTTAAAATGCTATTATTATTATTATTATTGCTTTCAGTTCAAGTTTTGCAGATATTTCTTATATTATGTGTTAATAATTTCTCTTTGTCTAATACCTGGATGGGATACCCCATCCAGATAGACTTTTCTTTTACTTTTGTTTATTCTTCTTTTATGATTTCAATCTTTTACCATTTAGCTTGGCGCAGCATGTCCTTGAAAAGATTTTGCGCCATTAAATTCAATACAACCAACCAACCGTCTAATACCCAATAAATTAATTTGGTCTTTTATTCAAGTGAAATATCTTTCTTCTTAAAAATGAATTTTCTCAAAAACTTCAAATGTATGCTACCTTTATTATGTTTACATGTGATTCCTGCATCTGTTTTTCACATTTATTCATGTACATAAGGTGAATAAATCGTAGGTTTATATTTTGAATCCTACATAATTTAAGCTCTCAAATAAATATACTTTTAGACATGTTTATATACATATTGGTAGTATGTTACAATGTCTTACATAAAAATACTAAATAACCTGTTTTCAGGTTTTTCTTTTTAAATCGAAATCTATGATGCCATTATATAAAGCTTCAGTAAGATTTATTCTCACTTAGGCTATAAAACAAGCTTTAAGAATCTTATATGTATTGTAAGTTGTATAATATTTAAAATCCTGGTTTTAAAGCCATATTATTTTTATCATAAAAAATATTGTTTTTTCCTTTGATTATTGGAACTGTATTTGATAGATTTTTGTGCATATTTTAGCTTAAAAAATAATACTAAAAAGTTTTTAGATTATAACATGAAAAACAGAATACCATGTAGTATCTATAGACAAAAAATGCATATGAATTTAGGATAGAAATTTCCCCATATCGTATTTTATATATGTCTTTCATGTATTTCTTTTTATCAACACATGAGGATTATCAAGTGTTTAATAATGTTTACTAATACGCCCTTATTTAGTTATTCAAATGTAATTCTGTATTAAACTACTTTTTTTCACTGATGGAAAAACATGCTGCCTTTTTCTAGAACAGGTGAAAGTGATTTTTTAAATTCCTAAAGTACAAATACCGATTTCCGAGGTATGCAAATAAGGTAAAAAAATAAACTAAATAGACGAAATGTCAAGAATTTCTAATGTTTAAGCTTTCACTCATGATAAAACGATGCATTATATTATGAACAGTATGAATTGCGAGAAAATTTCACTTGTTTTCGAGAATTGATACAATATAATTATAGTTAATGAAATTCAGTTTATGCTTTCACATTTATTTGTAGAATTTTTAAAATATAGTTGACCACAATAAAACAAGGAAACGCCCTTGTTTACATAGAATACACAAAATTGAAATACAATACATTAATACGCACATTGAAATACACTACATAGAAATACACACATTGAAATACACTACATTGAAATACACTATAAATTTGTATAATAAACAAAGTATTTTCTAATAAATATGTAGTCTCCACATCACAGAACCTCAAAGTTTTAAAGGGCGTTGACTCTTAAGAGTTTATTCAGGCAATAAGATCTACAAATGGAACAATTTATTTTTTAACGTTTGTTTTTTATTCAGATGACTCAGAATCCTTTTGCGCAGAACCCACACTGCCGTTTCTTGGGTTCCTCCATAAATTTGCATAATATTAACACTAGACGTTATTACCCCTTTACACCTTACGTAAAGTCAAGAATGTCTCGACATATATATATTAAATTTTCCAAATATTGTTATTAGAATTTATGTCAAAATTATTTTCACATTTTATCTAAGTGTGTGAAACAACCTTTCTTCTAAAAACTATAAAACATAAAAAATATATTTGTTTCAACTTTTTCATATTTCACAAAATTATTGACTTATACTACACTGTAGGAAAAAAATCTATAGGATAACTAAGAATTTTCTAAGAAACTAGGATACTCAGAATTTTTTATGTAACTGCAGCGTAAGAACTTCGTGTATCATTTGCACGTTTGCATGAAAGGTTACTAAAATTTCTTTTAAGAAACTAGAATGCCGATAATTTTTATGTAATTGCAACGAAAAATAACTCATGAAATCAACCTTGCGATATCGATAAAAATTTCGTGAACACACGTATTTCCGTAGCTTTACAAGACGGGGATTTTGGCGTTGTTAATCGGGAGTTTATTCTTAAATGTTTATCCCAGTGATAAGATTTTCAAATTAACCAAAATAACTTTAAAATCTGTTTATGATTCCGATGAATCAGCACCCTTCTGCGCAGAATCCGTAATGCCATTTCCTGGATTTCTTCACAACTACGTGTAATCTTAATACTTGACGGCATTACTCATCCTGACAATATCATCAAAGGATACCTTATTTAATTTCGAGTAAGTTTCAGCATATACATTAAATTCTACAAGCCTTCTTTTATATAATTTAAGTAAAAGTGTTTTTATATTTTACCTAGGAGCAGGCTATAACTTCTTTCTAAAAACTTTAAAACGCGAAAAAATATATTTGTTTAAACCTTTTCATATCTGACAATACCATTGACTTATATTACACTATAGAAAAAAATCTATAACCAAGAATTTTCTAAGAAACTTAGATGTCCAGATCATTTTATGTAACTACAGCAAAATAACCTCATGAAACAGTTACACGTTTTCATTGCCAAACAAAAATATGAAAGGTTACTAAAAACGTTTTTAGGAAACTATAATATCGAAATTTTTTATGTAATTGCAACAAAAATAAATTCATGAAATGTACTCTGCGGAACCGATAAAAATTTAGTAAACACACATATTTCTGTGACTTAACAACAGCAGTTTTAGATTTACACCCTTTTTCTGTACAATATAAACATATAATTTTAGTAAACATGCACAATTCTGAATCCTTCACGAAAATTTGTTATCTAGTTTTACATCATTTTTTACAGTGTAAGAGAATAATATATATGTATATATTTCCCCTAAAATAATCTTTAAATAAACTGTTTTTTTTTTTTTTTTTTTTTTTTTTTTTTTTTTTTTTTTTACATTGGTTGTTTATTCCTTCTATACAATATTCATTCCACAAAGGAAAATTTCAGAAATAGGATACTCCATGAAGTAAACGTTTTAAATTGTGGTATATTTTTGATTTAAAAGTGTCTTTATCAAAAATGATAAGTTTGAAACTACTAACAAAATGTAACAATATATTCATGTCTTCATTTCTTCGAATAAATCTGAAATAACTTTTGCTTTTATGAAGCAAAGTTTAGAA
Organism: Maratus speculifer; assembly: GCA_964019185.1. NCBI lineage: Eukaryota > Metazoa > Arthropoda > Arachnida > Araneae > Salticidae > Maratus > Maratus speculifer. Next base: position 157,180,278 of record OZ025289.1, read on the forward strand.
GAGATATTTTGGTTTCTATTGAGAAACATCCCGTATGTACCTAAATTTAAATAACCGGCATTCTTTATAAATATTTAGTGAACGATAAAAAAAATTATAATGGATCTAGAAAAACAAAAATTCCAATTTAAAATAGCACGTCTCCAAAATATGAATATACGAAAAGCATGTCCTATAGAAATGTCATATTTTAGCATGTTTTAAATGCGTAAATTAACTTCTAATATTTTTAAATCATAATATGTTTAATTTTTACATACATATAGGGGGAACTGGGGCACATTGATACACGGGGCACATTGCTACACTCCCTCTACTGCTCACAGGGGCATTACCAGAAGATTCACAATAGCTCAAAAAGGTGATGCTAGTGCTCTCAACTACATCGGAAAGTCTTGGAATGATTCAGTAGTTTAATGAAATGGGACAAGTGATTTAAAGTTTTTGTAGGTCGAAAGTGAATTTGAGTTGTACAATTGAAGTGGTATTATACAGCTGGTCCAGTATTTTCAACCGAAAAGAATTCTCTCCCTGGCAAGTAAAGCTACTCTTTAACAGTTCCTCATTCTTTATTGTTAGATAAATTATGAAGTGTTGGATTTGAGACTCATTTTACTCAAAATAACTGTGTGGGGCACATTGATACAGTCTATGTCGGGGCACATTGATACAACCAAAATCCTTTTCTAGTTCATTTTTTCATTACCTTTTATTATGTTTTTACCATACACTCCTTAATCCAACAATTTTTTGCCAAAAATTCCTAAAATTAGTTTTTATTGCAGTGAAATAGCTCTAATTTATTTATATTAGAACATTTTTTAGGAATTTTGCAAACAGAAGACGTACGAACTTACCAAAAATCTAATGCTAGTACAACTAACAAAAGAAAAGGACGGCAGCCTGAAAAATCTCAAATTTATATCGATTCTCCAGAGAAAAATGTATTTCCAACATGAGAAATGTTAAGTAAGAGAAACATGCTGTAGAACAGCAAAGGATAATTATATTATAAACAGAATTTTAAATATAATTATCCTCATTTTTTTTTGTTTATAAAATGATTTATAAATAGAAAACCTGGTATTTTTTCATCTTTTCTAAGTGAGAACATAATGCTGGGGTTGAAGTGCCATATATGACAAAGTTACCATAGCAGACAATCAGACAAGGAACAGCCAGAACATCAGGTCATTATACATTTCATTTTGATTGCTTTAATATTGCTTACAAATAAATTGTGGATGATTTGAATTTCTATAAATAAATATAAAATGGTTTGCTAACTATTTTTCTATGAAAAATATGCATTGATGTTATTATGTCTCCAGACGTATTTTTCCCAGACGTATGAAAGTTCCCCATGAGGTGTATCAATCTTCCAAGGGGATGGGGCACATTGATACAAATGAGTTCTTTTTTATTTTTTTAAAATTACATGCAAAAATAGTATAAAAAACAACGATTGTACATTTTTATAACACACTGCACAAGATTTGCAGACAACATATGGAAAAATAGCTTGAAATTTCTGCTTTCTGGACACCAAAAAAATTCTTAGAAAAAAAGCTGTATCAATGTGCGCCAGTTCCCCCTATGTACTTTTGTAATTTTGGTGATATTTTGCTGATTCTTGATATTTTGTAAATTTTGTCGGATATTTTACTTATGACAAAAGTTGAAGTAAAATTACATTTTTTTCTCTAATTATCGTATAACTTTTAATTATCTGAAAAATTCTGTAGTTTTTTTTTAAATTCTAAATTACATATAAATACAAAAAAAAAGTTTTTCATCGAACAGTTTTTATTGTGAATAACTTTATTGTTATTACCTTTTTACTGTTAGGAATTTTTAATGCATTTCTTTGAACAATTTGGAAAATTTATCTGGCTATTTCATCAAATTTCTATGCACTAATAAGATATGGTGTAATAATTAAACAAGTTGAAAAAAAATTTAGAACAAACATTAAAGGTAGATACTGTTAAACTGCATGAAAGAATATCTTGAGCTTTTTCTTTAAAGTTATGTTTTCCAACTGGTATATTTCATATTTTTAAAATTCTACATTAATTTTTAATGTATTATTGCAGAACATTATCGTTATTAAAGCAGTTCGTTATAATACATTGCCAGGAAAAAGTAATTAAAATTAAAAAACATTTTTTTGTAAGCTATACAACTTTTTTTGCATAAAAACCAAATATAAAATACATTAAAAGCATCCGATAGTATTTATGAGAGCATTTTAATAATTTTGTTGCGACAGTTTTAAGCATTCATGTAAATTCAAATTTAGGGTGGTAATTATTATTTAAAACTTATTAAAAAATAAGTTATCGCCATAATGTCAGTATCTTTTAAACGATTACACAAATTAGCAGAAAAAACAACAACTTGTGGTTATAAAACACATGGCAAGGCATTTTTTTATCATTTAATTATGTAGGTCTATATGACAGATTACTTATACACGTAAAAATAATATTATTATTTTATGGTTATTGAACATACAGCAATGCACTTCTTTTATCTTTTAATTTCAATCAATTAGGGTAATTTTGCTGCACCTTTATGAAATTTTAATCCTTTCTGCCATGGTGGAATCTTGACAATTATTTCCAGTGGACTCCCAAACTCACACTACAACTGCCATCTCTATTTTGAGAACAAAACGTTACCGCTAACTCAAGTGATGTAATAGATTTAATCTTTTTTCGCTCTTGACCCAAAGTTAACCCGATTGACTGCGCATTTATCTATATGAGAGATCACTCTGTATATATATGTACAAAATTTCTTGAGCTATCTCAGTGTACAAACTAAAACGTGTAGTAAAATAATAATATTTTGTAGCTATAGAACATAGAGTAATGAGCTATTTTTGTACCATAAATTTCATTGATCTTTGTGAAAGATGACTCTGTATGTATACATACATAATTTCTAAGCTGACACGGTGTGTAAATTAAAATGAACAGTAAAAATTATTATTATTTTGTGGTCATGGATCATATGGTAAGGCAATATTTTTTTTTAATTAAGCAGATCTCTATGAGAGATCCCTTTATATATATACACAAATGGTTTTTCGAACTATCTCCATGTACAAATTAATTTGAGCAATAAAATAATAATATTATTTTGAGGCTATTAAATATACGCTAATGCCCTATTTTTTTCTTTTTTTCATAGATATATGCGAGAGTATATACTGTATATGTGTAACATGATTTTTTGAGCTAATACAGTGCATAAATTTAAAGGAGCAGTAAAATAATATTTTTTTTGCGCTTATGGCACATGTGGTAAAGCCCCTTTTTATCTTGTTTAATAATATTGATCTATATAAGAGATCATGTTATATATATAAGTACATGGTTTTTGATCTGATATAATGTACACAATTCAAAAAGGCAATATACTTCTTTAAAATTTTCTTATAGAAGAAAAAAAGAACCGGTTATTTGGAATTACGCTTGTTTACGTAAAATGTTATATATATTTAAAAGTTTCAATAAGGGATTAATTTTCGACATTTAAAGGATAACTTTTAAAATCTGAGATTTTATGCCACACTTTTTCCTTATGATCCAAGATTTTTTTTTTGTTTGTTTGTTCAATCCTTCTTCTAAATTTTAAAAATGCATTAATTTCTGTTAATTCTAAAGAAAAAGAGCACTCTTCGGAAACATTGCTAAGTTGGAAGGGTTTATATTGTGTTATTGTTCGCAATTAAGCGATATTTTAATACAATAAGAAATACACACTATATTGCCATTGATTATGGGACACTTGCGATTTTAGACTTTTTACTAAATATCTAGAAAAATACATGAGGAATCATCTCAAAACTCTTAGTGTATAAATATAATAGTATACGTCATACATCTCCGTGAAGATTTTTACCGAAACGCCATAGGGGACCGTCAGCAAATTAAAAAAAGAATGAATATCTTTTGAATAACCTTGTCAAAACTAATGTAGCAAAAGCGCTCAAACTCTAGATTATGATTGAATGCCTTATTGTAATACGCTGTGTTCATTTTTATGCAAATAGCTTGCATACTTGCAGAGTAATTAAGGTTTTTATAAAAATGGTCCCAAATTTTTCCAAGTTTTTCCCTTATAATTTTCAGAGTTCTTAATATAAAATAATATTTTTTTCAGAAAATATGACCAACAACATTACACACAGTACCCTGTAATCACAATAAAAAAATAAAAAATTTGTATAATAAAATGAGTAGGTTTACTAAATAATTTTTTACTGCGCATGCGTCAAAGATATCAAAATTTCATTTGCATATTATGTTATCTAAATGTATAGAGCAACTTTTGTAAAAGTCTCAAAATCATAGCTTGAAAATTCTGAAAGTAATTGTCTATAGAAAAAGGACAAAACCCGTTGTTTCCAAAATGAAGCAAAAAAATGAGGGATTTTATCCAAATGCAGTAGTACTTCCCATATTGTGTATTCTATATTGACACTAATCAATGAATATATGGATACAACCCCTCTTGTTTTTGCTTCATTTTGAGAATAACAGATTTTCGACTTATTCAATTGACGATTATTGTTAGAATTTTCAAGTTATGATTTTATGACTTTAACAAAAGTTGCTCTATACATTTAGCTAACATAATATGCAAATGAAATTTTGATATCGTTGACGCATGCGCAGTAAAAAATTATTTAGTAAACCAACTCATTTTTTATACAATTTTCATTATTTTTTAATTCTGATTACAGGGTATTGTGTGCAATGTTGTTTGTCACATTTTCTGAAAAAAAAAATAATATTTTATATTAAGAACTCTGAAAATTATAAGAAAAAAACGTGGAAAAAATTGGGATCATTTTTATAAAAACCTTAATTACTGTGCGAGTATGCATGCTATTTGCATAAAAATGAACAAGGTTTATTACAATAAGGCATTCAATCACAATCTAGAGTTTGAGCGCTTTTGCTACATTAGTTTTGACAGGGTTATTCAAAAGATATTCATTCTTTTGTAATTTGTTGACGGCCCCCTTTGGAGTTTCGGAAAAAAATCTTCACGGAGATGTATGACTTATACTATTATATTTATATACTAAGAGTTTTGTGATGATTCCTCATGTATTTTTCTAGATATTTAGTAAAATGTCTAAAATCGCAAGTGTCCCATAATCAATGGCAATATAGTGTATATATATAGATATATATTATTTAATTGTTATGTCAGTATGTACATAACATTATTATGTTCACTATTGCATCTGCTGTACAATAGATTTTATGTTATAGATGTAAAGCTATCACTAATTTAGAAAAAAAAAAGATATTTTCATGAGTATGAACATACGATACCTGTGTTCAAATTTTAATTCATTAGTATAAAGTTTACAAATTATTTCTTTTTTTTTTACTTTAATATTTTTAATGTATAGCTTTAATTTATTTTTCAATTGATTTTGAGCAGTGAAGTCATGCTTGAAATTATTGAATAATAAATATGTGAAAATTTTCAGTTTTTCCAAATCAAAAGAGTCAAATATGTCCAAGACAAGAATTGAATTCCAATCATTAAAAATAGTACACTACATTAAGCTACAAGAATGATACTCAGCAAAGAACCTCTGAATATTAAATATCGGAAAATCAGCAACTGCAGCATAAATTTTAATAATCTTGATGAGGACACAATCATGTAGCAAGCATGAGACGAAATAAACTTCATCATAGGTCAGACATTACGTTGCATATTTGCGACATGGTTTTGAGCTCATGAAGAATATTTCATCTTTTGCTATAATAGCAATCTTATTGACTTTTAATCGGTGCCTATGCCAATATGAGTGTTGTCGTCGTAGCTTAATGGTAACGTTATCCCAGGGATACGAATTCGATTCCCATCTTAGATATTGTTCTGTGATTGGTTTAAGCTGTGTTAGGAAAATGAAAACTTTCATAAAATATAACGTTTTTGGTTTTTTAATATATCATATTTATGGTTCCTATTTTAAAATAGTAGTTGTCATTATTTTTCTGTTAAGAGCTACGAAATGATTTTCACTTTTCTTATAATATTTCTTTCTGAAAAATTACACATGGAATCGGAAGATATTTACTGATTGTTTAAAAATTTCGCGAGTATACTTTGATTAAACTCCACAACTTTGCCGCTCTAAGGAAAAAAGAATTTCGAAAAAAAAAAAATTACGCTCCGCCCTAAGAACATACGAGCCTGTTTCAAATTTTAATTCATGTCTAAAAAATTACAAATTATTTATTATTATTACCTGTTTTATTATTTTTTAGTTTAACTTTAATCAATTTTTCAATGTAGTGAACTCAGTAGTGAACTCATGCTTGAAATTATTGAATAATAAATATATGAAAATTTTCATGTTTTTCCAAATCAACAGAGTCAAAAATGTCCCAAGACGGCAATCAAATCCGTATCATTAAAAATAGCACGTCAGTGCTCTACCTTTAAGCTACAAGAATGATACCCAGCTTGAAATCTCCCTATTAAATGTCAGTAAATCGACAACTGCAGCATGAAATATAACAGTCTTGATTAGCACACAACCATGCGGCAAATATAAGACGAAATAAATCTCACCATAGGTCAGTTATTTCGTCGCATATTTGCGACATGGTTTTGTACTTATGAAAAAAATTTCATCTTCTATTCTAATTGTAGTATTACCAACATTTAATGGTGAAAAATATCAATCTGGTGTTGCATTCGTTGTTTAATAGTAATGTTAAGGATGCGGATTCCATTCCCATCTTAGATATTGTTAACTCTGTTGGTTTAAACTGTAATGCGAAAATTGCAAGTTTCACGCATATAATATTTTTTTCTAATTTATTATATGTTTGTTAGATTAATTTATAACACGATTTTTCAGTCGGTAAATCAATTATGACAGATGTGAATAATTGTACATTCATTATGATGTGTTTGGCTCATAATTTAAAATGGCAATTAATATTCTTTTTCTCTTAAGAGTTACGAAATGATTTTCATTATTATTATACTATTTCCGTCTGAAAAATTAGGACTCCATATTCTGAAAAACGTCCTTTTATATTTTACAGACATTAAATCTGAGCTATATGAATTTATTCGAAAAAAATTGTTAATTGAATGGATTGCATCTATCTTTCTTATTATGCATCGATTTTTACCACAAAATATTTGGCAGAGTAAGATTATAAATATCTTATGTATTTGACTTCACAAGTATGTCTTTGTGCATTTCTGAAGAAAGAACAGCTCAATCTCTTTAGATAACTTAATGCAGCAAAGTATTTCGTCATAAATTTCTTTCACTTAATGGATTTCAAGTATGGGCTAGAACACCCCATGTCATTCTACAAAGCACCCTTTTCAGACAGGAATATACATCTTCTTTTAGAAAGAAGAAAAAGCACAGCTAGTTTTCAATAAGTACGAAATTCTGCAATTTATTTCTTTTTTTAGGTTTTATAAAAATATTTTCATGTGTTTGACATTTCTTGTTTTTCATTGTAAACTGTCATAATATGAGGATTCAATTTCAATTATCTGAAAATGTGTGACAGCTACTGTACCAAAAAAACTCACAGTAATATATATAGTACTGTAGTGAAATTAAATAAAGGCACACTTTTTAATATATTCTTACATGAGGAAAATCTATATTGAATGGAATTACTGTAAATACGAATTATAACACAAGCTTTACAACATTTCACAAATAAACTTTAAAACAAAGATTGTCTCAAACCTCATCGATAATGTCCTTGTAAATGTGAAAAAAGCAGTAACAATAATTTATTTTCCCTGGTCTTTAAAATAGTTTCGATTTGTCTTTAAAACAATGTTGAAAACGGTCCTATAGAACAGTATAAAATGGCTTTGAATCTCTAACAAAACAACTATCATACATTGATGGATATTCAAGTCTATTCCAAACGTTATATTGTTTATTAAAAAAAAGTTCATTTGCGAAATCAGACAGATTTTATAACAAGGATGAATTGAAAATATAGATAATTGCCGAAAATAATCTCATACACATTCGAGTATTTAGACACAATTCAAATATCTATTTACGACAATAGTGTACATAGAAATGAATCATTTCTACCTAATGCATTTCCATTTGAAATAATATTTAAGGGGACAATTTATTTAACATTTATAGGTGAATTTCGCAATTTCCAGCAGAAATGCTGTTAATACTTTGTCCCTTTGCTGTATCACAAATAATCGGCAAAGGATTTTCCACTGATTTAGTTAGTTTGCACCCTTCTTTGACCATATGCCAATTGGAAAATCGGCAGAAATTGTTCTATTCATACCAGATGACAGCCAAGAGCGTGGTAGTATCCCTGTCTGTCTCTCTTTTTTTTTTTCAGACCATTGTAATTGACACGCTTTTTCTATGCTGACAATGTTTCCACACATATTTTTAAATGCAAAAAGATTACAGGAGATAACAGCCTCTATATTGACAATGTTATCCAATCTAAGTAACCCGTTTATGCGTTTTAAACAGGACACAAAATATTTATGTTTTAAAAACTTTGAAGCCTGAAGGGGGATTGGCGGGCTACCTCGCAGAGAGTAGAGCCCCATAGTATATATGTATATATATATAATTTTGTATTAGTCATAAGCCATTTTTCTGATATACATTTATATATACTATTAATAAATTATTCAAAAATTTTCTTGAATACAATTATGCATGAACCATAAGCCTCACTGCATTGTGTCGAGACATTCTTCAGCGTATATAGAAAAAGTTGTTGCTGGAAAACATGGTACACTGTCATTCTGATAGTCTGCGGAAGATAAGACATCTACACATAATCAACAAGGATTCCTTATAACAAGTTTACGTTCAACATCTGTTGAAATTTCTCCGGGACAGTTGCATAGTGATTTTGCATCGTTGTCATATGTTCAGCGTCAATGTTGAAAATATCATCAAGGTAAAATTCGCTGCAAGCGAAGTTAAAATTGTGGCAGAATTCTCAGGTAATGTATGTATATTGACAACAATCATGCACTGCAAGCTTTGCTGAAGATGGATATTATACACGTCTTCGGGTATGAGTTATATATTCTGCAGGTTCGATGGGTACACCTTTTCTATTTGAAGAATACCCAAAACTGATCTGATCTGAACTGGTATTTAAAATATTACCGCTTGTTTACATGTCGACTCGGAATAGTAAAGCCATTGCACAACTACTTCTTCTTATCCAGATGTCCATAGATTGAGCGATTTTGCTGTATTAATCCTTGTCTTCCTTTTTGACACCGCTTTCCAAAGCAATATCAATGAACAGGGTATGATCAGGATTTTGTCTAGTCGTTTATTTTCTTCAAACATCACCTATTCTAAGAGATGACTGTTGTTTCCTCGGCCGTGTATTAGATTCACCTCAGCGTACTACTCGTTTCTGTAAACAAATGACAAACTGCTATTTGTAGTTACACTGCAATGTAGCAGCACATGTTCTTACTCCAGTGTATTTAATGCACAAATAAGATCACAATACAGAAGTTTATTGTCATGTGTCTCGTGAGAAATCGTTATGAAAGCATGGAGCATACATGCAGCATCCGTTTTCCTCCTCCAAAATCACAAGCTAAATTCCTATTTTTTTTTTCCGTCTAAACGTGGTTTGTATGCTAATGTTCCATTACAATAATTCTTCGTCTTCATGTCCACAGACAAATTTCCGAGTTTGTCTAAATAATCTCTGCTGTCTGTACATACTATATAAGTGGCCGACTATTTAAATTAAGTGACTGATTTTTAAAACTAAATCTGGTATTCACCATCTATCTCAACCTAATATATTTAGATCGAATGTTCATTTGAAATACACGATAACATTTGTTTGGACATGATCAAGAACCCGTTCAATCAGAATTAGAAACACCGTTTGAGCGTTCGACTGTAGTTTTCGGTATAAATTTTGGACTAAGCAGTTGGTGAATACGAAGTAAGTAGTTGACTTCAGTATTTTTAATTTATATAAAGGTTTTGAAAATAACAAATTAATCTAAAATAGATCTATGCAAATCTAACTGATAATGTTTGACATTTAAATTCTAAAAAATTATAAATTTTTTTTTTTAAATAACCATGTCACATTTCAATTAAAGTTATACATTATAACAGATTATCCATATATTGATGTATCAGTATTTGGTCGTGAATAATCCATTACTTTAGAAAAGTTCTTAAAATGTTTTAAAGTATGTTAATGTGAGAAAATGAGCATGTAAATTGATGCATATACAATTGATGAATGCATGAAGATTTTCGAGTTGTAACAGATTCACAAATTTTGCATCCGAATTACTTGGTTGCTTTCTCAGTTATGGCTGAAATAACTAAATCCTTATAACCTCCTCAGTCCCGAGACCAACTTTGAGTCTTAAATTTTAAAAATTTCTTGTTAAATAGGTTTTAAATACTCTGAAAAGCAATGAAAAAATGCTGAAAAAAATTTTATTATTTTTTTTAATTAGAAAATTAGTGTCGCCTACAGGCGACATCCGGTCATAGTCAAATACGATATGTTAAATACGAAGTATAAATTTATGTATACATTTATATTTATTTTACGATCAAATAGCATTTTAATATTATAGTACACATTTATAATAATACACAACATATTATTAATATAAAAAAATTAATTCATCGTAGAGAAACAACATTTATAATAGTTTGAAAATTAAATTGTAATTATCTAATTTTTTAGAAATAACTGAAATTTAAATTAAAAAATATATTTATATAATTATTGCAGATACTTTCCTAAATATCAGTATGAATTTTTAAATCATTTTTTAAAATATTATTTTTCGTGAAATAATTTGAAACATTGTCTGTCTTCTTGCAGACATAAAAAAAACTTTACATGCAGTGCATCGAATCCTTGCAGAATAGGATTTACAACCAGGCATCCTACATCGGTTTTTTGTGGATGGTTTGGGTATCTCAGGAAGATGTGAAACCTTCCTTTTTTGCAAAGTAGTGGATGGCAAGGACATTTTTTGGTTATATCTGTTTTTCTGTGGTGTTCATGGCTCACTAGGAGTATACTCTGAGCCACTGCATTTCTCTGTGTCATAAAAAAGATATACTTGTAGATGAACTCTGAATGCAAGATAGTCTAATATTTCTTTCTTCGCTCTATTGAGCAATGTTTCGTGACCTCTATATTCTATCCAACTGGCAACTATGGCATAATAAAAAATATGCATAATGATTCTTATGGTCCATTTTTTTATCCTTGCATGTATTCTATAATAGCTTAGAACTCGGTCAAAGAAATCAACACTTCCCATAAATTCATTGTATTTTTTACAATGGATGGACGATTCACTGACACATATTCTTTATCTTTCTTCGACCATCGCTTACATGTATCTTCAGGATGCATACCGTCAGCTGATGAGGCAAATATAACTGGTTTGCCACTATCAAACCATTTCAAGATACAAATTTGTTCATCATTACGAATTTTTTGGTCAGCTGAACCCCGTCCAAGCTTTTCCATCTCAGAGTCGGATTTAAAATTTACATTTGGGGATATGTTATTCTTTCATAGAGTACCTGTTCCCTGACATTCAGTTTTATAATGGAGGATGTATAATAAAAGAATTGATGTAATATATCTGTCCATATACAAGATGCAGCCTGGAGGTAAATTCTCTGTAAGTTTAAGCACTACTTTTCCACCAGTATCTAAATACTTTCCATCATACTCAGATATATCTGTATTTATTTTGTCTCCCGTACCTTGATATATAAAAAAGTCTAATGGAAGACCATCTGGAGCTGCGGCTATAAAGACCTTCAATCCACAGGGATTTGGTTTTCCTTTGATGAATTGTCTTCCTGGCGCATGACCATAAAAAGGAATAAGTTGTTCATTTATAGCTACATCTGAGGATTTTTATTCGACAAACATCCTGATAAAACAGTTTGGACAATAGGTCTCACTTTCCAAAATTTTTCTTCAGCCTTTTCTTCATCGTTTACTGTGAGATCGTCTCTTAGTTTTAAGTTGTTTCGTATTAAAAAGTATCTATCACGCGACATGTTATCTGCTATGACTGGAACGCAGGTTTCTTTTGACCAGTACATTCGTATTCTAGGATATTTTAGGTAGTACATTATAATTGTAATAGCAATAAATTTTTTCATCTCAGATTCGGTAAGAAAAAGACTTTTTCCACTGTCCACTAAATACCTGCGATTTGTAAATTCCGTCATAATGTTTATTAGCTCATTCGGTATATATTTATGAAAATAGTTCTCGAGGGATAAATCTACACTGTTTTTGTTACTTTATACATAGGGTGGAGCAGGGGGCAGAGGAAAAATTCATCATTTACACTTTTCCAATAAGAACTTCTAGAACCTTCTTAGACTTTAGATGCAGAGGAAGATGTATGAATTATTGAAGGGGAGATCGAAGAGACTGGTATAAGTTTCCTTGGACTGATTGTTTTCCTCCGAGTGCTTATTGAAGTTGTCTCAATTGATTTTTGAAGTTTTGGAAATTCAGTGGACCCGTTTGCAGCTCCTTCTTCAGATTCTTCATCAGATGAAGATTCAGATTGTTCATTTAAAGGACAAAATAGAGGATCTATTGCATTATCTTCGTCATCCGAGATATCCAGATCTGATGTCCCATCGTTCCAAATTTCTTCAAACCACCTCTTAAAATTAGGATTATCAGAAAAAAGTATATATTTGTGTATTTATTTATTTATACAATTTGAAATCTGTTACTAAAATGCATACAATTAAACGTGAATAATTTTATGATTTAATTTTTTTAATTTGCACACTGTAATGCTTGTGCATATATTAACACAGACACACACAAATGTACACATAAACATATATACATATTATTAAACATTGTTATGAATACATCTGTAATAAACTGTATAAAATTTTTACAATAAAAAAATTAATTTAATAGTTTTTAGGGTTTTTTTAGATAATTGTTTTTTATGTTTTACCTTAAAATTATAATCAATTTTTAAATTCTACATTATCAAGGTTTCTAAAAATTAATAGACCCCAAATCAAATTCAGTTTATCTCAAAATAAGAAATAAAACTCCATGTTTATTTTGAAACTGTTCTCACACTAAAAATAAAGAAAATAATTAGCTGTATGCTTGAAGTCATAATATATCGTAAGATGGAGTTACTTTGTGACACCCCATCTAGTTTGCGCATTTCAAGTTAGAGTTTCGGAAAAAAAATCTTTAGACTATGTAGCACTCTGTAATGGGAGGTTTCAATGCTGTTTGCTTTTGCTACCACACAGTACAGAGCGGGATGTTCAAAACACAAAAACTAGACCACGTGCCACAATTTTACTCCACCTGTCACAAAGTAACCACATATTACAGTAAGTAAATCTTTATAAAAATACTGAATTTAAGTTCAGAAAAAAAGTTCTAGCAACAACTTCAGAAAATGCAGTTTTGTTTGACTATGACCGGATGTCTCCTACAGGAGACACTAAAATGACCTTGCCTTTTTTTAACGCTTAGAATACTTCAACCTCAACACAAATGATATCATTAATAAGAACGATCTTTATATTATAAAATCCTAGGCTGAATAAATTTTAACAAAATTATTAATAACAGATAAAAGAACTTACCTGAACGCATTGAGTAATTTTTCTTCTTTTTGGCGAAGCCATTTTTGCATGCCGCTAAATGAACGAAAAAATTTATTTTGGTAACAAAAAGTCATTCGGCAATATGCTGGAATTTATTAACAACAATGGGAATCAATTTTTGTAAGTTTGGGATAGAAATCTTGAATGAGGTAAAAGTTTTTGTAAGTATTGTTTAGTGTCTCCTCCAGGCGACATCAGAACTGAAGAGGTTAAGTAAAGAAAGAGAAATGTTTCAACATTGTATTAGTAACAAAAATAGACATATGGATATTCCTTTATTAGTATTAATAATATAAAGATTTAAAGTTATATTTATGCATTCAATATCTAATTCAATATTTATTAATGCCTTAAGATTCAAGTGTAATCTGCATTGTGAATCGGATTTTATTATATACTTGATAACCACATTAGTATGAGAAATTTAACATGAAAAAAAAGTACATATCAATATGAGTAATTTAATACAGTTTTTAAAAAATGATGTAATATTATTAACATTCTAAAAGTGATATTATCTTTTTTTTACATTATTTTTATATTTTATGTGACATATTCTATAATAACTGACGTTTTACGAGATATTCTGTACGTTTTTAATTTTTGATTTATGATTTCTATTAAATTATTCAGGGGAGTTCTTTAGACGTGAATGAAACTTTTTTCATGAGTTAAATAAAATTGCATTACAATAATATTACATTCAGCAAAAATATCTTAAAACATTCAAAACAATACTCAGATTTAACCTATTGTACGATATATATTACATTTCTAACGGAGATAAACTAATTTTGTATGATTGGAAATTTATGTGTGACAAACACTTTGAATTCATCGAAGAAGGAAACTACCAGATGAAATTTGTAGTTCGCTTTTGCAGAATAATGAGATCTTTATCAATTGATATTTATTGCCAATGTTTGATAATAGTTATATCTGATATATAAATTATTTTCCTGGCAGTTCTATAATTCTTCAGTTGCAACGAAAGTATATTTATTAAGTCAATTCAATCATTTATTATTTTGCATTTCAACTAACAGAAATTTACGACTTTGTCATATACATTTATTTTGCTAATGATTATTTTTAAACAACTTGTATGTATATATTTATTAAAAGTATTTCAATGTTATCGGATGCATAAAAACATTTCAAAACTGGATGAAAAGTAAAAGAATTCGTGAATTTAAATAAGATTTTATGAACTTTATTGAAAAAAAAAAAACGGGAGTTATTTTAATTTTGTATAAAATGTTTATTGAAATGTTGCATGAATTAAAAATAAATAATTAAATCGAAATTGTAATTAAAATAACTAGTACACCGAACCCGGGGTTTCCGGGTCTCAGAGTAAAGGTGAAAACTTTTTTTAAAATTGAAAAATCTAATAATTTTTTCCTACGTAATATGCTTTTTAAACTGCCAACTAATTCCAAACAGCAGTTTTACATAAAACATATTAATTATGTAATCATATAAAGCTTTGAAAATTATCGGTGCTTCCGTATTAGACGCAAGATAGAACTTATTAGTGAAAGTTTTTGCCAAAGAATAAAATTGCATTCCTTCAGCTTTTAAAACCAACTAAGAAAATATGATACACAGATATTCTTTAAAATGTATTTTCATAAAGTTTTATTGATGTATCTTTTGTAAAGTAAGTTTGCAACGAACTAAAAGTCATTAAATTGATAGATAAAAACGAAATTAAACTAACAACATTCACCGGGTTTTATAACCGACGATATTTTGACATAACAGATTTTTAATTACTATTCTTTTCAGTTGCTATGAAAAATTGACAACTAAAATATACAGTGATTTGTTATTTTCCATGGAGAAAAGAGATAAATGGAGGTGCAGCATGCGATTAAAACGGTTTGATGGGCGTTATTTTTCCGATTTTTCCAATTTAAGTCTCTTATTCGGCTCAAACAAAACAATCACGTGGAACAGAGACCGAATTATTTAACATAATTTTTTCTCTAAATGAAAAGATCTGATTATATTTTATCATTCTAAAATAGCATTTCATTGTATTATGAAATAAATCTGTATCGCTAAAAGTTTTCCTTTTTTGCGAAAGCACGCGGTTGTGTTTGATGCAGTGCAGGGAATTTTAGGGTTACATTTTTGGCGTCATCTCCAGTCACCAAACTACATCTCTATTCTTTTTCTTTTTTTACTCTATTGCTTTTTTTCCTTTATTTCCCACATAAATGCGTATTCAAGTTGCCACTGTCAGATAAATTGAACTAAAAACTACAAAAAAATGAATATCTCGAAAACAAATTGAGATACAGTTTTCTAACAAACTGCATTTAAAAAGACATTTTTTTCTCTATACGATGGTAAAAAAGTTGAAAACGTGCTATGTCTAGAAGTTTAAAAATTTGCAATAGCGAAGATTGCAAAACCGAATTTTCATCGGAAAGTGTTGCCATTCAAAACATGACGTATGCGTTACGCACAGATATGTTTGGCCTTTATTATATAGATTATACATAGAAATCTTTAGTTTATTATACAAAATTTTGCATAACATGTTGAAGCAAATGCATGCAAAAAATATCAAACAATGTATTATTGAAAATGGATAAAACTGTGTAAATTTAAGAAAGCACTGCATAAAATCAATGGTTTTACAGTGCCTGTTAAAAAAAAACTAAAACGCGCTTTAATAACAAATTATATAAACAATTTGAATTACACAGATATGTTTTCGCATATCATCTATGTGTGGTAAAATTACCAATATCGTTCCTTTTAAAGTAATAATAATAAATTTATTAACTACAAGATTATAAACGGAATAATTTTTTATAATAAAAGAATGGAAAAAAAGCATATATACAGAAGTTCTAATATCTTTTTAATAAAACAAAGAACTTGTGTATCTATCAGCATTGTCGTGTTGCGATGGATCAGGCCAACGCTTTAACATGTTCGCTACCGCTTACATGAAGATGTGGTGATAGTTAATGCCGCACTGTAGAAGTTGATTTTTTCCAGAAGCCGATTTACTTTTTATATCAAAGAATCAATGAAAGATTTTCCCACGCCAGCGCGTGACTGGCTATTGGACATTACTCCACATGACGCGCTGGAGCGTGAATGGCCCCTTATCGTTGGCGCTATATCACGCGCTGGCACGTGATCAGCAGCGAATGTGTTAACATTAGCGAAGAATGTATCCTAACATAAGCTGTATCCCTCAGAATCATGATATTTTAATAATTTACATATTTTTGCATTTTTTAATTGTCTTCTAAAAGATTTTTAACTGGATTTCTGCACTAAGCATTTCTATCACCACTTCGTTTAAAAATATCGCATAATTGCGTTTAATAACTTAGATTAATGTTGATTGTATAAAATACAAGAATTTAAACAATTAATAAAAATAAAACAGACCGGCCACAATTTAAGGGAGTGCATAAATGTCAGTTATGTAACACTAACAAAAGTAAGATCGGTCAAATAATGGACTTTTGTTATTGGACCATGAATGGCAAAAGCCACGCCTCTTTATGTAAGTAGCCTCCAAAAAAGAATGTTTATTGGAAGAAAGGCAAATAGCGTTAGGAAAAACTGCACACTTATTGGCATTTTCCTTTTATATACCTTCTCTGAGGTCACGTGGGTAAAGTCCATTGAACACCCATTCTAATTTATTACCAAATTACCGGACGGAATTTGAAATTTTACATATCCAATGGTGATTGTTTTTGTTTTTGCTTTGTTTTTCAAATAGAAAACTATGTTAGAAGTAGGTGGTCGTCAACATATTATGAACAGTTCTTTTGGTGTAATTTTTAATAAGTTTTTGAGATCCTTAAATCAAAGTATCTTCAAAAAAGATACTTTTTAAAAAATAAACTTAGGAATAAACTATGCCAAAGTTTCAAGGTGCCGATGTTGCACCTACATAAAAACTTCATGTGTTCTACCAAAAATATCCGATAAAAATATTTTCTGTTCGAGACACGGATCATGCCTGATTGTTGGGATGTATGGCAGGCGACAGTCCGGTTGGTCTCTAAAACAGTCTGTGGCCTCCCCAGACAAATCTCCGCTGGTCAACGGGACACAATACATAGCTGGACTCATCACTGAAGTCAATTCTTTTCCAGTCAGTAACATTACTGGTCGAATATACCCAATACCATTGCAAGCAGACTTCTCGGTGTACGGTGGTCAATCGCAGTCGTTGTTAATGTTGCCTATTCTCTATGAAGCCAATTGTCTTTCTTAGTCAACACAATATCGAAGAATGGTCGGTTATGTATGGTATTGTGCCACAACAGACTTAACTACGTGATATCACGTATTTTATAAGAAGGATTGTCAAAATAATGTCAAACTTAATCAATCAAGTCAAACTTAACGAAAAATTTATTTGCAGATTATTTACCTATAGCAAAACAACACTTACAATTAAGAATTTGAATATAGATGATCCGGTCCGACATAAATTTAAATATAGCAAATACTTTTTGTACACTTGGTATGCTTATTAAAATATCGTATATACAAATCTCATACTGCGTTCGTAAACAGTTTTATTGGAGATCACTCTAGATCTTTCTGATACGTTGATTATAAACACCAAA
The DNA here is from genome assembly GCA_964019185.1 of Maratus speculifer. NCBI lineage: Eukaryota > Metazoa > Arthropoda > Arachnida > Araneae > Salticidae > Maratus > Maratus speculifer. The sequence continues at coordinate 157,198,623 of OZ025289.1, forward strand.
AGCCTTAGCTCTTTCTCCCAAACTCCACAAAAGGAAAATGAAACCCACACCTTCAATATTACTCACCAACTCATTTCACTCAGCTATCCAATTCATCTTCAAAACAGCCTATATTGGGATTCTCCTCTATCATCAGAAACCCTATCTCTGCATTGAACTTCAAAATTTTTCATTCCCGTTGCATCCCTTATCTCGCAAGCTAGCCGGTGAAGTTATTTTGTTTGGCATATCTCGCGTATTTATTTTGAATGATAAGAGGAATTCCAATCTATTCATACAATGAAATTTTTCATACACTACTATCTAACTAAAAATATCTTGGATTAATTTCCAGAACAGAAAAAATATTTACTTAAAACTCCAAGAACACAGAAGTGGCATGAATACAACTTATAAATAAAAAGATAATATCATGTAATATTAATTCTAAATAGTATCTGTTCTTCAAAACCTGACACCGATATTAAATATGTTTGTGGTTATTAAAGTACGAGTTGCAAGTGGAATTAATGATTATGATGACTATGGGTCTCTGAGTGTCACGGTGAAGAATGATCAGTCCGCACGTTCTATTTTATCTCTAGGTCGACAGTTTACATCTTTACGCAGTGCTCGGCTATGGTTCACTCATTCCTGCCAACATCCTCTAACATTGAATTAGTCCTATCCAAATTTCGAATAGATAGCTGATTAAACCGATCTTGTTCTTTAAATACAGATACATGTTTTCTCTCCAAAGTTGACATTATTCTTATAATGTTCTCGCACCTGTAAATGAACCATAATTAAACCATAATTATAGCTTGTCTTAGCACAGGAATAAAATTCCCAAAGAATCCCCTTGAATCAAAATTTCTTCTTTTTGTAATCATTCCAGTTGCATGGTTAAGATACACTGCTGCATCACAGGTTTATTAATCGGATGGCAAACTTTAAAGTTTTGAATTTTCCGCCGCGTATGTATATCAATTTTTATCCAATTTGCATTTTTCCTTATTCGTGTGTAGTTTTTCTGTCCAAGTTTGAGCATCTCTTTATTTACCAAACAGAGTAAATAATAACTTGATATATATATATATTGAAAAATGTAGAATTTTTCTTAAATATTCTTTTTTTAATTTGTTTTAGTAAATTTTGTTATTATATGCTATACAATGCTGTTTTAAAAAATTCATTTTGAGGCAAATGTTTACTAAATAAATAATACAAATCCCAAATGCCAAAAAGAAACGATTATTTTGCACCAATTCATTAATATACGATAAAAGATTATGTGGTTTCATAGAGAAAAAATATTTAAATAGTTTATCGATTTATGTAAATTTGTAGAATAATATAGACGTAATTATGCATAAATAATAAAATATACAAATATACAAATGTAGAGTTGAACGAAGTTGAGTTTGACAAATATTGCTAATGCAGTATTGATCGGTTCTTTTGGGAAACTGCTATTCAGAATGAATATATAATTTGACATATATTTTATATTTTCTAGCTATCATGAAGTATATTTTGACTATTCTTATAACGGTATTATGCGTATTATGCTTAATATAGACCGTAAACTTTTTAATATTATGAATATCAAAATCCCAGAATAGATTTAATTCAAAACAAAGCAAATGATATGCAATAAGTTAATTCGAACATCGACGAATTGTTAAAATTATCTATGTGTTTTACTATTTAAACGTAATCCTTTTCTCGGTTTTATTGTTACATTTTATTTTACAATATAGGAAATTAATTTATATGAATATAAATATGCATATTTTTTAAGATAATATCTTGAAATATCTTTAATAGTATGAGAAATATTGCATTTAAATTTCTATGTTAGCGTTTTTTTATTATTATTATTGTAAAAATATTTTCCATCACAGATTCAAAAATTATAAATAATAATTCTCGATTTTATGTTTCCGAAATTAATAATTAGTTATTTATTTTATAGTAATTACATGTTTATGTTTTATTTTATTTTATTTAGATGAAATAGAGAAAAGCAGAAGTATTAAGAGGTATTATTTGTTATAAACTTTGAGAAAATCGCCAAAATAAAATTTATTGTATCTCTATGCTTTGCCTATACTACTCGTTTCATCAATTAAAATTACATTAATATTTATATTAATAAATAAAAGCTATTTAAAATAGTTTAATATTCAAATTCAGAATGCGCATATTTTATTCTTTTTTTCTTTCATACAAGGAACGTAATTGTCGTCTAAATATTAAAAAGAGAAATTTGATATTTCAAAAGGTAATACTTTATATTGATTAATAGAATTACAACATTCCAGAATAAATAATAAGGTTACATCATTAATTTATATTTAATTGTGCGCACATACACAGACATATATATGGTAAATTATATTCAAATTTACAATGCATGTATGTCCATCGTATGTATGATACGCTTTGAAATTCGAATACTCTGTCTAGCTTTAGTCACTTTTCTCGAAAATTATATAACAATAATTTATTACAAAAAGCTTTTTGTTTAAAAGCAAAACAATAAGTTTGGAAATACTGTTTCTCTAAACATAAAAATTTTAACACTTTTCAACAAAGTTAAAAAGTGTTTATGTATTCGGGTTTTTTTTCCGTATCTCCGCATCTCCGTCTGTCCTTCTGTCAGCGTGTACTTGCTGTAATTCCCTTCTGTATACTCGGATTTTTATGCAAATAGCAAACCGTATTTAGGGTATTGTATACAAAGTATGTGTGATTAATAGTTTATTGATAGTGGCACCCAAAAATATTTCATTAAATTATAGACAATGGGGGAAAACCGTTTGCAGAGTATTTTAAGGATATTTTAAGGATAAGGCGCGCTATTGTAAATACCGGGTGTCCAGTAAATGACTGACCCATTTTAAAATTAAATAACTAAAAAACGGTTTGAGATAAAAATGCGCGGTTTGCAGTATTGTTATTAGAATATCAACAAATTTTAAAGTACGCACTTCCTTAAAATATATTTCGAATTTCGGCCAAAAGATGGCGCTGGCGGCATCAGGCTGCAGAAATAGAATCTCTTTTCTTCTTTTCAAGCTCATGATCTTTCCGACTCATTTTCCAGAGTCGAATCTGAGTCGAAATGTTGAATCGACTCTCCACTCAACTGCAGAAATAGGGTTTCTTGGTTGGAACGAGATTTAAAATAACATTTAAGATTGAACTATGTCTATTGTGTTAACCTTTTTGTATTTGTACCTATTATATTGCTTTTTTACGGATATTCGATATTACACTACACAAATATAGCTTCAAAAATTGTAATCTACACAGTAAAAAAATTTAATCTTTTGCTGCATGTCACTCCCCCGCTTTTATAGACTATATTTCTTTTGACCCATGAGAATACTCCATAATTGGGTGAAGTAATCGTTTTCTATAAAAGCAATGGAGTGACGATGCTGCAAAAGCGTCAATTTTTTTTTACTATGTAGGCTTTTAAAGCCGATTCGTATTTCAACTCATCGAATGCAAAAGGAAAAAAATGTAGAATTGGGAGATAGTAAATGAAAGAAAGGATCGGGACAGTGGATACTGCGCTGGCTTCTGAAATGTTTTCAACAGCTTTTGTCTCATGTAATATTAAAAAAACTAGAAGTAAAAGAAACGAAACTTTATTTCATTAAAAAGTTTCCATAAAAATATTTTGCCATGAAATTGTCTATAGTTATTTTAGTTTGTTTTGGTTTATTTTATGTCGGCCGATTATCTACACATGGAATATAGGCCCGAAAAGGGTGGGACTCCACGGTCCTCCCTAGGTCCTCCTTAGAAAGACCGTAGAGGTCTTTCTAAGGGAACCTAACCTTTATTTACACAAGGAAATCCAATGTTCGGAAAAAAACCACGGAAAACTCCGAACGGTTAGGACGCGACTCCGACGGACGCGATTGGGTTCGAACACCCAGCACCTGCCGTCTACCAGTTGAAATGTCAGAACCTATCGCCCACTGGTGGGGCCATAGATATTTTAGATATAACTGAATGTCTACTTATTTTTGTTCAATTTTATAAATGAAAATATTACAAAATAAATTGAACATTCGCATTTTTCATACAATATTTTTTAAAAAGATAACAAATCATATTTTTAATAATATTCCTTATTTCAAATCAGATACAGGAGATATTTTCAGAATGATTTTTCTCGTTCTTTTCCTCATACAAAATAATTTAAATACGGGGGGGGGGGGTGAGGACGAAAATATATTTCAGGATCTATGATTATTTTTGTAATGCAGTTTTGAAAAGGAGTGACTATAAGGATATAAAAACAGGTACTTTTTTTCTTTTTAAACATCCTTCCATTTCAGCATAAATACGGTTGCTATCCTGGGTGGGGGAAAGAGGTGTGTGCAAAAGACATCTTAAAATGTCTCATGGCTTTCGTAATAAAATTTTTAGATACATTAAATGACAAAATATGAATATAAAATAAAGATGAATTCGGTTTTCGGAAAAAATAATAATATTTTATTTTAGGCAGGCTTTTGTCTTATCAGGTAATTTTGCATATTTCTTTCTACTTCAGGATCAATAATTTTTTATGTTTAAGACATAATTTGTTGTAGATGGATTCCTTTATTGTAAGATTTTAAAAAAATCAATGTGCCAATTTATAAGTAATTGACCCGTTTTTTCATAGACAGGGGACTTGGGAACGTTATTTGCATGCCATTGTTTTAAACATTTAACTGATTTACCACTACAACGTACTAGCAATAATAGTTTTCTTCTTCCATCACTTAAAGCTTTCTCACTCTACTAAAATTTTTAAATGCAATTTCATACTATTTAGTAGAAGAAACTTTTAAATTAAATCTGGCGATTATTTTAGCTTAAGAAAACTGGCGTTTATCCCATATTTTCATTTTACTGTACATAAAAAAGAGAATCAGTTAAGCAATTTAAATAATATATTCCTAAGAGAATTTTGAAACATTAAAGAACATCTTTTAAATTAATTCAAATGTTTCTAGAATTGTTAAAACTGTTTTTAGGTTTTTAAATAAATGTTCCATGTCATAAGTATTTATTTATAGATTGATACACCTTTGGTGATGTTTTACAGTGATTTTAAACTAGTTTTTGTAGTTCCCCGTGATATTTGTCTGAGGAGGTTAATACCATAGACATAGTTCAATCTTAAATGTTATTTTAAATCTCGTTCCAACCAAGAAACAATATTTCTGCAGTTGTGTGGAGAGTCGATTCAACACTTCGACTCAGATTCGACACTGGAAAATGAGCTGGAATGATCATGAGCTTGAAAAGAAGAAAAGAGACTCTATTTCTGCAGCCTGATGCCGCCAGCGCCATCTTTCGGCCGAAATTCGAACTATTTTAAGGAAGTGCGTACTTTAAAATTTGTTGATGTTCTAATAACAATACTGCAAACCGCGCATTCTTATCTCAAACCGTTTTTTTTGTTATTTAATTTTAAAATGGGTCAGTCATTTACTGGACACCCGGTATATAGAAACTGGTATAAATCACTGAATTTCACTATGATTACCTAACAACAGGACATTCATAGCACTATTGATCAACTTACAGAGAAACAAAAGAAATACTATACAACACTGTCTCTAATTAATGATTTCTGGAAATTCGTTTTCAATTTCTATATGCGCTTTTGAATTGAATTATTTTTAGGTGTACCCGTAATTATATAAATACGTAGCACTTATAATCGTCCGCTGATCCATCCATCAGTTTGTGTGTCTGTATCAGCACAAGAACTACTCAACTGTATCGTTTGAAATTTTCAGCATATATTTGTTGCAATATTTTGTTTAGCTAATTCAAATTTTGGTAAAATCGGATATGTAGTTCAGACACAGGGACAGAAAAATATATTTCATTACATTATGGCCCGATAGGATAAAGTGATAGGATGCCTCTTCTTTTCCCGATAGGATGTAGTAGTGCTTTTTAATGATGTTACCCACGTCGAAATAGAATGAAAGGTACTAAAATATACATTTTATAGCACATGCCGCTTAAAGAATATTTACTTTCAATTTCGAAGGCCACACAAAGAACTACATTATATAATGGTATGGGGGAGGAGGACATTATATTTGCGGCATACTTTAATTATGTTAAACTATTTCACATATAATAAAAATGAAATGCTTTGCTTAGGCTACTACAAGTTACTTCCTGTGTAATAGAAAATGCACTTCCATATTCTTGAATTAGATTATTTTAGGTAGTTTTGTTATATTATTCTGAATGCGACAGAAAGTGTTTCATAATCAATTCTTGAAGCATGATTTTTCCTTTTTTGTCTTTTTAAACTACAGAGGAACTATAGCTATGATTATCAAATGGGAGAGATTTATTTTTGTTGCCATATTGTTACGTGTTTTAATGAGTTTTAAATCGTTTCCTCTTGCATAATAAATTATAATACTATAACTTTCAATGCTGTTCCTACTGTGATTCATTTTCTAAATTAGTTACTATAATTTTTATCACTTCTCAAAAAGCTTATTTTAGAGTAGAAGACAAAGCTGTAGAGGAATATATTACATACATGTTTACAAATTATTATAACATATTTTGCAAATTCCTCCACTAATATTTCATAAAATAAAACAGTTAATTTTGAAAAGAAATGTTCTTTATCAACCTTTAATTGATCCAAAAAATTAATTCAAAACTGTGACAAGTTTTAATATTTTTAGCTTTATTTATAATATAATTTTATGTAATTGAATGCCTTTATTAAAATTAAAAAATAACATCTGTAAAATTTTGTTTAAAATTTTAGAAAAAAGAAAAAGGCTTTGAAAACACATTAATTTTATAGTTTAGAAAGAATAGTTAGTATTAAAGTTTATATTAAAGTATTGAATTGGTTTATAATAAATAATTTCATAGTTCAGTAATTTTAAGTAGTATTAAAATCTGATTTTACCTTTTTTCCAGTATTATGATGATACCTTATCGTCCATTTAACGTAATTAGTTTAACGATTTCAAATTTTATGGTCTTCCATAAATTACACAAGTAGAGTGCATCATACTTTGGATTATATATTAAAGGAGATACGCGAAGTATTAAACTGTACCAATCACATATAATGCAACAAATGATACTTAGTATAGAAATAATTGCTTTTAAGTATACTGTGTCTTAAAATGTAAATCACGTCAGGGATTCCAATATCAAACTTCGCATGATAATTCGTGTAATGTATTTATTACCGTTTGAATTTATGCCAAATTCGGCCATATTTAACTTAATATGTTATTTGTATGTTTATTATCAGTTATTCGCAAAATACCAGCTAATGTTACATGTTAAGTGAAAAATTGCGGATAGCATACCGTATTAATTAAAATGAATAATGCAGATTGTTTATACATTTATTACATGAACATAAAATTGAAACAATATCTTCGTGTTTCTCATATAGATTGTCATAGTATTTATCAGTGATAATGAGATTTATTAAAGCCAAATTTTTAGTAAAACAATTACAAATATTTTTAATATTATTATTATTGTTATTATTATTATTATTTAGTATGTTGGAATACGTATAACCAGTAAATTACCAGTAAAAACCAATAAATACTTATTACACATGTAAGAGTCATTTAGATAAAAGCATCGCTCACAATTTTTTTTTTTTTTTTTTTTTTTTTGTAATGGATGTTTGGATTTGAAAGGATGTGTTTTAAAAATACGTCCGATTTACAGCATTTATAAAACTAATATTGCCTCATTCGTAGTTTTCCAAAAGTTTGGTTTTTTAGCAATTAGTTATTATTCAGATTGTGTTTGTAAAAGAGGCGTGCTCTTATATATGGATATATATATTTTTTTACTTCTTATGTATGCATAATATATCTATACAATATATCTATGTATATACATGTTATAAAATATAAGAAAAAACTCTGTGCAAGACAGCAAGAATATTTTCTGGGATTAAAGTAGCTATTTCGAACATGTAGTATCGAAAATGTAGTTCGAAAATGTAGAACATCTAAGTTTCTGAAGAGTATCGAAACTTATTCCTGCATTGAAAACTTTTATACTACTGATTCGTCAGTAACTTTATTAACATATAACTTTTCTAAGCATATAGAAACTTTTTGAAAAATTATTTTAACAATTAAACTTTTTTTTTTGGGGGGGGGGGAGAGCATTTATATAAAAAAAAACTTTTTTTTTCACTTTAGAGTTTTTAATCTACTGCATATTAAGAATTAAAGAGAATCCCTCTCCAAGTAGTTTCTGAAAATGCGAAAGAGATTTTTTTCAAATGACTGATAATTTCGACGTTATTGAGTTCTAAAATATCATGTTGTTTCAAGAAAGTATCTTGCGATATTTTAAAATAAGAAAAAATATAATATTATTTTTTCATCTGAAAGTTTGAAGTAATCTTTTAATGTTAAAACATTCTTGGATCTTTACAAGAAAAAAGTATGGGATGCGTGAAAATTTTTTAATTTCGGGATTTCACGGATTTATATGTTTTAGAGATCAGAGATTCCTAAAAACATTGTTTTACAAATCAGAGATTCCTAAAAACATTGTTTTACAAAAGGTCTGTCTGTGGATATGCAAGTTTGTCTGTCTGTCGTATCTATGTGAGATAAATTTTATGGGTGCTCTGTCTCAAGAGCTAAAGTATATAAGTTTATTTTGATGCAAATTAGATTTTGGTATGAATCTCTCAACGCGTGATGTTGCTAACTTGAGCTATTTAAGATTTACGCAACACCTATGTTTCAATACTTAATGCAAGGATTTTGATGAAGCTTCAGATTCAGTTACTCTTTACCGTGAATTGATGCTGTGTACATTTTGATGTAAATCGATTAGGTTTTGGCACTGCTTTGCTGATTGTTTTTAGGTAGATTTCGTAAAAAATACTACCTATTGCAATCGCACCAGTTTATATATCTATCGATCTATCTATTTATCTATCTATCTATATATATATCTCACTTTTTTATGGACACGATAACTTCTATAATACTTCACCAATCTCCACCAAACTGGTACATAAAATCAAAGGGGATAAAATCTTGGCTAAGTTCGTTAATGGGCAAAATCGGACCAAGGGGGTCGAAATAAAGGGCGTTTTTGTGAAAACCGAAAAAACGCCATAACTTCTTAATTAAAGTAGATATCGAATCAGTTTAAAGTTTATATTACTTTTTAAAAATTGGGCCAAAAGTATATGCATGACAGATTTTTGATAAATTTAGAAGTGGGCTCCAGGGGCGAAAAAAACAGGGATTTTGAGAGAAAAAAATTCATAACTTCGTCAATTTTCAAGATATCAAGTCCAACTAAATTTTTTGTAAATGTTCTTAAAATTATCTAAAACTTTTGTATTTACAAGTTTTTGATAGGACCAAATTTACCGATGAAAAAAATTAAAAACGAAAAGAAAAAGGGCGCTGAAAAAAGAGAAAAATCCATAACTCCGTCACTTTTTAGGATATTAAATCTGATTAAATTTATTTTACATCTTCTCAAAAATATCTACAACTTTTATATTGACAAGTTTTTAATAGGACCAATTCGTATAGCAAAAAGAAATTAAACAAAAATAGGAGTTGGAAAAAAAAACCTCAAATCCAAACTGCTTATATTTTGACTCATTTTTAAATTCATTTTTGATTTTAAACGCATCCAAATGGTAGATCTTCTTATTTAGAAACTGTATAAAGTGACACATTGGTCAATTTTCTGATAAAGACAGATTATATTTCAAAAAAGGCTACCAAAAAGGGTATTTTGAACAGAATTTCCGAAAGTCATCGGGACTGAAAATTTAAGGAAGTGTTCAAATAAGAATTTTTTCTGACTTCTTTTTAAATCCATTTTTGCTCTCAAATGCATCCAATTTACAGATCCTCTTATTTAGGAACTATATAATGTGATGCATTGATCGGTTTTTTTGATAAAGACAGAATATATTTTGAAAAAGGCTACCAAAAAGGGTATTTTGAACAGAATTTCCCGAAGTCTTCGTGATTTGAAAATTTAAGGAAGTTTTCACATAGCAAATTGTGTTTTTTATGACTCGTTTTATAACCCATTTTCGCTCTCAAACGCATCCAATTTACAGATCCTCTTATTTAGGAACTATATACTGTGACGCATTGGCCAGTTTTTTGATAAAGATAGAATATATTTTTGAAAATGCTGTCAAAGTGAGTATTTCGCACAAAATTTTCCGAAGGAATCAGGATTAAACAATTAAGAATGTATTCAAACAACAAATCGGTTATTTTATGACTCATTTTTAAATTCAATTTTTTTCTCAAATGCATTCACCTGACAGTTTTTTGTTATTTAGGAACTGTATAATGTACTGTTTTGGTCGATTTTTTAATAAATTCTGAATCTATTTCAAGATATGTTAACAAAATGGGTATTTGAGCTGAATTTTTCTTAAGATGATTCTGATAAAACCAGTTTTTGCAGAAAAATGAAATTAAAAATTTTTCATAAACGGCCAAATGAAATTATTTAACTGGGTTTATCTCTAATCATATATATATATATATATATATATATATATATAGATTTTCTGAAATGAGCACTCTTCGAAATCTACCTCCGCCTATATGCCCAGCCGACAGAGATTCTTTACGATTTGCGCAACATCTCTATCTCAAGAATTATTGCACAGATTTTCACAAAACTTTATATTCAGTTAGTCCTTGACATGAATCGTTTATGATTTTTTTTCGCTGTCAATCTCTTAACAGGTGGCTCTGCTATGCTGCATTTTTAGCGGTTTATACGAACAGCTATATCTCAATAAATATACTCAAAGTATACTCACAATATATTTATCTTATTTAAAACAACATGGATATCCAAACTATAAAATATGGCACTGAGATATTCTTCTTCTTGAAAACATTATTTAGTAGAAATAATGGAAGTGGTTTTTGGTTATATGAAACATAAGGCATTGGATATTTGACTGTTTTAAATGATGTAAACAAAATAATTTGTTTCAAAGAGATTTATAAAACATTGATATAAATTTATGTTATCTTTTTTAGGAGCCTAGAAGAAAATTTGACTGCGTTCTAAATTTTAATTAAAAAAGTTTTAAGCAAGTTTGTATATTTTAAATTTAAAAAATTCACATTTTTTGTGAAATTTTAAATTGTATTTCAAAAATAGTTTTAGAAGTGTTAAAGAATAAATTCACTTTAATATTAATTTTTTTTTCAGAATTGTCTTTTAAGCAAAAACAAAAAATTTGTTTATTAAAAATTTTGTTAATTAAAAAAACTTGTTTTATTTTGTTGTTGCTAATCATAAAATTCTAACGAAAAAATACAGAAGGAATCATAGAAATTGTAAACTTATCTAAGAATCTATCTTATTTTTAAAAAAATGCAAAGATCTTCGGAATTGTATTTTATGTCTACATCTGTTTTCACCTTTAGTATTTTTCTTTTTTAAAATAAAAAAAACCATAATAAAAATAGCTATTGCAAAATTGTGGTATTTGTATATGCCCCTGTCTCTCCTACAGTAAGTAAAATAAGTCTAGGTCACAACTATACACCCAAGAGTGAAATGATTATGACCACATACATAATAACGTGTTGTCCCCCCTCCTTGACCTGCACAACAGATGCAAATCACCCTGGCATGAATGCCACAAGTTGTTGGTAGTTGACCGTCGCTGAATTGCATTCGTTTTTGAAGCATCGATTATGCACATCTGGGATATTCCAAAATGGTTGTTGTTTTTCTCTGACCTGCCGTTGAATGGCAACCTAAATAGGCTTAGCCGGATTAAGATACCTCGAGTTAGGCGATAAACATGCCAACTGGAATTCAGTATAATGTTCCTGGAATCAGTCGAGCAGAATTCGAATGTTGTGATATGGAGCGCTGTCTTGTACAAAGTCTCCATTTCTATTTTGGAAGACAGATAACTTGTAATGATGCAAATTATTTTCATCACAATGATGTTCTGCAATGATGTTCATATAACCCGCGGTGTTCATGATCTATTCTACAACAACCGCTGATTCCAGTGACGCCCACGAGAACATTCACCAAAGCATAATATCGCCAAAACTAGCCGTTGTACGACTTGCTGTATAAGAGAGAGTAACAATTCGCATAGAATACTGCGTTAACCTAACAGGGCCATCGACATGTTAAAGGATGAATCATACTCATCCAACGAGGCAACTTTCTCCCTATATTCTGTAATCCAGCCACGATGTTCCCAGGCCTAGTGTAGGAATATTTGGCGATGATGCTTGGTCAACAGGAGTACATGAGTGGGACGTTAGCTCCGCAGTCTCGCATTCAACAGTGTCAGCTTTACTGTATGCTCCGAGAAAATTCCACTTGGGCGTGTATTGTTTTATGATGTAAATTGAGCCAGTCTCTGGAGTCTATTTTGGTATACCAAAGGGGGCTAGCCTCTGAAGTTCTTTTTTATTTAATAAAGCATGGGCGTTCAGCGCGATGGATGATACAGATGGTTTCACTGTCATTCAATCACTTTGTACAAGCAAAAAAAATTATCCGTTTCTAATAATCCATTACACGTGAAGTTTCGTAGTCACTCTTTCTGTGTTGTCAGGCGACTAAATTCTGCTTTTCATCAAAGTATCTTCGATCAGCAACCATTACTCTCAAAAGCAGACGTACGTTCAAAAATGATTCCTTAGACTTCCCAGCAGCATTTAAATACCATTTCCAACGGATCGTGTGTCTTCCATGCCATCCAGGCCAATTCATTGCAAAATGCGGGGGTGGTTATAATATTTTGGCTCTTCAAAGTATATGACACCGTTTGGAAAGTAATGAGGAGTAATTGTCATCAATCGGCTTCCTGTATAAGATATTGCTGTTAAGTAACGGAAAATTCTCTGTAAATTAAAAATAATGTTTATGGATTCAAAAGATTGTTCATTTGTGCTCCATTGATGGCCTTGTTGCGAAGACTCGTAGGGCATATCTGAACACCGGGGAAGTATTCTTTGACATGCATTTAATTATATTATTAATTTGTTATTACTAGTTCACTGCTAGTTCAACACTCTCACAAGCTTGCATAAGTTGTAGGAGATCAGCTTTCCATAAATATAACTTTCAGTTTTACAAATAGGACTTTTTTAAAGTGATTTTTTTTCATGCTTTTTGGCGATATTTTTAATTTTTTATTGCTCAAAATACATTACAATTTCTTTTTATAATTCTTAAAGTAACTAACTTTGTTGTACAAACCTTTGAACTCAAAAGAGATAACAGGAATTTTAAATTGAACAAAAGATCTTCCAAAGAAATTGAGGATGAATCAGAAATCCTAGTCAACGTTGATAGAGAATGGGCTTGTCTCATTAATCGAGAGAAGGCTGCACTGAATTTCATGTACGATTTTGCTGATTGATATAACATGAAATTACAATTTGTATAGTAAGCAGGTTTTTATACATTATATATAGCCATACATTAAATAGTGCTTTGAGTTTGCCTAGGTATAGTCTAACACACCTAGTCGTACACACATTGTAGTCTTTCTTCATTGTAGAATCTATACTAGTAAAGGAACAAATTGCTCTGTGTATGTGTGCGATGGCTACCAAAAACTGCGGCAGGTACGAGGCTCATTTTTTGTGAAGTTAGTCTAAGGTTTCTTCTGATGTACCTGAAGCTCAGAATTGATTTATTTTGAATAATTGCAGAGATACTAATTACAGAGTGGAATTCACGCTTATCAAAACATATTTTTTAAATGCTCGGGAATGAAAACGCTTGCACAGGTGCACAAACACATTTACGCACCTAAACGAAAGATGAGGCACTTTTCCGAATTTATTTCTGTTTCTGAATCGTTTTGTTTAAATCCAAATCAACTAAACTGTCCAGCGCACTTAAACTTGAAAGAAATATTTCGAAAGATCGCACTTTTTAACATACAAACAGATCAAAAATATGATCTTATAGTTGAAATTTTCTTCTAATAGATGTTGTAATCTGTTTTAAAAATATGGATTTGAATCCTATCAAACGCAAAAACAGGTCATTTTGTGACTCACAAAGAGAAAATTTTATTACGCTAAAATTTTCTAAACGTGCATATTACAACTTAATCTTATAAAAGCATCTCAATTTATCAGATTTACACCCCCTAGAAAAATTTCGAAACATTCAGTTGGGTAGAAATATTTTTTTACAAAATAAAATTATAAAAAATATTAACGAAATTATTAAAAACAGGACGTTTCACTGCGGTTTTACCTCTGTAGGGTGCAATTCTATAGGTACCGACAAACAAAAAATTAATTCTTTAAGCTAAAATATTCTTATGATATGTGGTTCAAACGGTTTTTAAAAAAATATGCAATTTAACCCATTCAAATTCACCAACAAACACGAATTACATTGCGGATCATGGGAAGTACATTTTTTTTACTCTAAAAGCAACCAAACGTCCGTATTTTAATATAATATTTTTAGAGCATTTCAATAAGTCATATTTACATCACTTACAAAAATTTTGAAACATTCGTATGGATAGAATTACTTTTTATAAAATATAATATATGACATTTTTTACGAATTCAGTAAAAACCTGAGTGTTCACTTTCGGCACGCATAAATTTCAAAAATCAAATTACGTAAAATAAAATACCAAACAGCATATGCTTTCAATTCAATATCTATTCGCGATTTTTTCTTTTAAAAATATAAATTGTGAAAAAATGGACTTAAAGATATAATATCATAGAAATTTAAGTTTCATTTAAGGGTCATTTTGAAAACAGATAACATATTTGAGTACTGAATACCATCACGGGCACTCACAACGCCGGGCAAGTCAACTAGACTTCTAATTATAAAACACTTTCTTTGTACATTAGTTATATACTTTATTTAGATTTAATTCTTAATTATTTTTATTTATGTTAATTTAAAAATAAGATTTTAAACTTTTTTATTTAGCTATGTTATCTATATGCTCTTCATTATTTAGTTATGTCTATATGAGCCATATTTTCTCTAACCATTTCACAAACCCTTCCTATAAATTCTTTATTTTAGCTTTTCTCTTTCCACTTTTTATAGAAAAACAGAAAACTGGCAGTCATTTCCTTATTTGAAATGAAATAAAACGGCCAAAACTATATTTACTCGTATTGAAACTGACTATACAGTATTATTTCTTAGATCACATTAGCCTGCTAAATATTTTCAGAAATCTACCTTTTGGCAGCCATCCCTTTTTCTTTGTGTCTATAATGCTTCTTACAAACAAGTGTCATTAAGTTAGTTTGTTAGAAAACAGGCACTTAATAGCTACATCGTACGATTATTGCTTAGTTTTGATTTTCCTTACATGTGCTTTATTACAATCCTTTTTACGCATGGAAAATAGATATTACGAAAAAAATACCCAGGCGCTTAGAAAAAAAAAATGCAAAAATTTATAAATGAAAAAAATATATATGTATAATATTAAACGAAAAAGTATTTAGATTATTTCAAAACTTTTACTTAAAGATACGCTGTCTAGTGAGGATGTTCACTCGCAATCACATACATCTAGCATCGTTTATTATATCCTTTAACTAAAATGACAGCACGACAAGTACAGATTACAAATGAAAATGACTATGAAAACTATGAAAATTTCCGAAGAATAATGTACGTCCGCTTAGTGACAGAATGTTTTAGAAATACTTCAAGTTCCAAGTGATAAGATTTTCAATATTATCCAACTTTCATTATCGGTAAACTTTGATCTATATGAGCATTTGTGGAAGATGTTCTGAAGATATACAGAATGTTTCTAAACTCATGGTATAAACTTTAAGAGTAGGTAGAGCACACAGTAATAATCATTTATTGTATTGGAATGTATGGGACATAACGGCGCATTAAGGTAAAAACACCAGGGAATAATTAAGCCCCTTTTTTAATTTAAAAAATTTCTCATTCATTCCAGAAAAAATTTATGCTATCCTTTTCTTAACACTTCAGAATAAATAATAAAATTCTTCTTTGAAAAGTTTTGGTATAAAATCGAAATTTTTGAATAAAAAAAAGCGCAAAACTGGCAAACTTATCAAACGAAGTTTATAAATAAGAAAGATAAAATGTTTATTTACAATGTAGTTTACAAGTAAATAATAATGCGTACAATAGTATTACAATAAGTGTTCAAAATTACGCCCACGAATTGCGATACATGATTCGCAGCGTCAGTGGAACGATTGGCGTACACTTCTAAAGATATTAGCCATTTTCCGCACACGTGCAGCAGTTACGGATATGCGAGATACTAGATTTTAGTGTGAGTCAACTGAAGTCTCATAAACAAGACTCTTTAGATATCCCCATAAAAGGATATCAAGGCTCAGTTAATCGGGAGATCGCTGTGGCCAAGGATCTGGTCCATCAAGGATCTGGTCCATCAAGGCCCAATCCATCGTGTCCCAAATGTGGCATTCAGGTATTTGCGTACATCGGTGGTGAAGTGCGCGGGTGCTGCATTAAGTTGAAATCACATTCGGTTACGAATGGTGATCGGAACACATTGCAGCAGTTCTGGTAAAACTTGTTGAAAAAAAATAAGGTAAAAGCGACCATCCAGAATCTTTAGTAGTAGGTATGGGCCAATCAAATAATTATTAACAATACCCGCCAACAAATTCACAGAAAATCGTTGTTCATAAGCATGTGGCTGCGTTGCATGTGGATTATTGGTTGCCCAAAAATGGAAATTGTGCGTATTGAATACACCCTTGCGTATAAATACTGCCTCATCTGTAAATAGAATATGATAAGTAAATAAATGTTGCTGCAAAGCCCACTGGCAAAAGTTCAACCGCAGAAGATAGTCTTCCGGATTCAGAGTTTGTACATGTTGAAAACAGAATGATGAAATCGATTTTCGTTTAACACTTTACAAACAGTTGGATGACTCACACATAAATTCTGTGCAACAACTCTTGCACTAGATTCGGGCCTTTCACTCGCAAAATACAAAATAATTTCTTCCAATTTTTCATTGCGTACAGTGCTTTCTCGCCCAGTTTCCTGCCTGGTGACGTGGAAAGAGCCTGTTTCAGAAAGCTGACAGTGTAAGCGCTGAAACATTCTATGATCAAGCATTCTTTTGCGAGGAAACTGTTTTCTGAAACCATTTCAATTTCAAAAAATTTCTGTTTCTATTTTCAATTCAAAAAATTTCGATTTCATATCAAAAATTTTCAAAGAAGAATTTTATCATTAACTAATTCTAAAAGGTTAAGAAAAGGATATCATAAAAATTTTCTGGTATGAATGAGAAATTTTGAAAATTAAAAAACGGGCTTAGTTAAACCCCGGTGTTTTTACCTTAATGCGTCATTTGGTCTCATACATTCCCATACAATAAATGATTGTTACTGTGTGCTCTACCTATTCTTAAAGTATTTGCCTTGAGTTTAGAAACACCCTGTATATCTTCGGAACATCTTCCAAAAATGCTCAAATAGATCAAAGTTTACCGATAATGAAAGTTGGATAATATGGAAAATCGCATCACTTGTAACCTGAAGTATTTCTAAAGCATTCTGTCACCAAGCGGAAGTACATTATCCTTCGGAAAAATTTTCATAGTAAATAATGTGTGCGTAACCAAAGCATCAATAACATGAAAAACAGAGAACGTCTTCCAGTGGAACGACAAAATAGTTTTCGATCTTCCAAAATCCGATAAATTTCAATTCAGATGGAAAGAAAAATCAAATCAATCTTATTTTAAATACAATTATGGAAAAAATATTTTATAATTTCACCTCTTATCTCAATTTTATATTTTCTGTTGGGCAAAAAATAGTTAAATACCCGTTCATATCACATTAGTTTTATATCAATACATTTTGGGGGATTTCATTAAAATACAGGATTAACCCGAACTCGATGAGAGCCAGAAATAATTAGAAACTACCCAAGTCAAAATGTAAAGAATCATTGCAAACCTGGAGGCATCTGACCGTGAGTATAACCATAATAGTATGGTATACCGGTATGGGGGTAAAATCAAATTTTTCGACCCGATTGCTATGCTGTAACACCAGTTTAAAGTATTTATATTTAGTGCCAATTTTTCAATACCTCTTTTATTTATCATTTACTTAACTGGCCATATAAACCAATCGAATTTTTATTATTATAGCTTTAAATAAAGAAATCTCCAACAAAAAATATTTACAGCCAAAAACTAAAAATATAGTGAAAACCATGCAAGACAGCAATGCTTAAGCATTAAATACGAAGAGGAAATTTGTGTACGTGTAATAAAAAAATATCAAAAAAGTGATGTATATGAATTTTATTGCTTTAAAACGAATCAAAAATAGGAATTTGTAATGTACCAGATTAAATATTTGTAAAATACAAAAAAAATGTTTTTGTAATACGGTAAAGAATAAGGGATAATAGCCCCTTGTGTGATAATGAGATATGATATTTATTGTAATCCAAAAGTTTATTGCACACATTTTTTCAATGGATTCTAATAGAGCGTCTATGAAATTTTGAAGAATGCTGCTTTACTGTTTAAAAACTGGAAACTGTGATAGGCAATTAAACCATTGGTCCAGCTGCAATCAGTTATTCTACACGTATCCGATTGGTCTTTAATCAAGTGTTTATACTGGCATCACAATGTCAAAAATCGGTCTGTTTGAGATCTGGTACAGTACGTTTCGAAAGCATAAGTTGAGGATTTGGAGGTAAGTCTATTTTGGAGTTGAAGACTGAGTCGCTAGAAAAACAAGCCGACTCGGATTCCCGCTACAGTTTTTTTTTTATTAAACAGTTTGAATTGAAATTATATACGTTATATTAAGTTTATAAAGTGAATTATTTTGAATTTTTTCGATTATATCGGACTACCCAAATTGACGATTATCAGTATATATTGCCGGGTACAGAAGAACTTCCTTACATACACAAGGCTGGCCGACCCATAATTGCATTTAATTCTCCTCAGACACGTGGTAGTAATTTGTTTTCTAAAAATAGTAATAGTCATAATAAATATCATTTAATGAAGCTTTAAAATTGCACTTAAATAAAATACAGAGGAATATTTAAAAAAAATTATTTTTCTATTTTACGATTTCAAAATTTTATGATGTTTTTACCACTTTTTTCCTGTTATTCTACTTTAAGTTTCTGGGTGAATCTTTATTTGATTCAGGTTTCCAAAGATATTGTAATCTGTAATATACATTAATTTTTTCTTATAAATATGCGTTCAGTCTTCTTAATTGTCTTAATTATAGAGTCTTAATTGTATATCACAAAAATCAAAATATTTTTGTAGAAATTGATTTGGATCGGGCTGGATATCATTGCTTTTTACATTAACTGGGCTTTTTTCACTGATTCTTTTACGTCCCGTGCATGTACTACAGAAACATAAACGGACAAGTCCGAACTTTCAAGGATTCGAACCCAGAAATTTCGAACCATGCAGCTCTCTAACCAGATTTAATGGGGAAATTGTACATTTCTTAAATTTTTGTAGGTCAAGGCACTCGAAACAGCGTTGTGCCTCCCGTATTGAAAATTTTATGATCTATATGGATCAGAAGTAATGCGAAAATTGTAAATTTCCCCACACCCAGCTTTATTTTATTGTGCACATGGTTCAAAATAAGTATAAATTATAATTATGTTTATCTAAACCAGCGGTACATAAATTAATGATAAAAAGGTGAAATTTTATTACCTTTCTCCTCTTGATTCTCGAATTTTCAGAATCTAATATAAACCTCAAATCGTAAAATTAATGCTGTAAATGTGTACGTTTTTTACCTTAAAATCCACAGAGCCCGAATTATTTCCAAAGTAACAAAATACGCATGTTTTTTGTTACTTTCTTTCTATTTTCATTGGATTGATAGCTAGATAATTTGGATTTGAGGGACATGAAATTGCTGAATTAACAAAGAAGACTTTTTTTTAAACTACCTTTCTTTTGAGGACATAAGAGAACATTCAACGCGAAATAGTAAAATTTTCGATTAATTTTTGTTTCTCATAATTGTCTCCAGTTGGTAACACTAGTATATTATCCAGTCCAAAATCGTTGTTGGAGGCCATTTTTTCAAAGTGAGATTAAACCAAAACTGAAGTCCAGAGTTCTACTACAAGTTAACCCAGGTTTTCATCGGCTCAGATACGACACAATTTCTCACAATTAATCTTATTAAACTCATCTAAAACATGAAATGTAATTCTAAATAGCGTAATTTAATAATGTGCAACTTTATATTTCGTAGATTTTAAATCTTAATGAAAGAAATATTTATTCAGGATACGCTGCCGAATAATTTTTAGATTCAGAAGAAAAGAAAAATTAAAAAGTTGTTTTGTGAAAATTCCTCCGTAAAAATTTTATTATGTCAGAATTTTTATTATTTTTAGATTCCACTGCCAAAAGTGTAATGAAATATGGATTGCAAGAATTTTCAATTAAAAGAAATACTTATTATTCTTTAATACCCGAAAATTCATCTATATCACTTTTAAGTAATTTACGAGTTACGCAAATTTAACATTAATTCAATTTATGAATGTTTCGGAAGAATTTTAAAATGAAACATGAAAATTAAAAATGGAGATTTCTCAAACGACATTTTAATTTAAACTTTATTTATTAATATCTTTCAAATTCTTGAATTTAGTGATTGCTTAATGGACAAAAATGCAACGAAATATCTGCAAAAGCAACTAAAAAAAGATAGGTTATATTTGATAATCAAAGTCAAATAAACATATGGTCCGTTTATTAAAATCATACTCATTTTTAAACGAAGGTATATAATTTAAATATTTAAACATGTAGATATAAATATTTACTATATTATGTAGCGTATTGTTTTATTGTATTTTATATATTTGGTTATTCAGTTTGGTATATTTCAGTTACAATAATCAGTTTAGATTTGCTACATATTGTTTAAATAGTATCATGTCACAAAAACTAAAATTCATTGCGTTAAACATTATTATTTCAAAAAGGAACAAATGTCAAGCATATTAAGCAATGTAAAATTCCTGTGTAATATAGATATATGTAAATTTTGACATTTTTATTCATGGAACTATATTACTTTCACAAGAAATTTAAATTCATACTATCGCAATTCAAAACTGATCGTCAAATAAAATTAAAATCGGAAATTTAAAAACATATTTGATTTTTAATTTATCTATACTATTTATATCAGCTACTTTTTATAAGTTATTAATTTTTAAAGTAGATTTGGCTTTAATTTAGCATAACAAAATTAACATAAATTATTTTGATTGCAGGGGATTTTTTTTATTTATGATTATTTATTATACGTAAATTATATCCAAATAAAAAGACTTGCGTGATTAAATTAAATACGTGGTGAGTATGATTTATTAAATGCATTTAAAAGCTCTGGATGTAAAATATCATCTCTGGATTCAATTTCACGTCATATGATGCGGAGCATCTCAGCCTTTATTCATCCAATAACCTCAGTGATTCGTTATTTTAATTCATAAATATCCCGGCCATTTCTTGACTACATCCGGTATTTGACAACCTCTCAAAGATAAAAAATCTAGGGTTGTTACGTCGGATGACAATGAAGGCCAAGCAATTTGGCGACATCTGCCATTTCATTATCTGGGAAATGTCTCTCTTCATCAATGGTATCCAATGCGGTAGTGTACCATCTTGATGAAAATAAACATATTGTTGAAAAGTAATTTTTTTTTCAATTTTTTTCTCATTTAAATAAATATAGCGCTTGGTACATTCATTTGTTTTTGTTTTATAGAATTTTGAAACAAGCTCAATATTTTAAGCCTACACTACACTGTAAAAAAAAAGGGTCGATCTACTAAAAAAACTTTAGTGATCCTTGTAATTACTAAAAAATTTTTTGTAATCTTGGTCGGTTACAAGAAAATCTGTAAGAATTACTAGAAAAAAGTTAGCAACGAATACAGTTAATAGTTTTATAAATTTAATAGCTATTACTAAAACTCGCTTGGTGTGACCTTGATAGCATAGTGGTTATGGTAACGGACTCCAGGCCAAAAGGTCCCGGGTTCGATACTGGCCTACGCTCCGAATGTATGTAGTGTAAGTACTCGTTAGTAAAGGGATTATGAAAATCCAGTAGGAGCAGGTTGCAATATTTGGTACTGCCATCTATTGCGGTTTTGCATAAAATCTTCCGCTTCAGAAGTCTGGATGCAGCTCGAAGGAAGCTCCTGCCCTTCGGGCCACGTAATGGTTATTAAAAATAATTTTGGAGCTATTACTAAAATTTGCTTGGTGGCTCATACTAAAAATTTTTAAGTTAGCTATACAAAAATTTTTTTTGTTCAGTTTACAAAAGAAATGTTTGTTTCACTTGCAAAAAAAAGTTTTGAATGGTTACTAAAAAATTCTGTGGAATACAAATTTACTAAAAAATCCTTAGTAACCTCTTGAATTTTTTTTACAGTGTATACAGTGTGTCCACTCTCAACGGTGGCCAATGGCTACTTTCTAAAACGTTAATCATAGACATATAATTCCAATTGCGAAAATGCTTTTAAAAAGGTAAATAATTGTTTTTTAAGCGATGTAGGTCAAAAATATTATTAAAAAATTAAATATTTATCCGGTCCCTCGGTCCTAGAAATGATATTTAGTAACATTTTACCACTACTCTGACAAGTAAGACCAAAAAGGAATCATTTATCTAAAATTAATATTGACCGAGTTATGCAAGTTTAAATTTCATGAATTAAACCACTTTTCTGAAACTGAAAACGGATGACCTTGAGTAAGCACAAAGGATGAGTGGAACGCACATGAAGTGCATTAAGTATTATAAAGCAAATCCATTTACAACGTTGTGTAATGGTTAATTCCTAAGCCATTTGTCACAGACGTATAGTTCTAGTTGCAAAAATGTTTTAAAAGCGGTAAAAAAATATTTTTTAAAGAGATTTAACTGAAGGTGCTGCCACCGCATAGGTTTTATGGTAGCGTTAATTTTTATTAATTAACTTCTAGATTGGTTAAAATAAATAAAGAAGTGAGTTTCAAAATTCTTTTTATCGAAAAAATCAAATTCTGAAAAATGGCAAATAATTTTTAAATGCGTCGATTGACTTAATTATAAATTTGGAGATTGTAGTGTTACATTAGTGCAGATTGGTAAAGACTAAGAGAGAAAACAAAAGCGATAAGGCGAAGTTTGAAATTCACATCCTCAATTGTACTTTTAAATACCCGTAAAGCATGATGATGTCACTGCAACGTCGTTGTGAAGTCACATTGTGACTTTGTGACCATCGATTGTCGATGTGACGTCACGTGACGTCGATGTGAAGTCACAGTGACCATGCATGCCATTAGGGTATATTTTATTTTATAAGTAAATAAAGTTGTTAATTTTCATGATTTTTTGAAATGTGTGTTATTTTAAGAAGACTTTATTTTACTTATAGCGTTCGTATGTATGTTTTCTTAGTTCAAAATTTATATTCAAATTTTAGCTCGTTTTCAAATATGCGATCGTGGTTCAATTCGCATACTTCTTAATATCCAATGAATATGGAATGTTAATGCGATTTTAGGTGCGTACCATTTATTTATTTTATTGTTCCACACCAAATTCTATTAATGTAATGAAATTTTAAATATGCATCATTTTGTAATGATTTGTGACTGTTGCTTTTCATAATTTAATTTAAAAAATTCTCTCATTTTTTTAGTTTCTTTTGTGTTGTATATTCTGCTTCAATACATAAACATCAACATAAATTTATGAATAATAGTGTAAAAATTATTTTACTTCTAATGCTTATCGTTAAATTTTATATCTGTTGTCTATTCTTTTTCCAGTAAATTTTAGAATGGTCCCTATTTTGCAGCAGAAAAGATGCTTCAACTTTATTACTCGACAACAGTTCGTAAACAGTTCGTAAACAGTTATTACTCCATAATTTTTAATCGCAGAAGAATGGGACTTTTTTTGTCTTACTTGTTAGAGTAGAAATTTAAAAATAAAAATGTAAAAATTTACTAAATATCACTTATAGAACCAAGAGAGCGCTTAAAAATTCAATTTTCGTAATCTTTTAATATTTTTTTGACCTAAACCGCTTAAAAAACAACGTTTTACCTTTGTAAAGCATGTTTGCAATTGGAAATATAAGTGTATGACAAACGGTTTAGAAATTACCCATTGATCACCGTTGAGAGTGGTGACACAGTATTGAATTTTGTGTTGAATTACTATATTGCACATTTTGAATTATCTTATGTTATCCAGTAGCTTAATAGTCGTCAATAGCTACATGAGAGGCGCCTAAGATGCCTTGATTAAGAAAGAGCATAGCTGCCAACTTTTACGTATTTTTGCTACCACTAAAATTGTACAGAAATTTTCCCTTTGTTTAATCATAAGATTTCGACGATTAAATAAGACAATATTTACTATTGAATTATTGTGCTAGGAAAAATGCGTAAAAGTTGGCAGCTATGAGAAAGAGACTCTCTCAATCAACCATCGAGTACCGAATTCCAATTTAAATACAGACTGTAAATTATGCTCGTTTTAAAATAATAAATTTCTCGGAAACTTATCGTACAAGAATTGCACGAAAAATTATTTCTAGGTTAATTGACAGGTGTAGTATTCATTTATGCTATCGGATTTGGGTTTTGTTATTGGGGACGTTCTCAAAAGGTGTGCACTGTACACACATCATAACTTTAAACTTTTGAATAAATTAATTTAATCATCATTGATTTTAATTTTTATTTTCACTGAATTCTTAAATCTATTCAAAGACAAAAATTGATAGAATTTATATTAAAAGTTTTGTATAAATATCTTAAAATTTAAATTTTTTGACTGAAGTGGTGAAATTTTGGCATTCATAATGTTAACAGTTTCAATGTACCAAGAAAAAAAGTTTTAATTTGTTTCCAGGAGATTCTAATGATAAACAGCAAATGCATAAAGGAAATGGACGATTGTTTTATAATTTTGTTAAGAAATGGCACTACCAATTTTTTGCTTTTTGAAGTTAGAAGGACTTTTCTAGAAAGACTTTTTCTGTATTTTCTTATGTCCAAAAATAACGATCAAAACAAAGCTGTTATTTTCACCCAAAACACGTCAATTAAGTACTTTAATCTCTTATATCGATCTTTAAAATCCTTTTTGTTTAATTTGAAAGTATCTATATCTATTTTCTTAACATTTTTTTGCAATAACTGCACTTTTCCCAAATAAGAAATTGGAATGCCCAAATTGCGTAACGATCTAATCGCCGATTTTTTCCCCCGTAAATTTATCTTTAAAGATAGTCTGATGTCCTGAAACGTATCAGAGATATTTATTATAATGTTTTATCATAAATAATTATATGTTTTGTGTAAATAAAGCGCATTTAGTATTTGTAATATAATTTTATTTAGAAGCACCGTAAACTTTCACGTGAAGATTGAGTAATTAAATGTTTTAATAATTAATTTTCCAGAATAATTGCTGCCTTTTAATGTTTGTATATAAGTTTATAGACGTATATACTGAATTGTAAAAAAAATTGGCCTCAAATTTGAAAATTTTAAAAATCACTTATAGTTAACGTTTAACGATCCCACGTTTTGATAATTCACCATTGAAAAAAACAAAGTTAGGGTTTGTTTTAATATTCGGCAGGCCTCGGCATTTTATAATAAAAATATAATGCTCACCCTTATTTTTTAACCTTTTAAAATATGGTATGAAATACGTTATAATAAAATCGAAAAATACAAAGGAACTTCGAACACAGTCAGTTTAATATTCTGCTGATTAAATGAACAAGTTTCTACTTCGGATAAGTGAAATGGAAAGACATTTGATTCATCATATTATACTTGGAACACAGGAATGTCAAAAACTGTCGCCTTTCATGATTGATCATGCTTTAACGCTGAGGTCAATTGTATTCATACACTTAGAATTTCATGCCTGTCACATAACAAGAATAGCAACTTTTATCACAGAAGCATATTTTCCATTGTTAAAATATTAACATATTAGAAAGAAATAAGAAAATATGTTTATATACTTTTTAAAGTTTAATGGATAATTTGTTATTTATTTATTTATCTATTTATTTATGCATTTATGTATTCCATTGGGGCCTCCGTGGCAGAGTGGTTAAGACTCCACTCTGCTAATCTGGAGGTTGTGGGTTCGATTCCAACTGGCTTCATTGCACGCACACACTTTGTGTGGAGCTCCTGGTTGTATTTCTCTTGTGATGTAAATTTCCTTGTGCTATCTCGTCCCTGTATTTTGACGATGACTTATAAGCAGGCTTTATTGTTGAGAACACAATTCAGATGTAGGTTACTAAAATAAATAAATAAATGTTTTGTATAAAAAGACCTATGCAATATTTCCTAAAAGTTGTACAGTCGTGGAAAAAATACACCCCTACTAATTCTTCAACAAATTATTATAGAAGAATTTTATTGGTACTAAACGATTGAAAATAAATTCTACTTTTAAATAATATGTATAAAATTTTCTTAGGGGGACATCTACATATTAAAATGAATCCATTTTCTTCAATTGTAATACAAAATTTTAACAAGACATTTCAAGTGTTTGATTTATAAACATTCAAATTTGGTGCTTATAATATTAAATTACATTTTCGTATTTTTATTAATATCTTCTGAAATTATGCGCTTAATGTAATAATTTTTTCATGTAGCAATAATCCAAGAGTACGTAAACATAAATATATTGAATTTGCAATTTTTATAATTTTATGATTAGAATTATCAATTATGAAATTAATATTCAAAAAAAGTATGAATTGACACCTACAATTTTTTGAAAAATTTTAATTTATTGAGTCCTGTTTTATAGAAATCCAAATTTTAAAATTTCCCTTCTATGTACTTTCCAAATTATGCTTAAAAACCGCAAAATGGCAGTTTAAGGGGTTGTCTAAGATGGCAGTCACTATATATTTTGAATGTTCTTATGGTATCTTGTAATTTATACGTGGAAACTTGAATACCGCCTAAGATGCCTTAATTAAGAAAGACACTCTCGCAGCCAAAAATCCAGTATCGAATTTCAATTTAAATATAGCCTGTAAAATATGCTCCTTTTAAAATAATTAGCTTTTCAGAAACTTATCGTATACGAATTGCACGAAATTTTTTTTCTAGATTAATTGAAGAATCTAGAATTCATTTAAGCTGTCGGAATTCGGTACTGCTATTGAAAAAAAAAAGTTAGGGTTCGTTTTAATATACGGCAGGCCTCGATATTTTATAATAAAAATGTAATGCTACTTCTTATATTTCAACATTCTAAAAGATGTTATGCAATACGTCATAACAAAATACGAAAGTGCAAAGAAACTTAGAACACAATGAAATTAATATTCTGCTGACCAAATGAACAAGTTTCTAACAGATGTAAATTTCCCATTTTTCATTTTTGGGTGAAAAAAGTCCTGGTTAGGGTTCGAACCAGGGATGTATTGGCTGAAGCCACCAATGCTCTACCGACTGAGCTATCCCGGACATTGGAGGACTATTCCACACAATTAACCTCAACGATCATTTTATCTGGTCTGATACTCTGGATCAGCTCAACAGAATAAATCGAAGGTCAATATATGGAACTGCAGAAA
This sequence comes from Maratus speculifer, assembly GCA_964019185.1. Lineage (NCBI taxonomy): Eukaryota > Metazoa > Arthropoda > Arachnida > Araneae > Salticidae > Maratus > Maratus speculifer. The sequence continues at coordinate 157,226,373 of OZ025289.1, forward strand.
TCGCTGCATACGAAATTATCATGTAATACGAATCACATGCATACGAATGGAAAATTTACATGTGTTATAATATGTTTAAAATTAATCTAGTGTAATTTCGTATGCAGCGATTTTCTGCAATTCCATATATTGACCTTCGATTTATTCTGTTGAGCTGATCCAGAGTATCAGAACAGATAAAATGATCGTTGAGGTTAATTGGGTGGTACAGTCCTGCAGTGTTCGTGTCCGGGATGGTGCAGTTGGAAGAGTATGGCGGCTTCAGCCAATACATCCCTGGTTCGAGTCCTGGCCCGGACTTTTTCTCACCCAAAAATGAAAACTGGAAAATTTACATCTGTTATAATTAATTTACCGATTGAATAATCGTGTTTAAAATTGATCGAACAAGTTTCTATTTGGGATAAGTAAAAGGGAAAGACATTTGACTCATCACATTCTACTTAGAACACAGGAATGTCAAGAACGGTCATCTTTCATGATTGATCATGTTTTAATGCTGAGGTCAACGGAATTCATACACTTAGAATTTCACGTTTGTCACATAGCAAAAATTGCGACTTTTATTACCCAAGCAAATTTTCCATTGTTAAAATATTGACATATCAGAGAGAAATACGAAAATATACTTGTTATACTTTATTATGGTTTAGAATTTTTTTGTTTGATGGATTATTTATGTATTTATTATTATATTTTCATGCAGTATTTATAGTGGTACAGTCGTGAAAAACACATAAACACCTCCTAGTAACTCCTCAAAAATTTAATGTAGATGAAAGTTACTAGTACTAAACGATATTAACACTTTCTTATAAAAAATATTTGCTTATGTCCGACCAAATCTTTCTTCATTGCTTTTCAATATCTACCATCAAACAGCAACATCAAAGATTTGTTTCTGTGTTAAAACCTCACAATGCAAGGCCATTTTGGAATAAAAAATCAATGCTTCCCCTTATGTTTCAACGTTTTTAAAGATGTGTTATAATACACTATAACAAAATCCAAAAAAGCAAAGGAATTTTGAACACAATCAATTTAATATTCTGTTTCTATTTGGGATACGTGAAATGGAAGTACATTTGACACATCACATTGCACTTGGAATACAGGAGTTTCAAGAACTGTCACATTTCATGATTGATCGTGTCTTAATGCTGAGGTCAATGGAATTCATACACTTAAAATTTCACGCCTGTCACATAACAAGATTAGCAAGTTTCATTACACAAGCATGTGCTTCATTATTAAAATATTATCATATTAGAAAGAAAAATTATATATATATATATATATATCTTTATATGTTTTTTTATGGTTGATGGATTTTTATTATTTATTATTTTCTTAACATATATTTATTTGTATAAAAAATCTATACAATATTTCTTAAAAGTTGTATAGTCGAGGGAAAATGTAAGCACTCCTACTAATTCCTCGAATTATTATCCTCAACTACTAATTCCTCAAATTATTATAGAAGAATTTTACTGGTACCAAACCATATGAAATAAAGTCTACTTTTATGTGATGAGTATAAAACTTGTTTAGGAAGTCATCTACTCATTAAAACTAACCCAATTTTTTTCAATACAAATAACCATTTTTAACAAGATGTATCCAATTTTTGATTCGAACCATGCTTAGTCTTCAAATTTCAAGCCCTTTGAATGACAAGTTTTTGAATTATAAATATTTAAAATTTAGTGCTTCCAATTTAATTACATTTTCATATTTCTATTAATATCTCCTGAAATCATATTCCTAATGTGGTAATTTTTCATGTTGTAATATTACTAAAATACTCAGGTATAAATACATTGAATGTGCGATTTTTATAATTTTATAATATGAATTATGACTAATGTAATTAACATCTGAAAAATGTAGGAATTACAACCTACAACTTTTTTGATAGATAATCCTGCTTTAGGAAAATTTTAAATTTAATTTATTTAAAATTAATTTTTAAATATTTTTTTACATATGACTTTTAACATCTTTTGGTTTTTAAGGCTTACAGACCAGTTAATCGCGTAACCAAAAAATTTTAATATTTTCTCATTGCACCTTTTTAGTAAATAGTTTTATTTTTATTAATGAATACTTATATTTTCATTACAATAGAATAATTTGTTTCCTTAGCTTATTTGTGAATTCCAACTTGATTATATTATGACAAATTTGTTATTAATTGTTATTTGCAGATGCATACATTTAGTAAGAGTTCTTATTTAAAATATACATTGTCAAATAGCGTCTTCAGTTGTTTAATAAAGGAAAAGTAACATTAGAAATGCTGTAACATTTTATGTTTTAGAGCTGGAGTTTCTGTATGCAACAGAGGGAAAAAATCTTCCTAAGATTGCAATCGTTTTTAAGTCATGGTATATTATAACTATTGGCAAAAGAAAATCACTTTACGATTACAATTGTTTCGAAATTCACGATTTATATTTTTATGCATTCATTTTGAAAAATGAAATAGTGAATGTATCTGAAAATGTCAAATTCTTAAACGAAAGAAAAAATATTTTCTTGGGAGACACATAATATTATTTATTTATTTATTTATTTATTTATAAAGTACCTGAACCCAATATGGACACTAGGGTGGAGCGAAAAAAAATTTTTTTTTGAAAATCAAAAACGGGTAGGTGCCAAAAGTTGCCTTTATACTAGTACATCAACTGTGTGAAATTTTATCGCTGAAAAAAAATGGCTTAAGTCTGCGCTTTTGCTCCAAAAATCGAAATTTTGGGTAAAATTTGTCATTTTTTGACATTTTTTCAAAAATATTAAAAAATTCCCACAGAGCTGGTTAGTATTTAAAAGTGTTGCTTAGACCTTTATATTTATCTCCTTAACATATTTAAACTATAAAACAATATGTTTATTCCCTATAGCTGGAGCAAAAGAGACAACTTTTAGTAAGAAAACAGCATTACCACTCTATTGGGTCATACAACGAATTATTGTTTTTAATACTACTCTTGTTTTCAAAACTACCTTGGACATGCGTCGTGGAGGTGGCTATATTTCCTATACCACCCGGCCCAACTATTCGATCATCTTGGTACAGTGTTTTATTTATACATTGATTTGTGATTTTCTTTATAAAAATTTGGCATGTTTTCGATGCTTCCACCTTGTTCATCTGTTCTTTGCATCCACATGCAGCTGTAACTATCTTCATGTATATTTTTACAGTTTATACAAAAAAATGACAAGCAGAGTAATGCACGGGAATATTATTAAAGGGATCTATTCGGCCATCTATTATATTTGTCAAACTTACATTCAGTTGATGAATAGTGACTGGAAGTTCTGTTACCACAACATTTTTTTCAGTCAATTGTATTTTTTTTACGTAATGATTTGCTTCAAAGATGATTTCAGATATTTCAACTATAAGTATGCCATCATATATTCTACTTTTGCATTTTTTATATGTTGAGAAGCGAGCTGTTTCATGTGATGGTGATCGTCAGAGAGAATTGCAATGAAAATTTGTTCTCCATTTGTAAAGCAAACGCTGTTGTAAATAACTTTTTTTTGCATTAGTTTTATGCCGTTTTCTAAGTGTTTACGTGTTTAGATAATTTCCTATTAACTTTTAGATCCCCTTTTTATGAGAGGACAACATTTGATGGTGAAATGTCCTGGGCATAAACTTATAATACATAGTACTTTATAAGGGAATGTAAGGATTCTAATCGACTATAAGTGCTCATTTAAAATTAGGAGAATTTTATTTGTCACTGTGAACCATTTTGCATGGGGTAAGCTTAGAATTGTGTATAATATTAACTCATTCGCTACTTCAACTCCAGTGAATTTCCTCTGCGTCAATTATTTGAGAAGTCGATATAAAACATTCTAAGCTACATGGATTCACCGGATCAATAAGGAAAATCTTTGTCTGCGTACTATTCACTTCCTATTGCAATTTTTTTTATAAAATAGGGAATAATTTTAAAAATTATTTTCTCAAATTGAGAAAAAGATACTCAGAACAGACTAGAAATTTCGGTCGGAGATTGCAAATCTAATTCATAAAGAAAGCTATTTCTCAGAAAGAATGGGGGATAGGAATTTAGAAAACATCTCACACAAAAGACAGCTCATAAAGTTAATAAAATTTTCCGCTTTATATAAGCACAGATTGTCAATCAGCGTTTATATGTTCACTCACAAAATGTACAATCCAAGTTTATACCGTGGGATGTTTTATACCAAATGTACTACACACCCAAATAATAGATCTAAAATCTTATTAGAAATTACTAGACTACGGAACAACACAGGAAACGACATAAAGCATACTAAAACTTCTTTAGAAATATTGTTGTTTGACAACAAGTAGTTTTTGCGAATTTTGTTTGCAATCCTCTGTGACAATCGTTATAATATTAAACAGCTAGCTTCTCAGCATATATTCAATGTAATAGGTTCAATAAATGATGACATACTAGAAAATAAATTCATACAATCAATTTTTAGGCAAATCATTGTATATAAAATGCAATTGATTGAAAGAATGCTGTGATAACAAAATTTCCAATCATAATGTACTAATTGCATGAAATTTTAATGAAGATAATAGACTGCTGAATAGGTTCAATTAAGAACTTACCCAATACATTGCTCAGCTTCTCTTCTGTTTTACATGGTATAAAAATATACGTGCAGCAGGTCACACCAGCGTGATCCAAATCATTCAAAGTCAGTGAATATAAAGAAGAGATAAATTACTTTGTTATACAGAAAACTTATATTCGTTTTCGGGAAAAAATAACAATTCAATACATAAATAAAACACTGGGCCTAGATGATTGGATGGTTGAGACGGGTGGGATAATCCAACCACCTCTATCAGTTATATACACAGTAGTTTTGAAAGCAACTAGGTAAGAAATGCATTCAAAACAACATTTCGTTGTATGCTCCAATAGAGAATTTAACGCTGATTTTTCACAAAAAGTTGACATATTTGCTCCAATTATACAGACTACAGATATTGTTTTATAGTTTAAATATGTTAAGCAGATAAATATAAAGATCTAAGCAACACTTTTAAATACTAACCAGATCTGTAGGAATTGTTTAATTTTTTTTGAAAAAATGTAAAAAAATGACAAATTTTACCCAAAATTTCGATTTTTGGAGCAAAAGCGCAGACTCAAGCCATTTTTTTTTCAGCGGTAAAATTTCACACAGTTGATGTACTAGTATAAAGGCATCTTTTGGCACCTACCCGTTTTTGATTATCAAAAAAAAATTTTTTTCGCTCCACCCTAATGGACACCCTAAGGAAAATTTATGTTCTTCACCCCCGTGTACACATGATAGGACTCCAAAAATATATGACCACCATCTCTGAACTGTTGACACTCATTATAAAAATTAACGACCTTGTAATTTTTCTGGTTTAATTTATATGAATAAAAAAAGTTGTTTACAAGTGTCCATATAAGGAACCACCTGTCCCTATTTTGGACATGCATGTAGCATTAAAGACAGATGACTCCATATTGACTTACTTACACAGGGTGTATGGAAGAGCCACTATTACAAGGGATTTTAAAGGAGAGGGCATACAAAAAATATATCTTAAAGTAATGCGGGAGAGGAGGGGAGGGTATATACTTTTTTATCACACTATATATTATACTGAATACTGACATACGACCGCACCAAATTTGGTGCCTCTAGAAATACAGGTAAAACTGCTATGCATTTAAAGATCTAAAACATGAAACTTTGTGATTGTATATTTAGTTGTATCATCAAATAAATTGGTTTTGATTGCTTAAATTTTATAACGCTTCCGAGGTGAAAGTGTTATGCTGTGTTCTAGTGTGATTCACTCGGATGCTACAGCTCATAAACTACTGCACAGAACATCAACAAATTTCATATTCTATTAGAATCGACGTACATTTTATTCTGATTATATTTTCTGTTTGTTTCGGAATAATTGTTCTTGCAACTACTTATAATCATTTCTATAATAGTTGTATCGCAACATATAATGCAGTGAATTGCATTAAATTTAATGTATACGATGCAAATAGGAAAATTATGTTCTAATATTTCTGAGATTGATTGTTCAACAGAGTTGCGATGATATGTTTCATGCCATAAGATTTAAAGAGATATTGCAGTTTCTAGAAAGTACCAAATTTAGTTTTGTACACCATGTCATTGAATGAAAATATAAATGTTATGTATATTTGTATTTAAGGTGCATGGGGTTATGTATAATAAGCATTGTTATTGTGTGTTTTTATTTATCTCACTTTTCAGTGTAACGTTAACTTAAATACAAATAAATGCAATCTAGCTTTTATATATTTGTTGAAATACATAAAAAATGCATAGCTCGAATACTTATTAGTCTAAGAAATGGAGAAAAATTACTCATATCATATGCAACTAATCCAACTGAATTACTCATTTATTAATAATGACATTGCAAAAACAAAGTCTATAAATAGAACAAATGTTTTCGTAGTTCTACACAATTTAATCATGCCAACTATTCCGTAAATTTCAACAAGTATGTTCAATATTTTCGTTAAATTTTACGAATTGTAATATTTAACTTTTACTCTTTCCCACAGAGCAAATATTTTTCGTACATCAACTGAATAACCTACATGCCACTTTCCAGACATAACTGAAATGCAGTCTAGACGAAATAAAAATTCCTGTAACGTACAAGGACCCTCAAGCTTGCCTGCGGTATATTATTTTATACACATAAAAAAAAACTCAAAGGAAACTTAATCACGCTTAGTAATATAACCACTAGTAATGTTAGCCCTTAAGGAATACAAAAATAATAAATCAAATGAAAAAAAATATACAGCTCATATTCAAAATATTAGAATAATTACCTTTTTTTTTAGAAATTGAAAATATCGTTTGGTAATTTAATGTCTTTTAATGAAAATATGCAAACGATATTTTTATTAAGAACTTATTGTTGATTAAACTTACTTGTAATCTTAAATTTAATATCATTTTTGAAAAGATTAATTGCAAAAAAAATTATTTTGAAAAGTCAAAATATTAGAATATTTATTCAAGTGGTTCAAAATATTAGAATATTTCACATTAATTCTCCTTTATTTATTACCAATTCTTAACTGGTGGCATCATTGATTAAATTCAGACTATTTTATTTAAAATCAGTATTCTTTTTTGTAGTTTGTTTCTTTTTCGTCTTAAAATGGGCCGTGTGAGTGATATTCCTGAATCTACTTAACTTCGTATGGTTGATTTGTATCGGCACGGTAAAAATCAATGTTTTATAGCGAATTATTTACATTGTTCGCAATCGAGCGTTAGTAAAATACTAACACAATATTAAAAAATTGGAAAATTTCAAAATAATCGCCGAAATGGTGGCCGAAAACCAAAAACATCTGCTAGAGATGACAGGAAACTGAAGCGTATAGTTAAGAAAAACCATTTTAAAAGTGTGCGATTCTTGCACCGAAAATGGAAAGAAGAAGGAGTTGAAGTTTCTACATCGACAACATTAAGACGTCTCCATAAATTTAAATTTGAATCTCATGTATCGAAAACAAAACCTCTCATGACTGCAAGACAAAAGCGTATAAGATTGAATTGGTGTAAATCAAGGCGTTTATGGAGCAATGAAGATTGGAAAAATATATTATTTAGTGATGAAAGTATGTTTTGTGTTTCATATGGTAATCAAGGTATTCGAGTTTGGAGATTGAAGCAAGAAGCATTTGATAAAGAATGCCTTAAACCTTCCGTAAAATTTGCTGCTAGTGTCATGGTTTGGGGTTGTATGAGTGCAGAAGGACCTGGGAAGTTATGCATCGTCTACGAAAAAGTTAACTCTCTGATATATCAGGAAATTTTAGAATATTACATGATTCCATCATCAGAAGATTTATTTGAAGATGATTTCATCTTTCAACAAGATTTAGCGTCCCCGCATATCTCGGTGTCAACTAAGAATTGGTTCCGCCAACGCAACATTAAGGTACTTCCTTGGCGACCAAATTCACCAGATCTTAATCCCATCGAAAACTTATGGTGTATAATGAAGAAAAAACTTCAAGAAAATCCTCCTTCAAGTAAAACTGAGTTAGGGCACGTATAAAGCCTATTTGGGCTAATATTGATAGAAATGTTTGTAAACACCTTGTATATAGTATGCAAGATCGATTGTACGCTGTTATGAAAGCTAAAGGGGATGCTACAAAATATTAACTACCATTTACTTCACATTCATAAGGTAATATTGTTGCGTAAAATAAAATATTCTAATATTTTGAACCAATCTAAATTTTATTCTAATATTCTGGTGTGTTTAAGGAAGCTGTATACCTAATTTATTGTGCTGTATTTTATATTTTATAAATGTTAAAATCTTATCTAAACATTCCAGATTTAATTTATAAGAAATTTAATTGCATTTACTTAGTATAAAAAATAAATAAATGACAAATAATTTTTTCTTATTACTTTTTCTCAATTATTCTAATATTTTGAATATGAGCTGTATATATTTACTAACCACTTCCATCCTTACCCTGAGTTAACACGGGTTGGTAAATATGCCAATTAATTAATATCTGGAGTAAACACGTGCATGTCATAATTTTCCCTACGATTTGTTTATCATGTTTTTACTCGATATGAAGTTTAAAAGGAAAGAAAATATTCATGTGTAACAGAATAAATTATAACAAATTAAATTATACATAATATTTGATCCGCAGTTTTCCAAATTTTGTGATAGTAAATTCACATGATAAAATGTAATTATGTAATTGAAAAAGAAGTGGTGAAAGAAGCGATTAATCTGAATAAATAGTTAAAATCAATAAACACTGATAAAAGGTTGTCATTCGTTTCCAGTTACATTTTCAACATTTCTAAAATAAATTAATTGCAAGCAAAATATATATATATATATTGGATATATTTTTATTTTGCTTAGTTTACCACTTATGTTTGCCACTTCTAAACTTATCAGTTTAGAAGTGGTACACTGTAAAAAAAATTCTGTAAAGGTACTAAACTTTTTCTAGGAAACTGGGATTCCTAGAACTTTTCCTGTAACGGTAACAGCAAAAATTCAAGTTTCAGAATCGGTTACATGGATTTTTCCTATTATCGTTACATGAAAAGTTCTTGGAATCCCAGTTTCCTAGAAAATGCTTAGTACCTTTACATAATTTTTTTACAGTGTATAAAATTTTGTTCTTAGAATGTTTAGAAATATTACACTGTCATCTATTTTTACTAATTTTGAAAACTATTTATATATAAATATATATTTTTAAACTATTAAAATAATACGAATTGAATATTTCCAACTGAGCAAAAAATTGCCCAGGTCGGGAATCGAACCCGGTTACTTAGCTTAAAAGGCCAATGCTTTACCTGTTAAGCTAACCGGGGGCTAACTGGCTGGGATTTCTCGCTCAGATAACCTTATTGGCCATAACATCTTTTCTGTCATTTAGACAGCTCAGCAGAATAAGCCGCAGGTAATGGAATTCGATAAAACGATGGATACGTAGAAATACTATTATTTTAACACAATCTAACTGATTGGTAAAGTTATCATACGAATTGAATATTTCCAACTGAGCAAAAAATTGCCCAGGCCGGGAATCGAACCCGGATACTTGGCTTACAAGGTCTATGCTTTACCTGTTAAGCTAACCGGGCGATAACCGGCTGGGATTTCTCGCTCAGATAACCTTATTGGCCATAACATCTGGTCTGTCATTTAGACAGCTCGGCAGAATAAGCCGCAGGTAATGGAACTCCATGGAACGATGGATACGTAGATATAGTATTATTTTAACACAATCTAAGTAAGCCAAGTATCCGGGTTCGATTTCAGGTCTGGGCAATTTTTCGCTCAGTTGGAAATATTCAATTCGTATGATAACTTTACCAATCAGTTAGATTGTGTTAAAATAATAGTATATTAAAATAATATCTTTAAAATCGTAATAATACAATTCGGAAAAAAATACTAATCGACTGTAAAAAAAACACAAAAAAGGATTTGAATTTTTTAAGTTTTTATTTTGAAAATGTTCTAATCATTATAATTTAATGAAATTAAATGGTACCCCATGAACTGATGTTGATCATTCTTTTTTTGTTTGAAAGTATAAGTACTTTCAAACAAAAAAAGAATGATCAAAATCAGTTCATATTTAAAGAAGTTATGAGATAACAAGAAATATAAAACTTCCTCCTTTAAAGGCCGGTTAATATTTAAATGTTTGCTATTCCAAAGAAATTTATTTTTAACAAAATATGTAATCGAAAAAAAATATTCGGAAATCAATGCTTCATTGACATTTATGAACTCTGTCTAACATTTAGAATGTTTTCAAATAATTAGATCACAGTTTCAAAAGAGAATTACTCATACCGAAATATATTTTTAAAAATATAGAGAAAGCGGCGAGTCTCTGTTCAAATTTCCTTTAAATTTTTCATCATTTGAAGATCCAGGAATTTTATATCTTATTCGTTGTTTTGAATATGAAATTCTGGCGCTGTAATCTGGGTTCTAGTGACCAAGGTTTACTTAAAATGTGAAAATAAATTTATATAAACAAAGTGTTCAAAAAGTATATCTTTAGTTCTGAAATGTAACACTGCTCTAAAATACATAACATTTACAACAAAGTAGTTTTTGGATTCATTACATCTTATAATCCATGTTCATTATAAAGATAATCTCATAAGTAAATTAAGTTCTGAAAAAAATCAGTGATGTCAAATAAGTTTTAAGATTTCCTTTAAACACATACGGAAATAACTCATGTTAAGATTCACAATAACATATTTTTTCACTCTAGGAGTAGAAATATGCACAAGGCATAAAGAGTCACATAATTTTCTTTCTCGGGATAGAAAAAAACCTCCTTTCCGGAATTACAATTTTCTCTCTCTGAAAAGTAGAGATAAGCACAAGAGGAAGAAACTGAGATGGCTAACTCCGGAGAAATGCTATCTTCAGATTTCATATCTTTCTCCCTCGGGATGAAAAAAAACCTCTTTTCCGGGAATTTGATTATTTCTCTCTCTAAAAAGAAGAAATAATCACATTAGGAGGAAATTGAGGCTCCTCTCTGCGAATATAAAGAGTTTCCCATCTTTCTACCTCGGGATGGAGAAAAACCTCTTCTCCGGAAATAATAATTTCTCTCTCTAAAAAGTAGAAATAAGCACATAAGGGGGAAACTGAGACTCCAGTCTGTGAATATAAAGAGTCTCCTATATTTCTCTCTCAGGATGGAGAATAACCTCTTATCCGGAATTAATTATTTCTCTCTCAAAAAAGTAGAAATAAGCACATAACGGGGGAACTGGGGCTCCTGTCTGCGAATATAAAGAGTTTCCTATATTTCTCTCTCGGGATGGAGAACAATCTCTTATCCGGAATTAACAATTTCACTTTTTCTAAAAAACAGAAATAACCACATAAGGAGGAAACTGAAGCTCCTGTTTACGGAGATAAAGAGTTTCCTATCTTTCTCCCTCGGAATGGAGAAAAACCTCTTTTCCAAGATTAATAATTTCTCTCCGTGAAAAGTAGAAAAGCACTCGAATGGGAAACTAAGGCTCCTATCTACGAATATAAAGATTTTCCTATCTTTTTCCCCTGGGATGAAGAAAAACCTCTTCTCCGGGATTAAAATTTTCTCTCTCTGAAAAGTAGAAATAAGCACATGAGGGCGAAACTGAAGCTCCTGTGTGCGAATATAAAGTTTTCTATCTTTCTCCCTCGGGGTGGAGAAAAATCTCTTCGTCCGGATGTGGAAAGCCCCTAGACACTTGCCTGAAGATTCCTCGGCCTGTTGGAGGTGTTCCTGCAGTGGTGGTATTCCGTCGAAAGAGATACGATCCCTATACGCCAGTCACTGAGAAAACAAATAGTAGAAGCCTTACTAATCAACTTAGATTCTAAACAATCTAGTAAACTTAGTAAAGTTTTGTCTCTTGACTCTCCTGCATCTTCCTATGTGTGCTTTTTGCCAAGAACAAAGGCAATAATTTAGACCACTGTGAAGGCTGAAAAGGGACATAAGTAACAAGATTGTGCATCATAAGATAGCATTTGCGTATCTTTCTCTAACATGAGTAAAAAAGATGATTGAAGATTAGAGATGATAAGTATAATTTAATAAGATTTTGTTTATATTAAAAATCATAAAAAAGCAAATAACATACAGTTTAAAAAAAAGTTACAATTAAATATTATTTTCTATTAGATGGTGCGAAAAATTACACTGTGTGGTATTTAGAAGTAAAAAAAAATGCGTAGAAAGCTAAATGTACTGTAATGTTTAGGTGTTACTATCGGCAGTACAACGTTAGGTCATTAACGGATATAGTTTTCTTAGTTATACAGATTTAACCATCTGACCGCTGAGCAAAAGGGCAAAATCGTAATGTTTTCATTGTAATTTATTTTAAATGTTAATAAAACAGGGATTTTCCAACATAGTATAATTTTTTTGTTACGTATATCCTTAAAAGACTTGAAAGTATCAATCATAGCTTTATTTGTTACAACTGGTTTATATATTAGTAGAATTATATTAATTAAAAAAAAAAGCTTCAGTTTTAGTGAAAACTACAGCGTAGTGAACATATGTATCAGGTCGCGGCAGTGGGAAGGTTAACTGAAAATTCTCTTAAGATATCGCATTTAACATTTTTATCATTTTTATAGAAAAATATTATGTGAAAATTAATATATATGAAAAATAAAAAGATTTATATGTAAGCTTTTATTTTCTGATAATTAAATGTTCTTTCTTCCCAGCTAATAATATCATATTTTTATTCTTATGTTTTGCTATACATTCTTTTCATACATTACATCTCCATTATATTTCATTCAGAACATTCCAGGTAATTTCTTGCTTGTATTTGAAATAACGGAAAAAAGGATTTCTTAAAAGCTAAGTAATATTCCGTATCATCAACAAGTCTTTTCTTCATGATCACAATATGAACTAAAGAAAAAAAGAGAGAGAGAAGGCACGTTACAAAAACGGTGGATTAATTTAGAAATCATTTCTAATAATTTACTAAAAAAGTCTTTAAAAAAGTGGCAAGCACCGTCAATTCATTGAAAATTTTAAAAAAGAAATCTATTAAAAGTTTTTTTTTAATTAAAATATTAAATAGTTTTTCGATATTTTTGAAGGATTCTATACAAACAGATTTTTAGAATATGATTTCCATTTTATGAACTGCGTAAATTAAAAAGACAATATGAAACAAGTAAGAAAAATCATGCTTCAAGCATAGAGTAGGAAGCACTTTCCAACACTTCTTGAAATATTTAACAAAACTCCGTTATCCAGGGAAATAATGTATTATTGTCCATATCCAAATATGTATTCTAATACTTTTGAAAAGCCCTGTATTTGATCTGTCGGTTAATATATAGACTATATAATGATAAAATTTAGTTTAGCAAGAAAACGCCTAACTGGTTTTAATTTTCCTTTCAGCAATTTATGCTAATAGATGGAAACATACTTGAATACTTTTGTTTAGCCCTTTAAAATACATAGTACCTTTAATAGACGAAAGTATTTTGCTAAAGTTTAGTTTAAAAATAAATTCTCCTTTAACTACTTATATCAAATTTCCAAAAATTATCAATCAAAGGTGACAATGTATCCAGTTCTTTGCGTGACCCTGTATATCCTTTTATCTATATTTTACAAACATTTCCTTGAAAAAAAAATCCAGTTCTTCGTAAAAAGGCATAACATATTTAAAAAACCCCTTTAAGTAAATTCTGCTCATATTCATTAACCGTTCCGGGATTTTTTGTGTAAGCCTGTATATATACACAGTGCAACAATTAGCATTATATATATAAAATTCCTCCGTGTATAACGATTCCGGGGTCAACCCATCCACGAGAAAAAACACTTATTGTGACCAATGACAAATTCCATTGTGAAAAATTATCTCCGATTTTAAAGGCTATCAATTTTTTTATCCAATGCAAACGTTCCAGAGTCGTAGTGGAGCGTTCTCATTTGTCAGATTTACAGTTTGAGTAAAATAATGGCATAGCATATGCCGCTAATGAATTTCACTCACAAAATTACAGTAATTATTTCACAAAAAACATGCAAATTAACATGCATTAGTAATGCAAAACATGTACTAATAATGCTATTTTAAAACATTTCTGAATTAAATATTTTATACCATTAGCTAAAACTTAAAAGAAAATAATTTATAAGATCGAAAACAAATGTCAACAATAAAGAGTAAATAATCGTGATTCGTTATGTGACAGTGAAGTCATTCACGGCTGTAAAATAAATAAATAAATAAATAAAGCAACACGAATATAAAAATTCTAACAATATTGAATTTAAAACGCACCTTTGCTTTTTTAAATAAAAAGTTTTAATTGAACACTGTTAAAAATTTGACTGATTTGCTGCATCGTCATTACACAGCTTTTATAGAAAATGATTACTTTACCGTATTACACTGTTAAACATTTGACCCATTTGTTTCGGCGTCACTCCACAGCTTTTATAGAATATCTCTTTCATGGCCAATGAGAATGCTCCATATCACAATAAAGTAACCGCTTTATATAAAAGCAGTGGAGTGATGCTGCAGCAAATGGGTCAAATTTTTAACAGTTGATGCAGCATCACTCCAACGCTTTTATAGAAAACAGTTACTTTGTGTGTGTTACTTACAGTGTATTCTATAAAAGCTGGGAACTAATGATGCAGCAAAAGGGTCAAATTTTTAACAGTGTACTGCTAAAAATGTGACACATTTATTGCAGTGTCACTCCACAGCTTTTATAGAATGTCTCTTTTATGACCAATGAGAATGCTCCATAACACAGAAAAGTAATCTTTTTCTATAAAAGCGGTGGAGTGATGCTGCAGCAAATGAGTCAAATTTTTAACAATGAAATACAGCACTTCGGATAGAATATATTATTTGAAGTCTTTTGTGTGTCCCTGTAAATGCTATGCACTGTATATTATACATGAAACAACTCATATTAATCCTCATCAACGTCTATCAATTTGATTAAATATGAAATCGTTCACCATAATTAAAATATGTCGCAAACAATACCCCCCCCCCCTTTTATTATTATCTATTGGAATTCTTTTGTGTAGCCCTGTAAATGAATAATAACTATTCTTTTCGCTGCATTCTTTAGAAAATGCATAGTTTAGTGCATTTTGCATATAAATTTGAAGATATTTTACAGGGTGTAGTATCTTTAAAATTCATTTGAAACGATTTTTCCCCATAGGCCGTAATGTAATGAAACTCTTTTGACTGTCCCTGTGAATAAACTAATCATGGCAAAAATTTCATTTTCAATAGGGTTCGTGCTTGGCGAAACATCATTAAAATCCAAAAATTTCTCTACGATTCGAGTATATTTACGAGATTTAGAGCGCAGACAATCCTCCAGACGGCCTGACGGACAGACGGCCATACGGCCAGATGGCCATACGGCGAGACGGACAGACGAATAGACGGACAGACAAACCGAATGCATAAGCACTTTTCAACTTTGTTGGTAAGCGCTAAAAAAAAACGCATCTTTTTTTAATGATACATGCAGTTATCAATGTACAAAAAGGCAGAATACATTAAAAGGAATAAAATACTGTGTATCTGAATATATCTGAATATATCTGATATATATCTGAATTTGGAATAAAATTGCATTATGTGTTGTTAGATCATAGGACTATAGGATGAAATATATTGTAGAAAATATCAAAATTGTGCTTGTGGAATTTTGCAAAGACTTCACAAAAATTAATAGAACATTTTCAAAATGCAAAGTAGCATTTATTTTTATTTATTTATTTATTTTTTAAGGCATGATATTTAAATGTTTTTTTATGGCTGCATACTCTGGAGCCATAAACATTACGTAAAACATAAATATCTACATAAGTAGGTATATGGCCTATGATAGTTTTTAAATAAAGTTTTTTAAATTTGTCAATTATTCTGCAAGACTTTTCTAGATCTTTATTTTTGCGAAATGATATTATTTGACATAACAACGAATCTCACTATTTGTTAACTGAACGTATCAAATATATAAATTTTAAAAATGTGCAGACGCAATATAAAATCCTTATTCGCAATCTTGTATAAGCTATGTAACTTATTACTAAAAAAGTGGAAAAGTGTGTTTCTTGATAAGAATGTTAAATAATTTTTTTTAAAAATTGAATAAGTTTACGATAGTTTCACAGAAAGATTTTCCAACAATCTAAATCACAAATAGAAAAAAAAATTCTTAAACTATTTACTATCCGATATTTCTGACAAACGATAAATAATAATTTAAATATAATAATAATTTAAGTAATATCTACGTTTTATAGTAGAAATATTGATTAAATGTACTTTGCTTCAAATAATCACAATTACAAAAAAAAGATTATGGTAAGTTTATAAACAACAATAACAAAGTCATAAATATGCAAAAGATAGCCTGATAAATATAGTCTGAAAAGCGCCAAACTTAACAACTTCTCGAAATATTTCGTTCTTTTTGGGATTTCTATTCTGATTATATTCTAGGAATAGCCTTGAGGAGAATTAAATTTTAAAATCTGGAAGTGGTTCTGACATTACAGTTTGTTGAGTGAGATATATATATCTCACATCTAAATTTAGTAGTTGAACTTGATGGTTTTAAACGCTTCTTATTAAAAATAATGAATAGATAACAAAATAAGAGTTTGTATTAATAATTTTTTAGTGATTGCAAAAAAAGCGTAAAGAGAATTTTAAAAACAGAAAAATAGTTTTAATTTAATATCACTCTAGTTTTAATTTAATATTTTATATGATATCGCTGATATTATATAAAATAGAAAAACAACGGCTCTTGCAAAATTAAATCAAGAAGAGCATTTCCGTATAAATTTTAACGGGAAAAAATATTTTTTCCCTTCAAATAATATTATCCATCCATTATAAAAAAAAAAAAAAACAATAGAGATTCTTAAATATAAAATTTCCATATGTAACGATATAAAATAATTAAACCTACCAAAACTGTGGCACAAATTGCTTAATGTTTAAGAAATTGAAATCCATGTAAAATATATAAATAACGTTTTTCACAAGAAAAAACTAAATGATGGCGTTTCTATTCAATACACCATGGGACTTGAAACTCTGGAATATCATTTTTTAATTCGTTTTGAAAATGACTTGGCGATGAATTGAAACACATGTGAACATTTAGATAAAACTATTTTTTTGTGGGATTTTTTTATTATTATTTCATTTACGCCTTTTTTGGCCGTCAGGAATTCTATAAAAATAATTAAATAATTTTTTAATACATTTTAAATGCTTTGTAAATTTTCGGAAATATTTGCAAAAAACATTTTGCAATGCTGATTTTAATAATAAACTTTCTGTTATCACGTGAATCACTAAAATAGTACTTTATATAAATGAAGTGTGACAATTGAAATAAGAATATTTAAAATTTAGTTGACGATACGCTAATTAAAATATTGTATTTATAATGTTATTGCTATAATTCGTTAATGTGCATGACATACTTTTTAGAATATTTTTTTCAATACAAAACAAAAAAGGAAAGTATTGGACTAGGCTTATCATTAACCACTTAACTGATTTGGCCGTACGTCGTATGGGTATTATTAGTGTTACGTATATAGGGTTCTTTCGATCTTATGGTTAGACAACTTCAAACTCTTTTCTCTTAGAAAAGTAGAAAATAATTTATTTACAGATCTTCAGAACAACAGAGTCTTCGAAACTCACAAATATCACTAGATATTCAAAAATAACTGTTCAAATCTATCGTACAAGTGCAGATATAGGTCCCAGAGACTCTTTATACAACGTCTCAACACTAAAATCACATTCAAAATAACGTAAATAAAGCTCAAGCAAACTTGCTTAAACAATACCCTAGAAGTTCACTCAATGACTGACTGGTAAATAATAACAACAACAGCTCGTATCGCTCTCCTTATATAGGCTCGTAGCATGCGCCGGAAATTTTTACAACCTTCTAGAAAAATCCAGAAACCAAGGAAAAACATTCAATGTATCAGTAGACCTAAGGGGGGGGTTACCATAGAGAGGGAAGGGTTACCATCGCCAACAATCGCCAAGTTTGTCGCCAACTTGGCGATATCTCTAATATTTCGCAAAGCTGCCATAGACATTCACTGAAAATAATAGACAAGTTTGCTTGATAGCAGAGACAATGTAACTAAAACTAATATTAGTAAAGAAATGGAGCTTAATAAGATTATTTACATTATTTTACAGTACAAACACTAACTATTTACAAAATTCGTAACATTAGTTTCCCTGATCCATCACGTAAAGCATATTGATCCCATTATGTTTTTAAAATACAGTTTCATTCTAAGTAATTGCAGAAATGTTCCGACTAATTGTTAGGAATATTTTAGCTTAAAATAAGTGGTGTTAATCCCACATTTTATATTTATGATACGTAAAAAATAATCAATTAAATGGGTAATAATAAATTTTAACACACACATCGCTATCCAATAAACTTTAGTCTTCAATAATATTCCAGTTAAAGAATTAGTTATTTTATATTAAGAACTGCTTCTGACGTAAATCACAGGCTGTAGTTTTACGTTAAAAATATAATACAACATAGAGCGAAGCAAACTCATTTTAATAAATTTCTTGCAAAAGTTAAACTGTATTATGCTATTTTTTAAAGATATAAAAACACGCTGAAAAAGATCGATCTTAAATCTAAGAAATATTTTTGGAAGTATGGAAGGTTAAGGTAAGTAAAAATCACTTCATCAAGAAATTCTTATAAGAGGAAAATTTAACAACAACAACAACAACAAATAAAAAAATAAATAATAATAATAATAATAATTTAATCTGTTTTAAAGATAGACCTTAGGAACTTGCGGTGTGCATTATTATTTTTTGTTCACTTAAGTAATTTTTGAGGACCTTTTTAATTGTTTAATCAATTTTTCTATTATTCCAATATTTTTTTTTATGTTTTCGATGAACATATTATTTTAATTTGTTATTAATTTTAAAAACAGCGCTGATAATAATATTTCCTATCAGATAAAAAACATTATATACATGTAAATATTAAAATAGAACAACAGCTTTCAAATTACATCGCTATTACCTTTTAAAAGGAGTAAAATTTACAAACTTATATCATAAATATCAACTTGAGGGAATCAATTATAAAACATAATTTTGTTTTTTAAATTATTGATACAAGATACAAAACAGAAATTTATTTATTATTGCTTTACATATGATCTCCTGAACATACATTATCCAAGGAATTGGAAGTTTTTCGATGTCATTATTAGTTAGAAAGAAGAAGGACGAGAGCTAAAAGCGCACAAAAGTTTCAATCGCAGTGTCACCGCTGAATCGTTCATTTTCTAAAACTAATCGTCCTCCTTACACCTGCTTCTTTTAAACGCCCAAATATGTGATAATCATAGGAGGATTAGAAAGGCATGTAGAGGAGAGTGTTCCAATGTTGTACAACGCATTTACTTCATTTTTTAGCGAGTCAGTCTGACTGTATAGAAATGGACACTGTCGTAAAGCAAAATCATTTTTTAAATCGGAAATTGACGTCTTTTGTGCGGATATGCACGTTTTGTTTAACAAAACAGCTTTCAGTAACAGGCAACACTGTCAAAGATGTCCAGGATGGCGCAAATGTGTTTCTGAGTCAAACTTGTTCGAGGGCAGCTGGCGTGGGTTGCGTTTTCAACTCCTGATTTTCTTTCCACAAACTACATATGCCAGTCATACACTTTTATTTTGTTGAAGCATACCCCTATAAACTGTGTTTGAAGTCTTCGTCAGAATTCAGCCGGTCTTATACTTTCATTTGTGAGAAGTTTAACGATAATGTGTTGCGCAGCAATGGGGTGAATCTTTTGCAACTTCACTGTGATAATGACTGAGGAACGGAGAGAGTAGAATACGTACATATTCATGTGACATCCCTACATAGCATGCGCAGAGTTTCCAACGCTCTTTAAATCTCGCAGCTGAAATTTTGGTTCATGTTTTATTTATCCTCGTATTTTTATATTTACTCGTAAATATTAAATTGAAATAAGATAATTTCGTCATATTTTAAATTGTCATATTTAAATTTGTATTTACCTATGTATTCAGCTTTGTGCACTTTAATCTTTAACTGCGCCGTATAACAGATATTTTTATTAAGTTTGTGAAATATTTTTATGCGTTTTCATTTTTTAAAATAATTCATTAAAATAAATCATTAAAAATCATGTTACCTGTAAACTCAGTTCATGAGTATATTTATTTAAGTTATGCTATTAATTCTTTGAATAATTGTCTAATGTTCTTATTGCAAATTAATAATTAAAAAGCTATAAATGACTAATATACCCATTAATGTACTGCAATTTAAAATATAGTCTTGCTTAACGTCAATTATTTTATGATTTACATTAATCTAAACATATGTCAAGTTCTTAGTTATATTATGACAAATCCCTTATCCTTCAAAGGGTTTTTTTCATAGAATGTTTACCACTTTTTTTCTTTCTCTTTTTTTGGTTAGAACACTACTCCATCTTACTAATACCATGTAAACACGACAATGAACAATAGGAGAATTCAATCCTTTTTACGAGAAAAAAAGTTATACTTTATGTCAAGAAGCACAACAATAAACTATAATACACATTCTTTTTTTCAATAGAATTTGCTGGCATAGAAATGTCAGATAAAGTCACGAAATAAAATGATTACATATTGTTATAAAAATATTACAAAAGATAGAGATAGAAATAGTTTTTTAGATTATTTTATTTGTACTTTAGATCATTTTTGGTACTATTAAAATTGCAATAAAAATTATGTAAGAAGTTAACAAGGGTGTCTGACCAAACTTCATCACAATCATGATATGTAAGAAATTTTACATTCAGCTTATTGAAACTTTAGCAATTATTAGAAACTAAAGACAGACTATGTACAGAAATTAATTTAAACTGGAGACATTTTACTGTAACTCATAACAAATGATATACCGGGTGATCCAAAGGTCAGGACGAACTTTTAAAATGAATAATACGAAAACGAATCAACATAAAAAGATATGGTTTGCTCCAAACGGATGGAAAAGAAATCGGGTTTTGTTTGGCAAGGAATAAATATAGTCCTATTGACGACCAACGGTATCACTAGCATCACTGAAGATGCCATTCGCCAAAATGTGTCTGCATAACGCAAGAAATGGTACTAAATGCGGTGAATGGTGTGGTGCCTAGTCTCACAGCTGCATTTATGAATGATGGACAGCATATTGAACATTTACTGTAGTACTAATTAACTATAATTAAGCTGAGTTATAAGTTGTCAATATTTTTTCATTTGTAAATCGTCTTTTGGGGGAATAAAACTCTATATCGCGATATGTTTTTGTTCGCCAACAAAACTATTTTTTTGTTCGTTGTTATACAAACCCGGTTATTTTTCCATCCGTTCGGTGCAAACCGTATCTTTGTATCTTGATTCGTTTTCAAATTATTCATTTTTAACACTTTCCAGCAAAGTTGAAAAGTTTTTATGCATTCAGTTTGTCTGTCCATCTGCCCGTCTGCCTGTCTGGTCGTCTGTCCGTCCGTACGCGGTTTAACTTCCGTAAATATACTCGGATTCTTCTGAAATTTTTATATGTTATTGATGTTTACAATAGCACGAATCCTATTGAAAATGAAGTTTCTACTACGATTAGTTTATTTACAGGGATAATCAAAAGTTTTCCAATACATTACGGCCACTGGGAAAAAACCGTTTCAAATGAATTTTGAAGGTGTTACACCCTGTTAAACTTATTCAAATTTACATGGATTCTCAAAGTGCACAAAAATACGCATTCTGTAAAATATGCTGTCAAAATAATAGTTATTATACATTTACAGGACCATTCAAAACATTTTCTTTACACAATAATAAAGGAGGGAATTGTTTGCGACATATTTTAATAATGTTAAATGTTTTCAAGTATCATAAAATTGATATACGCCGCTGAGACTTAATACTTAACGCATAATATGAAGTGCATAGCTTTCACAGGGACACACAAAATATTTCAAACCTTATATTTTTATCCGGAATACTGTGTATTATCGATGATAGCTGATGGATGGTTGGAATGCATTTTAAGTTATGATATGCGCTTTTAAGTTTTAAAAAATGTCTGCAAATTAAATGGTGTATATAAATATTTTAGTTGATATACAGGGTTACACAAAAGAGCTCATAAAGGTTACTGAATATGAGAGTAATTAACTTAAAGGTGGTAGTTATGCATTTTTACGTTGAACTGCTTTCAGTTTACCGAGAAATGTTTGTAGAATATAGATAAAATGATATACAGGGTCACGCAAAGTATTAGCTACATGGTCGCCAATATGTGATAATTTCCTAAAATGTGATTTAAGTAGCCTTAAGAATGTGTTTGTTTGAAGTAAATATTAATTAAATACTGGCGTGTAGTAAAGATACTGGATAAATTACAGGGCTGAACAAAAGTATTGAAGTATTTTCCATGTATTAGAATAAAGTGCTCCAAGAGAAATTTCAACCAGTTAGCATTTTCTTGATAAACTAAATTTTCCCATTATATTGTATATATATAGCAACCGACGGATCAAATACAGGGCTGTTCAAAAGTAATTCAATACATGTTTGGCTATGGACAGTAGCATATTATTTCCCTTAATAACAAAGTTTTGTTAAAGATCTCATGAAGCGATGGAAAGTGTTTCATAATCTACGCTTAACGCATGATTTTTCTTACTTGTTAAATTTTGTCCTGACTGTTGAATCACCTGGTACATAAATTTAAATGCATTTGGTGCAATATATTTCACTAAATATTATTATTTTAAATATTTTGGAAATGAACTTGGGAATAGTTAATATTCTTTACATGATGTTTCTCAGCTTCATGCATAGTACACATTTTCTCAAAAAATAAATTAATCATTTAATTTTAAAACCGCAATGGTATGAATCTCCTTTTTAACGTTCATACAAGTATATATGTACTGAGTATAATACCAAGTACAGATTTATGAAACTTTGTTAAGGTCAAGATGGTTATGCGTATTGAAGAATAAAGTACATACGGTACAGCGTATATAAGAAACTTGCGCCAGTGGTTCAACTTAAACACTTTTAAAAGGTTTATATTCACTGCGGGAAAGAAAAAAAATTCTTCTGTGAATCAGAGACTTTGAGAAATTGTTTCTAGTGTCCAAATTCATAATATTTTATAACAACTATAATAACAAATTTAAGAGTATAAAACATTTTAAACTGTTTTAGAAAATTTATATAAAATTATACAATTTAATTCATTAAAACTTTGACATGACATGAATTGATGTAGAAAATAAGAAGTTCATAGGTGTTAAAAAATTTAGACAGATTATTATGGTAACGCCAACGATTTTCATCCTGTTTTGCCGTTCAATGAGACTAAACTGATCAAGTCCATCGGTGTTAAAGGTAAATATGCATACTTAAAATATACGTTTACAAATATATTCTTATTAGTATATGTATTTCATATCGAAGTTTTATACGCATATAGGGTTAAGCAGGGCAAATGGGGCATGGTTTACAAAGAGGCTAATGAAATTCCGGCAATTTAGCTTCCAAAAACTAATGTTCATTTAAATTAAAGTTTGGACCACTGTAAATGAATTCAGTTTGTTTCACTATATCCGAAAAAAAATAAAACAATTAAATTTTAATGTCAAAAAATAAATATATATGTGTTTAACTTTTTTTTATGGTTCCAGTTTCCCCATAAAAATGTAGTAACTGGATCATCAGGGTGTGTGATTCACACACATTTGTGTGTTTTAATATGGTGTATCGTATCCAGTTTGGAAAAGTGTAAACACCATAAAATTTTTGAATCAGGCATATTATGTAATTTATGCATCAACTAAAGAGCGCTGTAAGAAAAAGCTTTGCTGGCAAGTTGAAGAAAAAGATTACATGTTAAATCCAAGAACAAAAGACTACGTAAGAATGTAAATACCGTGTTCTCCTTTTTTTATTTCAATTGAAGTGCGATATGTCCAATAAAACTGCCTAGAATGTACCCATGTTTTTGATACTGAGTAAAACTATTTTTGATTGGTTTCGACAACTTTCTAATAATGTTACTTTGTCTTATATACATCTCTTTATTTCTATCGTAAAATTTTAAAGTTTGGCTATATCACTTATGAAATTTGTTTTGATACTTACAATATGATATTTAAAATTTTTATTATGTAATTTTAATGACATATTACACAATTTTCTTTATTTTAAGCAAAAATGGAGAAACTAATTTCCTTTACTAAGAGAAATAAAAAAATGTATATATTTATAACTATTGGGGTAACTGGACCCAATATCGTCCAGTTACACTAGACACATGTTCTAGTTACCCCATTAATGAAAAATTGATGGGGTAAATGGAACATCAGCCTTACATTATATACATGAAATAAATATGTATAAATAATATTAATGCAGTTATGTGTCTATTATTAAAAAAAGATTGCTTAATAAAAGTATTTACAGTATTTTAGTAGAAAAGTCGATGCAGTTCTGCAAAACCAACACTGTAAAACATTTGAGTAACGTTACTCCATCAAATTGGTGGCAGCCAAGTTTCCACCAGTTTTATGGTGGCATAACCGATGTGACCGGTTTAACCGATATAACTGGTGCAACATTACACTAATATGTAATGTTACACAAGTAACACATGTTAAATTTTCTAATAAATAATGTTTGAAATATTTAAGATTTTGATATCTTAATAGATAAGAAAAATGTTTAAGATATTCAAAGAAAATGAATATTTAAATTAATAAAGAAAATACGAAGCTCTGTTGGACTATCAATTCAAGCAATATTACTAACGAAACATAAATTTTAAAATTTTCCGATATTTACAAATTAAAGAACATTAAAAATAGTATACATTAAATTTAATACTCCAGTTTAAAATATCAGTTTTAGTTTCCATATATTTAAATTATTTTTAAAAACTAATAGTTTATTAGCAGTTTATATATATTTTTTTACATAAATATGTTTGTTAGTGTTTTCTTTTGTAGAATATAAATAATTCCATATACTGACGACAAAATACAGTACACTACTGCAACTATTTTAATGTTTACCTAGTGAATATTGCTTCGATACTATACAAAGATATAAAATAGATTTATTATTGTCAATTGACATTCCATTAGACTTTCTTAATAAGAAATCAAGCTAAATGCACTTGATTACCTTTCTTCCATTCTGCCTTTATATTTTTATACAAGTAATAAAAGTAGCTTATTTTATAAAAGAAAATCCTATAAAGGTTTCATTGAAATATTTTCAATAAGCATTTGATGCATTCTTTTCAGACAATTCAAAAACATAAAATACATAGACAACATAAAATTGTTTATTTATTTTCTGTCTCTTCCTAAGCGAAACTGCATAAATTATACAAAAAAAAAAAAAAAAATAAAAAAAAAAAAAAAAAAAAAAATTGCCGTTTTTGTTTAATTTTAAGGACGTTTTCTATGGATTATAAAAGAGAAATCAAAGTTTGCTTCAATAAATAAATAAATATTGAAATAATACACCTTGTGAAATTCACCATAAAATAAAAAAATAAAAAGCAATACAGGTTGTGTTTCGAGCTAAACCAATACATCTCGTCATCCCCTGAAGGTCAAAGATAAACTCATCGTCTTGACTTAGGTAATGTTAATTTGATCAAAGACGATCATCTAATTCATCTTTGACTTTGTGCCCTTACTGACACGCGTCTGCTCTAGCTGATGACGAGCTGTATTGTTTTAGCTCAAAACGCGTCCTCCACTGTTTTTTTATTTTTTATTTTAGGGTAAATTTAACAAGGTATATTATTTCAATTATTATTTATCACTAGTTTACTCGTTTTGCGATTTTTTTCAATTAAATAAATAAATAAATATAATCAAATAATTAAAAAATTATTTCCTTGCCCGCATTTGCAAGTTTTTTCGTTATTTATAAATTTAAATAAACAAAAAGAAAATGTTATTTGCTTTCAAAAGATTAGTGATCCATATGGTTAATATATTATTTAAATTTGTACTTAAAGATTGTCAGCAAAATTTAACCATAATTACAATACATGATAAAAAATTATACACATATCACACATATAAACATTAAATTTATGTGTAATCAAGCTAAAATGTATTGTTACTCCACCAAAAAGGTAACTGCAATAAATATTTCATTTAATCTGCATCCTGGTAATCAAACTTTTCGACTGTTTTTCTTTGATGATTCATTAATATTATTTTAATTGATTTTATTGTTCTTATGATTTTTCATGTAAATTATGAAAGAATTTATATATAAATACAAATATTGAAAAGTAAATTAATACTCAATACTATTTTGCTAAAAACATTTTCTAAATTCATGTAAAATATAAAAAGCTATGTAGTTTGTTTATCGATAGTTATAATCTAGATAAATTGATTCATTATTCAAAACAAAAAGATATACATAAATGCATTAATGTAGTAATTATTATTAGTATTTAAATGTACAAATGACTGTTACTGTTTTATATTATTTTTTTTAATGATTGTTTCATTTGGTATACCATTGACTAAAAATTTTAGAAATAACATTTATTATTATCTTTAAAAGACATAATTAATTAATTCATAATTAAAGTTTTAATACATGATTTTGATAATAAAGTGCCCATTAATGTTTAACGTATTTTTTTATACAGTATATAGTATTTTCACTGTTCTGCAGTCTTTATATTTAAAAATATTATAATTTCTCCAGAGGTTAATAATCTTAAAATTTTTCATACAAAATTATAAGTTTCCCGTTTAGTATTGCATTTAGTTTTAAATGGTAATGAACATTAGTCATATCTGTAATTGATGGTTGATAAAAATATGTAGATGCTGAAATGGGAGAAGAGAATAACACTAGAATAATACAAATTCGTGTTTCAGTGGTTGTAACAGTTACTGATTTTGAATCAGATTAGAGATCTGCGAATTCATATATCGTAAGCCAATGGTTTCATGGACAATTTGATTCGTGTCTTAACCACATTGCAACAGTTATTTGCGTTCTGGGAGCGCTCCACTATTTAAAGGTTAAATTTCAGTTACGCGAAAGACATAAGTGGCAATGTTCAGCGAGACAAAGATTAATTTAACAAACTATCAAAGTTCTCTCCCGATATTTTGGCAGTAATAGGGCAAATTATTGCTAATTTCTAGTAATTCATTTTAAAATATGTTTTATTATCTTGAGTACGTCGCGATACAACGATTGTAAGTAACATGTAATATGGGTCAGATTATATAAAATTATAATATCGTTATAAAAAAGCATGTTTGGACAAATCACGTGCAATGAATTAACAATTAGAATCACTAACAAATT
The DNA here is from genome assembly GCA_964019185.1 of Maratus speculifer. Lineage (NCBI taxonomy): Eukaryota > Metazoa > Arthropoda > Arachnida > Araneae > Salticidae > Maratus > Maratus speculifer. The sequence goes on from OZ025289.1 coordinate 157,254,000, forward strand.
TCTATCATTAAGAATACACTCGTGGAATTCAACGCTCAGTAATCCAGTCCATTATTTGTCAATATAGGCGCTCAGCTTTCTCATCGTAATTACAATTCCTAAGGAAAAATATATGGCATATTGAGGTATAGCCTTAGATTCCTTTAAAATGAAGAAAGTTTGCATGAACTATCCTTCTGTGGTATAATAAATCAGAATAGTCACTGCCCTAGATTTTTCGACACTAGTAGTGCAACGTAAATACCTTTACTGTCCCTTGCAAAATCACCTTTACCAGGGTCATTCTCCAGAGTCCGAATTCCACACCTTCTCAGTTCCAAAAAGTGTATGCATAATATTGACGCAGTAATTATGCTTGCAGCGCTTATTTCAGTTTTTTAAACTTTCGATTTATTATATTGATCTGGTTCAGATATAAGACTAGATACCTGTGATCAATAAACGTTACTTGGGTAAATTAGTCTTCCAGAATCGTCCTTGATGACTTAGTCGGTAGAGCATTATCACCATCATCCTAAGCAAACATCCTTAGCCATATTCCTGGCCGGGAATATTTTCACTCATTCACAAATTTATAGCTTTTATGTATTATTAAGTACTTTAATACTTTGGGGGTGAGCAACCGATATACATGCCACATAAGGTACTCGGATTCCTTAATTACTCTCACCAGAAAATTTTTGTTGTAAATTTTGCCTTCTCGGATTAAAATCCGACAATTTTCGCGATTCAATTAGGCAAAAATCCTTGCTTTAAAAAATCGGTGATAAAAGATTAATAATTCTGTAAAAGACACTCGTTCCGAAGGGGTTATTTTTCTTTTGTAATGTTACCTGCGTTTACTTTCGCTGACTCTTTATTTTTTTCCGTTTAACATATATTTTTTAATTATTCTTAAAACTTTTCCTTTTACTGATTCTTTAATCATTTGGTTAAATATTTTCACACATAATACAATAATATGTGTTCAAAAAAGCTTACAACAATATCATTTTATCGTACTTATTATTATTATTATTATTATTAATCTAATTAAATTAGTATGAATAACTATCTCACTTGCTCATAAGCGTAATCATACCAACTCTCTAGAGACAAATAGTGCAGAATAGTTTCTTTGCTTATATTATAGCTTTTCTATTACATTATAAAACAATAATGGAAATGCTTAAAAAACAAACATGTTTGCAATATGTCATATATGCCATATATTACAATGCAGTTTGCCAAATATTACAGAAATTTCATTGTGTATTATTATTACATTACAATAGATATGCACAAATTAAATTTTGGAATAAATATGTTTATAATTGTCATATTCAATAATTATAAAATCTGTAGATGGAACCAATAATGGATGCAGTGGCATGTGATACAGAATGTTTTAAAAAATTGAGGACCGCTAGCCTACTGAAAGCCGTCAAAAACATTCGAGGAATTAATATTTTCAGAGCACCGGACAAGATTACAAAAATTATTCTGTTTGATTTAACATTATAATACTACCTGCTTGAACCAGGTTGGACTTGAAACAATCCTATGTGTTGAAAGCTTTAGGAAAATGTATTATGTCTAATATGTATGCACATATATGTATAAATCTAGACACGTAGACTGTTAATTACTCTATTTATAGCTCGAAAATGATACTAGTTGTTAGTGAAAAAATATCAATAGTTATAAAGACTTTCTATTAGCTTTTTTGTATAATAAAATTCATGTCTAAAAATAAAATAAAATAAAATAAAATAAAATAAAATAGTCAGATTTGGCAATACTACAGCTTTCTTCTATCACATACATATTAATATTTCAAAATTCGCTATCACAGTACCAAAATTAATGGGAATTCTATGCGTATCGTGAGGATTCTAATGGTATGGAATTCCGAGCATTAGTTCTAGTGTATTGTGAATATCGGGGAAAATGAAGAATAAAAACGCCATCTGTTGTGCGATTTATACCAAAACACAATCAGCAATAATATTTATCAAGATAAATGTGAATCTGAAGTTTGATAATAATCCGTGCATTAGTTATTGAGATAAAGCTATTGCGATAATGTGTTAAAATTCATTATAACAACGCCATCTATCGGGTGGTTGGCACCAAAACATTAATAGAATCACTTCATATCAAGGATTAACTGAATCTTAGGTTTGATGAAAATCCGAGCATTACTTCTTGAGAAACATTTATTGCAGAAATCGTTAAAAAGTCAGCATAATAGAGCTATCTGTAAAGCGATTTTATACAAAATGTAAGCAGAATTTATTCATATATAGAACTAACAGTATCTGAAGTTTGGCTGAAATACTTGCTGTAGTTCATGAGATAGAGAATTTGGAGAAATCATAAGAAAAGGCAGTATAGCAGCGCAATCAGTTAATCGATTTACAGCAAAAACTAATAAGCATTAATTTATGTCAGGGGTTACCTGAATATAGTTTTTTATAAAACGCCATGTATTAGTTCTTCAGATAAAGCTCTCCAAAAATTCATGTCACATACATACAGACAGACGGACTCACAGACAGATATTTTATAAATACATGTTTTTGGAATCACTGATCTTTGAAATATATAAATCCTTCAAAAACCGGAATTCAAAAATTTTCACGAATCCAATACTTTCTTTGTGTAAAAATAAAAGAAAGTAAAAATATCTTAATATATATTTAAACATAAAAATTTTAAGTCATGTTTTTTTTATAAAAATATTTTTTTAATCTATAGTTACCATAATATTTTGCAACCTGTAGGCGATTACCATTTATTTTTTTAACCGAAATTCTTATTTTTAATGTAACTTTTGTTCTATTTTTATTAATGCTTTGACTGGTAGCTTACTAATTTTTTTTTCTTTTCTGTTGAGTATGTTTATTTTAATAAATAATTACAAGAAATTAAAAAAAATTATAATTTTTGAAAAAATGAAATTATTTTCAATATTACGCAGTTTACAATTTAAAAGCCTAAATTAATTTGTTTACTTTTTAAAGATAGATAAATTCGTTAAAAATTATTATAAAAAGATAATTTTCTTAAATAATAAAATCTAGATGAGTGTGTTTTTTTTTTTTTTTTGTTGTTGTACATGAAATTTACGCTTCTAATAAAATACTTGATAATAGTCACACAGTTTTAAGTTAAAAGTAAAAACGTACTGTTTTAATAATTTTCCATTATTCATTAAAATCGGAATTTCAATATCCCGAGGGAAATAAAGCAGCAAGCAAAATTAAATTAAAGAATTTAGAGAAAAGCTCATGCTTTTCAAAAAAGGAATAATTTGCATTTTGAAAAATAAATGAAAACAATTATTAAAATAAGTTATCTTAATTAAAATTGGAATGGGATCACAATTAAATCAGTTTTAAACATGCTCTTTAAAATGTATCTGAAAGCTTCTGATTGCAATAATTCCATTATCATATTTATTCATATAGACAAATACGTATAAAATAGCTTCACGGAGGAAATTTAACATCCTCTGCAATGTAAAACATTTGTGAAACATTACATTGGTGGCAGGCTTGCTGCCTCCAATTTTATGAGAAAATTTCAGCGATATAACCGGTGTAACATTGTAATATTATATTAATAATATGAATTTAAATTACACCATTATACAGGGAGGGGCATAAAGATCTCCCCATTTTAAGGGGTCAATAAAAATATATAGGGCATTGAAAAAAATAACTTTACGTTTACATCCAGAAAGAAAAATGCATGTCATTTAATAATTTTTACAATCTGTAACAATTTTTGCTATTGATTTATTTAGATTTGTTGCTGTATGAAAAACAATATCGTTCAAATATTTTCCTTCGTTCTTTATAAGTCCCTGAACATGACGTGGTATACCGGGCAACTTTCGTTTTAAACACGAACCTGCTTCTCTAAAATTAGCAACCCATAAGGATATTATTTTTATGTCGTGTACTTTTCCATGCCTGCTTACTCCAAAGTGTCTACAAAAGAATCGTTGCATTTGAAAGATGGAATCCGCATTCTTAAAGTAAGTTTCAACAACGAAAGCACGACGTTCATGAATCCATGACATACTGTTAACTAAAATAGCATAACCAGGGAAATATAACAGCACTACTTCGAACATGTCCTCTACACTAGCGACGCCGCAGCGAAAGCGGCCAATTAGGGAGATCTTTATGCTCCACCCTGTATAAGTATAAAAAATTACTCCATAAAATTGACAGCAGAAGCTGTCAACAATTTTATGGAGTAACGTTTTATAAATTATTTACAGAGCGAGAAAACTTAAAAGTATTTAAATTTCTCTTATTTCTCTTTTCTTCTTATTTTTTCCTTTCATTGCTCTTTTCTTTTTTCCTTTTACTTTTAAAGAAATTTTATATTAAGGAGAAACACAGCATTATTTAAATTTTTAACCCAGTATTCGATGTTTTAAATCTCTAAAATGGTGGTATATTCTATTTAAAATAAATTGCACAATGATTGTAAAATGTTCTTAGTACATTTTACATGCGGTTAACATATTATGCCGTATATTTTTATTAAAGGAAACTATGAAATATTTTCTCAGCGTTTCTTTTCTTTAATTTGTGTAAAAACTTACTATAAACATGCTTAGTCAATTAACGTTAATATTTCTGGAAATATTTATGAATTTACTAAAAGATATATGGTGTTCATAAAAAAACTTTGCAGGTATTTGAGAATCTAGCCACCATATTTTTCATTCAAGGAAAATTGCAAGTAATTTAAAAAATCTTTTTAACGAACAACAACAATCCTGTTCTCACAATTTTGTTTGGTGGTGATAAATTTTTGAATATACAGGGTTTCCAATAAATAACTGACCCACTTGAAATGTAAATAACGAAAAAAAAATATTTGAAATAAAAATGTGAGGTTTGCTGCATTGTTATCAGAAAATCAGTAAATTTTTAGTTATACGCTTTCTTAAAATAGTTCGAAATTTGACCAACAGATGGTGCTACCAGCGGCGCCAAACATGGACAGTCACTTCTAGATAAAAGAGATCATTTATGTTTTCCTTGTGCGGTCAAAATAGCTGATATCAGAACTTCAAGTTTAATTTTTTTTTTGCTATTTCTTTTTTTCAATTTGAAATTTTTATTTATTTTTTTTATTTTTTACAAGATAAGAGATTTTGAAAATGTCTTATGTAAGTACCATTCGTGCTTACGTAAACGTGTACCTGCTTATATTTCGTAAGCATCATTCGTGGGCCAACGTGCCCCACTCAATGGGCCAACCTACTCCGTGCACGGGGTTGGTTGGCCCACATGACATCACACCATAAATAAATTCATAATGTTCTTAAAATTTCATATTAACTAAAAATAAGCGTTTTCCTCAGTAGTTAAATGTACTAGGTATTGTAAAAAAATACTGCATCTGAAAATAAACAAAATTTAGGTATTGAAAAAAATAACATAAATAACTGGGCTAACGTGCCTCGGTCTTCCCTATAGTTCAATTACAGGGACAATCAAAATTATACCGTTACATTACGGTCAATGGGAAAAATATTTGCAAGTGCATTTTAATGATGTTACACTCACTCGAACATAATACAATTCATATTCATCTATGAAATATATACTAAAATATATATTTTGTATAATCTGTGGTGCAAATAATATTTTTTACTTACATAAAATGACACACAAAAGTATTCTATTAAATAATGGTATAAGAGGAAATATTGTTTGGGGTGCGTTTTAAATATATATAACTATTTCACCTGTTATGAAATGGATACACGTTGATAAGGTTTACTACAAGTCAATTCCTGTATAATAGAAAACATTTAGTATTTACAGGGGCACACAAAAGATTTTGAATACTGCATTGTATCCGAAGTACTGTATACTTTGAAAACTTCGCTATTGTACTAACGCAGCTCATTTTCTACTTCTGACATGTTATTTTCAATGTGTGCGCTGCAAGGATCAGGGCCAATTGACATCTGTTAGAATCTGTAAGTGAAACTCCCCACCACATGTAATGCTCGGGAACTTCGTCCCTTCAGCAATGTAATTTCCACACTCTTGGAACAGATTATTTTCCATATCTCACCAATTTTAATAAAATACATTAATATGAAAGAATTAGACAAAATATATACTTATTCGTTTTAAATTTCGCTTAAATTATTACATGTTTGCTAAACAGAATTTCATAAATTTTAAAAAAATAAATCTAAAGAATGAGATAAATTCTCAACGCAATGCATTTTAATGTGCAAGCTGTGTCATTCATTTCCATTTAATTTTATTATAATAAGCAATTTATTTACTGAATGAAGAATCTCACACTTCGAAGGGATTGCAGAATCTTGAAGTTCATTATTTTTCTGGATAGTTTTTTTTAGTTCATTATTATTAACTAAACTATTGTAAATTTATTTTTATGACATGTGTCATCAGTAGACAATATCAAATCATGCATTAATTATTTAATTATTAAAATGAATACACTTTTGAAAAAAAAAATTTCGACATTTTTAAAAAAGTATTTTGCGATACAACTTTTGCTTGAAAAAAAATTTATAATAGTTAAAAGCACACATTTCAGGAATGCAAACTAATACAAATTTTATTGTACTTATAAAAATAATTATTATAAGTGTTAAACGTATTAGTTTTGTTATAAAATCTCTAAAATTAAAACTATGAAGATATTACTCATGTTGAATTATACATGTTCACTAGGGTGGAGCGAAAAAAATTTTTTTTTGAAAATCAAAAACGGGTAGGTGCCAAAAGTTGCCTTTATACTAGTACATCAACTGCGTGAAATTTTACCGCTGAAAAAAAATGGCTTGAGTCTGCGCTTTTGCTCCAAAAATCGAAATTTTGGGTAAAATTTGTCATTTTTTGACATTTTTTCAAAAAAATAAAAACATTTCTACAGAGCTGGTTAGTATTTAAAAGTGTTACTTAGACCTTTATATTTATCTGCTTAACATATTTAAACTATAAAACAATATGTTTATTCTCTATAGCTGGAGCAAAACAGACAACTTTTAGTAAGAAAACAGCATTACCATTATTGGGTCATATAAGGAATTGTTTTTAATACAGCTCTTGTTTTCAAAACTACCTTGGACATGCATCGTGGAGGTGGCTATATTTCCTATACCATCCGGCCCAACTATTCGATCTTCGATCATCTTAGTACAGTGTTTTATTTATACATTGATTTGTGATTTTCTTTATAAAAATTTGGCATGTTTTCGATGCTACCACCTTGTTCATCAGTTCTTTGCATCCACATGCTGCTGTAACTATTTTCATGTATATTTTTACAGTTTATACAAAAAAAATGACAAGCAGAGTAATGCACGGGAATATTATTAAAGGGATCTATTCGGCCATTTATTATATTTATCAAACTTACATTCAGTTGATGAATAATGATTGGAAGTTCTCACAATATTTTTTCAGTTAATTGTATTTTTTTTACATAATGATTTGCTTCAAAGATGATTTCAGATATTTCAACTATAAGTATGCCATCATTTATTCTACTTTTGCATTTTTTATACGTTGAGAAGCGAGCTGTTTAATGTGATGGTGATCTCAGTGAGAATTGCAATGAAAATTTATTCTTCATGTGTAAAGCACCGCTGTTGTAAATAACTTTTTTTGCATTAGTTTTATGCCGTTTTCTAAGTGTTTTCGTATCCAGTTAATTTCCTATTAACTTTTAGATACCCTTTATATGAGTGGACAACATTTGATGGTGAAATGACCTGGGCATAAACTTATAATGCATTGTACTTTATGAGGGAATGGACGGAAATCGACTATAAGTGCTCATTTCAAATTAGGAGAATTTTATTTGTCACTGTGAACCATTTTGCATGGGGTAAGCTTAGAATTGTCTATGATATTGAATCATTCGCTACTTCAACTCCAGTGAATTTCCTCTGCGTCAATTATTAGAGAAGTCGATATAAAACGTTCTAAGCTACATGGATTCACTGGATCAATAAGGAAAATCTTTGTCAACGTAATATTCACTTACTATTGCAATTTTTTTTATAAAATAGAGAAATTATTTTCTCAAATTGAGAAAAAGATACTCAGAACAGACTAGAAATTTCTGTCGGAGATTGCAAAGCTAATTTATAAGGAAAGCTATTTCTCAGAAAGAATGGGGAATAGAAATTTAGAAAACATCTCACAGAAAAGACAGCTCATAAAGTTAATAAAATTTTCCGCTTTATATAAGCACAGATTGGCAATCAGCGTCTATATGCTCACTCATCAAAAATGTATAATCCAAGTTTATACCGCGGGATGTTTTATACCAAATGTACCACACACCTAAATAATAGACCTAAAATCTTATTAGAAATTACTAGACTACGGAACAACACAGGAAAACAACACATAAAGCATACTAAAACTTCTTTAGAAATATTGTTGTTTTACACGCAAATTTTGTTTGCAATCCTCTGTGACGATCGTCATAATATTAAACAGCTAACTTCTCAGCATATATTCAATGTAATGGGCTCAATAAATGATGGCATACTAGAAACTGAATTCATACAATCAATTTTTAGGGAAATCATTGCATATAAAATATAATTGATTTAAAGAACGCTGTGATAACAGAACTTCCAATCATAATGTGCTAATTGCATGAAATTTTAATGAAGATAATAGACTGCTGACTAGGTTCAATCAAGAACATACCCAATACATTACTCAGCTTCTCTTCTGTTATACATGGTATAAAAATATACGTACAGCAAGTTACACCAACATGATCCAAATCATCCAAAATCTGTGAATACAAAGAAGAGATAAATTACTTTGATATTAGAAAACTTATACTCGTCTTCGGGAAAAAAAATAACAATTCAATGCATAAATAAAACACTGGGCCTAGATAATTGAGTAGTTGAGACGGGTGGGATAATGCAACCACCTCTATGAGTTATATACACAACAGTTTTGAAAGCAGCTAGGTAAGAAATGCATTCAAAAGAACATTTCGTTGTATGCTCCAATAGAGAGGTTAACGCTGATTTTTCACAAAAAGCTGTTAGATTTGCTCCAGTTATACAGACTACAGATATTGTTTTACAGTTTAAATATGTTAAGCAGATAAATATAAAGGTCTAAGCAACACTTTTAAATACTAACCAGCTCTGTAGGAATTTTTTAATTTTTTTGAAAACATGTCAAAAAATGACAAATTTTACCCAAAATTTCGATTTTTGGAGCAAAAGCGCAGACTCAAGCCATTTTTTTTCAGCGGTAAAATTTCACGCAGTTGATGTACTAATATAAAGGCAACTTTTGGCACCTACCCGTTTTTGATTTTCAAAAAAAAATTTTTTTCGCTCCACCCTAATGTTCACATTTAGTTTTTCATGCCAAAATTTCAGAAAATAATATATTAAATGTTTATCTCTGTTATACGAAATATATCTATTTTAAATTTTAATAAAATTATTTTTCTTTTCTGAAATTTTCAAAAGAGTCTACTTTCAAAATGAAGGCACTACCTCTGCATTGCATGGTATATACATATATATAGTATATTTGTACAAATTTTGACAGAATTATTCAGATAATGTACAAAAATACAGTTATGGAAATGTTGTTTTAATGTTATATTCTTGAATTATACTATCAATCTTTAAATTACGGCACTTATTTATTAAATATAATATGCTTGAACATTTTCTAATTACTGAAAGAAGTCTCTTGTATTTACAATCAATATAAAAGGACTTCTCAGAGGTGTAATTAAAAAGCAATTATCGCACCTGAATTAAAATACTGTTTCTGAAGTTCTAATGAGTCTAATTCAAAGTATTTAAAGAATTAAGATTGAGTTCTGATTCCTGGAAATGATTGATTGCATTGAAGAATTAGACAGGAAAGGAAAAGTGAGATAATGATTAATAATAGCTAACATAAATGCAATATTTTGTGAAGACTAGATAATAAAGTAAAATAAGATGTAGTGAAAATATTATATATTTCAAAATTAAAATATTTTTGTTGAAGTTACAGTAATATTTACACACGTATATGTGTAAATATCGTATTTGAAAATATGTGAGTTGGTTTCAGTTAATTCAAAAATATTAAGTTGAAATTTTTTCGGTTAATTTTAAGAATAAATTTTGATTTTGTGAATCGGTATGTCATTTTTAAAGATTGTTTACATGTTACATATCCTTATGTGTAAAAGCAATTAGAAAAAATATTAATGACGATATGAATTTTTAAGCTTTATTCTGACTGTGAGATATCTAATAAAGTTTTTTTTTCCTTTACTGTTGCTGTTATAAAAAAAAAAATCAGCTTACATTTTCTGTCTGTTTGTGATTTTTAAGAGGAGAGTGGAACAGATATATTTAAATATTTGAATTCTAACTCACATGTAGCATTGTCAGATACCCCAGTTTATGAGAGAATGCCTTATGTCCAGATGTTATATGACCTGTTCTCATAACCAATGAACTGGATGCCATATGTTCTAAATTTGCTGTAAATTAGTTTTTGTACTATACTATTCGTTAGTCTTCATTAAGTGGAACTTAACAAATGAAGTCTTTGAAGACAGGACTTGCCTATATGGATAATTCTTTTTGAATAAAATTATTCCTTTCAAATTAACATGCATCGATAAAATCCCGGTTCATGGCGTCTCTTCTTTTAAAAATTTTACGGTTAAATGTTAAAGCTATTATTGTTCGTATTCCATAAATCCTGTGAAAATTGTGTGTATTTGTAAGGTGGTTTTAAAGAAAAAATTCCAATGGTCCAACAGTATGAATGTTACAAAAAATTTACTTTCTAATTTGGAATTGTGTTTCATTTTGCAGTGATATCACCGTCATAGATGTAACTGTATACAATATCTGGTAAAATACGATCACAACTAGTGGAGAAACATTACGCTTTAAAAAGATATTCGTCATAGCAATTATACTTCTATAGTATACTTACCGTAGGAAAAATGCCATTTTTACGAGTAAAATAGGATTCTTTTATAAACAGTTTTCGTTTTAAAAGTGTGTACAATGTCTTCACGGTGATCACTACGGAGATTATATCCAAATTTAAAGGCCAATGTTTCTAATTTATTGTATATTTCTTTGCATATTTTGATCATACTTTGCAACAATATTCAAGGGTCAAAATTTACGAGATGCCGATCTAGAATGCTTATCATATTTTCAGTGATAGTGATATTTTTTTCATTATCCCGAGAATAGCCCAAACTTTTTTTTCAGAACGTCATTAGTCGGGTTCAGTTTTTTGCCGCTAGCCCCCGTATTCAAAAAATGTAAAATTAGAAATATTTTTTACTTAATATACGAGTATAACATTTTAGTTGAGATATAAATTTCCAGTTTTCTTAAATTATGCATTTTATTCATAAGATATGAAGTAATGAAAAAAGTAAAAATGAACTGACGTTAGGGACTGTTACGTAGACTTTTTCGCCAATTTCAACTTTTCTTCTAAAAATATACCTGAAGGAAAAACAAAAATGTCCTTTTTTCACTAAGGTGGTCGAGAAATCTTTAAAGTTTGCTACATGATAAAACTACATTGTATGTTTAATATGATAAGTTGAGAGAAGATGAGTTATACGGGCAACAAAAAAGATCGACATGCGATTATTGACGGGTTATTTAAAGTTTCTTAGTTATATTAAATAAATGTAATTAATTAAATTAAATTAATTCTTAATTATATTAAATAAATTAAATTAATTAAATTAAATTAATTCTTAATTATATTAAATATGTAAATTATTAAAGTTTTTTAATTTTTATTATTTGCCTGATATCACATTCCTACTTATTAATAGAAATCTAATCATTATAAAAGAAGAAATAGAGCATGATTTTTCTGTTTTCTAATTTATGTATGCATATGTAGGAACAATATTTATTTCGTTATAATTAGGCGTAAAAAAAAGCTTTTGGATCAATTTTGGAAACATCAAAATATTTTAGTTATTTCTTTTAAATCAATTTTAGAAACAGAACTAAAGAACAATAATAGAAATAATAATTATTTTTAGAAATGATATTAATATTCCTTATAATGTATTGCATTATTAATTGCACTTTAAAGAATACTTATTATTATTTAATTTTTAAAATAAAAAGTCCTATATTTAACCCCTTAACAATATAGACATTTTTTTTTCCTTCCAATTATATAAAGAAGACGATGGTGTAATACATTAAACATCTAAATGTCTCTTTCAATGTTATATGAACTCAGTTCTGTTTTCCCATTAAAAAATTAAATAATCCAGAAATGAAATTACAAATACTGCTTACTTACAAAAAAAAAAAAAAAAGATAGAAAAGAAAAGAAAAGAAAATGCATTGGATTTAAGTGGCACTGGCAAGGGACTAAAAAATTTTACAACATTGTCTAAAATAAATTGTAATACAATACTTAATTTTTTACAAATTGTGAAACTTTTCTTTTTAAGAATTTTTCTTTTTTCTTTTTTTCTGAAATTTAAAATATATGAGCATAAGATATATAATCACGCAAATTTCAAATTCAGCAATCGTACGTTGACACTGTGCGTCATATAGTTTATATATGTTTTGGATTCTGTTGATTGTGAAAGTGATATTATTAATAAAATGAATGATGCACTAATTAGCAACAAGTTGGTCATCTGAACTAATAAGGAAAAATCCAACACAATATTTCAAAATTTCTAAAATGACGTATTTGTTTTCTTAAAAATGACTTGTGAATTTGTATATTACATTTTTGACTATGAAAATAATAATGCATATAACGAACACAAAGCTAAATAAAATATTTTGAGTATAAAAATGTAAGTTCCGTTGTTTGCTTCAAGTTATATATTATATATTATGTTATTATATTTTTTTTAGATATCTACAGATAGCGAATTGATCAATATTCATTGATTCTATTAATTCTTATTGCGCTCGTGTGTCGTCTTCATCCAATAATGATTGCAATTTTCGCATTGGAGCGGCGGTTTGATTTATCAAAATCGAATCAAGTCTACTTAAATTGCTTAAATAACTTTCTGCTCGTTCTTTTAGAAGAAAAAGCCTCACATTAATCTTTTTCAAGTAAACGGTGACTCTTTCAGCCGCACTTGTTTTTTAAATTATAAAAGTAATAAAAACATTTCTTGTAAATAACGATTATTTGGCACATTACTATCCGTTTCAAATTTAATAAAAACTACACTGTTTACAGTTTAATCAAATGTTGTATACTACGTTTTGATTGTTGCAAAGATACTTTTCTAAAGCAAAGTATTACTAGATTTCCATAAAACATTTAAAAAGACTTACACCATCTATTAGAAATAATTGAACATACATCTTGTAAAACCAAAAACTTTTTCAATAATTATTAATCAAACGTGCAATTGGAAAGAAATATGCTTTTACGAATCGGCCAATTTTGCCGAAAATTCCGTGTACGTGACTAGAAAGCAAGTACAAAAATTTAGATTTTACCTTAAAAAAATCAAAAAACAAAGTGACCAGAAATTTTTACTCGTGTTAGATTCTTCAATTATTAACCTTTTACAGGCCAATGTTCCCAATTGGGAACATAAAATAAAAAATTTAGCAAAAATTAAATTTCATCAAAATTGACTTGAAAAAATTGGCTGAAATAGTAAAAAGATGACTTGATTTTTTAAAATAGAAGTTACATTTGTATCATTAATAGGGAAATGTACAGAAAATCATAAAAATGACCATTTTCATTGTTTTTTACAATGCAAAACTAAAATATTCATATAAATGTGAAAAACCATCCAATGGTTCTAAAAACCGGTTGGTATACATAAAACAGCTTTAATCAATAAAAAGGACATCATATTTTATAATAATAATCAAAAATACACTCGGGGTTGTTAATTAAATATTCATGTTCCCAATTGGGAACGTTGGTCTGTCGCCATTATTCTGCGTTGACATAATTTTCTCTACAAGGAATTTTTGTTGAAAAGTAATAGAAAGGGGAATCCCTGTTCAGCGAAGAAAAGAGAAAACTTCGGAATTATTTGAAAGGGGAATCCCCTTCCGTAGGGAAGGAAAGGGAAAACTTCGGAATTATTTGAAAGGGGAATCCCCTTCCGTAGGGAAGGAAAGGGAAAACTTCGGAATTATTTGAAATGGGAATCCCCTTCCGTAGCGAAGGAAAGGGAAATTTCATAAATAGTTGAAAGGGGAATTCCCGAATTTTGTGAAAGAACAGTTCAATTTTATTAGCAGTTTAGTACGTTCACTTCTCAGGTTTAATTTTTAAAGATATTGAATGGAATTTTTTTAGTGAACTAACATAGTATGGAGAAAAATTTTAAAACTCTAGAGGCGGCTGTTGATTATCTAATGACTCTGAGAGATTCCGATGTTTCGGATTTTTCAGACGAAGAACTTGAAATTTGTCAGCTTCCTCCTGATGAAAGTGATCTCAGAAGAAGAGATATTGATGACAGTATCCTTAATCCTGTTGTGCCCTCGGATGTTTGTGGTCACCTTAGTATTTTTACTAATAAAGTGCCAATAAACCAAAATAGTTGCGAAAATCAAGTTTCAGGATCTGCTACCAATGAACAAAAAAAATAAACGAAAGAAACTTTGTAGTTCTGATAAGGTGAAAAAAATGAAGTCATTTACACCAAAATGGAAAAAAAGTTCTGTGTTTAGTAAGCCCATCAAGAGTGAACCAACAATAAAAATTGCTGATAAATTTCCAGAACTAATAGAAGCAGAATCTATTGACGTTTTTTTCAAATTTATTTCCCAGGAATATATAAGTTTTCTGGCAGAAATGACATCAACTTATTCCGCTCAAAAGAGGACTAACATACAAACTGACTGGAAAGATATTGCTCAGTTTTTTGGGCTACTGTTACTGAGTGGATATCATCAGATACCCACTGAAAATGATTACTGGAGTACTTCAGAAGATATAACTGTCCCTATTATCTCTACTGTCATGTCAAGAAAAAAATACAAAGAAATTAAAATAAATTTTCATTTGATGGATAACACTTCATTGCAACCTGGTGATAAGTTGGGATCTATGATGATCTAAATAAAAAATGTAATCAGTTTGGATTATTTCACAACCAGCTTAGCATTGATGAATCAATGGTTCCGTATTATGGCCACCATTCCTCTAAAATGTTTATTCGAGGAAAACCAATTCGTTTCGGATTCAAACTCTGGATGATTTGCGCTAATAATGGTTATCCATATAAAATGTTGATTAATGCAGGAAAACAGCCAAATGAACAGCCAATAGCCCCTCTTGGTACTTGGGTTGTAAATAATCTTCTGACAGTTGTTGCAAACCCTCTTCAATTAGAAATATTTTTTGATAACTTTCTTACTACTTATGATTTAATGAAGGATCTTGCAAGTAGAAATATAAAAGCTATTGGAACTATCCGAGATCATCGAATTAAAAATTGTCCGTTGACACCCTCAAAGCAGATGAAAAAACTAGAAAGAGGTTCATTTGATTACCAATGTGGTGGATCGGTATTTTTATGCCGCTGGAATGACAATTCTGTAGTTACAGTTTCTTCAAATTATTGCACTCATCTCCCAATGCAGTCGACTAAAAGATATTCACATAAAGATAACAAGAAAGTGAACATATAACAACCAAATTTAATACATAAATATAATAGTGGAATGGGAGGAGTTGACCTGTTAGATAGAATGTTAAGCAGCTACCGTCCAACACTTCGCAATAAGAAATGGTGGTGGAATTTATTTGTTAATGCATTAAATATCGCTGTTGTCTCTGGTTGTCTTTTATATTCCGCAATTCATGGAAAAAATACCAAGCTGACTCATCTGGACTTTCGCCGAGAGGTTACAATCGCTCTTCGAAGAATTGCACTAAGAAATGATGGGCCTCAACCCGGGCCCAAAGTTCATCGCCATATATCGCAGAGAAAATGTGATGGCCATTTCCTTGTAGAAACAACGCAAGGTAAATGCAAGATCGGCTTGCAATGAGTGCAAGAAAAAATTGCATTTAAAATGCTTTCCACTGTATCATGGAATAACGGTATAAACTTAAATTTTTGATATTTTAATTAAGTAAAAGAAATTGTTTTTATTTAAATTTATAAATTTCCAACTTTATTCATATGTATACTTAAATTTAAAAAATAAATGTTTCATTCATTCTTATTACTTTGCTTATAATCTAATCTATTCATAGCTGTATTCCACTTCCAAATCCAGTGTAAAAGTATAGTCGGGAGTGGCCAATGTTCCCAATTGGGAACATTCTGGAAATTATATATAAAAATTTTTTTTCACCATATTAATGACTAATATCCCTTAACTAAAGCATTAAAAGGTATGATGTGCAAAAAAATAATTAAAAATATACCTAGATCTGAATTCGGCCTGTAAAAGGTTAACAACATACAAAACATCTTATAAAAAAAGTGATACAGTTAAATAATAAGCAGTTACCATATTTAGTTGAAAAACACCTACTCAGTAATAGACAAATACAGTAAAAAACAATTGCTCAGTTCAAAAAAATTCTTAAAACGTATAGAGAATTCAAAAAACATCTATCTTCATTTTTTGTTTGAAAATGTGAATAACTGCCTTTACCAAGGAAATTATAAATTAAAGACATTTCTAAATTACGTTAACATAATCTCTCAAAAAGTCGAACTCAAACATCAACATTCATCCGTCATCGTCTTTTCCATGAATATTAGCATTTTCCCCCCTTTTAACAAGATTTTAATGTCTTTTATTTTGTCAAACATTTAGGAAATTAAATTTTTCGTCCTTTAAAGCATGTTTTAACTATTTTGGACTTATTTTATTATTATTATTTGCTAAACACATTATTTATTAAAGTATTTAAAATTTTACAAAGATTCGCTGACTAAACTAATTATTTATTTTTTCAACCGAAACTATTGTTGCAATTCCCACTAATTTAGAAGCATACACATTCTGGTTTAAAACATATGCGGTACCGGCAATTACGATGACATTAAAGGAGACCAGTAATGTTAAAGGACATTAACCC
The DNA here is from genome assembly GCA_964019185.1 of Maratus speculifer. Taxonomy (NCBI): domain Eukaryota; kingdom Metazoa; phylum Arthropoda; class Arachnida; order Araneae; family Salticidae; genus Maratus; species Maratus speculifer. The sequence goes on from OZ025289.1 coordinate 157,271,102, forward strand.
AAGTTTTGTCACTAATCCCATTCAACAGTCTTTAATGTGGTAATCAATATAAAGCGAGCACATACTATCTATTCATTATAACATGAAACCATTTAATGAAATTTTAAACCAATAATGTTCACAATAAATTGTTACTAATTACGATACACATCATCATATAAATTGTTTCAGTAATTTTCTGTGTCAGATATGTTAATAATAGAAAAAATTAAACAAACAAACCACTAACACTAAATATCCCGAAATTTTTTTCAAGTTTAAAAAAGAAAATCACCAGATTTTTTATTTAAAACTGTATAACTTATTTGTATAACTGTTTTTTTGGAGATTCGTAATTATAAAGTGAAAACGGAACCATTATAAGATCACTCGCTTGTCTGTCTGTCCGTCTGTCCAGCCATTTCACTCATAAACTATGAAACGTGGAAAGCTCAAATTGGGGGGAAGTAATAAAGATCATTGACCCACATATTTACAAATTATTAAACATTAAAAAAATATATTTATTTGGGGGTAGGGGGCTAATTAAGTTACTCTAAGAAAAAAAAATCTTTGTGTATCGTGTGGGGTATCTTGTAAAAGCTATCGTTACGTTGAACTAAAAAAAAAATATTTTTCTTTAATTTTAGGTATAATATTTTCAGAGATATTGTCGAAAATATAGGGAAAAAATATGTTCACACATGTAATTACGATTCTACTGAAACTATAATTATGGGAAAAAAATAGAGGTTACAGATGCTTATTTAAACCTTGTAGGAATATTATAGTGATTTCTCTAGATCTCATATCTTTTGAGAAAGGTCTGTCTGTCCGTCTGTCTCATCCATTTCACTCATAAACTATGAAACGTGGAAAGCTCAAATTGGGGGGAAGTAATAAAGATTATTGACCCACATACTTATAAATTATTAAACATTAACAAATATATTTAGGAGGGGGTAGGGGGCTAATTAAGTTACTCTAAAAAAATCTTTGTGTATCGTGTGGGGTATCTTGTAAAAGCTTAAGTTTCGTTAAGTTAAAAAAAAATATATATTTTTTTTAATTTTAGGTATAATATTTCAGAGATATCGTCGAAAATACATCAAAAAAATATATTTGCCCCCATGTAATTCCGAATCTACTGAAACTATAATTCTGAAAAAAATAGAGGTTATAGATGTTTATTTATACCTTGTAGGAATATTATAGTGATTTCTCTAGATCTCATGCCTTTTGAGAAAGGAATATTTTTCTGTTACACAAAAAATTTCGATTTATGGGCATTGAGCAAATGGATTGAGGAGCGTTGAATATACCTATCTTAGTAAAAGTATTAAAGCATTGTTGATAATTATTTTTGAAAAAAATCGTAGGTAATTAGTCGAGATATTAACCCTTACAGACAGAAACTATTTGGTCATAAATAATGACGATGGTAGCATATTCTGTATAACATTGGCTTTTAAAGCCTAGATAAAAACTTTTAATAATATATTTGTGTAATGCAATACCTTGTAGCAGCATAAAAGAAATAAAATTCATACTGTTACAAACATAATGATTTAATTAGAATTTATTACATAAATCAGGGATCGTATGCATAAGAAAAAAAATCTCTTTTAGTACCAGATTTTTTTAAAAGAATTATTTGCCTTATTTAATGCAAAACGTCCCTTACTTCGGATATTACACCAAATACTTTACGAATTTTTTGGTATTAAAATGTCTATTTTTTTTTTCAATTCCTTATGCATGCGAACCTTTCAGAAATACAATGGAATTTGTGAATAGTTTGCATTGAGTGATTCTCTTATTACGATTCTTGTGTATTTAAAAGTTAATTAAAAACTTATCTGGAAAAAACCGTCACGGACAAAAGTGATTTTGCAAATTTGCGAGCTTCTTTCTAGACATGCTCCTTTAGCACAATGCCAAGTTTTAACATTGAACAAGAATTATGTTTAAACTACACTGGAGGAAGTTATTACTACATTGAATTTAGTAAATTAAAATGTCAAATGAAGTTTAAATATGCACGACATTTTATTCTCATTAACGAATTAAATTCCTTATAAATAAATAAGGATAAGATAAAAAAAGAGTTACATATACTAGCAATATTTAATATTACTTAGGCTTCACAAACTTTTTGAATTTTTATGGCATACCCATGCATACTTTTGTAGTTTATACAGCTATAACCAACCCTACTCTGTATAGTTTTTTTACAAAGTTTTATTATTCTTTCAGCAGCGATTTTCTATTAATAATACAGATAACACCTTCTCGATGAGAGCATTTTGCTTATTTTTTGAATATTTAATCACTGGTTTTCCAAAACAGAAAATTTTCTGTACTTAAATTTTTAAAATGCTCCAATTAAATGAGGTAAACTTTACAACAGAAAATAACTGGTTGGAATAATGAAGGATTCTGAGAATCTTATGTGGCACGCATACCAGTGGCTCGTTCCCAAGCAGCTAATATTACATACTAGGGGAGATCAAATGAAAAGGTACGAAACGCCCTAACTGCCGAACCCGTTGAAATTTGAATATGCCGCTTTGGAATAAAGTAGTGAGACATCAAGAGATGCAGTTGGAGTATCAGCATAGTTGTGAACATGCATAGGTGCTTGTGCATGAAGGGGGAGAGAAGCAGACAGCAAGTGAGTTTCGTCCAATTGACGCGGCAGTGCCTGTGAGGCCATCATGGCTTTCCCATTGCAAAATCCGATGATTAAATAGCAGTGAGGTGTTATCAGTTTTCTCACTGCGTCAGACTTTGATAAGACACCTCGTTGCTCTTTAATCATCGGATTTTGCAATGGGAAAGCCATGATGGCCTCACAGGCACTGCCGCATCAATTGGACGGAACTCACTTGCTTTCTGCTTCTCCCCCTTCATACACAAGCGCCTACGCAAGTTCACAACTACGCTGGATACTCCAATCGCATCACTGGATGTCTCACTACTTTATTCCAAGGCGGCATACTCAAATTTCAACCGGTTTGATAGTTAGGGCGTTTCGTACCTTTTCATCTGATCGCCCCTAGTATGTTTATTGTAGGGAATCCACTCAGCACTAGTGATACCAGCACTTGACCCTTTATACTTTGTGTCTTTTAAACTTAGTTGACATAGTAATGTCTGATTCTACCCAAAATACGTTCATATGGTATGCGTCAGAATGACCCCTTGCGGTTTTTATAGTGTTAAATATAGAAATTTGATGTTTAACTATAAAGATTTCATATTGGCCGCTGCACCTCTTGGTATTAATGTAAGTATTACAATCATTAGTTTATAGAAGGCTGCTCAAATTTAGCCAAAAAAGAGGTATCTGTATTAATCCGGTTTATGTGATAATACTCTTTTTCAAAAACTCGGTTAACCCATATTAAAAGCATTGCAAACAGAAAATGCTTAAAAAAGGGAAATAATTACTTAATTTTTAGAAATTAGAAATTCCGGGCTGGGACAAAAATAATTACTATACAGGAATCGTTCTGCGCAAAACTTACTTAGCTCTGCGTGGAGTAATCCTTCTTATATTCAGCAATCATACATGCAGGCACTTATTTATATACAGATTAGCGGTAAGATGATCTATAAATCTATGCGTAAAATTACAGAAAATCTTTACATAATGTATAGATTATCTGTAAAATATTCTTTATATAAGTAAGCTTGCATCATTTCATTGTTACACTGTTTTTTTCACTGCCAAATTGTTAATACTAATTCGTTTGAAAAAAAATCTCATTGGCAATTCTGATGTTTATGAAATATTTCATAACATATTGCTCTTAAAACGTGAAACGTAAACATTCAGAAATTAAAATAATTTTATTTTAAAACATTAAATTAACATAAAGCAGACAGTCAAGCACACTGTCTAAATATCTCTTTTACAGTTCCCCTTAAACTGAATGGAAAAGTTGCAAAATATACTTGTTATGCACTTTTACATCTTCCTGATGCTGAATAACCAATTTTCGCATTGCTGCGACATTTCTGAAATCCTCTTGCTCACTTTAGTTTGAAAAATGAGATAAATTCCATTCATAAAGTATCAGCACCGTCCAAAAATTAGCGCAAGTGTGAAGATAAAGTGGAAACATGAAGCGTCGTATTTTTAGTATCTTTTGACAGATAATGTCTTTTCATTGAAAACAGGCACATCGTAAATACTTTCTGTTTGTCAGATGCTGACGATAGTAGAAAACGTTTAGAAACAGTTTCCTTTTAACTACGTCGGCAAGACTTCCAAGTATCCTGAAAAAAAAGAAAGATGAATTATGAATGTTTTAGAAAGCAAATTCAACAAGTGAAGGAAGAAAAAAAGTAGCAGAAATAGAATATTATTATTTTTAAAATATTATTCTTATAATCTAAAACGTTGTTTTAAAAAATATAAATTAAAATAAAATAGATTAAAATGATTTTTTTTAAAATGTAAGTAAAAGTGAACGTCAAATTACGGATAATAAACTTGTCTTTTATACTTTGTTTTTTTTTATTTTTATAAAAAATACTGATTACGTAAACTTTAAATAGACTATTTAACACGTGATTTATCACTTGATAGCTAAGCATAGATACTACGCATAAACTTGGTGAAAGTGGTCAAGCTGGGGATCGAACCTCTAACCTTTAGAATAGCGCTTTAAGTGCTCTACCATTTAAGATTTGTGGACGATGCCTAGCTTGTCATTTTTCACATAAACATGTTGCACTGCAGCACAAAAAGAAATATGGGTGGTTTACTATCACGTGGCTGTGAAAAATAACAAGCTAATCATCGTACTCCTAACTTAAATAGCACACCAATTGGCGCGCTGTTCCTAGGGATCCGGGTTCAATCACGGGCTTGGATATTTTTTACCCTGTTGGTTTCTATGCTTAATTAGCAAGTGATAAATCATGTATTAAATATTCAATAATTTTAAGCATCATTTCATTGCTGGAAGTTAATTAAATTGTATATTTAAATAGACTTGCTTCGGTAGCTTTAGAGTAAACTTAATAAAGTGATAGCTTTTACTGTCCTATAGAGTATAGTACACTAAAAGCTATAAAATCTAATCTGTTCAATGTTACATATTCTGGCGCTTTAAACGTTATTCTATAATTTATATTACTGTGCATTAAGTTGCATTTTAATAATAATCAATACTCAAAGATTTATTTAATTTTATTACTAAAATATATTAAAAATTGTATTTCCTTGAAAATGTGTATAAATATCATGTGAAAGAGGTAAAATCGTGGTAGTTTAACTGAGTTATTATTTTAAAACTATCATTAATAAATAAAAAAAAGTTTAAAAAAGTAAATATTTATATTAAAAAACATAATAATAAATTTTTATTTGTTAAAATGTAAATAAAAATGCTTATCGAATGACAGATTAAAGAATCGTCTTACATATTAGAAAAATGCTTTTGTTTTTTTTCTAATAATAATTAGATAACTATTTAATTTTATTGCTAAAAATGAAGTACTGCAACAGTAAAATGTTGCAATAAGTCATCAAGATAATGAAATTATAGTGATAGATATATCAAATTACTATTTTTAAACTATTACAGTTATAATCTAAAACATTTTATAAATAAGTAAATATTAAGTTAAAATGAACTATAATAGTGAATGTTAATTTGTTATATTATAAACATTAGTTAACGAAGGAATGTGTCTCTAAAATGTCTCACTGATTTTAAAATTCAAATACTTGTAACCTGTGACAGATATTTAAAAAAAAAATCTTGCAGGGAGGGTTATGTACGATGACAGAAGATGTTATGCTGTGATTTCTAGTTTTAGTCACAAATAGGAGCCATAAATGACAGTGAAAGTAATTATAGCTTAATCGAGGCACAGTTATTTGGCATCACTCTCTTCGCATGCAAAAATAGGAGATTGAAATGTATTGAATAGATCCCGAAGTACCAAAGATTGGATCCGCAAGGAGCGCCAAACGCTTCAGTGTCATCAATTCTCTGAAATTTAAACTAAAATCAAGAATCACAGTAAAACAAACCATTGACATAATGCATAGTACACTTGCAAGAATTTTTTTTAAAAATCTGTCACAGTTTGAAATATTTAAAATCCATTGGTCATTGATGGGGCACTCATTATAAATATCAAGTAAATAAAATAAAAGCTTTGTTGTAATTCTAAATTGCTTTTAACTGTTATTCTTATAATATAAATTGTTTAATAAAGAATTTATTAAGATAAAATAAACTGTAATAATGGAATTTGATTTATTGAACAATAAATAAAATTTACCATAGAATGACAAATGATAGACTCGTATTTCGCATTTAGAAAATATTTTTTTCTATTAATAATAATCACATAACTGTTCAAAATTATTGCTGAAAAATAAAATACCGCAACAGTAAAATTTTGAATATATGTTATCAAGTTAACGTAGTGATACATAAATATGAAATAAATGAAATAAAAGAATGATAATGATATCGAATTCCTATTTTTCAATTATTACAATTATAATCTAAAATGTTGTATGAAAAAGTAAATATTAAGATAAAATAAGCCATAATAGTGAAATCTGATTTTTAAAAATGTCAATAAAATTAAACGTCTTTTGACAGATGATAGACTCGTCGTTCATTGGTAGAAAATTTTTTAGTTTCCATTTAAAAACACTCACAGATTTATTTTATTTTATGCACGCTTTAATAACGTATTGAAAATATGTAATCAAGTACATTGTAATGATACACGTCTGAAATTCAGTTAAAAACTACCTTAAACGGATAGTCATATTCTAATCGGAAAAAAAGTGTCTTGCTTTTTAAAACACCTTTTTGTATCTCAAATTAAGATATTCGAAACGTCTAAATGGATTCCACAATTATTCCACTTCTCACTTGTTTGCAATAAGGGCTATTTTTTTCACTTTTTATTTTATTTCCTTATTTCTTTATTTATTTTTTGTACAGCCAGTTATAATTATATACATTCTCATCGAAAATTTCTCCCGAAAATCTCGGCGTTTAAAACATCGGTGTAAAAAAATCGGCGTTTAAACATAAACCGTACCATTTTCAAGGACGATCTTACATATTTCAATACATAGTTTTCAGGGTCATGTATGCAGGACTTATTTCACTAAAATTTCTGTAAACAAATAACACTTACTCGTGACAGACACGAAACAGGGACCACCGGTCAAGTAGTGTTCCAGAACACTACATGACCACTGAGCCATATTTTCACGTGCTGAAGCTTCAAATATATTTATTATTTATTAGTACAAGCAATATAGTTTCAGTAATGTTAGATTTTATTTTGTAGTTATATTTTTAAACGTTTAATACTTTTTTTTAGAATTTGCAACATTTGGCTGTTTAATTTCATGCGTAAAACACATTTTTTTTTTTTTTTTTTTTTTTTTTTTTTTTACAAAATTATTTAGAGGACTAACATTTTCGTTTAAACAAAGGATACCTTATACTTGGAATTAGTTAAAATAATTAAAAATGTTTTAACAGTATGTCTTTGTGTATATACACAGTCAGGTCTCGGCAGATTGGGAGGATTATTCATGTGTATGATATTAGAAGACTGTCGTTAGCCGCGCTGCCTGCTTTTGTTTATTTTAAATGTTAAGTTTTAGGTAGATTTTCTATGATATACTACCTATTGCTGGTGCTCCTATGTTGGAATGTCTGAAAAACTTTTGTAGATCTACACCGATCATGACTCCTAGACTCCAGATCTACCAACAGTAAAAACGTTTATCTATCTATCTATATCACTTTTTCATGGACACGATAACTTCTATGATTCTGCTCAAAGAAACCTTTCAAAACTCATACAGAAAATCAAGTGGCATAAAATCTTGGTCAAGTTCGTTAATATGCAATATCGGACGAAGAGGGTGGAAATAGGGGGGAGTTTATGTGAAAAAAGTGAGAACCCCATAACGTCTAAATGAAAATAGATATCGAATCAGTTTAAAGTTTGTATTACTTCTAAAAAAGGGACCAAATGTTTATGCACGACAGATATTTGATAAAGTTAAAAATGGGCTCAAGAGGCGAAAATTGGGTTTTGGGAGAAAAAAAATTATAACATCGTCAATTCTCAAGATATCAAATGCAATTAATTTTCTTGTAAATGTTCTTAAAATTATGTTCTTAAATTTTGGTACCTACTGTTTGGAATTGATAAATTAATATTTAATTTATTCACAGCTTTTGCAATTTAGCCGCTGTGATATTTTATTTATCAAATGCGACTCGTTGCTATAGCAGCGAAGTTTTTTTTTATTTACTTGTCTTTTACATTTTTTTATCTTACGCGATGAGGTAAAAATTTAGGAAAAAAATGGCATCAAATATTTATCAAAGAAATAAAAAGAGATTTTTTTGAAAAAAAAAAATTTGGGATTTTTGTTTATCGTATTTGTCTAAAGGTTTTTCAAAAGAATTCGGTAAATGTTTTCTAAAAATAGCATGAAAAGAAATCAAGACAGGCACTCAAAAATGTATCTAGGATTGCCTTTTCAGGTATTATGTACGATGATTGAAATAAATTAATTAATATTTTGTATATATGTAAAAACTTTCAGTTCAATATAACTTGTAACTTAATGAAAAAAACTTTCAGTCATACTATTATTCTATGTATAAAATAAAATTTATTAATAAGAAAACCAAATATAATCTAAAGAATATTTTTGAACTCATAATTAAGTTTTGATTGCATACGAATCACCTACAAGTTTTTTGTAAGGCCAATTCTTACTGCAAAAATTAAGTAAAAAAGAAAACAAAAAAAGGGGGTGGAAAAAGAAAAAAATCCAAACTTCATCAATTCTTAAAGTATCAAATCCGATTAAATTTATTTTACATTTTCTCAATAATATCTACAACTTTTACTATGACAAGTTTTTTATAAGACCAATCCTTATAGCAAAAGTAATTTAAACAAAAATAGGAGTTGAATAAAATATCTGAAATCCAAATTGTTTATATTCTAACTCATCTTTTAATTCCTTTTTGATTAATAAAAAATGATCCAAATGACAGGTTCTCTTAGTTGGGTACTTTATAATTGGCCAGTTTTTAGATAAAAGAAGAATATATCTCAAAAAAATGATGTCAAATTAGGTATTTTGAACAGAAATTCCCGAAACGATTGTGATTGAAAAATTCAGGAAGTACTTAAATAATAAATTTCGTATTTTCTGACTCATTTCTAAATCCATTTTTATTCTCAAACTCATTCAATTGATAGGTTCTCTTATTAAGGACCTGTGTAATGCGCCGTGTTGGTAAGGCTTTTTTTTTTCTGACAAAGGCAGAATGTATTTTAAACAAATGCTGTGAAATTAAGCATTTTGAAGATTATTCAAATAACAAATTAATAATTTTTCTGACTCATTTTTAAACTCAATTTTGCTCTCAAACGCATTCAGTTGACAGTTTCTCATGATTAGGAACTATATAATCTGACGTATTGGTCTATTTTTCATAAAATCAGAATAAATTTCAAAAAATGCTGTCAAACTGGGCATTCCTAGCCAAATTTCACTTAAAATAACTCTGATAAAACCAGCTCTTACAGAAAAAATTTAAAAATTCTTTGAAAGCGGACAAATAAAATGCTTGAAATGGGTTAATCGCTAATCATGTTTTATTTTTTGTTGTTAAAATGAGCACCTAACTTTGAAATCTACAAACGCCTATAGGCCGAGCCGAAAGGAATTTTTTTCCTCTGAAATAAACAAATTGAAGCATGTGGGTTTATATTTGAAAGATTATATTTTGACATTTAAACCATTTTTTTAAACAGAACTATGCAAAAAATAATAAAAATAAAAATTAATGTTTTTAAGAATTTACAGAAAAAAATTTCCACTAAAATCAATAAATAAGACTAAATTAAATGATTTATATGAAGCTAAATCTGCTAAAAACCTTTTTTTCTTCTTTCTCTTCTTTCTCTCTTTCTCCTTCTATCTCTCTTTGTCTTTATTATTATTATTTTCGCCATTGGGGTTTATTTATCTACATCATTTTTGAGTAACACTTGTAGGGAAATATTATGGAATTTCAAAGAAATAATCTAGGAAAGTTAGCAAAACCCGCAAAGTGAGTATTAGATTAATTTCATTTTTCATGATATTTTAGAACAATTTCAACTCAAAAGCGTTCAAACTGCACATTATGATTAAATGGCTTATTGTAATGTATTGTGTTTATTTTTTTAAGGATAGCATTCATACTCGTAGAGAAATTAAGGTTTTTATAAAAACAGTCCTTAGTTTTTTGCTTATAATTTGCAGAGTTCTTAATATAAAATAATGTTCTTTTATGAAAATATGACAAACATCATTGTACGCAATACCCTGTCATCATAATTTAAAAATCATAAAAATAGTATGAAAAATGAGTAAGTTTAGTAAATAATTTTTCATTGCGCATGCGTCAACGATATCAAAATTTCATTTGCATATTGTGGTAGCTAAATGTACAGAGCAACTTTTGTGAAAGTCTCAAAAACATAGATTAAAAATTCTGAAAATTATCGTTGAGAGAATGAGATCAAAATATTTTATTTCCTAATGAAGCAAAAAGATGAGGGGCTGTATCCATATTCCATTGTTTCTTGCCTAGACAATATTGCACATACAACTGTATTTGGATAAAACCCCTGATATTTTGCTTCCTTTTAGGAATAACGGGGGTTCACTATATATATATATATATATATATATATATATATATATATATATATATATATAGTGAGAGAGAGAGAGAGAGAGAGAGAATTGTTAATTGACACCGAACGAAACAATTGCTTCTCATACTAATGGACAATTTCAAATTTTCATCGACAAACATCTTAATTTCAGTGGTCATTAATGATGTTGTCCCAAAGATGTAGTCATGCTTTAGAAATGACTGATTTTTTTTTTTTTTTTTTTTTTTTTTTTTTGGGGGGGGGGGGTCATTTCGAAATAGAGTATAATTTATTTAAAAACCTAAGATTAGTTTATTTTTTGATCTAAAAAGAGATATCATATTGAGTCCAAGATCCGCGAAAATCTATCCTAGAAGATTTACTTTTAACAAATTTTTAATTTTATGATCAAACTGAGTTATTTGTTACTATATCATAGTCAGATATTAATGTTGTAATGTTTGATTTTAATTATATCAACCGGAATTTCAACACATGTTGTGTTATGTTTAATTTTTAAATATTATTATCCATGAAAATAGAACATTTAAGTGGAAATAGGTTAGATAAAATTAAAATTTATTTTTCAAATCATTCATTAAAATGCTTTTTTTTATACAATGCATTGTTTACATTCTATAAAAATGTATTTTTTATATATGTTAATGGAAGAAAAAATATCATACCAAATATTTTTTAATAAAAATTTCCTTAAGATGGTTACTTTTTTCTATTTTCTCAAATAATCACATGTTTAACAATGATATAGCTCTATCTCACATAATAATGAATAAAATAAAAGATTTTACTAATAATTAGTCACTGAATATTATTATATATTTTATACAATTATTTTTATCCAAATTAATAGAATCTTGAAGGAATTTTTTTTATGTTTGAGTAAAACCTCTTTTATATTAAAAATAAATAAAATGTATGAACAAAATCGATTTACAACAGATGAATGAAATAAAATTAATTAATATTACAGCTCTATTTTCTAATATATTATTTTTTTTAAATTGCTACAGAATCTAAAGAGTAATTATATTATATTTGCTAAATTTATTGTCGTAGAAGGAAAGAAATTGAGATACTGTATAAAAGTTTTCATCTGGAACCAGAATGAGAACGTCATGATTTATTTTTCTTATTTATAAAAGCTTAGTACGTTAAGAGATCAGTAAATTATACTTTATCGAGGGGAAAGTTTTCAAACTTTTCCAAAAACCTAATTGTCTGTCATATTGATCAATAAATTAGCGCCTGAGACGTTTTAAAAGATTTTAGTTTATTCTTTAGGAAATTTTTATCTAAAAAAAGTTTAACAATGTTTTTAATAATGTTTTTTAATAACGTCAAATGGTAAAATAATAATTCTTTCAATGCGAGTCACTAAATAATATTTATACTAAAATGTAGTTCCAGTATTGTAAGTTAGGAATAAATATTAATTGGAATATTACAGTTAATCTCTCATAGAACTGGCTTTTTTAATAAGTAATTATTATTTTAACCAATAAATAAGAATAAATAAAATACAACAAGATTCACTTAGTGGGTTCCGGGAGACATTTTAAAATAATTTTCTTTATTGAGTTTGAAAATTTTTGTGATGGTTAACCATAGCATTTGTAAACAAATTTACACGATAAAACTTATCATATTTTTTAATTGAATTGAAAATTTATTAAAAAAGTAAAGTGAACTAAATTTGTTAAGTTTGAAATATTATTTGTAGAATTTCAATTTGTTTTCATATAAATCAACAGAAATACACAAACTTTAATTTTTATTAATATTTGTTAAAAATATTAAAATAAATAAAAATTTAAAATATTTAAAGCAAAAATTTGAAAAAAATCATTATAACTAATAAGAATTTTCAAATAAAGTCTGTCACATCTAACCCTATCAACGAATATTTTATAAAACCAGTTTGTTATTTTGTCTAGACTGAAGAAATCATGTCATTTATTTTCAAAACTAAATTTAAAAGTTGAAGGTTAACTAAAATTGGTTTGAAAATTAAGTCTTGGTTTAAAATTTCTTCTCGAGATCGCAAATTTAGTTTAATTGGTGAAGAGGTGAAAAAGAGAAAACTAAACGGATGACGTTGCAATGAATTCTGTTCATTCCTGAAAAATAAACTGCGATTTATGTATGTATATAAAAGTGTTCGAGAAATACGAACATTTTCATTTAGTAAAAAAAAAAATTGTAGGATGTGATCAGAAATAAATATATAAAGTGTTACTCTCAATTATACTAACATAAAAAAAATTAGAGTATAATGAGAAATCATCCAATTTCCATTCAGATACAATACTTTATTAAGTAAAGAGGAACACAGCAATAGAAATAGAGAAATAACCTTGTGCAATGGGTGCAATAAAATTAATTGGTTGTCGTTTAAGTGATTAAATTATTTCAGTGATTTTTTTAGAAGGTTAGGAGTTTGTTAAATGCAGGGCCAGCTGTAAATAAAGGTAATCTTTTATTTGAAATTAAAATCAGAAATATTCCCAAGAAAGAAAACTTCTGATACGTTGAATAAAAATCTTGCAAGAAGATTTTGATAGCTGTCGTCATTTAGAAGTTATTGAACTGAAAAAGATAATCAGTCCATTTTAGTTAATCCGTATATCTCATTACTTTTGTTAATACTCTAAATGGGTGTCGTTCCAGTTCATGAGACAATGTTGCACCTACATTGTTAAAAATTTGAAACTTTCATTGCATCGTCATTCAACCGCTTTTATACAATATCTTTATTTTGACCAATGAGAATGCTTTATAATACAGTGAAGTATTCGTTTCTTATAAAAGCAGTGGAATGACGATGCTGCAAAAGTGCAAATTTTTAACAGTGTATGACGAAGTTTTTATTTACCTTCGCTGTTTGACACAGTTGCTCCTTGTTCATTTTTGGCCGGAGTTTGAGATGGACAGGTTTTGAATGTAGGAGTCTTAGGACCATCAGATGGATCTACTTCAATGTAACAGCATTCATCACTGCTTTCACCAGAATGTGCATCCCCGCGCGCAGACCTCACCTCTGGTATAGAACAGGCACCCATAATTCTTGTGTACTTCGTTCGAACGCAGCCATCTTTTCCGACGTCTGCTGTAACCTGTAAGCAAAAAAATAAATAAATAAATAAATAAATAAATAAATAAATCATAAAAAAGCGAATTTAAATGTGGAAATTTAAATTTTTAACCAAAATAACTTTAACATTATCTGCCCAAATGGTACATTAACCTTTTCGTGTTCCTTTTTTAAGCTTTTAGAAAAAATTGCTTTTACGTTATTAAATTAACACTAGCTATTCAAATAGATTAATTAGTGTTTAAAGAATACTTCATTGCCTGAAAGATGACGAATGTTGTTATTTTGCCTATTATTTAACTAAAATTCATATGACAATATACTAAGGAAAATTTATTGAAGAACTTTAGAAAATATTGTATTATAAATACATTTAAATTATATTACAATTTCCAATACATTTTCCGCTTTATTACGCATGATTATTTCTGGAAAGTAACTTTCATTTTAAATTTAATGAGTGAAGTAAATGTTTAAAACAAAAAAATCTCAAACAGCGCAAAGAGAAATAAGCAAATAATAATAATTATTATTATTACGAAATGCATAAACAAAAATGAAGTTTTATAGCAAATGCATAGACATATACTAACATTACTACATATAAATAGTAGCAAGAGTATTTCTTAAAACAAAATATCACTTCATTTAAAGACATGTACTATTAGTGGCATACCAGACCTGAAAGGGTTAAAGCATCATTAAATACCTTGTTATGAAATTAAAATAATGCATAGATTTTAAGTAATATATTGATACCGAATGAGTTATATATACTTAACTTTATCTTGTTCCAAAAGCATTATTTGTTCAACGAAACAAAATACTTTTTAAAAGATGATTTCTATTTTATTTCCATCATTTCAACTTTTTGAAGTTGAAAAATTTTCAGGGAAATATTTCTATACTTCTGTTGTAACAATATTTTATTTTTTACATTTTCCTAATTTCATGAAATGCGAAAAAAAAATCTTTAAATAAAAATTTTGTGTGGTTCTATAAGTACTTCACAAAATTCGTAAATATTCAAAACTAATTAAATCATTTTAATTGGCAAAATCTTTCTAAAATTTTATAAAATTAATGTGTAAATCTTGTGAAATTGTTTTAAAAATTTAGAAAAGAAGCTTTAGAAATTGAAATTTTAATGAATTTATAATATGGGATATAAAAGATTATATAAGGCTAAGTTTTTAATTAAAGAATCTCTGAAAGAAAAAGCCATGCTTCGTTTAGTGCTTGAGGGATACTCCTACTTTTACGTCATTCTTAATAGTGTCGGATTTTCGCCCTAAAATAAAACACATTATATGTAGGGTATGATACAATGTTTACACATAGTCTTAATTTAATTAATATTTTAATGTCCTTAAGTAATTGGATATTTTGAAATTTGCTGAATTATAATTTCCAAATTACTTTCTTTGAAATTTTTTTATGAATTTTAAAAATTCTTTGATAATTTAAAGAATTAATTTTATATCCAATCTTTAAACACACGTTTAATATTGTGGACTTAGGGGAAATATGCACACAGACTTTGCATGGTTGCATTTTTTATAAAGATTTTGAAAATAAAATATTTGAAGAAAAATAAGGTAAAATATACAATATGAACTTTAACAAAATCACTGAGTTACTTGAAAATATGAATAAAATTATAAAAGAGATGTTACAAGTAATAATATGCATTTCATTTAAAACTTCTTGGTATTTTCGAACTATATTCCCCAATCCCATCATCAAAGAATATTTTATTAACTAATACCTGATTAAATATTAATTACTTATGATTTGCTAATAAAATAATTTTTTTCGATGGTCTTGGGAAATACAAATCGAAAATATTGAAACTAATCGAAAATGTAAGCTTGATTTATATATTACACTAATGAAATAATTAAGGAATCGAGTTCAATAATTTATCTGCATCTATTGATGCTTCACAATGAATTCGGTCTATAATATAAAAAATTAATATGACAGATTACAACACAACATGCGGGTAAGAAAAAATTGCCAGCTCTTTGTGCTGTAAATTTCAAATGTGCTGTAAATCAAAGTGTGCGCGAATTTCGAAGTGTAATAATGTATTTTTGCAATATATTATGCTCTAAATTTAGTCATGTTGTAAAAAATGTATGCTCGAATTATCAAATACGGTCATGAAATTTTACAAAACAGTGTGTTGTAATTTTTAGTTTTTGTTGTAAGGAATGTGTGCTGGAATTTTAAAGTATTGTAATGTAATTTTACATCACAATGTGTTTTAAATTCCTAAGTTTGTTTTAATGAACATGTGTTTGAATTATCAAAGACAGTGATGTGACTTTAAAACTCAATACATTGTAAAAACTTAAGTTTATCTAATGAACGCGTACTTGATGTCTCAAGTAGGATGATGTAATTTTTAACCCAATGTGTTTAAAATTCACATTTCATCGTAAATGAATCTGTTCTTGAATTTCTTGTTAAGTAATTTAATATAAATTTTCTTTATAGTTTATTCTATTGATTACCCCTAACTTTCAAGCACTGAAGCACGTGTGAAGGAGGTTAATAGATAAGCATTGATTTTGAGCATTATAAATATATTGTCTTGTTTCTTTTTCAAAGAAGGTTTACTAGTTTTAAAATAATTGCTGATTTTTTGTTTACTGCTTCTGATTACTTTTTGTTGGAAGATCGTTGAAATATGTTATATGATGATTATAAACATGGTTATATATATATATATATATACATAAATTAGATACATTAATTTGATTTTTTTCACTCTGTATGAATCACTCATTATACAATCGTATTTTTTATATGCTAATAAGTAAATGCATTTTTTAATATGTAAAATTTAAAGAAAGAAATATATATATATAAACTAACATTGTTTTACGAATGCTTAATCTCTCTTAATCAAATTGGAATTCTTTAGCTTACAGGCTATTAAAGACTGAGAACACATGTAACCGTAGGATCTATATGTACATAGTGCGATAACTCATAACAAAACTATCCGATTTGAATTAAATTTTTGATATAGCTTTATTCTGATAAGGCACTTTCTTGATTAGTCTTGGGAATTTATTGGATAAGTATAAAGGGGAATGGGAGCTAATTTTGATAAATGTGTTTTACATGCCGAATTATCAGATTGAATTGAAATTTTAGATATAGGATGGTTCTGATTACTCTACGATTTTTTTGGATATTCATAGGTTAAGTATAAAAGGGGGTTGATTGGGGTAACCCCCCATTAATTTAAGTAAATGGGTTTTCCACACAGAATTTACCGAATTGCTTTGCCTATTGCATGTAGGTTCATTCTGATAAAGCGCTTTACTGGTTTGTTTTGGGATTCATTAATTAATGTATGTGCCAGTCTATAGCCATGTAAATACATTAACTTAAAATTTGTTATATATGTATTTAATGCAAATTCATACATATGATATGTATAAAATTTATCTGCGAAAATTCTATGAATTTTTGATTAATTAATATATAATATGAATTATATATATAGACGATAATAATAATAATAAATAATAACAAATAATAAATATTAAAAGCATAAAAACAATTAAAATGCTATATATATATAGGAAATAAATGCATATTGCCCTTTTCGGATTGTTCTATATTCATATAGTTTTTTATGCAATTTTATTTCAATTATATGTTTATTTCAAGTACTATTTTTTAATATATATTAAAATCTGAAGTAATATTTCGTGTACAGTTCTTATATTTGTATGTATTTTAATTCCTACCTCTAGAATTTTAATATTCAAATGCATGGGTTTCAAATATATTTTAACTTTTTCAGTTCCCTTTATAAGAATTTAAATTGTAACAATCGTTTTATAATAGAGGGACATGCTCATTAAATCCAATGAAAGGTCTTTACACTTAATGGAGATATGTAGAATAATTATTTTATTTCGTCCTTTGAGTTTCTCAAAAGATTAATAAAAATATATCTAATGCAAAAAGAAAGAACAATATAATGAGTCCCTAAAGTAAGCCTTTTATTTGGCATTTTGTGCGAAAAATCCAAAATTTCTACTATTGAACCTTAAACATGTCCATTACTAGCAAAATTTATGCTTCTCCGCCTTCAATAATAATAATAATAATAATAATAATAATAATAATAATAATAATAATAATAATAATAATAATAATAATAATAATAATAATAATAATAAACAATAATGTTAAAAAATATTTAACCCTTTCGAGACCGATCTTTTTTTTCAATTTTTAGAAAAATATACTGCTATAATAAGCTACCCAAATAGATTAAATAGAGTTTAAAGAATATTTCATGGTATGATATATAACAAATAGTATTGTTTAGCCTGCTATTCAATTCATATTCATATGACAATAGGCTATGGAAGAATTTTTGGAGATAATTAGAAAATATTATATTACAATACTATTTAATTGATATTACAACTTTCTAATACTTTTTGCGCTTTATTGCAATGATTCTTTCAGAAAAGTAACCGTTATATTAAATTTCAATAATTAAATACATGCTTCAAATAAAAGAATCGCAAACTGTTAAAAAAGGATTAAGAAAATTCTTATTATTTTTATTACTATTATTACTAAATATGTAAACGTTAATGAATTTATAAATTAGAGGCATCGATGCATATTGACATTACTACATGTAATCAGCAACAAAAGTAGGGGGAACTGGGGTACATTGATACATGGGACACATTGATACACCCCCTCTACCGCTCACAGGGTCATTACAGGAAGTTTCACAACAGCTCCAAAAGATGATGCTAGTGTATTCAACTACATACAGAAAATCTTGAAATGATTCAGTAGTTTGATGAAATGGGACGGGTGATTTATTGTTTTTGTTGTTCAAAAGTAAATATGAGTTGTACAATTGAAATGCTATTATACAACTGTTCCAGTATTTTCAACCAAAATGTATACTCTCCCTGGTAAGTACAGCTACTCTTTATCAGTTCTTCATTATTTATTGTTAGATATATTGTGAAGTGTTGGATTTGAGACTCATTTTATTCAAAATCGCTGTATGGGACACATTGATACAGTCTATGACGGGGCACATTGATACAGCCATTGACAAAGTTACCACAGCCAACAATCAGACAAGAAACAGCCAGAACATCAGGTCATAATATATTTAATTTTGATTGCTTTAATATTGCTTAAAAATAAATTGCAGGGAAACTTAAATTAGCTATCGAACTCTTAGTATTGTCACGAAGGTAAAGAACAGCGTACGAAAAAATAGCATAAATGATAATCTTAATGTGTCAACAACTGTTACATTAACTTTCGCAACTTGATTTTCAATTTTTGATTGTTTAGCGGAGATGAAATGATAAGATTTTGTTTTCAATTTATATGTATATTTTTTCGTTTTATCTAAAATATTTTGAATGTGTTTATCATTGTAGGATGTACAATCCGTTAACAATTCACAGATCTATACAGGGTGAGTCATAAATATCGAAACAATAGGCTATCTCCTTAAATATTGCTCCTAGACCCATACTTCCAGTTGCAAAGTTTCATCAAAAAAGGTACATTTTTTGATAAGATAAGTTGCAACTCTATGGGGGGTCTATTTTAAAAAATACGAAAATTAAATTTTTATACGGCCCCCAGAGGATAAAACTTCCAATTAGAAAAATTTTCCTTATCCATTCCTGAATCGAACAAAAAAAAAATCATCTTGATATCTGCAAATCCCTAAAAGACATTAAAATCCAAAATTTTCCAAAATTTGTAACTTACACAACTTAAGCTTACCTCTGAGCACAGCGATATCAGCTCATTTGAAATACAATTTAGGGATCGACCATTAATTTACGCATTATTAAATGTCGATCCAAGACGATACTTTAACTTTTAGATATAAAATAAAAGCGTATAGGTTTTTGCTTTAAACTTCCTTGAAATATGCTAGATGTCTGAAATAAATCGAGCTTGGCGTCAGGCTCGTAACTAGTACGACCCATTGGCCGGACCGCCTTATTAAACACTTATTAAAAGTGTTATTAAATTAAGTGATATTAATTAAATTCTGATTAAACGTGTCTTAAAAACTTATTACCGCAGGCAAAAAGTTGAGCAAAAATAGTAATAACGATAATGATACTTCTATTAGCTGAGTTGTATGGAATATATTTTAATGTTAATATATATTTTAATGTTAATGGAAATATATTTTATTAAAATACACAGAAATATTTTCAAAAATCTAGTTTTTGCTATTCAGCCTCAAAATTTATGTGGTTTTAAACCTATTTTTACTTTTTTCTATCTTTACAAGAGAAAAGTATTGGATTGATGAAAATTTTGAGTTCCGGTTTTCGACGGATTCACACGTTTTTAGGGCTGAGAGATATCGAAAAACATGTTTTTACAAAATGTCTGTCTGTGAGTCACTGCTCCTGTATCTCTGTATGTGGCATAAATTTTGTGAGCGCGCTATCTCAAGAACTAATCCACGGAATTTAATAAAAAATTATATTTACTTAGTCCTTGATATAAATTGGCGCTGGTTAGTTTTTGGTGTGAATCGCTTAACAGACGAACCTACAGTACAGGCTTTTGTGCGATTTCCGCGATAGCTGTATCTCCAGAATTAATGCAAGGAATATCACCAAACTTCAGATTCAGTTAGTCCTTGACATGAATTGATGTTGTTTATATTTTGTTGTATATAGATCCACGTGTCGCGCTGCAACACTGAATTCGTTACGATTTCTGCAATAGCTCTACCTTAAGAACTATTGTAGGAATTTTCATAAACAGTCAGATTCAGTTTCTTCTTGACATGAATTGGTTTTGTTTACGTTTTTGTATCAATCATCTTTCGGGTGGCGCTGTTATAATGAAGTTTGTATAATTTACACGATTTCAGTGGTATCAAGTACTAGTGCTCGGAATTTCGTATCCTTAGAGTCCTCCGGTTGCTACATCCGAGTAGTTTATTTATACCAAACGGCATTTAAAAAAACAAAAATATTCATTCGAATGTCAAAGTCTAAGAGTATAACGTTTCTGTTTCGTATTTTTTTTATGCTAAACTCCCCCTAATATTTCGTTATACGTGTATTTAATTGATCAAGGTTTAATGCATCCGAACCAAACATCTTTTAAAAAATTTAATTGAATAATTTCAACTAAAAATGTTTAAATTAAATATGCCAAAGATTCATTAAACACCTGTTCTTGTTTTAAAGAGGATAATTGATTCGCAAGTTAAATAAAATTTAAAATGTATTTGTAGTTGAACTGAAAACTGTATGTTAAACTCTAAAAAAGGGGGGAAAAAGCAGCGGCCTTCGAGACCGCTTACAGCGGTTAACACCTTGGGATTATCATTATTATTATTTTTATGCCGGTCAATTATCTACAATAGGGATATAGGCCGTGAGGGTAAGTGTACCCTTCGTGAGGGTCTTTTTAAGGGAACCTAACCCGTATTTGCGCAAAGAAATCCAGGGTTCGAAGAAATCCAAGGAAAACTTCGAACGGTTAGGCCGACGGTCGCGATTGGGTTCGAACCCAGCACCTACCTTCTACCAGTTTGGAGGCCCGTAATTAGAGGTACTTTTTACGCATCGTGTAATAGCAATTTTAACAAGAAAAATATGAAGTTGACAGCAATAAAACAATGAAAAAAATGAGGTTTAAATCAACTGATGCATTTAAGTAATAATTAAAGAAGCGAGAATGGCAAAACTTAAACAAAATCTGAAATCGAAACTATTCAAGACGGAGTTAATCACCTAGGAACTTTTAAAAAGCATTTAAACGTTAGGAGCCCATCTTAGTTTAAAACTAAATGCACTTTTCTGCATCAGATGTTTTTATTTCAATATTTCTCATTTTTAAACTGACGTAAGTCAATAACCTTCGGTTACGGTAATAGTACTGCGAATTCAATAGTTTTTTAACACCTCAAAAAAAATGCCCAACGCGCCGAAAGAAGTTTTCATCTCAGAAAATTAACTTTTAAAAATATGATTTTTTTTTTTATAAAAAATTGCATTTTTTTAGATTGCTATTTTAAATACTTTTATTTTTTTTTTAAATATTATTTAAAATGCTGAATCAAAATTGAAAATTAGACATTTTCATTTAATCAAAAGAAAAAAAATCATCGCGACAGATAATATTTTGAGTTATGACAATTTTAATTTACTCTAAATTTTTTGAGAAAAAAAATATTTTATTAAAAAAGTTTATGATATGATAATGCTTACAAATTATGTGGTTAACCATCACAAAACATTCCAAATTCTAACTCTAAATAAATAAAATAAGTGTTTCCTATACATCTTACAGCAACATTGCTTCTTCAATTACACGCATTTCAATTTGTGTCTGATCCCTTGAAACCTCACGATTTATTAAAATTGTCATAACTCTCTGAGTTTTGAAGATATCAAGATGAAGTTTTTTTTTTGTTCAATTCAGGAATGGATAAGGAAAATTTTTCTAGTTGGAAGTTTTATCCTCTGGGGGCCGTATAAAAATTTAATTTTCGTATTTTTTAAAATAGACCCCCCCATGGAGTTGCAACTTATCTTATCAAAAAATGTACCTTTTTTGATGAAACTTTGCAATTGGAAGTATGGGTCTAGGGGCAATATTTAAGGAGATAGCCTATTGTTCCGATATTTATGACTCACCCTGTATGTCTATAACATATTGTGAGGGAGTGACCTTTGTCATAAAGGCACTTTAGTATTTCTGAGATCGTGACGTCAATAATTTAACATGTGTAAGCGTAAAAGCGACATCTATCCTCTCTTTTACTTTAACTTTCTAGAGTGTGTGTGTCTCTTTCGAATTCTGCAGTTAGGCTCGCGATTAGTAGTAATATGTTAATTTGAAGTATCGCAGTTTGCAGCATATAAAAGCGTGGAGTTTGAGTGTGTGTGAGTGTCTCTGGCATTAGCCAGCCAAGACTGAGTGTGACTAGCCACATTAGATAGCGAAATGAATCACTGGCGATAGCCAGCCGAGTGTTCTGGAGATATTAGTCAGCGAAGTGTGTTTTTCGCTGGTATCTAGCAGATTGAAAGTAGCATCGAGCCTCCAGTGAGTTGTGAAGGAGTTTCGGTATTCGAATAGAGAAGTTGGCCGTGGTAAGAAATTTAATAGTAATTGCATTTGATTATCTCAAGGTAAATAAAGGATATCTGCAGCCACGGGCTGTCTAATTAACTTTTATCTAGCAGCTTAGCCGAGAGATAATGAGAAGTAATCAGAGTTGCCCCGATTGAGCTAGTTTCCGGAGCCTGTGAGTATGCGTTTAGTCTTTTCTTAGTATTCTCAGTTGTGAAAATTAGACTTGATCCACTTCCCTTGAGCCCGTATAGTTTTTAATAAACTGTGTTTTTTATCTTAATTCATGAGTATGTCTGCATTTAACTCCCAGCACGAGCAGCCAACCGTTACAACATTAATTGCTAATAAATTATTTATTTCACGGAAAATTAAAACAAAAAGTTGTAGTAGATAAATTGTTAACAATACCAAAAAAATGTATATCATTACCGGTCGACCAAATGAAATATAATTATAAAGTTTGATTTAATAGGAAAATCTCATTCTGTTTTTCAAGCGTCAGAACACGATTTAATTTAGCATTATGTTGCTGCAAGTTATGGGAAGTACAATAACACGCCAATCAGGGAAAGCTTTTTATCATTTGTGAAACTTATTGTTCGTGTTCGTTATGTCCTTCTATGGATTTTGAATCAAGATTCACAGAAGGTCAACCAGTAATGTAAGTAGAATTTGATAGAAACAAGTCATACATAGGATTTATAGTGTGGACACAGTGTTGCCTTGATGAAAAATAAAACGTGGCCGACATTTTTTCCCTTTAAACTGATACTAAGTATTCATTAAGTACTTCTGGTAATCACAAGCATCTGTTGTAAATTTCTAAATGAATAAAAAATGTCCGCTCCAGGATTCGAATCAGGGATGTGTTCAGTGGTGCCAACTTATATGGGCCCGTGGGGCCGGAGCCCTCACGATAATTTTGAACTCTAGTGTGTCCATTTTTTGTGCCAATTTTCATTGTTCTATTAATTTTTCTCCCTAGAACAAAATTTATTTTGCCTATGATCGTGCACTTTAATTCTAGGGCTGACACCCATAAATCCAAAATGACTGAAATGTAAATGTTTAATTTTTTCTTGTTTCAATTTGTAGTCATGTTCATGATATAATATATTAAAAAAAAGTGATTTTATAAGGGAAAAAAAACAATGATAATATATTTTTTTAAATGTCAACTATCTTAAAACATTATAACTTGACTTAAAAGTCTCATCTTTTACCAGCTGTCTGCCCTTCACAGAAAAAAAAAACTGATTGTACCATTTTACCAAAATATCTTAGAGCCCACCCAATATTTTTGAGCCAACACAATATTTTTCAAAAGTTGGCGCCACTGGATGTGTTGACTGAAGTCGTCGATGCTCTTTCATCTGAGCCATGCCGGGAGCATATTGGAAGACGTTTGGAACGTTTACAGATCGTAGAATCTAGTTTAATATCTCGAGAAGCTCAATAGAATAAATTAAATAGTTTTTTAAAAACTGCCGTAAACGCTGTATATGTAATTACATTATTTTTAAACACAGTTATTTAATTGGTAAATAAACCATAAAAAACAGTTTTTCGACTTTTTTCAACAATTTTGAAATTCATAACTGGTATGTTTTATTTACCAATTGAATAACTGTGTAAAAATGAAGATATCTGTGCTTTCTTCACATCGAAAGACCGAGCAAATCATTACAAAAGCACCACATTCATTTCACTTAGAAAAAAAATTGTGAAGGTCATACCGATAAAATTGTAAATTTATATAAACTAAACTTTGAAATTTCTCTTTCAAATTTTCTTCTTAAGTTTTTACTTTTCTTAAAAATTTTAATTTCTTTGTGCAGATAATTTATTTTATAAAGTGTACTTCTAGTAATTTTAAAATTTACTTCCGAGTTATCCTTTTCATCTAGCTACTATACAATGCAGACTAAAATTATAGAGAGATTTTTCTCCTTCTTAAAAACTTAAAAATGTTAAGTCAAAATGAAGTTACTTAGACTTCTTATTTTAGAAAGTATTTTTTTTTTCATTTTCCGGACCAATGAGAATGTGTTAGTTGATAAAAGACGTTAAATTTTTTATCTCATCGTTTAGAAATTCGTACTAGTTCTCTATTATATTTATCAAATCCCTTAAAAGCAGTAATTTCATACTATTCTTTTCTGCATGTTGATCTTTTCAACCGTTATTCTTTGCCATTTCTTGATTCCGGTATTCTTTCCACAGTTTTAAATTTGCTACTAACTAAAGAAAGATACACAAACAATTGTATGAACTTTAGTCATTTTACTTTAAACTTCTCCTTCCTATCTCAATTTTTTTAGCTTATAGAAGTGTAGACTTTTAGTTAGAATGTTTTTTCTCCTTCCTAAAAATTTCAAAGAAATTGAGTCCGAATTTATCTCTTTAGAGAACTTCTCATTTGAGAAAGTTTTTTTTCCGTCACATGAGAATGTTTTAAACAAAGAAAAAAAAGGTTCACAACACTATGTGATCGCTTTGAAATTCATGTGCTTGTTCTTTAGTACATTTACTAAAATCCTTAAAAGCTGTAATTTCACTGCATTCTTTTCTGCCTAATGATTTTTGCAACTATGATACTCCTCTGTTTTTTATTTATTTATACACCTTTTCAGACTGGCTAATCAGTAGTAAAAGTTACAAGAGGAAATGTGCTTTAAGAGACGATCATTTAAGAAGCATGTATGACATTTACTATAAGAAAAGAATTACGTAAATAAAAAGAACTGTTCTTTATTTGAAACTCATAGAAAATGGGACTAACAAGGAAAGAAACAACCTTGAAAATTACAGGTGTTTATTGTTTTATTTTAATATATGTTGTAGGCCAGAGATCCCTTAGCCTCTGGTTCAGTGCATTTTGTACAACGCTAAGAGAAGTTCTTGAGAAACGGGGGGGGGGGGGTCTAATATTATGACAGAACTTTAATACTTACTTTGTAAGTAACAGGGCATGGCTGGTCATAGCTTTCTTAGTACAGCATTAGCTGGTTGACTATGGCCCGAATTTTATACCGGCAAGCGCTACTTTCGTTTTTCTCATTTTTTATAAATATATTTGCAATTGTAATTTAATAATTGCACTTAAAAGTCTTAATATGGTGCCTTAACTACAATTTTCGCATATTTAAACATCAATGTAGAATTTTTTGTTTTTAAAGTGTTACTTCTCATTAAAAAATCGATATGTTACTGAATAATAAAAATTTCAAAATCGTTACAGAGTTCTTGTGGCTCCACCTATTTATAATAAAATAAAACATATTCAAGTAAAATAAAAATAAAAGCCGAAAGAAGGTAAATATGGCAGCAAGAATATAATTCAAAGAGAAAATATACGAATCGCACAATTTAAAAAGCTTTCATATGCAAAAATAGATTGAAATATAATCGTTGTGCTGATTTTTAATATAATTTTATTTGTTACTTTAAAAACAAAAAAATAAAATATTATCATTCTATTGACTTCCCTAGTTAAAGCAACACATAAATGATGTTTCTTTAAAATCCCAAATTTCCACAATTGTTCAATATTATTGCATCAATAAATAATGCATATAATACACATTTTTTCAATAATTTTTAAAACATTAACATTTTTTAAGCTATTTATGATGCTTTGTTAAGCTATTTATGATGCTTTTTTGTGGTGGGCCAATTATCTACACTATGGGATATAGGCCCTATGGGGTGGGATGCCCTCCGTGGGGGTCTTTCTAAGGGAACCTAATCCGTATTTACGCAAGGTTCGAAGAAAACCACGGAAAACTCCGAAAGCTTAGGCCGACGGTCGCGATTGGTTTCGAACCCAGCACCTACCGTCTACCGGTTAGGAGGTCAGAACCTCGCGGCCACTGGTGGGGCAACTGGCAATGAAATTATTAAAATTATAATTACAAGTATATTTATAAAATAAAAAATGAAAACAAATGTAGTGCGCCCCAGTATCAAACCTGAGACAGCTGGAAAACGAGCTAATGCTATACCAACTGAGCTAGATCAAACAAGCTTTTTTTGTTCAAAGTAAGTATGTGAATTCTGTCATAATATTGGACCCCAGCTTTGTTTCGTAAGAGCTAAGGAGGTCGTATAAAATCCGTTGAATCTGAGGCTAAGGCATCTCTGCCGTGCATCATACATTAAAATAATCAACATATATCATTATCAAGTTTCGCTGATCCTTATAAGTTGTTTCTATACCTGAAAAAACCGATTTCTTTAAACTATAGGCAAAAATAATTTTCTTAATTACTTTAATTTTCATTATTACTGTCAGAAATCAATGTAAGAATGCGTGAAATTTTAGCAGAGTCAAGTTTTTTTTAAATCTTTTGCAAAACAAGATAATAAAAAAGATCGACGGATTTATGTTTTGTGTTTAATTGCGATTTCTTTAGGATTTTGAATTGTGTTACATTTGATTTTTACTGATTTGCAAACCGTTTTTTTTTTTTTTAATTTAATCATTTTTATGTACATAACTTTTCAAAATATGCATCCTTACTGTTAGGCAAGCACATTTTATTAAAAAATAGTGCATCATTTAAGAAAATAAGATATTTATGGAAGTTAACAGTTTAATCATTTATTATCATTTATGTTACATTAATAGCTTTGTATTATTATTAATAAGTTGACAAATAATAAATGTTTGTTTCGAATTCAGTTTAGAAACAACCCGATGAAGGCATGTGAAGGGTTTCGATTAACGAAGTGTATCGTATATTAGATCATCTAATGATCGGTCTACTGTATTTACATTTTAATGGTAACTACAGAATTATTTTTCGATAAATTTGTTATAAAATGTAAAAAAGTTCGCTAAGTGAATAAAGTCCTTCCAGCGCAGAGCACTTTCATTGCGAAAATATTTAAATGATTGAACGACACCAGAATTTATTTACAAATGTATTGTAATATAAGAAAATCTATTTTTCCCATACAATAAGAACAGAAAATATATATTTCAGATGAAAATCAAATTTCAAATAGCATAAGAAATGCAGATGTCAACCTAGTGAAAAAGTTTCCGTACCGGGAGTTGAACCCATATTTGAAAATATAAAAAATATAGTTTTCCAATACATTATACATTGAAAATATTTATATCAGAATTCTGGTGTCATTATGACATTTGTTAATAAATTTGGATGTTCCATGTAACAGAACACTTAAACACAAAGGTTTGATTTACCGATTTCTTGCCGGAAGTTTTTGAATTTTTGCCAAATTCTCCTTTACCGGAAGGCGATGAATCATCAAAGAAGGGGACAATATAGTTCATTTGATGATGATCTGGTTCAGAAGATTCACTTTTGCTCAATAATTGCTTTATTCCATGTTCAGTGCTGTGGCTGGGACGTGGAATTTCTGGCATTGACTTTTTGCTTGGACCTGGACTTGACTTGCGTTGTTGCCACGCATGAGGAAATGCAAGACTGGGTGTACATGGCGCCGATCGTCCTAGACATAAACAGAGACAACATATTTATAAAATATTTAATTTTATATTACACGCTTATTAAAAAGGAAATAATATATTTTTTTTTAAATGAAAATATTGTATACTAATTCACGTACACACTATGAGTATGCAAATTCAAGGAGGCGAATGGTCCGGGAAAAACGCAGTTAAAAAAAGTGTTAAATACTAGTATGTTGTTAAAAAGAAATTTGTATTTTTTATAAATCTTTTCATATTAGAGTAAGTATTTTTTATAAGAAAATACTGGCAATTTTCTCTCCTCTCTCTCTTTTTTATGCTTTTATTATTATTTTTTTTTTTTGAGTGTGTTTTTGTTATATTAGTTTTTTGTAAATTCGAACTTTGTTTACTGTCTAAATAAACAAAACATTTATAAAATCATCTACTGGTATAGTAAATATAAATTTTCAGTTTATATATTTCTCTAGCTATAAAATTGGTAAATTAAGGTAATGAATGGATTTTAAGTAAAAATAACTATTTAATGACCAAAATGAAACAGAATGAAATGGATAAATGTAATTTCTATTTCTGCTTTGGAATTTGATTATTTATTTATTTTGTAATTCAATATGAATGTTCATTATTTGAAATTGTGTTTTATTGTGCCTCACTAATGAATTACACGCTAAAAATGATTTTATTATAAAATGAAAAACAAAGATAGCTATAATGTAGGAATAACAAAGAGTTTAATTTAAACTGATATAAAGAAATCTTTTGTACTAAAATACAAATTAGTAATTTAATTTGCGTTGTTAAAAGTACATGCATTTTAATCTCTTACAAATAAACGGCTTTTCTGTTATTGCATATAAAAAACACAATTGTTACATTGTTATTATCTTTTTTAAAAAAGCAATGGGGCATTTCTTTTATTACATTTCTTCTCAAAGCACATTACATTATAAAAATATTCTGGTACTAATTACACATATTAAATAAAGCATTTATAAATAAAAGTATATATTTTGTAGAGTTTACTGTACCGATAATATTTTTGCTATATTTTGAAAATCTCTTAGCAAATTACCCAGCATGATTGAAATAGCTTATATTGAATATTTTTCAAGACAACAACTGGCTATATAAGATATTAATTATAAAGTTATAATCGAGAAATTATGCCATTTAATTTCAAATTATTTTTGTTATTTCTTTTCAAGAGGCTGACTTTAATGTGTTACAAAACATATACTACCCCTGACAATAAAGTTCGGTGAATAGTCCTGCAACATTAATGTAGATTAAATATTAACAAAAATTACCATTATATCCATCGAAATAGTCATCTCCCATAACTATACACCGTTGAGATCTGCTATACATGTCCTGGAAAATTCGCAAAAAATATTTTTTTGGGATGGAGTTCAAAAGCTTCGTCACGTTTCGTTGGATGGCAACAATATGGTAAAATCTCTTTCAAAGAGAGTTTGAGTAGTGAAAATAGGAAGAAGTCTCTAGTATTGAGATCTGGCGAGTATGGTGGATGTTCAATTCGCATCACCCTTCATGAATTACTCTCGGTGTCTTGCAATGCTTAAAACCAAACTTTAAATTGATCTTTTGTTCGTTCATTTTCCTGTTCTAAGTTAAGAACCAACACACTGAACAAGCACTTAGTAAAGCACGTCTTACACAGAACATAAACGACGCTCAACTGAACAACGGTGGGGCAAGATAATCAACACTTGCTTCTATGTAGGTGCAGCGTTTTATTTCCCCAGTGTTGCCAGATCGGTCGTTCTGAATTCATTCACCGAACTTTATTGTCAGAGGCAGTATATATGCAAAACAAACATACGATTTGGGATAATTAAAACAATATTTTTTTTTCTCAGTTTGAAACAAACCAAAAAAAAGTTAAACAAAACATACCCACATCAAAACAAATTTTTATAATGCTTTTCTAGATATTTAAAATTCAGTTTTTAAAAATATGTTTTCATTTGAAATTCATTTAAAACCGGCAGGACGGGCTTGCTGTATTTTGATACCCCATGCCTGAAAATATTTATCATACATCTATCCTTATGAAGCGAAGTAGTCAGGTACATCTGTACCTGCATCCACGAATACCTTCAGTGCGTAAATAATGAAAATAGCTAATTTAGATTCTTTTTTATTCTTATAGAACTATTTTTGGAATACAGACACTAAAAAAATTCTAAAGTTTCTGATCCACTTAATCTAGTCTAATTTTTTATGAAAATTCATTAATCTCAGTATTTTTATCCACAATAAGATTTTCATCATAATAAAAATTGTAAAGAAAAATCATTAAGTGTTACATCGCTAAAACTAAGATTTTCGAATAATAAAAAAAAAAAATAAAGGTGACAGTTGTTAATTTATTTTTATTAATTATTAAATTTAACTAAAAATTAACATTTAAGTTATCGTTTATCATGTAAAAGAGTAATTATCATGAATTTCATCAAAACATCGATTCGAAAGGGTTTTATTCTTATTAATGCCATTTAATGTGTTTGAAGTGTGCTGACACCTCATGCCCTTCCTGGTGTTACATTTCACGGTGTCCGTCCTGCCGGGTTAAAAAAAGTCCAATTTAACTTTTATATTTCAACTTTCAAAATGATTTGAATGATAATTTACTTTTTCGCACTTTGAAATCACATTTATAGCTTAGTAATATGACATCGAAAAATAAATAGTATATTTCCATACGTTTATATAATTAAAAAATCTTTTTCACTTTATCTCGATATATTAATTTTAATATTGCATTGAAAACATTTTTCCCAACCAACTTCTAACATGTTTTAAAAATATGAGGTATCTTAAATT
This sequence comes from Maratus speculifer, assembly GCA_964019185.1. NCBI lineage: Eukaryota > Metazoa > Arthropoda > Arachnida > Araneae > Salticidae > Maratus > Maratus speculifer. The sequence continues at coordinate 157,302,385 of OZ025289.1, forward strand.
ACAGATCTACTAAGATCTTTTCTAAAGACCTACAACCTACTTACACCTACGTACCAGACTAATAAATTTGAAACTATACAAATGTGTCAATTTATATCTTCTTTTAGCAACTTATGAATAATATATTATGAATATGAATATTTCAAACCATTTTGAAACATTCTGTATCACAAATAATAAAAAAAAACCTTTTTGGAAATTTCAAATGACTCTAACATATTAAACTGTTTTTTAAGTTAATTTTATAAATATTATGCAGTGTTTTTAAAAATGATGTATAGTATTTTAAAATACTATAACAAACTTATTTTAAAGAAATACGCTTGCCAGAACTAGTTTAAAATGAAAGAAAACTCATTCTTTTAAATTACATTATAAATGTTCTATTTGACTAACTCTAGTAAGAATATCTAGACAGTAGTCTAGTTCGTTCAAAACTCGTTTAAGCATATCTGGAGCATGGCGCTATGAATAAAAATGAATTAACGTATTCTTGAAATGGTAAGTGCCTGTGCTAATATAACGTTATAATTTTAGGGAGGGGGGTATTACCTTTTCATATCGATATAATTTTTGATCCTTTTTTTATTTGTGACAGGGTCTTTGGTACAGTCATGGTCTTTTGGCACTATTTACATAGTATCTTTTTTTAGCATGATATCTTTTTTTGCGAAAATACAAAGTTATTATCAAGATAACTAAATTATTATAAAAAGTTTTAATTCTAAAATATAGAATACCTCTACGTTTGTAATTCCTATTCTTCATTGTATATGCATGCATATATATATTCATGGTTCGAAAAACCATAAGTATATTTAAAATGAAGCTTGTGTTTATTAATAAATGAAGAGAAAGAGAAGGAATGTTATTCACTTGTTTTAGTGATAAGAATTTCTATCTGCCACCCACCACTTGACCTCTCAAGGAAATACAACAGGACTTTATTATTGTTAAATGCATTATGTAACATAGAGCTATTAAGAAATACATTTAAATAGTAACTGTTTCTTTTAACTGTTATTTGATGTAAATTTTTTTTCATATGCAAAGTGATATTTTATAGAGGGTGTTTCAGCGAAGTGCGGACAAATTGTAAGGGGTGATAGACGGCATGACGACAAACATTAGGACATAGGAAACCATGGGGCGCAAACGTCTTCTGTAGGAGCCAGGGGGCCAGGCATCAAAGTTTAGCGTCCAAAAGATCAAGCGATGATAAAACACGGAAAAAAGGTCGATTCATTTCCAGTTTTTGCTGTAAACTTTGTTTATATCGAAAGTTTGTCCAAAATACTTTTTAAAGGGAACTGTCAAAAAATGACGGTAGAGGGTGCTGTAGACTTTGGAGTATGAACAACTATGTTTTACTGATTTCATTTTTACTCTGTTAACAGTTTCCTAAAGATTGGACCTTAACTTAAATTTTGAGTACAAAATTGGAATCATCTCAAACGGTTAAGATGTGCAAATTGAGCTGTGAACAAGGGGGGGGGTTTAAAACGCTCATAATCAATGAGCAAAGTAATCGATTTTGTTGCGGTTTGAGTGCAGGTCATTCCCTTAGTAATTGATTTATTCAAAATGATGTACAGTTTTGGTGCCCTCATTTTTAGATACAGGGCGCCACCGATACTTTTCCGACATTTTATCGACATTATCCCTGGGTGTGTTACTAACAGACCAGCATACTTGCAGGAAGTGTTAGGATGTAAAAACTACTTGTAATCGCATGGGAATGTAATGTTGGAAATGCTTTGTTTGCCAGTTATGGTTAAAAGAAGCTGAAAAAATAGCAACAGAAAGAAGCAGAAAATCAGCAAAAGGTGAATGTGATTCAAAACATTTTATTGTAAGGTTTTACTGCAAAAGGCGATTGTAAAACGTTCTTCAAACTTTGGAGTAATTAACAACCAGTAGTTTTTGATGGAATATTTGCAGTTATGATGAATGTTTAGCAAAGTTTGAACATTCACTTAAATGTTTATCTCAAAATCGGAATCGTCCAGAATGAATAAGTAGCGAAATTTCACGTATGTATTGAACTGCTTTTTTTTAACTTAGGTGGAACCGGCAGCACAAAACCCAAAGAAATGACACGAACAGGATAAAAATACATGTAGTATTGTTTTAACTACAGCAAAACATTCTCGGAAGTATTTAGTTAGTGTACGCGATACCAGATGTCTCTACGTAAACAGAGACATCAAACGACGTAGCCTGCGCATACTCAGTTGTTGCCTCGCTTGATGGGAAGCTTCATTTCGCCTTTCGACTGATAGGTAGTTCAATCGATCGTTTACTAAGGAATCTAAGGTTACTAATGGAATACATTACTAAGGGAATGACCTGCACTCAAACCGCAACAAAATAGATTACTTTGCTCATTGATTATGAGCGTTTCACCCCCCCCCCTTGTTCACAGCTCAATTTGCACATCTTAACCGTTTGGGATGATTCCAATTTTGTACTCAAAATTTAAGTTAAGGTTCAATCTTTAGAAAATTGTTAACAGAATAAAAAATAAATCAGTAAAACGTAGTTGTTTGTGCTCCAAAGTCTACAGCGCCCTCTACCGTCATTTTTTGACAGTTCCCTTTAAAAAAATTTTTGGACAAACTTTCGATATAAACAAAGTTTACTGGAAAACTGGAAATGAATCGACCTTTTTTTCCGTGTTTTATCATCTCTTGAACTTTTGGACGCTAAACTTTGATGCCCCCTGGCTCCAACAGAAGACGTTTCCTCCCCACGGTTTCCTATGTCCTAATGTTTGTCATCATGCCTTTTAACACCCCCTTACAATTTGTCCGCACTTCGCTGAAACACCCTGTAGACTTCTCTTCATTTGAATCATAAAGGTATGCGAAAACCATTTTTATATACACTTTGAACTAAAGAAATAAATTCAAGGAACTAACAATTTTACGTTTTGATAAAGATATCATTACTGCGGGGCAATTCAAGGGATGATAACGTATGATATCAGAAGGGCGAGGGGAGGAAGTCCAAAATTACAAAAAAGTTGATAACGTTATATTTGCACAGCTCCTGAAGTGTCAATTGTAATTGGTTTCGCTGTGAATAATTAAAACCGGGGTAAACATTAAGCAATTAAAAGGACAGTTTACCTGAAATTGGTCATAATGCTGATATTTTTGTATTAAATGAAATTCTGTTTAATTGAGAATGTTTTGGCTCCTAATTATTATACATACCACAATTCTATCGCGAGATATTGTAAATTTTGTGTCGACATTTAGCACAATTTTCCATACAAGTGAAAACTGGCTTTTTCTCCATGTTAATAATTTCTTCACTTTCATGTTTTAAAAATGCTAAGGCTTTGTTCGGTTTTGAGATAGATATTTATTTTTTTTTTTTGCACATAGTCTTTATTATAAATGTCATGAACATGAGCATGGAATTAGCCTTCAGGGTATTATTATCTTTTAAAAAACACAAGTATATGAAAATTTGTTAGATTCCATCGTATTACATTACATATATCATTAAAAATTATATAAAATGCAATATTATATGTATCCAAAGATCTATTAAAATTCTTGCGTAATAGATATTTAAAAAATTAAAAAATTAATTGGGCAAAAGTGTTAATACTTTAAAAAGGCATACCTATTTTTAAAAATTCAATGTTCTTAAACTTAAATTTTTTGTTTTATTTGTATGTATTTTCTTTATTATTATTATTTATTTTTATTTGAACATTGAATCTCAACGAGTTCGCCATTTGAAGTACAACTTTTAAAATTTAAAAAAAAATGTCAAACAGGTTAAACGTGTCCTTTATTTGAATGTACAAGTGAATCTAAATTCTTGGGCAAAACTTTAAAGGGTGATAGTACAATTACAGACAAACAATATTAAATCGATAACTAATGCTCCCGCACGTCTTCCGAAGGAGATAGGTGCCATTAAACTTTAGGGTTCAAAATTTCAAATGATTGAAAAAAAACGGAAAATTGGTCGATTCATTTGCGGTTTTCACTGATTTATATTCTTTATGTAAGTATTTTTTAAATTAAATTTTAAAGTTAAAGTTCAAAAAATGCCGATAGAGGATACTTTAGACTTTGGAGGAATGGCCAACTATTTTCTATAGTCTCATTTCATGTTTTCAAAAGCTTACAATTAAAGTTAAATTTTCAGCTCAAAATCTGAATTGTTTGGGAGTGATTAAGTAACGCAAACAGAACTGTGTTCAGAAGTTGAAATTTCAAACAACCCTTCCTCTCCTGAAAACAGTTTAGTTTGAGCTACTTAATTGAACTGTGTTCAGGAGTTGAACCTCCTCCCCCCTCTTTTGAACACAATTCAGTTTCTCATGAACAGAATTTTAGCACTGATTTATAGATAAGTCATATTTACCAATAATTATCCAGAACTTCACAGACATTTCTTCTGAGGATGACTTATGACTATCTGTCATCTTCTTTACTTCCATTGTAAAAAGTTTTTATACAAGGAAGCAAATTAATTAATTATTATCATTATTGTTGTTATATTTTTATATTAGTTATACTCTAATTGTGATTTTGTTATTATTAATTAGTACTTATTTCAATTTGTCGTATTTCGAACCAAGCAACTAGGTTGAGAATCTTACAGGTGTATTTTATTTATTTATTAATTTTCTTTTTTTGTGTGTGTGTGATTAAAGTATAAATTTAAACATTGTACAATCAAGAAAAAATAAATATATTTTCCTTTTCTCGTGTAACTGCTGTCAAAAGGATAGACTATTTATTATGGGTGTATCTTTTCTATCAAATGGTTTTCGGCCGTCCAAAGGAAAACACTCCATCAGGCTTACAGCTTGGAGCTACGGTTCGGATTTCCCTTCCCCCTTTCTTTAAATGATTTCTGATATGCATATGCTTCAAAAAAATTTATTATAGCATCTATTTTTTGCGTATATTGCATTTTGAATCGAAATTTTTATATTTCTGGATTAAGAGAATAGGTAAGAAAGAAAAAAGAATTCAATAAAAACTATTTAACTGCCTGTAAATGTCCATGAATGTCCCCTAGAATGTTTAAAAGGCGATGAAGACTTGAAACATTCATGTTTTGCAGATGCTTGCTGGATTGAAAGGACGGCTTTTCTTGCAGACCAAAGTTCGACGATTGCCTTCAGTTCTCTGATGATTTCAGCACCTCTTTGTGTTCGAAACTGAAAAACACCTTCTCCAGTAGCTGATCTCCTGAAAGAATTATCATATTTATACATTAAGAACATTTTAAGAAAAAATTAACGAAATACAATTTGTGTGAAAAACGTTTTTCTAATAAAGGTGAAATTGAAAACTGGTGTTATACACAATTGAAATGAAAAAAACTTCTTTAAACACCATAAAATGAGTTAACTGCGCAAGGCCTTTCGAAAGAACTTAGTCTTTCTTCGTCAGGCGCAAAAAAGACGTGCGTCCACAATGGATCGCCGTGGACGTCGTGCCGCTACATTCATTGTGGACGCACGTCTTTTTTGCGCCTGACGAAGAAAGACTAAGTTCTTTCGAAAGGCCTTGCGCAGTTAACTCATTTTATGGTGTTTAAAGAAGTTTTTTTCATTTCAATTCTAATAAAGGTGGTCTGCGATTTAAAAAAAAATCTCAAAATAATCATATTTTTACGTTTTTACATTAAAAGGTTTTTTATATTTTTAGACTTGCAACATCTGTGCGGAAGATTGTAGTAAAACTATTAGTACAAGAGCCCTTAAAATATTGACAATGATAGAAAATGGGTGTATCTTGAACTTATGCTTCATGTACAAGTAATTAATTAATTTTTTTTTATTTAAAATTCAAATTTAATTTATGAAATTTTAAAAAAAGTACATTTATTATTGATAAATTGTCAATTTTAAATAATGAAGGCAATTATAACTCTAAATTTGAAGTATAAGTTGGTCTTTGCTTTAAAATGCAGATTGATAAGGTTTCATGAATATTGCTTTATTAGTTCTTGAGGAATGTTGCGTGTAGTGGATGCAAGTCAAAAAACAATTTTATTTTTTAATCACTATTAAACATTAAAGAATAAAATAATATTTAAAATAGAAGAGATATTAAGCTGTCTACATTAAAAATTCTATACATTTACGTTTTATAAAGACTGAGAAAAAAATTAACTGTGGCATGTTGGTTAATTGCACCCAAATTAAAAAAGTAAGACATCTGAGACCCTTAAAAAACGCTAGAGAGGTACTGCTCATTATAAGGCCCTTGAGTGTATTGTTTGCATTCCTAAGTCAGACTCTCCCAAATTCATAATTGTAGACGTTCACTTTAAAAAGAAATATAAATATATTATAATAAGATTAATATAAGTTTCAAGGGATTGGGCAAATGTTATTTAAGCGGGATCCCGTATTAAAAAGGATCGGAATAATGTTTCAACCCTAATAGCATGCATGGTCACAGTAACATCACTATGAGTCACTTTGGTCACATCACACCTGTGACCAAAATGCCCCCACTCAGTGACATCACATTGTGACTGAGATGTGACTTTCTTAAAAATCTTTAGAAATTTATAAATATCCTTCAAAACATGTTATTTACTTTTAAAAACATGTTTCTGACAATTTATGTATCGTCGCTTTTGTCACAGTTTCGTCACAATGTTAATGTCAAATAAATCACAAATGACACATTTTTCACAAATTTGTCACATTGTGACCACTTTGTGAAACGTCACAAAAGAGCTCTAAAACGGCCATAACGACTTCACATTTTAGTCACTGTGACTTCACATCGACGTCACGTGACGTCACATCGACAATCGATGGTCACAAAGTCACAATGTGACTTCACAACGACGTTACAGTGACGTCACCATGCTTTACGGGAAGAATTGTGTTTATTTATGCATTTAAATGCCTAAATGAACTTTAGAGGTTTCATTTATAAATTTACCCACAAATATTACATTTTTTGGTATTCAGATTAAAACTATCTGTACAGGGTTCATACGAGTCAATTTATTCAGGCGTTTTAGTTGTGCTAGTACCAGAAGTTTCATAAAGTACTGTTAGCTATATCAGAAGATAGAATTTTTTCCGTTAGGGAAAAATTACAAATATTGTGGTAAAATATTCTTGAAAGTCCTTGAAGAGATTATCGATGTGATTTTTTATAACACATCATTGTTTGCGTTAGATAAGTCGAGGTAAAAGCAATTTTTCCCTATACATTTCACCGGTTAAGTGGTTAATGAAGTGGTTAATAAAGATATTGACAATCACATTTAATATTAAATAGGTAACACTAGGTAAATTAAATAAATGTGAATTAAACTAGTACTTATCATAATAAAATATATAAGTACAATAGGAATCATTCTAGTACAGTGTAATTTGGCCCTCGAGTTAAATTCCTAACCGATTTAATATTTACACAAATTAAACTAAGAATTTAAGCTGCGCAATTTTTAGACATGGCCCTATTAAAACTAAGCAGAGTATCTAAAACAAAAATGGCAGATGCCAAAAGCGGATTTTTTTTCAACGCGTGTAGGTTACTTTGATCTTTGGTAGAAATAATAATTTTTAAACTTTCTCCATTTTACTTCTCTGAGATTAAACAAGACAAATAAATCTTTTATAAATTACTGGTACCTATAATTAAGGGATCGAACGAACATTCGGATAGGCGGATATATAAAACAGTTCGTGGTTCGCAGAGGCTATTTCAGGGTATTGAAGGGGCGATACTTTAGAAGAAAAAGATGCAAACCGTGGGTAATTATTGTAATTAGATCAAAAGTCCAATTTTCTATATTATATGACGTCTCTCTACATTGTTTTGTTTGTAATTGCAGCATTTTATTGTAAGGTTTCGATTGATTTCAAAATATTCAAGACTTATTATCTTGAATTTCAATGAAATTAAATTTATGAAAATTTGGACACCACTTATCTGCAATACAGTCTTTATATTCATGATTTTTAATCCATGAATAAATAAAGCGAAATTTCGTTTGTTTGATCTAGATTTATTTTTCTATTAAGAAATTACTGGCATAAAACTTGGAAAAAAAGGTACCCTAAGTGGACCCGTGGGCGGTCACTCAGTTGCAGTGTTACGTCACTTTAACATTTTAGTAACTTTGCAATAATATATTGAAACAGCTTTCAGGATGCAATTTTTTGTTTAAGTTTTGCATAATTCTTTTAAATACCTTTATTCACTTCCCGTTCTCATTGGCATTTTTCCATACGATGTATTAAAATTTACCTGCCTACTTCCAGAGTTACAATTGTAGTCTTCGTTTTGGCTGTACTTGCCGTTGATTCATGCAGGTATTGTCTGATGTAAGCTACAGGCCATACGACAAAGCAGGAAGCCATACCTGGTTTCGCAAGACCTACGCCGTGGCTAAATATGGCAAGTTGCAAATCACCGCTCATCCCTAAACGCTGTGAATCTTCCGTAGGATTTACAGATACTTGGAATATTTCTCTGGCGTAGGACACTAAATGGAAAAAAAGACAAATATAAGAAAGGTATAAAGGACATATATACAGGATATCTAAAAATGAAATTTTGGATATCCAGTAAAAAGTAAACTTTGACAGTTATAGAAGTTTAATGTGCAATAAATTACTGTGCAAAATCTAAAATTTCCATACTATGTTTACTTGTTTTAATCCCATGTGTTAAATGTTGTTTTATTGTTACAAATTGACAGAACGCACAAATTAACGTTTAAAACCATATAAATTATCACTCAGCTTTTAACCGTTATTCTGTTTAGCTCTTGTAAAATGAAAGAAAATAAAAGTTTGCGTTTTCGAAATAAATATTGATTATTTTGAGTATAATTACCCTCCTCGGTTAAGAAGTATCACATAAGATACTCATTTTTACGATTTTCTTTTTAAAATGCCTTTTATTAGAAAATCAGCTGGGAATGGTATCATCACATTTGATATACTTCAAATTACTATTCGTATTTTTTTTTAATTCCTTCATAAAAGGTCCCATAACAGATTTTTTTCGTTGCATCTTCAGCCATAAGCATGGTTTCCTCATGTCGTTTAAGTAAATCGTTTATAACTATTTATTTGTAAATTACAGCTCAATTTAAGAATATACATTCCATATGGATACATAAGAGACTTTTGTATAAATTAATAGATCGTAATTTGTGATAAATATTAAACTCCTATGGAGTGGTAAGTATTTTAGTATCCAATAGTTAGTAGTTCCAATGATGTCCGGTCAATTTTTAAGTTTTTTCTTTGAATATTTCTAACATTTTTGCAAATTACTTAATATTCTTCTTATTTTTGAATATTTTTCCTTAGAACTGCACGCTGCCACAGCTCTAATCTTTGGGATTGAAACAACAGAAATTTACTCTGTAAGTTCATCTTACGAGTCTGTCCAGGACTTCGAACCTGCAGTTAAACGAATCATATTACAAGTATGCCGCATGTATTCATAAGAAAGGAAGAACAGGCATATGGCTGAAGTGATTGGCGATAGAATACACAGAAGTAAATGAAAAGGCTGAAATACAGTCTTTTTACTATTGTAGCTGTAAGGCATTTCTACGTTTTAACGTGTAATGTAAAAAAATAACTTTACTTTTTTTTTTTTTTTTTTTTTTTTTTTTTTTTTACGAAATGTAAACAATTTGTATCTATCTATGCAATTTTGTAAAATGTAAAAATAAAGTGTTATTTAAAAATAATCCTTGAATTTTTAATTTTTGATTTTATAGTACATTGGTTCTGAAGATCACATGTGATACTTGTCCTTAACCCCACCTCCCCTTTAAAAAAAATAATAGAACTGATTTTTTTTTTTCGATTTACAATGATGTAAATAGTAATTATATAAACATTTCTGAGGAAAGTAAATTTTTGTTTCTAAGTCGGTTCTGAGGCATTTATAGTTTGATACAATGTGATGCCATTTTTGAAAACCATATAGGAAGTAAACAAAAGATGTATCGCTCTATTCTTAAAAAAAGTAATGAACGCTGTCACCGCCGCAGACAATGGATTATTTGTGATCAGAGGTCTTTCTTTGTTAATATTAAGAGACTTGTTGCATACAAAAATATGAAAGTTGCTGGTATTATAAAGTAATGTTTGAGAAACACGTTGGAGCTGCTAGTTTTTTTAATCGAATAATTATTTTAAGAGCTATTTAATGTTAATGTTGGTCAAAAGCGTTGCATTAAAAAAGTTTTATAGGAGCAGAAAGTATACATAAGAATTTAATTTTATACATTAGAAGTTCCAAGTGTGTAGATTGCATTTGTTTTTTAATTTGACTTTTGTTATGAGGATTTATTTCCATTTTAAATTCGAATTTTCAGCTTTTCCAGGTACATTTGTCAGATATTTTAGAAAATAAATTTATTTTAAATTGTTGCCAACTATTAAAACAGCTCAAAGAATAAAATTTACGTCACATTAAAAATTAATTTACACTGACTACTATAAACAGAAAAAAACTTTCAAATTAAAATTAAATAAATAAATCAAAAATAGGAAAATATTGAAAATTACGGAATAAAAACTCTATTTACATGTAAATTTCAAAAGAAGAAGTAAATTGTAAAATAATAAATTCATTAAGATGCGTAAAATGTTGTAAATGGAATCTGTTCAAACTAATGTATCGGTTAATAATTAACACTTAAATAATTTCTAGATCATTATTTATTTCAATATGAATGCTTTCTTGGTTTTCCCAGTTATATAAGATGTATTTAATTTAAAAGTTCACTATATGGATATTATCATATGTATTCAATCGTCCTATAAATACTACAAACTCATTCAAATAAATACGGTAGATCATTTAAATATTACATCATTAATATGGTGTGGTTGTCTGTAGTGAATTTTCCGTATAGCTTTTCTTTTTATTTCTTCAAAAAAATTTTAACGCACATTTCAATTATTCTTCTATATCATACTGTCTGTTTAGTCAAAAATCAATCATGTGTTTTTATATAAAACAATTATTGACCATATTTGCATTATTGATTACATTAAAAACCTTTAATTCTAATGCTAGCAAATTATTTGGTAACGGAAACTTTCTGGGAACTATGTGACATTCCATTATAAACTGTATTCCGATTAGTCAAGTGTAACTCTATATAGTTTCTTCTTCGTTTATAATATGAAATTTTAAAGTATAATTCTTTTATAGAAAGATTGTGTTTTCATAGATTTTACTGCATCGTAAAAATGCCAACTTGAAGCACTATTTTTTAAGTTTATGTCGTCATAATTCTTCATAGTGTTATGCAAGATTTATACTTTTTGAAATTTTTCTTACAGTCCATATCATTGTCGTTATACTCCTCAGGCAGGAGGGCTGCTGCAGTACTTTCAACTGACAATGTGCCAGAAGACTCCTGCGGCAAGGAGCAGGTTTCTCGGTATGAACCTTTGTTTCTGTTGTTCCGCCTACCACTGTCTAATAGTAGTGATGGAGGAGGAATAAATGTGGTTTTTGGACATTGAGCTGCAAAAAAAAAAAGTCAATAGATATATAAATAGAAAAAATATAATAACTTTTGGGAGTTATTTATCATGTTACTAGAAGTATTACAAATTATTATGTATACAAGATGCGTTATAAATTCGTGCAAACTTTAAAAATCAATAATAAAAGAAGTAATGCTCGGAAAAAATTGCGGTTTGCGCGAGTATGATTAGACGGATTTTGAATTTTTATTTTCCATGTGTAATAAAAATGATTCTAAAAATAACAGATAGAGGGCGCTCACACCCAATATTGAGACGTTTTATGAAAATCAGGCAAACACATGTAGACAATGAAACAAATCACAATAACATGACATTGGGCATTTATTATAAGGTAGTAAAAGATGCTCAACACGCGAAACTTTCGCGATGCAATATTTGTGGATTTACAATTCTTATAGAAAAATTTAGCCACCAGCACTCGATCTGGTAACGGTAGCATGCTATCGATATCGAATGACGAATACATCGCCAGCTAGGTGTTTTATTGCTTGCCTGATTTGAATAAAACGCCTCAATATGACGTGTGAGCGTCCTCTATCGATTACTTTTCGAATCATTTTTTATTATACATGGAAAAAAAATCCAAAATCTATCTGATCATACTCCCGCAAACCTAAAATTTTCTCAAGCATTACTTTTTTATTATGGATTTTTAAAGTTTGCACGAATTTATGACGCACCCGATACTATAACTTTTTCGGGTTCGACTCTTTTCCAAATTTTAGAAAAAGATATTTTTACATTAATAACAATAACATTAGCTATCCAAATACATTAATTAGATTTTAACGAATATTTTATTGTCTGAAACATAATGAGTGTTCTTGTTTTGCATACAATCCAATTCATTTTCATAGGACAATACATCAAGGAAGAATTTTTAAAGATGTTTAGAAAATATCATTTTACAATAAGATTTAACTGATATTACAACTTTTTAATACCTTTTTAGGCTTTTTTAGATATTATTATTTCAGAAGAATAATTTTTATTTTAAACTTAAAAAGTGAAATATGTGTTTAAATAAAAAAAAAAAACACACACACACAAAACACACACACAAAAAAAAAAAAAAAAAAAAAAAAAATACAAAACGATTAAAAAAAATTAAGCAAATGTCTATTTATTATTATTATTATTATTACTAAATGCCTAAAATTTCATAATTTTATATAGTAAATGCATAGACATATACTAAGAGGCTTTGCAGACATAACGTTATCCTTTTAGGAGGGAGGAGAAGGGGGTGCTGGCAAATGATATCGTAAGATATCGCTAGGGGGAGGAGGTTTGTCTTTTAAAATCTATATCATATTTGATCCAACGGAAAAAAATAACTTGAAAAAAGAAACTATAACATGGATAACGAAAAAAAAATTTAATTGTATGTTAGCGTTTTTTAGTATATTACCCATTTTTATGAAAATACAAAGTTTATATTAAATTAGAAAAACGATCATAAAAATATTTAATCCGGGTTCTTTAAATATTTCAGATTGTAAAAGATAAGCAACTTGTTTTTGGTTCACTTTTTTATAAATTCTAAAATCAAGTAAAAAATATGCAGGTTGCCCACTGTCAACGGCTGCCAATGGCTAATTCCTAAACCGTTAGTCATAGACTTATAGTTCCAATTACATAAATATTTTATATGACCTAAAAAATATTTTAGGGGTGATTCGGTCAATAAAAACATTCCTTAAAAAATTACGAAATGTCATCCTCCTGCTTTATCTTATTAAGAGTATCCTTAAAAGCAAACATTTTTACAATATAATACTCCCATTAAAAAAAGTCACATATTGATTTATAAAATTCTACATAAGAAAAAATATCCATTGAAAAGGATGCAGTCAATAAGAGACAAATGAATTAAACATCTGATAATTTCTTTGATAAAAGCATTAAAAAAGTGTTTCATTCGCATAATAAACATAGAACTTATTTCTTCTTTGTAGCATCAAACTAAAATAAGATAAAGTGGAAGAAAAGAAATTTTCAAATGACTAGCAAAGAAAACTCAATCAAAACTATTTTTGAAAGGAAAGTAATGAACTGTGGAAAGGAAAAAAACTAAGTAATTTTTCTCAAGTAAAGATAAAATAACTTGGTTTAGAAAATGAAATAAATATTTTCTTTATACATCATTGATTTATATTTAGTTCGTTTTTGACAAGCTGTTTTTGAATGTTTGCATTTAAAAAGATTAAACGATCTAATTTAAAAACCCTTTTTTTCAAAAAATTAAAAATATATAAAATATACTTAAATTTCTATAAGTTTTCCTCTTTTATTTTGAATTTTCTTTTTATTTTTATTTTTTATATAAGTAGAAATTTTAATTCAATTTCTTTTTAAATATTTCAAAGTGTAAAAGCTGAGTAAATTGTTTTTGGTTCGCTTTTCTATTAAATTGCAAGAAAAAAATCTAAATATACAGGGTGCCCACTGTCAACGGCGGCCAATGGCTAATTCCTAAACCGTTAGTCTTAGACTTATAGTTCCAATTACATAAATATTTTAAATGAGGTAAAGAAATATTTTAGGAGCGATTCGGTCGGTAAAAATATTCCTTAAAAAATTACGAAATGTTGTCCTTCCGCTTTATTTTATTAAAAATTATTCTTAAAAGTATATATTGAAAAAAATAATACTCCCTTAAAAATGTCACATATTAATTTATAAAATGCGACATAAGAAAAAAAAACATATCCATTGAAACAAAATGCAGTTAATAAGAGGCAGATGAATTAAATATCTGATATTTTCTTTGATTAAAGCATAACAAAAGTTTCATTCGCACAATAAACGTAGAAGTTTTTACTTCTTTGAAGCACTAAACTCAAATAAGATAAAGCTAGAGAAAAGAAATCTTCAAATGACTAGCAAAGAAAAATCAATCAAAAGTATTTTTTAAAAGAAAGGTAATGAACTGTGGAAGGGAAAAAACTAAGGAATTTTTCTCAAGTAAAGTTTAAATAACTTGGTTAGAAAAATGAAATAAATATTTACTTTACGAATCATTGATTTAAGTTTCATTCATTTTAAATGAAGTATTTTTAAAAGTATATTTACATTTTTCAATTTTCAAAGATTAAATGATTTTGTAAACCATTTTTGAACAATTTGAAATAAATAAAAAAATTAAATATTCCTATAGTCCTATATTTATATTTTCCTCATTTATTTTTAATTATTAATAAAACTTGAATTGTTAATTGCCTTTCGTTCGCCTTTTTTATAACTATTTGAAATTGCATAAAAAATTTCAAATTATATAATCTATAGCCTGTTCATAATCAGGTTATTATATGGATTATTTGAAATAATTTTCTGTCAATACTTAAAAGAAAAAGAAATGGCAAATCGATTAATAATTTTTATTGAAATTTATAGTCTGAATTTTTTTGTAAAACAAAATGTTTCTGCCATCTATACTATTAATATTCGACCGTATGTTGTATGTATGTATGTATGTATGTGACGCTATCTCTTCTGAACCCGGAAACGGAGAAACGTCGCGTTTGTTTTGAATTAAAGGGAAAAAATCTGGGGATCATGAGTCGCCCATTCACATCCTGAAATTCTCATTAGTTCGTGAATTATTAATTAAAAACTATTCAGACATGTTAAAATTTTAACTGATTTGCTTCTGCAAGTTTGTAATTTGGGCGGAAATGGCGATCCGAAAAAGATCGACTGAGGGAGAAAATTTCTCCCTCTGTTTTCTCGTTTTTAAATTGCCATCTCGTGCAGTTATAAACACACCAGCAACAAAAGAATTAGATTTTAGGATACTTCGTTCTTTTCTTGCACTAACCGTCTATTTTTTTTTTATTACTTGTGATTTTTTCGATTTTTTTACGAAGTTTCGATTTTCAGTGTTTTTTTTTTTTTTTTTTTTTGCAATTTTTTCGAAATACATTTTTAAATTCCAATCCTGGCAGTTCTATGAAACGGTGCCAAACAACGCTGCCAAACGCTGAAAACAACGCCGGATTCTGAATCCTCATTCTTTTCTGATAATGTAAGTGTAATTTTTTTTAATTTTTCGATTTTTAAAATTTTTTTCGACACTTAGTTTTTCTGTAAAAAATTACAGTAAATATTTTATACTTCCGAAAGTTTTTGCACTATCGACTTGCTTTTTTTTAAATGCATGTCTGAATGTTATCTAACTATCTGGAAAAGCTAGAAAAAATCGGTTGAGTGGTTCATTGGATAATGATATAAAAGCGATTGTGCATATTAATATTTTATATCTCGCCGAATTTTGAGTATTTTCACTCAAATTTTTTTTAGTTCTTTATCTTAACATGATTTAAAAGTATTCGAAATTTTGAAAAAATTGATTGAATAGTTTTTTTTTTAAATTAATTTCCATTGAAGCAGACTTCAAAATGAAAGCATTGATTTGGCCGGCTTTGATTTTCGTAAAACGTCCATCCAACCCATAAATTCCACGGAAGATATGTTTGGAATTAATCCAAAATCCATACTTAAACGCAAAATCCTTTTGTTTGTAATAAAAGTTAAAGGTTTTAATAAAAACTGCAATAAAAAAATATATACAACTGGTGCTAATTTCTATAAATTAGCACTTTAATGCAACGAAATGTATTTATCTCCATGGATCGAAAATAATACTTCAGAAGCAAAGATCACTCAACTCAATTAAAATACATTTGTTTACTCGCTCAGTTTGAAACCTTTTGAACTAAACGGCTGTTTAGTCATTTTAATGATGGTACAATCTTTCGAATATAATAAAATTGATATTTCGCGTTCTTCAAGATTTCTTTAGATAAACCGACCAGCGTAGCGGGCGAAGGCCGCTAGTTGAATATAATGCATGTATCTGTTATTTAAAATACATACATTAAAAATAAATATTTTTACAAAGTAATACTCCCGTAAAAATGTCACATATTGATTTATAAAATTCTACATACGAAAAAAATTATATCTATTGATGCAGATAAAAATCAGGATGCATCAATAAGAGGTAAATGAATTAAACATCTGATAATTTCTTTTATGAACGCATGAAAAAAGTTTTTTTTGCATAATAAAGGTAGAATTTTTTTCTTCTTAATATCACTAAACTAAAATAAGATAAAGCGTAAGAAAAGAAATTTTCAAATGACTAGCGAAGAAAAATCAATCAAAACTATTTTTTGAAAGAAAAGTAATGAACTGTGGAAAGAAAAAAAAACTAAGTAATTTTTCTCAAATAAAATTTAAATAACTTGGTTGAGAAAATGAAATAAATATATTTTTTATAAACCATTGATTTATATATAATTCGTTTTTTACAATCTATTTTTGAAAGTATTTAAAAAATTTTTAATTAAAAAATGAAATGTTATTTTTAAGTCGTTTGAAATATATATATATATATATATATATATATAATAAGGTATGCTTATATTCTTACATTTAAGTGTTTTTCCTTTCTTGTGAACTTTTAATAAAACTAGAGTTTCTTTTAATATTTTAGAATGTTTTTGGTTCGCTATTTTGTAACATTTTAAAATTAAGTAAAATATTCAAAATATATAAATAAAAATCGCCTTTCATGCTATCTCGTGCTTTATTACATAACAGCAATTATTCTTTAGTAATTTACTCATAAATTAGGTACGCAAATTTATTTCTTTATTTATATTCCTCTCACCTCCAGACTTATTGCGGCTGTGTTCGGCGTAAATATTCCGATTAAGAATGTACGAAAATATACGCATAATCTGCTTTTTATAGCATCTATACATCTTAATTTTCTCTAATCTTGAAAAGGTATTCAAATATAGTATTTTAAGTTATAAATTAAAAACAAAGGATACTAGCGTTTAACCCATTAACGCCCAAATTATTTTCTTCGTTAAAATTTAAATTTTGTATTTCCCACAACTTTTAAAATCAAGTTAACTTTTATCTAAATTTATAGAGAATTCTGTCTCATAAAAGAAGGTATATATTTATCATCCTCTTTACTGGTGGGAAAACCGCTTTCTTGCTTTTTTTGTAACCGTCCTCAAAAGAGGACGCTGGGCGTTAATCGGTTAAAGTAAGCTGCAAAATTGCAAATCATTTTAAAGACTTCCAATGAAAGTTTAGAAGAAACTATTGTGCTATATCTATCAAGGACTTTTTTTTAAAATGAACTGACTCATTCGGACAGTGCAAAATTCTTGGTGTCCAAGAACAACCGGGTCCTATTTATAATCATGTTATCATATGTAGTATTTGAAACTTCATTTAATTTTCTGTCAGTATTAAAAAATGGTAAATAGATTAATAAATTTTATTAAAATGTATCGTCTTTTTTTAAATGTAAAACGAAATGTTTCTGCCACTGAACATAATGCATGCATGTGTATTCATTTAAAAAATACAGGAATAAATGCTTTAACAAATAGTACACTCTTTAAAATGTCACATATTGCTTTATAAAATTCTACATAAGAAAAAAAAAATATTCATTGAAACAGAATGCAGTCAATAAAAGACAAATGAATAAAACATCTGATAATTACTTTGATGAAAGCATTAAAAAAGTTTCATTCGCATAATAAACGTAGAACTTTTTTCTTCGTTGTAGTACTAAACTAAAATAAGATAAAGCAGAACAAAAGAAACTTTCAAATGACTAGCGAAGAAAAATCAATCAAAACTATTTTTTGAAAGACAGGTAATTAACCGTGGAAAGGGAAAAACCTGAGTAAATTTTCTCAAGTAAAGTTTAAATAACTTGGATAGAAAAATGTTTGTAAATGTCTTTGTAAATAATTGATTTGAGTTTCATTCCTTTTTTATAAGGTGCTTTTAAAAGTATAGTTAAATTTTTTAATTAGGAAAGATTAAATGATTTTTAAACCGTTTTTTCAAACAATTAGAAATAGATAAAAAAATAAAGTATGTTTATATTCCTATATTTATGTTTTCCTCATTTCTTTTGAATTACTAGTAAAACTTGAAATTTTTATTCGAATATCTTTTCAAACATTTTAAAGTGTAAAAGATAAGCGAATTCCTTTTCGTTTGCTTTTTTTTACCGACTTCAAGGAGGAGGTTATGATTTCGACCTGTATGTATTTGTTGTTCACTCATAACTTCCCTAAATATGAATAAATTTTGATAATTCTTTTTTTGTTTGAAAACATAAGATACCTATGTGGTCCCATTTTAATTTCATTAATATCAGATGATTTGAACTATTTTAAAATAAAAAAAAATGTGGATTTGATTAAAAAAATATTTATCGCAAATCATTTTTCATTGTTGCAACCGTTTTCAAATCATAAGCTTATTAAAACTATGCATTCAAATGCGTTAGCCCCAAGTTATCGCCAAGCTTGATTCTTTTTTTGAAGTTGGTTAGTAATTTTTTTTAAAAAAGTATATTTTATTTCAAAAATTTAAAATTACATAAATATTACAAATTACATAAATTATCTAACATTCAATTATATTGCTTCATTCCGAATTAATATTTGTTGTTTCACCTTTTATGCTATCTTGTACTAAACTACTTATAACTAGTGATTCTTTTGTAGCTTACTTATAAATTAAAGATGTAAATTTATTCTAAATGAGACTAAAAATATAATATTGTACACTATAAAACATTTGTGTAACATTACTCCATAAAGCTCCCAGCAGTATTATGGTGTGGTTTTTTTCACCTATATAATGGTGTAGTTTTAACATATGTTACTGGTGTAACATTACATATTAGTGTAGTGTTACACTGGTTATCTTGGCTTATCATTATTATACCATAAACTTGGTGGAAGTTTGGCTGCCACCAACTTTATGGAGTAACGTTACACAAATGTTTTACAGTATAATGTCGATACCTTATTCAGAATAACGTACATATGTTTTTTTTAAACAAATAACGCAGGTTTCTCAATCATATCACATATATAAATGATTATGTTTTACGTAATTAGATTTAAAAGACAAATGGAATAAAATACTTTAATTATTAAATAGCTGAATATTTATATGCTTAGTCTCAACTGTTTTTGTGACATAATTATATGACTTTACGAAATAAAATTTGGAATTCTCTAATATATTTTAATATACTTATATTTTTTGTCTATATTTAATTTAAAATACTTCAAGAATCTAAATAAATTCATTTTACTTCAACATCCAGATTTTTAGGTTCAAAAAAAATATTTATCATTATTAAACAACATACCTGTATATGTACAGAAATTCAGGTATTTTAAAAGAGTATGTTTTAGTGGTACTAGACAAGCGCATAACGATCTCATTATTATATATATAAAGGGATAAAAAGTGTTTTGTGGCGCGTCGTTAGGAATGATATTAATCAAGCTAAGTCACAAAATTAATCTTTTACAAATCATTATACACTCTATCCTCATACCTCTTTAATTAATGGTAAACTCTCAATGACTTTGTTTCTCGTTTTAATCCTCTATATCCTGAGGGTATTTATAAGTATCATCTGAGAAATTTCAATTTTTATTTAATTGATCTATTAATAAATTTATATTGCGCTTTTTACACAGAATAATTTGCCCAATCATATTTTGAAACCACGGTGAAACAATGAGTGCTAAATATTAATTAATTTGCTATTTTCACTACTAATCCAAGAGCCGATCGTACAAAACCCTATGTCATCAAGCACAAGAAATAGCCCTTTATTTTATGGAAGAGTTGTAATAGAGGAATCGAATGATCCGGGTATGAAGAAAGTGAAGTGATGCATAAGCCAAAAATTGATACCACTAGTAGTTGACTCGTAGGTTTAGCATTGTGTTTGTCCTACAATCAAAAGTATTAAAACGCGGAAAACTTGGTGAAGGAAGACAGAATGCTAAGCCTTCGAGTCAACCACTAGTGGTATTAATTTTTGGTTTGTGCACCACTTCACTTCCGGCATACACGGATCATTAGATTCTTCTACTACTACTCTTCCGTAAAATAAAGATTTTTTTTTTTTTTTTTTTTTTTTGTGCTCGATGGCATAGGGTTCGTCGTCTCTTGGACTATACCGTTTACTTAGATTCAGATTCTATCCCAATAAAAATGTTATATGAAAAAAATATATAACTCTAAAACAGATCTCTGTAACACGTAGCATTACAATATATTTATTTACATTGTTCTTAAAAAATTTGTGATACTTTCATAACATTATATTTTGTTAATTAATTTCATTATTCTTCTAAATATTTTGCAAAAATATTTAACTACTAATAGCTGTAAAAAGCAAGTTTTTTAAACGGCTTTAATTTAAAAATTACCAAAAAATAATGTTGTTCTGGATGACTTAGACATTAACGTAAGTAATTATTAAGATGAAAAAACTTTTTTATTCAAAATGTCAGGATATAAAAAGTTTATTTAGGTGAATGGTTTCGTCTCTTGCGGTTGCGATTCATTCCCTTTCTATGCATTTAACAAGAAAGGCGCCACGACTCACATGTTCAGACTCAAAATACCTTTACTGATGACAGAAACCTGGACAGAACTGCGCATGGGTAAAAAAGGCTAGTCCATGTCGAAAATGGAATAGTCCGTACCATCCATCCGTATAATCCGAGATGATTTTATTTATTAAACATCCTATAGTATGTCGATTTTTTTCGGCGAATACCTTTTTGTTAATGTCATTAAATTATAGGATTTTAAATATTACATTGTAGTTTTGTTACATTAAAATCTACTTTTATGAAATAACAGATGTCTGTCTGCCTGCCTGACCGCGGATAACGCCGATATTGTAACACCCAGGTCTATGAAATTTTATTCATGCGTGGATGCTAACACCGGAAAGTGCATTTCGCAGCCGTATTGATGATTTTCTCAATGTATACAAATAAATACTTAAAAGGTGGTGCAAAAATATAGCTATTCTTTATTTGTTATTTTATTATTTTACCTTAGATCTTTTGAATGCCCTCGCATTTCTTTTCAATGAAATATAAAGGAAGATAACTGATTAGAAATAGAAAACGTGAAAAAAATCCTTACCTGCGTTCACTCAGATATATATACAGAGTGTCCGAAAAGTCTGGAAACGGCCAAATAACTCGAGAAATACATATGAGATTGAAAAACGCAAATATACGTGTTAAATATTTTTAAATAAGCTACTCAGTGATACCAAATTTGACCTTCACAATTGACCCCCTGGGGGTCAGAGGGGGTCCAACTTTGCAATCTTAAATTATAACCCCCATTTTTTATTGCAGATTCGGATTCTACGGACAAAAATACGTAACTTTTGTATTTGATGTTTATTTCGAATCCTCGTTTATCACGGTGTAATCGAGCATATTAAATCGATACATATTTCGGCTTTTTCGACGGGATTTTCCCTAATCGAAACTGATTGGGCAGAATTTTTGACGTCAAATTCCTCGTCTTTTGCAGGAATGGCGTTTCCTGAAATTCATGCGTGGCGATTATTTCGATAGTGCTACACTGTTAAAAATTTGATCCATTTGCTGCAGCGCTACTCCACAGCTTTTATAGAATATCTCTTTTATGACCAATGAGAATGCTCGTTAACACAGTAAAGTAACCGTTTTCTATAAAAGCGGTGGAGTGACTCTGTAGCAAATTAGTCAAATTTTTTACAGTGTTTAGGGTGTTTTATATTTTTAACTAGAAAAATTCATTGAAATATATTAATTTAGTTTTCTGTTTGGATTTTTATTTTATCCAGTAAAATGGTTTCTAAAATACGACCTACTTGTTTTGATGTTTGTATGTGTAAATAAGAACCTCCCATCCCAAATAGAAAAAGTATATCTTCAGTTTTTGGGAACGGGGTATGTAAATATTTTGCTTTCTATAAGTTCTGCCTTCTTCTTCTTCTTCGTCTTTTTTTTTAATTATTTAATTCAGTGAGGCGGATGGGCGTGCATGGAGTTTTTAAAATAATTTCTACTATGTGGAATAACATGTAAGTCAAATTGACCTAATCCGTTTGACATTCTGCAAACCAAAAGTCCAACAATTGTGGTCTTATTTTACATATATATCACCAATTTTACATACAAACTATTAATTTTTAAAATAACCACTCATTCATCAATTTTAATAAAATTGTAAAGTGCAGATAAATAAATAAAAACAAAGTTAGATATGGCTGAATGCAGGAAAATAAATTAAATAATTGAATTTAAAATTTATAAAATAACGTATACAGCATAATTTGTATTCGAAACTTATTCATTTTTTTCCTTTATTTGAAGCAATAAACTGCCTGAACTAAAAAAATGAAATCGATAAGAACTTACAAATGAGTAGATATAAAAATATTAACAAAATACTTTTCTAAAATAAACTGTTACGAACTGTAAAACATTTTCTTCCCCATGGGTTAAAAAAAATTATATGAAATCTAACGGAACACTTTTTATTGTATCGCAAAATATTGTTAAAATATTTCTGTGAAATACTTTTTTATGCATTTTTAGTAAATCTCGACATAAGTTTTAAATTGTTTAAAAGAGTATGAAATACAAATGATTAGAAATAATTATTTATTGCTCAACTGTAAAATCTTTCAAAAATAATAAAATTTTACATTTTATTAAAATATGCTGTTGCATAAAATATTGCTCTGTAAGTACGATTTTCTTATGTAGTAAAAGGTACTAGACTTGTACATCCCGCTTTTATTACATATGTAATACGTCAGTATAGCAATTTGTAACATTAGAAAATAGCTTTAAAAGTACTAACGTAATGAAATGAATTTTTAAATTCAAAATATTTGTTTCATTTTGAAAATTTGATATGTTGCTGAAAATTTACAAGAAAAAGTACAATGATTTAACCGTTTTTGTGGAAACAGTTACCGAAACAAAATTTTCGCTATTCTCATAATTCGGCCACATAAACATTTTACCTATAAATAGGATAAAATAGTCGGCAGTTTGCTGCAGTTCTTATAGTACTTTAACAAAACTTTAAATAACCATCTAATTTATATAAACAATTTTTTTACTGAACTGATAGAGTATAATTTTTCTAAAATAGCAAAATTATCAAATATTACTAAATATATTTACTTTATTTTTTATTTATTTATTTCGCATTAAATATATATATTATATATACATAAATTTCTCATAAAAATAACTTATGAAATGAATTTATGAATCGATTTTATGAGACAACTGCTGAAACAACTTATTCTGTTTAATAGCTATAACCTTAAAATATTTTCTCCCTAATTTTTCCTTAAAGTATTGTACGTGGTGGTGGAATTAACCCATTTATCCATATTTATCCACTGGTGTTAAATATAGCATCAGAATTTATAAAATTGAATTAATTTCGAAATACTGTTATTATTTTTTTCCAAATTTAATGACATTTCTATAATGATGGCAAATAAATCTCCTTTTTGTGGAACAAAATGAAGGAAGTAAAAGTAGGGATTAGTAGATTCCGTATTTTTGTTATTTTCAATTGAATTTCAAATATTTATTTTTTGTTAAATTATGTTTTTCAATGAAAATTTGAAAAATAATCGCATTTCGATCGTTAAAACGTCAATTCGATCGTTTAAAAACTAAAAAGCGTCTATCATCTTCAAAACTTACATACATTTCATGAACGAAAAAAAAATTAAAGGCGGATTCATGGGAAAACGAATTGCATTTCGTTTTGGGCGGAAAATTAAAATTTATAATGGAACAGTGAAATTATTAAGGTGAGAAAGCAAATTTTAAAATAAAAATTATTACGTGTTAAAAGCAGAAGATAGGCAATATCGCATCAAAATACTAATACATACATATTAAAAAATACTAAAACTGTAAATAATAAAATTATTACACGTGATACGCATCAAAACATAATAATTATGTCACGTGTAATATTTCCAAATACTAAATTTTGCCATCTTTCCAAAGGCTTTAAAATTAATATATATACATGGGAATTTTAATTGAGATAATAACACCTTAAAATTAAGGATTTTTTACATGAGAAATGCACTCTATAACTTAATTTTGTTATAAATTAAAACAATACGCTTAAAACGGTTTTCATTCTGGAGAATTTTAACATGATGTCACATGGTATAAAATTAGTGCAGTTAGAAATTTTTTTATACATTATATTATTTGGTGCAGTATATATGCACGGTAAATGCATTCTCAAAATATTTTGTATTTCTTTTGTACGAATAACTATTCGAAAATTGAATATTAGAAAATTCAGGTATTTTTCTTAATTAATAAAAACAATGGATATTGTAAAAATAACATGAAATATGCATAATTAAGAATAAAAATTGAGAAAAAAGCTCCAGACTAAGACATAACTTTTACTGAAAATGTCTAAAACTTGTAACGTAAAATTTTTAAACTCAACGTCTTTCAATAAAGAGAATCTGAAAGCAGAGTTTCGTAACCTTGAACTTAAAGTATTAATATTGGTTTATTTTCAAACAATTAATTTATCTTACTTATCATATCAGTAAACAGCCGACATTTGCTACGACTATCGATGAATGAGGCTATAGTAACGAAAAATGTTCAATTTTAACGGAAAAGCATGTCAATCTAATTACAGATATAACCATCATTAAAGTGTAATATCGGTCAATCGCCCGCGAAAGTGAAATATTTTTTAAACAGAGCACATTATTTTGTTTTTAGAAGCTGTGAAACGTTATGTGGGTATGCTAGTGGGTATGGTTCTGCTTAGCTCGGAAGAAGCCCAGGCTCCTAATAAAATATGTAAACAAACTTTATTATATTTCAACATCTGCTTTTTTATGTCCAAAGCTGATCGGTCTTTATCAAGCATGTCACATGTGCATGATATCATTTAAAATGTTTCACTATTCGCAAAATTTTCAAAAATAAAATAAAATAAAATACGTTATAAATAAAATAAAATAAATTATAAATAAAATCTTTATAAAATTAATCCAATTCATGAATCTTGATAAATGTTAATGAAAGAAAATAAATTATTAGCACAAGATGTTGTTGATGTCAGACTATTGAAATGAATATTTGAATCAGAGTTTTTTAGAAAAAAAATTGCTGTATTTTCTCATACAAACAATTAGCGCTTTTTTTTTTTATTTTTAAGGGGACAGTGCACTTTTCTTTGAGCAAAATCGTCGCAAAAAAGGTTTATTTCTGTGATATAATAGTACCAAAACAGATTTTCCTTATTAAAATATCATTTATGAAAGTTTTAATAGGTGAATAATAAAGGTAAGTGTATTTATATACTTTATATCTGTTTTTCTCAAAACTAATTTTTCAGCGTTTTTAGATTTTTGAAATGCTTCTTGCGACGCAAGATTTGATCAATATTTATAAAATTGATAAGGTAGTATCCTGATATTGTTCAGAAAGAAATTGTGTAAGCTTTTTAAAATTTGTATTCATTAAGATAGTCAAATTTTATTTTTTCTTATAAAAATGCAAAATTTTGATAAAAATCCGTATGGAATTTAGAAGAAAATCTGCAAAATGTTAACTATTCACGAGATTAAAAAAAAATCTTACAAAAACTTGTTTATAATAGTTTTAAGTGATAAAAATGCAAAAGCAAGAAAATATCTCAAAAATTAGAACACAGGGCGCATTTTAAGATTTCGTTTGAAAATCTAATTTTTTTTAATTAAAAATTTTAATAAGATTGGAAACATTTTTGAAAGTGTTCTGTATATTTTTGCTCAAATGTATACATTCACAAAATTTCATATTGCTATGATTAAAAAAACAACAATAACGTCTACTGATCCCTTAAAGC
The DNA here is from genome assembly GCA_964019185.1 of Maratus speculifer. Taxonomy (NCBI): domain Eukaryota; kingdom Metazoa; phylum Arthropoda; class Arachnida; order Araneae; family Salticidae; genus Maratus; species Maratus speculifer. The sequence goes on from OZ025289.1 coordinate 157,328,714, forward strand.
AGTAATAAATTAGCTAAAAATAAATCGGAAAGTAAGAAACTTTCAAAAAAGTTCAAAGAAAAATACATCAAAAGACTTTTAAGAAAGAAAAAGTATTGTAAAAGTATTGTAAAGAGGAAACGCTGAGTGGTTTTCCCCCCAGTTTAAATAGCTTGGTACGAAATAAAATGGGATAAATTTATGAAATTCAGAATATGTCTTTTAAATACACACTTTTTTTACATTTTTAATAAATCTTGATAAAGTTTTTTAATTTTATTTGAAAATTTCTCAAATTAATATGATTTAACAAAATTTTATTCTTAGGCTAAAGTTATTTTTAAAACAACTTAAAATTTCATGAAAACGATGATATATTTTTCCTACACAGTTATACCATAATTGCATTTTTTTGTGTTTGTGTGTAAAATACACAAGATTTATCCGTTTTGATTTTATTTACAAACGTTTTACAGAAGATTCAGAATGAGATGTATAAAAAAATTATATTTGAAATGTAATAATGCACGTAATTAAAAAATAATCCAGAAAAGTAGTTAAATTTTTGAAACTACATAAAAGAAAATAAATTTTCCATTGAAACTTAAATAGTTTATTTTATTTCAGAGATGCAGATTATTTCATCAGAAATAATAAAAACATCAAATACTCAACATATTTTTGAGTTTTTAATTTGTTTTTATTTTTTATTTATATTTAATATTAAAGATATTAATTTATGTTCAAAGGAAACATAAATAAGTTTTTAAACTATTTTCCTTATGGATGACTAACAAAAACAGGATTAAATGTAATGTTCTCCGAAAGAAAGGAGTCCTACATTAAAGGGTTAGGTAAAGTTTATGTTTTCAAATAAAGGGAGTTTTTTTAGAAATATTTTTAATTTAGTTTAGGACATAAAATTTAATAAATTATGAAAGGCATTATGCTTGGTTGGAGTCACCTTAATGCCAAGCGTGTTACTTGCCCTTCCTTTCCCTGTAGTAATGTAATAACTTTTTCTATATATATATTAATATCATATCTCCAATTGAGGTTAATGCTGCTTACGATGACACATAAATACTGTGACGTGATGAAAATGTCAATTTAGTTTAATGGTTTTTGGATTTTATGAGCTAAATTATTGTCTTATTTTTTATTGCTCGCGCTTTTTTGTTATCTTATGGCTACTTCTACTGATATTAACTCACTGTTTTGCTGAAAAATTTAGTGTACAATGTTTTTTTTCATATTAGGCCAACCCCCCCCCCCCCTAAAAACAACAAATAAATAAAAATAAAAATAAAAATAAGAACAACAAACATAGTTATTTGGGGGTTCCAGGAGCAAAAAACCTATAAAATCTAGTCCCTTGGTTCCCTTAAACGATATTTAGAAAAAGAATGGGCCTAAACCACGCCGGAATTATTGTGTCCCATCTATTTTGAAAAATTTCTGGAAGTGCCATGCCCTGCATCACCCTGGCAAAAAGTCATAACTAATGATCTCCATTTTTGTCTCGATTTTTTTCGATAAAACTGGTTGCTTTGTTCCTTCAAATAAAAGTTGCTGTATTTTATTTGCTTCACATTACTTATGTGACACTCTGAATCCACATTACGATGTTATCATCTCCATTGATCTACGAGATTTGTGAGATGCATGTCTTCATTAAATCAGCCTATATAATGATTGTTTACATAGTTGCTGATTGGTTAGATATTTTAATTTAACGCTTAGAACGCCAAGATAGACAACGATATAGTTGCAATAGACCTAATCATACTGAAATGTCTTTTATTAAAATAATAATAAAAGAGTTATTTTCTTTCACTTTTCTACTCGAATATTTTCAAAATACTACATGCAAAATAACGATAAAAATCATCGATAGAAGATATGATTGATTACATACATAAGAAAAAGAATTTTTTAATCTGTGATTTCTAGAATAAAAAAGTATATTTTTAGGAAGAGCAAATAATGCTTGAACTGAAAAATGAGAAGAAGATTACCTTTCAAAGGAATAGTCGCATATTATGAGCAAGATAACTTTTGCGAAAGAAATCTAGTAAACTATATAAAGTATCATAATGAGAAATTCTTTACCTAAAAGATGTAAATCTGTTATTTTTCATAATTAAAATCTGTCTTATTATTAATAAGTGTTTAAAATGTTTAAAATGTGTTTTTAAATATTTAAAAGCTAAACGTTAAGTATTTTTTTTTTACTTTTTCAATAAATCAACATTTCTGAAACAATTTAAAGTGTCAATGAAATGCAAATATGCTCTTATATAAAACGCGGTGTCGTGATTCTAATGTTTATATCATGTTCTGATTGGTATACTGTACCCTCTTAAATGCAGTTGATTGCAAAAAAAAAAAAAAAAAAAAAAATCCTAATTTTGAATTTTTTTTATGTTTTTTTGTAACAACTGGGACTGATCTTACAATTATCACTCAGGAAATTTCTATACACAAGGAAAATCTGTAATTGTATGTGGAATACTTATAGTAAACAGATTATGTACACAATTAGAAAGCGCACTCTAATGCTTCATCTTATTAGTTCTGACCACGCCTTCTCTGAAGGTATTTTATGGTATTCATACATTCTTTATGCTTTCACCATAGCTACCACGTAACCTGTTTTTCAGGGATTCCAAGACCTATCGTGCGTAACCACTAAGAGGGAGGAAAAAAATTTCTATTTTTAACAAAGTACAAATTATTTTAATTTTTTCTTCTATTGCCTTTTAAATTGTCAGTTTGCATCAAAAGAAACATATCTGTTATGATAGAGCAGATCTAAAATAGAACATTTTCATAGCCTCTTCAAAAGGAAAGTTTTACAAACGAAATGCCGACACGGAAACCTGCAAAAACAACTTTTTGTGGTTCCTAGCTATTTTTGTTTCCCAAATTTCATTGTACTTTACACAGTAAATTTTGCGTAAACGGAACCTGTCTATAACGAAATTTTGCCTTATAAATAATAAATCCATTGTCTTTAAATTAGAAATACAACATATTTATTAGTGTACTTATTAATTAGATTTTTTTTCTTTTCCCAAGCTATTTTGCTTCACAGTTTTTATTGTATAGATGTGTTGTGTCTATTTTACAAAATAAAGCTTGCTAACACGAAATTACAAGCATATTAGAAAACATCCGTTTTAAATAGGTTATCGCTTTAGACAGTGTGATTGAATAGTACTTTTTGGAGTGTCAATAAAGTTTTCAATTATACAAGAATACGTTAATTTTTCATAGGATTTTTCGTAACTCATATCCTAATTCAAAACTCACTCTCTCGTTTTCTTTGTAATCATGTCCTGTTTTTATGACGCTGGATCTAACAACATTAGTTACCATCCAAGCTACCTTAGCATGCCATAAAATGTATAACAGATATTTAATCATAAATTATTGTTACTTTAAAGGAGTTACTTATTTATGAGTGTTATTATTCTAAAAAAGAAAAAGTCATTGATACTTAATGGATTTGATATGATGCAAATAAATTACGGATTTGGCACTGTGTTGTCATTGTTACTTTTTTAACTTGCGAGTAGTCGCGACTTTTTTCACAACGTCATTAGTCGCGCTCGGTCTTTTCGCCGCTGGCTTCCGCATACTGAATATGTAAAATAAGAAATATTTTTCACCTAATATACGAAAATAACACTACAACGAAGATATAAATTTGCAGTTTTCATAAATTATGCATTTTATTCATGAGATCTGGAGTAATTGGAAAATTTAAAACTAACTGACATTAGCGATTTTTACGTAGACTTTTTCGCCAATTTCAACATTGTATCTAAAAATGTACCTGAAAGAAAAACAGAGGTGTCCTGTTACTTCACTAAGGTGGTCGAGAAAGCTTCAAAGTCAGCTACATGGTAGATTTCCGTTGTATTTGTAATGAAAAGTTAATTAGGAGAGGTTAAGTTATAGGGGCGGCGAAAAGATCGACACGCGACTACTAACGGGTTAAATCAATATTGCTAAAAAAAAAGCAATAAATGAGAAGATAAGAGCATTTCAAAAAACAGTTAAAAAAAAATCAAGTCATTTGTGTATAATGAAAAGTAATAAACTGTAAAAAACAAAAACATATTGAATCTTTTTTCCTCCAGGACAAAATAAAATATATTAGTTTAAAAAATAAAACAAAATATTTATTGATAGATTCAGCATGAATAAAATATATTCCAGAATATATTTTATTTTCTCTCTTGAAAATATATTTTATTTATTTATAATAAATTTGACAAAAGTCTTTTAAATATATATATATATCTATGTATAATTATTTCAATTTAAAACTTTAAATATCCCATTTCTTCGAAAAAAATACTTTAAAAAATATCTAAAATACATTAAAAAATAAAACACTGTATATTATCTATTCAATATGGACTACAATAAATAACAAGAAATTTGTATTTTTATATTTTTACTTGTTTACAGCTCAAAATTCCATTTATAATTAGCTACTTGTTAGCATGTCTTTATAATTTTCTTAAATCAAAATTTTGTTAAATAGCAATTACTTCATTGGTATTTCGTAAATTAAACATTAAAGAAAAATGCATAATGATGAGATTTTTGCTTTTAATGGGCATTCCTTTTTTTGAATGTTTTCTAGAAGACCGGATTAAAATTATTTCTTTCTTTTAATAATAGAGTGGTAAGTAAAGAAAATTTAAGTCGTTTCCAAAGTATTTGTTATAAATTTATCTATTCGATAAATTGAAAGATTAAACTTTAAAAAAAAAAAAAGAGAGAGAGAGAGAAAGAGAGGGAGCGAGAAAGTTGTAGTCAGTTCCAAAATATTTGTTTTATGTTTATCTGTTCATTAAATGGATCAATTAAAATCCTTATTTATTTAAATAATGCAGCATAAATAGGAAAAATTCATGTAAGTTCCAAAATATTTATTTTAAATTTATTAAATCGAAACATTAATCTAATTATAGAATAATTCAGTTTTAAAATAGTGTGTATTTTTAGATACAATGTGTACCTAAACATTTATCCAGCAAGAAAATCTCAGCAATTAAATAAACAACAAAAATTTTTTTTTGTAATTTTTGTTAATTATTATTTTTGCTCCAACATATATCTTTGACATATTTACCGTCTTTTCATTTTATTTTCATACCTATAACTTTAGAAAAAAAAGGAGAAAGTAAGATGAATCCAAAAAACTTATAGTTTTAGTCTTTTCATGTGCTTCTTTGAGTATTCAATTAAAGCTATCGTTCAGGAAATTAAAAAAACGCCCTCTCTCAATAGATGGCGCGGACTTTCACACTTCCCGACGGGAGGTGGAGCGATAACTTTCATTTATTAGTAATCCTACTTTTTTGTTAACAACTGATTTTTCACATATGTCCCCTTATCTTTCCCTTGAAGTCTAGGAGAAAAGGGGTGGGCATGGCTGATCTTTATCTGGTTGGAAGAAAGAAATTTTCTTGTTCAATCCGACTAAAGTCAATTTATTCTTTCTTAGGATTTGCAGGGCAGATTCTGAGCTCGAATATTGTTTCGAATGCAATAGTGATATTGTCATAGTATAGTTCTGAAAGCAGTCTTTTGAAATTTACCTTTGTTTAGTAAGCTACAAAAACATAATTTTAAAACACATTTAATCGTTATAGATCCTAATTATGATATTTTTAATACTTACTTTGCATTTTTTTTCTAAACTATACTAGCTTCTTTAATGTATTGGATTGCTTGAGGACATATAGGTTTAAATTTGATGAATAATTACTGTATATGGTATAGCAATCGAAAAAAAAATAGTAGATACCATTCAATTGTAATCTCTGTTATTTATGTAAGCAGGGGCGGCGCTAGACATTTCGCCGCCTGAGGCCAGCTTTATTTTGCCGCCCCTATGACATTATTTTTTTCTTTTTACCACTACTCAAACTTTTATAAAAAATGTAAGTTAGTATAATAACTATAATTTATTTACGTACATATAAAATGCATTATAAAATATATTTATATTTAAGAAATTTAAAACAATTAAACTGCATGATTTATTTATTTTTTCATTTTATTTTTGCATCTTTTTAAAAATAACAACAGCTACTTTGAAATTAAATTAATAAATAATATTATACTAGTACATAACAAAAGGCCAGAAAGTCTCATATAAAGAATAACAGTAATACTTCAAAATCTCTTTTACCTTGTTTTTCATTTCGAAAAATCAAGTACGTTATGGATATTAGAAAAAAATTGTTACAATAGGTAAAGAGTATTTTAAAAATAAATATTACTGAGACAAAATATGCCAAACATTTAAAATAAATCACATTGCGTATAATATTTGTGTATGACTTTCAAACAGAAAAAGAAAAATAATGATTTAGTATAACAAGTTATTTTTCTTTCAGGAGAAATTTTATGACACAAGTGTCAACGTGCGTTAACCATTTTGCTAAAATGTAGAACAATGAATTTTGTCTACAGAATTAATAAAGTTGTTTACAAAACCTAAAAATTAACAACAACAATAATAATAATAACCTAATCAAAATCAAGAAAATATATTTTTTTCTTTTAGATTTGTACTTGCAAAGTTTTTAATTTTTTTAATTTTTTTTTAAGCTTAATGTTTAGAAATAAATTATTATATTTCTATGTAGAGTGTAAACTTTATATTAAAATAGCCTGTATTTTATTTTTAAATACTTAATTTTCATAATAAAATTTCTCTCATCTTCTTTTTTCTTTTCTTTTTTTATATTGGGTGCACACCGATTTTATTTTTAATCTGCTTGCATCCTAAATAAACATTAATGTTTAGTTGAATACCGCATTTCCAGCGCAAAATTAAACCCGAGTCAAAAATAACTTTCCATGCATTTCTTGCTAGCTTATTGGAATATTAATGATAAATAAACTAAATTTATTTAAGATGATTTCATAATGCAATTAATGCAATCAATTCAATTTTTGCAATGTAATCCATGAATTCAAAATACGAAAAGATTCATTCAAAGTCCAATTAACTTATTAATCTTTTTAAAAAGTTTAATTTTCATGCAAAATTTGGTCCATTGAGCTGAAAAACGACTAAATAAATATATTGAAAACCGCGACTTTTCTTATCTCTCACAAGAGTTTCTAGAATAACACTAGGAAAACCATTCTACGCCTATCAGCTAGATTCCCTACCCAGTCACTCTAGTAGGGAGGGAGTAGTCTCCCCCTCGATGGGAAGTATAAGGGATCATCGCTATCCCTCTCTTGCAACAAGTGGAGTCATGGGTATGCTGGAATAAACAACATGTTGCATCATTTCTTGCACGGCCTGTACAAATAAAAAAGCTTTTCTTTAAAACAAAAGGACTTTTTGAACAGTATTTTATGTAATAAGGTATAAAATCTATCCCTTATTGAATTTATTATAGAAGCAATGATAACATATAAAAAAGTAAGCATATAAAAACGATAAAAAAATCCTTTTTTAATCCATACGGAAAACTAGTAGAACCCGTATCTCCACCTATTTGTGTCTATTGAAAACATGGAAAAAAATTTAATTTAAAATTTAAAAAAACGGTGATGTATTTCACTCAGAATATTATACCACTTTTAAGACACAAGTCTTATATTTCGCCAAAAAAAATTTAAATCAATCACTGCAATAGTAAATGCGTTATAGTGGTTTTTATAATGTATCATAAGCAGTATATGAGAAGATAATACTGACGGTTACCCTTAAATTTAATTGGAACTCTTACTACATTTTATGTTTTTTTTATCAGGAAAGAAAAAAGTGAATATTAATCTAATTGATCATAAAAAAGTTATTAAATCTTTGAGACTTTTAAATCACACGATGTTAAGAAATCCACCTTTTATATATAATCATTTGAATAAACAATTTTATTTTACTTGAGAGAGATGTAACGAAAAATTAAAAAAATATATTATTGACATCTTTCTATTTCAATCTAATAATAATCTATCATGATTATGATTCTTATTATATATTAAACGAAACATGTCAATAATATTTGTTTTTAATTTTTCGTTACATCTTTCTCAAGTAAAAAAAAAAAAAAAAAAAAAAAAAAAAAAAAAATGTTTCATTAAATGATTAATCTAATTGAAGTATACTTTTGTGTGAACAAAACTATCTCTGAAAAAAATTAAATATTTCTGCCAAAAGAGATGTGTAAGATAATGAGAATGCAATAATAAAACATTTCTTAAAATTTTATTTCAATTGTCTGATTGAATTTTATTTGTAGTTTTCCCGAAAAAATTGTTCTCTTTAAAAGTGTTTAGAACAATAAAAGTAGAAATGATTGAAAAAAAAAAAACATTGTAAAATATTTTATTTTTATTGTAAAAGTTTTTTCATTTTACGTTTTTAAGTAAAAAATTAGTGTTTGTATTTTTATCTATTTTTCAACATATGCACCATTATTAATGCTCATTTATCAAAATCAAACAACGTAAATAAAACGATAACCAAATTTTATGTGGAAAAAGCAAACATTTTAAAATATACGAAATGATTAGTATTTTATATTAATAATAAGTAATAATAATAATAATAATAATTTACACAATTTAATTCGTATATAGTCTGACAGTAAGAAATTGACAAATTATATCTACTCAAGATGATCATGAAAAAAATCGTTACCTGAATTTCCTTTATGCGTAATAAGACCTAATGCTAATAACCATGATCTGGCACTCAACTCGTCGTCAGCTGCTAAAAGAAGCGGTGATCTCCCTTGACATACTATCACCAAAGCGTATGGAAATCTCGTAGAGTCAGATGTAAATCCAATATGGACACACTGACCTAGATCTAGTATAAGCTTAGGTCCTGTTAGGCCAAGTGGGGCAGTCAGAAGTTCGTCTTTTTCATACATTTCTAAGGAAGGACTGCGATCTTGGGTTTCATCCCGTAAAACCAAATATCTTTTGTGCCATGCCTATAAAGAAATAAAAGGATTTGAACATTTATATGTTTTATGGAAATTACATAAATCATATTCAATATCTGAATAAATACACACATAAATAGAATTTATGTATAAGTCATTTTATAATTGCATTACCTTTTATGATAACTTTCCATTTAGATCAAAAATTTTGTAAATACATAATGAACATTCTGCATGCTAAGGAATCACTGTATAAAACACAATAAATAATAATTGATTGCTCGAGGTAGTCATGAAAACTAAAAATAATATAAAAAATATTAATATAATTCAGAGTTGTTAACAGTAAACCACTTTTGAAACTTTAGATTAATTTAATTGCTCATTTTAAATGCATTTCTGATTCATTATCGATTATCAAACATTACCTTATGACTAAATAATACAAAATACAATATATTAAATTTTTTAATATAATACGCATTATATTGAAAACGGATTCTAAATTTACATCGTCTGGTAAATATATTAATAACACTGGAGAGCTGTTTTTAACACAATTTCTAATAACTTTGATGTTTCAGCTTTTTTTAAGTAAAAAAAATCAATTTTATTTAAAATATTAATCAATTTTTTTTCTTCAGCATCAAGTTTTTACTCTACAACTTATATTAATAAGACCACTATTCCCTAAATCCGACGTGAGTCATGGAAAAAAAAAGCTTCAAAACTCGTATCATCAAGACAGCACGAGAAAAATTTCCTTGAAAAAGGAACTAAGATATACTACTTTCTTTCAATAAAAAGTGAATTTCTTCAACCCTTTTGAAATTGTGGTGGATTTTTTTTACTGTCATAATATAGGGGAAAGTTGAATAAAACCGGGTAAGTGGATAAAACAGAGAACCAGGCTTTATGGCTTTATTTGCGGCGGTATCTAGCCGAAACCTTTAGAATTACTTTTAGGCGAGTAGTATGCTAGCTCCCAGTAACCAGAAATCATGTAAACAAACTCATTTCGCAATGGTTATTTTTTAAAGATTTCACTTGGAAATGTTAAAAATTCGACGTCTGCAATTTTACGTTACCAATCCTAAATACCAGAAGATTTAGATTAGGTAAATACAGGGTGTCTATAAAAGAACTCCGGGGTTTTAAAAATTCATATCTCACTAACTATAAAAGATAGCAAAATGTAGTCGATTTCTCTGAAAAGAGTAGCTCAAAAAGTTTTACTCATACGAATTGGGAATGTTTGCATCAACTGTTGGCGGCGCTTCAGGGCGTTGACCTTGAAATGATGGCGACTCCACAACAAAAGGCTCAATGTGTTATTTGGCTCATAGAAACGAAGTCTGTAGTTACCGTAGAAAGAAACTTTTGACGTAACTATGGTGTTAACCCGCCTTCTGACAAAACCATTCGTCAATGGTTCAGTGCATTTAAGGAAACAGGAAGTGTTTTGAAGAAAAAGTCGCCGGGTAGGCCGAGTGTGTCTCAAGAGAAAGTGGACAGAATCCGAGCTCCATGCCTTCGAAGCCCTAAGAAATCGTTGACAAGATGTAGCCTGGAGTTGGGGTTACCAAGATCAACAGGGAACGAATAGTGAATTGTGTGGCAACTGTCCCCCCAGACATGCTCGCCAGGACATGTGAAGAGGTAGAATACCGTTTAGACGTCTGCCGTGCCACTAACGGGTCTCATATAGAACTTTACTAAGTGTTAAAAAAACTTGAAAATGTAAGCTTTTCAGTCATGTATAAAATATGTATGTATGTTTTTTATTTCATTAAAATATTTTTCCTCAAAATCCCGGAGTTCTTTTAAAGACACCCTGTATAACATATGATAGTCTATTGTTTACTCGTTATTTTAACGTTTTATATTGGTGTCTACGAGTTATCTGAAAAACGCTGGAGTAACATTTCATCAAAATGGCGTGGTCAGACAAACCGGGATGCAGGTGGTCGGACATAATCGGGAAGTTTCCGGAATTGGAAAACTCATTTTATTGCGTTATTGAAATATAATTAACTTGTTTATGCATTTTTTGACGATCTATAAATATTTAAAAAACTATGAAAAAATATTATTTAAATTAAGTTGTTATATACAAGATTGTTTTTAGTTATTTCTATTGCAACATCTATCCTTATTTCAAGCCCCTAAAAATTAGAACTTGAACAAGAAGAAAAAGAAAAAATGGAAAAATAAGACCAACCAAACTTAACCCTGAAGAGAAGCTTTCCATAATGACAGAGAAGAAAAGTGGAATAACTGTTGTGAGAAAGAAAATTCATAACAAAAAAAACCCCTTGACATCAAACGAAGAGGAAGGTAAACGTGAAGAATCTTTTTTTCTTCACTTTGCAACGGCTTTCATGAACCATCTAAACCTAAGGGAAGGTGGATACAGTGCCTTCATTGCAGAGGGTGGGCGCATGAAGCATGCAGCAATGCAAATGGACAAGATCGAACTTTCATTTGTGATTTTTGTGCCTAACAATTTTAACTCTTAAAGCATAACCTAACTCATTTTTATTCTATGTAGATTCGATACAGATTCACACTCTATAAGTATAACATCTCAATTTTCCTTTAATAAATTGTATTATTGCAAAATTACGATGTGCTTTTAATAATTTTTTCCAGTTTCCGGTTTTATCCGACCTGGTCGGACAAAACCAGGACATTGCAAACTTCTAAAAAAAGTGCTGTTATGATCTCAATTTCTGTTGTTCGTGACTAAATGAATACTTCTTTTCTTCCTAAGGAATTAATTTATCATTTTAATACAATTTTTTACTGTTTTGTTTACATAGTGCACAATAATAGTAAGAAAAACATTAGGGCCCCGGTTCTATCCGACTTTCCCCTACATGTTTTAATAAAAGAGATGAGAATTCCATCATATTCTATAAATGAATGCTGATAGTTCACCGATAGCTCAAAGAGGATACTTCTTTATAATGGAAGTTTATTTGAAGCAATCCCAATAGGCCATTTAGCATATTTGCGCAAAGAACATTAGGACACAAAAAATCTTCTATCTTCTTGGTCAGGAACATGGATATATTAAGTGTTCCTTTTTTTTTTTTTTTTTTTTTTTTTTTTTTTTGCATATTAGTCCAAGAACCGACTGCACAACAATCTATGTTATCGAGCACAAGAAAAAAACCCTTTATTTTATGAAAGATTAGTAATAGGGAAATCTAATGATCCACGTCTGTCGGAAATGAAGTGGTGCATAAGCCAAATATTAATACTACTAGTTGTAGTTGCTCACTCGTAGGTTTACCATTGCGTTTTCCTGCTCCCAGTTTTCCATGTTTTCATACCTTTGATTGTACAGTAAACAGAATGTTACGCTTACGAGTAAACTATTAGTGGTATTAATTTTTAAATTATGCACCCTTTTACTTCCGCCAGACATGAATCATTAGATTCCCCTATTACAACTCTACCATAAAATAAAGCTTTTTTTCTTGTGCTCGGTATCATAGGTTTTTGTGCAGTCGGCTTTTGGACTATATGTGGAACAGTAGAGCTTATGAAAAGCATTAGTTCCAGCCAATAAATGGCCTCCAAGATCTGGCTTAAAACCTGGTTATCCAAAAATTTTGCTAGGGCTACTTGTCAGCAGAAAGATCATCGTATGTTCACCTCTGCATATGAAACTGGGTCTAGTGAAGCACTTTCTTAAAGCTTTCTCATCAGAAAAAAACTGTTTCAAGAATCTCATTTATTAATTTCCAAAACGGTCTTTTGCAAAGATACAGACAGGCACATTTGGTGGGCCACAGATTCGGTAGTTCATTAGGGATGAGCATTTCATCGTGAAGTTTACAGTTCTTTATTTTAGTGGAAATCGACATTATCAGTTAGGGACTATCTGAATTCACACAATCTCACTAACAACAGAAGTAAAGCGCTGTGAACACCCTGAATCCACTTTCACTTGCCTCTCCCTTTCATACCTTTTTCAGTTACAAGTATTTAAATTATTTTAAAAAAGTATTTTTATAAATTCGGTTATTTGTTTAAGAAATAATATGCGACATATCCATGACCTTTTATATCACTAAGTTAAATTCTACATTAGACATTCTCGAATTTCTCATGATTATTATAAGGTTAATTTTTTTTAATTTAATTCTTTAACGAGATAATGCTTAATTTTTATTTATATCAATAAAAATAATTAAAAAATAAAAATCTAAAACATGTTATAAAACATTTGTAAAGAAAAAACAAATTTTGGAGCGCCAATTTTTGATCATTCTATTTTGTTTATTCAACTTGTTACAGAAAGCATTTTCATCTTTTTTTTTTTTTTTTGGTTTTTTTAATACATATTTTGACATTGTATTGTTTTTGTTCCATACAGCTTTAATTTTTATAACAGTGCAATTTAAGCAGAATTTAAACATCCTGCTTATGATAACCAATTTTCTTGGAAAAGGTTAACATTGTATTCGAAAAAATTCACCTGTCGTGATAAATGCAAAGCGGATCTGAATATAGATTTTGGCTAATCGGATCACACTCATTGAACACTTTACTGTGAATTTTTGTCATGAACAGAATAGGAGACCAATTCTGATTTATTTCTTTAGAAAGTTCACCTAAGTCTAAATGACCGAGGAGGATAAGGTTTCAGAAAGAGTAGTTCAAATTTTCTAAGGGAGCTTGGATTCGAACCAATGTTTCAAAATGCTTCTCGGATTTTGCAGATATTTTAATGAATAAACAAAGTATTGTAAATTACATTTGTTTTATGGAAGAAATGCTACAGATATTGTTTTTTCTTCATGATTATTCAAAGTGTACCATGCCAGATACATTTTTCAAATTAACGATTTTGTATCTAAAATTTTAAATAACAAGATTTAACATCAACCTATTGATTAAATAAATTGAAATGATTTACAATTACTTTCTAATTTTTTTTATTATGATTGATCGATAAATATATATTTCAATAAAAATGTAATACTATCTATTTGTATTGACTATAATGCGGTTAAATGATTATTTTAGAGTAAAAAAATAAAATTTTAACTTCGAATTTTTTAAAGATTGTAAACTAAAAGAAAAAAATTAATTTGCTCTTTCTTGGATCTACAAAAAAAAAATTCTCTAGAACATGTACTGTTGCCTAACTTCGTATAAAATCAGTTAATGTATAATTGGCCACCAGACCTTTTTATAAATAGATAATTTTAATTATTTGATGTATTATTAAAACATTCTGTAAAAATTTCTGATGTTTTAAAAGGTTTTAAAAGTTTTGACGGTTTTTATCTACATTGATGTGTTTTTAAGAATATGAAACATATATTGATAGCTAATATTATTCAATACTTTTTATTAAATTTATGTTTATAATTTTACGTAAATTTAATTTAATTTTTAATGATTGACAATATTATAGTATTGATTTTGCTACAAATTTTCTGTTACAGTTCATAATGTTATTTATATGGAAATTTTTCTTTTCTTTAAACAGTAATAAATTGAGAGATCACTACATTTTTTACAAAACTCAAGACATACAATAGATAAAGAAAAATGAAAGAATCGCATTCCTACCCCCCCCCCCCCATCTTTCTCTCGAAAAACATGAGAAATTAATCATAAAGGAAGCCTCTTACTGATTGAAAAAGCATTGATAAATTCATGCTTATGGTGCCAGAAATGTCACAATATATATAAATGATGACATACATTTTCCAGTACATATTTCAAATAAACTTGAAATCTTCATGTATATTGTATGCTCATGCATATTTCATAAATCATACCTAACGTCTAAACGGTCACAGTTTTCTTGAAACTTAACTTGAATAGAAACATCATAGTAAAATATGTATTTATTAGTAAGTGTCAAGTGATTTTTATAATGGTTTATAAGGAATGAATATCGAAAAATAGAATAACTGTATTAAAAGAAAAAATGTATGGGATTATAAATATTTTATGAGAAAATATTTATTAAGGTCAAGTGTCAATAAATCCTAGTAACCGTGATCATTTTAGGCATGCATTATAATAAAAAATAGACAAAAAAATTGAAATAAATAAGATATTTTTGCCATAAAATTTTTTAGAAGGCTATTTTACATATGCCAATAATAAAATCTGTTCCTATACAAAAACTTTGGCGTAAATTATTTGGTTGTATTTCATTTGAATGAAATTTAAATATAATAATGAGATGCACGAACATAAAATAATAAATAAAATGTCTAAGTTCCTGTATTAAATATACATGGTATGAAGTAATACTGCAAAAAACTGAAAAATTACAACAGAAAGTTTGGAAAATAGCTGTTTGTGAAAATTCTGTGTACCGTAAAACAGAGTGAAACGGAACATTTTTCAACTTTAACCTTAAAAAAACCAACTACGGATTTTTTAATTATTTCATTTTTTTTACTAGAAACTTTGGTTTTGTTTTGTTCTTGAAATTTAAAGCATAAACAAAATTTTTATAGTTTATATATATGTATATATCATCCCAATCCTTTATTTTCCATCCAAGTCAGAATATGACTTTTCAAAAATAAGAAAACAACTTTGAAATTAACAAAGATTAAAATTCATTCTAAGATAATCTGTTTGAATTGAGGAAGATGAAATTTAAAACAATTTCAGCCCTGTTCTATGATATCATTTGCTATCAATCATTGGTAAATTAATCTATTGGGTAAACCAAATCGTGCACATTCTATATGATCTACTACTACGGCCTTATCGTCAGCTATTAGTACTGTTTCCATCCCTCTCTTTTTTAATTGGTTTCCCGTTTTGAGATATTTGTTCAGTTGGTGGTTGTCAGAGAATATTTTTCTGCAATTTTTCTTTGTAATTCGCCATTTTTAATTCTTCTATTGTGTGTTCCATTCCTGTTGGATTGGGGGGGGGGGTCGACCTTTTTTGTTTAACTAAATAATTTCTTGGCACATTTAAACTTTTTAAGTAATTGAAACACACAAAATATTGTTACAATACATATTCATACATATATTTTGAGATATGACATAAAACTATTACTTTATAGAAAAATAAACAATGACCGTAAATGTGTACCGATTCCCCCCTTAAATCTTAAACCTGTTTTGCTACAAGACATTTTTCAATACAGACATTTTTCATCATGCAGTTTAGAAATACGTAGAATCTAATGCAGAATATCGTTTACGGGTTTATCATTAATTAAAAACCCCTAGTCTTAGTTTTTGAAAGCGATAAATACTGCAGATACATACATTTAGACGTTGAAATTTTTTAGACGTTGAAAGTATGAGATTTTTGAGAATGCACTTGCAGATTTTTTAGATACCCCAGTATTCTTACCAACATGCCAAAACTCAATTTCTCAACTCTTTATATTATTACCATCTTATAAAAAATTGGAAACTGAAAATATCACAACATATATTTATATTGAATTTATTTGCATGAGCAGGAAATTTCGTTCCTATTCACCCCATTTTACGGTATGCAACAATAAAAATCACACGCAGAATAATTTTATACATATTGAACTTTTTCTGAATTTACATATATTTCTGATTCATGTAGCAATGGTCTCTCAACGTATTATGGTAGAACTTTACTGTTTTTATATGAGAAGCCAAGAAGCCCAGAAGCCAATGGGTATAAATGAGAAATTAAAAAAAAATGAACTTAGTGCACAGACGAGCTGTATATATGATTTTTTTCTTTACATGTAATAAATTTTATTGATTTTCTAATTATGTGCTTCGTTCAAGAGATTAAACACTTTTGACGAATAATAATCATTATTGATTAACTATAAATTTAAAGAAAATTGTAAACTGTATTTTCACAGTTATTAAAATAAGTTTTTAAAGACTACAATGAAACAAACCACAGTTTCCTATTTCAATTTAGTCAATTGTTATAGATGTTTAAATTTAGCGTCAATTATTTTTGAACACAATTTTTTCCAAATCAGTTTATTGTCACTTGCAGCCCTTTGCTTCCGGCCCCACCAGTGGCCGAGAGGTTCTGACCTCAAACTGGTAGACGGTAGGTGTTGGGTTCGAACCCGATCGCGACCATCGGCCTAACATTTCGGAGTTTTCCATGGTTTTCTTCGAACCTTGCGTAAATACGGGTTAGGTTCCCTTAGAAAGACCCCCATGGAGGGCACCCCACCCCTTAGGGCCTATATCCCACAGTGTAGATAATCGGCCGACATATATAAACAAACAAACAAACAAGCACCCTTTGCTTCCGAGGTACTCATACATCTTTTCCATAGGATGTATGATTTTTTGTGGATTATACTATTTATTCAGATTCTAGAGCAGCATTTATCTCAAATTCTGTAAACATGACTTCTATTACTTAATACTTATTCCCACAGTTAAATAAAATCATACAAACAAGTCAATTGAATTAAATATTGGATCTTTATATAATTCCGGAATATTTACAATGCATAATTAACGCATTTTTACCAAGAACCATTTCTTGGAGTGTTGTGTATTTTAATTATTCGATTTTACTGATTCAATTTGTGTGCCCGTTCGGCTCATATGTAACGATAAAACGAAAAAACTTCCGAAATAACGAAAAACTTCCTGTACAACAATTTGCCTATGTTTTAGTAGTATCACGTATTATCGGCACGAATACAATTTTCTGTACAAATTCTGTAAACCAATATTTGAAATATGATGCCAGCCAAGAGGTAAAAAATAATTTCGCATACAGTTAATCTAAATATCATCACGTAAATGTCATTGATTGCCTCAAAAATAAGTTCGTCCGATTTTATATCACTGAAACGTGACATGGTTGGAAAATGCGGAGTTTAAATGGATGTGTGTCCGATTCTCTTAAGCGCATAGATCGGTATTTTTAACGAATTTGGAAAACAAGGTGCACAATGAGAACAAAAACACCCTCAGATTCTCCGTGTAATTCTAAAAAGTCTATGTTCAAGTGAAGTAGAACCTGTAATGCAGAAACGAGTGTCCCTGACACAAGTTGTTGTTAATATTATTATTATTGCTATTTTAATCCCTTCAAATATGAATAGTTTTATAGACTGTCATATCTATATGACTTTATGTTCGTTTATTGAGCATTTTTATGCATATAAAAAGTTTAATGATTTTTATCTCATACTTTTTCTATTTGTTTATTTACAATTCCCAATTAATCCACATCAAAATAATTTGCTACAAGCTAGTTTCCTACAAATTTATTTCAACATCCGCATCTGTATTTTATTGAATAATGCAGAGTGAGAAATAAATTTCATAATATAAATAAAGTAGTTTTTGAAAATCAAATTGGAAAAACTCCAAATATCTAGATATCAATAAATTTTCGTTATATAAACATGAAGAACAAAAAAACTATATTTGTTTATAAATGCATACTAATTTGTTACTTTTGCATTTGAGTAAAGTTTAAAAATCTATGAAATCATTAAGGAACCATTTATCATAATTTTTATTAATCAAACATAGTTTCGGAGTTTTGTCATGTTTAAAGTAGGTTTCACAATTCAATTAAGATAATGTCATTAAAATTTACCCAACATCATTTCTAAAAAATTGCGACAATTTAACTATTTAAACACATATTATGAATGTCATTTTCTTACATATGTCATTTTTAAATATTTGAAATCATTTAATTTTGAATATAATACAAATTGATTGAAAACGTTAGGGTGGTATGCAAATGAATTTCACCAAGATTAATACAGTGAGATGAAGTGAAGCTATGTAACAACTAGCGTTGCTAGATCGATTGTAACAAAAATAGGACAAAAAAAGGGAAGAGTGGCTTTTAAACCCCGACATATTTATACATGAAATTCTCTAAAAATGGAATCAGATTCTAATGTAGGGATGAGATATTGAGTTTTTTGCCCATCAATATTTTGTTAGATAAAATGTTTTACTTATATTGTAAAGAAAAAAATAAATTAAAAAAGTAAATAATAAAAAATGTTCCGATTAAATGAAATAATATTTTTGCTAATAAAATACTGATGTGCAAAACGCGGAAATCTCATCCCTGTAATAGAACACTATATTAAGTATTAAAATTTCATTTTTTGCGGCTACAAAGTAATACTTGCCTATATCCAGTTTAAAATGAAATTTTTCTCCTGTGACTAGTGATTCCGTCAAAACAGGTATCTATAACCATCATATATTCAATAACATGAAACAAAGTGGGTCAAGCCTCCCTTGTAATGAGTCAACACTCCTATATGTGGAGAGCCGCCACCTAGTATTTTCTAATTGGAATTCTGTGGGGGAATTGTAATTAATTTGCGCCAAATGAGCAGTTTTCGTACTATAACTAGTTCAATTACAAATATTCATATCTTATTGCAATAGCTGTTGCACTCTAATGCAAAAATGCATGAATACAAAATTTATTACGATTTCATATGTTAAATTCAATAATACAGAAATATTATGAATCCATATTAAGTATGACGTAATGACCCTGGTAACCTAAGTTTATTAATCATCATGGGATATCATTGAAGTAATTACGTATGATTGGATTTAATAATTTGAAGAAAACTTTTATTGATATTTTTTATATGAGTGATACGTAACGATATGATTTTAATAAAATTTGAAGTATCTAAAAAATTCTACAACGATTTTATATTTATGTATATTGGGGAGTCAAGAAATTGTCGACCTACTTTAGATATGATTTGTTATTTTTTTTATTATTTTTTATTTATTATTTATTATTTATTATTTTTTATACTGAAGCTAGAAAAAATATGCTTTATTTATCTTTTTAGTCATCATAAAATCAGTTATGAAAAGGAAATTGCTGTATAAGTGTAATATATAAGAAACTTGAAAAACTATTAATTTTAATTATGAGAAACAAATCGGTCAAGGTTCCCCACATACGAGAGGGTTGACCTGCTATTTTATATTGAAATATTTGTTACGAATTTATCTGAAATAAAGCAAAATAACTTTACGCTACATGCTTCATTTGTTATCAAAAATATTTTTGAATATATGATGCTTCAAGAAACCGGTTTGACAGGATCACAAATCAACGGAGAAAAATTTCATTTGATACGCGATATAGGCATCATCATATAAATGTGTGACCGAAAAAATGAAATTATAATATTTAAGACAGTATTCTGTAAGACTCAGGTTGCGTTTTCAGATAGTGGTTTCATGTATTAATAAGGTACCTGTACCCAATATGGACACCCTAAGAAAAATGTATTTTTTTCACCCCCATGTACAAGTCATAGGACTCCAAAAATATGTGACCACTACCCTTGGACTATTGACTATCTTTATTAAAATTAGCGACCTTGTAATTATTCTGGTTTAATTTAAATGATAAAAACAAAAAATGTTTACAAGTGTCCATATAAGGAACTACCTGTCCCTATTATGGACATATGTTTCCTTATTCACTTTCTACACAGTGTGTATGGAAGAGCCACTTTTCCAAGGAGAGGGAATAAAAAAATGCATCTTAAAGTATTTGGAGGAGGAGGAGGGACAGTAAATATCTTCAGAACATGCATTTTAGAAAGGAGGGAGGGGTCATTCTCGGTTTTTACCCTTCGAACACCCATGCAAAGCCCCTTAGTTACTAGTAAATATTATGAAATAATATTGTTGGTTTTGCTTAGCTTTATTGCATCTGTCTGCGAATTTACATCTGGTATTTCTCAGTCCTCACAGCAAGGATAAATAGAAACTTTTTCACCATGAGCAGTAAGTCCCACATAATCCTTATGAACATATCTGCTACATGTGACGCATGGCCGCATGTTTGAAAAAGCATCAATACTGAATAAAGAAGCAGTACCAGCTCTCCTTCGTTGAGGAAGTCATACCATTGGTGCCTACGATTTCGCCAACAGACATCCTACTGGAGGGGGGGGGGCTTCTTTTTATTTTTATGCAAGGCTTTTTTGGAGGAAGGTTTTTGAGGGATTGTTCAAATGGCATCTTGTTGAACAAACATTTTACCCCTCTGATGCCTTTTCAGTTTATTACATGGAAACGTTGAATTATCTTCATTCTTACAAATGTAGTCGAAGGGGACATAAACTGTCCATATTGGGAACCGGACGTAGTTTTACTAAATCTTGCAACAAATGAATAAAAAAATATTTTAAAGCAAAATATGCAATAGCAATCGAAAATATGTTTTATTAGCTTTCTAAAATACTCCACTTTTCAACACTCAATGCATTTTTACCATATCTAAAAAGAATTTAAGCTTACAAGTAATTAAGATCAGCACATCTCGAAACAACAAATTTTCTCCTAAATGGAGAACAGAACGCATTTTTACACTTTCCAGCCTTAATTATCTTTTCAACTGCTTTTCTTCGCGAAAATCTTGATCCATCTCTCGATCAAAATTATTACCTTTAAAAATATTAGGGGTGTCCATATTGAGAGCCCTGTCCATATAGGGTACAAATACCTTATTTCAAGAATAAGAAGCCAGTGTCCCGCTTTTTTTTTGTTCCCTTGTCCTACTTTTGAACACTAGTTGTTAAATAGCTCAACTTCAACTCTCTGTGTTAAGCTTGATGAAATTTGTCTACATACATTCCTAAGATTTAAGATTTCTTTGCAGCTGCATGAGCACTTAATATAAGAGAAGGGCAGGTATAATCCTATGATAGAAGTATGCAACCTTTCAGACCCGTAAACTCTGAAAATACGCTACCGATCTTGATGAAATTTGGTTTCCATCTTAACTGGGATGTGCTTAAGAATTATGGCAGATTTTTTTTCAGCGACTTAATTTTTATACCAATTGTAATTTTTTTTTCAGAAATTTTCTATTTTATAGAAAAAAGAATTCTGAAACTAATATTGTTTCAAAATTATTTTCTTCATTTTATTTTATATTAATATTCTACCACCATTTTTTTCCAGCAAAATTTCTCGAGTACTCTAGAAGTTAATAAGGTTTTTAGCTGAAAAATACAAATCTTCGGATAATTAAAATCCTTAGATACTTTTAACTTGTGTGAAATTCTTGCACAGTTTTATCAAAAACTAGAATTAAAGTATACATAAACACAGGATAGAATTAAATTTTTTATAATAAATGAGCATAAAAAGTTAGAATAAAACTAATATGAGGGAGCGTAGCATCCCAGTCTTGCTTTCCTTTAAATTTTAAAAGTGCACTTTCAGTAAGGTATAGTAATTTCTAATCTTTTACAATGTTTATATTTATCTATTTTAGGAGTTATTTTTAGGGAAAAGAAGTTGCTATATTTTTTCTCATTTATATTTCATTATAGCTTTTCTTGCAGTGGATAATATAGCAATTACTCACATCTCTTTTTATTTAGTTTTAAAATTTTCTTTTTCATCAACCCATTTTACAGTAACTGAATATTTTTGCATTTTTTCTTTTCTTTGTTTGTATAATCATTAACCTTTCATTAATTATAGTCTGTAATAAAAATATTTCCAAAAATACTTAATTAATTGAGACTTAGCTATCTGGACAATCTTCCTTCATATTGATTGGTTCGTGCTTTAGACAACCATTTTCTAAAAAATAGCACTTTGTTATCTTATGCTTGATTTACTGTGCAGCTATTAAGTCTGGAATTTCTATATTAATGGAAATTTACTTACTTAAATTTCTATGATATATTTTATCTGAAAGGAAAGCTTGCATATATTATCGTTTTTGTGTTTGAAAATGTTTCACAAATGACTTTTTTCATCCCTATAACGGTTATCAGTTTAAAGTAAAGACAATTGTTCGAGCATTCCAGTAACTCTGGTTTGACGCCTATTGATAAAACTCAGTAATCCTTTTAAACATGAAAACTGAGGTGTTGTTTAAGCTTCCCCTATGGTCATCCTCCTTAGTCTTCCCTATCGAGATTTTAAATTTCAAACCATTTGTTTGGGACAAGCAGACGGGCTAGACGACGATTATAGGAACCACGTCTTTATATAATTACGATTACATCTATTTATCTCTAAGAAAATCTCTATTTATCTCTTTTAAATTCAATGTAATCTACGTCTTATTCTATGTATAATTGGTGCGAAAAAAGGCACACACCAAGCATTTTAATCTCGAAATTGCCGAGAAAAAATCGAAATTACCCAATCCACTGGAAATTTTCGGTTCAAATAATTTACGTTAAAATATAAGTTTAGGCTGTTATCTTCATAATAAATTTGTATAAAGCCCAAAAATTGCTAATACAAATATTCAAATTTGTCAGCATATTTAGATCGCTTAATATTTTCAGCCTATTTAGTTTCCTATAATTTACCTTCAAATAAAATATGAATTTTAGTCGTTTAAATAGTATAGAAATTATACACTTGAAGTTTAGAGCTACTAATTTGAAATTTCTTTTAAATAGTTGCAAAATAAATTGCATTACAGAGGTTTTTTGAAACATAATTAAAAAATTAGCTTACAGAATCAGCTTTAATTTTGGATTCACATACTTGAAGCTCTAAAAATCTATATTTGTTATAAAATCAAACAGTTGAAATTCTTATTTTTAAAAAAATTAATTTAGGAAATATGTATTTTTTAAATAGTTTAGAGAAGATGAGTACGACGCAAACAAACTTTTTATTTCCAATGCAGCAGTCGATACAGACATTATGCTTACGCAAACAGAAAAAAACTATAAACAAACTATATTTTTAAATTAGTAGCCGATTCATCACTATGCTTAGCTATGTATTTTAATGCAAAATCACCTTAACGAATTAATTTGCATTTTATGTGTGTCGCATCCCTACTCTAGTTGGTCTTCGATCCTGAATTCGATTAAAACTCTCTGGACAAATCAAATTTTATTGCTCGCATGAGCCACAGTCTTATTTACAAAAGAACTTTCAAATATTTTCGCGGTAGAATTTGTACAAAATCATTTTGATCAAATTTTATTTCAGATATATCATTTCTAATGAATTCGTTAAGTCAATCTGTACCTCAGATTAAAAATTTCAGGCTAAGTACAAAATAATATGATTAAATATCTAATGGTCCCTATAAAATAATAATTTAAATAATAAGAAGAATGAAATTAAAATAAAAATTGCATATTATGTGACAAGCACATTAATTTAAAACTTTCCAGCGTAAATTAGAATCTTTGTGCAAAATATGCATTACAATCCGTTTTGCAATTCGGGAGAATTGACAACAATTAAAGATGTATACTCATATACATAACGACGTTCTTTTTATAAGGGGCTGTGCATATGTAACGTTATCATTTTAGGGGGGAGGGATCTGGCACATGATATCGTAAGATATCTCTAGGGGGAGGGGGAGTTTATTTCTTGATATCGATATCATTTTTGATCCAACTAAAATGTTTTTCTTTTTATTTATAGCATGGTCTTTCATTGGAAATGGTACATTATTATTATTTTTTTTTAGTCTGTTATATATTTTTATGAAAATACAAAGTTCTTATTAAAATTACTAAATTATTACAAAATTATTAAATTCTAAAATATGGAATACACACCGTTTACCATTCTAATCTTCTTCATATAAGTATGAATACATAATCACGCTTCGTGAAACCACATGTGAAGTATATTTGAAATGAAGCTTGTGTTTACAAATAAATAAATGAGAAAGACTGCTGCCCGCTTGTTTTATTGATAGGGATTTGTATTTTCTCCTTTCACACATACACACACATACACGTACTACGTTCAGTTAAAATGCAAGAAGACTTTATTACTGTGCAATGCATTATCTAACAAAAATCTATTATAAAATACTTTTAAATAATAACTATTTCTTTTCAGTGTTATTTGATATAAAATGATATTTTATTGACTTCTCTTCATTTGAACAAATTAAAGTATGAAAAATATAGCCAATTTTTATAACGATATCATTACTGAGGAGGGAGGAGTTCGAGGAATGATAACATATGATACCTCAAGGGGGGGGGTCACCCATCCGGGGCACCCAACAAAAAACTTGGCATAGGTGTTTAATCCCCGGAGGAAATATTCCACAACCAACCAGCCAAATTACAAACAACGGGCCATTCCATAACATAAATAACATATACAGCAATAACATGCAATGGCACTAAAATATACAAAATGATAAAAATGAAAAACACTTGTTGACAATTTGACAAACGTCTGACTGACGGAACAAAGAGAAAATAACTAACGAACTTAACAAGACACATACAAAATAAAGTGAGATGTAAGAACAAATCATACATGTTCCAAAACAAAACAAAAACTAAAAATATAATAAAACTAATATAAACACCAAGCCTTAAAAAAGAAAAAAAATGTAAAAGTCAGAAAAGTTCAATACAGTTTTAGCTGAGGGTCAAATTTATATACTATGTCATACAACAGGAGCATGTCCAAAGATTTAAAGTTCACAGTCCTGTCAATTAAAACAAAGTTACAACATCAGAATTTGTAACGAATGAATGTAAAGTGTGCATTCAGATCATTATAAATAGCACAAAGTTTCTTATAATTAAAATGTGAAAATAGAACATTTCTGATATTCCACTCTATGGTTCTATTTCTAATTAAGTTAAACTTGTCTGCTGAAACACAACAACTATCAAATAAAGTTGTGTGCGACGTCACCGCGTTTGCCACAAATACACTTATCATTATTTCTCCTTCCCCGTTTGTACAGCAGAGTAGGGAACGCACCATGTGCAGAAACAAAATATGCATCCACTTGAGAATAACAGATGTAATTTAAACTAACATCAGGTATAACCATGTAGGTATCCCTACCTTTATCGCTAAAGGACCATCGATCCTGCCAATCACGAATATTCTTATTTCGAAAGTAATTCTTTAAATAACTCACAGGAAATGGAAGGTTAACTACTTTGTCATAAACATTATTCAAAACCACTGATTTGGCAAGTTCATCAGCACGTTCGTTACTCACAATGCCTACATGGGCCTTGACCCATCCAATATGAATAGTTTTATTTTTAAGTACACGTAAGTTCGTGAAAATATCATATATTAACTGATCACATGGAAATAGATGATTCAAAACACATGTCGATGACAGGCTATCAGTATATAAATAGAAGTGAGCAAACTCAGTTCGTCCGCACCACTGTATAGCCTCCGAAATTGTCACCAATTCTGCCTGAAAGATCGAATTTTTAACATTAAGCTTGATTCTGTAATTAAATATTTCTACATTTTTTAAATAAACTATAAAAGCAGCACCAACTCCACTTTGCATGTGCGATCCATCAGTAAAAATTATTGGATAATTACGATCAGGAATTGATTTTCGTACTGGATTCAGAAAATTCACATGATGTCTTTCGCAGTAATTCGGATAATAATAAGTTGGCACACGTTTAACCAAATCCTCAGAATAAATAGTAGTATTTTCCACCACTACTGATGTATTTCCGTGGATCATATCATAAAGACGAGCAGAATTAGAAAGTTCTATATCTATAGGTAAAACTCCAGCCAAAACGCACAATGCTTCAGTTGAAATTGTACGATAAGTACGAATTATGGTCAACAGACAAACTCGCTGGCAAGAGGACAATCTGCGAATACCATGGGACTGAAGGTCACGATACCAGACCTCATGTCCGTATGATATCTGCTTTTTTAATACAGTGTTGTACCAAACCTTTAATAGGTCTAGAGAGACCCCTATATCTCTTACTCTCACTTTTCTCATATTGCAAGTAAAGGACATAACTTTATTTCGAATCATCTCAAGATGATCTAACCAATAGAAGGCACTGTCTAGAAGAAATCCCAAATAAAGAATATTATCCTTCACAGGTATTGATCTACCACTATGTTTAAAAATAGGACGTCTCTTTTTCATGGTATTACGTCCAAAAAGCATAGAAACCGTCTTGGTATTATTAAGCTGCAAGCTGCAATGAGCACAGACAGTAGAAAAATTATTCACAGTGTTATTCATTTTATTCTCAAGTGACGCTCTCGTGTCCGCACCTTCAACAACCACAGAGTCATCAGCGTAAGAAATTAAATTCAATGCTACTTCTTTACTCTGTTTAAGAATTCGGTCTGCAACTATTGTCCAAATCAAAGGGCCCAAACATGAACCCTGTGGGCAGCCACAGAACAGTCTAAACCATCGAATGCCATCGGTAAATTTAAAACCTATAAGTCTAAATGAAATATAATTTTTGAATACTTCTTTCAAATAATCGTAGATAGGCAAGTGATCTATTATGTTAGCAACCACATTCCAGTCAAGCACATCAAATGCTCCTGCTATATCGAATGACACAATCGCACAATATTTATAAGCCTTCAAAGTTTCTTTAATCTTCTCACGAAGAGAGGAGAGTGCAGTCAGAGTACTCCGTCCCTCGCGAAAACCATGTTGGTCCCCGTCGAGGTATGCAGCAGCCTCGAGCATTACTGTGATTCTAAGTTTCAGCAGCCTCTCATAGACCTTTGCTATAATAGGCAACAGGGTAATTGGTCGATATGAACGATAAGAGCCCTCTGGCTTATTTCTTTTCTTAAAGAAAATAACAACTCCCTTCTTCCAGCTAACCGGGAAATGTGCATATTTAAAGCAAGTGTTAAAAATTGACAACATTAAAAAATTAAAATTAAAACATAGATTCTTCACAATTAGCGCATCCACATTGTCAAACCTGGAGCTTTATTATTATGTTGTTGTTTGAAAACAAAATTTAGTTCTTTCTTGGAAAAAGGGCGAAAATCTGGATCATCCGTGTAATCCGATGAGCTTTCATAATTATAAGTATTTTCAGGTACATTGTCCACCTTAAAATGTTCAATCATTAGTTGATGAGCTATGTCATTATATGCGTCAAAAACGGATGAATTTTCCATGGTAGAAAAAGCCATATCTTGGTAGTTAAATTTTTTACCAGAGACGAACTTAAAAACGTTACCATATGCTTCATTAGTTCGCTGACAATAATCTAACCAACTAGAACGCTTCGCTTTTCTAATATTTCTTTTATATTCATGACGTAATAATATATAGGATTCTCTATATACAGGATTGTTTAAATTTATTCTATAACGTTTATAAGCAGCAGTAACTTTATTTCTCAAAACTCTCAGTTCAGTAGTATACCAAGAAATGGTAGGTTTATAGGAAATACTGCCCCGACGAAAGGACCTTTGAAGTACATATTGGAGATATTCATTGAAATTTTCAATCCAATCGTCCAGAGAAGCCGGACCATGCACTCTCATAAGTGATGAACATAATAAATCCTGTTTTTCACTGAATAATTTATTAAATTTGTGCATTGATTTATTCTTTGTTTTGAACCTATCATAGGTTCTAAAAACTGGATTCAAACACAACGAAAACGTTATATATCGATGATCTGAGAAAGAGAACACTGTATCATCAACACGCCAATTCTGTAGAAAGGGAATAATATCAACCCCCAAGAGGGTAAGATCAGGTCTTCCAAGTTGATTGTCGTGAACATAAGAATGGGGAGCATCTGAAATAATCACAAGTCTAAGATCCGTCATCATGAGATAGTCTGCAAAAATTTCTGTTCTATTATCTTCACGTGTATAGCCAAGTATACGCAACGGAACATTAAAGTCACCGCCGATAATCATACGAGTAGTATTCTGATAATAATTAATCCAAGAAGACATATCTTTATCAAGATCACTAGAAGGTGAAGAATAAACAGACCCAATAATCAAAGGTCCCTGACTAAGAGTTATCGTAATAAAAACTGAATTATTCGAACAAAAGCCTTTCACAATAGACAATGACGAGTCTGTACAAAGTATCATTGAAGTAAGAGAAATAGATGGAAAACAAAGCCACCCCGGAGGAAGTCCAGAAAAAGTACCGTTACGAGTATATGGATCCTGACAGAAGAAAAAATGTACACCATTACTCTCAGCATACGAAGCCAAAGCATCGTTCGCATCTGAGCAGTGGTTCAAATTAATTTGAACTATGACCAATTTTCCAGAGTCAAGATAAGCCTTTGAAACTGCTGTTATAATCTTCTGGATAAAAGATCCCGCCTATACTCCTTGTAACATGGACAATCATAACTGTCGGCCCTATGTGCCGTATCTGTCCCATCGTCCTTTCTCATACAATTGATACATGATTCTACTGTGATAGAACAATCCTTCAAGCCATGATTACCGGCGCATTTTACACATTTTTGAAAAAATGATTTAAAAGAATGACCAAAAAAAAATGAATGATGAATGACCAAAATGAATGACCAAAATGAATGAATGAATGAATGAAAATGAATGACCAAAAAAAATGACTTTTGATTTAAAAGAATGACCAAAAATATCCTTCATTCCCCTATCGTAGATTTTCCTTCAAAATTTCTTTGGTCTCTCCGATGACCCCCAAGAAATCATAAAGTCCTATTTTGGAAAACTTTCATGCTTATGTACTGGTGTACAGCATGTATTATCTGGTGATTAATATCTGATTTGAGATTTATCACCCAGCAAAATTTCATCCGGAAGACTTTGACTGAGATAATGTTAGACTACATACAACTTTTCTCTGCACTTATAGAAGTTTTCAGTATGATTAAAAACCTTTTTTAATCTTTAGAAAAGTTTAGGGGCCAAAAGGTTTTACATTTATGTCCACTCTTAGTCACTGTCTTATGTCCCTACTGCAAGGAGATTTAATATAGCTTTCTAAAGCCATTAGATTTAGTTTTGAAGCCTTTCTCATCCTCATCCACCCTCAAGGGGGGGGGGGAATCCAAAATTTTCAAAAAATTGATAACGTTACATTTGCACAGCTCCTAAAGTTACTAAAAATAAATAATAAATCCTCTGCTACTCGTAAAAAAATTACTAGATATCTTATGTTAAATTATTGATTATATCAATAGTATCAGCATGCGCATCGCAACAGAGAACAAGTCATGCAAACACATTCTAATATTATGAAACAATGTTCATTATATAAAAAATTCGTGTTTAATTTCTGATTACCATGTAAGCTGATTTGAACAACTCAAAAGTATGCATGTTTATCAACTGCTTTATTTAATAGTATAAAGTCAACGTACTTTACAGACGCATTTGTATTTACATTAGATTAATCATATTTCAAGGCATAATTGTCCACTGTATTTTGGGCAAAAAAGAATTCTCATTTCTACGAATATAACCAAAGAAGAAAGGTTATTGCGCAGGTATCCGTTTCAAAAATGACTAATTCATATCTGTCATTTCGAAATTAACATAAATGATATTAAAAAAGTTGTTTTTCCCATACATTGTCGTATTAATAGTTTATGAAGCAGAATGAACTAGATGTATATGTTATTGATTTGGGTGGTACTTTCTTTTACTTTTCACTAGAATATTAATGATAAAATGACATTTAATCTAATATTTGATACCTTTAGTTTATTCACTATTATGATTCAAGCAATTTTCCTTGATATAAGAGATTAGTGATAATTATATGTCATTAGACGAAACTGAATAATCAATTATTTTGAATTAATATCTGTTGTTTAAATTTTTATTAATATCGGAGTTTAATCCATAATCTGCTGCATCACAAAACGTCACAAATAAGTTCATAAAGTTGGGAAAAGGAATATTTGAAAAATGATGGAAATATGAGGCAAAATAGCTCAATTTAAAATATAAAAAAACAACTAAATGTAAACACATCTTTTTTCTGCCAATCGCATTTTCGAGTCCGATTTTTTTAACAGTTTCTAGAAAAAAATTACTTTTGCGTTAATAATTTTAACATCAGCTATCCAAATAGATTAATTAGAATTAAACAAATATTTCATCGTCTGAAACACAACGAATGCTTTTGTTCAGCATACTATTCAATTATTTTCCCTATGACAATAGCTTAAGGAACAATTTTTGGAGATATTTAGAAAATATTATGTTACAAAAAGATTTATATGATATTACAGCTTTCAAATATTTTTTGTGCGTTATTTAGCATGACTCTTTCAGGAAAGTCATATTTATTTTAAATTCAAAGTGTAAAATGCATATTTAAAATAAAAGAATCACAACCAGTGCAAAGAGAATTAAGCAAATATTTATTATTAATATTATTACGAAGTGATTAAGCGTTAATGAAGTCAGTAAATGCATAGACGAATATGTCACTAAATGCATCAATAAATTAAGACATACTCGCAGTACTACATGTGAACAATAACAACAGTATTTTTTAAAACAAAATAACACTCAATTAAAAGAGTGTACTATCAAAAATGCACCAGACCTGAAATGGTTTTGAAAATAAATAAATAATAAATGCTAATAAACTATCATCACTTTAGATGCGACATTCTTTTATATAGGATACATATTAAATTGACAACCTATGCTTCTTTTCTGAAAAACACTAAAGATAATTCTTATTGAAACTAAAATTTGTGAAGCATTATAATAACTTTTGCATAAAGCAGGTTTGTTATGCCTAATAGCCATGGTATTTTTAATACATTTAGAATATATATATATACATATATATATATATATATATATATTACCAAGATAATTTAATTTATTTTCAGAGTCTTTGAATATATTTTTAATTGATTTTTGTTGTTTATAAAAGAAAAAAGTAAATAAGTATATGAATAACTATGATTTTATTGCTAATTAAGAAGCAATTTTGTTTATTTTCATCCAGAAAATATTACCAGTTAAGAATTAGTTTAAAGGCAATACCATAGCCGTGCATAAACGTAAAGGATAGGTATTTTGCATACGACTAAGTTCTTTTATTTACAAAACGTTATAATTTTTGCCTTTGAAAAAGGACTTGGATGTAAAACAAATTAATTAAGAAAATGGAATGTTTGAAATATTCAGTTTTAATTGTTTTTACAGAAAACTGCAACCAAACACTGCTCCTCCTGATACAGTTAATTTCTTACGCCTGAATTATTAGTTTAATTAGTGTGCAACTGTTTCCTATACAATAGTTTTCTTTATATTGGACTTTGTGAATTTAATAATAAAAACCCTTGGCACATACTGAAATATTTCCATAGCTTTCTATAGCATAAATCGAGTAAAAGTGAATCTTGTTCTTGAAACAGTATGCCTGAATAAATCGATATGATTTCAGATGAACCTTTAAAAAAATTTTAAAGTGTCATTTACTATGTTTTTCTTGTGAATCATTCATATAGCATATGTTGAGTAAAAATTAACCTTGTTATTAAGACAGAATGCCAAAATGTAATTATATGATTTTACATGACAATCTGAAAAATTTTAAAAAGTTATTTACTAAGATTTACCCACGAATGATTGATTGAAAAAATAAACCGTTATCTGCATTAGATTACGCCATCAGTAGTTGAAAAAAATATTTAAAAAATAGTAGCAAATCAAATTGATTGGATATATAACTATTGGATTATTACTTTTTAATTCCCACTTAGAGTGTTTAATTTGACATAAAGTATACAAGAATATCAAAGGAATACATGTATATTTTATATCACTATTTAAATATATTTTGGTTAAAAAATAAATTGTAAAGCTTCCACGAAAATCCAGAAGATTTTTCTTTGAAACGTCTATTTTTTGAGATAATAATAAAAGCCAGAGAATTCAAATTTGTCTCAGTCGATTTAGTTCAAAATCGATAAGATGTCATGTACACATTGAACTACTTATGTTACAGTGAATGCTTTTTACGTTATGGTTCAGATTTTAAAATATTAAAAAAAAAAAAAAAAAAAAAAAAAACAGATGCGCCTAATTCTATGAAATTTTTTTCTTTAAATGGTAAAATTTTATGAAATATTTGCTCACATAGGTACGTTATTTAACTCATTAATACCTGAATTTTTCGATCAATTTTGTTGAAAAATCAATTTAAAATTTTGCAAAATTAACTGGAAAAATTACTAAAAAAACACGCTAAAATTATTTTGTATATATTTGATAAAATGTAAGCTTACTAAATATAGTAATAAGCACAGTATTTATAATGGTATAATGTACATAAATGTATTTTTTGTCTACATTTTTATAAGGTAAGTTTTTGAATTGTATATTATATATACACTCAATTTTTTATTTTTATAAATTATTAAAAATTTTAATAAATTACGTATATAATTATTATACATATTTATTTAATTATATTTTATATATTTATTTATAAGTAATTACTAACAACATTATAAATACTATTAAAAATGAACTGAGAAGAATCGTATTTAAGGGTGAAAAATAATTCTTTTAATAAATGTAATTCCCTTCAAATGATATTTAAGAGATAATTCATGTCAAATCATATGCTCCTTATGTGCCTCATAAATTAAACTGATTATGCACACAATGGGAATTCTAAAAATGTTATTCAGTATCACGAATGAAACTAATTTATTGTATTTTCCCATAATACGTACATTACTACATTTCAACGCTAAATTTCTGACACAATGCATTTTAAACCTAGTGTAGTACTTTTGTAATATTAATCGAAATAAGCAGATTTACACAATTAGTATTTTAACATAATTAAACTGTTTGGTAAATTATCATACGAATTGAATATTTCCAATTGAGCCGAAAAAAAAAATGCCCAGGCTGAGAGTCGAAGCCAGATCTTTCGCTTATGAGACCGACTCTCTATCTCTTAAGCTACCTGAGCTGACAACTGGCGAACACATTTCGCTCAGATTACCTTATCGGTAGGGTTCTCGCTGTCACTCGCCATTGCGCCAAATTGCGACTTAATTCTTCATTTGGCGAGTAAACAAACGATTAGATTCGCCAAACTGTTAGTGCATAATTTTTGCTTTTTTTTTCTTTCTTTCCTTTCCTTTCCTTACCTTTTTTTTTAATACATAAGCATATATACATATTTTTAATATTTACACATTTTTAATATATTTGTAGGTATAGTTGAAACTAGATTAATAACAAGTTTAACATCGTAAGAACATCAGTTTAAAATTTAGGTTATTTTAGAACATATTAAATAAAAAATGGGTACATTTAAGAATGACAGTTTTTTCTTTTTTTTTCTTTTGGTCACTCGGCGAATCTATTTTGCGAATACTTTTTTCATTTGGCGAATGTTTTTTACTTTCATTTAGCCAAATTACTAACGTCAACAAGAACACTGCTTATTGGTAATAACATCTGATCTGTTATGCACACTTTTCAACAGAATAAATCGCAGATAAAGTAATTCCGTATAAGTGATGGACCGGGTGTCAGCCCAGGCAGCTTTAACTTTACAGCATTCGCTCCACCAAGGATCTGGGTTTCTTTTTCGGCTTGGGCGTTTTTTCTTGAAAATATTAAATTTAGTTCGCAGATTTAGTTTTTAGTTTAGTAACAGATTTAGTTTATTATTGCATATAATTAAACTCTATTAATGGCTAATTTTTTTTACATAACAATATATATTCTATTTCACAAAGTTTCAAATTATGTAAAACAAAAATTAATAATTTTACTTTAAAGTTTTTAGAATAAAATTTAAATAATTTATAACTATTTTTTAAATGTATAAAAAATTATTTTAAAGACACATTGTAACTTTTAGAATTTTAGTCCATTTACTTTCTAACCAAGCTATTTAAATTTCGAAAAGAAAAATCTCTCAATATTTCCCTCTTTACAGTTCATTACTTTTTCTTTTATAAAAATCCTTTGATGCATTTTTCTTTACTAATCTTTTGAAAATTTCTTATCTTCCGAATCATTTTTTAACTTATGTGTTAATGCTTAAAAGAGTGAAAAAATGATTGATGATTAATTACATTACTTTTTAATATATTACTACTTAAAAAACGAGAAAAATCTGAGAGGTAATTATTTGAATGAGAAAATATAGATAATTTTTTTCTAAAAAAACTCAGATTCAAACGTTCATTTCAAAAGTGACGCATCAACAACATCTTCTGTCAATAATTTATTTTCTTTCATATAATGTTTATTGAAATTCATGAGATGGATTATTTTATAAAGATTTTATTTCTAACATTTTTTTAACTTCGAGAACTGTAAAATAACTTGAATGATAGCATACATGTAGCATCTTTGATAAAAAATAGTACAGTTTTGGAATTAAAAATGAAGATATTGAAAGAAAATAATGTTTGTTTATATATTTGAGTAAGAGGCTCGGCTCCTTCAAAGCAAAGTGCGACTACCCCATCTAGGTTTTGAAACTCGTAAAAATAGACAAATGGGCTCTGTTGAAAAAATGTTTTGCTGTTACGGAAGATTGAATGAAATTGTCACTAAAACGGTGTTTATTTTCTGCCTCATTAATGTACGCATTGATTCATAAATCCGTTAAATAAATCGTAATTCTCTTAAAAAGGACATAATTTACTGTCTCCTAAATGGCTAATAAAATTATGTACGTCTAGCTCGCTACATATTATACGTTAAAAACATGCATAAATAATAGGCTTGAATGCATATTCACAGTATCCGCAAAGAAACTCTTCGAGAGGGTTGAATTCTGATAGGGATTGGCCGACGCGTTTTCACGTAACTTGGCGATAATTATACTTGGCGAGCGATAGATGCTTCCGTCGAGGAGTTTGATTTCCTTCCGAACCGAGTACAAAGTAACTTTTCTCTTGCAGCATTGCATTGGATGGAACGTGTCTTACTGAATGCTGTACTCTTTAAAAATTTTTAAACACAAATTTTTACTTTGTACTCCGTTTACTTTATACTCGGCTCCGAAGGAAATCTCGACGAAAGCGTCTATCGCTACGCCAAGTATAATTATCGCCAAGTTAAGTAAAAACGCGTCGTCCAATATCTATCAGAATTCAACCCTCCCGAAGAGTTTCTTTGCATCCGCAAATAAACTATGAATATGCGGATTGAACATATGCTTTCACAATTTAAAAAATATACAGATATACATATTTCAAAGAAGCTTACAAAGTAAAATTATGACGTATGTATTTATTTATTTATTTGAAGACGCGTGCACTTTACATGCAAGTCTGGTTATAAGTCATCGTCAATATGTAGACATGATATAACACAAGGAAAATTTTAGAGCACGATAGAAATAGAACCGGGATCGCCGCACAAATTGTTTGTGCAATGGAGCCAGAAGTATTCAAACCTCCAACCTCCTACGCTCACAAGCCATTAGCGGCGTGCTGCTTTGACCACTCGGTAAGGCCTGGCATATATATTTGAATTTTTGATTGAAAAAATAAAAATAAACTTGCTTTTTACATTTCGCCATCTTAAAAATAAAAAATCTATGAACACAAAAAAAGGCTTCATTTAAGCAAATATATATCCTTCTTAAACTGTCAAAGAGATAAAGATATTTATATACAGATAACAGACAAAGATATTTATATATAATTATTTTAATAATGCTACATATTTTCAAACGAAAGGAAATTTATAATCATTTATGAAGTGCACTAAAATATCCATTTTTTCGCATATGCAGTGCAACGAATAGTTAATTGTCATTTACAGGGTCACACAGAAGAATTTCGTTTAATAAAGGTACAGGCAGAAATTTTTAACTATGTTCAAACTATGTTCAAACTCTTTAACTATGTTCAAATATTTTACGTACAATAAAATTGATTACAATGCTTGTTTTACATTTGTAAGCTATTGTCTGTAATAGAAAGTGCGTAATGTTTACAGAGACATACAAAAGCTTTTGAATGCTATAATGAACCCGAAATTCCGTATATTAACGATGACTGTAGAAAGTGCATTTTTATATCTTATATGAATTTTTAAGTCTAATTTTTGCATATTACGTTGTGTGTATAAATGTCGGTTATGTACAGTGTAAACAAAAGAATTCGTTGCAGATATTAAGTAAAAATGAAAGTAGCTCAACTGTGGTATTTTTAAATGAGCAACGTATTTTTATACTGAATCAAGGACTTTTGCTGCAGTTCACCATTTCGCGAAATCGCAACAAAAGGCTTCATTTTGGCAAATAAATGAATAATGAGACTCGATAAATTACGAGTGCTCAATTTCTGTTCTGTTTTGGGTGTAGTTACAGTTTAGATCTTTATCCACGTTACTGTGCGATTGATGTTGCTTTTGATCTTCAATCCACCATGCCATTTACATTATTAGTTACTGACTCAACACCATTTCAGTTTAGCAACAAAGACACATAAAAGATTATACGACAAGTCTTTATCTGTTGTTATTTTATCATTATCTATGCACCGGTAAAATCGGAAACAAAATTACTCGCATCAATCGCCAAATCGAGAAAGATTTTGCTCACATGCGGCGTTGAATTTGCCGTTTGCCGTACTGATTATTAGTTGTACGCAAAGTATTATTAGTGAAGAAACACCGTAAATGCTGGCGATGATTGATAAATAAATTAAAACACTTTGTAAAATCACCATAATATGTAAAATAAAGTAAGACGCGTTTCGAGCTACAGCAATAACAGCTCGTCATCAGCAAAACCAACACGTGTCCGTAATGGCGCAGAGTCGAGATAAAGAAAATTTATCTCGACTTTGTGTCCTTACGGACACGTGTTTGTTTGGCTGATGACGAGCTGTTATTGTTGTAGCTCGAAACGCGTCCTACTTTATTTTACATTTTATGGAAAAGTACCATTGGCTATCAATTTTCTATCTGTTATAATCGAAATATCATAGCAATTTACCGTTAAAAAATATTTGAAATCTTTACGCATTTAGAAACATTTAAAACATACTTATTTTTAATAGTTTTTGTAGCGTATAATAGAATTTCTATTTTCTTAACAATGACAAAGAAAAAAAAATACGTTATTTTAAATTACATTGAAAAAAAAATTATACTAAAGGGGGTTAAAGATAGATTTTTCAGTGTTTCAAATCGAATCCATTTTGCTAAATAGGTGTTTCTAATAAAAAAAAAAATTTCTTTTGGCTACAATTTTTCATTTCTTATTTTCCAAGTCGCTAATGTTGATTAAAGGCCACCGAGAATCCTGACTGAACCTCATTTAGTATGCTAAGTTACGCTTATAGAATATTGAAAAATGATATATAGGACTACGAAGAGAAATAGATACACAGCCGTTTATGAAAGATAATTCCTTGAGTTGAGATTTCACTAGGTTTAAGCAAGATTGAAACTTAATTAAATTTAACTAAATAATGGCATGTATATGAAAATAGTAGGTACAATACTTTAAATATGCAAAAAAAAAAAAAAAAAAAAAAAAAAAATTCAAATATGCTTCCGACTTTTGCTATAAATTTTAGAAATTTCAACCATTATGTCTTTTTAACTGTTACCAACAAAATTAAAGGCGTTTATGAATTCGGTTTATCCACCCATTTGTCTATCCGAACTCTAGCTTGCGTTAATATAGTTGAATGTACCAGATATATGTTATTTATATTTACTAAGCTATGTCCGGTATTGAAAATAAGATTTGCCACATTCATAGTTTATTTACAGACACACTAAAAAGTATTCCCTTACATCATGGACTACGGGGAACTGTCATCTTTCCAAAAATATGTAGCAATTATATTCGTCATCTGGTCTGTTCGTCTGTGTAAATTTAACAACGCAAAATCTGCTCGATCAAATGGCCTCAAATTTATTATATATAGTTATTGCAGAATTTTGTAGAGTCATTCAAACTTTATGAAAATCGAATGTGATCTTAAAAGATATTTATAAGAGCTCCATTATCCTAAATGTATCTATTTAATTGTCTATCTATTTAATAAATCTATTTCTCTCCATTCTATTAAATCGTATCATATATAATTGGTTCGATGATATATCATCATAGGTAAGGATTCTAGCTTTGCCATTATGATTGCATCATAATTCACATGAATATTATTATTTAAGTATTATTGAATGTAATGCACCTAATCATATCAAATTTCTTAGTGTCGCATTTTTCATAACATTGTAACAGCTATTTCATTAAGATCTGAATATTTATAGAGCCAGTTATAATACGTTCCGGTTGCTGTTCGATTTATTGTTTCTTTAAAACCTATAATTTTTACACATACATCCTTAATCATCTGAGATCTTCTTTTTCCTTTCCATTTTTTTTTTGAAAAACCTTTGAGAAATTTAAACACCTTTAATTTGCACAGTGAACTAATTTAAAATACAAATGAGCTACATTTCCTGACTTAGCTTTAAAGCTTATTACAATGTAAACGTTTCCCAATTTAAAATAGAAATATATACTCGCATTGTTTTTTCAAAAAATATCTATCAAAATAATAGCACATAGAATGTACTGCAAAAGCTCCATTTCCAAAGAAATACATTTTGGAAAAAAACCTCATTCTCCATTTTTCGATTTGTTTGCCTTTGAACGAATTGCGAATACTGAGATTTTTGTAAAAACAAACATTATTACACTTTCTCTAGATCCAAAGAATCCTATATGAGGTTCATTGATTTTTCATATTTCAGAAATTGTGTATTTTCCGAACGCATAAAATATGATTCACGTATCTACTAGTTACGCGTTATATATTATCACTTGAAACATTCTTTTGAAACTATTTTAAGGTACGGTGTGGACCGAAAGTCCTTGACCCATTTTGAAATTAAAAAAAAAAGTATCTAATAATAGGATTATAAAAGCGCGGTTTTTATAAAAATACTGTTAACAGATGTTTTGTTGAAATAATCTAAAAAATGCTATTAAATATAATGATCCTATATATAGTATGCTACTCCAAAAAAGTCCAAGGAAATTAAAATTCTGATTACTGATGAGGTGTTTTTTTATATTCGAAGTTATTTTCTTTTCTTTATCGTGATGTATTCTTCTTTTTCCTTCAAAATATCTGCCGCTATTAACCCAAAAATAGGCTTTTAAAAAAAGCAGTATAAATAAAAAGACATAATTTAAAGCAACGGTTGCACACAGAAATAAAATCAGAGTTTAATTTTGAATCGTTTTTAATTAAAACTACTTAATACGCTTTAAAAATGATAAAAAATAAGTTAATTATTAATAAACAAAAAAGACAATTTGTGTGCTTTTTAAAAAATTTAAATAAAATAGAAATTATATTTATTTAAAAACAGAACAATGTTAAAGATATCTGATATATTTCTTATGGTGTATAAAAAAAAAAAAAAAAAAAAAAAAAAAAAAAAAAAAAAAAAAAAACAGAAAATGTATTTAATTAAAAACTCTGTTATTTAAAAAAGAGGGGGGGCGGGTAAATGTTTTCTATGTTCATCTTTCTTAAGGTTTATGAAGTGCAAGGTAACTAAGTCACCCACGATTTACAAAAAAAAAAATTCCTTTTCGATTTTTTTTTCTGAAATAAAAATTTCGTTCGCTGAATGTTTCACAAAATTAAACAAGTTGGAAATTGCACGTGAAGGTAGCAAATGAGGTGCGTTCGTACGATAACGAAGTTTTAAAAATATTCAGATCTTGCTGATATAGTAGAGCGTACTTCGGATACAGTATAGTAGTCGAAATCTTTGTGTTTCTGTAAATATGCAGGGAGTAATTTTTATTACACCTCAGCAACGTATATCTTATTCATAAAATGTGAAATAGTTGAGTATAATTAAAACACACCCCAAACAATGTTTCCCCGTATAGCATTATGCAGTGGGATACTTTTGTGTGGCCCTGTAATTTAATAATAAAAATTATTTGCATCACAGATTGTATGGAATGCATATTTTAGTATATATTTCATAGATTCATGCCAATTCTATTATGTTCGAATGAGTGTAACATCATTAAAATGCATTCGAAACTTTTTCCCCATTGACCGTAATGTAATGGAATACTTTTGATTGTCCCTGTAAATGATCTATGCATCCGACTTTCATAACATTTGAAATGACTCGACAAAATTACGTAATAATTATATGTTTTAAATTTCAAACGATTAAAATGCATTTGAAACTTTTTTCCCCATTGACCGTAATGTAACGGAATCCTTTTGATTGTCCCTGTAATTGATCTATGCATTCGATTTTCATAACATTTGAAATGACTCGACAAAATTACGCAATAATTATATGTTTTAAATTTCAAACGATTAAAATGCATTTTAAACTTTTTTCCCCATTGACCGTAAATCAAAAGGATTCCCCGGAATCCTTTTGATTGTCCCTGTAACTGATCTATCCATCCGATTTTCATAAAATTTGAAATTACTCGACAAAATTATGTTATAATTATGTATTTTAAATTTCAAACGATTCAGTTGGGTAATTTTTGCGTTGTTATATGCGGACAGACAGACGGACAGACAGACGGACGGACTGAGCGACAACAATAGGTGCTACGTATTTACATAATTACGAACGCACCTAAAAATACTGAAACATTTCCAAGCACATTTTACGGTCATTAATAAGTTTTCTCCGCACAAAATATACATTATTAGAATTTTTGTAAGTTTTCTGTCCTTTAAATAAGTATTATCAGTTGCGTAACCGAATTTGTCTTCCAGGAGCGATAAAAATAATGTTTTATGTTAACTTCAGTGCGGTTGATTTAGTATGAATGTTAGATTAACCTATTTGTTGAACGTGAAAATGTTATGTTGAGAATTGATATCAGCTGAGAAATTGGCATTTCACGTTTAAAAAGCTCTCTAACGCACTATACACATTAAACAAAAAATTCGCTTTTAGCACTTTCCAACAATGTTGCCGCAATCCTTGTACATTCGGTTTGTCTGTCCGTCTTCCCACACTCTAACTGGCGTAAATATACTCGGATTTTCTAGCAATTGATAAAGCTTCTTTAAGCTTACCAAAGCATATTTGGTACTGCATATGAAGTATGTATGATTAATGACTCATTTACAGGTCACTCAAAAGAATTCTTTTACATTGTGGTATGTTGGGGAAATCGCTTGTAGAGTATTTTAATGACATTATTCTATTTGAAATGTTTTGAAACTGATGTAAATCACGGAATTTCACTGCGATCACGTTAAAATAGAGCATTCATACCCTTTTTTATTAATTTACAGAGACACACAAAAGAAATCGCTATACTAGCAATATAGACACAATACTAGCAATTGATAAAGCATGCTTGGTATTGCATATGAAGTATGTTTGATTATTGGCTCATTTACAGGGTCACACAAAAGAATTCGCTTAGATTGTGGTATGTCGGGCAAACATGTAAATGTTTTATAAGTAGATTGCAACTTTGCTTCTGTGACAGATTTGAAATTTTTTCTTTTTCAAATTAATTAAAAGTCCAAAAATTAGTAAATTCGGGTACAGTTTTTAAAGAAATCGCTTTTAAAAGTTCATTTTTTCTTTTCTACTCGACAGAGTAAAAATTCAAAATTTGCAGTGTTTAAAAGTTTCTAAAACATCGCGAATTTGTTATTTTATTGTCTACTAGCTGATCTGTCCGGCGTTGCCCGGACCCGTGTTGTTATTCAGTATTCAAATGTGTTATTTGTTTTCTAAATTACCCTTAAATTAAATTCAAATTTCTATGATTTTATATCTTTGAGTCCATTTTGTCAAAATTTTTATTTTTAAATGGAAAAATCGCGAAAAGTTATTGAATTTAAAGCACATGCTGTTTGGTATTTTATTCTCTACGTAATTTGATTTTTTGAAAATTATGCTTACCGAAAGCGAACGAAACCGCGACGGAAAACTCAGGTTTTTTAGCTTTTACTGAATTCATAAAAAAATTACATATTTTATTTTGTAAAAAGAATAATTTTATCCATACGAAAGTTCCAAAATTTTTGTAAGAAATGGAAATCTGGTTTATTGAAAGCGTCTAAAAAGATTGTGCTAAAATACAGACATTTAGTTACTTTTAGCGTAGGAAAAATGTACTCTCCGTGAGCCGGGATGTGATTCCTGTTTGCGGTGTCTTTGTACGGGTTAAATCTCGTATTTTATTTAAACAAATTGCACCATAGAATATATAAGTGTTTTAGTCGATTTTTCAGGACGTATACAATTGCGCCATGCAAAGGCAAAACCACAATGAAACGATCTGGTTTTTATTGATTTCGTCAATTTTTTCGCACTTTTTATTTTTTAAAAAATATTTCTACTCGTCCGTATGTTTTAATATTTTTGAAGAGGGTGTAAATTTGGTCTATTTAGATGCTTTTAAAAGATTGTGCTGAATTATGTATGCTTAGATACTTTTAGCGTACAAAAAATATTCTGTTTGTGAGTTGAAAAGTGACCTCCTTTTGCCGGTGTATTTGAAAGGGTTAAATTTTACATTTTAAAAAACGATTGCATCATAGATTGTAAGAATGTTTTTAAGCTTTAAGAATGTGTTTTTTGTTTGCCGGTACCTATAGGATTGCTCTTTGCTAAGGCAAAACCACAATGAAAACGATCTGTTTTTATTGATTTCATCAAAATTTTCGCCCATTTTATTTTATAAAAAATATTTCTATTCGTCCGAACGTTTCAAATTTTGTGTAGTTAGTATAAATTTGTTCTATTGAGAAGGTTTTAAAAGATTGAGTTGAAATATGTACGTTAAAACACGTTTTGCATAGAAAAGATATCCTCTCTGCGAGTCGCAAAATGACCTACTTTTGCCAGTGTATTTGGAAGGGTTAAAATCCAAATATTTTAAAAACAATTGCACCATCGGTTAGAAGAAAGTTTCAAATTTAATATCTTTTATTTTGTTTGCTTACATTTTAAAAATTACACCCTGGAAGAGCATTGACAAAAGGGAGAAAAATGGTTTTGGAAAAAACGACTCTTTTTGAATATTTCTTTTTAAATCGTTAACTGCAACATAATTTCGAATTGATTATAGCATTTGAGAGCTAAAAGTCTGATCTTTCGAAATGTTGCCTGTTAAGTTTCACTGCGCTGAGCAGTTCAATTTATTTGGATTTAAACAAAAATAAACGCCGATAAATGTCTCTTCTGTAATTTAGGTGCGTAAAAGGGTTTGCGCGCATGTGCAAACGATTTCTTTCCCCGATCATTGAAAAATGACTTTTTGAAAAAAGTAAGTTAATATATCTTAAATTAATCAAAATATATTAAAATTCTGAGCTTCAGGTGCATCAGGAGAGATATTGGGCTACTCTCATAAAAATTTTGAGCTTCGTACGTCCCATAGATTTTACTAGCTATCGCAGACACACACAGACAGAGCGATTTGTTCTTTTACTAGTATAGATATAATTTCAGTATTACAAAAAGACATGCTTTTCTTTTAAATATGGATATGATACA
Organism: Maratus speculifer; assembly: GCA_964019185.1. NCBI lineage: Eukaryota > Metazoa > Arthropoda > Arachnida > Araneae > Salticidae > Maratus > Maratus speculifer. The sequence continues at coordinate 157,372,890 of OZ025289.1, forward strand.
GGAATAAAAACATTCTGAAATACATAAAAAATGTTTTTATTTTATTTTTTTAAAAACAATCTCCATAAACATGAAAAATCAGTTTTTAAAAAAGGGAACCCTTTAAAGAATAATTAAATTCTGTTCTACCTATGTTATGCATTACTTACCCATGTTTACAGCTCTGTATATCTCTAAGATATGAGCAAAGGGAATTCCTTGTGGTTTTTTTTTTGTGAAAGAAATCTATTTAATATAAAAGTATTAGTCTGCATATTTTTCATGACCAAATAATGTATTTAAATTCACCAAATAATTTCGCAATAACTTATATATGTTTCGTATTTTATTTATACTGGATTTATGAGTACGGGATAAGCATCAACTTATGGCAGCGTCTAACAGAATCTAAAGTTTGATGAAATTCCGTGCATTAGTTCATTAGATAGAGATATTGAGAAATTGCACAGTATAGCAGAGCCAGCTGATAAGTGTTTTACACAAAAAGCACTGATTTACACAAAACTATTCAGCACCATTATCAATTTATAACTGAATCTGAAATTTCCTGAAAATCCGTTCATTAGTTTCCGATTTATACAAAAATTTAATACGCACCAATTTATATCAAAGTATAACTGAGTCTGAAGTTTAATAAAAATTCGTGCATTAGTACTTGCATTTGAGCTATTTCAGAAATCGTGAAAAATGTTGCATAGCAGAGCGATTGGTAATACAATTCCATTCCCAAAAAGAAATCAGCATTAATTTATGTTAAGATGTAACTAAATAGAAAGTTTTACTAAATCCCGCAAATTTATTTTGAGACACAGTGCTGGCAAAATTTATAGACTTTCTTTCTTTCTAACCGATGACCAGGCCCCTACCTGCCGAGTTAATAATCTCAGCTTAACGGGTTAGATACCTGGTATCGGCGAAGCGGCAATAAATGATGAACTGCACATGGCTTCGCAAGATGGTCAAGTAATTTAGAGCCTTAATCAGATGACGAGACCTTCACCTGGCAAGGCACCTCCAGAGGTATAATTCATAGGTAACTTGGAGGACTCTGCACCCACGAAGGATTTTACATGCACCAGGTGCCATTAGCGTACATGATGGAATTTTACCTGGCAGAGTGGGGGCGATCGAAATTTATAGACTTATAATCAGATATACTGACTCACGGGCAGATATTTTCTAAAACTAGTCAAATAGGGTTGAGGACCTTTTGAATAATATAAATCCATCGAAAACCGGATATCAAATGTTTTCACAAATCCAATATTTTTCTTTTTGTAAAGATACAACCTAAAAATGTGAAACTTCTAGAACTAACATTATTATCTATTAATTCATATAAACGCAATATAAAATTGCATTGTGAAATGCTTGTGTTACGTAATACAATTTAAAAGATCTTAATATAGCTTCATTTACTGTAAAAAAAATCTTTGCTTGTATTTTTCATTAATTTATAAAATAATCTGTAAAACGAAAAACGAGTGAATGTTTTTTTTCCTTCATAAATCTTTCAGTTAGTAAAATTATCCTTATAAACATTGATTACTAAGATTATTTATCTTCGTGGCAGTGACAACTTTGGTTTGAAAAATAATTTTTAAAGCTTTGATGACTTACAATAATTTAGAATATAAATACATATGCAAATTATCGTCTAATTACACCTTGAGTTTGAATGAGTAAAATCATTTATCTTAGGTCGTAGAAGTTATTCTTTCATTTATAATCAATCGATAATAATGTTTGTAGATTAGTTATTTAAAAATGTATAAATTCTAAGTATAACAAATTTACTCAAGATTTGATATCATTTCGTAATTATTTGCAAAAATTTAAAAATATTGATAAAGTGGTCACATCTCATTTATTCAGTTATTTATACTTTTTTTGTTTAACATGACGTTAAAACGGTGATAAAAAAGTTGGCATTAAAATTTTTCAGCGTCGCATGCAGAATGTTTTAAATTTTTTTCTATTCCTTCCTGCCATTGGAGAAAGTGTGTTAAAGTATTTTTTCTTTTAATGCAGTTAAAAAAATTGTATGGCTTTTTGCCAAACATAACAACACGGTATTGTTTATTAGTCTTCTTTACTTTAAAAGTCTATTATTATAGAAAATAAAGAAGCCTGCATAATAAACTGGATATTGTCATTTTTTCTGAATTTTTTTCGTCATTAATGCAAAATTACATAAATTTTATGTTTGAGACATAATCTTAAAATCAATATAGAATAAAACGAAAAAAAAATTTATATTTCACATACAGTATATGACTATTAATCAACGGACATTTTCAGTTTTAGACATTTTGCCGATTATTAAAGGATATACATTCAGTCACAAAAGTCTTCATACATACTTCAAAATAGAGCTTTCACCAAAACTACTTGAATTTACATACCAAAAGGAACATTAGTTTATTATTAGAACCTGATAACTTCTTCTAAATTCTTTGTAAAAGCTTTAAAATTACATTTACTTGTAAAATTTGAATGTCACAAAAGTCTCCTTACACGTGAACGCCTATTAACAAACTTTGCACATATGAACCTGTTTAGTTTCATTTTTCAATTTTTGGCGCAGCATGTTCCTAATGGGACATTGCGTCATTAAACAACGAACAACCACTAACCATTTTTCAATTTCACCAGGCCGTGAAGTTTAGTTAGGCTGATCCATTTCTTTAAAAACAATTTGAGTATTTATCTATAAAAGGTAGAACCCGTCAAATTTTGACGAAAGAAAATATTTAAGAAGGAACTGTTTCATTGAATTATAATAAACCTACAAAATTAATTATAGTAAAAAATGCATTTCATATTGGTAAGTCTAACTTTTAAACGATATTTAACGCCAAATTAACAAAATACTATTTCTATAAAATTCAGTTGCAGAAATTGTTAAAAACTTTAATCGTACATGTAAGCAATAAAAAATAATAAAGATCTGCTTTTATGATAAAGATTTCAATTAAGGTTCTTGTGCTAGTATTCCAAAATGAAAAAAAGCAAAATTTATTCCAACTTTGACTCAATCATAGAATTTTTTCCCCGTGAAATCTAAACCCGGCATCATTTTCACAATATCAAAATTTAAAAATGCACATTTCGTAACTGATTCACCTTTTCAAAAAAATTGGCATTATAATTTGATCATTTTTATTCAAAACTTGAAGTCTTAAGAGCTATTAGCTGAAACAGATATTAAACTGTTGATATTCTTCTATGTGTAAATCAAATTTTATAAATGAAAAAAAAATCACCGGGTTTTATAACAGAAGATATGTAAATTTCATTTTTTCCCTTTTAATGAGAAAATGGCAACATAAAGATACGGTAATCATTTTTTTCCCTTTTTCCTTTCCTTTTTTTTTAGAAATAGAGTATTACTGTTGACAATATTAGAAAACCGGTACTGAAAACTACAAAAAATTAATATTTCAAAAACAAATTACGATACAGCTTTCAAACAAATTTTATTTAAAAGTACATTTTTTTCTCTACACGATGGTGTAAAAATTGAAAGTGTGCGACATTCGGAAGTTTAAAAATTTGTGTTTGCAAAAATTGAAATACCGAAATTCCATTTTAAATTTTAAAGTGTTGCCATTCGCAAAATGACGTATGCGTTACGCACAGTCAGGCCAAACCTACGAAAGGCCAAACCTATGTTTGGCCTTTATAATATATAGATGCAACAGTCGTATGTGATGGGATATATGACTAAAGAAAACGAACGATTCTTGAACTGCATAGTCTGATTTTAAAATAAAAATGTCAGAAATTGCACATCGAGCGTAGCAAATGTGGTGCGTTCGTGCTTAACAAAGTTTTAAATATATTCAGATGCTGCTGTAATAATATAAAATACTACGGATACAATATAAGTATTCAAAATATTTTGTGTATCGTAAATACTATCTGCTTTTAATTATAAAGGAAGTAATCTTTTGTAAACTAGAGCAAAGTATATCGATTTCATAAAAAGTGAAATAGCTTAATATAGTTAAAACGGGGCCCAAACAATGTTTCCTCCTATACCTTTATGAACTCTTGTGTTACCTTGTAAGTTAATAAAAAATATTCTATTCACCACATATTGTACATTGTATATATTTTTAATATATACGTCAGAGATGCATATCTATTTTATTATGTTTAAAAGAATGTAACATCATTAAAATGCACTTGAAACTATTTTTTGTCGTTGTCTGCAATGTAACAAAACACTTTTGACTGTCCCTGTAAATACTAATTATTTTCTATTATAAAGGAAGTAACCTTTACTAAATCTCAGCAAAATATATCCGTTTTATAAAATGTGAAATAATTTAACATAATTAAAACTCGCCCCAACTTATACTTCCTCTTATAAAATTAAGTAATGGAATGTTTTTGTGCTGTAAATTGATTTAAAAAGAATTGCACCACATATTGCACAGTACATTTAAGTACATATGTCAGAATGCATGTAAATTTTATTTTGCTCGAAAGAGTGTAACATCACTCAAACGCATTTGAAATTTTTTTTTACTGTTTATTATGCAACGGAATAATTTTGACCGCCCCCGTAATTAAAGTATGTATCCTATTTCCATAAAAATTGAAATGACTTGATAAAATTATGCAACAACTGTATATTTTAAATTTTAAATTATTCTATTGGGTAGTTTTTGCGTTATCATATAAGGACGGACAGTCGGACAGAGAGACGGACTGAACGATGACTATAGGTGCTTCGTATGTACATAATTACGAATGCGCCTAAGAAACGAAAACATATCTTAATGCGATTTATGGCCATATTGTTAAAATGACAGGAAAAATCTGTGCAACTATACAGACTATACTTTAAAAAATTCTTATTTATGTGAGAATGTGTTCAACAAATCTCGTGATAAGCCAGAAAACTTAGGTACTCTTGTAAAGAATTCGCAACTCGGCGATAAAGGGTCTCTTTTTTTAAATAAAAACCAGACTTTGTTTCTCTTGGTCCCCTATAAACTTTTTTTTTTTTTTTTTTTTTTTTTTTTAACGACAACTTAAAAAAAAACGGTCAAACTTTTATAAAAACAGTCTCGTTAATTAATGTAAATATTCCATAAGGCGATTATCATTTAAGAAAATCAGATTATGTGAGTTGTTTTATTTTCATTTTAATCTTTTCTAAATTTATTGAAGTTTCTCTTTCCAAAACCCCATTTCTAAAGTTTTGAATAAATTCTTTTATGAGTTCTGCTGTAAAAAGGAACTCAAATTTACGTGGCGGCCTTGCCGGGTATACGCCACACTATGATGCAAAAATTATAGCAAGAAAAATAAAAACAAATCAGGAATTAGTGGCCCACAATTAACCAAGCACATTGCGATGCTAAGTGGCAAGAAAGTGCATCCAGAAACGGAAGCTGCTCATAGAATTCTTATATCGACAGGCTTTAGTGACAAAATTCACAGAAGAAAACTTCTCATTTCATCAACAAACCAACAAAAAAGCACAGATTTTATATCTAAACAAATTAGGAAGAGCGTAAACTTGATGAAAACCTAATTGTTTACTGATGAGAGCAAGTTTAATATTTTTGGCCGTGATGGACATGGAAAAATTTGGCGAAAAAAACAACAATACAGAAATGAAACTAGAACATTTGACATCAACAGTTAAACACATCGGAGGGAGTTTGAATATCTAAGAGAGACCACTCCGATAAAGAAACCATGTCTGTAGAGCATAGTGTCCTTCTCGGTTGCCTTTATTAGCATTTTTTTAGCCAAATTTAGTTTAGCCAAATTTAGTTTAATTACATTTTTTTAACCAGAAGAAAATAGTTACAAAATAAACTCAAGCCGTTGGCGCACAGACTGAGAGTAAGATAAAATGTTCAGTTTTGTAGATTATTTATAATGTGGTAGATTATTTTTTGATAGTATAATCTGTTCAAATATTTAGAAATACTGTCGAGCAAACAGCACTCTTCCATTCAAAATTTAGCGATGAGAAATAGCTGGCCTTACATTAAGATAATGACTCGTAACATATTGTAAAATTCCGAAACGAAAGACTCCTTTATAATGTGCCTAAGCAATTGTATTCACACCACAGATTAAAACCCTATCAAGATGATGACTTGATTCGACAATTGAAAGTAGAGAAACCTTGAATATCACAATACAACGTGCATGATTGGACATTACTCATGATACAGCGAAAAATCATTATTTGCCAATGGAAAAAAATGCAAGCAGTTATAGTTTCTGAGTCAGGCCCTAGGAAAACATTAGTTTTTAATTTAGAATCCTTAAATATGAATAATTGTAGTACGCTTTATTTATTTGTGTTTGGACTTTAGAGACTATATAATTTAGATTTTTGCACAGTTTCACTTAATTTTAATAAGTGTTTTATTAAATATTCTTTAATGGACATCTGCTAACAACTGAAATGTTTATTAAAATAAAGATTTTTTAAAAAGTATATGAGTTATATTGTAGTATGATTGTGTTAGATTGTAGTAATTACATGAGTGTATGCAGACTTCTGTGGCTGACTGTACTTGTCAGATTATTCTGAAGAATTATAAAGAATATATTGGGCCTCATATTTATCAATCTCGTTTGATAAGAAGAACAATTAATGAAAAAAAATATCTAAAAAAAATAACAATGTTTGGAATTAACCTCTAAAAGGAAATGCTCAAAATAAGATCTATCCTTACAGCATGCACATATGTAGATATAGTAGAATTTGTTTATTCGCATACGTAAGAATTGCACATATGTAGATGTAGTAGAATTTGTTTATTCGCATACATAAGAATTGCACATATGTCCATGGAAATATATCGATATTTCTTCAAGTTCAAAAAATTCTTGCGTTTTTTTTTATCGCGTAGGATTTATTATAACCAAATATAACCCCAATTTCAGACAATGGGACAAATGCATTAGAAATAACATAAACATTTCATTACATAAGGCCTCTTGTATGAAACATTTTTATGGATGCTTATGCACAAACGATAGCTATTTTTTCATGCTTTAATAGTCAACTATTTAGAGCAACCAATGTATAAATATAATCAAATACAGTGAAAATTTAGAAAACTATCGGAAATAGAGTTAAATCGATGCTTGTAAATATGTGGCTAAACTAATTATTTAGAATACTTAAAATTCTTACAGAATTCGACAAGAATATTTTAAAATATTCTAGAAAAGTATCTAAAATTGAATGTATCCGGTTTTTAATTTCCATACATTGTTTGACCGATCTACATTACATAATCTACATCCTCATCTACTATGAAAAAATTAAATTGCATTAGACTAGCGTTTACTTATTTCGCACCTAGTATTTCTAAACGATGATATTCTTGGTAGAATTCTCATTGTCGTGATGGAAATCTACCGTAAATAGTACTATTTGTAGATAATGAAGCTTGTTTTTAAACGTACTTTTAATGGTATTAACATTCCTTTTTTAAGTATGTTCGTAATTATATAAATATGTAGTATTTAGTCGTCGTTCAGCCCGTCCGCATTTCTGTCCGCATATAACAGCGCAAAAACTACTAAACCGAAGGGTTTGAGATTTAAAATATATTACTTACAGAGACAATCACAGTAGTCCGTTTCATTACGGCTAATGAGAAAAAATAGTTACGATGGAATTTTAATGACGTTATACTTTTTCGAAAATAACGAAATTCATATGCATCTATGAAATATACTAATATGTATACATTTTGTACCGTATCTAATACAAAGATTATTTGTTATTTATTTAGGGCTGCAGAAAAGTTTTCCATTACAGAATAGGATAGGAAGAAACTTTTTTGGAGTGCATTTTAATAATATTTAACTACTTCACACTTTACGAAATTGATTTACGTTGCTGAGGTTCTCTACAATTACTAAGTGTGTAACAGAAAGCAGATAATATTTTCAGGGATACACAAAAGATTTCGGATGCTCTACTGTATCCGAAGTACTGTATACTATTACACCAGAATCTGGATGATTTTCAAACTTCCTTAAAGCATTTCATTTGCTACACTTGACTTTAATTTTGATTTTGTTCAGTTGTAGATGAAGTTTAGAAATTGTGTGATTGCGGTTGAGCACACAGTATATATGTAAAAGAATAGAACAGAATCAAACATTTCTGGATTTTAGAAATAATACACAGAAAGAGGAGGAAAGTAGACTTCACACATTTTCTGATAGAAATGTTTCTATTAAGGACTTTCTAAATCATATTTTCCAAAATCAAAATGTATATAAACTGAAGAATTATCAAAATTTGGATTAAAACCCCCTTAGTTATTACTGGGAATATTGTTACCAAAGCTGAGCTTCTAAAAATCCCTATAGAATTTACTTTCTTACAAAGAATTACACTTGAAAGAAAATGAAAGTTGAAGTGAAACTTTTTGAACATGTGTTAGATTAAAATTCGGCAAGTGTAGACGTGACATTAAGTATTATTTTAGAAACACAGGAAAAGAGGGGTGTAGAATATAGCTTGCAATATTAAAAGAGAATTTCTATATTTTTTCCCAATATTAATAAAGTTTTAAAATAAATGTTCACACATTCTACTACGTTCAGTGCTGTTTTCCATAAAATTCAAGTAAATGTTTGTTCTTGGAAATATTTTAAATGCGTGTTCTGCCTTTTTTCTGTTAAATATTACACTGTTATTTATTCTTCTGTTACTTTTGATTTTATCATATGAGTAATATACTTAGAATAAATATGTAAACATAAAACATGTAATATATTTCTTTAAAATCTTTTTTAAGAAGTATGTGCTGCCTTTGACAATACGGAAAACTAGCATTTCTAAAACCATTTCTTTAAGTTCATCGTTTAAAATAATCAAATGAAAAAGTTTTAATATAGATGTTTGCTTTTATTTTTTTGCCGTACATTAAACAGCTTTCTCAATACAAAATAAGGGTTTTTCACATGCTATAAACTCTCAAATAAATGTTATTTATTGAACAACATACAACTGACTTGTGTGTTCGACATGAAAGCCTGCTGATAAGTCATCGTCAATATACAGGGACGAGATAGGATAAGGAAATTTTACAACACAGAACAACCGGAAGCTCCACACAATGTTTGCGTGCAATGGAGCTTGTGAGAATTTAACCCAAAAAACCTCCTACGCTCGCAACTGATTTTCGGCGTGGGGTCTTAATGACTCAGCCACGGGTGCCCCTTAAATAAACACTTTCATATTCAACAGATTAACATCCTAAATTTCCAGCTACAACCTTAATAATACAGGAAATTATCTTATGGCTTTTGAATGCACAACTATCACTAGCCAACCAATTTTAACTTTTCTTTGTATTTACCTTGTAAATGGGTGTATTAAATTAATTTTAGGACACCGTCGACTTTGGTCTTTGCTTCGGTTCTTGTAGAGTTACTTTGATTCGTCACATAAAAAGTGTATTTATTCTTTGTATTGGAACTAAGAATACAAGATAATTTGAAGTTTTCGCCTTTGAAAAATATTTCATACCCCACTGTAGGTATAGTTTAAAATAATTAAAATTTTTGTTAATGGTAATACTGGACGTACGAGTAAATAAATGTTTTCGGGTATAAATTTTAATTTTCCAAATTGTTTTCAAACTTTTTACTCTTGAAACAATCTGAATAAGAGCTACATATAAATCGAGTGTCAAAATATTATCTTTGGTAACCCGCTACCGATGTGTAATGTTACTTTAATGCTTATTATTTACTAAACCTAACATGAAAACTAATTTTTGGTTGTTACATAGTTCCGGGCCTGCTTTTAAAACATTTTTAAAGAGATTGCGTAGAATAAATAGTATTTCTAAGTAACTGGAATTACTTCGAACCAAAGCAGACCTGGCGCAAAGAAGCTGTAGTTACTTAGAAAGGACTTTTATACTATGAAATCTCTTTAAAAATTTTTCAGCAATATTCTTTTAAATGTTACTTTAGCAAAATTTTACATTAATTATTTTTATACGGTTACTGAGGATAAAATAATGAAAACTGTTTTTCGTGTCTATAGTAATTACATTTGGTTTATGGAGCTAAAATGTAAAAAGAAATTCTTATCGAATTTGCACTGTTAATTCATTAGCAAATCTAATTGCAAGGGTGTTTCAAGAGTCCAATACATTGAATGAATTCAATTTATACGAAACTAGGTCAACGGACCAAGGAAGCTCCCAGCAGAAACTACTTTGTTCCAAAACATTAAACATAGTTAAAAAATAATAAAAATAATAATAAATGCCTCTTTAGGGGCATATAGTTTTCGTCATTGTTTCATGTTAATTGTTTGCAATTCAATTTTGACATTTTTAATATTAATCAAATCAAAATTAATATTTTTTAATGAGGGAAATATGAAAGTAACTAGGAAAAAAGTGTTCCGAAGTAGCCCCAGTTTATTGTATTGATATCAGTGGATTCTGTGAATCACGACACATTTATTAGACACAGGACAGTTACTGAAACACAAAAGTAAAATATTTGTCAAAAATTGATCGTTTGAAATATAAATAAAACAAAATATTTATTAGTAAAGAAGTGTTCTTGGCATAACAAACTATTAAATATTACGAGCATGAATTCATTGCACAAAATATATTACATATAAAATATAATATTAATATTGTTATTTTTCAAACTAGTATGATATCTTTCATTGTGACACTGTAGAATACTTTTTACTAGTCACTTTCTGCAGCAGAATGCATTTAAATAAGTGTTTAACTTACGCAATTTAAATTATATACTTATAAATATAAATTATTTAAATTAATAATTATTTATTTCCTTATTATTTATTCATATTATGATAAACATTTCACTACGTATTTCACAATGTATGAAAAAATTGAATTCTAATTTTTTTTAAACTTTGATGCTATAAAATATTGGAGGGATACTGATGCATTAAAAAGCAGAAGTTGTATTCAAATATAGTTATTTGTGGCGTATTGTCTATTCTTTATTGTCACTAGTCAATGGATAAATGTTTACAATCCCTCATACTTTTTGTTTCATTTTGGAAATAACGGATTTTGAGCTTATTCTATCGATTAACACTTCCATTAAATCTTTCAAACTATGTTTTTGAGACTTTCATAAAAGTTGTTTTAGACATTTAGCAAACATAACATGTAAATGAAAATTTGTTAGCATCCACGCATGCGCAATCTAAAATTAATTATTAAACCTGTTCTTTTTTTCCTAAATTTTCTTTTAATTTTTTAATTATGATTATAGGGTTTTGTGTACAATGTTGTTTGTAATATTTTCGGAAAAGAAAATTTTTTATATTAAGAACTCTGCAAATTATAAGCAAAATATTTGGAAAGAATCGGAACTTTTTTTATAAAAACCTTAATTTCTCTACTAATATGCATGCTATCCGCATAAACATGAACACAGTCTATTTCAATAAGCCATCTAATCATAATCTGCAGTTTGAACGCTTTTGCTACATTAGTTTTAGAAGGGTTGTCCAAAAGATATTTGTTCTTTTTCGATTTGTTGACTGTCCCGTATGAAATTTCGGGAAATATCTTAACGGAAATGCATGACTTGTAGTATTATGTTTACACACTTGGAGTTTTAGGATAATTTCTCGTATATATTTTTAGATATTTAACAAAATGCCCAAAATTGCAAGTGGCTGCTCACTTTTGGCTATGTAGTGTACAACGTGTAACAGAAATAAGAGACAATTTATGACATAACTTCAAAGCTTATTACAGAGGAAATGTTTTCCAGTTTAAAAACGAAATATACTCTCGCATTACTTCTTTCGAAAAATATCTCGTTAGGTAATATCACATGGATATACTCTAAAGCGTTCCTATTTTAAAGAAATACGTTTTTAATGAAGAAAAAAAACAAATCCCAGTCTCCGTTTTTTGATTTCTTTGCCTTTGAACGAAATGGGAATAGTAAGAATTTTTAAAACAAAATATCTTGACACTTTTTGCAGTGGTAGAGAATCTGATATCAGGTTCATTCATTTTACATACTCCATGAAATATGCAATTTTCAAGATTACAAAAGTGGTTTATATGAAAAATATTATTTACATATATGGATAGTGGTATATATTTCACATTATGTATACATAATTGATATTACATAATGTATGTAAAATGTAATATATAGTAATAATGTACCCTGGGGTAATAACGCCATGTTAAGGTTCTACCAATTTTCACGGCTTAGTTTTAGATTGTATTTTTTAAACAAACATAGGATCTGATACAGCAACTCATTGACTATCTATAAAAAATAAAATAATTTAACAGATATGTATTCATAAAATGTAATGGCGTTTTTTCTTGACCAATGCTATTTGGCGTTAATACCCGCCTATATGGGTAATAACGCCATGCAAACAAAACTATAAAATAAGATGGAATAATGGCATGTAGATTGCCCAATTCTAAAAATACAAACTCTACAGCTCTAGAAATTGACAAGCTATTGAAAATGTACAATTTTTTTGTGACTCTGAAAGAAAAAGAAAGCTGTGGTGGTGGCGGGGGGAGAAGGCAAAAGAATATCAGATTCTAAGCTACGTTTTGCTTAAAAATGACCATTTAAATAGAATTATTAGAAACATTGCACGGATTATTTGAATCAGTATTTATATTCCCATGTATGCATTCTATGAGATAGAAAATATTGATTTTTTTGTGAAAGTGAAAGAAAAAGGAGTGAGGGGGAGCTTCAACAGAATATAACACCTTGTGTCTCTCTTTGCTTAAAAAGTCCCGCTTAAATATGATTATAAGAAACATTGCATGGTTTTAACCATTCATAATGTACTATTCTAATCATGTGAACTTTTATAATAACTAGAGTTATATGTAATAAATATTTTTGTTAAACCTTAACTGCTGTTAGCGTCTCACATACCGCTGAGTTTTTCAAGTTTCAGAGTTTAATTTGCAATTTTTAGTTTAACTATAGATACCGGGAAAATTTTGTTTCATTTGGAGTCCTATTACTATCTCTAGAAACTTTTGAATAGCTGATGAATTTATTTATAATAGTCCTGTATATAAGGTTCAATACAAAAATAATATTTTAAAAGTTAATATAATATTTCATTCATCGTTAGATTAAGCGGTCTGACAGGCCGATTTTATTTATAATAGTCCTGTGTATAAGGTTCAATACAAAAATAATATTTTAAAAGTTAATTTAACATTTCATTCATCGTTAGATTAAGCGGTCTGACAGGCCGCTCACAGTAAGTTATGCGACAATTTTCGTCACAGCAGTTAAGTGTTAATACTATTATAGTAATCTAGTAAATAGTTTTTAACCCATAACTCCACACTAATGCGGATTCTCCAAACCTACAGTTAAATTGTCGACGTTTTAAAGAGTATGCTTTAATAAATTTTTAATAAGTTGAATAAAATTTTTGATTAAAAATATTATCCCAAAGAGATCTCTTATTCAATTTTATACATAATTCATATGGTTATATATCATTATCTCTATATTAGCAACAAAATTAACCTTTAACTGCTGTTAGCAATCTGACTGAACACTGTACCCTCTCCCCCCCCCCCAAAAAAAAAAATATCGTTTAACTGGTATTTTCCAGTTTAACTATAGTTACAAGTGAAATTCTCTTTTGTTTGGAATTCTCGTAATATTGTTAGAAATATTTGAATAGATTAAATTTAATTAGAATTAATTCTGTACAAAAAGTTTAGCGTAGGAACAGTATTCTGTGATTTTTAAATTTTTTAAACTAAACGCATTTTAAACTTTAACTAATGTTACCGGTCTCGTAGACCACTATTTTTCTTTTAATTTTTCAGTTTAACTGCAAACACTACCGAAATTTTGTTTCATTTGGAATTTTAGTACTATCACCAGAGACTAAATAGGTGAATATTAAGTACAATACTCTTGTATAAAAAGTTTAGTACAAAAACGCAATCCTATGAGTTATTCCCGCCTTTTATTCATCTTTCAATTTTGTGGTCTCACAAACCGCATCACATTCATACGTTACAATTTCTGTTACACCAGTTAAATGTTAGATTTAAAAAGTTTTGAAAAACCGAACGCTGAGAAAGCGGACAGTTAAAATTTCGAACTCAATTGAACAATCCAGTGGAAATTTAATACAAACCTGATTTTGAAAATGTTCGAATTTGAATCTCGAAAACATTTTGATATAGTTTTATTTACAAGAGTTAAAAATTATTTTTTACATTAGTAAAAAAATAAAATAATACAATAAAAAATAAAATAGAGAGGTTATTTTTAAGTATTGGGCACCCCCCCCCCCTTAATCTTACCATTTCAACAACGATGATAATGCTCTCCCATATTAATATATAAACCCCCTTCGGATATAGTTCGGCCACTGTTGGGAATCAACCGGGGTAATAACGCCAATCCCTGGCGTTATTACCCCGGGATACTTATTGCGCAGTAAATCCTAAACTACAAATTATCTCGAGAAGATATCCAAAACCTTCTACAACAATTTGAAAGTACATGAAATACACTACAAATTTATGTAATAAACAAAGTATTTCTGGATAAAAAATATAGTCTTCAGATCAAAAACCTTATCTCGCAAATTTTAGATCAAGCGTTAATTTTAGTTGCTTGTAAAATCAATAAGACCTAAAAATGAAACAAATTAACTTGAAGCTGTTTTTTACGATTTATATAACTCAAAACCCTTCTGCGCAGAGCACATGGGTGTCATTTACCTGATTATTTCATAATTATGCAAAATATAAGCACTTGGCGTTATTACCCCAGGGTATCTTATAATAAATGTAATAGATATTCCACTATATTATCTTAATATAGTGGACATAAATTCCACTCTAAGAGACAAATATTCTAAGGCCTTACTTCTTTCTAAAAATATCTCGCAAAATAATATGACATGGATCTACTGTACTATAAAACGTTCCAATGCAAAAAAATAAAAAATAAGTATTGAAAAAGTACTTTAAATATGAGAAATTGTTTACTATGTGATATTTGTAATGATAAAAAAAGATTTTTAGATATTTTTAAATATTTCAAAATATCACTATCATGAATGATTTTCAAAATGTCGTTTGTGCTACGAACCGTTATTCAGTTTGTATAAACTAACTATTATTAAAAAAAGAAACACTAATAATTTACCATTAACAAGAAGCATATACAATGTTCAATAGAAATAAGAAACAATTTCTGATATAACTTTAAAGCTTATTACAAAGGAAATGTCTTCCATTTTAAAAGCGAAATATACTGTTGCATTACTTGTTTCGAAAAAATATCTTGCAAGATAATATCACATGGATATACTGTAAAGCGTTCCAATTCTAAAGAAATACATTTCGAATGAAGAAAAAAACAAATCTCACTCTCCGTTTTTCGATTTCTTTGATTTTGAACGAAATGGGAATAGCAAGAATTTTTAAAACAAAATATCATGATACTTTTTGAAGGCGTAAAGAATCTGATATGAGGTTCATTGATTTTACATACTCTTTAAAATATGCAATTTTCAAGCTTATAAATATGGTTTATATGAAAAATATGACATACGTATATAATAGGTGGTACACATTTCATATTACATAATATATGTAAATTGTAGTACATTGCTCATATTACATTTTTTCTGAAACTACTGTGATATATACGGTAATCAAACAGTTCTTTTTCAACAGTTTTCCAACACCTTTTAAAATTAATTAACAGATAACAAAATGAATAAGATTGATTTTGATTGATTTCATTGATTTTTTTTAACTCAGAATGATAGCGTATAGCTTTCATTAAATATATTTTTTGTTTGTTGAAAACTTTATTTCAAACTATTCATAGTAAATAAATGATAATTATAGAACTAAACCAAAGGCTTTAAAAATATAAGTGCAAAATTTCACAAATCTTTTAAATAAACTTTTATTGAAATGTTATTTTTTACACTTTTATCCTCATTTTTTTAGCGAATGAAAAACTGAGAAAAATCGAAATAAACAATGTTAACTATAAATATTAATTGTGATGAAGTGTTAGACTAAACTGTATATCTTGAACAAATACGCATGCATTTTACACATCGATGTAATATGTAACTATCTTTATATGTAACATATGGACGACATACAGGCAGTAAAATTTAATAATTATAAAAATCTTATTTACCAATTATCCTGGTCATTCATTGTCACAAGACTGAAAAATGTTGACTTATCTCATTCATCTAATTAAACTTATTCATCTGTAAGTGGAAATTTCTTAAATTTCAATTACCATAATTTCAAAGAAAAATAAATTTAATCATACATCCATTTACGAAAACGTCTTTTAAAATTCTATAAAAAAAAGTTTAATATAATCCTATAGAAGTATGGCCCGTTTTTTCTACAAGCTACTTTAAAAACTATAGAAATACATGTAGAAGTTTAATAAAAATGTCGATAGAGAAAAAGATTTTAATAAAATTTCTGCTCTACAGACATTTCTATTAAACTTCTATACTGTAAAAAAAAGAAAAAAAATCGTTAAACTTACGGCAAAAACGGGCTGGCAGCAATTTCTGCCGAAAAAATTGCAGTAAAATTAGATATAATTTGTTTTAATTACAAAAACATTTACAAAACATTTCTATAATTTTACAAAATTATAGAAATTTCTTCTAAAGGAAGCATTGACAAATCTACAAGAATATGCGTTTCTACTCTGTCTCGCTGATAATTTAAAATTTTTAATAGACATAATATTAAACTTGAAAATGTCAAAAATACAGTTTTTTAATCTCTTAACATTTGTTATGATAAACAACTTGCATAAAGATTGAAATATCTACTATTATTGATTGTAATATGTAGCTTTAATCTTCCTCCGTGATGATTTACTATTTTTAAACAGCATATTCTTAAACGTGCTTATGGTTTAGACAAAATCTTGCATTGACATTTGTATTTAAAAAGAACTTTTATATAAAAAATTAACATATAATATTATTGATTTTATTGCGTTTTTCAAGTCTGCCTTCCTGATGATATATTATGTTTAAAAGGCTTATTTCTATATCTGAACATGTATAACATAAGGATTTTTATGAAATGACATTTTTACTGATGGAGAGCTTGTATAAAGCTTCAAACGTCGTCTATAATTGACTTAATTATTTAGTATCTCTTTGTAGACTTAATGATCTAATTCTTTTAAATCTAGTTTTTTGAATTATGAAGCCTGTGTAAAAAAGAGCTTTGTTATGGACTGATATTAGTATTCTTAGTGAATGTGTCCCAAGTTTGAAATGTCTACAATTACTGATTTTAGTATGTGATATATTTTTTAGTTTTATTAAATATATTTTAGAAAAAAATTCAATGTACGTTTTATTTTTAATTATAGATATATTTTATCGAAATTTCTAAACTACTTGCATTGCTTCGTATGAAATAGGCCGACATTTCGAAAATTGCTCGAAAAAAAGCTGTAATTCGGCAAATGAGGTCTTATGTAAAGTGAATTAAATTAAATAACATTAAAGGTTTCTTTCGATCCTTGACATTATATAACGTGATATCACTATACTTAAAACGAAAGATGGTAAGTCGTATGCAAATTTTGTTAAAATATCTCTGTTATTCTCAATTTTTTAAACATAAAACACTAGATTAAATTGAAATATATCCCATGGCATTTTTGCCTGAATAAACGGATTTATTCAGTCGGCTCTAGTTTTCTATTCAAACAATAACGATGTTACTCTGCTCTACCTCCTTGAAAACCATTGAAGATGAATATGAAATACAATATATTTATAGAAAATCATTTAAATAATTTCAGCCAAATTTAGCATAAAAAAGACATTAAAAAATTATCATTCGAATGATTAAACTTTTTCTTTACAGTATTCATTGACATTTAATTTTCAATCTATTTGTTTCAGCTATAACATTGAAAGTGCTCTATTTTGCATTCCATTATTTATTTATTTTTATAAAACGCTCACATATAAGTGCCAAAATTAATGCTTGATTAAAAAAAAGGATAAACATTTTTGTAAAGGATAAAACTCTTCATTTAATTGATATATGGATAATCAGATTAAGTAGAAACTGTTAAAATTACTGTTGAAAATATGCAGTTAATTATTTAATATAATTCATGAAGTGATACATACTGGTATCAAACTTTCTTTGCATTACCTACAGTATTTAAAGAGTTAAAAATTAAAAAATATATATAATGTAGCATATTAAAAGTATTACGCGTAAAAACCATTTAATATTACGGTAAAATGTATAGAAGATGCAGATTTAACTAAGCTTAAATGAGAATATCTTTCACATTCAAACTTTATTACTATATACTTGATACACATTATTCATTATATACTTGATACACATTATTCATCATATATAATGAGCCTATTCTGTACCTATTTCTGTACCTATTTAAAAAGAATTATGTATTTTAAAAACTTTTATAATACAATTCCGGTTTGAATTTTGATCTCCCACCCATAATAATTATGAAGCTTCTTAGAGGAAAAATATTACACAAGGTTAAAGATAGTATCAGATATTTCATTGAAAATTTAAATTAAAAATGCAAGTATTCAAGCATATTATTGTTACCTACAGGGTAAACCCCATCCATTATCTATAGCAAGAATGTAATTTAGAGTGACGATCATTTTTTCCTATTGCAATTTCGAATCATGAGATGAAAGGGGAAATTTTAGCAATAAAGATTCCTCTCTCTAATCATTAGTCTCTTGTATTCATTGTTTGTACGCTTGTTTTGTTTTAGGCTATTCTTCAATACTCAAAGAAAGGGGATGCAGTCACAAATAACAAATTGATTCATTAATTTTAGGCGGCACAATTAAGAATATTTCCTCTTTTTTCAAACGGGAATGTTCAAACATCAATTTCAGTGTTTCCTAATAACATGATTCGATATATCCCTGTGACATCAGGATGATTCTAAATAATCACAGTCATTGCGGTGACGAAAAGAAAAAAAGTCACCCCCAATGCTTTAAATTCTGATAGTCAAATTACGTTATTTTGTAACATTACAATGAAATTAATTTTGTTGTTGATAAATTTTCACATAATGAGACATCAATTAATTTTAGTAACCTGAACCCCAATATTATGTTCTTAAGCAAAAATTGTAGCAGAATGTTACGTATTTTTTTTAAAGTGTTTATACAGTTAACTGAATTTTTGTGCCCTGAACTTCCTACAATAATTTTTGCATCTTTTTCTGTTATTAAAAGCCTACATTAGTACTTAAAAAGACCCGAATTATAATTTTAAGTCTATAAAGACGTTATTTTCAAATTTTAATATTTTTACATGATTTTTTATCATATGATAGCTGAGGACGATGTACAAGCGGGCTAGTTTTTACTTTTTTGATTTTGGTTTTAGATTTTTTAAAATTACTTTAAATTTCGGAACCGGTATCATATATTTGTATTCGTCTGTATAGGTGACTGTGAAAACAGTTTATGTTAAAAGCAATTCACCCTAAGCTTGTTCATGTTAATGAGGTTTGTCTGAATATGAAAACTACGTTCTTACACACTTAACATTATCATCCGGGTTTATTTGAGTGACTCGAGTTGCCTCTTAAGGGTGTCAGGTTCAAGTTAAAAAAATTATTTAAGTAGTTAAAATTTGGAAAATTTTGTGATGATTAATATTATCACCCGGGTTTATTTGACTGACTCGAGTGGTCTCTTAAGGGTGTCAGGTTCAAATTAAAAAAAAATATTTAAATAGTTAAAATTTGTAAATTTCTGTAATGATTAACCATATCATTTGTAAACAAAAAAAACATGGTTAAATTTATCTTTTTTTTATTTTTAATTAAAAATTCATGAAAAAAGTAATGTGATTTAAAATTGTTATAATTCAAGGTATTATTTATAAAATTTCTTTTTTTTTTTTTTTCATTTAAATAAATATAAATATGTGAGCATTTATTTTGATGCAGCATTTTTAAAATCAGTTTAAATAAAAATTAAAAATATTTAAAGTAAAAATTTAACAAAAAAGCTGTAACTTAAAAAAATATATCATATTTTTAAAAGGAAATATATATATGTATATGTAATTTGCTAAATCAAAATTAAAGTAAAAGAATTGAAAAAGACATGGTTTTTGATTTAACGGTTTTTTATTTATAAAAATTTAAATAGGAGAAATGGTGAAAAAAAACCATCAAGGAGAAAAAAAGGCTTTTCCCAAGAATTCATTTCCACGACACGCATTGCTTTTAAGCTAGATTTTGAAAACAACACAAAAAGAAAAAAAAATAATATTTCTTGTTACAGTTAAGATAAAAACAGGCTTTAAACGTCACTTTAAGCAGAAAAAACCGAAGAAAATTTTAATGTAATAAAAGTTTTTTAGAAATTTTACAGATTTTTGTATCCCGGACCTTCTTAAACAAATCCAATAACACATTTTGGAAACACTTTGTAAAAACTTCACAGGGTTTCTTTGTTTGTATTTATGTCGGCCAATTATGCACGCTATGGGATATAGGCCCTATCGGGTAGGATGCCCTCCGTGGCGGTTTTTCTAAGGGAACCTAACCCGTATTTAAGCAAGGTTCGAAGAAAAACCCGGAAAACTCCGAAAGGTTACGCCGACGGATGCGATTGGGTTCGAACCCAGCACCTACCGTCTACCAGTTTGGAGGTCAGAACTTCGCGGCCACTGGTGGGGCAAAAACTTCACAGTGAAAGCAGTAGTTTTTATTAGTCAGCGACTATTAGTCAGCACGTTGCATATCGTTTAGATATCTTTCACTCTTTAGTTATTTTAATGCCCAGCTCAATATGGGTTATGATGATAAAAATAATATTAAAAATAATAGTACGATGTAAGGTGATGGTAATTTTAGCTATTTTATAATTTAGCAATCAATACTGTAGTCTAAGCACAACGTATTTACATAAAATAAATATGTTACATATAGTAAAAATATAATAGTAGG
The DNA here is from genome assembly GCA_964019185.1 of Maratus speculifer. Lineage (NCBI taxonomy): Eukaryota > Metazoa > Arthropoda > Arachnida > Araneae > Salticidae > Maratus > Maratus speculifer. The sequence goes on from OZ025289.1 coordinate 157,393,941, forward strand.
AACAATATAGCATGGTTGGAAAAAATATTAAAAAAAAATTGATGCTTTTATAAAATTTAAATGTTACTATTTAGCTGTAATCTTAATACACACATCGAAAAATATTCTTTTTATACATAAGTTGCAACACTCTATCTAAAAACAGATACTCAAACAGGTTAACAGCTACATATTGACAAGAAGAAAAATACAGTGTATCTTAGACCATTAGTCAGAGAAAATGGATGCTGTTACTTTCGTGTATCATTTTTTATCCTAAACATAGAATTCTGTTGGGCTTTCCATCTAGATATGCACGTGTACATAGATACATACAGAAAAAAATAAAACAAATTCTGTAAACATTTGGTTAGTGGTATATACTTCTGAGTTATTTAATGATATATAAATTTTAAATATATCTAACTACCTATCAGTATTTTCTAAAGTATACCACTTATCACAATATTAACATACTTTTTTAAGATAAACATTTAAAATATAAATTAATTAATAATAATTATAAAATATTGAAAAAAAAAGTTTAAAAATTCCTTCAAAAGCCTACAAATTTGGTTTTCAAAAATTGCGACATTATACTCACATTTTTCACGGAGAAAACAATTGGCGTGTTTTCAAAAGTAGAGGTTTCCGGCAACCCTAGTTGAATGTCCTAGCCTCAAAATAGTGCAATCAAAACTTTGTGGCGCATTATTTGGCTACTCAACTCACATTTGGCGTGAAATAAATAAATATATATCCAATAATAACAAATTTAAAGGATAAAAAAATAGATTAAATACTATTTTAACTCAGAATTTTTATCGGTTCTCTGATGCACCAGGTCTCAATGCTAGGTGCTAGCAAGACCAAAAGTGGTTCCCTTGTGAGACTCAGGTTTTACTCCAATATTTTTATTTTTATTTATTTATTTATTTTACATTCAGTTAATTTTACGAATTTATTTAATTAATTTCATAAATTTCTTATTTAAATTTATTTAATTTCGCCATAAGGTGTTGCAATCTCATACAAACATTTAAAGCAACCTATTGCAATCTCGTTCCAACAATTGGAATTATACTTTAATAGGACTTCCATATGTTGCTACGAGATTGCACTCTCTTATGGTGACAACTACTGAGAACCAATATTTCGTTCAAATTAGAACAACATTTTTGACAGTGTACCATGTTATAAGTTTGATAGATATATAGATTTGTAGCATTTGAAAAGTGAATTTTAATTTTCTCGGTATTTTGAACAGTTAGAAGATTTTAAAGAAAAAAAAAATACTGAAAGACTGACACAATAAAATTGCTATGTTTAAAAGTTAGGTGTACATTTTAAAAGAAACAGAGTAGCGGGTTTTCAAAAATACCGGTGCCTTTGAAGCTTCAATCGTCTTCCCGTCAATAACATCGGTCATTGTAACCGGACCCTGTATGCTTCGCCCAAAAAACATCTTATTATGGCTGCAAGTTGAGCGGGATTTTGTACGCTTCGCTCTCATGATTCGTTAATAAGGTAATCAAAATTTCAATTGAAAAATTTTAAGTCTAATTAAAATTTATAGAAAATGCGTTAAAAATAATCCATATTTCGTAAAAAATCATTTCGCTCCTGCGTGAAGCAGTAAAATAACTTATCAGTATTTACACGCTTTAAAAAATTAATCAAAATTTCAACTGGAAAAAGCTGGCACAAACAATCTAAGTAAACGTTCATCTTTGAATTAAAAAAAAATAATTGATGAGTTTAAGATTTATTATATGAAATTTCCTTTCCTCTTCTAAATGTGATACAGCTTAATCTAAGTGCTTACTCTTAACTGTGAACTATTTGTAATCAAGTAAGTCAGATAAAAACAACACACGAACTCTCTTGCTAATCTATAGATTACCTTCATAGTACGTAGTCAAAGTAGTCATTCAATTAAGCTAATGTCTGTTAGTACTCTTAACTAATATCAAATTATCAATAGTTTAGGTAAACATCGCAACCTTTACACTCAGATATCTCTGACTATTCCATAGAAAAATTATAATTTATTTCAAAGTAATAAAAACTAATCTTAAGTTAAAAGTGTGATAAATCTGCCCATCTAACCCTCGTTCTTTTAAGTTTTTTTTCTTTTTGAACTGTTGCCTGCTGATTATATGCACATAGGCTGCGGAACGAGCTATCGGACCCTCTCCTATGGGATAGCGTACGGAACCAGTCTTTACCCAGTGAGGTGCAGCAAAAAGTAAAATCTCGCCCCCCCCCCCCCCCCCCCTGCAATAAAGTTTTTTTTTTTTTTTTTTTTTTTTCTAATCTTGGCTTTAATATTTTCAATGTTCATACTTGTCTTTCAGTGGCATCAATTTTTTTCTTTCTTCCTCTAAATTGGTTTATGAACCATTTTTCACGACAAATACCCAAAACCGATTAGCCATCGAAAATCCAAGCTTCCCTACTCCCCATGCCGGATTTGAGTGTGTAATATGCAGGGGCTAAATATCAAGAAAGCCAAATAGTTATGCAACCGGCACTCTCTTAAAACCACAGTCACAAAATAAATGACTTTGATCCAAAATCCACCCATTTCACAATTTGATAGTCAGCTTCTCATAAAAGGTTAAAATAACACGAGTAAACGAGTTTTTTTAAAGCAATTTAAATCAGCTATTTAATGAGCTATTTAAATGATTAATTTAAATCAAGATGAGTAAAATGTTTAATAACTACTCATTCACGATCCAATTGATTATAACACTTTTCTGACAAGCCGAATACACTTCTTCATTTTAAGAGTGTATAACACAACAATCAACAAAATAACAGACTCTGTAATTAGGCCAGTCAGGGAGTTTGTTTACTGGATGGCTGCTATGTGGCGATTACGCGAACAATCACCCTGATTCCAGACAAGTAACACTTTACTAGAGAAATCTGGCTACCAGGGATCTGGTCATCAGACTGGACACAGCCGATGTTCGTCATGTATGCTAATGGAGCCAGGCACATGTAAAATCCGCCGTGTGTGCAAGGCCCTCCAAGTTACCTTTGAATTATACATCAAGAGTTGCTTCGTAAATTAAAGCAAGGCCCTCCAAATTACCTTTGAATTATACCTCAGGAGGTGCCTTGCAAACTGAAGGTCTCTTTTTAAAAATATTCTAAATTAAGGGATTAACTTGAGTAGCAAAGCGCAGGCACCAGACAACAAGATCAATTATTAATCAACCGAGTTAACAAAGTTTACAACTAAGCAATAGGCCCTAATGTTAGCATGAAGATCTTGGTACCGGTCAGATTTATTTGCCGCGATACGCTTTTCACTCGGTCACGCACCCCGATATACCAGGTGTCAAACCCGTATAGGTCGGGCGACCCTGCAGTTACTGGCCTGATTATTGTTTAGGAAGAAATGAAAGTGATAACACTCTTTCCATGGCAAAGGCATGTTAAAAAACAGCTGCATAGAAACAATTACTGTATTTAATCAAATAAATTGAATAAATAATGTAAAATAGTCACATGTTGTTGAAATATTGCCAACACGCGCATTATTCAATTAATTCCTTTGTTTTTACTCTAAAATTTACCAACAGGCAAGAAAAAGTGAACTTTAATTGTGGAAAAAGATTCATTTTGATCGATATTCGTATACACAGTTTCCCTAAAATATATAAATACTTAGATAAATATTTTCATAATTAGAAATTATTAACTACAGTTAGAAAATATATTTGAAACTGCTTCGAAATTCCTAAAATATATAAATAAATAAATAAATAGGATCATAATTAGAAAATATTAACTATAAATAGAAAATATATTAGAAAATATTTAGAAAATTTATAGAATCATGCTAAAAGCAGTTGAAATCGCTTCTCTGACTTATAATAAAAGTTTTATGACACCTGTTATCTTACTTATTTAAATTGCTTATCTTACTATTTTTCATACATGTCAATATACATAAACATGTTTTATAAAATTTAATGATATAGTTTACTTGTTCCAAAACAGAAAAGTGAAAATAAAAAACAAGATCATCTTTTTTTTTCTCTTTATTTCATTTTAAACTTTTAAAACCTTTTAATGTTGATAAAATAATTATTTTAACAACAATGAAAGAAAAATCCCTCTTTTTCTTTATAACCTTCCATCCATAACTTATTATTATTTTACCTAACAACATAAAATAGTTTTTGCATAAAATATATATCCAGTTGTTTCACTTGGTGTAACAAATATGCCCTGGAAGAATATAAATGATGTTGTTCCCTCATTACCGTCGCTGAAGTTTGATATATAATTAGAGTTTTCCCCGAAAAACCCGATATTGCCTTCTATTTTTTCTCTCAAAAGCTTTTAAGGAGCATATAGTGACGTTTCTTAATCAGATACATATGTTTGTAAAAACGTAAGCTTATTATTTGGTTCATATTCAAAGTATTTGGAAAAAACATCTTTATTTTTTATATAATGATAATCAAATTTTTTCGTTTCATGTCTTTTTTTGTTTCCAAAATTAAAATAAATCTACAAGACAAATAAATTCAAATAATAATATATATATATATATCGAATATGTATAATAATCAACAAATAAACAAAATACATTCATGTGAATTTGCTCCAAAACTCTGCAGTAAAACACATAAATTAAAAATAAACCATAAAATTTTTTAATTTAGCAAGAACTAGAGCACACCACCCTCACAAAACAAAACTCCTTTAAATGTTAAAAATTCGCCAAGTAAGCTTAACAAATAAAGTATTTGCCTTGTAAGCCAAGTATCTGTGTTCGATTCCCGGACTAGGAGATTTTTCGCTCAGTTGGAAAAATATTCAATTCGTATGATAAATTTACCAATCAGTTTGATTGTGTTAACATAATTGTATATCGAAGTACCCATCGTTATATGGTGTTATTTTACTTGCGGTTTATTCTGTTGAGCTGTCTAAATGACAGATCAGATGCTATGACAATTAAGGTTATCTGAGCGACAAATTCTCTTCGGTTTTCATCCAGTTATCTTTATAGGTAAAGCATTGGCCTTGTAAGCCAGTATCTGGGTTCGATTCCCGGATTGGGCAATTTTTCACTCAGTTGGAAAAATGTATGGTAAACTTACAGGTACTTATGGTCTACAGGAATTCGGCGAGATACTGGAAATAACGCCAAATTTGCGTCACTTTTGGCGAGTAATTTTGGTCGTCAAATTCGGCAATATATATCCCAGTTAGCGACAAACTAGTTTTGTTTTTATTATAACATGTCTCTTGCCAAAACTTAGATCGAGAATCACAAATGATATTATCTATTATACGATCTGTTACTTATAACATTTATTTTTACAATTATTATTATTATTCATTACAATGTATGTTGCAACATAATCTCTAAAATCTATGCTACAATATTTTAATATTTTGGCTTAAAAACGTGGGCCACATATGTAGTAAATTAGCAATAGGCAACTAGAGAATACTTGCAATAGGCAAATTGAAACAATCTGAAATGAGTCTTCTTAACACGATTATAGCACTTCACATACAGAAATCAGTAGCTTTGTCAAGTACGGAACATGTTGAATTACATAATTAGTATTATTTGTGCAAAGTAGTAAATGTATATTCTAAAACGAATGCGTCATGCGTTATGAATTTGTAGCTAATAATATGATTTAATGAATTATTATATTGTCGTGCTATGATGAAATACTATCGACTTAAGTTATAAATGTAGAAATAGCATATTATTGCTTCATAACATTACGTAACAAAATAGTTTCATATGATTAATTATTTTACTTAGATTTATTATTTTAGTTACAATGATATGTTTTTTTAGATATGCATAAATACATAATACTTCGGATCTTTGCCCTCTACGAGCCCCATACTTTTCTATTAATTTGATCAGCTTTAAATGGATATCCATTCTTTTCAGTTTCACGGAGGGGCTGTAAACCCCCTCCGTATACAATTCATTCGGCTGTACACTCTTTTGGATGGTAGCAAAGGGGGGTTACAGCCGAATGAGCTGTTGTTAATGGCTGTTTTTACTTTTGATTAAATAAGATTATTTAAACATTTCCGAATCAGCTAATATAAAATAAACTTAGTCAACAAAGTTTAAACTTGCCGGCATTTTTTAACAATGTTATGATGCTTGGCTTGAAATAAGTGATTCTTAAATGCAACGTTTTAAATCCAACATAATTTTCAACAAGGTTTTTTTTTTAAATGCGTTCGTATTTATGTAAATACGTAGCATCTACAATCGTCGTTCAGACCGTCCGTACGTCCGCATAAAAAAGAGCTAAGGCTCGGAGCGAACAGCACTAGTTTTTATTACACTAAAAGAGCAATCAATCAATCTTTGTTGACCGAACGAAACATAGGTAAAATCTTTTTTGAGGGGCTTACCATCCCAAATTTACAAAGGAATGGGAACTTTTATCTCCCCACATCTACAGTCGTAAAGCTGACAACTGACTTCGCCTTCGATTTCTCTCTTGAAGTTCGGATTCAGTGCACTGAAAGTGCACTTTTAGATCAAAGCGAACGTAACGAAAGATCAAAGATAGCGCAAGAAGTTAGTGCTATCTGCGTAGACCTTAAATCCAGTCAATCGAATCGTTCTAAATTTAAAATGTGTAATTGTTGTATCATTTTGTCGATGCATTTTAAATTTTTATGAAAATTCGATGTATACTTTAATTACATAGACAATCAAATATATTCCATTACTTAACGATCAATGGGAAAAAATTGTTTCAAGTCCATTTTAAGGATGAAACACTCTTTCGAACATAATAGAATTTGCATAAATTTATCAAATACATAATAAAATATATATTCTGTACAATCTGTGGTGCAAAGCATCTGTTATTTTTTTACAGGTCCACACAAAAATATTTCAATACATAATGGTACAGGAGGGGGGGGGGACATTGTTTAGGGATCGTTATAAATACATTATATTATTTAAAATACTACTTAAATAATGCGGGATCTTTCTTTTATAGTTTAAAATCATAGTTAAATTTAAAAATATTTTAGAGAAATATTCACAATTGATAGTGTGTTCTTTTATATTTCATCAGAATGTACCACATACGTGTAAATAAATTTTAAACAAAATAACTGTTGTTTATTAAACGATATTCAAGCCTCGAATTACATATAAAAAAATATTACATTTAAACGAATGAAAAAACTAATTTTATAAGTAACTTAAAATTAAACAACATACATTTTTTTCTTTTATTTATCCTTTAATATTTTTTTGTAAAATAATTTTCATTTTTTAAAATACTTTGATTTTTTTTAAGGACCGTTTTGTAGAATTTATATATTTTAAGCAATATTATTTGATTAGCTATAGATTTCACTGCAACACAAACATTATTTAAACTAATGTCATTTTAGTGATAAAATCCAATTTTGAAAAATTAGGATTAAAACTCGGAAGGCATATACATAATAATATTTTTATTATCTTAATAAAAAGCATCTTTTATGACAAATTTTAATAAATTAAAGTGAAAGAAGTAATACAGATCTGTCCTATTTTTCTCCGCGGTCAGAGATTAATCAATTAATTTTCAAGCAAAATTTATTATTTTATATGCATATCTTCAGATATTTGTAGAAAAACTAAATGTTGTAAGGATATTTTAGACTTCTCACCACCACGACTGATATATTCATTTAATAATCTACAGATTTCACTGCAACAAAAGTATTATTTAAACTAATATCATTTTAATTATAAAATCCAATTTTGAAAAATTAGGATTAATACTCTGAAGGCATATACATAATAATTTTTGTTATCTTAATAAAAAGCATCTTTTATGACAATTTTTAATAAATTAAAGTGAAAGAAGTATTACAATTCTGTCCTTTTTTGCTTCGCGGTCAGGGGATAATAAATAAATTTTCAAGCAAAACTATCTCCAGATATTTGTAGAAAAAACTAATTGTAGTAAGTGTAACAACCACACACCCGATAAACAGCAATTTGACTTTGAAACTCTAGATTAAAATAAAATATAATTTCTACTTAAAAATGAGTGCCATTGTGTATTAAATTATCAATCTCGAATTTGAGAATATTAGGTATAATCAGTCCTCAACCATTTGAAATGAATCATTTGCTAGAGCGATTATGGAGATTGACATACCGCAATTAGTAGCTTTGTCATATATGGAATATACTGAAATACGCAATTGTAATTATTTGTCCAAAGGAGCACTGATATAATGTAAAATGAATGTGTATTACATAATGAATTTGTAGCTAAGATTCTGATTAAATCAACTATTATATTGTAATGGCAAAATTGAGCAAAAATTACATTAATTATAAATGTAGAATTTAATAATACATTATTATTTCAAAACATTACTCGACGAAATATATTCTTATGAATAGAATAATTTTAGTTGAGTTAAAATGATGTAATTGTAGAATGTGTGGATAATTGGCATGTAATTAGTACAATATGTCTTGTAAAATAACTTTCACTTTTTAAAATACTTTGCTTTTTTAAAGACCGTTTTGTATAATTTATATATTTTTTAAGCAAATTTTTAGACTTCTCACCACCAAGAATTGATATATCCATTTAAAAAGTTGTAGGTTTCGCTACAACAAAAACATTATTTAAATAAATATAATTTAATGATAAAATCCAATTTTGAAAAACTAAACTATGATTAGTACTCTGAAGGCATACACATAATAGTTTTTTATCATGCTAAAAAAATGCATCTTTTTGACAATTTTTCATAAGTTAGAGTGAAAAAAGTACCACAATTTTGTTGTTTTTTTACTTGGTGGTCAGGAGTGTAGCGGAGATTATCGCTACATATCTTTTCCTCTTCATAAAAGCAATAATTATTTCCCTTTAATAAATTCTTTGGTTTATTGTAAGTTCCCTTTTCACTAATAAACCCAGTAGTTTAAATTAATTCTACATTTAATAGTTAAGTTCTAACTTTCATACTCCCACTAATAGAAGTAAAACTTTTCATCTTTTGGAGCTCTCTGTATAAAATAATAATACATCTTCCTTTCTCACAAATATTCTGTTGTGTCTGTAGAAAAACATCTGCCCATAGAAACCGCACTTATTAACAAAAGAAAGAAAGCTCTGGGCTTAGTTCATCATAATCTCTTATCCGTTACATTTTTATTAACATCTGTCTTACACACCCTGTTTTCATTCTCACAATTAATGCTTAAACCTAGAAATACTTTTATCTCTGTTTATCCTGACTCTGCCTTCTTTCTGTTCAATTGCGCATCTGGATAATATAATTGTGGTCAGCAAAACTTCAATTTAAGTAACGGCCTGCTTTGCCCTTGTCTACTTCCCAAGCTTAAAATATTCCTTTAACCCTATAAATTATTCGCAGATGTGAAAATGACCCTTGGGTTCCTAGAACGCAAAAGTTAGCTTCGCAAGGGTTTGCTCATACTGAACGTGTGGTTTATCAAATATCGCCAAAATTCTTTGTATAAAAAACTTCCTTTGCCTTTTGGCGAGAAGGGCTATGATGTTGTGGCACTCCACTGATTGCCATCGTATCGACTACATGTAGGGCACTGAGCTCTCTCAGAATCACCTCCCCTTATGGGGAGTTTGCTTTGTCGTACCGCAAGTTAAATAAATGTGTCCTAAAATGTAACTCGCTTTTCGGAGTTTTTTTTGTGTGTGCTTCTCTTGGTAAATCACCTGGGCCTATGAATTAACACCTCTACATATAATATACTGGTGCATCGGGCCTTTTTTTCTCCGGTCAAAAAAAAAAAAAAACGCACACACACACAGAGACTTTAAAAAAATCATACTTAAAATCTTCGACAGAAAAGACTATCAAACATCGATGCACTGTTAAAGCAACATTCCCCGAAATTCCAAGGCTGTTTGTACTTCATAGTGTGACGTATTCTCCTACACCCAAACCGAAACCTGCTACAGTCTATAGTAATAAATTATGTTTTCTCCTGCACTCAAGAAAGATTGCATATCTCCGTTTTTCCCCGTCTGGTTCTGCAATATCTACGAAGGTCACGATTTTTCAGCTGGTTGCACCAACCGGAATCAGCTGCTGCGTTCGACCTTTTCAAGACTCAAAAGTGGCACTTTCGTTTTCGAAGTGTCGGTAACTGGGTCAAGTCCTTTCAGCTCCGGACCTCTGCATTCTGTGTTTCGTGTTACCCTGCGTTATGATATGCCTAGTTTTTTTTTCATCATCTATGTTCCAGTGAGGTGTGCAACAGAATTGTCTATATGCAACATAGTGTAGCTCGGAATCTTCGTTCTGTGTGTCAACATTCGAGAATGCTAAAGTAAAAAAAAAAGATTTGTGATTAAAAAAAAAAAAAAAAAAAAAGATTAAGAAGAAATTTTATGCGTAACGGGTCGTCGTACCCATACATAATTAGTGAAATGAGAATAAAATTGTGTGTAAGTTTATGTAGGTCATCAATAAATCACACAAAAGCAGTGAAGTTACGATTTGAGTGCAATAAGGGGTCGTCGCACCCAGTTTTGCACGTACAGTTTCCTTTTAAACATCACAGCAAGAAAAAGTGTCGTGTTAAATACTGAAAGTAGAAAAAATTTAGTATTCTGATACAGAATGTTTAACACAAAAAAAAAAAAGGAGAAATACAGATAAAATTTTTATCCACACATAAAAAATTATGAATAGAAATTTTAATTTAGACGTTTCTCATATTGACAGTAATTATCCTTAGCTTTAGATACTGAAATTTTGATAGATTCCCTTTTCATGCTTTAGTATTTCATAAAAAAAATGCCCAAGTTATTATCATTCCTTCTTTTTTTATTTTATTCATGTATGTCAGTGTGAACAGAGAAGATCTTATTAAATTAACAATGTTCATTTTTAAATTCTAGTATTTCATTTGCACATTTAAATGCATTCTTCTCTTTTCATGCTCATTTTTCAAAAGTTATTATTATTTTCAGTGCATGTTGTTTTTGTATTTATGGGTTGCATACTTAAATATCACAGATTTTTATTATTTTATGTGTTCGCGCATTAATTTTTGCTGACATTACTTGTCCTTAATTAATTGCAGTTTGTGTTTCGCATTCTCGTTTTTACAAATTTTTTTTTGCCATTAACTATGCCAGTACCTTGTTAAACAAGCCTTTTTGATTTTTTTCACTTTCGGTTGTCATGTAAAAAAAAAAAAAAAAAAAAAAAAAAAAAAAAAAAAAAAAAAAAGGAATTTTGGCATTGGTATTTTTGAATGGTTAATTAGTTTATTTTGAAGGCAAAAAAAAAGAAATTTTGTGTTTGCTTTTTTTTTAAAAAAAAAAGCGTTTTATTTAGTGTCTGCATTTTCATTGTTTTAGTTAGCTAGGCTCACATTTTGTTTACCCCCCCCCCCCTCATTAAATGTGTCTTGATTCACTCGTAACTTACCAGGGTTTACTCTCTGACTAATGCAAAATTTAATTTTTGGTTTTGCCTTGCATTTTCATGTTATTTCCACCAAATTATTAATTTTAATACTGGTTAACAGTCACATTTTTTTTGTGCACCTAGTTTATTTATACATCGTTCTTTTGATTTATATTTGTGCATTTGCTTTTGGGTGAACATCTATGGCTAATATTGAGCTAAAACAAGCTTCAGCTACTTCCCAAACAATGTCAGAGAGAGATAATAAATTTGGGTCTGCTCTGGGGCAATCACAGGTTTCAATATCCCCTTTACTTGAATTTTATGAGGAAAATTTAACAAAGTTTTCAGACACAATTATTGCTGAAGCCACAGCATTTCAAAATCATATAATAAATCAAAACACCACTGATACACTTGTCTCTAATTTTAAGGAACTCAAATTCACAATCGAGTGGGATCTTAATATTTTGAAAGAGACCTTTCAGGGACTCAAAGATGAATATACTAAAGTAAAACATGATAAGGAAAATTTATTTTTGGTAAATAACAAATTGTTAGAACGAGTACGTGACTTGACTCAGGAACTAGAAAGTAAAACTAAACCTCACATATCAATTACTCAAAAAGATATCACTCCTTCGGTTAATACTGCTTGTTTAAAATCTGTTCAGAATATGTCCACACAGATAGATAACAAATTCATTATCAAATCTCCACACACTACAATACATGAAAGTGGCAATACAAATCCCTCTTTCTCTAGTAATCAACAGGTTAATGATTTATGTGACAGTAACAATTTTCATCCCAGTATTTTCAGTACCCCTAAGAAAGATAGTACCAATTTTATCCCTGTTGTAATCATGCGTTTGCCTGAAAATTTTGGCATACCTGACATTATTTTGGCTATTTCAAAGCTAACTCATAATTCTTCGCCTCCCATTCAATTTCAAAGCAAAATAAAAATAAAGCATTGTAATTTATTTAACTGGATTTTTCTAATGCCATCCCACTTTGCTGAAATTTTGCTTGTACATAAACATATTATTATTCAGGCCACAAAGTTTACTCTTAAAAGGTACATAGATATAAAAAGATGTTTTACATGTCAGAGTCTTTTTCATTTAAGTAAATTCTGCCCTAATGACATAATATGCCCTGTCTGTGCTATGTCACATAAAGATCCTAATTGTGTAAACACACCAAAATGCATTAATTGCATGAGGTGCAATGAATCAAGTAATACCCATTTTGACATTCAACATACAGCTTTTTCTCATAACTGCCCAGCTGTCAAGAGATATATAAACATACAAAGACAATCTCTTCATACAACTGAGTCTATTTCAAATGAGAAATGATGTTTTTTCTTTAATTTAATTTTCCTGGTCACACATTACATATTAAAGGATGAATTCACTACGTTTTTATGCATTCTTTATACATTTTGACAGATTTGCTTTTATTTTATAAAACATTTAGTATTTTGTTTCCCTCACATTTCCTGTTACACTTTAAATTTTAACAATGTTTCTTCACATTAATGTTGTGTACAAATGCAGTTTATTTCTTTTTCTTATTCGGCTATCAGGCGCCAGATGGTTGAGTAATAGAAAGAAGGCATGTAAGAGTGAAAATTTTGATGCGGGTCGTCAATTTTGTTTTTTTCACTTGGTTTTGGTTGTTTCGCGTTGGTGTACACAATCAGCTTATACATATTTACACATTCAAGCACATATATGCACACTTTTCTTTCCCCTTTTAATTTTTTTGTGGATGCAGTAACAGGAATGCAGTTAACAGTAACAATATTTCAACTCTATTGTTATACAGGCTACATTTTCCACATTTAATACATTTTTCATGGTATATATATTTTTTTTGCGTTCTCAATTAAATTTTAACTTTAAAAGGATTTTTGACAGTACAATTACATTTTTTACTTTCCTCAACTTTGAGTTATATATATTTTTTCTTTTACACACATTTTTCCTTCATGTGTTTTTACACAAGGTCATGTGCATTTCTCTCTCGGTCAAGGTATATTAGATACCAGGTCATGTGATTTCTTTTACACTCAATTTTTCCTTCATGTGTTTTTTACACAAGGTCATGTGCATTTCTCTAGGTCAAGGTATATTAGATACCAGGTCATGTGATTTCTTTTACACTCAATTTTTCTTCATGTGTTTTTTACACAAGGTCATGTGCATTTCTCTAGGTCAAGGTATATTAGATACCAGGTCATGTGATTTCTTTTACTTTTTTTTCTTTCATGTGTTTTTACACAAGGTCATGTGTTTTTCTCTAGGTTAAGGTATATTAGATACCCGGTCATGTGATTTCTTTTACACACTATTTTTTTTTCATGTGTTTTTGCACAAGATCATGCGATTTCTTACACTATCACATTGTGTTTTTTTTTCTATATACACTCAGTCATGTGCAATACACAAGGTCATGCGAATACACTTTAGGTCATGTGCAATATATCAGGTCATGTGGTTCTTACATTTTTTCTCCTATTTCTCGGGTTGAGGATTGTACACCAATTTCACTTGTTTTCTCAAAACTCGTTCATGATAACACACAACACAGTCTTGTCATGTGTTTACATTTTTTTTTACACTTTTATCATGTGATATAAATCCTTCCCTCATTAAATATAAAATTACTTTGTAATTAGGTATTTGAAACCCTCATTCACACAAATATCTCATATATATTTTTTTTCTTTTAACACACTTACCGTTAAATTCTCTTTGGTTCATTTTTTGTTTTGTTTTTGTTAAATGGCTCATTCTAACATAAAACAGTTGACTTTTTACAGTTTGTCATGCTCACCTTATACATTGCATCTCCATTGTTCAAAGTTTTATTTATTCCCTTTACATATTACAGTGCTTCAAACGACACTTATTTTTTTTGTTTGTCACATCTACATTATAGGTTTATTTGTTTTTTTCTCACACTACATGTAAATTCCCTTGTTACACTTACCTCTTTTTATGTAGTGGCAGTACATGAAAAGAAGGTCACTTACTTCACTAATAATTAATTTTCATTACATGCATTTTATCACAACATTGTAATTCCACAATAATTACAAATTATTTTGGACAATGAAATAGTACCATGCAAAAAAAATCTTTCATCGTTCTGTTTTTGAAATATTCCAGTTGTAGTAGCACCTGATCCTGACTATTTGTTTACCTTACCCGGACTGACTGTTTCAATTTATGAGATGAATTACATTTCATCGTATAGTTTTATTTTTGCATTTTTAATTTTAGCCCCCCAAAAAGTCGTGAACCGTTCAAAATTATGCCCCAAGGTTTCACGCCACTCCTGTCTTGCGAGACATGTCATTTTCACCTTGAATTGGCCTACCAATTCTTTTATGTTAAATCTTATGTGACTTCCAAGCGCGCTCCTTTCGTAGATCAGTGCGATTTTACTGAGGAGCGGGGCGGACTTATATTGTACGCAATGTGGGTTCGTCCACTACTCCCTCCCCCCTAGGGCCGACGTCTTAAACTGAAGCCATAATACTTGTACTGTTTGTACAAGAATAAGGGCTACAACCTTTTTATGGGCATGCCAGTGGCATCTCTTTTTTTTGTAGTCCTGTGCCTTATGCACAAATTTTCATTTTCAATTTTTAACAACATACATTATTTTTAGAACATATTAGTTTAGTTAGTTTTTCTTTTATTTTTTTAAATATATACTATTTGTGTTTTGTGTTTTATAAAAATATATTTTTGCTTGCAATTATGCCATTTTGATCTCAAAAAGGATCAATTTAAAGAGAAGTTATCAAATACTAAGCTAAAAGGTGATCACAAATAAATAAATAATATACTTCTCTCAATTTTTGCCCATGACAAAAATAAAATAAATAAACAGCTGGTACCAGCGCCACAACAAAAAAAATTGAATAAAGGATCCAATAGTAATCAAATATTTTGTGGCAATTTTTGAACTTTTAAGGAGCTCCCTGTCATGATAATTATAAAGATAGATATGGCCATTGTTTTTATTTACATATGCTGCAAGCAAATAGCATATTCAATCATTTTTGTAGTACTTATATATATACTTGTATGTTTTTGATATGTGTTTTTATATATATTTTGGTAGACGACACATTCAGTATCCTCAAAATTATGACAACAATAGTAAAATAAAAAAAAAAAAAAAAAAAAAAATAAAAAAAAAACTTTAATACAAGTATAAAGTTTTTTTTTGTGGTGGCTGGGGTGAGTTATGTAGCGGAGATTATCGCTACATATCTTTTCCTCTTCATAAAAGCAATAATTATTTCCCTTTAATAAATTCTTTGGTTTATTGTAAGTTCCCTTTTCACTAATAAACCCAGTAGTTTAAATTAATTCTACATTTAATAGTTAAGTTCTAACTTTCATACTCCCACTAATAGAAGTAAAACTTTTCATCTTTTGGAGCTCTCTGTATAAAATAATAATACATCTTCCTTTCTCACAAATATTCTGTTGTGTCTGTAGAAAAACATCTGCCCATAGAAACCGCACTTATTAACAAAAGAAAGAAAGCTCTGGGCTTAGTTCATCATAATCTCTTATCCGTTACATTTTTATTAACATCTGTCTTACACACCCTGTTTTCATTCTCACAATTAATGCTTAAACCTAGAAATACTTTTATCTCTGTTTATCCTGACTCTGCCTTCTTTCTGTTCAATTGCGCATCTGGATAATATAATTGTGGTCAGCAAAACTTCAATTTAAGTAACGGCCTGCTTTGCCCTTGTCTACTTCCCAAGCTTAAAATATTCCTTTAACCCTATAAATTATTCGCAGATGTGAAAATGACCCTTGGGTTCCTAGAACGCAAAAGTTAGCTTCGCAAGGGTTTGCTCATACTGAACGTGTGGTTTATCAAATATCGCCAAAATTCTTTGTATAAAAAACTTCCGTTGCCTTTTGGCGAGAAGGGCTATGATGTTGTGGCACTCCACTGATTGCCATCGTATCGACTACATGTAGGGCACTGAGCTCTCTCAGAATCACCTCCCCTTATGGGGAGTTTGCTTTGTCGTACCGCAAGTTAAATAAATGTGTCCTAAAATGTAACTCGCTTTTCGGAGTTTTTTTTGTGTGTGCTTCTCTTGGTAAATCACCTGGGCCTATGAATTAACACCTCTACAAGGAGGTTAATAAATTAATTTCAAGCAAAATTTATTATTTTATCTGCAGATCTTCAGATATTTTTATAAAAGCTAACAGTAATAAACATAACAAACATTCCATGATAAACAGCATTTTTACATTAAAAAGCAAGATTAAAATAAAATATGAATTCGACTTAAAATTGAGTGCCAATGTTGTACTGAATTATCAGTCTCGGATTGGAGAGTACTTGTTATAATCAGTCCTGAACAAATTAAAATGAATCATTTGTTAGAGCGATAATGGAGTTTGACATACCACAATTAGTATCCATGTCATATATTGAATATACTGAAATACATTATTGTAATTATTTGTCCAAAGGAGAAATTGTATAATGTAAAATGAATGTATAGTACGTAATGAATTTGTAGCTAAGATTATGATTAAATCAAGTATTATATTGTAGTGGTAAGATTAAATAGAAATTACGTTAATTATAACTATAGAATTTATTAATACATTTGTTTATGTGGATGGAATATATTCCTTAAATGCAGGATAATGTTAGTTGAGCTACAAATGATGTATTTATTGAATGATGTTTCTTAAAAAAAATATGCATGCTTATTTTAAGTTAAAATAACAATAAACAAATTATTAAATAATATTTGAGAAAATACTGAAGCTCGATGTACAGTTCTCTGACCTACATTTTTATATCTTAAATATCAATACTTGAAATATTTAAGTAACATTTTCATCGCCTTTTAGAACTTTATTATTTATTAAAACTCGAGTAACGTTAAATATCCCAAACGTACTTGATACAATAAATTGATTATAAGAAGAATAAAATTAGTTAAGTTAAAACGATGCATTGAAATAATACTACTTGATAAAATGATGCAAGATATTTTTAATTTAAAACATAATTAGCCAAAAAAAAATTTTAAAGTTCAAAATTTTGATGTGCAGTTCTTTGGCATATTTATATACCGAAAAGTTTAATACTGTTTAAAACTTATTATACACTGTTATTCCACAGAAAACTGCGAATAAATGTATTTTCTAAAAATTAAATGATAAAAATTAAGTAATAAAAATTATTTATGAAGTTTCTAAATATAAAGTAATAAAAAATGAGAATTGTTTTTTAATCCAACATATAAACACATCTTGCAAGAATTTGATAAACCCTTTCATAGTTTTTGGCTTTATTTTACACAAAGCTACTTTTGATTTGAAGTAGTATGGAAATTCATTTAATAATCGACAATTTCTCAACTATTGTTTTTCCATGACTTTACAGCAGTTTTTAGAGAGATAATTTTTCGGTAATTTCGCTAAAACCATTGTTTCGAAATTGCTATTACTGAATTTCTTGATTTTTTTTTTTTTTACCACATTATCAAATTTTATATTACTATTATCATATTCTACACGTACTATATTTCCAAAATGATAAAAATTGTTGCTTTTTAAGCATGTTTACATGTATATGCAAAAATTTTAGCAAAAATTCGTTTAACATTCAGTATTAAAATAGCATTTTTAAGACGATTTATATAAATATGTTATCGGTTGTTCTTTATATTAAACTTTAAGGCAATTTTTAAAAATATTTTCCAGTTTTTACCCCTGTAGGTGCAAAGTAGTTCCGTTTTAGGAAAATCAAATTAATTTATTAAGCTATTATAATTTTCATATTTTATTTTATATCAAAAATACAATTCCAACTGCTATCTTTTTTTTAAAATTTTTATACTGATGTAATAAATCACAATAAAAAAATATAATTCTGCTTTGACGAACTTATTAGTAGAAGATTATGATTACATTACATATATACGCAAATAATCTTTACAAGGATAGTGATATACTATAACGTTGAATTATCTTCTATCGAAATTTTTAGGCAATGTTCATTGATCCAGTATAAATTCCACTCATATTTCTCATACTACATCGTTTTCGATTTCCGTAGAAGCTAATAAAATATATTCCTATTTATCAGCATAAAGACTAATCATATTTTTTTTTCTCCGACATGTTATATCACGCAGTTAAATACTCTATATACTTTAGCAACACAGCGAATGATTAGCAATAAACATCAACATATTTTGATTTATTCGCCGTATTTATGTCACACTGGTATATCGCACTGTTAATTTTTCTTTCTATTTCAGACTCAAAGCGAATGATTAGCGATTAACGTCAAAACTGAGTCATTCTTATTCATTGCTTTTATTTATTAGCATGTAGACTGATCAAATTCATTTTCCCTCTGAAATAAATTATTGCACTCTTAGACGTTCATTCTATGTCTGATTCACAGCGAATGATTAGCGATAAACGTCATCATTGACTAGCTTCGATTATTTTATGTGCTGTTTGTGACATAAAGGATAAATGGTGGTTTGCAGCAAAAATAGTTTGTTAACTTGGGCTTTTAAAGCACTACTAATGGTAATTAACAAATAATAGTTTTTAGGATAATAATCATTTCTCATATTACTTGTAATTTTTTAGAAGTTAGAGCATTTTTTAAAATATGTAGACTTTTAATTATTCATAATTAAATGTATATTAATCTTTACAAGTATTGTGATAAAGTATATTATTTAATAGTCTTCTATAGAATTTATTATGTAATATCCATTGATCTAATAATATTTACACTCCTGTTTCGCATATAACATTGTTTTCGTTTCTAACAGAACGTAACAAAATACATTCCTATTTATCAGCATAAAGACTAATCATATTTTTTTTCTCCGACATGTTATATCACGCAGTTAAATACTCTATATACTTTAGCAACACAGCGAATGATTAACAATAAACATCAACATATTTTGATTCATTCTCCGTACTTATGTCACACTGGTATATCGCACTGTTAATTTTTCTTTCTATTTCAGACTCAAAGCGAATGATTAGCGATTAACGTCAAAACTGAGTCATTCTTTTTCATTGCTTTTATTTATTAGCATGTAGACTGATCAAATTCTTTTTCACTCTGAAATAAATTATTGCACGATTAGACGTTCATTCTTTGTCTGATTCACAGCGAATGATTAACGATAAACGTCATCATTGACTAGCTTCGATTATTTTATGTGCTGCTGGTGACATAAAAGATAAATGGTGGTTTGCAGCAAAAATACTTTGTTAACTTGGGTTTTTGAAGCTTTACTAATGATAATTAACAAATAATAGTTTTTAGAATAATAATTATCTCTTATACTACTTGTAATTTTTTAGAAGTTAGAATATTTTTTTAATATAGGTTGATATTTAATTATTCGTAATTATACGTATATTAATCTTTGCAAGTTTCGTGATAAACTATGTTATTGAATAGTATTCTATAGAATATATTATGTAATGTCCACTAATCTAATAAAATTTACACTCCTGTTTCGCATGTAACATTGTTTTCGATTTTCGTAGAACCTAACAAAATACATTTCTATTTATCAGCATGAAGATTAAGGCAAATTATATTTTGAATCATTTTCATTCTTATTAACATGCAAACTTGTAAAGTTTTTTCTTTCATTCATCATGATATGTCACACCGTTATAGGCTCTTTCTATTTACGCCCCAAAGCGAATGATTAGCGATTAACATCAAAACTGACTCATTTCTATTTATTTTCTATATTTATTAGAATGTATACTGGCTAGATTCTTTTTTTTCTCTCCAAAATAAATTTTTGCTCTACTAAACAATCATTCTAGCTCAGTTTCGCAGCGAAAGATTAGCTATAAACATCAACATTGACTAGTTTCCGCAATTTTATATCCTCCTTGTGACATAAAGTATGAATGAGGATTTACAGCAAAAATTATTTGTTACGTTAGACATATGGGAAGATAATACTTGAAATCAACAATTGACAGTTTTTTGAATGATAATTATTGTTCAGCTTGTTTGTAAATGCTTAGAAATTTAAAAAAGAAATGTTTTAATGTGAGCATTAATTTAAGAATTCGTTATTAAATAAATGTTAATAATCTATACAGTTACCATTGTAAACTATCTTACTAGATCATATTCTGTAGAATATGTCATACAAAACCTACTGCTCTAATATAAATTCCACTCCTGTTTCGCATATTACATTGTTTTCGATTTCCCCAGAAAAAAATGCATGCTTATTTATCGGCATGTAGACTCGTCAAATTATTTTTCTCCGGACATGTTATATTGCTCAGTTAAATGCTCTATATATTTATTCATCACAAAGAATGATTAACAGTAAACGTCAACACATTTTGACACATTTTCTATGCTTTATAGCATATAAACTTGTTAAGGCCTTTTTTTTCCTGCGTCGTGGTTTTTCACACTGTTATACACTCTTTCTTTTTGAGCTTCAATGCAAATGATTAGCGATAAACGTGAAAACTGTCTGATCCCTATTCGATTTCTATATTTTTTAGCATGTAGATTTTTTCATGTTATTTTTTTATTATTTGTAGCGTGTTAGTTTTTCTTACCAAATGAATTATCGTACTACTGAACGCTCATTTTATTTCAATTTCACAGCAAATGATTAGCGTCAATTTCAATATTGATCAGTTTTGATTATTTTACGTGCTCTTTGAGACATGACAATTAAATTGTGTTTTATGTTATTTATTTTTTTTAGCAAAAATCATTTGTTATCTTCAATATATCGAAATAATAGGGTAAATCAATGTTGGAATTTTTAGAATGATATTTTTTGCTTCTCTTAGTTATCGTTGTTAGATGTTAAAAGAATGTTTAATTAAAATACCTCTTTAGCAGACAGGAAATTCTAATAATTTTAATGGAGGCTTTTAATTGTAATTTTTATGAAATAAAGAGAAAAATTAGGAAAGTATGGGAATATAATTATAATTTATAAATTTCCCAGAATTTATACAATTTTCAAAATGCATGATAGAGAAGGATTTATCCCGAGGGGCTTACTTTTGGTAATTTAGGCTATTCATCGATATCTAATATTTCGTGATTTAAAAATATTTTATTCTTTTCTTTAAATGCTATAAATCTATTAATTAAACCCTTGAATTTGGAAAGTCCATTTTTTAAATTAAGTAATTATTCTATTTGGGAAAGGCGAAGTTAAAAAAAATGAAATAAAAAACACTCAAAAATCATGTATTATTTAAATTCTTCGTTGTTAAGTTATCTAACGTCTCGTTAAATCATCCCGCGGGTGATTAGAATCAAGTTTTAACACATTTTCGTAGTTTTGAAATTGCACCTCTAAAAATGTTTTCACATTTTGCCAAATTCGATTTAAATAATGAATCTGGAGATGTAAATGGAAAGTAAACTAAGAGAAGCGTTTTGCTTGTGTGTTTTTTCCCGACTGTGTCTATATAATCCGTTTTCGCAAGCATTGATTACTAACTACAAATAGGGCAATAAACCAATACATTTTTATGGTTATTTTTATATTTATCTTCTTTCGGTATTCGTTAAAAGCCTATACTTAGTAATAAAAAAATATTTTTTTAATGCTTAAAATTTATTAATTAAAATCTTATATATGGGAAGACCATTTTTTCTATTAAAGGAGAAAAAGAGAGAAGAAGCATTTTCATTAGAGAGAAGCAAAGTTTAAGAAAAATCAATGAAATAAAAAACAAACAAAAACCATCGTATAATTTAAATTCTTCGTTGCTAAATTATCTGACATCCCCTTAAATATGGTAAATGCACCAATAGTGGGCCACTTAAGGACATTTATCTAATTATTATTAAAGTATTAGTGAATTTAAAAAAAATATATTTTTTTTATCCTAGTCCTTACCTTTATGTATAAGGACTAACATTCAAAATTTTAAAACATATTCTCTAAAAAAAAGGAAAAATAAAAAATGTTACCTTCCTCTATGCTCCAGCAGTGGGGCATAGTAACTTTCTGATGCTCCAGTAGGGCGTCCCTCGAAGTGGGCCACTCCATTCTTGAGTTTAATACATACGGTACAGATGTTATATTTTTTTTTACATTTCTACACTTAAATATACACAATAATGAAATCATATTTAGAAGTTTTGATGATTACGTAAAATAATTTTAGCTTCTCTTTTGTTTTTTCGTATAGTTTGTAAAAACGCCATTCCAGCTCAAAAACTATGAGAATACTCAAGTTGTCCCTTCGCCTGATAACATATAAGGGTTCCAGCCAATCAGCAATTAGTTTGTTATCTGACAGGGCTGACTGGAAAACTTGTTTTTCAACTTTCAAAACTGGTGGTCCACTATTGGTACACTTACCCTAATACAGTGGGTGATTTCTATGAAGTTTTAGCACTTTTTCGTTATTTTAAATTTGCACCTATAACCAATGATTGATATTTTGGCAAGAGCGATTGAATTAATGTATCTGGAAATGTGACTGCAAAGTATATTAAGAAAAGAGTTTTCTTTCTGTGCTTTTTTTTCCGTTTGATATTGTCCATTTTTTCAAGCATTTTAAAAACAAAATAGGTCACGATACCAATGCATTTTTATGATGTAGGATTATTTTTGTATTGTTCTTCTGAAGCATTAGATTCGAAATTCGTCGGTATCCAATAATTTGTAATTTAAAAAAATCTTCTTTTCTAAATGCTTAAAATTTATTTATTAAAATCTTATATATGGGAAATCCATTATTTCTATTAAAGAATTTTTCCATTAGGGAGACGCAACGTTTAATAAAAATGAATGAAATAAAAACCGAACAAAAACCTTAGTATAATTTAAATTCTTCTTTGCTAAGTTTTCTACCATCACCTTAAATCATCTAGTCAGTGATTTTAACACTTTTTTGTAGTTTTGAAATTGGCCATATAACCAATGATTGGCACATTTTGAAACGCAATTTAAGGTTTCGTCTAAAAATCAATTTCCATGAAATTTTACATTTTTTATAACTTCATAGTGTTACAGAAGGAACATTTCTGTTTCTAAACCTGTTTTTATTTTTTCTGTCCGGCTATTAGAAATGAAATTAAAGCTCTTTAAAAAGCAGACGACGTTAATGTAAATCGAAGTTGAAAACTTCGGAAAACGTAAACGAGTTTTATTCTAACTAAAGATATTACTTTCTTAAAATCATAAATTTTTGTATAGCTTTTTCATAATGTCTAGAGAGTAAAAAAAATTAACTCTGATTTATTTGTTGATATAGTGCTATTTTTATGAAGAATTAAATATAAAACTACTGAAATTGTCTATGTAACTGTGTATAACCAACTATATGTTCTCTAGATTTCCGTATATTGACTAGTTTTTAGTTCAATATACTCAAGAGTGTCTAATATGCATATGTTGAAAAAAAATTTGTGTTATATTCAGTTTTTGTTTTATTAGAGCCTGAGCCGTTTTTAAAAAAACAAATGCTAAAAAATGACCAAAATTCTTCAGAATTTTAAAAAGTTGCATAGGTCATATGTATATATATATGTGGGATTAAAGAATAAAGTATTCAGCAATAAAAGATAATAAACTCAATGATTTAATGAACGTGATATCCCAATTGAGACTCATGTGATGATGCGTGGAAAGAACGACATGTTCTATAGATTTCAGCGATGGCGAGTTTGATGGACTTTTAATGCAAAGCTCAGGGAAGCTTATTTATACTGAATATTATTCAGTTCTACTGTTATTTTTTAATGTTACGTATATATTTTATGTCTATTAAACATTTTTATATCTTCAAGAATATTAGTTTTGCTTAAATCATAAGTTAATCACTCAGTATCCCATATATATATATATATATATATATATATAATTTTCTGTATTCTGTATTATATGACACTGAAAAATATCAAATAACGGGTGAAAAGTAATGCTTTAAAAGAAAGTATTTGAACGTAGTCAGATATTTTATATAAAGCATCTGGAAATGTAAATGCAAAATAAATCAAGAAAAGCGTTTTGTTTGTGTATGTTTTAACCCGGATATTCATCGTCTATTTTCGCAAATATTTTAATGAAAAACCACAAATAGATTAAGATACCAATGCCTTTTTCTGATATGTGATTTTTTTTTAATTTTCAATTCTAAAGTTTAAGATATGAGTAAATTTTTAGTTTATCTATTTAGTCATGATATATTTTTTAGATCATTTTAGTTTTTTTATTAGTTTGAATTACTAGCCTATATTTTTTGTTTGCTTATGGAATATGCAAATAATGACCGTATCTCATATTGAATTTTATTTAAAATCTGTAAATTTACAAAATTGTTTATTCTATTAATTATAGTTTCGATCCTGGCATAAACCTAAAAATACATCTTCCATTTCTTTTTCGTATTTATTAGCATGTAGCCTCTTCGAATACTTTTTTTCGTTTGAAATGAAATATTGCACAGTTAGATGCTCTTTCTATTTCCACCCCACGGCGAATGATTAGCGATAAACGTCAACATTGAGTTATTTTCATTCATTTTTGTGCTCTTGGTGACATAAAGAAGAAATTATGGATTTGAGTAAAAATCACTTACAATAA
This sequence comes from Maratus speculifer, assembly GCA_964019185.1. Classification (NCBI taxonomy): domain Eukaryota; kingdom Metazoa; phylum Arthropoda; class Arachnida; order Araneae; family Salticidae; genus Maratus; species Maratus speculifer. Next base: position 157,419,040 of record OZ025289.1, read on the forward strand.
CTTGCACATTTGTTTCGATAATATTAGAAATCAGCTGTGACATTTATTTAGAATGACAATTTTTGCTTATCTGAACAATACAATGTTTGAAATAAAAGGATGATTTATAAAATACACAGTTATATAATATAATAATAATAATCATAACACTAACAACAACAACAAGAACAACAACAACAACAACAACAACAATAATAATAATAATAATAATAATAATATATAATATATATATATATATATATATATATATATATATATATATATATATATATTAATTTTATATTGAATTCAATGGTTTATATATAGTTTTGCAATTATTGGTTACATATATATACTTACATATATATATATATATATATATATATATATATATATATATATATATTATGTACGCTTTATAAGACATAATATAATTAAAAACCAAAGATTTTTGTTCTTTATAGTTAATATGTATAATCACAACTATATGTTCATATATTTTCAATTATTCCAGGCATTAATACAGTTAAAAATGGCGTCATTTGTATATGCCTTTATTTTTATTTTATTTTATTTTATTTATTTATTTTTTTTACTTTTGACGTGAATGTATTTGAATTTTTAAATGTTCCGTATTTTTAAATGCTTTTTACGATGAATGTGTTTTACGAAATAGTACTAGAATTATTAATTTTAATTAAAACAGTACAAAGTACTAGTCTTAGAGATTGAAAATATAAATAAATTTATTATAAAACATCTGAAATTTCATTTTATTTATATGCACTAAATTTAAAAAATCTAAAAATAATTTTTAAGACTTTTAAAAGGCATATATAAAAGACAACATTTTGAACTGATTAAATACTTTGAATAATTGGTAAATATATGAATCTTCATTAAATGAAAATTTTCTCTTTAACACTTCAACTTTCTTAACATTATTTCTGTCATACGATAGACGATTACGAAAGATAAATATGTTTAAACTTAAATTAATATAAATAAATGTTTCATGTTTTGTTCCCAACATTTCTCTATAACGAAATTTAAACTTTATCAATACATAAATGGAAAAAACAATAAAACGAAAACAGAAATTTAACACTTATTACAGATTATCGTTTAATAAACTGTAATTATCTAAATAAAAAAGATTATCAATCTTTGGCAATTTCTTGAAATATTAATTCCTAATACGAGACCAATACGAAAGTATTCATTCCAATAATTTTTTTACTTTTAACTGAATGTATAATTGCTAATTTATAAAAATGATTCTTCATAAAAAATACACAAATGACAAATTAAATGCTAAAATATTTTACAATTTTAATAAAATAAAACTTACATATGGTTTTTACCCGTATTCTGAAACCCGAAAAGACCAGTTGCAATTCTTTGAATTTATATAAAACGTTAAATAATATGGCCATGTGTCTTCAATGATCATCAACATTTTTTCCAGTCCAAACGTTTCATGTGTAAACAGTTTTTAGTTTTACTTAGTACAAATACGTATTTACTATACTTAGTAATTAGTTGGAATAAGAAATTACAGATAGTTTTAAATAAAAGAGTTTTATTTAGCGTCATTTCCATTTCAGATAAGTCGCTGTCTAGCTTGAAAAAAAAAATAAATTCCACGTATCATTTAAACTTTGTAAAGACATAAATAAAATTTTATCTCTAAAATGTTCACTTCTTAGTTACTGTATATGTGAATCTCTTTTAAGATACAAATAAGATTAAAAAAAGACTTGCTTAATATTCAAAACTCATGAACTATAACCACCCATTTTTGTGGTCTATCTACATTCTTGAAAATTTTACAACTGTAGTTGTATGAGTTGAATTTATAAAAATATAATTAATTTTTGTCAAAAGAAATTATAAAATTTGTAGAAAGGTAGAGTTAGAGATTTGTTCATTCCTGTTTGTAATACACTGCTCAAAACAATTAAAGGATATTGCAGTTTTAGGTGGATTTTGTATCTTGGAAACTTTTTAGCTGATTGATGCATGGTCGACAGACATAGTAGGTTATATGAGAATAAATTACACATGTTTGGCTTAAAAAATGCATTTTATTGCGGATTTGTGTACAAAAGGAAAAAAACACAATTTGTGCATATGAGAAAAAAAGAATAAGAAAAGGTGTTTTCTTCAAAGAAAATCATTTTCAGTACAGGGAGTATGGTTTCCACGGGCGGCCAGCAACGTTGAACACCTTTGAGGCATGGACTCAATGAGGCTATTAATGACGAGTTGGGATATTCTGCCCCACTATTCCAGAAGAGCTCTTTTCAGTTCTTGGAGAGTTTGTAGGGGTTGTTGGCGGCCAGAAACTCGTCTTCCTAGAGCGTCCCAAACGTGCTCGATTGGATTAATGTCTGGAGAACACGCTGGCCATTCCATTCGAACGATTCCTTCCTCGAAAAGGAAATCCTCCACCAGGTTTGCACGATGTGGCCTGCAGTTATCGTTTATTAAAATGAAGTTACTCCCATTGCTGCAGCGTAAGGGACTACAATAGGTCTGAGGATCTCATCCCTATATCGGCGACCAGTCAGAGCTCCATCTCGAATGATGTAGAGGTCAGTGCGCCCATCAATGGAGATGCCACCATACACAAACACTCCTCCACCGCCAAATCAGACACTTTCGTGCACGAACGCAGGATTATTCCTACTGCCACGGTCCCTCTAGCTGAAAATACGCTTATTATCCGGATGCACAGAAAAACGGGACTCGTCAGAAAACAGAATATTGCTCCATTCATTTCTCCTCCAGTTGACATGCTCGGTTGCCCACTCCCTGCGGTCGCAACGATGCCTTGATGTTAATCTAACACTTACCATCTGTCTGCGAGCATACAGACCTACAGATGGAGCCGGTTTCGGACAGTCTGAGTTGAAATCGTGGTGCCAGTAGCCGAGCGAAGCTGTTGTTGGAGAAGAGTAGCGTTCATGTTTCGGTGTCTCCGAGCTGTTAACGCTAAATACCGATCTTCATTGGGAGTTGTTGCCCGTCTACGACCTTGCCCTGTCTTCGGCCTGCACATCCACTCTCCAAAAAACGGATCCAGATCCTGGAAATGACACTTTGTGACACTCCAATGGCTTGCGCTTCTTCGGCTTGAGTTTGGCCCCCTTCAAACCTACCAACAATTCTCCAAGCTTCTGAATCTGTCAAATGACTTCGCTGAGACGTACTCATCGAAACAAAGCAATCACTGAATGCCGATCATCCTAGTCTTCATTCTCTTTTATCCAGTTGAAAGTCAAATTTCATTCGCTGCCGCTGAAGCGACGTTTTTGACGTCGAACTCAAAATTTGCATACTCCACAGTTTGAAAACCAGAAAAATTTGCATTTGTGATTCTCTTCTTCTATTTTCGGCAAAAAAAATTCGTTTATATCTTTATTTTATATAAACTTCAAATATCCTTTAATTGTTTTGAGAAGTGTATTTCTTAATGAGATCTATAACAATTTGAATTTTTGAAATCAGACTGTTAAAACATATTTTTTATTAATTAATATCCATTTAATTTAAATGCTGTCATCAATGAAATCAAGTATTTTAAAAAGTTGACGCTACCATTAGTGCAAAATTAAGATTGATAAAAAAAAAAATATGGTCCCACCAGAAGTTCTTGTCTCTCTTGTCAAAATTCAATTTATTGATCAAATTTTTTTTTATATCAGACTACCTGAAAAGTAATAAGCTTTATACTTTTTTCCCCTGTATACCTCATGAAGGTCCCTTTGTAAAGATGTGGACATTATACGGCGAATAGACCCAGAAAAATGAAGTCTGTCAGTTTAAGAGTGTGTTTTACAAAGAAGTTTAATGTAGGGGAAAGTCGGATAAAACCGGGACCTTAATGTTTTTTTTTTTTTTAATATTGTGCACTATGTAAACAAAACATTCAAAATATGTATTAAAATAATAAAATGATTCCTTAGGAAGAAAAAGTATTCATTCAGTCACGAACAACAGAAATAGAGATCATAACAACACATTTTTTAGAAGTGTGCACTGTCCCGGTTCTGTCCGAACAGGTCGGATAACACATTTATTGTGATAAAATAAAAAATGAATTAAGTTATGCTTAAAGAGTTAAAATTTTTAGACACAAAAATCCCAAATGAAGATTCGATTCTGTTCATTTGCATTGCTGCATGCTTCATGTGTCTATTCTCTGCAATGAAGGCACTATATCTCACTTCCCTTATGTTTAGATTGTTCATGTAAGCCGTTGCAAAAATACATTCTTCACTTTTATCTACCTCCTCGTTTGATATCAAGGAGTTTTTTCTTTAGGACTTTTCTTTTTCACATCGGTTTTTCTACTTTTCTTTTCTGCCATTATGGAAAGCTTGACTTCAGGGTTAAGTTCTTCTTCTCTTGTTTTTCCATCTTTTCTTTACCTTCTTGTTCGAGTTCTAATTTTTAAGGGTTTGAAATAAAGATAGATGTTGCAATAAAAATGACTAAAAACAATCTTCTATGTCACAATTTAATTTAAATAGTATTTTTGTATAGATTTTAAATATTTATAGATCGTCAAACAATACATAAACAAGTTAATTTTATTTCAATAACGCAAATAAATGAGTTGTCCAATCCCGGAAACTTCCCTACTATGTCCGACCATCTGCATTCCGGTTTTGTCCGACCACGCCATTTTTTATAAAATGTTGCTCTAGCGTTGTTCAGATAACTCGTAGACACCAATACAAAACTTTAAAATAACGAGTAAATAATAGACTATTATACGTTATACTTACCTAATATAAATATTTTAGTATTTAGGATTGTTAACTTAATATTGCAGACGTCGAATTTTTAACATTTGCATGTGAAGTCTTTAAAAAATCACCACTGCGAAATAAGTTGGTTTACACGACTTCTGGTTACTGGGAGCTGGCATACCGCTCGACTAAAAGTAATTCTAAAAGTTTCGGCTAGATACCGCCGCAAATAAAGCCATAAAGCCTGGTTGCCTGTTTTATCCAACTACCCGGTTTTATCCAACTTTCCCCGACATTACGTTAGAAACATTAAAGTCTTCTGAAAACATTAGCCATAAATCAATAACATAAATCATATTTATTTGTCATAACCTTTAATATTTCAAATATAAATATGCTTGCTTCATTTAATTTACTCATTATATATTTCCTTAATGACTTGTCAGATCATTTAATGTTTCAAATAAGTTACATGTTATATCAACTATTTCCAAGCTTTTGGAAAAAACTGTAGATCAAAAGAAATAAACATTTTCTTCGTGAATATTTTGAAATTTGTTCACTTTAAAAAGAAATTAAGTACTTTTCTTTATGTTCATAATGTTTGAATTTATTTATTTGTTTATTCTCTTATCTAATCTAGGTTTCTCCTATTGACTCACTATCTCTCTTTTTTAAACTAAAAAGAAATCTTTTTAAACTAGAAAGGATTTAAAATGTATGCTCCAAATATAACAATACGTATCACTTTTCTATTTCAGACCTATATAAAATTAATAATATGAAAAAGTGACACAATATTTTTCTAATTAACACAAATAAATAAATAAATACAAATTCTTACAGGCGTTACCCATGGATATTTATACATAATATAAGCCAGATAAAAAAGTCGTGGAGGGTCCTGAAAAATAAGGTAAGCTCTGTTTTCTTACATTTTATTATATGATTTAAATCATTTTTAATATAACACAGTCACTTTTTATTAATCTCTAATACATTACACATTTGTTTTATGCTATATAATTTTCTTTTCTTATCCAGGCATGTGCAAAAGGAGCATATGACTTATTAGTGTCAATAAATATATTTTTTCTTTTTAATAAAAATTTTATTTTACATCTAAAACTACTAAAAAATACTACATATCTACTTCTAATTACTTTTTTAGAAATGCATATGATTATATTTAATACAATAATCAATATTTCTTCAAAGAAAATAGTCGGATTAATCTGAATATTTCCTATTTCGATCTTCTACATTCGTTGCCATGACAACCCGATGCCGTTTTTAGAAGAAGATGAAATTCTTATGCTTAAATAGACATCGATATCATTAGCTATAAATAGCAAAATTCTAACCGTGAGCAGTGACAATATTTACGCAGTTGTAAAAAATAGAAAATATATTTCAGTTACATCATATGAGATACGCTATTTTTTGACTTTTAAAATTAATCTATGACATCTTCTAAAATAAGAAACTACTAACTTTTAGAAATTGTCTGTTTGCTTGTTTTGTGAATGAAAATAACGTATATCATACAATATTTGGAGATAGTATTAAAGAAAAACAGTATGAATGCTTATTTCAAATTTAGTAGAGCAGGTCATTGTCACATGTTCTGTAAGAAAACATTACTTATAAAAGTTAAACATTTTCTGCTTTGTTGTTTATAATGTTAAAGGAATGGGATGACTGAAAAAATTGTGTAGATACCTCGGATAGAAATTACCGGTTAAAGAAAATATCTTTTTGTTTTTGTACTTCTCCAACGAATTTCCAATCAATTAACGAATGTTTCATTAAATATATGAACTAATATAATACAGTCATATTGCAAATTTTTTCCATGTTTTCAAAAGTTTTTAAATGTAACTTTCTATTCCAATCACTGAGAAATCCCGAAAATTCATTGTAATATTCTTAGTAGTATTCGAATCACTGCCGTAAGTTCAATATGTGCAAAGTAAAAAAAAAAACTGTTTATTCTGAAAATTCCAATGTAGTAAAATAGTATGAAAATACTTTTATAAGAAATAAACTTTCTTTTTTGTTAATTCTGGGCTGCGATGAAACGATTTCCAGAAAGAAAAAATAACTAGGATATATATAGTTCGGATACTAATTCAAGTAATGATAATTTGGACATATCTTGCATGCAAAATAAAACTCATTTTTTAGACTATGAAGAAGTTGAAGATGAAATTGAAGTATGAGATATTGAAGAAAGTGAAGAAGATGAATATGTAAGTGTAGATTCAGGGAGTGAATTTGAAATTACCCAAAAGTGCAACAAACGCAGAAAGCTATTGTCGAAAGAAATCGAAAAAAAAGACTGAAGATAGACATTTTTCTCGACAGCACGAAATGGGAAAAATTGGGGAATAGTTGTGTTGGTATTCCCATCACATATTATATTCAAGGATATTCAGACCCAACTGGTTATGCTAAGGCAAAAATTATGCTTGATATTGTCAGCAGTACATTTAGACATAATTGATAATCGAATAATGTATCACACAAAAACTTGCACCGAGCTTGAGGCCAGAAATATTTTACAGAAGGACGATTGGAAAATTACTGTTGAAGAATTATGAGTAAAGAGGAGAGTTGTCATGAAGAATTTGTAGTTATTTTGTATGCTCGAGGAGCCCACAAAGATGGATTATCTTATTTGTAGTAAAAAAAGAGGGGGGATTTTTTTCACGAAACTATGAGAAGAAAGAGATTTTAAGGAATTTCGGCAAAAAAGCTAGAGGAGTGTTTGTTAACAAACTCACAAATTTGGATTAGCTTCCGAAATTTGAAAGTCCTTTATTGATAACAGATAAACTTGTTACACCCAGATCAGAATATAAGCCTGGATGAACAACTGTTTCTCACAATGTCAAGGTGCAGATTTCTGAAATATACGCCCAAGAAACCGGAAAATTTCGAAATTAAGTTTTAGTTAACTATAGAAGTACGAAGTAAATATCTTACAAATGGATTTCTCTGTTTAGGCAAACATGAACTTAGATGAACATGAGTACCTTTGATTTTGAAAATTGTAGTTTTGAAACTTGTAAAATCTATGTAAATTGTGGGAGAAATTTTACGACGAATAATTTGTTTACAAATATACAACTCGCAAAGAAGTTATTGGCTAAAAAAAAAGTCTTGTCGGAATTATGCAAACAATCAAAGAGAATTGCCTAAAATAGCTAAAGATAGAAAAGATAACAAGACCCTTTTCTCCACAAAACTCTACAAATCAAATAATATTGTTTTAACAGTTTACAAAAGTAAGCCTCGTAAAAAAGTACTATTTCTTAGCTCGAAACATAAATCAGTAAATATTACTTTTAATCGAAAACACATTTCTGCACCTGTGTCGTTTTACAATGAGACTAAGTTTGGAGTATATGTAGTTGGCCAAATGACCGGCAAATATAGCGTAAAACCAGGATAACACACATGGCCTTTGCAGCTATTTTTTTATATTTTGGACTTGGGAGCAATTAATGCATGGATTTTACATAGAGAGACTTGTGATGAAACTACAACTAGATTTTTTTTAATTATCCGAAGAACTCTTCAGTGAATATAGGTACTGCAGAAAAAGGCCTCCTCCCCAAAACAAAAACGGAATCCAATGAATTTTACTCCATTTTTATAAAAGTACTTAAGAACGCAAATCTTACCAAATTCAATAGTGCAACAAAAAAGAACGATTTACACCCTCAATGTATGCAGCAATTATGTTTGTGTTAAGTGTTCATTTAAGATAATATATACTTGTAAATTATATGCCTCTTAATTATTTCATACGTATCAAATGTGCTATTCTACAAATGTAAATCGAAAAAGTTTTTGTTGGTTTTTTAATAATAATTAATGAATTATTAATTAAATATTATTTTGTTAAATTATATTCTTTTATTTACATTAACTAAATCAAAAGTTAAACTAAGATAAATTATATTCTTTTATTTACATTAACTAAGTCAAAACTTACAATGAAAGCCATGATAAAAAATCAATCAATTTGACGGGTGCGGTAAAAATTTGTATATATTTAACACCGATAGTTCTAGTGGTAAAGTGAAATTCGTAATGTATATTAATAATGTTACTAATTTAATGAATTAAGGATACATAAAATTAAAAAATATATTTTTAATAAATATTAATTTTTCTAAGTTGATGTTAATCATTTAATAAAATACAGCATGATATTAAAGAAATTAAACCTTATATTTATGATACACTAAAAAATAGAAAAGTCAACAGAACACCCATCTCCCCACCCCATTGTTTTTTCAAACGATTATGATAAACGTACGAAATTTGTGTGGGTTGTAATAATTTGGATCCGAGTTATACGTGTACGTGATTTTCATACTTTAATTTAACATATTTTAATTTTATTATAATCGCATTTTAATAAAATTTTATGGTCGTCAGTTAAAAAACTCTGCAATGTTCCCCTTAAAATTATGACACATATTTCGCGTGTATAAAATTTTAGCTTGCTGGAGGAGGGAACGAAATTACTCGGGTCCAAAAAGGTAAGACAGAAATGATGAGGGCCGAAACGTTCTGCTTCATTATATTTTACACTTAAAGCTGACTGACAAATTGTTATGCTTAGGGTGCTGAAAGGTAATAAAAAATTGTCTTTTTTCTATACTAGACAAATTTTACAATGAATCTTTGAGTTCGAAATACATACTTTAAAAGAAATCAAAACAAATGTTCCTTATTCTATAAATATATAGTATAACCACGAATAAAAATGTACTACAATCCCTTTTGTTTTCACCCATTCTTTTCAAAATCTTTATTTATATCTATAAATCTAAAAGAAATATGTAATTTCGAAATTTAAAGAAACGTTTATGCAAACAGTTTTTTGCAACCACTGATTTTATGAAACATTACCGAGTAGTTTTTATGATGTACTAATCAGTTTTTTTTCAAACAGGTATTATCAATCGTTAGCTTGTTATTAATTCTTAGTTAAACATTTACAGCTATGAAATTAAAATTAACAAAATTTCATTGTAAAACAATGCCTTAATGATTCAAAATAAAGGAAAAATGGTCAGCAGCGACGAATTTTTTTTATTTAACTGTGGTTTAATTTAAATCAAGATTGTGAAATTTCGGGCCAACATTTGGAGCCTCTTATTTCAACCTCGTTCCAAATATTGTAACTATACTTCGACAGGAGCTCCAAATATTGGTTCAAGATTTCATCATCTTACGATGGCAGCTATTTAGCACCAAAACATGATTCAAAGTAGGACAAAAACTTATGCGTACTTCTAAAATGGTCATTAAATTAATTTACATAAAATTAAAAATTCCCTTTTCTTTTATTTATTTATTTATTTATTTTTATTTATTTATTTTTTTTTGCATTTTTTTACTATTTAGATTATTGCAATAAAGTTGTTGTTTCTTGATTACTGATTAATGTTCCTTGATATTCTAATTCCTTATGGTATTTTTCCCGTCGTTGTATTTAACACTGATTGTTGAACGTAATGCTATGGTAAAATTTTAAACTTGCTTTTCTCGAAACTTCTCTTTAAAATTGGGTGACATTTTTTCTCAAAAACTATAGGGCCGATTTACTTTAATGTTTTTAAAGGGAAACAGTCGAAGCAGCAACAAAAAGTTACAAAATTGGCGCATGCGTATTTGAGCTCTGGTTTGTCGCCTGCTCAAAAATCAAGATTTAATTTAAACAACGCTTTAGTTTATATCAAATAAATTTCCCTCGATAGCAAGTTTTTCTGTTGTATGGTCAGTAGCATACGGTATTGCAGATTTTTCTATGTGAGTTCGAATCGCGCTCACACTTATTTTTAGAATACATAATTTTAAATAACAACAAAAAAATTATGGTTTGTTGACATAAATGTTTTTATTTATTTATTTATTTTATTTTTTTATTTTAATAATAATTATTATTATCATTTATTTTTCATTGCATATTTAAACATGCAAAATTTCGTAGTAAATAATTACTTATACGCGACAAAATGCACATCAAATTAATATTTTCTGTAAATTTCAATTATCATAAGCATTTTTTCAATTGCGGTTTGAAAATGATTGATGAAAATTTTCGTTCTAAAAAATAAGACCAATTGAACAGCATTGCAGCAATCTTTAATTCTGTTTTGATTTTCGAGAAGAAGGCAAACCAGAGCTTTAATACGCAAGCGCCAAGTTTGTAACTCTCAGTCGCTGCAACGAACTTCCTTTATTTAATAGAAATCTGTAACACAGTTACATCTAAAATGGTCATTAAATTAGTTTATTGTTTGATAAATGAAGTTCAGATTCTTTGCTTTCAATTTTACTCCTATTGTGCCATTTAATGAGATTGTATTTCATATGAATTTCAAGAAGAAACATTTCTGAATATCCAACGTGTCAGCAATTCCTACCGCTTAAATTCTATTTGTTTTCTGGAAAGTAATGTTTAATCACGCATGAACGAACAAATCAAATACATTTTTGTTCAACAAAAATTAAAGCATGAGTAAAACAGATAAATTGCATAGATGAAAAATTTCGAATATTTAAAATTTCAATCGATTTTCGTTTTTATTTGCATGTTTATTAAAGAATAACAAATTTGAATTTAATATTTTATTCCAATAGACATTTTTTTATTCAAGTATTACTAAATCATTTTGTTTGTAGGAATGTTTTGTAGTGCTTAATTTAACTTTCTAAAATTCTACGATTTCATCTATGTACTCTAGTACGGACTACTGAAATCGAAATTTTGGAATAAAAACAAAAATATCTTCTATTCCTTCGAAAACATATTTCTACAAATACATATTTACTATATCGCACAAAAATAAATTTTCTATTTCTGCAAAAATGTATTTTCTATTTACATTAAATACAACGGAGAACACATTATACCAGTAAATATAAATGACATATGTAAATACTCTGCGTTTGACTTCTACTGATTTTATAATCAATATTCTTGTGTATATTATCTTAACGCTGTTGTATTCGTTAAAGTTCAGAAAATATATTTTCCCTTTTGATGATAATAGTCGCCGACTATGTGGAAGTTAGAATTTAATTGTATGACTCAAAAATATTAGAAATTGTAAATATAGTAAGTATGTACAATTGTTTTTTACTTTTTCGAAAAAAAATTATTTCACATATTATATTAAAAGTAAAATCTGTTACTAAATTCCATTTAATATGTATAAATAAATAAATAAATAAATATATATATATATATATATATATATATATATAAGTGTTAAAAAAGTATTTTTAGCTACCTATGCTATACGTTAAAAAATATATAAAAAATACTATAAATAGGAAAAAATTCACAATGAACAGTTTATTCAAAATGAAAAGATACCATATTAAATGCGGTAATTTTTTATTAAATTCAATGATTCATATATTGTAATATAATTAATGGTTCTATATACATCTATCTATCTCTCTATATATTTATATATATGTATATATACAGTGGCGGTCAAAAGTTTCCGGCCAGCAAAAATTTGTCAATTGATTTGTAAGTATACCCATATGAAGAGGAATCTCAAAGCGATACTTATACATTTTCTTGACATATTAGTTAGGAAGTTACTTATAGAAGAACATGTAAATATCAATAAATTTAATTGACAAAATTAAGTATAAAAGAAAACGCATGTTCTTAAAAGTTCCCGGCCACCTTCACAAGTTCGTAAAAAAGTAGTATTGTAATAGAAAATTACAGTGATCAACAACATTTACAAATACTAGTTTATCGTATTACTATTTTATTAGCTTTAGTAATAAGTAATGCGGCGCAGCAACGTGACATTCATACAATTAACGGTTAAAGATCGTCTATGGTATATTTTTCCACATTTCTTGTAATTTTGGCGAAATTTCGGCTGAGTTGCAGTATTTATAGTTCGGCAGACTTTTGTTAATTTCTTTCAAAAGATTTTCTATTGGATTCATGTTGGGCGTTTGGGCTGACCATTACAAAAACGAAACCTATTGCTTATCGAGGCTTGCATACATTATTTATGTCGTTATCATGTTACGAAAAATAGTTGCGACCAAATTTTTTTCTCTAATAAGGTAAAAAATGGTCTTGCAAGATATCCTTACACATTGTATCATTCATCTGGCTGTGTATTTCAAATAACGGACCGACACTTTTTTTAAGAAAATATTCCCCACGGCATAACGTGCCCACCGCCATGCTTCATTATAGGAATAACATAGGTCGAATCATACTTTTTGTTGTTAGGTCATTGTATGTAGTGTCTGCCATCACTACCAAAAAAATTTCAAATTGGATTAATGGAAAAATAGAACTTTTGTCCAGTTTTCACTTGACCAAACTTTGTGTTCCTTGGAAAATGAAAGTAGGGTACGTCGGTATTTTTTTTTTTACCTCTAATTTTTTTTTAACACCGACTCTTCCATAAAGTTCTGTATCACGTCAGCCTCATAACACAATAGACTAACTTATTTCAGCAATATTTTCATTCCGTAAATCGTAGTAAATTGCAACGGAATTTTCATGCGGATTACCATTGGTTTTTATCCTGATAATTCTGTCCACAGGAATAGTAATTTTCTGGGGTCTCCCGGACCTCTGAAAGTCCTGAAAGCCATGACCATATTTGTATAATTTTTAAATATCATTTAAAGTCGATTTTACCGATTGATAACTTAGCCGCAATATCTCGAGAAGATTGGCCTTTTAGCGACAAACTAATCACTCATTTATGAACAACAATTGTTGAACTTTTCAAATTTGAATTCAAACTATGCTATACACGTTGATTCATTCATAAACACAACCAAAAAACACTTTACGGATAGAAAAGTTTTACATTGCTTATTTATAATTACGGAGGAAAGTTCTACTTATAAACATGTAATATGATCACGAAAGATTTGTCTTTCTAAAAGATTCTGTTACATTTGCTGAAAAAAAAATATTTAAATAACTTCGGACAAAAGTTTTCGTGCAAAAGAAATCCTTCTATATTGATTATATATAGAATTTTTGGGGAGAAATATGTAATTAGGTAAACCCGATTATGAATGGTTAGTCATTTTAAAATATTCTGCTAATATATTTTGATGGAACTTATTTTTTACACAATGTATGTATGTGGTGCATAGCAACAAAGAGTGATCTATGTACCGTAAAGTAAACCCATTTTCAATAAGGCTCCTGAAGTTAGACCTCAGCAATTGAACAACAAAAATTTTGATGAATTATGTAGTTTTTGAATGAGAACGAGAGCAGAAGCAATCCGGAGTTAGCTGTAGACAGACCGGTAAAAGAGTTACGCGAACAACTTGGTGCGAATAACGACTAGTCGGATCGTTCCCATTTAATTTAATAGGTAGACCGCCTATGTTCACCTTTTACTAATATGCAAATCATCCATCTGTATATGTTTCCACCTATGCATTTTAATCAAAAAAGATTATTGTTTCATAGTTTAACTGAATGACGACTCCTAGATAGCATTTAGCTAATTATATAAATTTGAAACACATCATCTCTAAATGAATGAAATGCACTTTTCTACATATTTTTCTACATATATATATATATAAGACTTTCATACTTACATTTTTAAGATATGAAATACATAAGATATATATATATACATATATTGCCTTAATTCAAAATTCAAATTGTGGCATGCTAATGGTTAATAGATTTATAACTTATCAAGTGAGCTATCAATCTAACATATCCATATTCATAATATATATATTTTTTCTTTTGTAAGTTTCTAAAATATGTTATTACTTCTCCTTTAGTTTATTAAGATAAATTTGTCATGATAATTTGTTATATATATATATATATATATATATATATATATATATATATATATATTTATTTATAATGAATGTTACATGCTTCTATAGTTATTTATATCCTTTTATCATAATAATTCATACAAACACTCGTAGATGGCGCCATCAAGTCTTTTTTTTTTAAATCTTCCATTTTGACAACTTCTGACGTCATTCTTTTAAAACTTTTTATAGTTTTAATAAAATTAAATTTCAATTAATTTGCAGAGCATGTTTTGTTTCATATTTTTTAATAATTCAATATTATTAATAATAGTTTTAAAAAAAATAATTATATATATATACAGTCGAGTCTCTATAAAACGAAATCCATCGTTCAGTCAAAAAATTCGTTACATACAAAAATTCATTGAATAGAGAGCGGCAAAAAAATTGTCATTTAATGTTTAAATTTTTAAATAGAATTGTTTTTGATGTGTTTAATTAAGTTTTTGAAATATTTAATTGGATTTTTATAGAATTTCAAACATTTTCGCCACTTCCTTTTTTTTTCAATGTCTTATTGTTTATTTAAAAAATTATTTACTTTATTAAAAAAAGTTATACTTATCCTAAAAGCGGTTTTATGCAGATGCAGTATTAGATAACACCAGCATAGATGACATTTAGTAACAATTCTTCGTTCAAATAACCTCTCACAACAAAAAATGCTCCGAGTCACTACAAACAACAAACATACACTCTAAACTCTAAAATTAACGAGAGTTAGTTTAGATAAATGAAAATCTGCTGAAAAAAACAACCTTTTTTGCAATTGCCTCCTTATTCCTTCCTTATTCCAAACCAAGAAACAAACAAATATTTTCAAGAGTCTTATATTTTAGGGTGCTTTGTGATTACCGCAAATAGGTCCAGTAGCAAGTAAATTTTCAATCTTTTCCAAGAACGCATGCTCATCTTGGCTAAAACAAAGTCAAGTGTAACCATGCAAAATAAGTGTATTTTTTATTGGGGGGGGGTGGAATGCGTTTTTTTGGACATACAAAATAAGTTACAGGAATTTAGCTATGGAATATAAACCAGAAACCAACGAAAAAAATTATTCTATAAATAATTTGAAGCGTTTCTTGAACGTATAAAAAAATATCTTTGAAAAAATTCGTTAAATGGAGATATGTATTTCGCTATATGGAGATTATTTTTAATATAACCATGAAAAAAATTGACCGTTCCTACAAAAAATTCGTTAAATAGAGAAATTTGCTAGATAGTTTCGTCATAGAGAGTCTCGACTGTACATATTTGGTTTCTGTTATTTACAAGTTACCATTAACTCCATCTCATCTCTAAGTATTAGTGAAATGAGATTGCAAATCTGAATTTTTTCCTAGTTGTTGGCGATTGTAAAATGTAAGTTTTTTCTCTTTTCTCATTCAAATATTATTGGTCTAATATCTGTCTTGTTTTTTCTTTAATTTAAATTTTGGTTTTACGATTAATTGGATATTTCAGAAATCACTTTTATCATTTTCCTGATTTCTAATCAGAAATTAATCGTGATTTATGTGTCTACTTGGTAATACCCTTGATAACGAGCTAAGTACCACAGTTTCCAATAATTAGTTATTTTTCAATACTGCTAACTTCTCTTGTCTTATTTAAGTCAAAGTCACCCACCATTCCGAAAAGCGTTACTTTATCTATAGAATCTTCACAAAATAATTTATTTCCTAAATGTTATAAAGAATTTATAAAAATGAATTTTTAATAGCTGTCCATATTTTTAGAAAATATTTTCGAATAGCTTTTACAATGCATGAATCAATTCTCTTTTCCCGTAAAATCAGTTTTTTCGATGCTATCAGTCGTGAACTAAATTTTTTCAGCTGCTGTAACTGAAAAAGTGTATGTAATTGTAGCAGAAAAAATGCTAATTTTAATGTTCATGTTAATGTTCTAATTTTGCATGTTTTTTAATTAAACATGTTTTCTGAAAACATTTACCCGAGTCCTCACAGCAACTGATTAATCCAGTTTAAGAGCTAATCGGAAACGTTCTCGAATACTACAGGCAACAATGAAATTTTTTTTTATAAATGTTTCTTTAAATTAAAAAAACAAATGCTTTTCTGAGATTTTTATATATAAAATAACACACTTCAAGTGTTCGATACCTCAACCGGGGTTATTGTATATTTTTATTCCTGATTATAGCACGTTTTCGTAAAAACATGGCATTTTTACGATGCAATTTGATAACTTCGGAGGAAGGTTTTAGAGTAAAACACATCATTCAAGTTGCTTAATTATAAAGTTAAGTGAGAAAATTCAAAATTTAAGACAGCCAATTATGAAAAATTAGTCTTTTTTTTCACAAAAATCCACAGAATGGATATTGATGGGAGTGCAAAATATAAGTACATATGGTATGTTGATTTTCCATTCTGACTTACAAAAGTTATGTTATACATAAAGGGAGCAAAAACTAGTTATATCATTAAAAAAGGAACTGAACACTTGTATATTCCGAGTAACACAAAATATGTCAAAATAAAATAATATTATTACAACCAGAATTATAAATTATTGCCAGAATATTATTTATTACTTTTTCAGCAGATTTTTTAAAAAGGATAATTTTCGTTAAGATAATCCTGCATTTTCTTTGGTACAGAAAGAGTTTATTATCAGTTTATTGAGTTATTTATTCATCTTTAAACCACGATGTCTTTGATATTTTTCACAGTAGACAACATTTTTTCAGAATTTCTGTTGAAGTAGTAAAATTTAATATCAATTTTAAAATTTTTAGTTATAATGATCCTGTATATAAATATTGCTACAGAAGTAATCTCCTACCAGTTACTTTTATACCATCCAGCTTTAGATTAATTTCTTAGGTTCCTCAGAGATCATTCACAGTAATCGATCATCGATTTTTAAAAAATAGTCATAGTATTACTAAAAATCAACGTTTAAACTCTCAATAAATAAAGCAATTTAAGCATAAACATCTTATATATTTTTGAGTATTATTATTCAATGTAAAATTCAACTTATAGAATCAGAACCCCCCCCCCCCCCACACACACACACACAGCTGCATGCAAGCCAATAATCCAAGTATCAATAAACACAGCATCGAAAGACGATAACGTTTCGGCAATCAATGAAATCAAAGCGTAAGTGAAGCATCTTTACACAACAAATCCACCTAGAAGGTTGAGATGCAAGATACACTAGACAAATCATTGACTAATGATTTTTTTATATATATTAGTATATTTATACATATTCATAGCTTCAAAAAAGTCTACATCCAGAGGAGCATTGCATTTCTTAATAATCATGGCTGCATCAAAATTAAAAGTCCTTCCGGCAATGCCGGGAGGAAGAGGTAGCTTTCATATACTTATATATTTATTTATTTATTTTAAAGTAAGTTACATTGTTCAAAAATACTAAGCTCAAATTAGTGGAAATAATCTTATAAAATTAGTGATTTTATAAGATTGAATACTAGTTTTTGTCAATACTGAATATTAATAGGAATTTTTAGAAATTAGTCATCTTTTATTCAACCTGGTTTTATTTTAAGCGATTTAGAGAGTCACCAAATTCCACGATATCATGAAGTGTATGCCATTTTAAAGCAACATGATGGATCGTTCAGATCAGACCGTTTCAAAATGTCAGCCATAAGCAAAATTCAAAGTGCTATAACTAAATCATTTTTTAAGATACAGACAAAATAAAAAGTGTTCTGGAATCGTTGTTTTAAGTTTTAACACGTAAATGAAAAATATTTTTCAACTTTTAATTTTTTCGCATTTAATTTTAAATTTTAAATTTTTTTAAAAAATTAAAATGGTCGCCATTTTGAAACAAAATGGCGAATGATGCTGGCCAACGAACTCGGTCGAGACATTTGTATGTACTATGTACATACCAAGTTTCATTGAAATCGGTTCATAAATACGCGTGTTATCACGTGACAAAAATCAGATCGTTTCAAAATGTCAGCAATAAGAAAAATTCAAAATGCTATAACTCAATCATTTTGTAAGATATAGACAAAATAAAAAGTGTTCTGGAATTTTCGTTTTAAGTTCTAACACGTAAAAGAAAAATAATTTTCAAATTTTGATGTTTTCGCATTTAATTTTAAATTTTAAATTTTTAAAAAATTTAAAATGGCCAACATTTTGAAACAAAATGGCGGATGATGTTGGCCAACGAACTCGGTTGAGACATTTGTATGTACTATGTACATACCAAGTTTCATTGAAATCGGTTCATAAATACGCGTGCTATCACGTGACAAAAATCAGATCGTTTCAAAATGTCAGCCATAAGAAAAATTCAAAGTCCTATGACTCAATCATTTTTCACGATATAGACAAAATAAAAAGTGTTCTGGAATCTTTGTTTTAAGTTCTAACACGTAAAAGAAAAATATTTTTCAACTTTTAATTTTTTCGCATTTAATTTTAATTTTAATTTTTTTTAAATTTAAAATGGTCGCCATTTTGAAAGAAAATGGCGGATGATGCTGACCAACGAACTCGGTCGAGACATTTGTATGTACTATGTACATACCAAGTTTCATTCAAATCGGTTCATAAATACGTTAGTTATCGCATGACAAAAATCAGATATATATGTACATATATGGTTATATATATATATATATATATATATATATATATATATATATGTCAACATTTGAACGGAGGGTGGTTTTGGGGTCTGGGGGTCATGATCGGTGAAAATATACCAAAATTTTCCGGAAGTGCTTTCCTCCGGACGGCTGCAATAGGTAGCTTTTTACTTTTTGTAATGAAAGCTACCTAAAAATTACGTATATCCCTCCTGCCAGCAATGAGAAACAATGGAGGATTTTTGCAATTCTTCATTCTTGTCATAGTTTATATGTTTCTTGATTCTAAAAAGAAGTTTTCGTTTAATTTGCCCAAACTAGGACAAACCACACTGACAATGAATTCTGTAAAAACCCCAATAATATTGAAAAGGAATTCGATCTTTTAACAGTGAAAACGTTAGTTTTTTGAATAGTTTAAAAACCGCTCTAAGATGATAATATCTTAAGATATTCGCTACTTTAAAGCTGAGTATAATAATACGGTAAAATGAAGAGGTTAGAAAAAGAAATCGGAGTAACCTAAGAATCATTATTAGTAACACAGTTATTCAGAAAGTTTAAAATACAATTGAAATATATAAGACAAACTAAAACCACGATCGATAGCAACAGTTATAATAAACCTAACAGCTCAGTTCATTCGGTAATATATTTTAATAGCGATATTAATCCTTAACTGGAATACCCTTGCATATTGCTAAAAACGAAGAAACTTTAATATGCTATAATATTTTTTAACGTGTCAAACAAATTTTGAGCAATTATGGACCCCTGTTTTTAGCTGATTATTTGCAGTAGGTTTTTATAAAGAACGATAGAACGATTTAACATACTTAATATGTATCCCTAAAATATTGTCTAAAAAAACAATGCGAATCTTATTAAAATCTGTGCTGCAGAAATTTTTAAACACACCAATCTTTCGCAACTGTGTTCGCCTGACCATTGAACTTCTTGACTTAATTTTATTACTAAGAAAGGTAGAACAATATATTTTACATAGAAATCTATCCTGTAAAGAATGTCTGACTGGCAGTGCAAGTTCCTTTTTTAAAAGGTTAATCTTTCATAATCGGTTATTTAGAGCTTTCACTCATAACTTTTAACTAAACAACATACACCAATATGTGATTCACTAATGCCTTACCTAATAGATTATTTAACTAATAAATTAAATCCATTATAATCCACGCAGCAGAACTCAAGTTATAATCAGCAAATGGAACGAAATTACAGTTTGCATTTTTATGCATAGTAAATAAGATGAGATTTTTTAAAGTACCTTATGGAGAAAAAATTAAAATAATGTGTAATATTTTAAATAACTCTCTGTCGCACTCATTACTATTGGCAATTATTAGTAAGTATCACTATTAGCAATTATTAGAAATTATGATTATTCATATAATTCACCTTACATTTTTATTTATTGCGTATTCACATACTCCTTATTTGTCAGAAAATACGAAATAACTATTACAATTACTAGGCCTAGCATCAACGTATTTTATCAAATTCTATGACATCCTCATATGTCATTTATAAAATTTAGTCAAAAATATGCATTAGGAAATCAGTTTAATAATGCGGCACGAAAACGATAAAATGCAATTCAATCCAAGCTAATAATTGATATATTCAATCAAGATGGAACTTATTTCCATCATATATGGTATAAACAAACGTATAAAAGAAGTTTTGTAGAAAATGATAAATGATTTAAATACAGGAAACAGATTCGAAGAAACTTTTGGATTGAATATTAAGATTAACGCATATGGGAAAACATCATAAAAAATCTAGTCAAACTCTTAAAACAGGAAAACTTTCTTAATAATATTTACATCTTGGTTATTTCATTTTATTTATCGTTACGAGAAGACAAATTAGGTACATTTGTAGACAGCAATTTTCTAATATTCGGTACATTTTTCGTAATATATCAAATATTCACTAGAAATATTCAAAAGAGAAAGATAATGTTTGATATTAAAGAGTTTTAGTGTTCAACAATCTGAGCAGTTAGCAGCACTAGAAATAAAATTAAAATGTTTATCTAAAGTTCACCCGCTAAATCTAATTACACCGTTAAAAAAAACCTGGCTTTTAGCAATGGTTTAACAATTTATATCGTTATAATATATTATTAAGATGTTTATTAATTTTTTTCTTCAAAATTACTAAAAAGAAAAAAATAGCAGCAATTCATTTAACACATTTAACGCATTACATCTAATTCGCACAATCATGGAAAAAAGCTACAGCACCTATTGCTAGTTTATCGCAAAAATATCGCAGAGAGATGTGACCGATACAATGTGGCCGAGAAAAGTTTCTTATCCGAATACTTATGTATCTATTGTAATAAGAATAATCTACATCTCAAAAATTCTACCAGCTTTTATATTTCACTTATACTTTATTAATTATATTTTATTGTATTTATATTTTTTATTTTATTGGTAACACTTACTTTTAACACTATGTTTGGGTTCCTCGCATAAAAGTAGCTTGAAAAAAAATTCAGTTTCTACACATTTTCATAAATTATTATAAATATAAAATTGGAATTCTTCTACAAATTTTCAAAAAAGATGAATTGATATTTTATTAGTATAAGTACCACAAAACATTCAGTTTATAACCTATAAACTGAGCACCTGTAATTCTCGTTCAGTCCGACCGTCTGTCTACACATCACAGAGGAATAACTATCTATCCGAGACATTTGAAATTTAAAATATATGGTTGTTGTTTACTTTCGTCGAGACATTTCATTTTATCAAACTCGGATGCATAGTTTAATTACAGAACCAATCACAATTATTGCATTGTATTACGGAAACTGGAAAAAATAGTTTTAAGCGCATTTTAATAATGTTACACTTCTTCGAGTATAATAAAATTTAAATGCATCTAGAAAGTATATACTAAAATATACATTCTGTACAGTTTGTAGCACACAATATATTTCATATTAATTTTTAGGGCCACACAAAAGTATTCCGTTACATAATGGTAAAGGTGGAAACAATGTTTGGGCCGCGTTTTAATTTTATTAAACGATTTCATATTTTATGAAATTGATCATCCTTTATCCATTGCCTGATGTTTACTAAAAATTACTTCATATATAATCGAAAATTCATACTTTTAAAATGTAGACATACAATATTTTGACTAATGTACTGTATCCGAAGTGCTGTATACTTTTACACCTCGATCTGAATATATTTCAAACATCGTTATAGTATGAACGCACCTCATTTTCCATGCTTGACGCGCACTTTCCAATTTACCTTTGTTTTGTCTTGCAATATCTGTGCGTGTCTGAAAATATGTGTTTGTATGTAATCCCGAATATATGTGTTGCAAGAATGCAAATGGAACTATTTAGCATCACCTGTCTTCATTCAAAGTTGTAAAATATTTTTGTGTATACGTATATATGTGTGTGTAAACGATTATGCTAGAATGAGATAAGGTTCAGTAACTGCTCTATATTTTAAAAACCTTATAAGTTTATTTACACTTTTTATATTATTTATTACTTTTTTTTCATTTTACAAAGAAAATTATTCAAGAGTGTGTTCTGTACTGTAATTGCCACAAGACATTTTAACGCACGTTTTCAATATTCATATTTATTATACATTTCCCACGCATGACATATCAAACCCAGCCTAAAAGAAGTAAAAGCTAATCAATGAAGACGAGAGAAAGAAATTGTTCGACTATCGTGTAACACTACATTTTATTAATAGCTATGTGATAATACTTTATGAAATTGTGACTTTTAACAAATTTTGTAAATATTTATAACTGCGTCAAGAAAGACATACAAAACATTGATTAGATTAGATAATAAATCACCATAGATAGAAAATCATTATGGAAAAAAATGCTATCATATATTTTTTAAAGTCAAGAACTGCATGATAAAAGCAAAATTAATTATTAATTATAATTAAAGTTTTAATTTTATTTTTATTTTCTTCTCTATTTTGCGAATTATTTTATGAACAATAATCCGCAGTTTCAATTTTGCAGGTTTTTTATAATGGCCAGTTGTCCTCAAGTTTGCGGATATTGAACCTTTTTAAAGGTATTTTGTTTAATAAATTTCAATAAAATCAAATTTAAATAAATCAATTTAAATACATGTCTAAAAATATATTTATTTAACTATAAGTAACTCCATTTTTATTTTATTTTCATTTTTAAAAGTTATTTTAGGAACAAATTTTAAGCCAATTGGCCTCACCTTTTGTTGATAGTGATAAATTCAGATAATTTTATTTCATTCATTTAACCTTCTTAACGCCTCAAACTGATATATCCGTACACTAATTAGTTTAATATCTAAGACTTTCACTTTTAAAAGTTACATAAGCTGTAGGTTTCGCTGTAACAGAAGCATTATTTAAATTGTTATTATTCTACATATATAATCGTATTTTGAAATATTAAATTAAGATAAATGCTGTCAAAGATTATATTCACAGATGTAATTAAATTTATTACATCATGTTTGACAAAACATCTTTTTTTAGTATTTAAAAATATTACAGATCAAATAACAATTTTGCCATTTATTCGGGTGTCAGGGGGTTAAATAAAATTGAAACTACATTTAAATATATGATTTAAATGTTTTTTTTTATATTAGTAACTACATTTTTATTATTTTATTTACTCTTCATTTATAAAAGTTATTTCGGAGGAAAAAAATACATATCAAGTTTCACTTTTGTAGGTTACATAAGATGAAAACATGTCTTTTCTTTTTGAGGTTAGAGATATTTTTGAAGGCAGTATTCTCAGTTTAATAAAATTAAATTATTTGAAGTAGGTTAAACACCAGATTGTCAGCACATTCTTATCTGCTATACGATAAGATATAAACATTCTTTTGAAATAACCAATGTCCTTAAGATATTCACCCTTAAAGATACTCACAAATTCTTTAGATGCTTCAAAACTGTTATAAAAACCGCAAAGAATTTAATATAACAAGGTGGAAACCATCAAATTTTTACGAAAGAAAATATTTAAGAAAGGATTGTTTCATTGCTTTATAATAAGCCTACAAAATTCGATAGAAAGAAAAATGTACATTATATTGGTTAGTCTAACTCCCAAAGAAATTTTTTAACATAAAATTAACGCCATGAAATTTTTATAAAAGTATATAAGTTCTTCAAATTATTATAATTAAATTTTAATCGTATAGGAAATTAGTAAAATGTAACAAAAACCACTTAATATGTTGAAGTTATCAATTGAGGCTCATATACTTGGTATTTCTTATAGGAAACAATAAAATATATTCCACTTTGATACAATCATAGACTTTTTATAGAAATCAAACGCCGACGTCATTTTTATTTTTACAAAATTTACATACACTTCTCTTATACCCGTATTCCTAATTAAATATGTATATATATATATTTTTTTTTAATTTGATCATTTTAAAATCATATTAATTCAAATTTTGAATAACTAAAAATGAAATTTTAATGCACATAATCTGATGTATACGCTTCGTGAATACTACACTGTAAAAAAATGTCTGTAAGCCTACAGATTTAGGTTGCCGAAATCTATATGGTTACTAACATTTTATCTGTACACTGTACAGGAAAAAATGTAAATCTACAAAATTACCTTTTGTAAAATTACAGAAATCTGTAACTTTACAAACAAGTCTACTAAAATTACAGCTATCTTACTAAAATTTTATCTGTAACCTAGGTTCCAGTTACATGAAAAGTTCTTGGAATCCCAGTTTCCTAAAAAATTCTTAGTGACCTTATACATTTTTTTTATTTTAAGTGCAAATCTGTATCTATTACATTAATTTTTGCTGTAGCCATTACATAAATTTCAAGGAATCACAATTTCCTAGAAAACGTTTAGTAACTTTACAGATTTTTTTACAGTGTAGGATTCACATCATCAGTGTATAAAATCAACGTATAAAAATGCATAAACCAATGTTTTATACATTTATAAAAATCATGTTTTGTACATTAATATTTATATGATATTTACATGATAATATGAGTCACCATATCAGTGACTCACAATATCAGTACATATACGTATTAAAGATAATATTCACGAAACGTATACGTATGACTATCTTCAAATTGCTTTATTTATTTATTATGTGTTTAAACGTTAATTTATAGTAATTTAATTTTCCACACAAGTTTTTATTTACTATTAAAACTTGAAGCCCCGATTGTCATCAACATATTTTAATATGAAGAGTTGCACTCTTAGCCCCTTCGCACCGATAGCACATTACTTAATTTTTAACCCATTAGTGCCTAGCGTCCCATTTTTGGGTCAGTATAAAAAAATTCAAGTAAGCGCATTTCCTACCAGTAAAAAGGAGTATAAATAAATACTTTCTTTCTCGAGACAAAGTCCTCGATAAATTAAGATAAAAGTTATTTTTACTTTAAAAGTGGTGGGAAAATGCAAAATTTGAATTTTAACGAAGAAAATAATTCAGGCACTTATGGATTAATCTTTTATCACCGGTTCTTCAAAGCAAAGGTTTTTCTATAGTTGAATTTTGTAAGTGCTTTAATTAAGTAAGGAAATTAATTAATGTAAAATAAATTGAAGGAATGAAACAAAAAATTAAAAGAATAAGGAAATTATATATTGTTCTAATAAAGTTAATATTCTAATTAATCTAAATAAATGTTATAAGTAAATAATAATTAAAACATTTATAATTAAAACTAATTGATGATTAAAAAAAAGATACAGTAATCTACCATTTTCCTTTGCTTGTAATAGAAATGTAGTACCTCACTTGTCACAGTTTCAAAAAATTATTACTAAAACTAATAAAAAAATCTCAAAAATAAAGTGAGATACAGCTTTAAAAGAAATTGCATTTAAATGTATATTTCTGACACGTGTCCTCAAGGAGTTAACTTCCGATTTTAATCTCAATACCGGAGTGTAAAAATTACCGTGATTTATGTTTTTTAGATAATTTTGTGTTAAAATGCTTGTCTTTATGTAAGAAAATGATCGTTTTCTTTTAAATATGAGGTTACTTTACTTGCTTAAGCTTTTTGCCTTGTGTCTCAAACTTTGCATCGTACACATGCTGAAGGCAAAAAATTTTAGAAATTTATGAGGAAAAATTCGTGTTTTCAAAATTTATGCATCATTTTCGTTCGAAGTTTTTTTTATTTTTTTCTTTCTTTCGTTCTTTCTTTCTTTCTTTTTCTTTTTTTTCTTCAAATTTGAAGTATTTTTATCTACGAAGAATTTCAAAGCCGCTGAGACAAAATGACGCATTTTGAAAAAATATATTGCAGTTTTAAGAATTAAAGCTTTCTTTAATAAAATGAATCTATTTGCATCAAATAAAAAGTATTCGTATTACGTCATTATCACGGAATACAAACGTGCAAAAAATCAATATCGTCATTCAAGAAGCTTGGGGGAAAAAAGGATGTAATGATTCATACGATTGTTCTTGTTTGTTTATAACACCTAATTCATTTGTATTTTTTCAAAATTTGGCAAATATTATAATACAGATTTAAAAAAAAGATACATCAATTTTTTGATACAAATTAAGTAAACGTGGAGAAAATAAGTCATTCAAATCTTCTTTTAAATACTTGCTTCTGAAAAGAAAGCTTTTTACCGTTTGCAAATATATAAACCATTGAAATTATAAACCATTTAATTAATAAATAAATAACGAAATAAAACGAAAATTCCCCGGGTTTTATAACAGACAATATTCTTGGCACAGCACGTGAATTTTTTTCTCAGTTTTTATGTGAAAATGAAAAAAAAAAAGATACAGTAATATACCATTTTCCTTTGCTTGTAATAGAAATGTAGGACCTCCTTTGACACAATTTCAAAAAATTAGTATTAAAACTAAGGAAAAAATCTCAAAAATAAATTGAGATACAGCTTTAAAAGAAATTGCATTTAAATGTATATTTCTTTCCGATACGACTGAGTAGAAATTGAAAATTTGCGATGTTAGAAGTTAAAAATTTTGCATTAGCAAAAATTACAAATCTGAATTTCATTTCAAATTTTAAAATGTTACCATTCGCAGAATGACGTCAGTGTTACTCATAGATATTATTCTCCTTTATACTATAGATGGGTAGATAACACTAAGAATGTTTAAAATATTAATGCACGATTAAAAAAAGCTGAAAACCAATCAATAAAAATGAGATTAATGAGATCGTCGGAGAGTAAGAATTAAGCTTTAATCATAGCCCATAAATCTGAAATTTAATCATGGTATTGATCTAACTTACTCATTGATCTAACTCTCATTTACTGAAAACTATTAAATGTAAAATTTTTTCAATAATTGATGAAACTGTGTAATGAGAAGAAATACAGTCAAAACTTCAATTTAGGTCTTGAGATAGCAGAATATTTTAGAGACGATGGATCTTTCTGTCGATCAATAAAGCATACATTTGGTGTTAAAAGTTTTGTTTAAAGCAAAAGTGAAAAATAAATTAATTATATTATAGACAAAATATATTCCTATAGGTTTCAGCTTTTTTAAAATCGCTAAGGAATAATCTTGATAGATGCGACAGGTACATATTTGTCAAATTACTAGGTTACTAATAAAATATATTAGTCTGATTATCTAAAGATTTTTCTCAAAAATTGAAATGAACTTTTAATGAAATGGTAATTAATCGTATAATTTTTTTATTTATCTGATTTTCAAAAAAATAATTTAAAAAATCCATATATTATTTAGTTAAATTTTTATGAAGTTCTAAAAGGAAAAAAAATGGAGAAAATACATTGATAATAGTGAATAATGGATATTTTTTAAAAAGTAATATTAAAAGTAATAAAAAGTTTTTATTTAATTTTCCTTTATTTCTAGTACACTATATGTTTTCCAGTTATTTAGTGAATTTGTATTGATTTGTATTCCTTTGCGGAGAGCTTTATTTTCAGTATAACATATGTAACAAGCACAAGGTCTATATGTTCACCGCACATTTAAGTGAAGAAATAAAAATTTTAATTTGTAAAATCCAAGTATGTGAAAAATGTAAGAGCGAGCAATTTTTAATTGCATATATATTGATGTTTTAATTAATATTTAAGTTCAAAAACGGTTTTAGTAAAGATATTCCATCCCGCGTATGTTATTACAAATTTCGAGTCATACTAATATTTTAATACTTTAAAAACATAAATTATGTTAAACATTACATTCTTCTGAATTCTCTCCTAAAAGCAGTATCTAGAATGAATAGTCATTCATTCTAATAATCTAATCAAAGAGTTCTTCATTTGAAGTTAAACATAAGAAAATATTAGTAAAATGTATTTGGACATCGTCATTGATCTTTGACTTTCTCGTTACTTGTTTGATCAGGTAGAAAAATTTACATTCAATAATAAAACTAAATCAATAAGTCAAAAAGGATAGTCATCTATCTTTATTATTGACTTAAGGCGAAAGTGGACCTTCAAATCGACAAAAATCATACAAAATTTTGAAAAATACTTTTTTTTGCCCCAACTCATGAAGCGCTTATTACAAGTTTATTATAAGTACGTTATAAGTGTATTACAAGTAATATTCATTTTTTATATGGTATTTAATGTTATTTATTATTGAAATACTAATTGTTCTAACTTAAAAGTGGATTTTCTCAAAATGAAAATTTCGAGATAATGTCAATTTTCAAAATGTTCCATGCGCATCCTTAATTTTCTGACTTCTTCAAAATTTTTTATGTAATTATCTTATACTACATAGAAGAAATGTTAGTTAAAATGATTGTACTTCGGAACTCATAAGCTGTAAATTCTTTATCGAAAGAATGATTTACAGTGTATTTTCACTACAAAAATTGTTTTTTCGACTTATTATTATCATTATTAATTTTTATTTTTTATTTATGTTTAGAATTTCAACTAAGTTTTACTCTTAGATCTAAAAGGTATCCCATAAATAAAAATTAAATTCAATGTTCAAACAATTCATTATTTTTAACGAAAAAATTCCCGTAAAGTAATGAAAAATTCCATTTTTGCCGGGATTTTACGGTAATTTTTCAATTAAATAACAGTAAACTGAACTGGTGTCCCGATTACTAGTACAATCTCCTTAAAATCGTCCGTTTTTTTCTTTTTTTTACAATGTAGTACATAGTATTATTATTATCAGTACATAGTACTATTACTAACGCACTGTAATACTGCGTACTATTAGTACATATTATTATAGTATTATTAATATATATTATGTTATGATATATTTTGATACAATGAAGTCGATGAAGTTCCAAACATTTTTATATTTATAGATACAAGAAATTTAATTCGTTTTTTATATTTCTTCATATTACCCACCGCAAGCACCATGAAATTACATTCCGCAATCTTAACGCACACATACATGGTTTCCACATATATACGAGATTGAATGATTCATTTTTGATCCTGGATACTCTGGATACAATGTTTTATTCTTAATATTTACCCTGTTTATTCACTGCACTTAAAGTATATGCAAGCAAATATTTTTTTTATGTTACGAAGGTGTACATGAAAAAGTTTACGTAAAGCTACTATTGTTTCGACTCTTATATTATTGAAAAAGCCAGAAATTGCACGCCAAACGTTGCAAATGATGTACTTTTGAACTAAAACGAAGTTTTTAAAATATTTAGATCTTGATGTAATAGTATGTAGTACTTCGGATACAATGTAGTTGCTAAAATCTTTTGTGTGTCCCTGTACATACTATCTACTTTCAATTATACAAGAAATAATTTGTAGTAAACCTCAGAAACGTATATAAATAATAGTTTAATTTTATTAAAGCGCACTCCAAGCAATGTTTCCATTTTTACTATTTTGTAAAGAAATACTTTTGTTTGTCCATGTAAATTAAAAACAAGTATTCTTTGCACCACAGATTGTAAAGAATGTATATTTTAGTATATACCTCATAAATGCATATAAATTTTATTATGTTCGAAAGAGCGTAACGTCATTAAAATGCACTTGAAACTTTTTTCCCTAGGGGCCGTAATGTAACGGAATATTTTTGATTGTCCATGTAATTAAACTATAAATCCGATTTTCATAAAATTTGAAACACAACAAAATTACGCAGCAAATATATATTTTAAATTTCAAACGATTCATTTGAGTAGTTTTTGCTCTGTTATATGCGGACAGATGTAAACAAACGGACCACGAATTGAACAACGACTATAGGT
Organism: Maratus speculifer; assembly: GCA_964019185.1. NCBI lineage: Eukaryota > Metazoa > Arthropoda > Arachnida > Araneae > Salticidae > Maratus > Maratus speculifer. Next base: position 157,449,564 of record OZ025289.1, read on the forward strand.
CCTTGTATTTATATAATTACAAACGCACCTAAAAATTGAAAGGCTTTTTTATAAAAAAAAAATCATGATTTTTTTTTGGCGTATTTTCAATTTACATTAAATCATTTTGTTTTATTGTTGTTCACAAGATAAACTCTACAGTGCAGAGTAAAAAAAAAAAAAAAAAACTTTTAACAATATCAAAAAATTTTGGATGATTTTCCATGTGCGATCAATCAAACTCAGTCCAAAACAAGAAATAGTTTCTATCCGGAGGGGGAAATGCTACTTAATCGTAGCCCATAAATTTGTCGACCAATTGTGATATTGATTGCTCCCTCACAATCTAATCACAAACAAATAAATGTATAAGAATTTTCGGTGAAAGTGATGAATATGTGCAATAAAAAGAATTAGACTTATTGTGTCAATTAGATTAACTAAAACACATTGTGCTTGTAATCAACTTTAAGAAGACAAGGATAATTCGTTAATATTTTGAATTTTCGTTGATACAGTTCATGCAATCAAATACTTGTTATTTTTATATTTAATATATATAATCGAAAATGAATTATCTAACCGAAATTTTGTAATTTAATACAAAACTTTGAAATTATTTAAAGTTAATTGACCATCTGCGATAACTTTAAAGTTAAGAAATATTTTAAATGATATCAGGTTATTTTCTTAAGACTATGCCTTCATCATTATGATTTTTTTTATCCTAAATTAATAAGATTTTTCTAAATATTTTCAAATAAACTGTTACTATTTTGGTTTTCAAGAGAAAAAACAAAATAACTATGTAAACAATCATATGTTTTTCTTGTGAAAGTTTTAAGTATAAAGAAAGGAAAGATCTCACATAAAACTATTATAGTTCCGTCTCTTATATTACTTAAAAATTATAAGGTTTTCTTTAAATTTTTAGGATCTTTTTTGACATATATTATACATATTTTATATCATTTTGTTTTATTGTTGCTTACAAGATAAATTCTACAGTGGTGGGTAAAAAAATAACTTGTAACAATCTCAAAACATTTTACCGAATGATTTGCCACGTACGATTAATCAAACTCGGTCAAACACAAAAAATAGTTTCTATCCAGAGAAGGGGGGGGGGGGATTGCTACTTAATCGTAGCCCATAAATCTATCATACCAATCATGATATCGATTGCTCTTCTATCATGATCCTTCACAAACTAATAAATAGATAAGAATTTCCGTAGAAAGTGACAAATATGTGTGCAATAAAAAGAAATACATTTACCATGTCAATTAGATTAAGTGAATCACATTGTGTTTGTATCCAACTTTCTGAAGACAACAATAATTCGTAAATATTCTGAATTCTGATTGATAAAATGCAAGAATTCAAGTACTTTATTTTATTATGTATAACATATAATCCAAAATGATTTGTTAAAATAAAATTTTATAATTTAATACTGGACTATTAAACTATTTATGGTTAATGGGGCATCTACGATAAATTTTAAGTTAACGAATATTTTAATGGATCTCAGGCTATCCTTAAAAAGCCTATATTTTAGGGAAACGAGTATGCAGCATCATGATTTCTTTTATTAAGTTTAATAGGAAATATAAATATTTTCAAATAAACAATTATTATTTTGGTTTTAAGAAAGATAAATTAAAATAACTGTGTGTATAATCATGTGTTATTCTTGTGAAAGTTTTAGGTATAAAAAAAAAAGAAAGATCTTACATAAAACTATTATATTTTCGTGTCTATTATCAATGAAAAATTTAAAAGCTTTTAAATTTTAAAGATTTTTTTGACATTTTTTCGATTTTACTTTATTTTATTTTATTGATGTTCACAAGAGAAACTATTCAGGAATAAAAAAAACAACTCTTAAAAAACTCAAAACATTTTACTGAATGATTTCCCACGTGCAATTATTAAAACTCGGTTGAAAACAAGAAATAGTTTTTATCCAAAAGGGGAAATGCTGATTAACCGTATCCCATAAATCTATCAACCAATCATGATAATGATTGCTCTTCTATCATGATCCCTCACAAACTAATAAATATTTAAGAATTTTCACAGAAAGTGATGAATATGTGCAATAAAAAGAATTAGATTTATCGTTTCAATTAGCTTAAGGGAATCGCATTGTATTTATATTCAACTTTGGTAAAATAATGATAATTCGTAAATATTCTGATTTTTAATTGATAAAGTTTAATCATTCAAATACTTGTTATTTTTCTATTTAGCATATAACCAAAAGGATTTGCTAAAGTAAATTTTTATAATTTAACACTAAACTATAAGATTATTTAAGGGTGCTAGTCACAAAGCGGCTGAATTCCCTCTTAGAAATGTTACGTCTATGGGTGTTTGATGCATTTTTATATTAAAAATATCTCATTGGGAAATTAATATTTTTAATTTCTTTTATCAGTGCTCTCTTCTTAAAGCATGTGTCTTTTTTTTTTAGTTTCAAATTATTTCTAAAATATATGCATAATTTTAAATGAAATGTTACAATTTTTCTTCCAGTTCATCAGTTTTTAAAACATAAAATATAAATTGTCTATAAAGTTTAGAAATATTTTGACAACTAAGAAAAAAAGAGGCATTTTTAAAGAAGAGAAACTGAAAAATAGAAGTTAAAAATATTAATTAAAATATTAAAATATTAATTAAGACATTTTGAATAAAAGAATACATCAAACGCTTATAGACTAAACATTATAAAAGGAAATTCAGAAAATAAGATCAGCAACCTTAAGGGTAAACATCTGTGATAACTTTAAAGTGAAAAAATATTTTAAACAATCGCAGGCTATCCTTTTAAAGCCTATAACTCGGGTAAACGAGCATGCATCATTATGATTTTTTATACTAATTTAATAAGGACTTTCTAAATATTTTCAAATAAACAGTTACTAACAGTTATAAATAAACAGTTCAAAACTATTTGGTTTTAGAGAGGAAAAATAAAATTACTATGTAAATAACTATCTGTTTTTCTTGAGGAAGTTTTATGTATTAACTTTACTACATTTAAAAAATAAATAATAATAATAATAAAACCTTGAAATTTTGTGTGATAAAAAATATTTGACTCCATATATGGAGTCTATTTTAATCTTTATTACTTATTCTCAAGAATTTTTAAATGATGGTAAGTTTCTCTTACCTACATTTGATAATTTTTCTCATGCATATTATTCATTTACAAAAATATCCTGTTAGGAAAAATACAAAAGTAAATTCACGAGATGCAGTAAAACTTACTCTATCATATTACACAACAACCGAGATATGCGTTGAACAGATTTGCAGCAATTGTGCCAATTCGGAAAAAAAAGTAAAAGACGCCTTTTCCTTCGAATGAGATTTAAATGTTTCTTTATATTTTTTAGAAAAAAAAGTGTTACATAGTTAGATAGAAAAAAAAAAGATTTTTTAAATGTATTTAACGATCCAGTCTACTGAAATAGGATTTTAAACAGCTTTGAAAATATTGCCAAAAAATTATCGTATTTCGGATTATATATATTTATTTACTTTTTACTTTTTGGATTTATACATGTTTATATTTCAGAAATTGATGCAGTACAATAATCCTTCAATTGTAGGATCGAAGAAAATAGTTTTTGAACTCAGATAGTTATATAAATGAGAGGCTCTTTAACCTTTACCGAAGCGGAGTAAATCTGTTTGTAATAATTCACTTACACCAGAATTAATAAACGAATTGATTAGGAATAAGAAGTTAGAGGTCTGCACGGGCCGGGCCGGGCCCGGCCCGAAGCCCGAGCCCGTACCGGACCACGGGCCGGGTTCGGGCCGATTTTCATTAACGGCATTCGGGCCGCGAACGGGCCTTGCTTCTGAAAATTCGTGCCGGGCCGGACGGGCCTAGTCACTAAACTTTTCGGGCCGGGCCGGGCCGGGTTCGGGCCTTAATTTTTTCTGGAATATCGGGCCGAGTCTAACTTATTTTTTCCATACGAAGCCGAGACTAATTTTGTTCTTAATAGTCTTCACGGACCTAAATAATCAGTTCCTGTTACGAAAATCCTTTTCTCGACGTGGAAAAGTCTGTTCATAAATCAGTAAAGTTTGGCTTGGTCCAAATTTTTTTTTGCAAAATAGACATATACTTTTAAGTCGTCATTATTCTACAATTAAACATTATAATTTATTATTTTTAAAGAATCGTAGATCACTAGGCGTCTTAAAATAGAATTAAACACACACACACAGACACACACACACAAAAAAAAAAAAAAAAATGATTATGACGGAATTTTTGTTTAAACTAAAAACTGCAAATTTCTTTTAAACTGTTCATTCATGCAAAATGAATACAACATTACGCAAAAAATATATATATATTAAACATTTACATCAGCTAAGAAGGAAACGTTTTTTTTTTCAGACCCTTAGAAGATTTTTCTTTTACCACATATACCATTTTTTAGAATTTTTTTTAATGTATTAATAACATATGATAACATAAAACATAGCATAAAATATGATACATTAATAACACATGATAATGTATTAATAACATATAATAACTAATGGTAACTGAAACATTTACACACAAAAAACAAAGGTTCATTAAAAGCGCAAATATCGCAGCCTATGGTATTTCTGCATAAATAGAGATTATGAACATGGAAGAAAATAAGACTAAGATAAGATTTTTTTGGCCTGAACTCTTCCGTTAGAGTAAAGATCAATGTTCTGTAGAAATTCACCCAAGCCGGGCCGGGTTCTGGCCAATATTTTTTTCGTTCGGGCCGGGTCGGGCCAATATGTCTTTGGTTTGGGACGGGCTCGGGCCTGGAAATTTCGGCCCGTGCAGAGCTCTATAAGAAGTTGCTTATTTTCTGATGTTTTGTAAAAGGAACATTTAAATTAAACCTTCTTGATGCCACTAAAATTACAATTAGGTCCTTTTTTAGTGACTGTTTTGTTAGACCTTTGTTGCAGAAAGGGTGATACATTGATCACATCTTCTTCACCTAACACAATACATGCATCAACATTGTAGAAAATCACAAATATTTTTTAACAAAGGAAACGTAAACTGGGCCACTAGAGAAAATATAACCTTTTTGATATTGCACATTATTCCGAAAAGTGTTCCCTATCTTCATATATACATATATATACACACACACATATATGTATATATATACATAATTTACTTATGTATAATATATATAAACAATATAGATATATATATCTTTTTTCTTCTGAGAGCAAACATTTTACACTAACAACATTAACATGAAAATTATCATAAGATTGTTTTGTTTTTGTTGTAAGCATATATTCAGTTACTGAGAAATAATAGCATTAAAAAGCCGGTATTTTCGGTCAAAAAACTTATTAATGCACTAAAAAAACAACAAATGTTATTGAACTATCCTGAAATTGGTCAAATAATCGATTTTTCTTTTTTAATATTAACTGAAAGTTTCTTTAATTGTGAATTTTTTGGCACATCATTTCTATCTACACTTTAAGTATATCGTGAGATATTCTAAATTTTGTTAATGTATCCAACGGAATTACCAAAACAAAATGAAAACTTTAAACTGATATTTTACCCTGTTCATATTTTTATAATTTGCTTCTTCGATAAATACGAAAGCTTTTTTAGAAATTTAGATAAATGGTTTTTTTTTAATTTGCTTTTCATGATGTATTTAATATATTGTGCATAGATTTAACATTCAGGTTCTTAGTTATTTAAAAAAATTTATTGAGAGTGCTTTGAATTTCTTTCATTTTTTAACATAAACGAGAAGGAAAAAACATATTTAAACTAAAATCACATGCATCTAAAAATCCAACCACAATTTTATGAAGTATATTCAATTAAACGCTGAAAAAAAATTGCAGTAAAAATCTTCATGTTTATAAAAGCAGTAGGGGTTTTAAAAAGCTATTTTTTTCTTTTTATTTAATTTAAATTTTAGAAAAATAACGCTGATTTGTAATTTTTTTAATTTTTAATTTTATTTAATATTTATTAATAAGTATTGCGCCACATACTATTATAGTATTATTCAAAATTGAAGACATGGTTGTTTTAAAGGATATGTGTAAATCTTAAAAAAAAAATACATAACTTTTTTATTTAAAAAAAGTAAGAAATATTAGCTTATTAAGTTGTTTTTCAAAATTTCGGTTAATGCTTTAAAATCAGTTTTCTTTTGCTGACGTGATGTTTTTTTACAATGCTTAAAATTTTCTTTCCGAAATAAAATGTAGGTTTTTAGAAATTAATTAAAGTTAGCAAACTGGTACAAAGTCTACATATCAACGAGAGTAAATAAAAGAACAGTCTAATGTTTTCTTTAGCGAAAAAAAATGACAATGAAAAGATTGGATTATTTAATTTTACACTTATTTATAATAATTTGTAAAAAAAGAGAAATAATTTTTTTGTAACTTATATGAATAAAAATTAATCTAGTATAACAGTGAGAATTTAAATTATCAAAGAAAATTAAATCAGATAACATTTAAGAGAGCAGACAAAAACACTAGTGATATATGGCTGGAGAAATTAAGTTTGTAACGATAACGTTTCCTTCAAAATACCTAAACCTTAAGTGCACCTGCACGTTTTAAAATAATACTCTACAACAAGTTTTATTCATCTTTTATTTTTCAACACGAGATTACGCTCGTGATTCTTCTTCGTTAAACCATTTGAATGTTAATTCTAATATTTGTTAGATAGATGTTGGCAATGCATGTTTTTCTGTTTATATTTGTAATATTGGTTGATAAAATTGTTGACTGGTAATGTAATGAACTTTTGAATTACAAGGAGGTTTTACTCTATTTGGAAACAGTACAAAGTAGTTTTCATGATGAAGATCTCAGATGAAAATCGAAACGTTGAAATTCTTAAATTTACCTTAATGTTTGTACAGTTTTTTTTTTTTTTTTTTTGTAACATCTTGTACATCAGTCAGTAATCGTGTTATTTTTGTTTTTGAGTCTATTTGTGTCTAGTGGTAAATTTTATTTTGCGTTGCATTAAGAGAGAAAAAAGTTTCATAACCAAGAGAAGTTTTATCCTATTAAGGCACTGTTGTGGTATGAAAAATACCCGAAATATGTATGTATGAAAATAGAGTTGCGTGATAAGTCATACTTGTTTTAAGAGAATGTGTTTTCACATGTATATGTTACAGGACAAACCCGATTTTATGCCAAACTAGATTGGCCTAGGCCAGACTAGTCTATCCTAACGCCCGTCGGATAAACTAGTTTTTCCTAGGCCAATCTAGTCTATCCTAACGCCCATCGGATAGATTAGTTTCTCCTAGACCAAACTATTCTATCCGAACGCCCATCGGATGGACTAGAATTTCCTAGATTAGGATAAACTAGTTTAGCCTGCTATTCATTGGTTTAAACTAGTTTATACTAGGCTGATTTAGATTGTCCTAGGCCAGTTGAATTTGGCGTGTTTTTATTGATCCCAAAGACCACTTCGGCGCCAATCTTCTGGTTTAGCCTAGTCCAATCTAGTTTATCCTAGGACAATCTAGTTTATCCTAGGCCAATTCAATTTCACATGCTGTAATTAATGCCAACCATTATTTGGAACGATCACAAAGAAAAGAATTATTTCAAACTCAAATTTAATTTCTAAAAAAAATAATCAAGTTTAAGCTCAAATTCAAAATATTTCAAACGAATCCGCTCAGCTCAAACACATCTATTGAAATAAGCGAAGTTCATTTAAAATTCATTCTTTTATTTTTTTTACTTTCTTCTGTCTTTACAATAAGTGTTTGATTCGTGAAAATTTTTTAATTCCGGATTTTGACGCATTTATACGCTTTAGTGGTCCAAGATTCCAAAAAACATGTTCTTCAAATTGTGAGTCTATGACTCTGTCTGACTGTCTGTGCCATAAATTTTGTAGGAGCTGTAATTGAAGAACTGATGCACGAAATTTGATGCGGCATCCTTTTACTTAAATATTTAACATCATGTTTTATTATGTTTCTAAAAGGTTCAAATAAGGGTAAAATTTAATTAGCAGATAAAACGTTAAAAAAAGCTGAGCTTTTTAAAAAAATTCAAGCGTCCCCTTACTCTACCCCCCCCCCAATCCTACATTTTAGGTGTCATGCTTTATTTAACCCTTTTCTTATTTTTAAAAGGTGTCGGATATTTAGTTTTTTTATATGAAAAATTTCGATTGAAGAGATGTGTGGAAAAACCAATGTCTGTTACGAATTAAAAATCTTTTCATAAAACTAAAAGTTTTTATCCGATTGAAAAAGTAATCCGTAATTCCTTTATTTTTAACCTCTGAACCCCCCAAATTAATCAGGTAAACGCCTTATCAGAAGGAACCTGCATAAAAAAATTGAAACAAATCGGTAAATTTTCCGTGAAAAACCTATTTACATAAATTAAGAGGGTTATACCCCCCATTCCTTCTTTCTTTATACGTAAACGATGAACACCCACAACTAATCATTGAGGTGCCTAATCAAAATGATCTTATACCTAAAATTTTAATAAAATCTGATACTTTTGCAAGAAAAACTGACTTATCTAAATTAAGGAGGGGAAGGGGTGCAGATTAGCCTTTTGTTCCCCTCCCCTTATTCTTATCCAATGAACTCCTGAAACTAATCAGGGAAGTTCGTTATCAGGATAAATCTATGTCCAAAATTTGAAGCAAATCGGATATTTATATCAGGAATTACTGCATTACGTACATCCATACGTACATACGTACGTACATACATATGTACATGGTTACATACAAACTAACAGAATATGCGAACACATTAGCTCTCAGGCTTTGATAGTCTGTAAGATAAAATCGCATCAAATTGCAATGGCCTAGGATAAATTAGATCAAAACTAGAAAGATGGCGCCGTGGTTATCTTTAGATTCAATAAAATCACGCCAAATTGAATTGGACTAGGACAATCTAGATCGGCCTAGGATAAACTAGTTCAAACCAATGAATAGCAGGCTAAACTAGTTTATCCTAATGACCGTTCGCCCAAACTAGTTTGGCCTAGGAAAATCTAGTCTATCCGATAGGCGTTCGGATAGACTAGTTTGGCCTAGGAAAAACTAGTTTATCCGATGGGCGTTAGGATAGACTAGTTTGGCCTAGGAAAAACTAGTTTATCCGATGGGCGTTAGGATAGACTAGTCTGGCCTAGGTCAATCTAATTTGGCCTAAAATCGGGTTTGGCCTGTAACATATATAATAATAATCTAATACAATAATTTGTGACAAATTTTACCACATTATCTTTAACTACTTACATTTGATTCAAATCTTCCTTACATGCTTCTAATCACATTACCTTAGAATGACAATGTCGGCTGTAATAAACCAACATCATTTACTAAATGTCTATCGACTTATCTGCAATTTGCGCAGATAAATGAAATTTTCAATTAAGCTTCTCAATAGAATGCTTTAGACATAAGCAATTTTCTTTAGAAAACAAGCGTAATTAGTCAGATTACTATGCAATGATCAATTCTTACGTCTAAAAAACAATTTTTTTCACTCTATAAAATAAATTAACTTATTTTTTTTTATTTTGAACCTGCAGCACTGCTATGCTGTTAAAATATAAACTACAAATTGAAATTAACACAACTCATAATTGCATATGAGTTTATATAATTTTTTAATTTGAGGATACAATAGCATAGTTAAAACGGCAGCAGCATCTTGAAAATTAATACGACTCTAATAAACGAATACGACACGAATAACTACCACACGAATATGGAACGTTTTATTATTATTATTATTTTTAGGATTTAAAAGCTTCAAATCTTAAATCGTGGATCATAGAAAGCTGCCAGTAAGTAATCTGCACAAGTAATCTGCCCGTTTGTAAGACATTTGATGAAAATTTGATAAAATGTCCTGCTGTCAACACTTACATAAGTGCTTATATCTGTAGATTCAGAGACTTTTGAATCATAAAATATATAAATATAAACTCACAATTTACTCCAAATATTTACATTTACATAGTTGTTTTAATTTGAGTATGTAATAACGTTGTTAAAACAGTACAAAGAAAAAGTAAAAGAAAATAGAAAATCTGTCCCACACATGACATGTACTGGGCACTATATAAACACACACTGTAAAAAATATATTTCGCACACTCAGTGGCGTAGCTAAGGTGAGGCAAGGGGGGCGTCCGCCCCGGGCGCCGAGGCCTACGGGCGCCAAATTGAGAGAAATTGTTATATATCTATATTGGGGTGGGGGCACAAAATTTCTTGCTGGCCCCGGGCGCCAAAAAACATAGCTACGCCACTGCGCACACTATAAAAAATAATCTACCGAATTGAAAAAAAAATGACAATTTTGGAAAATATCTGCAAATGTTATTTAAGACAGTTTTTTTCTTCAAAAATATAGATTTTTTCTGTGAAAAAAAAACCAAATAAAAATCACTTTTTTCTACTGAAGAAGTCTGTTTTTCTTAAAAACAGTTATCATCTATAAAAAAAATACAATTATTTTCAGCAAAAATTACAGACTTTTTATTGCAATGCAAAAAATATATTTTTTGGTGGTCTAAATAACAAACCAAACAGGGAAGAAACAAAACACCCCACGCAATCTATTAAGCTGCAAATAACAAACGGAAGATAGAATCTGCTATTAGAGAAGAGGTTTTCATACAGCTTCCGCAATTTTTATCTATAACACTAATTATTACTAGCATTATAACTTGCTGGAGGCATTCTCATTTGCTGTTATTATTTTGTGTACTTACTACTATATTAAATAATTCTCTGAAAAAAGTTATTACAATTACTAGAGCGAATACTACACTTTTAAAATTCTTTGTAAAAACAAGGGGGGGGGGAAAGCAAGCTTATTCTCTGTAAATTTTCTTTAGTTCTCGGTTCAATGTATTCTTCTGAGTTTCTCGGTCATCGTTTTACAAGTGTTTTCTTTATCTTACATCTAATTCTCTGTAAGGATTTCCATGTCCTAATAAGATCTTGCAATTCTAAATATACACTTATAAAATTGTTTTGTGATTTTATAAAAAATATCAAATAAAATTTATTTTATTTTTTTTATTTATTTATTTAGTTTAAATTTTTATCGACAGTCACATTGCAGTTGTTTCAATCACATGCCAGAATCTTGGTAACATTCAAAGTAAATTGCATATTTTTATTTAGAAGCTGTTATTATTATTAGAACACTATTATTATTATTAGAACGCTATTATTATTATTATTATTATTGCATCGATAAATGCATTATAAAAATATATTAATCTTCTAAAATCATATTGCACAAAATTAATAAAATAATGAATACGGAAAAATTCGGGGTTTTTTTAATAATAAATTACATTTTTGCTTTTTACATTTTTACATTTTTGAGAAATTTTCTAAAACATTGTTGAAAAAATGGATTAATTTCAAATTTTCACATAAAAAAGCCATTTTTTTAATTTATTGTTTAAACTAATTAAAAAAATAAAATTGATTTCAAAATATAATAGGTATTATGTATCGCTCAAAAATAATTAAAAATAAATAGCTTAAGTATTTTCTAACGAATATATTTGAAACAAAATCTTTGAAAAGCACATCTACAGTAGATATCTTCGTGGTAAATCATAAAATATTTACTTTTAACCCGGGAGTAGTCGCGACTTTTTTCACAACGTCATTAGTCGCGCTCGGTCTTTTCGCCGCTGGCCCCCCGCATACCAAATATGTAAAATAAGAAATATTTTTCACCTAATATATGAAAATAACATTACAACGAAGATATAAATTTGCAGTTTTCTTAAATTATGCATTTTATTCATGAGATCTGGAGTAATTGGAAAAAGTAAAAATGAACTCGCATTAGTGACTTTTACGTAGACTTTTTTGCCAATTTCAACTTTGTTTCTAAAAATCTACCTGAAAGAAAAACAGAGGTGTCCTGTTACTTCACTAAGGTGCTCGAAAAAGCTTCAAAGTCAGCTACATGGTAGATTTCCGCTGTATTTGTAATGTGATATAAGTTAGGTGAAGATAAGTTATACGGGCGGCGAAAAGACCGACACGCGACTACTGACGGGTTAAAAACAAGAAGGTCCTATATCTCAGTCAGTAAGGAGTTCATCCAGTGACCAGAGTTCGCTGGTTCAAACCTCAAGATGGATAAAAACATATTGTGTAAAAATTGATACAGTGGTTTAAAATTGCTCTAAAGTTTCAGACACTTTAAAACTCGCTAAAGTTTGAGTGATTCTCTAAATATGAAAACTAAATTAGTAACCTTAAAAAAATTATAGAATTCTGTCGATGTTAATTTATAGAGTGTACTGTAAATACAGCGAATATTTTTTTCTATTTAGCAGAATATCAAATTTATTTAATCTCTGTAATATTACATAAGACTTGGATTGTTAACGTTTGGATACTAGTGGATTGCCCGTAGATTCCCTGTAATTTAACAGAAAATTTTAACTGTATATCTCTTCTATTGCTCACTTGATGACAAGAACTGCTTATTAATAACATTTGAAACTAATGTACAATGCTATTAATCTTCATTTGGATAAGGCGTAAGATATACTCCGTGTAATTATCATATCCAGTTATTTTATATGCTAACAATTTTTAGTCTTTATTGTCTTTTTTTAATCACGATCTTTGATTTATTTGAAACACATTTATGCATTCGATTTATTAATATGTCATTGAAAATATTTACATAAAAATCTATTTATTAAATATTTTAAATTTAATTAATTTAATTAAAAAGCAATTGTAGAATGAGATCATAATTACATAAAATGTCATAATGAGATCATAATTAATAAAAACTTTATATGTGAAATAACTTTTACTTTTGGTTTTTGTCTAATATTTTAATTAAAATATACCTCTCATTTTTTTTTTCATAAAGATTTGTTTACTTCTTTGTCGGTAGGATCTTTTTATTGATAAGTCAATTAATTATCTTTTAGTTTTACTAATTGCTGTATTCCATAAAAGAAGCCTGCGGTAAATAATGTATCTAATTGGAATTTGGATTTTATTTTCTTAGTAATTATTCAATTTGCGTGTTTTTGATAAAATAACTCGTTTTTAAAATTCATAATCTGTATACCAATCATAACCTGAAAAGAGTGCTTAATGAATAACTATGTCTTTGAAATCATAATATAGTTAAAATCCTATAAATTTTATGTGTTTATCTGTAAAATTTTAAGAGGTATTTTATCAGTACATTACAAAACTATGTTAAGTAAATATAATAACAGTTTTCTAAAAATAATTACTAATACATTTCAAAAATTACTTCTAACATGAATAATATTGTTGCGGTTTATTAGGACATGTAATGCATTTTGACGTAATAGTAAATCAGGCATTTATATACAAGGTTAGCCAAAATGATTCATTGCTTTTCAAAAGACTGTTTATTTACAAGTATATGACGTACAATGCGGGTAAACTGAAAAGATCCAGACACTAAGTTTCTGGTACATACTAGAAATGTTCAATATATGTACTTTTATTCACGCACACAAGCCACTGGGTGGACTTTTGAACTTGATGAGTATACTCTATTGGACGATGTACACTATAGGTTAATCAGAACCACATTATATCAGATAATAAATGAATCTGAAGTTTTATAACGATTCGTCCATTAGTTAATGAAATAAAACTATTGCTTGAATCGTGAAAAAGGCAGATAGCAGTGTCATCTATAGGACAATGTACGCTAAAATCTAATCAGATCCAGATTACATTAAGTTCTAACTGAATCTAAAGTTTTGTGAAATCCCGTGCATTAGTTGTTCAAACAAAGAGCCCATATTTTTTTTCACATGCTGGTGACAGACAGACTCACATGCAGATATTTTGCAAAAATTTGTTATTTGTGTCGCTATCCTCTAAAACATGAAAAACTCTTCAAAAAATGGAATTCGAAAATTTGCACGAAACCCAATACCTTTTTCTTGTAAAGATAGAAGAAAGTAAAAATTTAAAAACATATCGGTTGCATTTCAGTCGTGAATCTGGGGTACAAACAAGGAATTATTGGATCATTTTAATGATAACGGTTACCTCATCATAACAGCGAGAAACATTTGTGGAAACGTTGCTCCGTAAAATTGGTGGCAGCATTGCTGCCTCCAATTTTATGGAGTATTTTAACCGTTAAAACCGGTGTAACATTGTCATGTTACACCAGTAATATATGTTTAAATTACATCATTGCATATGTGAAAACAATTACTCCATGAAATTGGAGGCAGCATTTGCCACCATTTTTACACCAATTGTATGGAGTAACGTTTCCATAAATGTTTTGACAGTGAATATGTCATATTTTTTTAAATTAATTTTACTAGATGTAGGAGCACTTCAATTAAAATGTTTTTGCTTAGATAAGGGCTTTTGACAAACTAAATATTCAAGTAATTAATGAAAAACGTTTGCGGCAGCTTAGGAATGTCATGACTATGTCAGGATATACTTGAAACATACATTTAACAGTTTAGTAAATAGTTAAATATGATTCATTCTTAATGCTGAAACGAAAGATGGGTAATATCTTACTAATTATTAAAAACTTGTAAGTTCGGATGTTTTTAATTAGTTTTAGAAATGTATGATAATTGTTTAGTAAAATATGAAAAAAAAAAAAGAAATTGTTCTGTTTTACCTTCCTTTTGCAATACACATTATCTATGTTTTCTTTATATTTACCTTCTGGCATGTTCCTTGTCCTCAGTAAAAGAGACAACGCCTAATTGTTCATCGTTAACCCTCTGGTGCATGATATTCTGTTTTTCATGTAAATAAATATATTTTCTTCCTTAATGGCGGCAAATTATAGAAAAATATTGAAAAAAATTCACTGTTATATTATTTTGCATTAATTTAAATCTGAAAAGAAAGTATTTTACCGATTTCCTGCCATTTGAAACCCCTTTAAAGTGAAATTTATTTCTGCCAATGGGGGGAAGGGGACAGCGGCAGTAGCCCCGCATGTCCCTGCAATAGTCAGACCCTGTTTTTACAGAAAACTTTGAATATTTTGCTTTTAATAAAATTATTTTACCGAGTTAGTGTGATATGGGGACAAAAGTGGAAAGAAAATAATGCGAGCCATTTGTGAAACAAAAATAATGTTTAAAATATTTACAAAAGCGAAGCTAAATTCAGGTGTTGCCAAATGTCAACAAATGTATATTCATGTGTATGCAATTTTTGCTGTAATAAACATTACAGAAATTTATTAAAAATAACTTTTTAAAGCATATTCTTATGAGGAAAATTCTCTTTACATGAAATTTTGCATGTTAAATATTTTCTAATTAATTCTAGTTTTTATCTAAATTAGAAATTCATCTTTGTGCTAGTGAAACGAATGGTTTCAAAAGCTGCTTTTTATTTGTAATTTATAAAAACAAAAAACAAGTGCTATATCTGATACTTTTATGAGTTACATCTAAATATAGGGCCAAAATAATTACTTAAACAGAAAGTTTTCAAGACGCAAAGAAAAAAAAATAAGGAGAGGAAATTTAGTTTGTTGCCAATTTGCAACCGTATGCACTAGCAGGTTAAGAAAAAAAAAGTGTTTTGAGCTTTTTTCGATTTTTAAAAAGAATCTTTCATATTTTTTATATACATAAACGCATATAATCAATATATAGCGCATATTATTTTGATAAAATATTGCAAATATTTTATGTACATTTATATAAATATGAACAATAATATTAAATGTAAGTTTTTTGAGTTCAAAGATATGAAACATTAAATTATTAAAACTATTATAAACTAAATCTTTTTCTATTTATTTATAAACACAGAAAAGTAAAATGCACGTACTTTTTATATTTTTTAAATGATATATTTAAAAAAATATTGGGATTTATAGAAATCTCCCATGGGCTTTCGTAACGCTACTATACGAAATTGACTTGAACTGATCCTGGGGGTTTTATTTTCTATTTAAGTATAAAACGGAACCACTTTTAAGCGTAACCATTTATACTTTTTCTGCTTCTTATCAGACTTTCATTTCTATTTTTGAAAGAGGGTAGTTCATTTTTTTTTGTTGCTGTTGTTTGTTTTTGTTTATAGAAACTTTTTATCCTTGTAATTTTTTTAAATTGGTGTTTCTTCTTCTTTTTTTTTTTTTTTTTTGGTGTTTTTTTCTTTCATGTAGAATATTATTTTTTAAGAAATTTCTTTACTCATCATTACATATAGTATATCTTTTCTGTAAATCTCGAAACATATACTTACTTATTAGACAGAAAAAAATTGCCATAATTTTGTTTAATTTTATATTTGGAATAATTTAATTCATCTACCATCTTGTCTTCCACTAGCAATTAAGGAGATTCTCTATAATTCTATTCTCGAGCATTAAAAACATATTCCTTGCTTATTAATTATTTCTGAAGAGTAAATGTAACCAATAAAAAGAAAACAAAAAAATCTTTGGTATTCATATAACTTATTATTTCTTTTTCAGTATCGCACTAAATATATATTTTGATTCGTAAAATAATATGACTATAAATTAATATGCAGAACAAAGCATCTAATTCTGAAGCATCTGTTGTTAAAAATGCAATCTACATTATTTATATGAATTGAGACCCACGTCATAGTTCCGAATGTTAGTTTGGTAAAGAAATTTCATTTGAGAAGATCAAATGTTTCCTTACTATTTATTTCTTTATAAATATAAAAAACGAGGAATCTAAACTTTTACTTGATTCTTATGTGTAATTTTTTAACAAATATCGTAATTTGTTTTACAACGCGATACAAATTTGCTCAATACCGAACATACCACAGTAATACCCATTTGTAAACATTAATTACATAACAATCCAACTATATTTATGCGAATAAGACAGCAGACAGACGACTTGACAAACTAATTTATAAGCATTTAGACGCAAAGATTCAATGAGTTTATTCTTTAAAAATAATTATACTTTTTCAACATTATTTAAACAATTATGGAACTGTCCATATTGTTAGCAAAATTGAACTTTTAAAAAATGGAAAACGCATTATTTGTGTATTACTCTTAAAATTCTGCAGCAAGCTTCAATCATATTTAAATATAACGGTTACCTGATGATGTTATGCGGCATTCACTAAATTACTCTCACTAACACTGAAGCCTTGTAATTAAAATGCTTTCATCTGGATTGAGTTCCTAGCCTGTTATACGTGGAAATAATATGGTTCGTGGCGAAAATCACATAAAATGTTAGAAATGTCAATGTAACTTCTGTCGATTTGTTATACAGTGGTGACAAGAAGATTACTAGTGAAAACAGTTCGGAAATATCATGTCAAACATAGAAAATGAGGCGTATTCGTACTATAACGAAGTTTTAAAAATATTCGGATCTTAGTATAATAGTACAGAGTTTTTTGGATACACTATAGTAGCCGAAATCTTTTGTGGGTCCTTGTCAACACTATCTGCTTTCTATTATACAGAGAGTAACTTGTAGTAAGCCTCAGCAACTTATATCAATTTCATAAAATGTGATATAGTTAAATATAATTTAAACGCTCTCGGGGAAACAATGTTACCCCTTATAACATTATGCAATGGAATACTTCTGTGCGGCTCTGTAAATTAATAAAAAACAACAAAAGACAGATTGAACACAATGTATATTATAGTACAAACCTCATAGTTGCATACCAATTTTATTATATTAGAAAGAATCTAAAATCATTAAAATAAATTTGAAACTTTTTTTTTTGCTATTGGCTATAATGCAACGAAGTAATTTTGATTGTCCCTGTATTTAAACTATAAATCCGATTGTCATAAAATTTGAAATGCGTCGACGAAATTATGCAACAATTATATATTTTGAATTTCGAACGGTTCGGTTGTGTAGTTTTGGTTTTTTATAAGCGAACGGACGGAGAAAAGGACAGATGGGCGGACTATATGTGCTACATATTTACATAACTACTAACGCATCTATGAACAATCATGTTTGTGTTATCTTGTTGAGTGATGGTATGGAATGGGGTTGATATTTATGAGAAAGGTTGTTACTCTGAAATTAAATGCTTAAGAAAGTAGACGTGAATAAAATAAGGTGGAGAAGCGCTGGTCTAAATTTGACAAATATAAGTACTTAAAATAATTGCTGAAGAACATTTTAACTGACTCTGGAATGTCGTGTCATGTCGGAATTTACTTGGTGAATGCATTTACCATTTCAGTAAATAGTTAAATGTAATTCATTCACAATGCTGAAACGAATGTTAAATAATTTTTTGTTTGCTATTAAACATTTTATAAGTTAAAAAGTTTTTAATTTGGCATTTAAATATGATGACTACTCAGTTAAAAATGAAAAAAATGGAATATTCTTTTATTTAACTTTTTTTTTGCAATTGCCTTTCTCTTTTTTAGTTATATTTACTTTCAGCTTTGCCATTTTTGTTCATGGTTAATAAAAATAATTCTGTGAAACAAGTGTTTCTTTTTTAGTTTCTTTCAATATAATTCATAATTACTTATATACATTTAGATGCCTGTATATTAAATAATATATAGATTTAATTATTTTCAATAATCTATAGCAAAATGTTAAGTAGCTTTAGATATTTATGGTCTGAAATTATTGAAAAACTTTAAACATTTTAGGTTCAAACGCATTTAACTAATAATATTTTCTGAAAAAAAAAAATGATCTACACTAAATCTCTTTATTTATATAGCTTATCCCAGAAAAAAATAAAATGGAGATATTTTTTTCTCGCTTAACTATTGGGACTTATATAACATTCCGATAGGTTTTTGTAATGAATCTACACGCAGTTGACTTGAACTAATCTTATTTCCGAATTCTACCCAGTAATATTAAGTCTACGGGCTTTTCATGCATTCTTACGTTTAAAAATCTCCTCATAAAGTTAACATTTTTAATTTTGTTCGGTGATATCTTCTTAATAGATGTCACTTTTTTCTTGGTTTTCAAAATATTTCTAAAATTTATGCTTAATTTTATATGAATTTAAATTTTCATACCCAGTTCATCAGTTTTCAACACATAGAATAGTAAAGTAAGCATAGATTTTAGAATGTTTAGTAAACTGAGGCAAAAAGTGACATTCTTTAAAAAGAGAACACCGTCAGAAGAAGTTAAAAGTATTCATATCTCGACGGGATATTTTAAAAATAAGAATTCATCAAAGAACCATAGACGTAATATTAGGAGAATAACATAGAGGGGAATTCGGAAAGTGGGTGGCTGGCAGCCTTAACCCTTTTAGTGCCAAGGAGCGCCGTCGCGCTGCTCTCGCTTGTTGTGAAAAATGCAAAGGTCGCGATAGCGCTCCTTTTGAGAGTTCACTTTTGGCGCAATCAGTATTTGATAAAGTGCTTATGTTGCATTCTAACTGCCATTATATTGCATTCTAACTATCTTCGATCGCATATTTTTTGTATAAACATCGTGATTATTATTTTTTTAATATTTCTCATTTTGATTTTAAAATGTCGGACACAAGTGAATTTTCAGATACAGCGCGACGACAGAGCAGGGTGACGGCTCTCCTCGGCACTTTTCAGAGCAGCGCGGCGGCACTCATAGGCCCTGAAAGGGTTAAGGGGTTTATTTACTACTTTACGAATGAAACTAAGCCATTTTTAATGCCACATACAACACCTCCAGAAGATTAATAAAAAGTGTTTTGTGAAACATTTAATACCGTGTATTTTATATAAAAATATAGATAAAAGTGAAGGTAAAAAATATCGTATATCACATATTAGAGCCCACATATGAATAAAAAGAAAATGAAATGAAATAAAGCTTAAATTAGTTTTAAAGAAGAAACTATCTTTTCACATATATCTATGAAATGTTTTGAAGGACACTGTAAAAAATAATTCCGCTAAATTTACGGCAAAAATCACTAGCAGCACTGTTGCCAGTTTTTGCCGTAAAAATTGCAGTAAAATTGGATGTAAACTTTCTATTACATCTAAATTTACTACAGCTTTTAAAGAAAAAACTGCAAGCAACAGTGCTGCCAGCAATTTTTGCCGTAAATTTAACGATTTTTTTTTTTTTTTTTTTTTTTTTTTTTTTTTTTTTACAGTGAATATGTCCGTTTGATACAGTTTTTCAGAAAACTGTTAATCACATCAGCTTAAAATTGGTTAAGGTGTCAGGAAACATATTATTTGAGAATAACAAGAAGCGACATTATTTTTGTGCTGAAAGAAATAAAATATTTTTTTAAATAAAATTAAAAGAAAAAAACTTTTTTTGTTTTTTTAAATTTTTTTCCACTCAGATTTCAGTTTTAGATATTTTGAAAGAAACAGGATAATTACACAGCTTTAAAAAGTCTCAATTTTTTTTTTAGAATTTCAGAATTAAAATAATAGAATTTGAGAAAAGTGTAATAATAATAAAATAATAATAATAATAACAATAATAATAAAATATTCGGAAAAAGTCAAAAAATTAAATATATGCCTACAGTTATTATACATGTTATACATATTACATGTTATACATGTTACATATTATACATGTTATTTTACATCCATCCAGCACTTCTTATACACTATATTTTTTGGCTGAAAATTAAAAGCACAAAAACTTGAACCATTTTATGTTGTATGCGCCTTTAAGCGTAGATATTCATACATACTATATCAAACTCTTTTTTTTTTCAGAAACCGTTTTTACTGTGTTTTGATGTTTTTTACTTTTATGTAAAACATGACTTTTGGAAAAATAATATCATCAGTACATATAATACTGCCCAGCCATAAAAAAATTAAACATATATTTAAATCAGAAAAAGAAAAATATACACTATATGGCCATCAATGAACGGAAACTTTCGATTTTAGACATTTTGTTGAATACTCAAAAGTATATTTGTAAGCTTCTTTTTGAACTATGTTGAAACTAGAACTTGAACTATAAACATAATCTTCTTCATTATAAATATCACGTTTGACTTCTTATTTATAAACGTCCATATGATAAGGATTACAGTTAGGAGGCTGACAAATAAAAATATTAATTGGGATCACTCTGTGCACTTAAATGCATGAAATGATCAATTGGTGTAGAATAAAAATATGTCGATACTGTACAACATTGTTAAAAAATTGAAACTTTTGCTGCATCGTCACTCCACCGCTTTTATAGAATATCTCTAATTTGACCAATAAGAATGCCCAATAATACAGGGAATTAATCGTTTTCTATAATAGCGGCGGAGTGATGATGCAGCAAAAGTTTTAAACTTTTAACAGTGAACCGTTATTTTTTATTAAGAATAGCACGTATATTCATGGAGACATGGAGATCTTTTTAAGTTAAAAAAAAATCTCGCGTCTCTTTAGCTTATATCATGCAGGGTATTCAATCAAATTTAACGCCACCTTCCGAAAAATTAGCAAAATGCAGTACAAACTAAATATTGCAATTGACATATACATAGACAAAATATTTTATGAAATATGAATAGTTGGATAAATATTTTTATCTGCTTATGCGCGAAGGCTAACAACTCTAGTCAACTCTTTGCAAAATTCATAAAAAATCCATTCAAGTATCATGGGAATTCAGTAAGATATCGGCAATAACAGTGAGGTGATTTTAGTTCTACTTAAAAGAAGATGAATGATAAGGGATTTTTCTCAACTTGCCAATTTTTATTAACCGGGTTTTACGAACAAGTTCGTATTTAATGAATATGAATGAGAAAATGTGGATCAAGTGCTTCGATTTTTATACTACTTTTTATCATGGAATCTATTCATTCTATATTTATCCAAGAAAAACGAAAGCATCAATAAAAAATAAAAATAAATAAATTTAATTAATTAATTAAAATTGGCAGTTTGTAGAAAATCCCTTGACATTTAGTTCTGTTCCTTTATTCTTCACACTTGTATAATTAAAAAAAAATGTTGTAATATTGATTTTTCTGTATTTTTTACATGTTTTGAGACAAATATTTATACTTTATCTAGACCTAATTACATATGATTTACATGTTCCTTGCATGCACCAAGTCATTACCTTAGAATAATAATGTCGGTTGTATCGAACTGACATCATTTACTGAATACTATCGATTTGTCAACAATTTGTGTTCTCATATAATGGATTTTAGTAAGTATTTAAAGATTGTTATTTATACCATATTTTATAAATATTTTGTTTCAAGAAACATAAGCAAACAGATTCTAGTTGGATTTAGAACAGAATCCGAGATATTTTCAGCTTCAAACCTAGACATAGCGCAGCGTAAGATATTTGTCATAATTAACAAAATAATAAAATAAAACTGTTAAAAGCTAATCTTTACGTTAATTTTTAAAACCTTCCGACTTAAAACAGTTTAAATTTCAATGAATGTTTAATCTCATCGAGTATTTAAACATTTTATTGGTCTTCCAATTTCGGGTAGAAGTTTAGGGTTTTATTACCATAGATAGTGATTAAAAACATACCAGACTACATAAACAGTAGATCTTATTATCCAGTAGGCCATTGAAAAAATAGTAATTAACCCAAAAAGTGTAAAATATCTTTTGGAAATCTAAAGATTCCGTTATATAAATACGAAAATAAGCAGTAATGAAAGGCAAAGTTCTAAGCAATCTGTAAAACTGCTGCTAGTAATGAACGGCAGAAAGAACAGCGGGGAGAAGGGAGGCATAAATTCCACGCACTCCCTCCCCAAATTCTTTCTACAACACATGGTCATTATTGACAGCTTTATAACTTTCTCCAATTGCACCTTCTTCCTTATTTCTTTGCATTTTCATATGTACGAATTAAAAATTTCCTTAGAAAGTTGTTTTACTCTTACAGGGATAACTGCTATCTCAGATATTTATAAAACATTATCCTTTACACAAGTGCTCGCTCAGTGTCTACCTGAGAATGCATGTAAGCCCGGACAGATGCAGTCACAGCCCCTCCGTAAATGTTATATGAACTAGCATAAAAACAAAAGAACATATAGAATGTATTTCGGGCAGGAATTTTAGCAACTTGTCATCAGCCAGGATAAAGAGGCATCCGTAAATGGACACGCCCTCATAGCATGCATGGTCACAATGACGTCACTGTGAGTCGCTTTGGTCACATCACATCTGTGACGAAAATGCCACCACTCAGTGACGTCACAATGTGACTAAGATGTGGCTTTCTAAAAACATTTTCACAGTTCGTCACAATGTTAATGTCAAAGTAGTCACAAATGACACACTTTTCACAAATTAGTCACATTGTGACGTCACAAAGTGGTCACAATGTGACGTCACAAAAAAGCTCTAAAACGGCCATAACGACTTCACATTTTAGTCACTGTGACTTCACATCAACGTCACGTGACTTCTCATCGACAATCGATGGTCACAAAGTCACAATGTGACTTCACAACGAAGTCGCAGTGGCGTCACCATGCTTTAACGGCGGTCACAAACAGTGCCGTATTCAGACTCTATTCTCAGAGAGCGATTCTTGTACATCCGGTGGGGCATTGTAGAGTTCCAGGTGGGTAAATTGTACTTATTTACCATTGAAAACACAACATATCAAATCTTCCGCAGGGGGACATCTCATTTCTCTGAAGGGAGATGCCTACTCCTGCCCATGGAAGAGAAATTTAAGTTTTATACCTTTGAAAACACAAAATTTTAAATCTTCTGGAGGGACATTTTATTGCTCAAGATAATTACACCCCCTCCACACACACACACTAAAATCAATGCTGGACCCAAATCGAGAGAAAATGAAGAAAACAGAGCTTAGGAAGAATACGATAAGTGGTGCTAGAAAAAAGAAATAACATCAATCACAGAGTAAAACACGTTGCTGTTTATTTCTTGTATATCCTTTTCTGTTTTTCTTCAATAAGTTTGGTAACGCTCCTTCTTTTTCATATTCTACTCTGTAATTAGTGTTTATCTAACGATTCTAAACATTTCTCACCATGTCCCCTTGTAGACTCTTGTTTACCTTGTCTCATGGCGGGCTATTAAAATATTAGTTCCAAAACGAGTCCTATGGGTTCCTTTGTCTTTATGATCATTCATACAAATTTTTACGTGAGTTTATAATTATGTAAATACATAGCACCTATAGTCCTCGTTCAATCCGTCCGTCTGTCCGCATATAACAACTAAAAAACTACCGAACCGAATCGTTTGAAATTTTAAATGTATAGGAATTACATAATTCTGTAAAGTAATTTTAAATTTTATGAAAATCGGATGTATAATTCAATTACAAGGAAAATATAAAGTATTACGTTACATTACGGTCAATGGCGGAAAAATAGTTTTAAGCGCATTTTAATGATGTTACATTATTTCAAACATAATGCAATTTATGAAGTGCGTCTATGAAAGATATACTAAGGTATACATTCTGTACATTTTGAAACGCAAAGAATATTTTTTATTAATAAACAAGGCCATACAAAAGTATTCTGTAACATAATGTAATGGGGGAAACATTGTTTGGAGTGCGTTTAAAATATATTTAAATATTTCATATTTTATTAAATTGACATACGCTGCTGAGGTTTATTACAAGTTAATTCTTCTATAATAGAAAACATTTAGTATTTACCGGGGCAAACAAAAGATTTCGGATATTGTATTGTATCCGAAGTACTGTATATTTAAAAAAAATCATTATAGTACGAACGCAACTCATTTGCTACGCCTGACATGTAATTTCATACTTGTTATTATTTATAATATCTCAGCTATTGCCTAAATTGTAACTGTTGATAAGAGCCACTAATTGACTTTTCTCCAAACTATTGCTGTTTTTATTAATCATCATCTAAAGAAAAAATAAAATATACTACACCTAGTTGGCATCATTACTTATTTTATCAGCTAACATGTTTTAGTTAGATTGAAAATAAATTTGTACATCCCTTTTTTATTATTATTAATATAAACATCTGTGTTAAAGTGTTAATATTTTAAAGGAAATATGTATATCCATAAAAATATATTTACAAATAAGCAGTATTATAAATTTCCTTTATTTATCACAAATATAAATATATATATATATTTATATATAAATATATATATATATATATAAACAATCGGAAATTTGTCATAATTTTTCTAAAGCAATTTTATTTTTTAATCACTTTTACTTTCATATTTGTCAAAATTTTTAATTAAAAAATACATTTTTACTGAAACGTTTTGTTATAAAAATCTGATTTCATTATCAGGAAATTGTTTTTAGTTATAGTAAAAACTTTTAAAAACACTCATGAAAAAAAAAATCCTATAAGTCTGTTAATTATCTTTTAATTTTATCAAATGTTGTGTTCAACATATAAAACGAGGAGAAATTATATTCTAATTGAAAATTGGGATTTGGTTTTCTCATTAAGCGTTCAATTTGCGTGTTTTTGCCAAAACAACTTGTTTATAAACTTCGTTTTCTAGTTAATCATCATATTCCTTTCAAGGGTGCTTAACAGAGGACTATGTCAATTATGTCTAAACATAGTTAAAATCCTGTAAAACTATATGCATTTTTTTATTTTTATTTTTATTTTATTTTTTTACTGGTGCATTGCAGTAATGCATTAAGAAAAATTGATTTAAAATTTTATTTTAGCAAAAAAAGTACGAATTTTATAAAGTACTTTTTATCAGAATTTTATGATGTGCTTTGATTGCATTTCCGCTTAATATTATTACATGCATCTATATGCATATTTTAAAGTTATTATGCGACGCAACAGAAAAAAAATAATGCTTTAAGGAAAATAAACCACACGTTTTTATATTATATTTTATTGAGCAACAGTTTTTATTACTAATTAATATATATTTGCTTTAAAGAGAGTTTGCATTTATGTTTTCTTCACTTACTATACCGATTTATATAGATGCGTTTTCTCTGTCTAGAAATAATTACCCAATTCTTCATAGATTTCTCGTCCTGTTGTACATTTATTTCTTTATTTAATTTTAGGTGAGTTCTTTATAATGTAAATACGCTTAGCACCTATAGTTGTTAAATCCATCTGTTTGTCCGCATGTAACAACGCAAAATCTGCCTTAACCGAATTTTTTGAAATTTATATACTTTCACAATCTTCACAGGAATGACATAGAAAACACCGGATAATTTAGAGTTATTGTATCTTTTAAACAATAAATCTTTTGAAATTCACCTGAAGTAAAATACCGGTGTTCTTAAAAGTGGTAATTTTGTTTACATTTTTCGCAACTGGGAAATCTTTTGAAATTCGCCTGAAGGAAAATACCAGTGCTCTAATTTAAATTCTAAAATTGTCCAGCATTGTTTTCAAACGTAACACATCCCGCAATTTGCGAACGCCAGTATTTTAAAATCGGGTTGTAACAGTTATCACGGTAGATTATGCTTTGAAGGCTGGTTCACATATTCGCAATCGCCCACGAATCAGGCTCGTTCAATATCTAGTGAATATTATCTATTTCTAAAAAATAACTATGTGCAACTGTTCTTGATTTGATCCACTATTTGTTATGCAATGGATATTTGTGCTGATGCTGTCTTGCGAGTAGCCTGATGAAAAGTTTACTTTTTGTATTTTTAAATGTTTCTTAGTATTTTCATTTTTTGTAGATAAATTTTATTTTTTTAAATGTATCCTAGTCTGTTTTAGTTTGTTTCTTTGAATCTTTTAACTGTTTTTTAAATTCAAACACTCAGTGTT
Organism: Maratus speculifer; assembly: GCA_964019185.1. NCBI lineage: Eukaryota > Metazoa > Arthropoda > Arachnida > Araneae > Salticidae > Maratus > Maratus speculifer. The sequence goes on from OZ025289.1 coordinate 157,476,361, forward strand.
TATGTATTGCAACTATCATAATTCTATTAAACTTTTTAACTTGTCTACTCTATATTTATAAATTTTATGACCTACCTAACACACATACAAATATAAGCATCAAGCTTTTTTGGGTCAAACACGTCTCTTATGGATCCTGATAAAAACAAACATAATGAACGGTTACTGCAATAAATATTTGATTTTGATACTCATAGATTTTCAAAACAAAAATGAAAAAGTCCTATCATATTCCGTTTATAAAATCAATTTTCGCATGCATTAAGTTTGTAAATTAATAATAACGGATTGATGCCATAATTGACTAAATCGTGTGTTTACAAGTTGTACAATATGTTAAATACAATAAAATAAAAATCATCAACGCGATTGGCAATAAAATATCTTTCAAATACAAATGTTTCGAAAGACGGATATGAATAGAAAAGTCAAATCATACGTTTTATTAAATATAGATCTGTGAGAGTACAATACCCGTAAAATAAAAATTTCTTATTGTTTTCTTTTAATTTGTATGAATGCAAAACTCTTGCAGATGCAGGAAGTATAGAAGAAATATTTCACCATTAACAAATTATTCTGAAATTTAAAAAATGTAAAATAAGCGCACACAATAAATTATAAAATTTTATATGAAATTTATAGTATTTCCTGTATTGTTTAAAAAATTAAAGTAGATTACCAATTTGAAATTTAGAAAAAATTTGAATACGAGTCGTTTTTAAATAATCATATTTAATAAATATTTTATATAAATATTTAAAAAATATAAAATCATATTGCATATTTTAAGGCTCTTTTATGAATCTATCTTTTAAAAGCACTTTTAAGAAACTCTTTTATTAAACATTAGTTATTTGACGTATTTTTTCATATACATTTTTGTAAGTTCTTGTATTATGATATTTAACCGCAAAAAATCGATTAGTATAAATAAGATAGATATTGTAGAAACAATTAATATCAAAAGATGAAATTCCAAATTTTTCATTTCAGATAAATCAAAAATTGTTTTTTACAAAAATTTATTTTAGAAAAGCTTTGACAATTAATTCTCCTTACTAATTTCAATAGCTCTTGCTTAAAAACAATAATGAATATTACAGCATCATAATAGTTTGAACTGTGTTCGTAGGGCGGGCAGGGTAACATTTCAACTCCTGAACACAGTTCAGTTTGCGATCTTAACCCCTTTCAACGATTCAGAATTTGAGCTCAAAGTTTAAGTCTAAGCTTTTGCAAGCATTTAATTAGATACAAAAAATAGCAGTTAAAAATTGTTGTTTGTTACTCTAAAGTTTAAGGCGCCCTCTAACGGAATTTTTTGAAATTTATCTTTAAAATTTAATTACTAGCAAAAGCCATGCTTTGTTTGGATTCGCGAAGCATTATTTTATAAAACAGATATTTGAAAGTAAAAATATTTTTTAATATTATTTTTGCATCTTTATTAAACAAAAACGTTATTTTATGTTTTGGCGCATTTTAAGACTGGCATAATAAAATATTTTCGAAGCAAACTTTTACAAAATATTTTTAAATTTTCAACTAAAAGCTCATTTAAAGATGTTTTTACAATTTCCAGTAACCACTGGTGTTTTTTAAAGTTGTTTGAAATATGCATGTTTCCAATCTTTGTTATTAACATCAAATAATCTTTGATAGCTATTTTAGAATAATATATTTGAAGAGAGCTTGAAGAATGTTACTTCGTCAAAATCCTATTTTCTAAGAAAACATTTGAAATCTGCTCTCGTTGATACTATGAATTTTTAACTGTAAAACTTTTTTTTCTAATTTCTTCGTTTTATACATGTTAGCGTATCAGAATTTTTGATATTGTAGAATTTTTCGTAAGGAAAATTTCTATTGAATGCTTAATTTTGAAGGATTTTCACTCTCGACAACGTTACGTACGTTTTTAAGCCAACTAGTGTCTATATATCCTCAATATCTACAACTGCTTCATCTAATCTTAAACCTTGGGATTTATGAATTGTAACAGCAAAAGCTAACTGCAGAAGAAATTTTTTCCTTCAGCTTTTTATGCTTCCATTTTTCCAGAATTTAATAATTGGGGGAATTGGTACGCACCAATTCTTATAAGTTAATTGTAATATTCAAATTTATCCATGATTATTCGCTATATCTGGTCTGGTGGCTTGTGATTTTCTTTATTACGTGCGACAAAGTCTAAAGTCCCGTTCACTAAACCTTTTTCAGTCCACAAATAAGAACGCAACATTACTTTGGATCCAAATGATGAAGTAAGAAATGGTTAAAGTCAATTTGTCGTTTCTGAATCGGCCAACTTTGCTTTAATACATTTAGAAATTGAATCGAGGCAACAATTTCACGCTTCAATTCTTTTAATTTTTCATTTATTTAACAAATTTAACAATTAATTTTATTTGTTTACAATTCTTTTGTTGCCACTTTACAAAAAAAAAAAAAAAAAAAAAAAAAAAATCCACAAACAATTTTTTTTAAATGTTTAAGTGTCATCTGTGCAAACGATTTTGCTCAATAATGAAAACATATTTTATTTATTAAATTAATCATGATTCTATCTATAATTACTTACTCCAAGATTTATATATTTTTCTGAAAATGTACGCGTTTCATTTTTTATTTATTTGCTAAAATGCGTCCGTATTGGAAATGCATGCAAAATAAATTCATTAAAATAATAAATTTTTTAACGTTTTACTGTAAAAAAAAAAAAAAAAAAAAATTATATTGTGCAAATCTACAGATCATAATTTATTTTTGTGTTTAATTTGAAGTTAAAATATTGAATAGTTTTTTTGCAAAGTGTACGACAAAGTGTAATTTGAGTGGCCTAGTAGAGGATTCGCTTCGCTCATCCTAACAAGGAAATACTGACATACAGAATTGTTTTAGAAAAAAGCACAAACGAATCGACCAACTTTTTCGGTTTGTATAATCATTTGAAATCTGAACCTTCCCACCCCCATTGAACACGGTTTAGTTAGCGCTACTTAACCACTCTCAACGATTCAGATTTTCAACACAAAATTTAAGTTTATGTCTAAGCTTCAAAAACATTTAATGAGATGCAAAAAAAGGATAAAAAATAGTCTAAAGCGCCCTCTATCAAAATTTTTTAAAATTTATGTTTATAATTTATTTTCAAGACAATACTGACATAAAAAATAGTTTTAGTGAAAACCGCAAATCAATTGCCCAATTATTCTGTCTGTTATAATCATTTGAAATTTGAACCTACCCACTCCCATTGAACACAGTTCAGTTTGTGCTACTTAACCACAGATTTTGAACTCAAAATTTAAGTTTATGTCTAAACTTCTAAAAAAATTTTATGATATGCAAAAAATAACGGTAAAAAATAGTTGTTCGTTATTCCAAAGTCTAAAGCGCACTCTATCCGCATTTTTTGAAATTTATCTTTATAATTTATTTTCAAGACAATACTGGCATTAAGAATAGTTTTCATAGAAACCGCAAATGAATCGACCAATTTTTCCGTTTTTTATAATCATTTCAAATTTTGGACCCTAAACTTTGATGGCGTCTATCTCCTTCGGAAGACGTTAGGGACCTTTAGTTTCCCATTTAATATTATTTGTCTTGATGTGTACTATCACCCCTTAAATTTTTGCCCATTAGTTTAGATACACCCTGTACAGGGTGTTTCGCTACCAGACCGACAAACTTTGAGGGATGGTAGTAGACATGAAAACAAACATTATTAAATAGGAAACCATGGGGCGCAAACGTCTTCTGTAGGAGCTAGGGGCCATTAAAGTTTGAGGTCCAAAATTTCAAACGATGATAAAAAACGGAAAAAAGGGTCGATTCGTTTGCGGTTTTCACTAAAATCATTCTTTATATCACGAGTTTTTTAGAAATTTTTTTTAAAGGTTACGTTCAAAAATTGTCGATGGAGGGCGCTTTAGACTTTAGAGTTACAAACAACTACTTTTTATTACGCATGGGGTTGAAATTTTTCTAAAGCTTAGACTTTAACTTAAATTTTAAGCCCAAAATCGGAAAATTGGGATCGGGTAACTAGCGAAAATTAAACTGTGAACAGAGGGGAAAATTTTAAACGCCCATAAATATTGGACAAACAAATCGATTTTGTTGCAGTTTGCGTGTAAGTCATTAACTTGGTAATTATTTTATTTAAAATGGCGTACAGATTTGTGCCCTCATTTTTTGATAGAGGGCGCTTCCGACACATCTCTAATATTTCAGTGGCATTACTCCTGGCTGTTTTATTTCCAGACCATCATACTTCCTGGAAGTATTAGGAATACAAAGACGACTTGGAATCACATAGGAATGTAACGTTGGAAATGCATTTTTTGCAAGTTACGGTTAAAGGAAGCAGCGAAAAAAAAGTAATAGAAACAGCAGAGAAAGAGAGACATGTTAATGTGACAGAAAACAGTTTATTTAAAGGTTTTACTAGAAAAGGTGTTTGAAATTACGATCAGAAGTAGTCCGGCAAGTTTGACAGCGACGGTAGATGACGCTAAACAGTAATACGCCTGCGCAGAGATCACTTTGAAGTGATCATTCGCGAACCAGTTCCAAAGGTAGCAAATGAAGTATTTGAACGATGAACAGCACGATAAGGCTCCTCCACATTGCCAATGATGTTTGCCGACACTTCAAAGTAACATATGGACAGTGGTGGATAGGTCGTGGTAGCCCGGTTCATTGGCCTGCTAGATCGCCGGACTTATCATGTAGGACTTCTTTTGCTGGGGCCAAATGAACAATATGGTGTATTCGTATGAGGTTCCCGTACCATCAGTTGAAGTCTTCGCAGCTGGTAATTTTGTAGCTGCCAGAAAAATATCAGAGATATCAGGAATCTTTCAAGGAGTGAGGAACTCCACGTGACGCCGCTGTCAAGCATACTGGACTACTTCTGGTCGTAATTTTGAACACCTTTTCTAGTAAAACCTTTAAATAAACTGTTTTCTGTCACATTAACATGTCACTCTTTCTGTGCTGTTTCTGTTACTTTTTTTCTCTGCTTTCTTTAACCGTAACTTGCAAAAAATACATTTCCAATGTTACATTCCTATGTGATTCCAAGTCGTCTTTGTATCCCTAACACTTCCTGGAAGTATGATGGTCTGGTAGTAAAACAGCCAGGAGTAATGCCACTGAAATGTCAGAGATGTGTCAGAAGCGCCCTCTATCAAAAAATGAGGGCACCAAAGCTGTACGTCATTTTGAATAAAATAATTACCAAAGGAATGACTTACACGCAAACTGCAACAAAATCGATTTGTTTGTCCAATATTTATGAGCGTTTAAAATTTTCCCCTCTGTTCACAGTTTAATTTTCGCTAGTAACTCGATTCCCATGTTTCCGATTTTGAGCTTAAAATTTAAGTTAAAATCTAAACTTTAGAATAATTTCAACTCTATGCACAAAATAACGGTAAAAAGTAGTTGTTCATTACTCTAAAGTCCAATGCGCCCTCTATCGACAATTTTTGAACGCAACCTTTAAAATTTTTTTCTAAAAAAATCGTGATATAAAGAATGATTTTAGTAAAAACCGCAAACGAATCGACCCTTTTTTCCGTTTTTTATCATCGTTTAAAATTTTGGACCTCAAATTTAATGGCCCCTAGCTCCTACAGAAGACGTTTGCGCCCCATGGTTTCCTATTTAATAATGTTTGTTTTCATGTCTACTATCATTCCTCAAAGTTTGTCGGTCTGGTAGCGAAACACCCTGTATATATAAGCATATTAACGAAGATACTGTGTTGATTACTTTTAATATTCTGTTGCAAAATTTGTATTATATATGTTGCGGTCAATACCCGGAGCCTGGCCAATTCTAGAACTGGCCGGCCAATACCCGAACTGGCCAAGCTTCCTGGTCAAAACCCGAATTACATGAAATGAATAGCGTATTTCGGGTTTTGGCCAGCCAATTCGCGAACTGGCCGGGAAGCCTTGGCCAACACCCGAACTATGATGCATAGGTACCAATTTTTTGTAATTAAGATAATGTAACATTAAAATGCACAGTAAAAAATATTCCCATCGATTATATTGAAACGAAATATTTTTGTGTACCCAACTAAATTAACCACAAATAGCACACAATTCTTTTCAATATCGAAAGTAATTGATAAACCAAATAAGATGACAATTAAAGTTAACCGTAACCTTTACTTAAGTTAGAGCACGAACAGGCTGACGGCTAGACTATTTGAAGTCATTGACACTTTCAACTATGTCAGAAAGGATTAAGCCGAGTGCCTATATCTATTTCGCGAATCGGCCAATCGAATCTGGTCAGTTCGCGAATTGGCCAATTGCATTTGGCGATTTCGCGAATTGGCAGGCCAATTCTAGAATTCAACAGTCATTTTTTAACGTTGCTGGCCAATTTCGGATTTTGGCCGCAACATATATATATCAATAAACGTATCTTAAATCATTGATTAATTTAAAATACTTTTGGTCCATACACATAAAAATAGAAATATACGAAGCTATTGAAACTGTTATACAGGAAATCGCCATATTTGCAGCTTAGCAGATTTAAAAAAAAGTAGATATATTTCTAATTTTAAATGTTTCATTTAAAAACATCAAGATTTATAGAAATCTCTCACGTGTTTTCGAAATGATACTGTATTCGCAATTGATTTGAACTAATCCATGGGATATATTTTCCACTTTTAGAATAAAACGGAAGAAGTTTTAACTGCATACTTTTATGCTTCTTGTATTTTTTTTTTCAGACTTTGTTTGTTATTTTGTGAAAAAATGCAGTTTGTTTATTTATTTATAGATATTTCCTTTTCCTTGTAATTTGAAAAGCCAACATTACATTTTATTAAATTTTCGTTTAGGATATTATTTTGAAAAAGATAATCTATAACGATCAATACATCTGATATAGTTCAACTGAGAAAATCTAAAAATACTTACTAATTACTTACAATGTAAAAAAGAGAAAAATATATACTTTTAACATAATGTCGTTTCTTCAATAATTTAATTTATCAAAAACCAACCAGTTATGATTAAAATAGTGTCTAAATGATAACTGTTAGCTCAAATAAAATGTATTGTTTATTAATTATTCGTCAAGAATAAATAAACAAATAGAAAAAAGAATTTTTCTTCTGTTGGAATTTTTTTAACTATCGTGCAGAATATATATATATATTCTAATATAAGATAATATTATCTTAAAGGAACCTCTAGCGCATTATCTGAAATTAGCATCTGCTATCCAAAATTCATGTAGCTAATATGCATACAATGCGTATATTTTTTCAAATTATCGTATAGATTTTTTTTTATAAATATTATTATGCTAAGCAGATCTTCAACGTGTAATCGAACTGCTGTCAAAATTAATGTTATTAAGATTTTTGCAATGTTTAACGCACTCTTCAAAGATGTGCATGACTCTTTAGGCAAAATTTGAATTTGACAAATGTATCGCAGTTGAAAATATCAAATGTTTCGTTGCAATTTGTTTCATTGTTATAAAACAACAATCCACATAAGTTTTTTATCAGATTTTTATGTTAGATTTGTAAAATCAGTTTGATAAATTGCGTATAATGTGAAAAAAAAAGTGTGCATAAAATAATAATAAGGAATTTTTCTTCAAATGTAACATAAAACTATTTTTACTTTATTGTTTTACGAAACTCCCGATTAAGTTTAAAACCAACTTTAATGTTTATCATTACAGATTTAATCTTAGATTATTGTATGTGTGAGGAATAATCCATTAGTTTCAATTTTATATTAGTATTGAATACTTTCTGAATTATACAGAAGATAAAGTTACTTGTTTTATAATAAAAGCATTTTCTTTTTATAGCAGATGTTTTTTACAAGTTTGTAAACATCATAAATTTTACCGATAATTTTTAGGTAGCTTTCATTACAAAAAGTAAAAAGCTACCTATTGCAGCCGTCCGGAGGAAAGCACTTCCGGAAAATTTTGGTATATTTTCACCGATCATGACCCCCAGACCCCAAAACCACCCTCCGTTCAAATGTTGACATATATATATATATATATATATATATATATATATAAAACCATATATATATATATATATATATACACTACCTACCAAAAAGTATTTGTACACTTTCAGTTTTTGACATTTTGTCAAATATTTAAAAATATACTGGTCGGATTCTTTTGGAACTTCAGAAATATAAAGATTATGTTTCACTTTATATTTATTTACATTCATTTGTTAAGCGGGTAATGAGGGGGCCGGCAAAAAAACAAAGAATAATAGAAATATTTGGGATCGCCCTGTACATGAAAATGCACGAAACGACTTATCGCTTTAGAATACAAATATATGAATAGAAGAATATGTACGATACAGTAGAATATGTACACTAATTTTTGTGAGAATAGCATGTATATTTATGGCGACAGAGTGATTTTTTTGAAAAATTCAAAAAATTCTGGTATGTTTTTTGTTTATATCATGCTGGGTTTTTGACCAAATTTAACGCAAATTTCAGAAAAATTGGCAAAATGCAGTAGAAAAAATGTAGCGCAATTGGAATATAAATATATTAAATATTTTATGAAATATGAGTAGTTGTATAAAATAATTTTTATCTGTGCATGCGCGAACTAGAAAAACATTTTTTTACATCATTTAATAGTCAATTCTATGGAGTGACTTATAAAAAAAATCCAATCAAATATTGTGAAAATTCAAAAAGATATCATTATTTTAGTGAGATGTTTTTACTCTGCTCTCTAAAAACGGCTGAATCTTAAGGGATTCTCCACAAATTGACATTTTTTAATAACTGACTTTAAAAAAAAACTAGTATTGAATTAATACAATATCTAATACAATATTGCTGCTAATAGTACTTGACAATTGTGATAGAAAAGAAAAAGAGCTTTATTCGCATTCAGGGCCAAAACTAAGAGAGGGGGGGGGGGAGAAGGCCATGTGCTCCGGGCGCTAGGATGAAAGTGTTCCAAATGTATCTTTCGTTCGGCGATTTTTTTCATGGCTATGTTTAGCATAATATTGTTAAAATTATTATATCTGGGCTATGCTAAAGCATAAAAAAATCTAATGGTGATGGCTTAAGGTCCCTGCCCCTACCCGCGAAGATGCTCACGAGCTAATGCTATTCCTATGGGGATGCATTTTTCTAACTCTTTTGCATTTGGACATTTTTAAATAATATGTTTTGCATTGGATAGCGGAAGTCCTTTTCAAGATCGCTCCGTGATTACTTTTTCAATTTTGGCGTAGATATTTTTATAACGTTTCTTTCACTTCCAAAAGCGGTTCTGAGAGTGAAACTAACTTTATAAAAAATATCTATGACACAAATCGAAAAAGTAGTCAAGGAGCGATTTTGAGAGAAACTTCCGCTATCCAATGCCAAAAAAAAAAAAAAAAAAAAAAAAAAAAAATTGAAAATTTCAAAATGCGAAAGAGTTATTCTAAAAAATGCCTCCCCACAGGAATAGCATTAGCTCAGCAGTGTCTTCGCGGGCAGGGACAAGGGCCTTAAAGATCCTGTTGAAAGTAGAATTTTTTTGATTCGGTTTAAAGTATCAAATTGGAGTATTTTAATAAAGCAGAATACGTTATTTTATATTACATATTTTAAGTTTTAAAATAAGTCGGCTATTAATAAATTGGAGAAATTTTCTTTGTAAATATGCTTTGCGAAAGAGGGGGAAAGGGGTACCTTCAAAATCCACGTTTGTCTCGGGAAAAAAAGACTGGTTTTGGCCCTGTTCACATTTAATAATTTGTAGATCCTCCTCGAGAGGCAATTACAGCTGCGACTCTCCTGGGCATGCTCTCAACTAGTCCTTGTATTACATTTAATGGTATTTTATTCCACTCTGTTTGCACAAGGCAGGTAAGCTCTTTTACTGATTTTGGGCGTGTGTCACCCGCCTTAATTCGACGATCCAACTCGTCCCAGAGGTTCTCTATTGGGTTCAGGTCTGGGCTCTGGGCAGGCCACTCGAGTCGATGCACTCCATTATCAGCATACCAATCCATGCTGGACCTCGCTACATGGCAGCTTGCGTTGTCATCCTGGAAATAACATGGGTCCAATCCATAGTATTGCCACAACGTAGGAAGTACACTGTTGTCCAGTATATTACAGTAGGCATCGGCATTGAGCTTACCATGAATTGGGACCAAGGGTCCTAGTCCGAACCAGGAAAAACAACCCTAGAACAGAATTCCCTCTCCGCCAAATTTAACTGTGGGCACAATACATTCTGGTAGGAGGCGTTCTCCAGGCAGACGCCAGACCCAGACCCTACCATCAGAACGGTAGAGGGTGAACCTTGATTCATCACTCCAGAGAACTTGTTTCCATTGCTGTACAGTCCATTGCTGGCGTGTTTTGCACCAACTTAACCGAGTTGCGCGGTTGGACTTGGCGATTAAAGGCTTATGGGCGGCAGCACGGCCATAACAATTAAGCAGATGAGCTTCCTTACGGATGGTATTCATGGAAACAACACATCCTGAAGCTTGTTGAAATTCTTGGCGTATGTGTAACATTGGTTCGCTGCGGTTCTTCCGAATTTCTCTAGACAGAACCCGTCGGTCTCTATCTCCCAGTTACGTCGGTCTGCCTACTCTGGCCACATTCTGACAATCACCATTCAGCTTCCATTTTCTAATCACATAAGCCACAGTCGTTTTGGGGTAATTAAGCTCGCTAGATATGTCGATTAAAGATCGGCCATTTCGGTGGTACCCGATTATAACGATTATTTCGTTATATATTGGTTATTTTCTTAAATTATTCCTTTACACCCCCCGTCTCTGTTCAATTCAAAATTAGTTTTAACTTGTCCTTCATTTCTTTTCCATTTTTCTTGCTTATTAATTCTCTAACCGAAAATCGGCAGCTGCTTAACTTTATCTGTGAGAAATACACTCACATATTAATCAACCGTTTAAAACAATTTCCAGATGTCTGCTATTTCCGATCGAAGCAATTCTGCATTACCTTATAAGGAGATCATCTCTGTTTCGCAGTTGAAATTTATGCTTACGCTTCTTTTTCCTTTCTCGACAAAACCCTAAAAAGAATTTAACATCTGCGCAATAAAATCTGATGTCCCTTCGGTGTGCCTCTGTGTTTAGACATAACAACACGTGTAACAATTTATCGTTTGGCAACCTTTCCTTTCCATCCCAGCTGGGAAACCAAATTGAATTCTGATCTTGCTGGCTGCATTTTAACTGTTATTTGGCGTATACTATCCATTGTGCATGGGCGAACTTGTGTATGTTGGCGATTTTCTATCATGCCAAAATTGGCGGTTTGTTGCTATGTACGAAGCCACTTGACTCACTGCTCTCGTCTTGTGAAGTTGCTAATCGCTGTTCGGAGATTTTCTCCGAGTACTGTATGTGTGCCTCCCTAGTAATACATGTCTGAATAAAGAAAAACTTAGCAATCATTGTGGGGTTTTTTCGTACATCTGAACCTGGACTACTATACGTAATCACGCTTCTTCTAAGTATTCTAATAAAATAGCAGCTGCTACAAAGCTACACCCTCACAAGAATCTCTATTACAAAAATAACTGGTACCGTTTGACTTTTTCGTTTTTCCCCACATAAAAAAAAAATATGGAGGGGGGTACAATCAACTGCGACTTTCCTGTGGATGTGATGCATTTCGGTTCTTCTTTTTCTTCTCTGCGTCCAGAGTTGTAATTGCTATTGGTCTTGCCTGCTGGGTGTCAACCGATGTGGAATTGATCTCCCTATCGTCACCTGCGGTCGACGTCGATAAGTACAGCGCTGTTCCCGTCCTGAAATTCCTTTGCTGGACACCCCCTTTTCCTCCCCTGTGTGCTCCATCTCAACTGCTTTGGAATGTCTCCCCTCGATATTCCATCTGATAAAAGGAAACTCTGCGGCCGATTGTCACCTGAGCGCTGGGCGCCCCCCCTTTTTCATCTCCTCGCATCGTCTGTGTGATTGATGTGTTTTCTTTGCCGGCAGATATCATCGAGGGCTGCATGTGCTCATTTTGTGCTTCTATACCAGTGTGTGTTTGTGTCTTTAGTGAACGTAATCTACAGAAAGTTCATATAGCCTCATAGAAAATGTAGTGAATAACAGTATTCCTGTGGTGTTATGCATCGTAAAGTCGTTCATCGTGCAAAAAAATAGTGATTCATTCACGGGTGTCTGCAAGAGAAAGTAAAAAATTTTGCACATGCAATATAAGTCTTCAATTCTGAGAAAATCCATCAGAAATAATTCATCGTATGTATCAGTTAACAGTGCACAAAATTAATAAATAAATAAATAAGAGAATTACAAAAATTCTCTAAAAGAGATGTCACCACCTTCGATAAGTCAATATTCCATTACCTGTTTACAATATCAAATTTCTGCTAGTCTTCTGTGATAAAAAAAAAGAGAAAAAGTGCACAACAACGAAAATCAACTTCGAAATAATCTACATTTTGAACGTGAGAGCAGATCTTGCCCCATTTCCCTAAGTTTTTGTGTTATTAAATTAGTAATCATTTATTTTTTTTTAAACTAAATCAGTAAGTCAACCTACTTTGTTTATTTCATGTTCTGCTTTCACATTCAGGACACAACGGTCAACATTTATGTTCTATTGTAGAGCATTAATATAATCCTGTTATTGTGTTTTTGCAAAGATTTTTAATTTGCGAAAGCACGGTAACTGTTGTCATTTCTAGTTATTATCTTTGCTGACATTTTATGCAGTTTTTATCAATTATTTGCATTTATGTGCTTGTGTTTCATATTTTACGTCCCACCCCTTTTTTTTTGTTTTTTTTAATTTGTATTTAGATTCTCTAATATGCTTAAATGTGTTTTTAACCAGTTTTGAACTTTAATTACAAAGTTAAAATAAGATATTCTTTTTCATCCAAAAAAATATAAATAAATCAGAAGGTTTTAAGTTACAAAAAAAGGAATTTTCTTTCCTTGTGTAAAGAACTTAAAGGATTTCTTTTTTCCTTGCTTACTAACAGTTTTTGGTGTTTTTATATATAGTTTTCTTTGCTTTATTAGCTAAGGATGAAATAACTTCTTTTTAAAGTGAAGGAATATATAGATATATGTTTCAAAGTGTAATTATTTTGCTATTTTATTTATTTTATTTTCTAAATGATTTACCTGTTGTATGTCCTTCCTTGCTTTACTGTCATAAATGGTTTAAATAAGATATCTTTAAAGTGAGGTATATTTCATGGTCTTTTTAGTTTGCTAGTTTACATATTTTTTAATAGCTAGGAAAATTACTCGTTTTCAATGTGCTTTAGGGTATAAATCCGGTCTGTGTAACAATTTCTCTAAAACTTGTGAGCGTAAACAAAACAAAAAAAAAAAAAAAAAAAAAAAAAAAAAAAAACTGTAATCATGGCGGCAAAACAAATTCCGATAAATATCATTCAATTTGATGGAGATCCAGATTTACTTAAATTTTTCTTTGACCAAATTAGAGTCGCTGCGGAAATTAATAAATATAACCCACAGACAACAATTGCAATCTTAAAGGGAAAGTTAGTTGGGCCTGCACAAAAATTTCTAGCCCAAAACCCTGACCTGCAAAAGATAACAGACCTTGATTTGCTGGAAAAGGAATTTGCGTCATTTTTCGCCCCCCCCCCCCCCTAGTAAATGTGTTGCCTCGGTTGAGTTGTCCAGTTTAGCACTTATGCCTTCTGAGACGATAAAAAATTTAGCCCATAGACTAAATGTTCTTGCGGCTACAGTATATGCAGATATCAACGACGAAAATGCACGCAACACTATCAAACTCATGAAATTTCTAGAAGCCCTTCCTTCAAATATTAGAATAAAATTACAGGAAGAAGGCATTAATGATTATAAAACAGCAGTTGAAAGAGCGCAAACCCTTCATGAAATTTTAAGGAATGAGAAAATCTTACATTCCTTACCTTCGGTACACAGACCAGAAAATCTCATTGAATCGCAATTAAAAGAAATCTCTGAGAAAATAAATGCATTATCTTTTGCCCCTCCTGATACTAAAACCGAAACTGAGCAAAAAAATCTGCAGACTAGACCAAAACATTCCGCGGGTGTTTCACGTTGTGGTGGTTACTCGATAACCCCCCCATATTTTTTTACTTTAATTCAATTTTATTAACTATTTTATTTCCTATCATCTCTTTTTTATTCATGTTCTTAATTTAAATATTATTTCGATTTCGTTTCTTTTGATAGTGTCGCCTGTAATGTTTTCTTCTTTACTTAGCTTTCGAATGTTCCAAACCGGTAAAATCTTGTTTTGAAATCATTCCTTCCGGTTTAGAAATCCTTCTAGAACAATCGAGTTTGTTCTATGGGTGGTATTTCCGGTTAGTCTGGCACGCCCCTTGGCCTATCAAATTAAATTCTGCAGGTGACGTGTTTTAAGCCGTTGAATGCCTGGCCACCTGCTTTGGCCTTCCTTCTTTAAGTGTTTATCAATTCTTTCCTTATTAAATTCATTTTTCACCATACTTGGTATCGTAACTTGGCTTATTTTTCCTCGCTCCCCTCTTTCGTGCGTCGCCAACTTGGCGTATGCCTGGTTTACAGTAACCCTAGTTCTTTTTCCCTCCTGACTCCCCGCGGTCAGAGGAGTTGCGCTGTTAGACCCCAGCCGTGATGGATGCTGGTGGATGATCGAAATGCCGGAAAAATTTAGCGGAGTTCGGGGCAAGTGTGCGCCCCCGAGACCGTTGAATGCAACCATTTTTTTGTTCTTCAATGTCCACGACAGGGCTTCTCGAGGTTGATTTTTTAAGGCGGCCAGGAGTAAGTTCCTCTTCAACCGCATCCTGAATCATTTGTTTGTTGCTTCTTTCTGGCTACGCAACATAAGTTAAGTGACGTCTTGCTTATTCTCAATATTTTACTCGTCAATCTCTCATCGAAATCTCTCTAACCGATTTATTTCTCATTTCTTCAATGCCTTTTTGTAAGCTCGCTTTCCCTCTGAAGAAAAATGCTGAGGTGGTGACTCTCATTCAAGAAGTGAGGATATATTTTTCATAAAGTTTTTTTCTCATAATCTCTTCATCATATTATCATTTGGCCATAAAATATATATAAATTTTGAATATGGAACGGCGCCCCAGGAGCAATTATTGATATTTCTCTGTGTGAAGTTTTTCAAACATATTTTTGAAAAATATATATAATTGATGTTCTGAAAAATGATATTATCTTTGTTTTCGATCAAGAAAAATGTTTAATTCTTGCTATAAAGATACATATAAGAATACCACATGAAGAAGAATTATATTTTCGAATATGTCAACTCGTAAAATAACACCATTGTGAAATATTTTGCAACAAAGTAAATGATTTAATGTACACAAAAAACAAAATATATTTATATATATATAAAGAAATATTCAAAGCTCGCAAGTTATCATAAATAAAAAATATTTATCTTCATCAATTTGTGTCTTGATTCCTGTGCACTTGTCTGACTAGATTTTTGTTCCTCAACACCCAAAAAATCACAGGTAACTTTTATTTTTATCATTTTTATTCTTACAACTTTGCTTTGAATTTTTTTATTCTTCATGGTTAAAGATTGTTATAATTTAAGAGTACTATAATGGTAGCATTGTTGGGTCGTTTGCTGGCCTGCATTCAACGCAATGTCCCTCACAAAATTAGTACGATCACTTAGCCTACTTCTGAGATGAAACAATAAATAAGTGTTTCTCTTACCTCTCCAAACACAACAGAGTAAATCTTTCCTTTGGTGCAATGACCAACGCTTGACCATCTATTTTCCTTTGCTACCATTGTGTTTTCGTTATATATACATATTTCCAACAAAAAAGAATATCTTCAATTATCTTCAATTATATTTCATTATCTTCAATAATATCTTCATTATCTTCAATTATATCTTCATTATTTTTCAAATTATATCTTCATGCAGTGATCAATATTTTATATTCCTATTTTATTGAGTGTGGTGTAATAAATGAATGCATAATATATTTTGATTTTATGCTGAGATAATATTTTCTTTTGGAGCAGTACAGTATATATAACATAATTTATTGACATATATTTTTCTTGCCATGACATAATTTATGACTAATAGATATATTATTTATTTAGCGGAGGTGCTGGTAAATATAATTGATTATGCTAATATAAATTATTCCTCTTGTCATAAATATAAGAATATTTGTTTTGAGCCATATGATATATATATTTACATAAAATTTTTGGGCCATGTTATTTTGATCGGATGCTAACAAAGATATGTTGGTATTTTTCTTCTCTTCATCACATAATTATTCTTCTTCCTAATATATGTAAAAATGATGTATAACGTAAATGAAATTTGTCAATATTTTTAAATAATGGGTCGATTTATATATTATTTATTATAAGACCAGTCTATGTCCAAATCTAACCTGTCATTTATTGAGCTCTCACTTTAATTATGTCATAATGCCTCCCAAGGCTAAATTAAATATTGCAATTCAGCCGTTCGACGGCAACCTTCAGACTGTGGAATTCTTCTTTGATCAATTATCTGATATACAAGAGTTAAATAATTTCACAGATAAAGAACTTTTTGTTCTTTTCAAATCGAAACTGGAGGGTAACGCCTTACTCTTCTTTCTTGAAACACAGTCACAGTTCAAGAACTATAATTTTCAAGACATTCGGAAAACTTTTATAGACTATTTCTTACCCTCAAAGAAGACTGTTTCTCTTAAATCCTTGCAGAATTTAAGCTTAGATTCAAATGAATCAGTCAAAAATTTTGCTTTTCGGCTGGATAAACAACTTCGGCTTGCATACCCTAAATTGGATTCTTCTGCTCTCAATTCATTAAAATTCACTCATTTTCTTGAGGCTTTGCCTAAACAAATTAAACGAAAAATTCTTGAAGAAAATATTTCATCTTTTGAGTTAGCTCTTGAACGAGCAAATTTTCTTCAAAATATTTACGACTCCCCCCCTAAAAAATCTTACGAGAATTATAATCAAGCCTATTGTTTGGATAATGAAAAAGTCCATCATAATTCCATTCCTTCTAGTAATGTGCTCCATAAGACTCCTATAAAACATACGAAGGATAAAATTTATGTCAATTCTCAACCTACCTTCTCACCTTCGCAAACTCCAAAAGACAGTTCTCATGCTTCTCGTAATTTTAAAAGAAAACCGAGAACATATTCTCCTTCTCCAAATAAACAAGAGGCTACAGATAAACGTAAAAATAATTTTCGTCAATATAATTGTTATCGTAAACGTCCTTATCATCAACCCACCTTCGACAGATTTTCTCACAAAAAAAACTCTGCTTCCTTTTATCACAAACGAGATGTTGTGCAGTGTGCGTTCTGTGGGAAATTCAATCATCGTATGGATACGTGCTTCAAATTTAAAAACATTATTAGTAATTCTAATCAAAACTCTTCATCTCATTTTTCATCTAACTCTCACAGAAGGAAAAACTATACCTCTTCTCAAAATAAAAACAATGTTTATCATTTAAACAAATAAGGGAGATTGGTTCTACTGACCGCCTTCTCTCCCGTAATTCTCATTCAGGGTCAGTACACTTTAGTAGCAAACACAAACAACAACTTGACAAAAGCTCTTCAGTCACTTTAGTATCGTCCAGAGCTGTCCAAACTTCCCCTGTGACACCTAAATTTAACAAATCTTCATGTTCTTATAATTCGTTGACATCCAAACAAACTTTAGAAGTTGATGATGATGTACAAGAAAGACATGTCATCTGCAGCTCATTTAATAATTCTTATGTTCTTCCATGCATTCTCATAAACATTCAACATAATGAGATTTCAACGTTAATTGATACGGGATCAAGTTTGTCTCTGTTAGATCAGGAATGCTTTAATAGCATTAAATCCTGGCTTCACTACAAATTCTTATCCCGTAATGTATCTGTGTCTACCATAAATTCTAAAGTTTTTTTCAAAGGATGCATAGAGATTGCGTTTAAAATTGATAAATTCTTCTTTCATCATGTCTTTTACCTTACAAAGATACAAAATGTTCATTTTCAAGCCATACTTGGATTTGAGTTTATCAACAAACATTCTATTACCATATCACCCAGCTTTAAGTCTATTTTAATTAAAGATAAACATATTCCTTTTCACAGTTATAACGAATCTCCTACTTGCTATTTTATGAATTCTGACTATACTTATGATAATTCAAATGTGCCATATTCTTTAGATGCACACAAAATGCCTTGTTATGAAGATTCTATACCAAATAATCTATGTAATGGTATTTATACTGATAATATATGTGCAAATTATGATGACACAAATTTACAATTAGTCAACAATTATACAACCTATCCTTATAATTATAATTTTCAAAATAATGGTTTGTTTACAAATAATGTTGCTAATACTGCTATGAATTTTCATAATCCTTATATTGATGGTAATTTTACTTATTTTTCTAACTATTTTCCAACTGATTATGGTAATGTTGTCAACTATGTATCTACTAATGATAATATACCTGGCAAGAATTTTTCATCTGAAAATACTAATGATGGTAGTTATGTTGGTGAAAAGCCAACTCATTTAAATATTGGTAATAAAATTTTGGTGAATTCCAACATAGTACAATTACTCAATAGGGAATTAATCCCTCCTAATTCTTTTGTTTATTTACATGTTAAGTACTTGAATCCTCCATCTGAATATTTTATTTTCAAACCCAATTTAAAAAATAAAGGTCTTGTGTTACATGAATCTTTGCATTCCAAATCTGCAATTCAAAATGATTTATTTTTGGTTGTATGTCAGAATATATCAAAGCTGGACATTCATTTAAATAAAAATTCAATTATTGGCGAATGTATCAATGTAGATGAGAAAGATATTGAGGAATACTCTTTTGATTTAGACTTTGAAGACCAATATTGTAATTTAATTTTACCATCTGAAGAGATTAAGAGAAAACGAATTCAAGAACTGTCTCCAAATGACTTTGATTTAAAACATTTACCTCCTCATGAAAAAGAATCTTTAACAAAATTATTATGTAGTAAAGCTCTTGCTTTTTCAAAATCTCTTGACACTTTAGGTCATACCGACCTGGTCAATCCTCAATTCACTATGCTAAATTCTCATCCAGTCAAAACTCTACCTTTTCCTGTGCCACAGGCACTCGAGCAAGAAGCTCTTGACCAAATTAATCAAATGTTAAATACTGGCATTATTGAGAGATCAAATTCATCTTGGGCGTGTCCCATGCTTCTTGTTAAAAAGAAGAGAACTGATATGTCAAAACCTCAAAAGTATCGTTTGACTCTAGATTTAAGATTGCTAAATTCGATTATTATTCCTTCTTCATATCCTCTTCCTAGAATTCAAAATCTATTGGTGCAGTTATCAAAATTTAAGTATTATACTACTCTTGACTTGCCCTCTGCATACTGGCAGATAGCTGTACCTAAAGATATGCAGGATAAGCTCAGTTTTACTACTCCATGGGGAATTTTTACCTACCTACGTCTCGTATTTGGCCTGAAGACGGCCGCAAGCTCTTTCCAACAATTAATTGACTCAGTTATTCAATTATCTCAAATTGATTCATGTTATGCATACCAAGACGATATTGTAGTTGGCGCTAATTCATTTGAAGAAATGACCATGAAACTCACAAAGCTATTAGACACTCTTATTGCTAATAACATTACTCTGTCTCCTGAAAAATGTACCTTTATGCAAACAAGTATTAACTTTTTAGGATTCCAACTCACAGATCATAAAATTCTTCCTATTACAAGTAACATTTTAAAAATTACCTCTTTTCCAACGCCTAAAACCAAGAGGCAAACGAAAAGTTTTATAGGTTTGTGTTCATTTTATAGGTCAATTATTCCTAATTTTGCTTAAATGATTACTCCTCTCATTGAAGTCACCAAACCTAAAAATAAATTTTCTTGGAAATCTGAACAAGAAAATGCATTTAAAAAATTACAAGACATTTTCTTCCAAAAACCTATGCTCAATCTCCCAAACTGGAATGAAACTTTCTATGTTAATACAGATGCATCAAAGACAGCAATATCAGCTGTTCTTATGCAGAAATTTGATGGTGAACTCAGACCAATCTCCTATTATTCCAAAACTTTGTCTCAGTCTGAAAGACAGTACCCTGCCATCAAATTGGAACTTTATGCCATTTACAAAGGCATAACAGCTTTTAAATACTATATTTTTGGTCGACCCTTTATTCTATTATCCGATGCCAAACCTCTTAATAATTATAAAAAGGCTACTTCACCAGCTGATATTACTACTCGATGGATGTTAGAACTGTCAGAATATTCGTACACATTCCAGCATGTACCAGGCAAAGAGAATGTGTTAGCAGATTTTCTAAGTAGAACACCTCACATTCCTACTGAAGATCTCAATAATAATCCAGATCTTATTTCTACACAAGAACCTTTACCCATTGTTGATAATCAAAAAGATTTACATAATGAAATTCCTCACTTTCCATGTGGTTTAGTTGACAAAACACACCACACATGTCATCTTCAAAATGACTCTTCACCTCCAAATTATGATAATAATCAAGATCCATTATTAGAAATTCTTGATCACACCATATTCTCTGAACAACAAAAAGACCCAAAAATCAAACAAATTTATGAAGATCTTAAAAATAACAAAAAATCTAAAAGTTTAAATGGCTATTATATTAATCCAAGTAATGATTTACTTTGCTACAATGGACATTTTTCTTCAGAAGATATTGAGCTGCATAAAGCTGTTTTACCTTTGTCACTTAGAGCAAAAGCCTTAAGAACTGCTCATGTTACTCATACTGGCATTCATAAAACTATTGTCAATTTAAAGAAAAGATTTACTTGGAAAACCCTTGTTTCTGATACCATTAATTATGTCAACTCCTGTGAAATTTGTTTAATAAACAAAAATCATAAAAAAAATACTGCTCCATACTTGCCAGCACCACTTCCAACGGCTCCCAATCAAAAAGTCTCTATGGATTTACTCGGCCCATTAAGAAATCGTCAATATGTGATGACTATCATAGATCACTTTTCTCGTCATTTAGAATTATATGCCTTGAATAATATCAGCGCTGAGTCTGTTACAAAAGCTTTATTAAATTACATTTCCACTCATGGAAAACCCGAATTAACCCTCACTGATCATGGCTCTCAGTTCACTAGTGATATGTTTTCTTTCTTTAATAAAAAGCTTGGCATTAAATTGGAACACAGTTCTGTAGCCCATCCCCAGGCTAACGGATTAAGTGAACGAGTTAATTCTCAAATAAAATCGTCTGTGAACACAATGGCTTCACAAGGATGTGATGTACCAACTGCTCTAAAAATTCACCAATCCATATATAATGCTACGCCTCATCCAGCTACTAAGTTTACTCCAAATCTTCTTCATTTTGGAAGAGAAATAAATGACATTTATTCTAACTACAAATCTCAAGTTTCCTGGAAAATTCTCAATACTGCCTATGAAATTCATAAATTAATGGATGTTATTGAGAAAATATACTATCAAGCTTACAAGAATAATGAATCTTCTAGACAAAAAGTGTACCAAAAATCGAGAGAAAAATTAAAATTTGCCAACATCAATGTTAATGACATTGTTTACGTAAAATTTCCCACTGTGTTTAACAAAAAAGCACAAGGCCCATACCTGGTGAAGAAAATAATTTCTCCTGTGCTTATTCAAATTCAAGATTCTAATAATAGTCACGCTTCACCCATGTTGATTCACACTAACAGAATCTTGAAGCTTCAAAAGAGAAATGAAACATTGCAATATCCTTCAGTTTCTTCTAAAAGTGTATCACATGATCAAGATCCTGTTGATAATGCATCTTCTACTCCTGTGAGACGACACTCTCCTACTCAAGTTTCAAATCATGATGCTGCTTGTAACACATCGCCTCGAATTCTTTCTCCTTCTAAGTGCCAACAAACATCGTCATGTTCCAGTAAATCTGTACAGTCACAAGTTCCTCTTGGTGGCACTCACACTGGTGTTAAAAACAAGTCTACTCAATATAAAAATTATGATCTTCGCCCTCGCACTCTCAAAATGTATAAAAAAATAAACTAATCTTCTTTTTCCTTTTTCAGGATGACTCTTGATTTGTAGTATATTCAGTCAATACTAGTTAGACTGATAGTCGAATAAGAAGAATGACTGGGTATTATTTTTTTTTTCCTCCAAGCTGCAGGCAGCTGTTAATATTTTTTTTCTTCTTTACTTAAGTCTTCTTCTCCTTGAAGCAATACAACAGTCATCCTCCTGATGTATGTATGGTTTTAAATATCTTTATTATTCTCTGCATTCATTTCTAAACCATAATTATTGTAATAAGTATATATGATCTCAAATATGCCATACACTAATATTTTTAACCTTACAAAGTCTTTAATTGCAATAGTTGGTGCTAAATTTGAGAAAGAATTTATCCTTTTATTTGCTTGTTATAATATTATGTCATTATTTAAAGTTATTGTTGAAAAATGTTTATTCTACTAAGAAAAGTGGATTGTAATTGATATAAGGTAAACATAAATATGAGTACTCATAAAATCATTTTCCCTATTGTGACTTACATAATAATTTCTCTTTACAATACATGCATGCATGCTCTAACATTTAACCTCATTAAAAAAAAAATGACAATGCATGATAAACTTATGCATACTAATAATTTTACTCTTATTAGTGAAATATAGAAAAAATGAATGACTCACAATAAGTATTATATTTTTTTTGTATACTTATGAGTATTTATACTTTGGATCCAAAGATGTTGGTTGAGTCATTATATATTTATATAAAGTAAAATACTTGTTATATAACAATTACAAAAATGATCACTTGTTTTTTTTTAAAGTGTTTGAAAAATTGCATTTAACCATATTCAAAAGGTCTTATATAAATTCTTTGACATAATTGATTTTTTGTTTGTAAGTTGACATTATCAAGTCATATACAAGATTGACATATTCATATAAGTTCCTTTTATCAGAATATAAATATCTTATGTTTTATGCTTATTTTGAATGAAGTATAGTATTAAAAGTATTTATGCAATTATTGTCAAATTTATGTTGAAAGTGTTCAAGAATATTCCTTTTATGAGAGTATCAACATTTGCTATTTGAAAGTTGATATATTCATTTTCATGATGTTTTCATTCGAAAATAACATTACTTTTTCTACCAATTTAACATATGCTTTTTTGGAATTTGTTATTTTCTTTGAAAATGTGTTATTGAACAATGCTAAGGTTATTCATTTAAGATTAATTAAAAGCTTAAAAAGCTACATGTTGATATAAGTAAATTTTTTATGAGAGCCTAAATAATATCTCTGCACCATTTGCATGTAGTTTTCTTTTTCAAATCTTCAACTTACAAATTTATTCAATTTTATCATGTGGTATTTGAAACCATCCATTTTTATATACAATTATAGTATGATTCATATACAGTTATAGTATGTTTCATTTTGTTGCCAACTGAAAATATAAATATACATGTTGTTGTATAATCAAATATTTTTTTTTACATATGCTGAAGCATTTAGTTATCATATTGTATTTTGCACAGCTTAACAAGAGACTCTTCATAGTTAAGGACTGTTGTTTCTACACATAGATATAGACTGTAATAATTTTTTTTGATACTTGAGAGATACCTATGGAAGAAACTCACCTTTTGTATTCCTTCCATTTTAACATTTACTATATTTGGTGTAGTTACATAAGGATTACTACCATAATAGTAATTATTTTTATTATTTAAATATCATGTAAAACAATTATTTATATTCATATAACTATTTCTGATACATTTATTTTGTGTAATTATTTTATATCTTTGTACATGTTTTAGAAAATATTGTCTCGATGAAAAAATTGTTACATTTTTGACATCTCACCAATATTTTCTTTTGGGGAGCCCCGGTTAGATATGTGGTGGTTACTCGATAACCCCCCATATTTTTTTAGTTTAATTCAATTTTATTAACTATTTTATTTCCTATCATCTCTTTTTTATTCATGTTCTTAATTTAAATATTATTTCGATTTCGTTTCTTTTGATAGTGTCGCCTGTAATGTTTTCTTCTTTACTTAGCTTTCGAATGTTCCAAACCGGTAAAATCTTGTTTTGAAATCATTCCTTCCGGTTTAGAAATCCTTCTAGAACAATCGAGTTTGTTCTATGGGTGGTATTTCCGGTTAGTCTGGCACGCCCCTTGGCCTATCAAATTAAATTCTGCAGGTGACGTGTTTTAAGCCGTTGAATGCCTGGCCACCTGCTTTGGCCTTCCTTCTTTAAGTGTTTATCAATTCTTTCCTTATTAAATTCATTTTTCACCATACTTGGTATCGTAACTTGGCTTATTTTTCCTCGCTCCCCTCTTTCGTGCGTCGCCAACTTGGCGTATGCCTGGTTTACAGTAACCCTAGTTCTTTTTCCCTCCTGACTCCCCGCGGTCAGAGGAGTTGCGCTGTTAGACCCCAGCCGTGATGGATGCTGGTGGATGATCGAAATGCCGGAAAAATTTAGCGGAGTTCGGGGCAAGTGTGCGCCCCCGAGACCGTTGAATGCAACCATTTTTTTGTTCTTCAATGTCCACGACAGGGCTTCTCGAGGTTGATTTTTTAAGGCGGCCAGGAGTAAGTTCCTCTTCAACCGCATCCTGAATCATTTGTTTGTTGCTTCTTTCTGGCTACGCAACATAAGTTAAGTGACGTCTTGCTTATTCTCAATATTTTACTCGTCAATCTCTCATCGAAATCTCTCTAACCGATTTATTTCTCATTTCTTCAATGCCTTTTTGTAAGCTCGCTTTCCCTCTGAAGAAAAATGCTGAGGTGGTGACTCTCATTCAAGAAGTGAGGATATATTTTTCATAAAGTTTTTTTCTCATAATCTCTTCATCATATTATCATTTGGCCATAAAATATATATAAATTTTGAATATGGAACGGCGCCCCAGGAGCAATTATTGATATTTCTCTGTGTGAAGTTTTTCAAACATATTTTTGAAAAATATATATAATTGATGTTCTGAAAAATGATATTATCTTTGTTTTCGATCAAGAAAAATGTTTAATTCTTGCTATAAAGATACATATAAGAATACCACATGAAGAAGAATTATATTTTCGAATATGTCAACTCGTAAAATAACACCATTGTGAAATATTTTGCAACAAAGTAAATGATTTAATGTACACAAAAAACAAAATATATTTATATATATATAAAGAAATATTCAAAGCTCGCAAGTTATCATAAATAAAAAATATTTATCTTCATCAATTTGTGTCTTGATTCCTGTGCACTTGTCTGACTAGATTTTTGTTCCTCAACACCCAAAAAATCACAGGTAACTTTTATTTTTATCATTTTTATTCTTACAACTTTGCTTTGAATTTTTTTATTCTTCATGGTTAAAGATTGTTATAATTTAAGAGTACTATAATGGTAGCATTGTTGGGTCGTTTGCTGGCCTGCATTCAACGCAATGTCCCTCACAAAATTAGTACGATCACTTAGCCTACTTCTGAGATGAAACAATAAATAAGTGTTTCTCTTACCTCTCCAAACACAACAGAGTAAATCTTTCCTTTGGTGCAATGACCAACGCTTGACCATCTATTTTCCTTTGCTACCATTGTGTTTTCGTTATATATACATATTTCCAACAAAAAAGAATATCTTCAATTATCTTCAATTATATTTCATTATCTTCAATAATATCTTCATTATCTTCAATTATATCTTCATTATTTTTCAAATTATATCTTCATGCAGTGATCAATATTTTATATTCCTATTTTATTGAGTGTGGTGTAATAAATGAATGCATAATATATTTTGATTTTATGCTGAGATAATATTTTCTTTTGGAGCAGTACAGTATATATAACATAATTTATTGACATATATTTTTCTTGCCATGACATAATTTATGACTAATAGATATATTATTTATTTAGCGGAGGTGCTGGTAAATATAATTGATTATGCTAATATAAATTATTCCTCTTGTCATAAATATAAGAATATTTGTTTTGAGCCATATGATATATATATTTACATAAAATTTTTGGGCCATGTTATTTTGATCGGATGCTAACAAAGATATGTTGGTATTTTTCTTCTCTTCATCACATAATTATTCTTCTTCCTAATATATGTAAAAATGATGTATAACGTAAATGAAATTTGTCAATATTTTTAAATAATGGGTCGATTTATATATTATTTATTATAAGACCAGTCTATGTCCAAATCTAACCTGTCATTTATTGAGCTCTCACTTTAATTATGTCATAATGCCTCCCAAGGCTAAATTAAATATTGCAATTCAGCCGTTCGACGGCAACCTTCAGACTGTGGAATTCTTCTTTGATCAATTATCTGATATACAAGAGTTAAATAATTTCACAGATAAAGAACTTTTTGTTCTTTTCAAATCGAAACTGGAGGGTAACGCCTTACTCTTCTTTCTTGAAACACAGTCACAGTTCAAGAACTATAATTTTCAAGACATTCGGAAAACTTTTATAGACTATTTCTTACCCTCAAAGAAGACTGTTTCTCTTAAATCCTTGCAGAATTTAAGCTTAGATTCAAATGAATCAGTCAAAAATTTTGCTTTTCGGCTGGATAAACAACTTCGGCTTGCATACCCTAAATTGGATTCTTCTGCTCTCAATTCATTAAAATTCACTCATTTTCTTGAGGCTTTGCCTAAACAAATTAAACGAAAAATTCTTGAAGAAAATATTTCATCTTTTGAGTTAGCTCTTGAACGAGCAAATTTTCTTCAAAATATTTACGACTCCCCCCCTAAAAAATCTTACGAGAATTATAATCAAGCCTATTGTTTGGATAATGAAAAAGTCCATCATAATTCCATTCCTTCTAGTAATGTGCTCCATAAGACTCCTATAAAACATACGAAGGATAAAATTTATGTCAATTCTCAACCTACCTTCTCACCTTCGCAAACTCCAAAAGACAGTTCTCATGCTTCTCGTAATTTTAAAAGAAAACCGAGAACATATTCTCCTTCTCCAAATAAACAAGAGGCTACAGATAAACGTAAAAATAATTTTCGTCAATATAATTGTTATCGTAAACGTCCTTATCATCAACCCACCTTCGACAGATTTTCTCACAAAAAAAACTCTGCTTCCTTTTATCACAAACGAGATGTTGTGCAGTGTGCGTTCTGTGGGAAATTCAATCATCGTATGGATACGTGCTTCAAATTTAAAAACATTATTAGTAATTCTAATCAAAACTCTTCATCTCATTTTTCATCTAACTCTCACAGAAGGAAAAACTATACCTCTTCTCAAAATAAAAACAATGTTTATCATTTAAACAAATAAGGGAGATTGGTTCTACTGACCGCCTTCTCTCCCGTAATTCTCATTCAGGGTCAGTACACTTTAGTAGCAAACACAAACAACAACTTGACAAAAGCTCTTCAGTCACTTTAGTATCGTCCAGAGCTGTCCAAACTTCCCCTGTGACACCTAAATTTAACAAATCTTCATGTTCTTATAATTCGTTGACATCCAAACAAACTTTAGAAGTTGATGATGATGTACAAGAAAGACATGTCATCTGCAGCTCAT
Source organism: Maratus speculifer (assembly GCA_964019185.1). Lineage (NCBI taxonomy): Eukaryota > Metazoa > Arthropoda > Arachnida > Araneae > Salticidae > Maratus > Maratus speculifer. Next base: position 157,504,121 of record OZ025289.1, read on the forward strand.
TTAATAATTCTTATGTTCTTCCATGCATTCTCATAAACATTCAACATAATGAGATTTCAACGTTAATTGATACGGGATCAAGTTTGTCTCTGTTAGATCAGGAATGCTTTAATAGCATTAAATCCTGGCTTCACTACAAATTCTTATCCCGTAATGTATCTGTGTCTACCATAAATTCTAAAGTTTTTTTCAAAGGATGCATAGAGATTGCGTTTAAAATTGATAAATTCTTCTTTCATCATGTCTTTTACCTTACAAAGATACAAAATGTTCATTTTCAAGCCATACTTGGATTTGAGTTTATCAACAAACATTCTATTACCATATCACCCAGCTTTAAGTCTATTTTAATTAAAGATAAACATATTCCTTTTCACAGTTATAACGAATCTCCTACTTGCTATTTTATGAATTCTGACTATACTTATGATAATTCAAATGTGCCATATTCTTTAGATGCACACAAAATGCCTTGTTATGAAGATTCTATACCAAATAATCTATGTAATGGTATTTATACTGATAATATATGTGCAAATTATGATGACACAAATTTACAATTAGTCAACAATTATACAACCTATCCTTATAATTATAATTTTCAAAATAATGGTTTGTTTACAAATAATGTTGCTAATACTGCTATGAATTTTCATAATCCTTATATTGATGGTAATTTTACTTATTTTTCTAACTATTTTCCAACTGATTATGGTAATGTTGTCAACTATGTATCTACTAATGATAATATACCTGGCAAGAATTTTTCATCTGAAAATACTAATGATGGTAGTTATGTTGGTGAAAAGCCAACTCATTTAAATATTGGTAATAAAATTTTGGTGAATTCCAACATAGTACAATTACTCAATAGGGAATTAATCCCTCCTAATTCTTTTGTTTATTTACATGTTAAGTACTTGAATCCTCCATCTGAATATTTTATTTTCAAACCCAATTTAAAAAATAAAGGTCTTGTGTTACATGAATCTTTGCATTCCAAATCTGCAATTCAAAATGATTTATTTTTGGTTGTATGTCAGAATATATCAAAGCTGGACATTCATTTAAATAAAAATTCAATTATTGGCGAATGTATCAATGTAGATGAGAAAGATATTGAGGAATACTCTTTTGATTTAGACTTTGAAGACCAATATTGTAATTTAATTTTACCATCTGAAGAGATTAAGAGAAAACGAATTCAAGAACTGTCTCCAAATGACTTTGATTTAAAACATTTACCTCCTCATGAAAAAGAATCTTTAACAAAATTATTATGTAGTAAAGCTCTTGCTTTTTCAAAATCTCTTGACACTTTAGGTCATACCGACCTGGTCAATCCTCAATTCACTATGCTAAATTCTCATCCAGTCAAAACTCTACCTTTTCCTGTGCCACAGGCACTCGAGCAAGAAGCTCTTGACCAAATTAATCAAATGTTAAATACTGGCATTATTGAGAGATCAAATTCATCTTGGGCGTGTCCCATGCTTCTTGTTAAAAAGAAGAGAACTGATATGTCAAAACCTCAAAAGTATCGTTTGACTCTAGATTTAAGATTGCTAAATTCGATTATTATTCCTTCTTCATATCCTCTTCCTAGAATTCAAAATCTATTGGTGCAGTTATCAAAATTTAAGTATTATACTACTCTTGACTTGCCCTCTGCATACTGGCAGATAGCTGTACCTAAAGATATGCAGGATAAGCTCAGTTTTACTACTCCATGGGGAATTTTTACCTACCTACGTCTCGTATTTGGCCTGAAGACGGCCGCAAGCTCTTTCCAACAATTAATTGACTCAGTTATTCAATTATCTCAAATTGATTCATGTTATGCATACCAAGACGATATTGTAGTTGGCGCTAATTCATTTGAAGAAATGACCATGAAACTCACAAAGCTATTAGACACTCTTATTGCTAATAACATTACTCTGTCTCCTGAAAAATGTACCTTTATGCAAACAAGTATTAACTTTTTAGGATTCCAACTCACAGATCATAAAATTCTTCCTATTACAAGTAACATTTTAAAAATTACCTCTTTTCCAACGCCTAAAACCAAGAGGCAAACGAAAAGTTTTATAGGTTTGTGTTCATTTTATAGGTCAATTATTCCTAATTTTGCTTAAATGATTACTCCTCTCATTGAAGTCACCAAACCTAAAAATAAATTTTCTTGGAAATCTGAACAAGAAAATGCATTTAAAAAATTACAAGACATTTTCTTCCAAAAACCTATGCTCAATCTCCCAAACTGGAATGAAACTTTCTATGTTAATACAGATGCATCAAAGACAGCAATATCAGCTGTTCTTATGCAGAAATTTGATGGTGAACTCAGACCAATCTCCTATTATTCCAAAACTTTGTCTCAGTCTGAAAGACAGTACCCTGCCATCAAATTGGAACTTTATGCCATTTACAAAGGCATAACAGCTTTTAAATACTATATTTTTGGTCGACCCTTTATTCTATTATCCGATGCCAAACCTCTTAATAATTATAAAAAGGCTACTTCACCAGCTGATATTACTACTCGATGGATGTTAGAACTGTCAGAATATTCGTACACATTCCAGCATGTACCAGGCAAAGAGAATGTGTTAGCAGATTTTCTAAGTAGAACACCTCACATTCCTACTGAAGATCTCAATAATAATCCAGATCTTATTTCTACACAAGAACCTTTACCCATTGTTGATAATCAAAAAGATTTACATAATGAAATTCCTCACTTTCCATGTGGTTTAGTTGACAAAACACACCACACATGTCATCTTCAAAATGACTCTTCACCTCCAAATTATGATAATAATCAAGATCCATTATTAGAAATTCTTGATCACACCATATTCTCTGAACAACAAAAAGACCCAAAAATCAAACAAATTTATGAAGATCTTAAAAATAACAAAAAATCTAAAAGTTTAAATGGCTATTATATTAATCCAAGTAATGATTTACTTTGCTACAATGGACATTTTTCTTCAGAAGATATTGAGCTGCATAAAGCTGTTTTACCTTTGTCACTTAGAGCAAAAGCCTTAAGAACTGCTCATGTTACTCATACTGGCATTCATAAAACTATTGTCAATTTAAAGAAAAGATTTACTTGGAAAACCCTTGTTTCTGATACCATTAATTATGTCAACTCCTGTGAAATTTGTTTAATAAACAAAAATCATAAAAAAAATACTGCTCCATACTTGCCAGCACCACTTCCAACGGCTCCCAATCAAAAAGTCTCTATGGATTTACTCGGCCCATTAAGAAATCGTCAATATGTGATGACTATCATAGATCACTTTTCTCGTCATTTAGAATTATATGCCTTGAATAATATCAGCGCTGAGTCTGTTACAAAAGCTTTATTAAATTACATTTCCACTCATGGAAAACCCGAATTAACCCTCACTGATCATGGCTCTCAGTTCACTAGTGATATGTTTTCTTTCTTTAATAAAAAGCTTGGCATTAAATTGGAACACAGTTCTGTAGCCCATCCCCAGGCTAACGGATTAAGTGAACGAGTTAATTCTCAAATAAAATCGTCTGTGAACACAATGGCTTCACAAGGATGTGATGTACCAACTGCTCTAAAAATTCACCAATCCATATATAATGCTACGCCTCATCCAGCTACTAAGTTTACTCCAAATCTTCTTCATTTTGGAAGAGAAATAAATGACATTTATTCTAACTACAAATCTCAAGTTTCCTGGAAAATTCTCAATACTGCCTATGAAATTCATAAATTAATGGATGTTATTGAGAAAATATACTATCAAGCTTACAAGAATAATGAATCTTCTAGACAAAAAGTGTACCAAAAATCGAGAGAAAAATTAAAATTTGCCAACATCAATGTTAATGACATTGTTTACGTAAAATTTCCCACTGTGTTTAACAAAAAAGCACAAGGCCCATACCTGGTGAAGAAAATAATTTCTCCTGTGCTTATTCAAATTCAAGATTCTAATAATAGTCACGCTTCACCCATGTTGATTCACACTAACAGAATCTTGAAGCTTCAAAAGAGAAATGAAACATTGCAATATCCTTCAGTTTCTTCTAAAAGTGTATCACATGATCAAGATCCTGTTGATAATGCATCTTCTACTCCTGTGAGACGACACTCTCCTACTCAAGTTTCAAATCATGATGCTGCTTGTAACACATCGCCTCGAATTCTTTCTCCTTCTAAGTGCCAACAAACATCGTCATGTTCCAGTAAATCTGTACAGTCACAAGTTCCTCTTGGTGGCACTCACACTGGTGTTAAAAACAAGTCTACTCAATATAAAAATTATGATCTTCGCCCTCGCACTCTCAAAATGTATAAAAAAATAAACTAATCTTCTTTTTCCTTTTTCAGGATGACTCTTGATTTGTAGTATATTCAGTCAATACTAGTTAGACTGATAGTCGAATAAGAAGAATGACTGGGTATTATTTTTTTTTTCCTCCAAGCTGCAGGCAGCTGTTAATATTTTTTTTCTTCTTTACTTAAGTCTTCTTCTCCTTGAAGCAATACAACAGTCATCCTCCTGATGTATGTATGGTTTTAAATATCTTTATTATTCTCTGCATTCATTTCTAAACCATAATTATTGTAATAAGTATATATGATCTCAAATATGCCATACACTAATATTTTTAACCTTACAAAGTCTTTAATTGCAATAGTTGGTGCTAAATTTGAGAAAGAATTTATCCTTTTATTTGCTTGTTATAATATTATGTCATTATTTAAAGTTATTGTTGAAAAATGTTTATTCTACTAAGAAAAGTGGATTGTAATTGATATAAGGTAAACATAAATATGAGTACTCATAAAATCATTTTCCCTATTGTGACTTACATAATAATTTCTCTTTACAATACATGCATGCATGCTCTAACATTTAACCTCATTAAAAAAAAAATGACAATGCATGATAAACTTATGCATACTAATAATTTTACTCTTATTAGTGAAATATAGAAAAAATGAATGACTCACAATAAGTATTATATTTTTTTTGTATACTTATGAGTATTTATACTTTGGATCCAAAGATGTTGGTTGAGTCATTATATATTTATATAAAGTAAAATACTTGTTATATAACAATTACAAAAATGATCACTTGTTTTTTTTTAAAGTGTTTGAAAAATTGCATTTAACCATATTCAAAAGGTCTTATATAAATTCTTTGACATAATTGATTTTTTGTTTGTAAGTTGACATTATCAAGTCATATACAAGATTGACATATTCATATAAGTTCCTTTTATCAGAATATAAATATCTTATGTTTTATGCTTATTTTGAATGAAGTATAGTATTAAAAGTATTTATGCAATTATTGTCAAATTTATGTTGAAAGTGTTCAAGAATATTCCTTTTATGAGAGTATCAACATTTGCTATTTGAAAGTTGATATATTCATTTTCATGATGTTTTCATTCGAAAATAACATTACTTTTTCTACCAATTTAACATATGCTTTTTTGGAATTTGTTATTTTCTTTGAAAATGTGTTATTGAACAATGCTAAGGTTATTCATTTAAGATTAATTAAAAGCTTAAAAAGCTACATGTTGATATAAGTAAATTTTTTATGAGAGCCTAAATAATATCTCTGCACCATTTGCATGTAGTTTTCTTTTTCAAATCTTCAACTTACAAATTTATTCAATTTTATCATGTGGTATTTGAAACCATCCATTTTTATATACAATTATAGTATGATTCATATACAGTTATAGTATGTTTCATTTTGTTGCCAACTGAAAATATAAATATACATGTTGTTGTATAATCAAATATTTTTTTTTACATATGCTGAAGCATTTAGTTATCATATTGTATTTTGCACAGCTTAACAAGAGACTCTTCATAGTTAAGGACTGTTGTTTCTACACATAGATATAGACTGTAATAATTTTTTTTGATACTTGAGAGATACCTATGGAAGAAACTCACCTTTTGTATTCCTTCCATTTTAACATTTACTATATTTGGTGTAGTTACATAAGGATTACTACCATAATAGTAATTATTTTTATTATTTAAATATCATGTAAAACAATTATTTATATTCATATAACTATTTCTGATACATTTATTTTGTGTAATTATTTTATATCTTTGTACATGTTTTAGAAAATATTGTCTCGATGAAAAAATTGTTACATTTTTGACATCTCACCAATATTTTCTTTTGGGGAGCCCCGGTTAGATATTTGGTGGTTACTCGATAACCCCCCATATTTTTTTAGTTTAATTCAATTTTATTAACTATTTTATTTCCTATCATCTCTTTTTTATTCATGTTCTTAATTTAAATATTATTTCGATTTCGTTTCTTTTGATAGTGTCGCCTGTAATGTTTTCTTCTTTGCTTAGCTTTCGAATGTTCCAAACCGGTAAAATCTTGTTTTGAAATCATTCCTTCCGGTTTAGAAATCCTTCTAGAACAATCGAGTTTGTTCTATGGGTGGTATTTCCGGTTAGTCAGGCACGCCCCTTGGCCTATTAAATTAAATTCTGCAGGTGACGTGTTTTAAGCCGTTGAATGCCTGGCCTCCTGCTTTGGCCTTCCTTCTTTAAGTGTTTATCAATTCTTTCCTTATTAAATTCATTTTTCACCATACTTGGTATCGTAACTTGGCTTATTTTTCCTCGCTCCCCTCTTTCGTGCGTCGCCAACTTGGCGTATGCCTGGTTTACAGTAACCCTAGTTCTTTTTCCCTCCTGACTCCCCGCGGTCAGAGGAGTTGCGCTGTTAGACCCCAGCCGTGATGGATGCTGGTGGATGATCGAAATGCCGGAAAAATTTAGCGGAGTTCGGGGCAAGTGTGCGCCCCCGAGACCGTTGAATGCAACCATTTTTTTGTTCTTCAATGTCCACGACAGGGCTTCTCGAGGTTGATTTTTTAAGGCGGCCAAGAGTAAGTTCCTCTTCAACCGCATCCTGAATCATTTGTTTGTTGCTTCTTTCTGGCTACGCAACATAAGTTAAGTGACGTCTTGCTTATTCTCAATATTTTACTCGTCAATCTGTCATCGAAATCTCTCTAACCGATTTATTTCTCATTTCTTCAATGCCTTTTTGTAAGCTCGCTTTCCCTCTGAAGAAAAATGCTGAGGTGGTGACTCTCATTCAAGAAGTGAGGATATATTTTTCATAAAGTTTTTTTCTCATAATCTCTTCATCATATTATCATTTGGCCATAAAATATATATAAATTTTGAATATGGAACGGCGCCCCAGGAGCAATTATTGATATTTCTCTGTGTGAAGTTTTTCAAACATATTTTTGAAAAATATATATAATTGATGTTCTGAAAAATGATATTATCTTTGTTTTCGATCAAGAAAAATGTTTAATTCTTGCTATAAAGATACATATAAGAATACCATATGAAGAAGAATTATATTTTCGAATATGTCAACTCGTAAAATAACACCATTGTGAAATATTTTGCAACAAAGTAAATGATTTAATGTACACAAAAAACAAAATATATTTATATATATATAAAGAAATATTCAAAGCTCGCAAGTTATCATAAATAAAAAATATTTATCTTCATCAATTTGTGTCTTGATTCCTGTGCACTTGTCTGACTGGATTTTTGTTCCTCAACACCCAAAAAACCACAGGTAACTTTTATTTTTATCATTTTTATTCTTACAACTTTGCTTTGAATTTTTTTATTCTTCATGGTTAAAGATTGTTATAATTTAAGAGTACTATAATGGTAGCATTTTTGGGTCGTTTGCTGGCCTGCATTCAACGCAATGTCCCTCACAAAATTAGTACGATCACTTAGCCTACTTCTGAGATGAAACAATAAATAAGTGTTTCTCTTACCTCTCCAAACACAACACACGTTTCAAAAAAAATTACAAAAATCGGAGCTACACTAGACGTTATTCCCCACACAAGTTTTCACAAAAAAAACCAGTTGTTTGTCAGTTATGTGGCCGAAACAATCACGACGCTCTCTCTTGTTTTAAATGGAAAAGAGCATATACTCAAAGAAAAAACAATTACACAAATTCCACTCCACAATTTCAGGAAAACTGAAACAGAGATACAATTTTTATGCTGATGGTGTTGTGTCTCAATCTAATACTTCTACATCAGCAACTTTTCTTTTTGACCCTGTTTTACCTAAAATTTCAAGTTCGAGACTAGTTAATTCAGTAGGTTCCCAAACTTTTGACTCCATTAAGATAGCAAATAACACCAGTACACAAACAGAAAGTGATAATGTTCAGATAATTTGTAGTGTAAACACTATGTCACCATCCCTTCCTCTTGTTAAAGCCACTATAGCAAACCATGATATTACTTTGTTGGCTGATTCTGGTAGTAGTATATCTTTACTTTCACAAAAATTATTTAATCAACTTAAACCTGTCTTAAAATATAAAAGACTGTCCACTGACGTCAATGTTAAAACTGTCAATTCTGATGTCTCATTTTCCGCCTGCATCAGAACATCCATTAAGCTAAAACAAAAAGCGTTTTCACACCACTTTTATATTGTTGACATACCCGAGTCTTCCAGTTTTGAAGGCATTTTAGGTTTTGATTTCATAACTAGATACAATGTTGTCATCGATACTTTTAACAAGTGTCTCCATGTCAACAATAATTTCTCTGTTCCTTTAAAAACCAGTAAAGATTCTTCTGGAGAGAAACAATCAAAATCATGCAATTCTTTGAGTGATGTTGTAATGAATCAAGCGGTGTTCTTAACTCGAAAAATAATATTAGAACCCCAACAACAAATATGGTGCTCTGTTTACACATCCAATAAAATCAACAATAACAGAAATTATCTATTTGAATATTTGGCACAAACAAAAGAATTAATAGGAAATGATGCCATTATTCAAATGAATAAATTATCCAATAAAAGAAAGAAAACTTCACAAATACATCATTTCTTCTCAATAACACTTAAAAAAACTTCTGAAAAGACCATTCATCTCCCTAAACACACAAAAATAGGTCAATTATCTGAGATTGAGGAAATTCGCGACTATACTTCTGAAATGTCTGACAAGCAAAATAACTCAGAACAGCACTTTGTAAATTTCATTCAGGCGTCTAATGAAATCTTACAAAAAAGAAAGCAGGATTTTTCGGCTAAGGATTTTAATCTTACTCACTTAAAATCTGACGAAGCAAAGAACCTAACTAAATTGTTACTTAATTATTATCCTGCCTTTTCCAAATCATTATACACACTTGGTCATACTGATAAAATTGTACCTGATTTGAAATTCATTAATGATTACCCAATAAAGACTCTTCCTTTCCCTCTTCCCCAAGCTGTGCAAAAGGATGTTTTAAATCAAATCAAACAGTTGTTTGATGCCAAAATCATTGAACGTCATTGTTCCGAATGGGCCTGCCCCATGCTCCTTGTTAAAAAGAAACCAGACGGTACAGGTATACAGAAATATAGACTCGCATTAGATCTCAGAATGGTTAATACTATAATTCAAGGTTCGTCCTATCCACTTCCAAAAATTCAAACTATTATTTCAAATCTTTCACAATATCGTTTTTTTTCTTCTCTCGACTTTCATCAGGCATATCATCAGATTGATTTGCCTGCAAAATTTCAAAATCAGCTCACATTCACTACAATGTTTGGTTCTTTTTGGTATAAGAGATTAGTATTCGGATTAAAATCAAGCGCCTCAATTTATCAAGCTTTAATGGACTCCTTACTTGATGAATTACAGTTAGAAGGTGTCTATACCTACCAAGATGATCTTATTGTTGGTGCCAATTCATATCAAGAAATGTGTGATAAGTTGGATAAAATTCTTGCAATACTAGTAAAATATAATTTAACGCTGTCCCCTAACAAATGCACTTTTCACAAAACCAGTTTAGATTATCTTGGATTTCACATAGAAAATCAAACTATTTCTCCTGTTCAGTCGAACATTGTAAAAATAACATCTTTTCCAACACCTACAACAAAACGTCAATTAAAAGCACTCATAGGCGTCATTACATTTTACAAATCTCTGGTTCCATCCTTTTCTGAACTTGTGAAACCTCTCATAAACTTAACTACTCCAAAAGCCAAATTTAAGTGGACAAGCAAACATCAAAAAATTATGGACACCATACAGAAGATATTCTTTAATCCACCCATGGTTAGATTACCTGACTGGAACAAAAAGTTCTATTTAAATACTGATGCGTCAAATATTGCTATTTCTGGCGTCTTACTACAAGAACATGATAAACAACTATTACCTGTTGCATACTTTTCAAAATCTTTAAAAGCATCAGAAAAAAAATATCCTGCACTTAAATTAGAACTCATGGCGATTCATAAATTAGTTACTGCTTTCAAATATTATTTATACAACAGAGAATTTGTAATACTTTCAGATAGTAAACCCCTGGAAAAGTACAACAAAACTACAAACCCGGCTGATATTATCTCTCGTTGGCTCATGAATCTCTCAGAATACACATACAAATTTCAACATATTCCAGGTAAAAAGAATGTACTCGCTGACTATTTATCTCGCTGTAACTTTGAAAATAATCAACAGACTTTAGCTACAAACCCTGAACTTATTCATGATACTCAACCCTTACCTATTGTAGAATGTGATACTCCACACTCCAGCTCGAGTGATTCTAATATGCATGTTAACTGCCTTATTTCTGGTACACAAACAAATCCTGACCCTTTATTAGAAATTTCGAATGAAACATTTGCTACTGAACAACAAAATGACCCTACTTTGTCTGTTGTTTATAAAGAAATCTTAAAGAAAGGATCTTCTCAAAAATTTCCTAACTACTTCATTCATCCTGATTCGAAAGTATTAATGTTAAAGAAGGAAAATATTTTTAATGACACTTTTTCGTATCACATTATTGTTCCAAATTCACTTAAAAGCAAAGTCTTAACAATTTCACATTTATCCCATTTTGGCTCTAATAAAACTTACGAATTCTTGTCAGGTAGATATTTTTGGAAGGGTATGTATGTAGACACTTTAAACTTTGTTGCATCCTGTATCAAATGTCTTCAAACTAAACATCATCAAACTCCACCCGCACCTTTGCAGCCCACATACACTCCCAGGTACCCTGGTCACACTATCAGTACTGATCTCCTTGGACCGTTTACTAATGGAAAATATGTTTTAACTATCACTGATCATTTTTCGAGACATATTGAACTCTTTCCACTTAATGACATATCTGCGAGTAAGGTTGTTAAATGCTTATTCTCTTACATAACCACCTTTGGGAGACCTTCGGTTGTCTTATCAGACTTAGGACCCCAGTACACTTCTCAGGTATATAACATTTTTAATGATACATTGGGCATTAAGGTATTACACAGTTCTGCCTCGAGACCACAATCAAATGCGTAAGCAGAGCGAATCAATAAATCAATCAAATATTCAGTCAATATTCTTTTACAAGAAGGTCATTCATTCGAAAATGCTGTATTTATACACAAGTCACTTTATAACGGCTCCAAACATGCAACTACATTGTACTCTCCTAATTTTCTTCATTTTGGACGCGAACTTTCTCTAATTTTTGACACTTTTGATCACTCGTGCAACCAACCCTTCCTTGATAAACATATTGAAGTACACAAATTACTTGATGATTTGAGTAAGATATATCACAAAGCTTATAACAACATTAAATCTTATATGCAATATTGATTAAAGTAGTCTGCTTTGTTTAAAAAAAATGATACCTTAAAATCGTGAAACCGAATCAAAACGAAAAAAAAAATCTGCTTTATGCGGGATCTTTATGCCATCATCATTAGATTCTTCTATGCTTTGGTATAGGAGAAATGCTTTGAATGGGACGATTTTGACAATATCATGCTAAACATAGACATGGAAAAAATCGCCAAACAAAATGTACATTTGGGACACTTTCATCCTAGCACCCGGGGCACATGCCCTTTTCCACCAACCCTCTCATAGTTTTGGCCCTGAATGTGAATAAAGCTCTTTTTCTTTTCTATCACAATTGTCAAGTACTTATTAGCAGCAATATTGTATTAGATATTGTATTAATTCAATACTAGTTTTTTTTTTAAAGTCAGTTATTAAAAAATGTCAATTTGTGGAGAATCCCTTAAGATTCAGCCGTTTTTAGAGAGCAGAGTAAAAACATCTCACTAAAATAATGATATCTTTTTGAATTTTCACGATATTTGATTGGATTTTTTTTTATAAGTCACTCCAAAGAATTGACTATTAAATGATGTAAAAAAATGTTTTTTCTAGTTCGCGCATGCGCAGATAAAAATTATTTTATACAACTACTCATATTTCATAAAATATTTAATATATTTATATTCCAATTGCGCTACATTTTTTCTACTGCATTTTGCCAATTTTTCTGAAATTTGCGTTAAATTTGGTCAAAACCCCAGCATGATATAAACAAAAAACATACCAGAATTTTTTGAATTTTTCAAAAAAATCGCTCTGTCGCCATAAATATACATGCTATTCTCACAAAAATTAGTGTACATATTCTACTGTATTCATATATTTGTATTCTAAAGCGATATGTCGTTTCGTACATTTTCATGTACAGGGCGATCCCAAATATTTCTATTATTCTTTGTTTTTTTGCCGGCCCCTTAATTATCCGCTTAGCAAATGAATGTAAATAAATATAAAGTGAAACATAATCTTTATATTTCTGAAGTTCCAGAAGAATCCGACCAGTATATTTTTAAATATTTGACAAAATGTCAAAAACTGAAAGTGTACAAATACTTTTTGGTAGATAGTTGTATATATATATATATATATATAACCATATATATATATATATATATATATATATAGATATATATAGATATATAGATATATAGATATATATATCTGATTTTTGTCATGCAATAACTAACGTATTTATGAACCGATTTGAATGAAACTTGGTATGTACATGGTACATACAAATGTCTCGACCGAGTTCGTTGGTCAGCATCATCCGCCATTTTGTTTCAAAATGGTGGCCATTTTAAATTTTTTAAAAAATTTTAAATTTAAAATTAAATGCGAAAAAATCAAAATTTGAAAAATATTTTTCTTTTACGTGTTAGAACTTAAAACAACGATTCCAGAACACTTTTTATTTTGTCTATATCTTACAAAATGATTGAGTTATAGCTCTTCGAATTTTGCTTATGGCTGACATTTTGAAACGGTCTGATCTGAACGATCCATCATGTTGCTTTAAAATGGCATACACTTCGTGATATCGTGGAATTTGGTGACTCTCTAAATCGCTTAAAATAAAACCAGGTTGAATAAAAGATGACTAATTTCTAAAAATTCCTATTAATATTCAGTCTTGACAAAAACTAGTATTCAATCTTATAAAATCACTAATTTTATAAGATTATTCTAATTTGAGCTTAGTATTTTTGAACAATGTAACTTACTTTAAAATAAATAAATAAATATATAAGTATATGAAAGCTACCTATTCCTCCCGGCATTGCCGGAAGGACTTTTTTAATATTTTTTATGTACTTTCAAGTGCAAATTTTTATTAATTTCTAGAATTTTAAAGGAATGGAACTCTTTTAATAAATGAGAATCAGTCTGAAGCAAAAGGATCAATATTTTTAATGATAAAAATAAAATGCGTACTTTGATTGAGTTTGAAAACGAAATTCTTGAAAAAATGCCGATTATCGCATAATAAATTACTGTAGAAAAAAAAATGAGAAGAAATTATTAAATTTATATTTCAAAAAGTAAAGAAATATGTAGCTATTTTAAAGGATTCGTAACATTGAATCCATTCAAAATCAAATTTAAATTTAAACGTAAAGTTATGTTACTTTCAATTACACAGAATAGTGAGAAATTAATATATGTATATAACAAAAGAATTATGTGTTTCATTAAGAACATATATTTCAGTTCTTTTAAAGAAAGTCTTATTGATTGTTTCACAATTTTCAAAAATAAAGCGTACAACGATTTTAATAAAAATTTTATATTACTTCAGAGAGGTGTTACAAAAATTAAAATGAAATAACATTGACATGTTTCAGATCCGTCTAATAAGATCCATAATCATCATAAAAATAAAAATAAAATTCAAATCGTTTTACGGTTAATACAATGACAGGCGACAAGGAGATATAAACAACAAAAACCAAGTGCTCTATTGTTAAAAATTAAATTAAAATTTGCCATGATATAAAAAAAAAATCCAAGTATTTAAGGTTTGTTCTGAAGAATTTTTAAGTAAAGAGCAAGGTAATATCATATCCGTGCGATTGCATTTTCTGATGGATATAAAATATGTAGCATCAATAAATTAATATATTATTATAGAAAAAGGAAGCCTAAACAACAAAATCCAGAGTTAATTGGAAGTTTCAGTAAAAGTGGAGATAAAAGAGGAGATCTTACAAAATTTTTAAAAGTTTCATTTTCATATCTGAAAGGCAGTTTTGAAAAATTAAAATTTAAATTTAAAAAGTTTATTTGCAACGCTGCCACCAAAATTAAGGTATTTACTTAATAAGCAAGTGGACCCTATAGGACATGATGATGTTGCAGGAGTCTATGAAATACCTTATATTACAGAAAGAGGTAACTTAAATTATTACATAGGCATGACTGGGAGAAAGCTTGGAATTAGAAAAGATGAACATGATACCGATATTAAATTTGGACGTACTAACATTGCCTTATCTAGAACATATTTAAATAAAAGGGTTAAATATATGAAGGGATAAATACTCTTTAATGATAGCAAATTATGTTTCATATCAAATTGTTGTCATAAGTCCATTGAAATTTATACACGTATAATTTTTTTTTTGCAATGATACCGTTTCTTTTATTATTCCTAAGTTATGGTTAAAATTAATGAATTCCTCAAGAAAGCTTGCATGGGATGAAACAAGTTGGAAATTATTTTTAGATCATGGCATATTTTAATTTAATTTCTTATAATAGAGCGCGTGGTTTTTGTTGTTTATATCTCAATGTCGCGTGTCATTTGTATTGATCGCGAAACGACTTGAATTTTATTTTTATTTTTATTACGATTATGGATCTTATTAGATGGATCCGAAACATGTCAATGTTATTTCATTTTACTTTTTGTAACACCTCTCTCAAGTAATGCAAAATTTTTATTAAAATACTTATATAAAATGTGAAGTTCTTAAAATCTATTAATTAAAAAAATCTAATGGATTTAACAAACTGTTTAGCGTATATCGATTTTTAATATTTTTTCTAGAAAAAAAAGTTATAATAAATGAATAAAGAAACAAATAAACACGCTTAAACATTTCAGTATTATTTACTCACTGGGGGAGATATATGGCTGTCTGTATTTTTGCATAATCTCCCTTTAACTTTTAATTGCGATTTAGACTTAATGAAATTGGGTATTTGATCACACGAAGAAGGTTTTTTAAATTATCAAAACTGAAAAAAAAATCCAAAATTTATTGCTATTAAAGAGGCACTATACTTTAATTGGTTTGTTCCTGTTATAAGAATAAATGAGTGCTACTTAGTAAAAGACGATTATAAGCGCATGAAAATAAAGATAGTTGTATATTTCCTTTTGACAAAAGGTAAACAGCATAAAGATAAAAATAAGAATAAGACAATGTTGCAACTTATTTAGTTAGTAGCTACATGTTGGATACTTTGTACGACGCTAATGTTACACAGCACGCAATACGTGCGTCAGAGATTGTAAGTAGTCAATCCATAAATAGAATTAAATCGTAAAGAATTACTTGGAATATACCTTTTTATGTGTGTTCGTAATTATGTAAATACGTAGCACTTATATTTGTCGTTCAGTCCGTCCGTCCGCATATAACAACGCAAAAACTAAACAACCGAAACGTTTGAAATTTAAAATATAAAGTTATTACATAATTTTGTCGAGTCATTTCAAATTTTATGAAAATCGGATGCATAGATCAATTACAGGAACAATCAAAAGTATTCCGTTACATGACGGTCAAAGGGGGGGGGGGTTCAAATGCATTTTTATCATTTGAAATTTAAAATATATAATTATTACATAATGTTTTGTCGAGCCATTTCAAATTTATGAAAATCGGATGCATAAATCAATTACAGGGACAATCAAAAGTCCATTCCATTACAGTCAAAGGGGAAAAATGTTTCAAATGCATTTTAATGTGTTACACTCATTCGAATATAATAGAATACATGAACCTATGAAGTATATATAAGTATGAAAATATACATTCTGTACAATCTGTTATGCAAATAATATTTATTATTAAATAACAGGGCATATAAAACTATTCCACTACAAAATGCTATACGGGAAAACATTGTTTCGGGCGTGTGTTAATTATATTAAAGTGTTTCACATTTTATAAATACGATATACGTTGCTGAGTTGCAAAAAAAGTTTCTTCCTGTATATTTACAGACACACAATCAAATGTTCGACCATTATACTATATCTGAAGTACTGTCTACTATAACATCAAGATCTGAATATTTTTAAAACTTCGTTATCATACGAACCCACTTCATTTGCTATGCGTCATGTACAATTTCCAACTTGTTTTTTTTTTCGATAATACGTGGAACAATGAATGATGTTTTTAGCCGTGAGCAATAAAAGATTTATTATTACCTGATAAGATGAATACATGTATTATAGTAAAGTTTGTACCAAAAGCTTTGTATTTGCTCTTCAAGAGTCATTGGCTGCTAATGTTAGCCATTGAATTGTGGAATAAGTAGGTGCCCACCGAATGCTTAAACACAAGTGGGAAAATGTAATCACAGATTTCACAGAGGGTTTAGTTTACGCTACATTTCAAAGGCTTTATTCTTTAATTAGTAAACTCACTCAAATATATTATAATTATTAAATCCTTAAGTAATATATCGGGAAGAAATAAAATAATGAGAAATAATTTAAAAACAAATAAAAGACAAACTTAGAAATTCAATCCCCCCCCTCACACACACACATACCTCTTAAAAATCTTTAAGTATTAGAAAATATGTCACATTTTAAATGGATAACTTGATTATCTAAATTATTTTTTTCTTTGATTTTATTGTATGGAAATAGATGTAATTACTACCAGTCACAAATGAAAAGGGCAATATATTAATTTTACATAGCTTGTAATAAAAAACTAGACATAAAATAATGATAGTTAATAGAGAAACGATTTTTAAGATAATTAAGTTCTTTGAATCAACGTCGAAAGATAGGCATAAATGCACAAGTTTAAAATTTATAAATGTTGTGCTTTTAAAAACTGTGTGC
This sequence comes from Maratus speculifer, assembly GCA_964019185.1. Taxonomy (NCBI): domain Eukaryota; kingdom Metazoa; phylum Arthropoda; class Arachnida; order Araneae; family Salticidae; genus Maratus; species Maratus speculifer. The sequence goes on from OZ025289.1 coordinate 157,521,476, forward strand.
CCCAAAAACCAATCCGAATAAAAAATATTACCGAATCGTCACCATAGAATAATATGGTTCTATCTGTGTTTTTGAAAATAAAATGACTTATCGATATAGAAATATTTGTTGTATTTGTACCTATGAAGGCATTTCTGGATTAAAATAATGTCATAACATAATCCTTATACCATATGTAAATTATATGTAGCATAATTTTGATGCAATAATGCCTTCATAAATACAAATAGAACCTTTCTATAACTGTAATCCAATTTTTTCAAAAACACAGATAGAACCTTATTATACTCAGGTGACAAAATGTCTTGATTTACACGCTTTTGCGGAGAGAAAATGAAATTGTAAACGAATCCTTTCATCGAAACAGATTTTTAATTGTTAATATGAATTTTACCGGGAATATTTTAACAAAAATATCATATTTGGTATCAGCGTCAAAGATTAGACATAGATGCTTAATAAATTAAATCTATATATCGAATATTTGCAAAAAAATATGGGCCGGCAATAAATGCCAGTATGACAGGCTTCAGCCGTCTGGACATGAAATATTTCTCCAACATGTGTATTCCACTGCTTGTCTTTGAAAAGAAATAGAATCAGATTATATCAATCGACTTTTAACGGCTTTTTTATTGCTTAGAGATAGAATTTTCAAAAAAATATATAGATAAATTGTGAAAAGAAATTTTTTTGCATCAGCGTGCTTAATTTGCAACTTTTATTTCCAGTAGTATTTAAGATACATGTATGTTTGTAAACACCCAGTACATTTATCGCTCTTGAAAGTGAGCAAAACTATAGCAACCATATCCTTTTTTGCGAAAATCGTTGGGGTTGATTACAAACAATGATTTACTTAAATTATGAATCATTTTACATTGTTTTAACTAAGGTTTTAAATAAAAAAAATTGCATTAATTAAGAGTTTTGCAAAATTTTATAATTTTGGCAAGCTTAGTATTGTAAAAAAAATATCAAATATTAATAATAAATAAAATATATTAAACAATCAAGTCTAGAACTTAAACATTTTGCGAGTACGAGCCTGCGGCAGACAGACGGATATTCAATATACAGGGTGTTTCGCTACCAGACCGACAAAATTTGAGGAGTGATAGTAGACATGAAGACAAACATTATTAAATAGGAAACCATGGGGAGCAAACGTCTGCCGTAGAAGCTAGGGGCCATTAAAGTTTAAGGACCAAAATTTCAAACAATTATAAAAAACGGAAAAAAAGGTGGATTCGTTTGCGGTTTTCGCTAAAATCATTCTCTACATCACGATTTGCTTGTAAAAAATTTTTAAAGGTTATATTCAAAAATTGCCGACAGAGGGCGCTTTAGACTTTAGAGTAACAAACAACTACTTTTTACCCTTATTTTGTGCACGGGGTTGAAATTATTCTATAGTTTAGACTTTAAATTAAATTTTAAGCCGAAAATCGGAAACACTGTTATCGGGTAACTAGCGAAAATTGAACCATGAACAGAGGAGGGGGATTTTGAACGCTAATAAACATTTGACAAACTAATCGATTTTGTTGCAGTTTGCGTGTAGGTCGTTCCCTTGGTAATTATTTTATTCAAAATAATGTACAGCATTGGTGTCCTCATTTTTTGATAGAGGACGCTTCCGACACATCTCCGAAATTTTAATGGCATTACTCCTGTATGTTTTACTACCACACAAACATACTTCCAGGAAGTGTTAGGGATGCAAAGACGACTCGGAATCATATTATAATGTAACGTCGAAAATGCCGTCTTTACGAGTTAGGGTTTAAAAAGGCAGAGAAAAAAGCAACTTGATATTTCTACAACACGTTCTGTCGGAACTTCTGGTAAAAGCACATATTCATCTTTCGCTGCGCCACTCTATAGCATGATGGGGTTCCTCCACATTTTACCAACGACGTTCGCAGACACCTCAACATAACATATGGACAGCTGTGAATAGGTAGTGGTGGCCCGGTTCGTTGGCCTGCCAGATCGTTGCACCTACTTCATTATATCAATTTTTTTTGTTACCTACCTTTATTTTATTACTGTATAATTGTTATGTATTTTTTTAAATAACCATGCTGCGTGGGGCTAGTTGAGCTCAAAACCAATTGGTAGCCCCCCTGCTCTACCTGGCTCAATCTGAATCTGAATCTGTATGGACTTCTGCTGGGGTCAAAGGAAAAGTTGAATGTATGAGACTCCCGTACCGTCAGTGGTAGACCTCTCAGCTCGAATTTCTGTAGCTGCCAGAAAGCTATCCGAGATGCCAGGAATCTTTGAAAGCGTGAAGAATTGCATGCGACGCTGCTGTCAAGCAAGCCCGATTAGTTCTGGTCGTAATTTGGGACACCTTTCGTAGTAAAACCCTTAACTAAATTGTTTTCTGTCACATTAACGTGTAGCCGTTTCACTAACTGTTTCTGTTATTTTTTCTCTCCTTCTTTTAACCACAACTCGCTAAAAAGACATTTTTAACGTTACATCCCTATGTGATTCCGAGTCGCTTTCCATCCCTAACACTTTCTTTAAGTATGTTGTTTTGGCGTAAAAAACCCAGGAGTAATGCAATTGAAATGCCGGAGATGTGTCGGAAGCGCCCTCTATAAAAAATGGAGACACAAGAGCTGTAAGTCTTTTTAATGAAATAATTACCAAGGGAATGGACCTACACACAAACTGCAACAAAATCTATTAGTTTGTCAAATGTTTATGAGCGTTCAAAATCCCCTCCTCTGTTCACGGTTCAATTTTCGCTAGTTACCCGATAACAATGTTTCCGATTTTGGGCTTAAAATTTAAGTTAAAGTCTAAACTTTAGAATAATTTCAACCCCGTGCACAAAATAAGGGTAAAATGTAGTTGTTTGTTACTCTAAAGTCTAAAGCGCCCTCTATCGACAATTTTTGAACATAACCTTTAAATTTTTTTACAAGCAAATCGTGATGTCGAGAATGATTTTAGCGAAAACCGCAAACGAATCCACTCTTTTTTCCGTTTTTTATAATTGTTTGAAGTTTTGGACCTTAAACTTTAATTGCCCCTAGCTCCTACGGAATAATAATATTTAATAATGTTTGTCTTCATGTCTACTATCACCCCTCAAAGTTTGTCGGTCTGGTAGCGAAACACCCTGTATATAACTTTAATGTATACTTAATTTAATTTAAATGTTGTTTCATAATTTCTATTAGGGATTTATTTGTATCAGTTCCCATCAAAGTTTTGTAAAAAACAAATTGCACAAAATGTTGAATTTTTTTCGTGAATGATTAATCTTGCATTAAATATTCTTCTATGTTATTTCAGGATTCATACACAGTCACATATGCATATACACTGATAGGACAAACTCCGAAAATAGCCAGTTACAGAATTGGTTGATTTCGCAATATGGATGAGCCATTTACGAAATGGCTAGGCGCATCTACCAAATTTTCAAGGGAGATCAGCCGAAGCCGAAAATGAAAAGGTATGAACTGATTTTGAGGATATGTATAGTGTCCCGCTGTCATTTCTATCTAACCGACTTTAGACTTGCTTGTTTTATATTGAAAGTTTTTCAATTGTAGACAGCATTTAGCTAGGTATTTTTATTTTTATTTTCGTTTTATTTTAAATTAAAATCATTTTAATAAAATTATTTAAAATGAAGACAATCGGGGTTTACTTCTGAGGTTCAACAAAACAAAAATGAAAAATCATGCTTCAAGCATAGATTATGAAACATTTTACAATACATTATAAAATCTTTAACAAAACTTATTTATTTAGAGAAATAAGTTAATTAAGATAAATAAACCATTTAAATAACAGATAAAACGTTTGGAAACTGATTTGAGCAGTTACTGTCCATATCCACTTATGTACTCCAATTCCTTTGAATAGCCCTGTAGAATGATGTATATGCTTTATAATGAGAAAATTTTGTTTAGCAAAAACACGAATAACAGATCGATTTTTTTTCTTTTAAAGTATTTTTATACCATAATTCTAGACGGAACTTTTAACTTATTGTTTCTTTGTAACGAACACTCACTTCATAAAATATCTCTTTCTCTTTCCGATATATTTACTTTTAGTCTTGCTATTATGATCCACAAATAATGAACATGTCGTTTTGTGCATGATAAAGAAATTATAATTCTTTTGAAACGTCTGGTTTCTATTTTTTTCCGTTTTTATGATATATTTCGTAAGTCTTTACGTATAGATACATGTATGTAGATGATTTTTATTTGGCTTGTTTAGTGTGTGTGTACTCTTTTGAAAAAAATATTAATAAAGAGAAAATTTGTACAGTTAAATATATTGTATGCATTCAAAATACAATATATATATATTTAAACATGGCTTAAACTTACTCAAAAAATTTTATCTTTTTAACGTTTTTGTTAAATATACATAAAACTGGATACAATTTATTTACTATAATATTATATACTAAATACCTTTCTTTATATAGCTCAGCACATAAAAATAAAAGTAGATGATTTTTTTACTTATTTAATGTTTCATTTAAGAAACAGTGGGATTTATAAAATTACCCCAAAAGTTTTCGCTATGGCACCTTACACAAGTGAGTTGAACTAATCCTGAAGGGTGTATTTTTTTTCTTTTGGAATAAAGAGTAACAACTTTTAAGTGTAGCAATTTATAATTCTTGTGCTTCTTATCAGATTTTATTTGAGATTTTGTGAAAGAAAATAGTTTATTTTTCTAGAAATGTTGTTTGATTCTATTTTCGCAAAGTTAAGTTTTTTTTTAAATTTCGGTAGAATAATTTTGGCAAGAAATAGTATTTAACAAGCAATACATATGATATCATATTGTCCATCCATAAAACTCTTGACTTGTGGTCTTCCATAAAACTGTAGAATTATATTTATTAAAAAAAAGAAATAAAAATATACTCATAATTTTGCTTAATTTTGTAATTTCAATAATTATATTCAGCTACATCAAACAATTATGATTTTTTATAATAATTTATCGCACAACTAAGGTAAAATGTTAATTTAAAACTTTTTGTGAGAAGTTAAAAAAACAAATAGAATCTTTTCATGGCAGTAAATTCTTCTATTTATTAATATTTACTAAAATAAAAAAAAAGTCTTAAAATCTACCTCACATCTCTAAGTATGTCTATAAAATTCATTATGAATTCTATTCCGCAGTTTTAAATATGCGTATTAGGGTGGAGCGAAAAAAAATTTTTTTTGAAAATCAAAAACGGGTAGGTGCCAAAAGTTGCCTTTATACTAGTACATCAACTGCGTGAAATTTTACCGCTGAAAAAAAATGACTTGAGTCTGCGCTTTTGCTCCAAAAATCGAAATTTTGGGTAAAATTTATCATTCTTTGACATTTTTTCAAAAAAATTAAAAAATTCCTACAGAGCTGGTTAGTATTTAAAAGTGTTGCTTAGACCTTTATATTTATCTGCTTAACATATTTAAACTATAAAACAATATGTTTATTCCCTATAGCTGGAGCAAAACAGGAAACTTTTAGTAAGAAAACAGCATTACCACTCTATTGGGTCATACAACGAATTGTTGTTTTTAATACAGCTCTTGTTTTCAAAACTACCTTGGACATGCGTCGTGGAGGTGGCTATATTTCCTATACCACCCGGCCCAACTATTCGATCATCTTAGTACAGTGTTTTATTTATACATTGATTTGTGATTTTCTTTATAAAAATTTGGCATGTTTTCGATGCTTCCACCTTGTTCATCTGTTCTTTGCATCCACATGCTGTTGTAACTATCTTCAGGTATATTTTTACAGTTTATACAAAAAAATGACAAGCAGAGTAATGCACGGGAATCTATTAAACGGATCTATTCGGCCATCTTTTATATTTATCAAACTTACATTCAGTTGATGAATAGTGATTGGAAGTTCTGTTACCACAACATTTTTTCAGTCAATTGTATTTTTTTACATAATGATTTGCTTCAAAGATGATTTCAGATATTTCAACTATATATATGCCATCATTTATTCTACTTTTGCATATTTTATATGTTGAGAAGCGAGCTGTTTAATGAGATGGTGATCGTCAGCGAGAATTGCAATGAAAATTTGTTCTCCATGTGTAAAGCAACCGCTGTTGTAAACAACTTTTTTTTGCATTAGTTTTATGCCATTTTCTAAGTGTTTTCGTATCCAGGTAATTTCCTATTAACTTTTAGATCCTCTTTTTATGAGTGGACAACATTTGATGGTGAAATGTCCTGGGCATAAACATATAATGCATAGTACTTTATGAGGTTCTAATCGACTATAAGTGCTCATTTAAAATTAGGAGAATTTTATTTCTCATTGTGAACCATTTTGCATGGGGTAAGCTTAGAATTTTGTATAATATTGAATCATTCGCTACTTCAACTCCAGTGAATTTCCTCTGCGCCAATTATTAGAGAAGTCGATATAAAACGTTCTAAGCTACATGGATTCACTGGATCAATAAGGAAAATCTTTGTCTACGTACTATTCACTTCCTATTGCAATTTTTTTTTTTTTTTTTTATAAAATAGAGAATAATTTTGAAAAATGTTTTTCTCAAATTGAGAAAAAGATACTCAGAACAGACTAGAAATTTCTGTCAGAGATTGCAAAGCTAATTCATAAGGAAATTCATAGGCTAATTCATAGAAAGCTATTTCTCAGAAAGAATGGGGAATTGGAGTTTAGAAAACATCTCACAGAAAAGACAGCTCATAAAGTTAATAAAATTTCCCGCTTTATATACGCACAGATTGACAATCAGCGTCTATATGTTCACTCACAAAATGTATAATCCAAGTTTATACCGCGGGATGTTTTATACCAAATGTACTACACACCTAAATAATAGATCTAAAATCTTATTAGAAATTACTAGACTATGGAACAACACAGGAAACGACATAAAGCATATTAAAATTTCTTTAGAAATATTGTTGTTTTACACGCAAATTTTGTTTGCAATCCTCTGTGACGATTGTCATAATATTAAGCAGCCAGCTTCTCAAAATATATTCAATGTAATAAACAGTAAATGATGACATACTAAAAATTGAATTCATACAATCAGTTTTTAGGAAAATCATTATATATAAAATGTAATTGATTGAAAAAATGCTGTGGTAACAGAACTTCCAATCGTAATGTATTAATTGCATGAAAATTTAATGAAGATAATAGACTGCTGAATAGGTTCAATTAAGAACATACCCAATACATTACTCAGCTTCTCTTCTTTTATACATAGTATAAAAATATACGTGCAGCAGGTCACACCGGCAAACCAAAACATCCAAAGTCAGTGAATACAGAGAAGAGATAAATTACTTTGATATATAGAAAACTTACATTCGTCTTGGGGGAAAAAAGTAACAATTCAATACATAAATAAAACACTGGGCCTAGATGATTGGGTGGTTGAGACGGGTGGGTTAATGCAACAACCTCTATGAGTTATTTTCACAGTAATTTTGAAAGCAGCTAGGTAAGAAATGCATTCAAAAGAACATTTCGTTGTATGCTCCAATAGAGAGGTTAACGCTGATTTTTCACAAAAAGTTGTCAGATTTGCTCCAATTATACAGAGTACACATATTGTTTTATAGTTTAAATATGTTAAGCAGATAAATATAAAGGTCTAAGCAACACTTTTAAATACTAACCAGCTCTGTAGGAATTTTGTAATTTTTTTGAAAAAATGTCAAAAAATGACAAATTTTACTCAAAATTTCGACTTTTGGAGCAAAAGCGCAGACTCAAGCCATTTTTTTTTCAGCGGTAAAATTTCACGCAGTTAATGTACTAGTATAAAGGCAACTTTTGGCACCTACCCGTTTTTGATTTTCAAAAAAAATTTTTTTTCGCTCCACCCTAATGCGTATTCTTCTTAATATATCAGATTCACTTCATGTATCTATTTCTATTCAAATAAATATATGATTCAAAGATTATTTATTAATTGAAGATAGAACATATCAAGAAGTTATTTCTTCTCTTTATAGTAATGAAATTTACTGTTCCCAAAGTGCACTCCATAGTATGCGTAAATATTCACTTTGTTCGAAAATATATTCAAAGTGAAGTAAAAGCCCATATATTTCTTTCTTGTTGGGAAACGAATATTGGTGCTTAGATAATCAAAACATTTTATTATAACCAGACAAATTACATGACTTTCTGGTATTTTTTGTGACTTTTGATTTTTTATAATTTGGGGTTACTCGAATTGTGTTTAGTATGTAGTATATGTGCAACGATTAGAATTTTTTTTTATTATTTATCGTTAGTAAGGAAATCGCAAAAGAATTATGTATGTGATTTGTAAAGGAACTGCATTGTTTCTTTACACAATATTCAGTGCTATGTGTGATACTATAAAGGAAAAAAGGAATAAAACACTATGGACACGTTTATCTTTTAATACTACCTCTGACAATAAAGTTCTGTGAATAGTCCTGTAGCATTAATGTAGATGAAATATTAACGAAAGTTACCATACCATCCTTCAAAATAGTCATTTCCTATAACTATGCACCGCTGAGATCTGCTATACATGTCATGGGAAATTCGCAAGAAGTCTTCTTTTGGGATGAAGCTCAAAAGCTTCGTCACGTTTCGTTGGATGTCAGCAATATAGTCAAATCTCTTTCAAAGAGAGTTTGAGGCGTGAAAATAGGAAGAAGTCTGGGGGATTGAGATCTGGCGAGTATAATAGGTACTCAACTTGCACCATCCCTCAAGAATTTCTCTCGGTGTCTTGCAAAGCTTAAAACCAAACTTTAAACTGATCTTTTACTCGTTCATTTTCCTGTTCTCAGTTAAGAACCAACACACTGACAAGCACTCAATAAAGCACGTCTTACACTGACTATAAACGACGCTCAACTGAACAACGGTGGGGGAAGATGGTCTACACTTGCCTCAATGCAGGTGCAGCGTTCTGTTTCCCCAGTGTTGCCAGATCGGTCATTGTGAAATCATTCACCGAACTTTATTGTCAGAGGTAGTATTTCCGAAATATCTATAAAAAATTAGAAAAATAAAAAAGGTTCCGATAGACGAGGGGTTAAATAAAATATCATAACAGTTTGAATGTTTTAACCCCTTGAGGGGCAAGCAACAATGTATCTGTAATATTGTATTCTCACAGGAATAACCGAATTTTTTTAAAATAAGTTATTTTAAAATAACGAAAGGCAATGTTTCAAAATTTTGCCCCCCCCCCCCAATTAAAATAATAAAACTTCCTTAAAAGTTTCTGGTGTGAGTCTTGTTTAAATTAGGTAGAATAAAATGTATCGCGCACCTCGTCAAAGGGTTAAAGCGTTATATGAAGAGAAAACAAGTTTTAATTCAATGTAATAACATGATTGTCGAAAATTAAACTGTTTAAATTAGTTATGTTTTGTATGTCTTAGCAATTGCAATAATGACATTAAATGAGGCAACAGATCTTGTTGCGTTCAATTCTTATATTGAAAATGCGTGCTTAAATTTTCTAATAGATTATTCGCTGTATTCTTTTCGAAATGCACTGTTCCACTGCTCAAAGTGTGCAAACTTCTAAATCGAAAAAAGAGTATATGTAATAAATATAACATAACTGTCCTTTCGATTTTGAAAGAGAAAGTTCAAGTTCTTGAAAAATGAAATATAAAATATATTTCTCCATAGTGTAAAGAAATAGTGCAATCCACAAAAAAGTTGATAAGTACGATACAACTGCAATTTCCTGATGTCCTGAAGTTTGATTTCAAAAAACATAGTTGCAGATCTTTATAACCGGAGATTTTCCAAAAGGTATACACATATACGAATCAATAGTAGCAATTGCTTTATACTTTAGGAATTATGGTACTCACCATACTATTCTGTTTCGATACGTGGAAAAAGAAAGCAACTAAAACGGTGTCTCTCTGCTTTGTATTTGAACACTTAAAATCATTAAAAGACAGCACACAGACTCCTAAACAAAAGTGAGCTGATGCGTAATTTTAATCCTGCGGAACACAGTCATAGATCTTGAATGATAAAATATAATGAGCTTATCACAATGTGTACAAACTTAAAATCTGCGAGGCAAAACAGTTATCCTATCTTAAAAGATGTCATGCAAACGAAGTATCCGTACTTCCTATAGAAGTACTGAAATCAATAAATAGCAAAATAATTACTGCATAGTAGTAATTTTCTTATGCAAAACTCCTTTTTTAAATTAAAATTTTTCGCTTATCGAATTAACTTACAAATAATACAAAGAATAATTCTTACAAAATTATTGTTGCAAAGAATAATTCTTACAAAATTATTGTTACAAAGAATAATTCTTACAAAATCATAATAAAGCCGTAGTTCAGAATTAGGCCTAAAGAGAAACAAAGGCAAAACACATTTAGTATTATTCTCTTAAAAATAAAATCTCGGGCACATTAATTCAAAATATCTGCTGTCCACTTTTCATCTTATTGAACGCATCATAATGGCCATCTCCGCCTCCTTCTCTATTTACGAAGTATAATTCCTATAATTATGTAAATTAAACACGTTCATACATACGGAGTGTTTCAAAATTATGTCTTAGAAATGTAATGCAGGTGGAAGGTATCTTAGTAATCAGATTTCGTATATGAATGTTTTAGCAAAAATGTAATTTTGAGACGATAGAGGGCGCTACTAATGTGAGTGTGTAAAAGTATTTGACTGGCATGAATCGTCAGTCTCCGCTCAAATTTTGATAAGCATACTTTATTACACAAATGCGGAGCTTGCCATCATGCTTTTCATGTATACGGCTGCTCAAGAAAATCGAGCGGCTGTTAAAAGGATGCATGTGGAATGATTCCGAAATAAAAATCTGCTGGATAGCCGAACATTTGATTGTACGTAGGTGAAAGCTTTATGAATCAACACGTGATTACGTTCTCTTAAGGTTATCGCAGAATTCCTGCAGTCAAAAAAAAGCAATATTATGAACATTAGGAGAATTCAAAAAGCTCGACAACAGTTGGACATGCGATTGGTTCGACATGTTTTCTTGCGCAGTCACATACATGAAATACATGCGGCAAGGTCCGAATTGTACAACAATTCAAATTGTTCAAAATCCGTAATGACGCAAATGGTTCAAAAGACGCAATGACCAAATGAAATTTGAAATTTGAAACTTAAGTAAATAATATCAAGACATTTACACCCTAATTTATTTATTTATAGCTACTTTGTTACACTTGATTGATTTGAAAAATTGAATGTCCCACATTTATTAAATATACAGAAATCTAACATCGCTTTTATATTTTTCAGAACACCCTACATAAATTTAAAATACATTAAATCAAAATAATATTCAAAAAAATAATTCAATATAAAATGTTACATTTACTTAATTCTCGTACATTGATAGAAATCTAAATTTAACATAAGTAAGAATGAAAAAAATATAGACTTGTAAACAAAACGCTTAGAAACAAACGGAGTGCTGTTCTATGCTTCACCCAAAGAGAAAATATACTAAAATGTTGTTGAATGTTATTTCAAATAAATTTATTTTTAAAATACTGTCAACAATTCTTTCGAGAAAAAATTGAAATTTTCACATTGTTGCTTTTTTATATTCTCGAAATCCTATTCAAACTCCTTCAAATTTCATTTTTATTTTGTCTGAACCTTTAAAACTTTTCATGTTTTATTTCCTGTCTGACATATTGGAAAAGTAAAATCCTTGAATTATTTGAAAATAGAGGCTAACCAAGGGGTTAAGAAGTATTTTTTCGGAGGCAGTCTTTTGTATGATCGGATTTATAGAGATACAATCTAGTTCTTATGTGATTTATTTTAGTTAGGTTTCACATTCTGAGAAATGTCAAAATATAATATGTAATGTTGTGTGATATAATGAAATAATCATAAAATAAGATTTTACATCGATTTACTTCTATTATTTCCTGTATAACACTTTGAGGAATTAAAACCCTTCCGTTATTTCAAAATAGACGATAACCAAGAGCTTAGGAAATATTTTTGCTGGCACAATCTTTTGTGACACCATATTAACAGAATTACTATCTAGTTCATATCTATTTAATATTATTTAAGTTCCATTTTTTTTTTTAAATGTCAGAAGTATAATTTGTCATGATGCTTTTTATAGAGAAATAAACTTAAAAAGAAAGATTGTTTATTAATATTTATTTATTTTTATGTACATATTAGATGTATATAATTATTAAATCTATTAAAAATCAAATTCTTTAATCCTGTCAAAATAACTCATAAACAATACTTAAGGAAAAATGTTTACGTACACATTTTTTCATGAGACCAGATTTAGATACTCAATATGTAATTCTAATAAGATTTATTTTATTTTATTTTCTCAGCAGTGTCAAAAATATAATTTGTTATATTACAAAAAGACTGTAGATTAGTGAATTGTAAAACATGTTTTCAGAGAAAGCGCATTTTTTCTCCCTATGAAATTATATAAAAATCTAAAATGTTCAATGTGTAGAAATTTTTATAAAATGCAGTAGCGGAATAATCAAAAGCAAAACTGATTCATCAGATAGTGCCAATTGAACAATAACGTTAGTGTATACGTTCAGGTACGTTTGATTTTTATATTATAGTAATAAGTCATAAGCACAATTACAGTAAAACCTCCATAACGGACACTCCCGAATAGCGGACACCTCTATTTAACGGACAGTTTACCGATCCCCACTCCCAAAATCTAAATTTTTGTATGTTTAACCTCTGAATAACGGACATTCCGAATAGCGGACAGTAAGTTTGGGAATAAAGTATGAAAAATTGTTTTTTAACGAAGAAAAAAAAGTGAAAAGCCTCTAAATTTGTCAGGGCAATGTGTTCAAAATTTTGTGATCACAGACAAATGTAGAGAGTGGGCCGGAAAAATCTTTCCTACCACGTTCAGTATTAAATTCAGGGAATGGTCCGGAGAGACATTACCTCCCGGAGCATCACAATGCCCCGCCTCCACTCCCCTCTGTAAGATTTGAGATTTTATGCTTTTAAAAAATAGCAAAATACAATGAGCAGTTACACTTTTTTTAAAGATAATTCAGAAAAATCAAAACTATTAACAGGGTTAAAATTTTTCATTGAAAAAATAAAAAATTACATGTAATCTTTAAACGCAAATGAAATTTTTAAAATACATTTTTTTCCGTAAGAATGTAATAAACAGTGTACAAAGGTATGTACCATTTTATTTCAACTTTATTGTTTAAAAAAAAGATATTTTAATTTCTGATTAATCATACATTAGAATTTTAAGACATATAAAAGTCAATTAAGGAAATTTTAAGCATTTCTTAACAATTTTTGAAACTAGGAGGTTTTTCCCAATAGCGGACACCTCCGAATAGCGGACAGTTTTCGCGCTCCCGAGGTGTCCGTTATTTGGAGGTTTTACTGTATATCTTCTATGTCCATCAGACTGTTAGAGTTTTAGTTTTATCCTAAGATAATTTACCTCATATAATCTTTATCCGTAAAATAAAACATTTTTAAAACAATATCTGGCTATCATCTTCTGTCACTTGGGTCTTTAAAAATTAATGAAAAACAACAATAAAAATGATAAAGTTAATTTCACTTTTTACTTTCAGGTTTAGGAGAGATACTGACATTATTTCATTTTAATAGTAATTAGGATATTTTAGGGAACTTTTCATCGACATTTTTTTGAGGTGAAGTGAAATTTTAAGTTATCGTCGGAAATTTTTGGAGGGCAAAGTAATAAACCCAGTGATGCCGTACCCATTATTATCTTCAATCTGAATTATGGCAAACCGATGTTAGTGTTGTTTGTAGGAAAATGATATCATTTCAAAAATATCTTATTTTTCTTAACTTGTAAAGTGAAACTCTTGAAATTGCTATTAGAATATCCTCTTTACTCGTAATTTATTGAATAATAATTCACGTTGCTATTAAATCGAGAAAGTACATTATCGCAACAGTTGTCAAAATGAAAAAAATAAAAGTTTAAAATTTGGAAAATCGTTTCTTTTCCACGCACAAATCTTCATAATTTATTAATATATGCCTTAGAATGTAAGTTGCTGTCATTGTTGAATATACTGTGGAAATAAAAATGTAAATCTGCCAAACTAATTTTTGTAAAAGCTTCAGAAATCTGTATCTTTCTTAAACTTTTATCTGCAAATTGTAATGAAAAAAATCCACAAAGCCAATCTACAAAGAATCTATACCAAGAAAAGTAAATATATAAATCTCAGCTTTGTAAAGCTATAGAAATTTGTATCCATGCTAATTTTTAATAACTAACCAAGGATAATTACATGTACATATATAATAAATATATATAGTTACATAAAAAATTCTAGTCGCTCCAAATTCCTGGAAAGAATCTTAGTAATATTATACATACAGGGTGTCCCTAAACTCATGGTATATGCGCTGGGGGCTGATAGAACACATCAAGACGAGTAATAGTAAATAGGAAACCAAGGGTCCTAAACGTTTTCCAAAGGAGATATCCTCCATTAAAATTTGGGGCCCAAAATTTCAAATAAACATAAAAAAAACGGAGAAATTGGCCGATTGATTTGCGGTTTTCATTAAAACTATTCTTTATGACGGTATTTTCTTAAAAATAAATTATAAAGATGAATTTCGAAAAATGCCGATAGAGAGCGCTTTAAATTTTGGATTAACGAACAACTATTTTTTGACGTTATTTTCTGCATCTCATTAAATGGTTTGGTAAGCTTAGACTTAAATTTTGAGCTTTAAATATGAATATTTAAGAATAGTTGAATAGCACAAACAGAACTGTGTTCAGAGGGTTCAAATTTCAAATGATTATAAAAAATGGAAAAATTGGTCGATGGATTTTTGGTTATTACTAAAACTATTCTTTATGTCGGTATTTTATTAAAAATAAATTATTAAGATAAATTTCAAAAAATGCCGATAGAGGGCGCTTTAGACTTTGGAGTAACGTACAACTATTTTTTTTACCACTATCTTTTGCATCTCATTAATTTTTTTTTATAAGCTTAGACATAAACTTAAATTTTGAGCTCATAATGTGAATAGTTGGAAGTGGTTAGGTAGCACAAACTGAATTGTGTTCAGAGAGTTTAAATTTCAAACGATTATAAAAAACGAAAAAATTAGTCGATTCGTTTGCGGTTTTTTGCTAAAACTACTCTTTAAATCAGTGTTTTCTTGAAAAAAAAATTAAAGATAAATTTCCAAAAATGCCGATAGAGGGCGCCTTAAACATTGGAGTAGCCTGCAACTATTTTTAACCGTTATTGTTTTAAATCTCATTAATAGCTTTCAAATGCTTAGATTTAAATTTTGAGATCAAATTCTGAATCATTGCAAGTGTTTAACTACCGCAAAAGTGAATTGTCTTCGAGGGGGGGGGGGGTAAATTTCAACTCCTTAACACACTTCAGTTTGCGCTTCTTAACCCCTCCCAACGATTTAGAATTTGAGTTCAAAATTTCAGTTTAAATCTAAGAATTCGAAAATGTTTAATAAGTTTTGGAAAGTATTTAATTAGATACAAAAAATAACGGTTAAAATTAGATGTTGGTTACTCTGAAGTTAATGGCGCCCTCTAACGGAACTTTTTGAATATTATCTTTAAAATTTATTTTCAAGAATATACTGACTTAAAGAATATTTTTATTTTAAACCGCAAACGAATCGACCAATTTTTCCGTTTTTTATAATTATTTGAAATTTGAACCCTCTGAACATAGTTCAGTTTGAGCTACTTAACGACTATCAACTATTCCGATCTTGAGCTCAAAATTTAAGTTTAAATCTAAGCTTATGAAAATATTTAATCAGATGCAAAAAATAACGTAAAAAATAGTTGTTCATTACTCCACAGTTTAAAGCGTCCTCTATCGGCATTTTTTGAAATTTATCATTTACAATTCAATTTCAATAAAATACCGACATAATAAATAATTTCAGTGAAAACCGCAAATCAATCGACCAATTTTTCCATTTTTTATAATTATTTGAAATTTAAACCCTCTGAACACAGTTACATTTGTGCTACTCAACCACCCCCAACTATTCAGATTTTGAGCTCAAAATTTAAGTTTAAGTCTAAGCTTACGAAACCATTTAATGATGTGCAAAAAATCACAGTAAAAAATAGTTTTTTATTACTTCAAAGTTTAAAGCGCCCTCTATCGGCATTTTTCGAAATTTATCTTTATAATTTATTTTTAAGAAAATACTAACATAAAGAAAAGTTTTAGTGAAAACCGCAAATCAATCGACCAATTTTTCCGTTTTTCATGTGTATTTGAAATTTTGGACCCCAAATTTTAATGGCGGCTATCTCCTTTGGGAAACGTTTGGGACCCTTGGTTTCCTATTTACTATTACTCGTCTTGATGTGTTCTATCACCCCTAGCGTATATACCATGCGTTTAGGGACACCCTGTATACATATATATATTTACAGTACAAGCATAAATATCTAACATGATTTTTATTTTGTAAATGTTATTGAAGTAACATAGAAATTACACGCATACCGGTTTCTTAGAAAATAAAATAACGCTTTTAAACTGTGGGGTAAATTTGAAATAGTTATTTTTAGCTCATACTTTCGTGATGATAATGCTCGGAAATTAAACAATATTCATTGTTACGTAATTAAAATAATTATGTGTTACAGATTATTTTTGTTCCTTTAAGGTAAAGTGAACTTGAGAAAGATCGATTTTGATTGTACGTATTTCAGGGAAAGTTCCCACTTAACGCGTAATTTCAAATTTCTTTATACATCTGAAAATAATGTGATAATCGTGATAATTTCAACGGGTAAATCATGATATTCTATTTTATCCTAGATAACAAATTACGACGAAAAACAAACTGTATATTTACTCCTACATAATCTATAATTTTAGTTTATTTACTATGTTTTCTGATTAATTTGCTGTTTTATAAATGTAATAGATTATTTTACGTTACATTTTAGTTTATGTAATACACTGCTCAAAACAATTAAAGGATATTTGAAGTTTTATATAAAATAAAGATATAAACGAAATTTTTTTGCCGAAAATAGAAGAAGAGAATCACAAATGCAAATTTTTCTGGTTTTCAAACTGTGGAGTATGCAAATTTTGAGTTCGACGTCAAAAACGTCGCTTCAGCGGCAACGAATGAAATTTGACTTTCAACTGAATAAAAGAGAATGAAGACAAGGATGATCGGCATTCAGTGATTGCTTTGTTTCGATGAGTACGATGTCTCAGCGAAGTCATTTGACAGATTCAGAAGCTTGGCGAATTGTTGGTAGGTTAGAAGGGGACCAAACTCAAGCCGAAGTAGCGCAAGCCATTAGAGTGTCACAAAGTGTCATTTCCAGGATCTGGAACCGTTTTTGGAGAGTGGATGTGCAGACGGAAGACCAGGGCAAGGTCGTAGAAGGGCAACAATGCCCAATGAAGATCGGTATTTAGCGTTAACAGCTCGGAGACACCGAAACATGAACGCTACTCTTCTCCAACAACACCTTCGCTCGGCTACAGGCACCACGATTTAAACTAAGATTGTCCGAAACAGGCTCCATGCTGTAGGTCTGTATGCTCGCCTACCGATGGTATGTGTTAGATTAACATCAAAGCATCGTCGCGACCGTAGGGAGTGGGTAACCGAGCATGTCAACTGGAGGCGAAATGAATGGAGCAATATTCTGTTTTCTGACGAGTCCCGTTTTTCTGTGCATCCGGTTAATAGGCGAATTTTCATCTGGAGGGACCGTGGCAGTAGGAATAATCCTGCGTTCGTGCACGAAAGTGTCAGATTTGGCGGTGGAGGAGTATTGGTGTATGGTGGCATCTCCATTGACGGGCGCACTGGCCTCTACATCATTCGAGATGGAGCTCTGACTGGTCGCCGATATAGGGATGAGATCCTCAGACCTATTGTAGTCCCTTACGCTGCAACAATCGGAGATAACTTCATTTTAATGGACGATAACTGCAGGTCACATCATGCAAACCTGGTGGAGGATTTCCTTTTCGAGGAAGGAATCGTTCTAATGGAATGGCCAGCGTGTTCTCCAGACATGGATCCAATCGAGCACGTTTGGGACGCTCTAGGAAGACGAGTTTCTGGCCGCCAACAACCCTCACAAACTCTCCAAGAACTGGAAAGAGCTCTTCTGGAAGAGTGGGGCAGAATACCCCAACTCGTCATTAATAGCCTCATTGAGTCCGTGCCTCAAAGGTGTTCAACGTTGCTGGCCGCCCGTGGAAACCATACCCCTACTGAAAATGATTTTCTTTGATGAAAACACCTTTTCTTATTCTTTATTTCTCATATGCACAAATTGTGTTTTTTTTCTTTTGTACACAAATGCGCAATAAAATCCATTTTTTTCTGCCAAACATGTGTAATTTATTCTCATATAACCTACTATGTCTGTCGACCATGTATCAATCAGCTAAAAAGTTTTCCAGATACAAAATCCACCTAAAACTGCAATATCCTTTAATTTTTTTGAGCAGTGTAGATTAGATTTATTTATGTAATAAAAGTGTTTATTGAATAAAATCTTATGCGAAAAACCCCTTGTTTTTGCATTCTCTCGTAAAAACGATACTTTTTTGTTTATAAAAAGTAAGATATTGAGATTTTGTATTTAAAACTGTACTATAATAATAATTTGTAAAAAAAATGTATTGGACTCATTTTTTTTAAAGGCAGTCTCGATAATTAAGCAAATATTAACTGCGCTGTTTCATGTTAACGGACTTATATATGTTCATTGCAAAAAAATAAAATAAAATTGAAACTAGAAATATAATCATCAAATTTTTTTTTCATAAATATATCACAATGTATATTAAATTTCCTTGATTAAAATTCTTGTTAAGATGTTAAGATGGGTTTTCAGTATTTTCGGGTTTGGGTCATATTTCGAGTTGACAATTTTTTTTTCTTTAGATCGGGCAGTATTTTGTATTATCTTTAGATAAAGTTGCAAAAAATGGGTTTATTCCCCTGTTTATTTCCAATAAACCAGGTTTATTCCCAGGTTTATTCCCAAAAAACCGATTTATTCCTAAAAAACTTAGTTTATTTCCAGGTTTAGACCGATTTTTTTCTAACCTTAGCAACGCCATCTTTAGATAAAAATTTCTTATTTCTGCAATGTGCAATGCAACTTGTGCAGGACACTAAAATAAACATACAGAATTATCCATGTTTTTAACATTTTTTTTATGATAGCTCAAAGTCATCATAAAGTCAAGCAGTATATCCCTGTTTAATTTGAGCAGTAACAATTAAATGATGAGAAAAAGCAGAAAAAGCGATGTTGCAAACTTTTAATGTCTGGCTTGAGGACAAAGAAAAAGAAGATAAGAGCATGTTAAAAATACAAAACAATTAGAGCAATTGCATTGAAAATATGATAATTTATGTTCATATGTTATGATACTATATTTATGTACAAAATACTTTATGTTCATTAGTTGAAAATACAAAAAATGCAGATGCGTTTTGTAAATGTATCTGAAATACATGCATTTTTCTAAATGCTGTAAATTCCCAAGTGGTTGAAAATGCCCGGGGTAGTATTTCCGGCTCCAGTCATCAAAGACATCTTTAGTTTGAATCCTAAACGGGACATTTAAGGTGGTCTGGTGTAATAACGCCACGTGCTAATATTATGCATAATTATGAAATAATCTCGTAAATGACAGCCATGTGCTCTGCGTAGAAGAGTTTTGAGTCATATAAATCGCAAAAAACAGCTTCAAGTTAATTTGTTTCATTTTTAGGTCTTATTGTTTTTACAAGCAACTAAAATTAACGCTTGATCTAAAATTTGCGAGATACGTTTCGTGATGTGAAGACTATTTTTTTTATACGGAAATACTTTGTTAATTACATAAATTTGTAACACATTTCATGGACTTTCAAAATGTTGTTGAAGATTTTTGATATCTTCTCGAGATAATTTGTAATTTAAAATGTACAGCGCAATAACTATAACGGGGTAATAATGCCAATCCTTGGCATTAATACCCCTGTTGATTCCCTAAAGTGGCCGTGCTACATCCTAAATATTGATTCAAATAAACACATATAAAACTGTGCAATGTTTCTAATAATTCTATTTAAGCGGTCCTTTTCAAGCAAAAAGAAGCTCACGGTCTGATATTCTTTTGCCTCATCCTCCCCCCCCCCCACACACACACACCACACCTTTATTTTTCTTACACTTTCACAAAAAAATGAACATTTTCAATAGCTTAGAATGCAATTTGTCAATTTCTAAGTTTGTAGAGTTTGTATTTTAAGAATTGGGCAATCTAAATGCAAATATTCCATCTTATTTCATAGTTTTGTTTGCATGGCGTTATTACCCATATAGGGGGGTAACAACGCCAAATAGCTTTGGTCAAGAAATCACGCCATTACATTTTATGAATACATATCTGTTAAATATTTTTTTTATATAGATAGTCAATGAGTTGCTGTATCAAATCATATATTTGTTTGAAAAATGCAATCTAAAACTTAGCCGTGAAAATTCGTAGAACCTTAACGTGGCGTTATTACCCCAGGGTACCTTATTTTAAATTTACAACAATTATAATTTATTTATGTAATTAAATAATTGTATTAAAAATAAATATAATATGTAATTTCAGTAATAGACAGGGATCCTTTTTTTATTACGACCCCTTAAAACTGAGATTAGTTTTCATGTTCTATCCTGAATAGTAGTATCCAATCTGGAAAACTTTTAATGTGTGGATTGAGGACAAAAAAAAAAAAAAAAAAAAAAAAAAAAAAAAAGAAAAGAAAAGAAAAGAAATAAACATGTTAAAAATACAAAACAACTACAGAAACTTCTGTGAAATATGATATCAAAATATTTTAGGTTCTTTAGTTCAAAATGCAAAAAATGCAGATACATTTTGTAAACGTATTTCAAACACATGTATTTGCCTTATAGTTGTAAATTCGGAAGTGGTTGAAAAAGTCCGGGGTAGCATTACCGGCTTCAGTCACGACATCCCGGGTTTGAATCATAGACCTAATCTTTTATTTCAAATTTACAACTATTGTGACTTATCTCACTAATTAAATAATATTACTAACAATAAATATAAAGTGCATTTTCAGTACTAGAGAAAGACGCTTTTTTTTACTACGATCCCTTAATATAGAGATTAATTTTCTTATTCAGTCTTGTATAGTAGTATCCAATCTGACACTTCTAAAAGTTCTTTTTAAACATTACTTTTTCATGTAAAACTGTCGTATATTTAAATCTGTTACGTAAAATTAAGAGTAGTATACAAACTGTAATGTAGAGTAAATTGTAATAAAATAACTACATATCATTACTTTGATTTTATTATATATCCTTGTGACATTAAATTCTTTAAGTGTAAATACTTGAAGTCCAGAACAAATATTTCTTTCGTAGCATTGTTGACAACACGAAGTTTAAATTATCTTACTTGCCTAAATAAACTTAAATAATTCTGAAAATGCAATTAAATAATCTGTTACATAACGAGCGTGGCAATGAAATAAGCTGTTGCCAAAATTTTAAGTATTTTTAATCACAAGAATAAATTATTTTATTAGAGGAAAGTTATTCTACCTAATAATTTTGAATAATGAATCTAAGGAGAGAAACAGGAAACTTTTATTTGGATATATTTATAAATTTATAAATTCATAAAAAATGTTTAATGGTTAAAGATAAAACTCTCTTCTAGAAAAACAAAAAATTCGCACGAAAAAAGCAAACATTATTCTGAATAAAAAATGCTCAAAGAATAGAATTATGCATATATATTTACAATATTAAACAAAACTTAGAAACTTTTAAATAAATAAATAGTTTTTAATAATTTATTAGTAATTTTCTATAAGTAAGGAAATTTAAATGTGCATTTTCATATGCATATTGTTTCGGATCTGATTTTTTTCCTTCTTTTTCTTTTCCTTTTTTTCAGAATTTAGATGAATTATAGAACTAATTTAATTACAAAATTATATCAATGAATACAAAAGAATTATATTAAAATTATTAAAACTTGTGAAATGAAGCCTTTTAAAACATTTTTAAAAATTTTATTGGATTATTTATTTAATCCGATATCAAAAGCAAGTAGAAATATTCTAAAATTGTACGATTTATTATATAATGATTTTAAGCATATATATAATATTAAAAAAGGGTTTAGGATTGCTCATAAACTTTCGTCATTTTAACTTTTTTGATAGATATTGATACAGTATGATATAATGTACTTACTAAAGTTATTATAAGAAAAAATATCTATATTTATATAGCTCAACATATAAAAATAAAATAAAAATATTTTTTTTAAAAATCTTTGCAATGTTTCATTTAAGAAACATTGGGATTTATAGAAATCTCCCAAGAGTTTTTGCAATGACACTATACACAATTGAGTTGAACTGATCCTAAAAGGTATTTTTTATTTTTATTTTGTTTTTATTTATTTGCTTTTGGAATAAAGAATAACCAATTTTAAGTGGAGCTGTTTATACTTTTCTTTTACTTTTTATCAGATTTTATTTGCGATACTGTGAAAGCAGGTAGTTTATTTTTTTAGAGATATTGTTTGGTACAAGTTTCGCAAAGTTAAGGTACTCTTAAGCTGACGTTAAAATAATTTTGGCATAAAAAATACTTAATGAGCAATACACGTTGTATTTTATAGTTCATCCAAAAAACTTTTGTAACGAGTATATGCATAAAACTCCAGAATTACATTTAGTAAGTAAGACGAAGTAAAAATATACTCATAAATTTTGCTTAATTTTGTAATTTCAATAATTATAATCAACTTCATCAAAGATGATTACATTTCTTTGTATTTTTTTAACAACTAAAGTATAATATTAGTTTAATAATTATTCTTAAAAAGTGACTGAAACAAGTAAAATCTTTTCATGCTAGCAAATTCATCTATTTATTATTATTTACTAAATTAAAAAAATTATTTAAAATCAACCTGACATTTAAGTTATTTCTATTAAATGTCATTATAAATTTTATTCGACGTTTTTAAATGTCCGCTTTCTTCATAATAACTCAAGTTTGCTTCATGTATGTATCTTTATAAATAAAAAAAAAAGATTAAAATATTATCTATTAATTTAAAATGTAAGATACATAATATACATATGTTGTATATATGTTGAACAACGTCAACCGTCGCGGTGAGCGACCAATTTTCGTCGACGACCCCTACCTACGACGCAAACAGACCCAGTCTCTTGCGCGACAGCGCTGTCGCCGGCAGGCGACCACGGATAGGACCAAAATACTTTATTTACGACCTGAATAGCCTTGCACTCTTAATAGAAAAGGAAAAAACATACGAGGAATTGAAACCGGACAAATTTAAAAGCAAAAGTAGACAAATTAAAGATATTGAGAGACGGTTAGTGGACAGGCGAAGCTCTGAAGCTATCGACTTTCTCTGCCTTCATCCCGAACATATATGTCTCTTACATAATATGTATACAATGTATGTTGAACATACATAAATGTAAAAATACATCCAAAAATAATAAAAAGTTTGTATATTTGTTTCATGTTGAAAACGAATATTGGTATTCTATTAATCAAAACCTTCTCTTATAACCAGTAACTTTACAGGGCATTCAAACTGTTTTTGTGCCTTTTGATTTTCATTAATTTGGCGTAACTGAAATTGCGTTTAGCATGTAGCATGCGTGTAATGATTAGAATTTTTTTACGCTTTATCTTTAGTAAATAGTTTTTAAAAGACTACTATATGAAATTTGTGAACGAATTGCATTGATGCTTTACATATTATCCACTGCAATGTGTGATACTATAACGGCAAAAAAGGAATAGAACACTAAAATAAATATATATTAAACTTTTAATATTGGCGGAATATCTATCAGTAATTGGAAAAAATGAAAATAATTCCGATAAATACTATTTAAAATTTAAATGAATAAATAAGATTACCATAATAATTTAAGTGTTTTTAAAATTTATATAAAGAGAAAATGAGATTATCATCAATATAATTACATGATTGTCGAAAATTAAACTTTTTTAATTCATTTTAAGCTTTGTATGGCTTAGTAATTGTAATAATGATATGAAATGAGGCAACAGACCTATTTGTGTTCAACGTTTATTTTGAAAGTTTGTACTAAAATTCACTAATAGATTGCATACTGTATTCTTTCTGAAATGCATTGATTCATTAAACAACGTGTACAAATATCAAATATAAAAATACGTAATAAGTACAAAATAACCGCCAATAAGACTTTGAAAGAGAAAGTTCGAGATGCTGAAAAATTAAGTATGTAATTCTCGATCTCGTAAGAAACCGTCGAAATCCACAAAAAACTAACAGGCACTTCACAATCAGAGTTTTTAATCCAAGATTCATGATTTTAATAAAACTTAGTTACAGATTATAACCGAGGCTTTTTCAAACGGTTTACAAGTATATGAATCAAATGAAAGTTATATCAACAGTGTCTCTGTGCTTTGCATATAAGCATTAAACATCACAAAAAAGCAAAAAACAAACTGCTTAAGAAAAGTGTGCTGAAGCATAATTTCAATCCTGAGAAACAAAGTCATAGATTATTGAAAGATGAAATATAATGACCCCAACGCAATGTGTATAAATTTCAAAATCGGCACAGTTTACTGATGCAAAACTCCGATCTTTAAAGACACTCTGCAAACGCAGAATCCGCACTTCATATGGAAGTACTGAAATCAATAAATAGCAAATTAATTACTTCACAGCTGTAGTTTTCTTATGCAAAATTCCGATTTTAAACTAGACATTTTTCTCTTATAAAATTATTCTTAGAAATAATACAAAGAATAATTCTAACAAGATTATTCTTACACAGAATAATTCGTACAAAATCATAACAAAGCCATAGCTCTGATATGGGAATTATGCCTGAAGAAAAACAGAAACATTACAATTTTAGTACTATTCTATTACAAAAATAAATTCTCGAGATCATTAATTCAAAATATCTGTTGCCCATTTTTCATATTAATGTTCAGATAGATCTTGGTATAATGCAATGGAATACAATAATCAGATGCGTTAAAAAGCACCAAATATATTATATAAGCAGCAGACCGGTTTCGGTAGCATTTAGCGTACCGTCGTCAGTGCTACACAGTACAGCACTGACGACGGTACGCTAAATGCTACCGAAACCGGTCTGCTGCTTATATAATATATTTCGTGCGTTTTAACGTTGCTCATTTTTATATTCCACTTTTCATATTATTGGACGCATCATAATGTCCATCTTCGCAGTCTTCTCAATTTACGCAGCTGAATTTCTGCAAATATATTCCTGTAGGATATCTATTTACGAAGGTCCACTAACTACTTTTACATTTCTGACATATAATTTTGAAACACCCTGCATATCAATGAACATGCATTTTTCCCCATATTTAAAGATACAGGTGTGTCCCACATAGAAAAAATCGGTTTACATGTTTCCCTGTTAAAGTTTAAATGGTAATGTTAATTGCAAAGGCATTAAAATAAAGTAGGAATTAAGATTATGTGTATGAAATAATTCTGAAATTTTTTTTTTTTGTTGAAAAATTACGCTTTATAATTTTTGATACGGTGCCTTTGTACCATACAGGGTTCATACGCATCAGGGGATACCTGGGATTTTTTGGTGGTTTTGCACCAGAAAATTCGTAAAGTACTGATTGGTATATTTAAAAATTGAATTTTTCGCATTAAATAAGGCAAATATTACTTTACAAACATTCTAGTAAAACATCCTTGAAGCATATGGACCCTGCTATAAATTACATTTAAAAATCTTCTTTCCGTTCATTTACTTACAGAAAAGTAAAATTTACATTCTTTTTTAACCGAAATTAATAGAGTTGTGATATTTTGAATTTTTTTCTTTTTTTTTTTTGGAGGGGGGGGAGATTTTTTAGCTCTTTAAAGTTTTTCTGTATCCAGTTTTAGTGCCAAAAATCTTTAAAACTTTATAAAAATTAAAGCATGGCAATTTGATTCAGTTTTGGTGATAGAATTTCTAATTTTGCATCTGTAGAACATGGAGGAAAATATCTAAATATAGGTTATAAAATGCAATGACCGGATGAAATTTTAAATTTGAAACTTAAAAAAATTATGTCAAGACATTTACATCCTAATTTACTTTATTTCTGGATACTTTGTTACATTTGATTGAGTTGAAAAATTGAATGGCCCACATTTATCAAACATACAGAAATTTGACGATTATTTTTATCTTTTTCAGAACATCCTGCATATATTTTATATACCTTAAATCAAAATAATATTAAAAACTTTTCATTCAATATAAAATGTTACATTAATTTAATTCTTGTACATTGATAGAAATCTAAATTTATCAGTATAAAGAGTAAATAACCTGCACTGTAAAAAAAATCTGTAAAGGTATTAAACATTTTCTAGGAAACTGGGATGCCAAGAACTTTTCATGTAACGATAACAGGAAAAATCCATGTAACCGATTCTAAAACTTAAGTTTTTGTTGTTACCGTTACAGGAAAAGTTCTCGGAATCCCAATTTCCTAGATAAAGTGTAGTACCTTTACATATTTTTTTTTTTACAGTGTACACTTATAAACAATACTCTTGGAAATAAATGGAAAGATGTGTACAATACTTAACTCAAACAGAAAATATTCTAAAATGTTGCTGAATGTTATTTTAGATAAATTTATTTTCAAAATACTGTCTTAATTCTTGCGATAAAATGTGAATTTTTTAGATTGTTGAATTTTTATATTTCGAAATCCTAATCAAACACTTTTAAAGTTCATTTCTATTTTGTCTAAAGTTTTACAGCTGTTCATGTTTTATTTCCTATCTGACATACTGGAAAAGTAAAATACTTCAATTATTTGAAAATAGAGAATAACCAAGAGGTTAGGAAGTATTTTTGCGGATACAGTCTTTTTTGTGATCGGATTTATAGAATTGCAATTTAGTTCTTATCGGGTTTATTTTAGTTTAACATTCTGAGAAATGTCGGAAATTATTTGTTATGTCTTCTGATATAATAAAATCATCATAAAGTAAAGTTTTCAAATCAATTTTTTTATGATTTCCTGTATGAAATTCTGAGAAACAAAAATCCTTTTATTATTTCAAAATAGCCGTCTAAAATTGACCAAAAGTTAAGGAAATATTTTTGAAAACACAATTTTTTTAGCACTTAATATACAGAATTACAATCCAGTTCTTATCTGTTTTATGTTTTTTAAGTTATATTTTTAAGATGATAGAATTATGTTTTATATTTTTTTTTTCAGCAATGTTAAAAACTATAATCTGTTATACTATAAAATCACTGTAAATGAATGAATTGTGATACATTTTTGAAAAAAAAATACATTTTTTGTGTACGACAATTATATTTTTTATATGTAAATACAAAATTTTAAAATGCTCAGTATGTAAAAGTTTTTATAAAATGCTGCAGCGGAATATTCAAAAGTAGAATTGAATTGTCAGATATTGTCAACTGAACAATGTCGTTAGTGTTACGCGTAAATGCGTTTTATCTTCATAATATAGATAATAAATAATAAACATAATTATATCTTTTATGTCCATCAGATTGTTAGCATTTTAATTTTGTCCTGTGATAAACTACCTCATGAAATCTTTATCTGTAAAATAAAAAAAAATAAATTTGAAACAATATCTGATGTATCACCTTCTCTCAAATGAAGTTTTAAAAAATAATGATAGTAACCGTCCCGATAATCAGTGTTTGTTTCTGAAGGAATAAATTAAATTTGCACTTTTTACTTTCAGGTTCAACAGATATACTGACATTCTTTCATTTTAACAGTAAATAAGATATATTAAGGAACTAATCATCGACATTTTTTCGTGAAATTTTAAATTATCTTGGGAAATGTTTGGACGGCGAGGCATTACGTACAAGGACATCGTATACACTTTTAGCTCAATTCTATATTATGAAGAACCTATGTTTTTGCGCGTAAATGGTATCGTTTCAAAAACTTCTAATATTTTTCATAGTTTGCAAAGAAAATCTCTTGAATTTGAGATCAGAATATCTTCTTTATTCGTAATTTATTGAATAATAACCGAGGTTGCTGTTAAATCGAAAAAAAAAAATGCAGTATGGCAAAATTTCTCAAAACGCAAAAATATATGTTTAAAATTTGGGAATTTTTTTTTTCCACACATAATTATTATTGACTGTAGAATGTAAATTGCTGTCGTTATCAAATAAACTGTAAAAAAGGCAAGTTTACAAAACTAGTTTTTTGTAAAAGATTTAGAAATCTGCATGTTTACTTAATTTCATTTGCACATTGTAAAGAGAAAAGATCTACAAAGTAAATCTAACAATAATCTACACCTAGAAAAATAAAGCTACAAAGCTAAGCTCTGCAAGGCTACAAAAATCTGTCTACTTACTAATTTTTCATATGTAACCAGAGATAATTAAATATATTTTTTGTTACATAAAAAGTTCAAGGCATTCCAGTGTCCGAGAAAAAATCTTACCAACCTTACATTTATATATATTTCCAGGGTTCGCACAGTTGTACAACTAAATTTTAAGAATATTTTCAAAATGTTTCACTGCAGAAAAATGTCGTAAAATCTGTGAATGAAGGTGGGGATTGCGAATGTTGTTGTAAAAAATTTAAAGGTAAATTTTCTTATTTTTAATAGTGGTACCAGAGTCCTTGGAAATTCGAAGGAGTGTGCGAACCTTGTTTTCACAGTACAAAAGTGATTCTCTTACATGATTTATTTTGTTTTTGTTTTAGTTATATAAAAGTTCTAGGCATCCCAGTTTCCTAAAAAAATAACTTCCTTTTTGAATGCGTAGGTAAATGGGAAATAGTTATTTTTAGCTTTCATACTTTCGTGATACCCAATTTTTAGAAACTAAACAGTAACATTGTTATGCAATTAAAATAATAATGTTTACAGATAATTTTTGTTGTATTATGGAAAAGATAAATTGGGGCAGAACGAATTGGTCAGTTGTGGTTGTACGTATTTAACGAAAACTTCACATTCAATACGTTATATCATATTTCAATACAGATTTGAAAATAGTATAGTAATCGTGATAATTTCCTTGAGAAAATTATGACATTCTGTGCTATCCCAGATAAAAAATTACGAGGAAAAAACAAATAACATTTTTACGTCTACATAACGTATAATTTTATTTTATTTACAGTGTTTTCTGATTAATTTGTAGTTTTATAAATGTAATATATTATTTTTCGTTATATTTTAATTTATGTTCTAGATTAGAATTTTTTTATGTAATTGCAATGTTTTTTGAATAAAAAGGTATGCAGAAAAAAGGCTTACTTTGGAAATCTCGCTTAAAAAACGATATATTTTTTGGTGTATAAAAAGTAAGGTTTTGAGATTTTATATTTAAAACTGTATAACAATAATAATTTACAAAAAAAAGCATATTTGTGTGGGACGGAATATTTAAAAAAGGCAGTTCTGAATATTAAACGAATATTAACTGTACATTTTAATGCTAATAAGCTTATACACTGTAAAAAAAAATTGCATAGTTACTAAACTTTTTCTAGGAAACTGGGATTCCAAGAAATTTTCATGTAAAGGCAACAGAAAAAAGTCCTGTAACCTCTTCTTTTACATGCGTTTTTTGCTGTTACCGTTACATTAAAAGTTTTTGGAATCCCAGTTTCCTAGAAAAAATTTAGTAACTCTACAGATTTTTTTTAACAGTGTATGTATTCATTAACAAAAAGGTAAAATTGAATCTAGAAATATACTCGTCCTTTATTCTACATTTATTTCATAATTACATTAAAACGTAGATTAAAGGCCTTTCAGCAAAGTTCTTGTCGAGTTGGAATTTCAATATTTTCGGGTTATGAATCATATTTCAAATTAACAAAATTTTTTGGGGTTACGGCCGTGTTTTGAGTATCATTAAGTAAGAATTTCTTATTTATGCATTCTTATTACTGTAATGTTCATGCCTTCAACAATTTCTTAAGACGCATTTTTAAAAATACAAAATAGCTAGAAAACCTGCAGTGAAACATGTTAGCAAAATACATTAGATTCATTTATTCAAAATATGAAAATGCAGATGCATTTTGTCAATTTATTTCAAGTATGAGTATTTTCATAATAGCTGTTTCCAAGTAGTTGAAATTTTCTGGTGGAGCTTTCGCGGCTTCAGTCAAGATATTTCTGGTTAAAATCCTGAACTGGACTTTTTCAGCCATTTCAGTTCACAAATGTTGTGATTTGTTTTACTAATTAATTCAAATAAATTCAAATTAATATTAATCCAAAATAATAAATTCAAATAAAAAATAATTAAATAAATAATAGTCAAAAATAAATCTAACATGTATTTTTAATACAACACAAGGAGTCATTTTTATTATAACCCCTCGAAATTGAGATTTTTTTTTTTTTTGTGTTCAATTTTGTATAGCAATATTCAATATAGCCCATTATTATTTTTTAACATTACTTGCTTATGTAATATAGTCATACATTTAAAAATGTTATGTAAAATAAAGAGTGGTGCACAAACTGTAATGTAGTGAAAAGTATAACAAAAGAACTACATATTATTACTTCGATTGCTTTATGTGTCCCTTTGGAACTAAATTCTTTAACTAAAAATATTTAAAACCCAAAACAAATATTTCGTTCGTAAAACTGCTGACACCACGAAGCGTAAATTATTTTACTTACCTAAAAAAAATTAAATAATTCTGAAAACGCAATTAAATAATCTGCTACATAACGACAGTGACATTTAAATATGCTGTTACTAGAATTTTAAGAATTTTAAAGCGCAAGAATGTATTATTTTATTAGAGGCAAGTTATGCAAGCTATTAATTTTGAATAATGGGAGCAATCTTTGGGGAGCAATAGGAAACTTATATTTGGATATGTTTATAAATTTATAAATTCATAAAAAAATATTTAACGATTAAAGACAAAGCTCTCTTCTAGAAATGTAAGTACGTCACAAGAAAAAAAAAAAAATTCTGCATTAAAAATGGTTAGGAAAATAAGATTTTGTTTATATAGTCACAACATTAAAAAAAAGTTTTGAAGCGAAAATTTTAAATATTTTGATAATTTATTAATAATTTTCTAAAAGTAAGGAAATTCAAATGTGCGGTTTCATATCTTCATTGTTTTGGGATCTGATTTTTTTGCAGAATTTAGATGATTTAAAAATTACTTTAATATATAGAAAATTATATCAATGAATATATAAGAAATTATATCATCCTGTAATAATACATTGATTTTCATTGCTAAAATACGTAAAATGAAGAATTTTAAAGCATGTTTTAAAGTTTTATTGGATTGTTTGCTCAATTCAGTACTAAAAAGAAGTAGAAATATTCCAAAAATTGCACGATTTATCATGTAATGATCTTAAGTGTCATCATTACAGAAAGAAATAGCGTGTTCAATCTGAAAGAGGAGATTAAAAATTTAATTATAGCGGTTCTTTGTCAAGCTCAAAGTTGTCAACGTTTGAACGGAACCAACTAGTACTGTATAAATTCTAAAGACACATATTTAATTAAAATTTAAAATGAATAATATATGTTATTGAATAAAACTCTTAATATTACGGCACATTTTAGCAACTGAATGAAAGATTAAATCAAAGATAATTTAACCGTATTAAAAATTAATGTGTTTAAATGTTATTTAATATGCTTATTAAAAATATGTTTCTAAAGTTATAAGAAAAAATCAGTAGTCTACAATTTCTTTTGACCTACAGGTGAATCTTCTCCAATCTTCGATTTCTTCAACAAAAGTTGAGAAATCCTGTTAAGTTTATTCTATTCTGATTAAATATCATTACTTTATACGCTTCCCGGAAAATTTTTAAATGACCAACAATTTGTTGGATCTTATATTTTCGAAAGGTGAATAAATAAATAAACTATAAAATTACTTTTAATCCAAGAATATAAAATGCTTCCAAAAACCATTTACCGACATTGTTGAAGACTTTATTTGAAGCAAATTTCTGGAATAATATAATTTTCACTTCCTCGAGATAATATGCCTTACCTCTTTACATGATAACATTCACAACGGAACAGTAAATTGGAGATTTATTGAAAAAATAAATTCCGCAATTGTTGTCTTTAACGCAATAATGACACATTATTTTATTTGTTAAGAAAGAATTATATTAGTTATCATTCACCAGTTAGCATTTGTTCTCATTTAGTTACTATTTATATATAAAAAGTGAGAAGAATATTTATTGGACATAATATTATAACGTTACGACTTTCTAGAATAACATTAAAAAATTGCTCAAAAGCTAATAATTTTAAATTATATAATTCAAAATTTTTACACTGGACAATCCCAACTTTTCAACAATGTTTTTGTTTTTATAATATATAATTTTAAATTTTACTACTTTACAAAGATAAAGCAAATATGTCAGTCGAGCAAAACTGGAAGCAGATATAGTGGAAGCTAAAGAAATTATAATCGCCTCGTGATATCAGGTCAGAGCAAAAGCAGACTCATAGTTCGTATACATCACATGTAACGCATTTTAACACCAAAAATGGTACGGGATATTAAAAAATGTATACGTTTATTTAGTGAGGTACCGTTTTTAATGTATTTTAAATTTTATATTGAACAACACCATATAAGTGAATACATTTTTTTTTTTTTTTTTTTTTTTTTTTTTTTTTTTTACAAAATTAAGACAGGTCTTTTGAATACAAAATCGAATGTTGTATTCTATGCATGTAAAATCGGTTTTTATGGTAACAACTGATCGACACTCATAAAAATTTGGGAAGAACATCACTATGGCACCAGAAATAAAGATACTATGAAACTCCAAAAAACTAAAGTTGTTTTATTACATTTAGAAGAGTCAAAATAATTACAATTGACAGGGGGTTTGAATTTTTTCAAATTATGTAAGTGTAATATCGTCTGTTATGTATTTTTTTTTATAAATTGTGAATCGAATGAAATTATTCGGAAGTCGTTACAGTCAATGCTAGGTATAAGCATAATCAAAAGTGGCTCCCTCCTCACTTTAACCTGTTTCTTTGTAGGTGTATTGCTCAACAAAAATATGTTTGTTGAGTAATAAAACGTTGACTTAACCATTCACTGCACCGTGTGCCTCATCTTGGGCATATCTAAAAACACTCTAATTCTTGTTATGTGCCAAGAATTCGGACAATATAATTGCTGTAACTGATCAAGAACCGTTAAAAAACTGTACTATATTACTTATTTTGCTCATGTCGGATGTCTGCATTTCACAAAAAATTAGAATTTTTTCCTTGGAAACAAACAAACAAAAAAAATCGATCAATTAATCAAGGCAAAATTTACTTTTATTATTTTTACTGAATATATAAAGTTATTAATATAATGCAAATTGCAGAGTATTAGGCAGATAAAAATAATTTACATCTATTAAATTGCAAAATAAAGCAATACATAACTTAAAAACACTAATTATGTATACAAGCAAGTGAGGGAGAGTCCCTTTGTAATAAAGGCATTCTTGTATTTTGAGTGAGATCGTGGCGTCAATGTTTTACCATGTGTGACGCAAAAGCGATATCTATCCTTTATGCAACTTTAACTTTTTGGAGTGTGTGTGGCGCCCTCGAATCTACAGTTAACTGCGGTTATGAGTTTTATGCAAATTTCTAGCTCCGTCTTCAGTTTGCAATGTATAAAAGCTGTAAGTTGTAGAAGGTGTGTAGTGTTGTGTGACGAGGTGGGCCAGCGAAGTGTTGTGTTGTGTGGCGAGGTGAGCCGGGATAGCCTACGTCTTTAAGTAAAGAGTTCCCTAAGAGTTGAAGGTGGAAGAGTCTCAGCAATCAAGTCGGGTAAGAGTTAAATAGTACTGTGAGTGTTTCAGAATAAAAGATTTTGTGCAGCCACGGGCTGTTTTCTTACAGGTTAAAGTAAGATTAGACCGCGACCTGGAAAGAAGAGCCGGAGTTAGTGCTTTGAGCCAGACTTAGTCGTAAATGTGAGTATGAGTTACAGTTTAATCTCATAGTATTGTGTTTATAGTCGGAAATATTGAACTTTGGCTCCACTCCCTATTTCCCAAATACAGTAAATAAAAGTGTTGGATTTTAACTTTATCTAGACTATGTTATCCTTTGAACAACATGTCACCACTCCAAGCCACGTCACAAGCAAATACACCATAAAATATAGAACTTTAGCTGAAAATTTGAAGTTTATTTTTTTTTCATTATTAGGTCAATTTTTAGTTTTCAAAAGATTTTTTTTTTCCATACACATAAAAAAATCGTACTGTTAAGAGTTAAGAATTGATGGCATTTTGAAAATGATATTCGGGATTTATAAAATTAAATAATATACTACGAAAACTACTCAGAAACATTTATGAAAATTTAGTATAATCAAAAGAAGATTTGTTTATATACATTATTTTTTGCAAGCCTAAAATATATTGCTATCAAAGGTTTTTAAAAATAAAAAACGCGCTTAGAAATCGTTCATAACGTGAATTAGTTTACTGATATTATTCTCTGTTATTGAGCATTTTCCTAGATTTCAATATATTTTCCCCTTTTTTTGCAATATATATTAAATCCATTGCAAAAATTAATCTGAAGCAAAAAAGAATTTCAAATATACTTTAATTTGAATCTGTTCTGGGAATATTTATAATGATATTTTATAACGTTTTATTGAAAACCATTAAAAATACTATACTGTGGCTCTTACGTTTTAAAATATAGAGAGAATATTTTTAAGAATATAATCATTTTAAGTTACGTGTACCTATACAAAATTTCTTCAGAATCATATTTCAGTATTCTTCCTAAGAAATTAAAAAATTTTCTTCGAATAATAAAAGCCATAACTATTTTCTATAAGCCTTGAAAGAAGTATTGGTTTTCAATATTTTAAATATATGTATAATTTTTTTTTTCATTTTTAATGCTCACGAAAGCAAAGAGGTCACAAGTGATTGATCAGTCCATTTTGTAATATTACTGTTGATAAGAGAAACTGTTTATAAGTAAAATAACATGGTGGGATGCAACATTATTTTTTAATAAAAAATGGTATTTGTTATTAGGTACTAATAAATGTCACACGCTATTGCAACTTTATTAATAGAAAATTTTTTTCTCATGCAATTGTTTGTAGTATTTATTATGACTCAATAACTAATAATATTCTCATGTTTTCAGAAATAGTAAAAATGACATTTGAGTTATAAGTTTTTCGGATCTTTTTATATTATATTAAGCAATAAAACATTTGGTTAATATGAAATTCTTGAATGATTTTTCTATAAATCATAGTCACTAATTTAAAAATCAATGTATTTTAAATAAACATTCTATGTCATAAAAATTGCAGTAATTTTTGCTAAGGTTTATAAAATTTAGATACCTACACTGTAAAATAGAACTTTCAGAGTAACGGTAACAGCAAAAAATCATGTAACACAGTCGGCTATATGAAGTTTTGCTGTTATTGTTGCATAAAAAGTTCTATAAATGTCAGTTTTATAGAAAAAGTTTCGAAACATTACAGTTTTTTTTTTCAATGTAGTGACCGGATAAATCAAAATTTCATAAAACACTTTGGCATAAAATAAAATATATAATGTTACTAATGTACCGTAAAAATAGTAATAATTTATTTAAGTAACTTAATGCACTTAAATATCAATAATATTTCATTTTAAGTCACTGAAATAAATATGACTAAAATTTCAGTTATTTCTGAAATGACCGAAATGAAATAAAGTTTATTTACACGTACATTTACAGAAGTGCGTTTGTATGTATATTAGTATCAGAACTCTAGAAGATTTTTAAACATTATGTAAGTTTTAATGTTTTTTATTTATTTTCATTTAAAGTTTTGAAGAAATAACATTTATTGATCAACATACGAGCATGTAAAGACGATCTATTTTAGCTAATTAGGGTAATTTTTAAGGTTTATCTGAATGTAATACCCTGATTTCGTTACTTACGTACCTTGAAATTCATGTTCGTAAATGTTGCTCTGCACACACACACACAAAAAAACTTTAATCTTTAAAAATATACATTTGCTTTTAATATTTTAATTACAAAGCTCTTTTTTTCATTTTTAATAAAATGTAGTTTTTCTTAGCCACTAATAAATAAAATATGGTAGTTCAACCTCATTACGGCGAATATTTTTGCACACAGTTTCTTTTTAACCGACTTTCAAAAAGGAGAGGAGGTTATCAATTCAACGCGTATGTATTTTTTTTATGTATGTTCACCGATTACTCCGAAACTATTCAACCGATTAATTTGGTTTTGGCGTTAAATGAAAGATCTTGCTCTCGTATTGGTTCCACTTCCGTTTTATAGAAATTGGTTCAGTACTTTTTTGTAATTAGGCAAAAACTAATATAATTAGTGATTTTTCGCGAATTAAAAGTGTTGAATAACTTTCCTGACTGGAGTATAGAAAAAGACCGAGCGGTCTAAAGCTCAAGCTCGGGTTCGCGAAAGAGAGAGGGTGAGTTCGAACCCCGCTCCTGACATACATGTATACAATATCATTTTCCGTATTATAATTTTTTACAGATATATTTTATAAGCTAAATACTAATTTTGCGATTAAGAATATTTTGTATTTAACCGTTAGCACAGAGTATCAGAGATCTTTTATCGAATTAATACTTTAGCAGTGAAAGTACTACTGCAAAGTACTACTGTGAATAACTACTGCAAAGTGAAGAATAATTTTTTAGATAATAGCAATAAGAAATTAAATTCAGAGCGTAGTATTTATCATGCGTATTATTATATTTATGTACATTAATTTATTTTTTTGGAGTCGGTGCCAGCCAAGCCAATTTCAAAGTTAAAATTAAGTATTCAATGCAAATCGTAAAAGAATAAGGTTAAATTGATTAACTAAATATTAAATCGTAAAAAAACCCTCTTAGATACTTGAATGTGTGGCTATTGAAAATTACATGTAACTTGGCTTGGCTGGCACCGACTCCAAAAAATCAAATTAATGTGCATAAATATAATAATACGCATGGTAAATACTACGCTCTTAATTTAATTTCTTATTACTATCATATTAAAAAAATATTTTTCACTTTGCAGTAGTTTTTGAAGTCGGTTCAATTTTTGGTAGAAAAGTTTATTATCTTAATAAACAATGATTTTTTTTTGTTTTCAATTATTGTTTCATATTTTAGTTGAAATTAAATATGTTGTACTAAATAGCATTTTTTTAGGGGGGGGGGAGGGAGGACAAATGATCGTTCAGAAAATTTTCTTAAATTCGGAATTCTTAACCGGCATTACAATCCAAAATAGTAAGAAAGTCATTTGGCAGTGAATGTTTATAATTGAAGATATATATAAAAAAATATATATATATCTTTAGAGAAAAAAAAACAACTTCACTTTCAAGTAACTACATTTATCATATTCTTATTTTTCCTTCATTCTCGTTCAAGTGAGTTTCCGGTCATTTGTCAGTTTATTTCTCAATCTTAAATAGCAACACATAAATAGTTCTGTAAACTAATTAGAATTAAATGTACTTATACAAATGCGAGGGAATCTAACTACAACATTGAGAATTATCTAATGTACCTTAGTAAAGCCTTTTATTTAAATTATGTTTGAATTGGAGGAACATTACTACCGTAAATTAGCCAAAGTAAGCCCTCTTTTAATAGTCAGGAAATTCTAATAATTTTAACGTATGATTATAACTAAAACTTTTATGATATACATAGATAAAATTAGGAGGGTGAGAAGATATAATTGGCATTTATAAATTTATCAGGATTTATACAGCTTTCAAAATACAGTGGACTCTATATAACTGAACATTCTCTACTGTGAACACCCCGGTATTAAGAACAAATTCCAAGGTCCTGGCGAAACTTCATAGACTTAACAAAAAATGAATTTTCTATTCTGAACACCCCCATTATTTTGAGCTCTACTATTAGTCTCCATTTCTACGCCCCTTATTTGTAAACTGAACATGTTTTTTGCGAACAAAATTGGAATTCACATCACGGTAGTTTAGAGAAACAGTTACAGACGAATAAAAAGTTTCAAGGAACTCGATCAAAAAATAAACAGACAAAATCACTGCTAGATTTTAAACATGAAGTTGCAATTTGTTTGAAACCTCCAGATAAAGTCTTCAGTTAAATGTTGAAGCATCTGTTGTCGCAATTGTTGTTAGCTGTCTGATGCAAGAGAAACCACTTTATGATTTTTTTTATTATTAGAAAGCATAAAAATATAGATTTTGATTAATTAAATATCGTTACGGGAATTTTAAATAATCAGCTTCCATTCTGCTTATCTGAAATAATAGTTTCATGGAATTATTGTTAACACGACTTAAGAATTATATTTTAAAGATCATCAAAATATTTTATTATTATTTAAAATTTTTAAATTTTCGACGAATATCTTCAATTGATCAACAACTGGGAAAATGGCAATTATAGAAGCCATTTGTTTATAATTTTGTGACGATTTAATTTCAGTTGCTTTAATTTCTGCTCATTATAAGGCAATCATAAAGATTGTATCAAAAATGTTAGTTTTCTTGTAAAACATATAAAGAAGGAAATATAATGAAGCCCTCTTAGCACCGACCTTATTTGATCAACTATCGGCTTGGTTACCGTACATAGCAGTAGCAGTAATGTATTTTTCAATCTCCCTTTATAATGAACACCCCCAATAATCTGACCGTTTTTGGTCGGTCCCATTAGTGTTCAGAAAAGAGGAGATCACTGTATAAGAGGGTGGGGGGGGGGCTTACATTTTGAGGGTTTACTTTCGGTACTTTACGGTAATTTATGCTGCAAACAATTTTAGAATATTTTACACCATTGTACATTATAAAAACGATGTACACTGTAAAAAAAAAAAAAAAAAAAAATCTGTAAAGGTACTAAATATTTTCTAGGAAACTGGGATTCCAAGAACTTTTCATGTAACGATAACAGGAAAAATTCATGTAACCGATTCTGAAACTTGAATTTTTGCTGTTATCCTAACAGGAAAAGTTCTTGGAATACCTGTTTCCTAGAAAAAGTTTAGTACCTTTACAGAATTTTTTTTACAGTGTATGTCTCTATAAATACGAACAAATGATTTGCGCTCCGAATTATACAGCAAGCTTTTTTTTACTACTCCTCATAAATGCATGCAAGTTTCGTTATTTTTTAAGACAATAATGTGACGAAATACCACTTATTGTCAATATAAACAAACTATAAATATTTCGTATTTTTCCATATAAAGATTTTCGATTGTAAATTTCTATAAAGTACACCGTCAAGGTAGAGATTACAGCATATTCGCGAGAATTACAATGTAAAAAAATTCTGCAAAGGTATTAAACGTTTTCTAGGAACTGGGATTTCTATAATTTTTATTTAACGGTAACAGCAAAATCTCATGTAACAAACCTGATACATGTGTTTTTACTGTTAACGTTACATGAAAAGTTCTAGGAATCCCAGTTTCCTAGAAATTGTTTAGTACTTTTGCAGAATTTTGAACAGGACAGGTTGACTGACAAATGATTTATTCATAATTTTTTTAAACTGTATTGGAAAGTTTTATTAAAGAGAGCCTACTGTGTGAATACGCCCGGTTAAATGTCACCGCGAACGATTAAATGTGGCGTGATCTGTAGCAGCAGCTACTGCCACACCTAGGTTTCGGGTTCAAATCATAATAAGACATGAATGCTGTGCTGTCCTTTTGTAATGACATACGAAAAATAGGAATGGATACAATTCTGATTGTTCTGATTGGTCGTATTGTATAATGGATCTTATGATGTTCTTGTAACACTGTAAATGGATTCGTCTGCAGTGTACACTGTAAAAAAATCTGTAATCCTACAGATGTAAAGTTGCCGAAATCTGTATGGTTACTAAAATTTTATCTGTAGACTGTACAAGAAAAAGGCAAATCTACTAAACTAATTTTTGTAAAGTTACAGAAATCTGTAACTTTACATACTAATCTTCTATACATTTATCTTACTAAATATTACAGTTATCTTACTAAAATTTTTCCGTAACCTGGGTTACAGTTACATGAAAAATTCTTGTAATCCCAGTTTCCTAAAAAATTCTTAGTAACCTTACAGATTTTTTTGATTTTCGGTGCAAATCTCTGTATGTTACATGAATTTTTCCTGTTCCCGTTACATCAAAATTCGATGAATCCCAGTTTCCTTGAAAACTTAGTAACTTTACAGATTTTTTACAGTGTATGATTGAGCTGAAAAACAAGTACACTATACAAGAAAAAAGCAAATCTACTAAACTAATTTTTGTAAAGTTACAGATTTCTGTAACTTTACAAACGAATCTACTATACAGTTATCTTACTAAAATTTTATCTGTAACCTGGGTTACAGTTACAGGAAAAATTCTTGTAATCCCAGTTTCCTAAAAAATTCTCATTAACCTTACAGATTTTTTTGATTTTCGGTCCAAATCTCTGTATGTTACATGAATTTTTCCTGTTCCAGTTACATAAAAATTCTATGAACCCCAGTTTCCTAGAAAACTTAGTAACTTCATAGATTTTTTTTTTTTTTTTTTTTTTTTTTTTTTTTTTTTTTTTTTTTTTTTTTTACAATATATGATTGAGCTGAAAAAAAAAATATATATATAGTTAATTTGTAAATGTGTTAAACACTTTGGTAGAACATTTACGTTATGATCGTTTAAGTTTTAAAAAAGAAAAAACAGCATTAAAACTACCAGTTATGAATCCGTTTTGTTTTCATTTAATTTATATCTATTATTGAAAAATTTTCTTAATTGTAAATTTTTATTTCGTAATAAGAAAAATATTCTTAATAAAAACATATATAAGTTGGGATTTTTTCCCTTTAATATAGTAATAATTAATATTTTTATTTACATAAAATTTTAATTACATTCATTTTCATTAAATAAGAAAAATATTAATAATAAAAACATATATTAGTTGGGAAATTTTTTCCTTAATATAGGTAAAACTAATATTTGTATTTACATCAGCTCGCATTAAGAGAAATTTAAGATAATTTATAACATATCAAGATATATTAATTAAATTTTTATATGCAAGCGGATCTTTACATTAAAACCTATAACTTATAAATTCGAATTATATTTAAACATTTCTTCGAAAATTTAAATCAATTTTACATTTTCTTTTATCGGAATAATTACTTGAAAAAATATTTATAAAGAGAATGTAAATCTTTAAATTCTTCAATAAAATTCTTAATTTGCGAGTTTTTTTTACAAATTTTTTTAATGTAGGGATTTTTATTTCATCCTGCAATATGGTTCAAAATATTTCTATTGTTTTTAAAAATCATTTTATTTTCAATTAAATTTAATAAGGTTCTTTAAAAAGAAAAATAAATCCGTGTTTAAGTTCTGCATTTTCTTTAAACTAATGAATTCTACAATCATTTTTTCCATAAAAAAAAAAAAAAAAAAAAAAAAAAAAAAAAAAAAAAAAAAAAATCCAATGCTACTTAAAAAATATATTGACTTGAAAAATATATAACTTTGATTTTGCAATTAAAATGAAAGCATATTCAATATATAATTAATAAAATACGTATAATTTTACTAAAATATGTAAAATTACGATAAACATTTTCAGTTCAAATAAATATTTAGTGACACAATTAGTTTTTTATATTTATATCAAATATATACATTTCTGATGAACTATCAACGTTCATTCCAATTGGATGTTTTAAGTAAATGCAATTGCGGAATATTACCTTCAATTAAATATTGTAGAAATACTTAACTATCGAATGTCAATATTTTTTTCATAACATTGTAAAAATAATTTTAAATACAATCATATAAAGGCTCAGATTTTTTTTAAATTATTATTTTGTAATATAGCAGAAATGTATACGTTGATTTTTTATAATCATGTTCTCAACAAAGATTCTCGAATTTCACCTTTAAATAAGGAATAATAAAAAAGTGAGAAGTTAATTCTATTTCTGATATTAATTAATGTATATATCTTCTTAAATTTACGTGCATCTCAAAGGTAGTCTTACCTCAAAAACTGTTTTATAAATAAAGGAATACTGTTTTATTTACGCTTCACTGTACCATGTGCCACATCTTGAACATACCTAGAATACTATAATCCTCATTATGTACAATTAATTTTGCCAACATGATTGCGGTAATTGATCAAAAATTGTCCAAAAAATGGAATAATTCTTATTTTGTACATTTTAGACGACTGCGTTTGACAAAAAATTAGAATTTGTTCTTTGGAAACAAAAGAAAAAAATCGATCAAACTATTATGGAAAATTTATTGTAATTATTTTACTGATTACTTAAAAATATTAATATAAAAATTTCTGATTGTTAAGCAGGTAAAATTAATTAAGTTAAAACACATTTAATTGCAAAATATAGCAAAACTATATTTAAAAACTCTAATAGTGTAGGTAAAATACACTCCATAAAATATCAAATTTTACGTGTAAATTGTTAATTTTTGTTTTACTTTATTCCCATTGTTAGACCGAAATATAAATTTATATATTTATATGTATATAAGTATAAAAAAAATTGCGCAGTGAAGCATTACATTTCTGATTATCAACTTTATAAATTCAGTTTAGAAGATAAAAAACAGCATTACAGAAAAAAAGAGCACCTACGAAAATTTGTGAAAATATGCTGTAATGTAATAGAAAAGTATACGGAAATTTAATAGAGATTTAGATCTGAATTTTTATGCTTGTAATAAGATATTAACATGTATTTATCTACAATATAATGGAAAATATAATGGTCCACTAACGCTGATGTCATAATTAATGATGTTATTGAGATAGCAATCATCTCAACTGTTATTTTTCATTTTTCTGTAATACAATTTTCTGTATCTTAACTAAAACGCCCCGCAAAAATTTAATTTTTAATGCACCGAATAAAATGAGATAAAATACTCCCAACAACTCTTTCACCCTTTAAAAAAGGAATAATGAAGGAGTTCGATGTTAATTCTATTTCTGATCTTAACTGAAACATTTGTTCTTAAATTTATGCCCAGTTCAAAGGTACTTTTATCTTAAAAACTATACTCTTATTAAAGGAAATCAAATGTTTTCTGAAATTTCATGTTATACATTTATCAGTTCATTTTGGAAGATAAAAAATAAAATTACTAAAAAAGAAACACCTACATGAATTGCTGAAAATATGTTGTGGCATATTAAAAGAGTATACGAAAATTTAAAGCAGTTTAGGATTGTATTTTTTATGTTAGTATTTTTAATGTTTATTTTCGTTCATATTTTAAAGATTGGAAGTTAATAATAATATGTGATGTCATATTGCTTTCGACGTCGAAAGCAATATGACATCACAGTATTAATATTTAAAAATATATTTATTCACATTAGAATAAAAAACAAGTCCAAAATTTACGCTGACGTAATAATTAATAACATTATTGTGATGTGCACTATCATTTTTTTATTTATCCGTAATTGACATATTTCATTTTAACTTATAATTATCACATAAGTTTAACTTTTATAGCGCCAAATAGAACAAGTTAATGTACTATCAAACAACTCTTTAATTTTTTAATAGGGAACAATGAAAAAGTTCGAAGTTAATTCTATTTCTAACATTAACTGAAACTTATTTTTTAAAATTTGCATAAAGCTCAAAGATACTTTTGTCTCAAAAACTATTCTGTAAATCAAGAAAATCTAATGTTTTCTTAAATATCTGATTATTTCTCCATCGTTGCATTTTAAAAAGTTAAAAGACATTATCACAGGAAAAAGAGCACGTACTTGAGTTGGTGAAAATATCCTGTAATACAATACAAAAGTATACGGAAAATTAGTGCAAATTAAAATTTGATTTTTTTATATGTTTCAACAATTTTAAATGTATTTATCTACATTATAATTGGAAAAGCATGTCCATCACTAATATACAGTCTTACGAATGCTTAAAATTATTTCGTAATATAGCAGAAATGTATTCTTAGATATGTTGTGATTATGTACTCACCAAAGCTTCTCGAATTTCATTTTAAATAAGGAACAATAAAAAATTTTGACGTTCACTTTATTTCTGATCTTCACTGAAACATATTCTCTTAAATTTACGTGCAACTTAAAGGTATTTAATCTCAAAACTATTGTGCAAATCAAGGAAATCTACTGTTTTCTTAAATTTCTGATAATTTGCTTATGATTTCATTTTAAAAGATAAAGGCAACATTATAGGAAAAAGGTGCACCTAAGTGAATTTGTGAAAATATGCTGTGATATATTACAAAAGTGTACGGAAAATAAGTCAAAATTAAGATTTTATTTTTTATGTTTCTTTTAAAGGTGTCTGGGTCACAAAAATCATAAAAAATGTCTTTTAAAAAGTTATTGCATTAAAACTTTCTGTATTTTCTAATGCTTAAATTGACGTTTAAGTCATGTTTCTGTCTTAACTAGA
This sequence comes from Maratus speculifer, assembly GCA_964019185.1. Classification (NCBI taxonomy): domain Eukaryota; kingdom Metazoa; phylum Arthropoda; class Arachnida; order Araneae; family Salticidae; genus Maratus; species Maratus speculifer. The sequence goes on from OZ025289.1 coordinate 157,566,204, forward strand.
ATAGGAAATGTTAAATTTATTGGTTTATTAGCAAAATCTAGCTTTTAAGAAATGGCACGGGAATGACATTTTGTGAAATTGCTTTCTTTTTTAAGATGTTTATTTTCAAAATTTGTCGAATTTAAATTGCTAGGAGTCAAAAACTGTTAAAGAAAAACTTGGAACATGTCTATTTTGATTACTTTAATTTTGATTCAACGAATAATAAAAAAAAATACTTTTTAAAATGTAATTTTTTAAAGAAAAGTTATGTTATATTTTATTCAAATATTACTTGAAATATTTTTGTTTTTTTAACTAATATATTTAAAACTACTGAATCAAAATAAAATTAAGATATTTTTGTTTATTTTAATGTAAAAAAAGGAAATTCTACAAATAATATTTTTAGTTATAACAGTTTTAAAATTCCTTATTTTTTAATAAATTAAAAAAAAATAATATATATATGAGAAGTTTATTGTGTTATTTTGTTTACAAATTATATGGTTAACAATCTCAAAAAAAAAATCAGAATTTTAACTCAATAAATAAAATTAGTTTTAAATTGTGTCCCGGTAAAACATGACCATCACTAACACTGATGTTATGATTAGTAAAGTCATTGTGACAACAATCATCTTCATTATTACTTTTTTATTTATACTTAATTCACATACTACATTTTAACTTATAAACATCGAATAAATTTAATTTTTATATTTTTGTAACACCAAAGAAAACGAAACAATGTATTTTCAAATAAAATTTTTCAGACAAATTCGATTCAATTTAGCATATTTTAATGAGTGTTTCAAAAACAACTTCCAAGAAAGAACTTTTTCAAAAATCTCTCTTTACAGTAAGCATTAATTAGATACAAAATGTAAAATACCATCTGCTATATCAAAAATAAAAGCCTGCAAACCTAAGGAGTATTCATATAAATGGCAATTATTTTTCTCTGTTCTCATAGCTTCTTAATGCATTATTTTCACAACCGTAAAAGTTCTTGTTGTAAAGAAAATGAACGAAAAAAAAAAAAACTAATTATTTTGAAACTTTGTTTACATATAAATCATAAACGAGATTTGCATACAATTTTTTTATTTCATTTTAAATGTTATTTTTAACATTATTGCAAACTTTTAGAATTAAATAAAAAAAATGGTTTCTACTATGTTCTTAAGCAATACAAAAATGATAGTAAACGTAAAAAAAATCACAAGTGTTTAGTTGAAATTTATGTTTATGTATATATATATACATAATTGCCGAAACGTCAGTGAAGGCTTACTTTGGAGACACGAAATTTTTTTGTGTCTGTCTGTTCCGCGATAGCATCCGATTGGCTTGAAATTAAGTGGGTATGTTAGTGAGGCACTGGGATTAAGCTGTATAGTTTTTTGTAAGATTTAGTTCATTCGTTCCGAAAATAGAGAATATTTTATTTTTCGCAATAATGCTTTTATATGGCAAATCCAATGATTTTCATTTTTTTTTTCTTGAGAGAAAATGTCACATTATGATAAATGGATGCTGAAATTTACCGGTTAAATTATTTGTATTGTTTTGAAATTTTGTCTATTCATTTGTCAGATTTTTAAAATTATTACTATAAATTTTGGAGATTTTTTATAAATGTATTCCAATAATATAAACTAATTTGTTTTAGAGACTTACTTATTTCAAATGTATTTATTTCATTTTCTTTATTTTCTCTTAATGGTTGCTAAGCAACCATTCATCCTAATCCTTATTTTTATAATGTTGAATGCGTGTAATTATTGAACGCGAAATTTTAAATGAAGTCCAAGTCAAAACTGATGAATTAATGTCTTTGTATCTTTGTGTATAACTATAACATAGCCCATAAAAGAACATAGGCTATGTTTTATTGATTTTATTCACATATTTTCCGTAATAATTCAAAATTTCCTTCTTTTTCATGCAGAATCAATAGCGATCTTTTAGATAAAATTTAACCAATTTCCTTTATCGTTGCCAAAAAATGGAATAATTTGTCAACGGCAATAAGTTTCAATTGAGCAAGTTCCATTCGAAAAATTAAACTAAGAAAAAATAAATATGACATCAGAATTAAAATAAAAATAAATATAGCACTTTGTTAAATAGTAAACACGGAAATTTGTTTCGTTAATAAGAATTTTTCTGATAAAAATGGGGGCATAATTAGAAGTAAAAGAAATAAAAAATAATTATATTTTTAACAAATATTTCACCTTATAAAATTTGACGTCATAATTGAAATAAAACAATTATTTTATAGTAGTTAAAAATTTCAGAAACATGGATAGCAATAACTAATGAATAATGACGTCATTGCCAAAACTTTAGTGAAGGCTTATTTTGGCGACACAAAATTTATTGTTTTCCGCCTGTCAGTCTGTTCTGTCTGTCTGTCTGTCTGGCCGCGATATCTGCCACAAAATGCAATCAAAACTTCTTTTTTTCGGAAACAAAATTGTAAAACCCCAGATTACTGAGTTTACACTTTCAAAAGTTCCTGATACATCAGATTTAGGTGTGGACAGGTATGTAGAAGTATGAGGATAATGAAAAACGCTTATTAAAACTGTTACTTATCCTTATAAATCAAAATGTATAAAGAAATACAAGATATACGATAACCATTAGCAAATTGATAGAAAGTTACAAATTTAACTTTAATGCGACTACGGGGGGTTCAGGGGGGCGGAGCCCCTCTGAAGAAATCTACTATGTTATAATAAAAAAACAAAAATAATAGATCATGAAAAATTCAGAATATCCTAACATAACTAAATCTTTAATTTAACGCTTCTGATATCTGAGACCTTCTTATTTTTATTTTATTCTTATAAATAATTACGTAATTTGAAAATTTTAAATTACAGTTTCCAGGAATTTGAATATTACCCAAAGTGTGTTTTAAAAAAGAAATGATGTGCAAAGCTGACGTTGAGGCTCTTGATCTGCAGATTTACTTGTATATATATATATAAACAGAACACAAGGCATTAGCTCCATTGTCAAGCAAACCATCTTGGACTCTCTGTTTTACATAGATGATAATTAGTTTGTAGTTATATAACATAAAAAAACAAATGTAACTTAAATCAATGAAGCAGTAACTGTAAATATTCTCCTTAGAAAAATGGAAAATTTAACCACTTGAGATCTAATAAGACTGGAGGTTATTTAGGAACCTCAATTAAAAATTTATGTATTGAGTTTTAAATATAGGGTCATTCTTTGGTATCTTATGTAACATTTTGAACTATTTTCAGTTAAAAAATTATTCAAAATGTAAAATTGACATAGTTTGCTAATTAAACTTATTCAAAGCCCAATTTAGATGAAAATTATCTAATTTTAATGCTATTTCTTAAATTTTGGTAACTTTATATACTATAATAACTGTCATTACTGAAAAAGAAATATAAGTTATCATATAAAGTGTAATATTCATTATCATTTGTTAGGTAATTTTCATCCTAATTGATCCTTAGATAGGTTTAATTCACAATTGATGTTAATTTTACATTCGAATATTTTTTAGTGTTATGTTACTAAAATAACTGGAATAAATTGTTCTAAATATAAAGTAAGTTACCATGGCCTGACTCTATACCATAGCATATTTAAATAATTATTTGTAATAACATAATGTTATTTCATCTACATTGGATTATGTATAACGTAGGTTTTATCACAAATAAATCTTTTAATCTCTTAAAATTCGAGATTTAAGAGCAAATAACAGAAATAGTAGCAAAGACAAAGCGATTTTAATGACACCGTCTGATAAATTCTTTCAAAAGAAATTGTGTTTCTTCTTCAGGTATAGGGTCAGTTCATGGTAACCTAAGTTGCATTTAGATTAATTTACTCCAGTAATTTTGCTTCAGTAATTTACTTCAGTTAAAATATTCTAATGTAAAATTAACATGAATTGTCAATAAAACCGATCTAAGGATCAATTTGGATGAAAATTACATTTTATATGATAATTTACATTTCATTTTCTGTAATGACTGTTACAATTGTAAATAAACTTCCAAAATTTAAGAAATAAAAATAATATCAGGTAATTTTCATCTAAATTGGGCTTTGAATAAGTTTAATTGGCAAACCATGTCAAATTTACATTTTGAATATTTTTTTGTGTTATAACACAAAATTACTGAAAATAACTCAAAATATAACGTAAGTTACCATGGAATGACCCAATAGAGAAGACATAGTACCCACTTTGGGCTTAAGACATTTTGATTCGTTCTCCTCTCTTATAAATGGTAGCACATATTTTGTGCCAAAATAAAACAGGCGAAATTCTTTCGGAAATTTCTGTTTATTTAATTGTATTATAATTTTATAAAGAAGATTTTTGCCTTTTCTTTATCTTTTTAAATGTTCTACATTTTGAAAGAATGAACTTTTAAAAATCATAACTGTTTTACATGTTTTAATATATTTCCATTAAATTTTGTGAGTTTTTAATGTTTTTCTTAATTTGTATGATATTGATAATAGCTTGGTTATTTTAAAGTATTGGATTTATAATATATTTGAATAAATATAATTGCATTTTTTTGAGATGTAATTTAGCGATGATTTTTAGCTATGATTTTTTGCACAAAAAGTTAACTTAGTTTTACTGTTAATTGATACTGATATTAATGCGACATTCCTAAATTTACAGATCATATCGATTAGCCGCAAGATAAGTCATACATCTCGACAGAATTAAATTTCACTGGAAATGCAAAAAAAAAAAAAAAAAAAAAAAAAGCATGATTTTCCTGTAACATGAAATTACAGCACTTAGCTCTGCATGAAGGAATAAAAATGCTCATAAAAAATAAAACCATTAAAAAAGGAGACTTAAGATGAGGTGGGTTGGGTCATTTTACTATCTTACACAAGTGGTCGCAAATCGACATAAAGCATAATAAAGCGGTATTCCCTATAACTACACCTATGAAACTGTTTGTGTAGCAATATAAACCTATGAGAAACCTATTAGTGGAATGAGACAGAAATTGAATTTTTGCAAGATGTGTCAGTTTTCTTGCGGGTTACTACAAGTTACTACATGTTAGATAACATCATACAGCAGTGTTAATTGTGCGCTCTAATTTTATGATTTTTTGTTTTTATTAATGTATTTTGGCATGCTGAAAGAGAAATTCAGGTTTCATAGAATACGGACATGGCGGAAAGATGCATCCCTGGATCACATGTATAACTGGTTCTTTTGAATTCATGATGTCTACATACCTTTGATTTCTATATTAAATTTTTTTTGAATTCTTGAACAATATTATATCTAATCTCGGCAATGTAGATCGAACAAAACTGTAATTTTTATTGTTTTAATTATTAGAAAAATTATAAAGAGTCTAAAAAAATCTATTTAGACCCAAAGTTTGGCAAAAATATAATTTCGTACAATATGTACTATTTTATTATTGTAAATTGTTTTGATATGATGAACAACAGTTGAAACATTTTTGCAATTATTATAGTTTTAAACTTAATTGTTTACGACTTATCAATTAGCCATCAAACAATAATAGAAATTTATATACTTTATAGCGTAGTAAATTTTAATAGCAGGTTTAGTGAACTTTCAGTTTGATGGGTTGCGATCTTCACGTTTGAAATAATCCGGAAATATAATATTCTTATTCATATAATACCCAATGATATACCTAGCGCATTTTCTAGACGAGTTCACTAATTCTGTGTGTATGTTTAAAATAAATGGGAACATTACAATGTACATGATTTTAAATGTCGATGAATTTCCATAAATCTATTCTGGAAGATCTCGTGAATTTACAAGGGGTTTAGTGAAGAAATACCAATGTATTATCAGCTAAGACAGTTTTGCCTTAAAGAGAGATTATTTCAATAAAAAAAGTTACAAAGTCCGTATTAGTTCATTAGAAGCATTATGCATTCAATAAACTAAATTTTTATTTATGAGAATCAGCCAAAATTTTACACGAGCTATTTTATGTCTAATTAGGAAAAAACTAAGAAATCATGTTTTTTTTGCAGCATGATAACGAAGCAATACAATTAACGAAAGGTCCCCATACTTTACAAAAGTGCATATTTCTTTAGACAATATCTGATAACTTTTATGTTTGATTGAAAAGTTTTATGCAATAACGGAAAAGGGGATTTTATGCAAAAAAGCAAGAGAGTTTTCTGTTTTAACCAAATATCATAGATGGAAAAATTTGTCCAATTAACAGATATTTTATTTATTTATTTATTTATTTACATTTTCTTATATTTAATTTCCTTTTTAAAAATGTGCATAAATTCAAGAATATTTATATATATAAAACAGAGCCAATACACACAAATAAAAATAAAAGAATAAGAAATATAAAAGTAAATTTACGCAGTTTATGTATCAAAAAATACAAATTTCCCCCAAAAGAATAGCTGAAGCGTATTTTATTTCTTTACTTGTTGGTATACGTATGCAAAGTAAATTTAAAAAGTGATCAACATAAAGTAGGAAATCCAGTTATACTGAAGATGTAGTTCCTCATTAAATTTTATAAAATATTTTTTTTAATTTACTTAGACGGTCTCTTGGACTGATGATTTAGTTATATTTCGAAAAATGAGGAATACTGCTTTTTTTATCAAGTTTTTAAATTTCTGGACAATATTAAATCATTTAGGAAAATTAAAAATTACAGCATATTCAAATATACGATGTTATTACCAAAAGCAAACCAAAAGGGACAGCATAACTAAAAATTTATCAAAATGTAGATTTATGTTTGTATTAAAAGAAAACCCGTTTAAATTTGAATACTTTGACGTCCCATTTTTACCCAAGCAATAATTATATTGTGAGAAATTTTGTTAATACAGCTAGTACAATTTTCTCACACAAATAAAAATTTTAAACGGTTTTTTATTCAATTTCATATTTTTATTACTTTCATATTTTAAAAATACTAAGGATTTTTTTGGTTTTGTTTTTGTGATATAGATTAAAATTTTTGTTCATGTTCTTTATTATGTGTGTAATAAATATCCATATGGAATTATCTTTCATGTATTTTTTAGTGGTGTTATTTTATTTATTTATTTATTTTTAATAAAAGTTAATAAATAATTGTTACAATTCATCCTTTTACACTATATGTATCAATAAATATTATATTAAATGAAATGTTAAGAGTATATAAAATCCATGCACTATCTTGTGTAATATAGATTTGAAAAGCTAAAAAAATTGGGGGGAAATATTAATAATTGAAAACGAAGTAGGGATTTAAAATAACCTGTTTTTAAATTAAAAAAAACTATATTTAAGATTGCAATAAATATATTTTTTTTCAAAATATCCTTTTTAGGGTTCGTATTCAAAATATAAAAATGGAACCATTAGAAGATCACTTCCGCGTCTGTCTGTCTGTCACAGCCATTTTACTCGTAAACTGAGAAACTTGGAAAGCTCAAATTGAGGGAAGTAATAAAGACTATTGACTCGGATTTTTACAGATTACAGTAGAACCCCGTAAATTCGGACCCCGTTAATCCGGATCTCCGGATAATCCGGATTGATTTGGTCATTTTTTTTTTTCAAGTTTGAGAAGCGATTGGCTAATTTCCATAACATTAATTTGTTTCATCATCATATTCTGAATTTAAAAAAAAAACTTTTTCTGAAATCTTTTCGGAAGAATTAAGCAAAGTAAACATTTTTATTGTCTGTAATTATTCAATAAGTTTAATATAAAGGTGATTTTCTGTTTTATTCCATTCTTTTCTTATTCTCCGGATAATCCGGATTTTCGATAATCCGGATCGGGTCTGGTCCCAGTTAATCCGAATTATCGGGGTTCTACTGTATTAAACATTTACAAATATATTTAGGATAGGGTGAGGAGGTCTAATTAAGTCATTTGAAGAAAAAAATATCTTTTCTTAGCATACCGTGTGGAATATGTTGTGAAAGCTTTCATTACGTTGAACTAAAAGATAAATTTTTTTTTAAAATTTTAAGTATTAAATTTTCAGAGACATCAATGAAACTATAGTTCAAAAATATGTTCCGTCTCTATTTAATTATGAATTTACAAAACTTTAAAAAAAATAGAGGTAGTAGATGTTATTTTAAAACTTGCAAGAAAATTATAGCGATTACTCTGACATCGAATAGATTTTTACAAAAGCACATTTTTCTGTTACACACAAATTTCGATTAAGCAAATGTGTTGAGGAGCGTTGCGGAACCTATCATAGAAAATATATAAAAGCATTGTTGATAGTTATTTTTGAAAAAAATTCATCAGTAGTTAGCTGAGATATTAATCCTTATTGACACTGATGGTTTGGATATAAACAATCTTGTGGCGGCGTACACTCCATACCATCGGCTTTTAAAGCCTAGATAACTTTTAATATTATATTTGTGCAATACAATACCTAGTAACAGTGTAAAAGCAAAAAATGACTTATTGCTGCAATCAGACTGATTTAATAAAAAATAATTTATAAATCTGAGTTCGTTCGCATAAAAAAAAAATTTTAAAAATAATCATTCTAATTCTAGGATTTTTTTTTTTTTTTTTTTTTTTTTTTTTTTTTTGTTTAATGCAAAACATTCATCATTTCGGATATAGCGGCTACTGCGTTGCGAAAAATTTCGTAATAAAATACCTAATAATTTTTTTAATTACTTATGTGCGCAGACCCTAGACAAATGCTATGGGGTTCGCGACTAGTTTACTTTTAGCGAATTTCTCATTGCGACTCTTGTGTCTTTAGAAGTTACCTGGGAACTTTTACTAAAAACTTTTTTATATAAACTTTTAACTTGTTACTAACAATTTACCTGGAAAAACGCGTCACTGACCAAAGCGGCTTCGACTCCAAGGAGTTAATTATTAATATGTTTTTTTGCACGGAAACCTCTGAGCGCGAGGACTACTGTACTTGACCGTTTATTTTTACATCAAAATGCAGTCAGTTCACAATTAAATCATTTATTAAGAAAATAAACAAAATTGTTGAAAAAGCAAACTCCACCCTTACGTAGTTTTGAGGATCACCCCATTCCGTTTTCATGAGAAGAGGAAGCTCTTTAATAGTAAAAATAATACAAAAAATGGCAGAACTGCCAATAAAAAAGATGGTCACACATATAAAATACATACCTCACTCGCAGGACTGCAAAAAAAATAACGATATTACGCCTCCCATGGTAATTCGGTTATTTTCTTTCAACAATTTAATAAAAAAAAGACAGCCCATGAAGCAATAAATAAATATTTATAAGTAATAAACATAATATATCACAATAAATCGCAAACATTAACGCTTATCGCAATACTGAAAACAAAGCTTTCGCCAAATCGAGGGAGGGAGGGGGGATCGCGTCAATTTGGTGCGTGTATGACATGATTAATAAGAAACTTGAACATTTCAAACATAAAAACATTTTTATATGCACATTTTAATTAATATTTTCCATCAAATATGCAGTTTTAATACAATTTTAAAAAAAAATGTTATACGAAAACTTTTTTTAGACTAAATACACGAGAAAACTAAAGAGACCTTTTTGAGATGTGCTTAAATCTTTAGAATAAAATGTAATAATTAAGGACAATTTAGATTTAAAGATTTTTATGAATATGAAATAAATTTTTGCCAAACTAATGAATTTCGCTATATTGATTAATGCTTTTTTTAAACAGAAAAAAAAATAAGCAGAATTTCTTCGCTTTCCTCAGAAAAATCTAGTCATTAAATATTTTTTAAGAATAATAAATCCTCTATCAAGGATATGAAATTTTTCATTTTCAGAAATTTAATTGAAGAGAGTTTCAGATTTACTGTAAGCCTGATTTATTTGAAAAATAACGTTACAATTGGAAATATAAAATTTATTAAATTATAAAAGAATACTTAGCATATTTTTAATTCTAAAACTCATTGAATAGTTACATTTTGCATCATTGATGTTTACATGTTATAGTTCTTAACAAACTGACCAGTTCTCCAAATTAAACTCCCGGATGAAATCGTCTCACTCAAAACTTCATTGATTGATAAAACCAAGAAATAGAAATTAATTAAAATTTAAATGTAACAAAATATTCAAAAACTTATTTCTTAAACTATGTACTATCAAGACTCCCTGTAAAAGTTATTTTTTAAATATGAATAACTTTAACAATACATTTAATACGACTATTTACATTCTTAACAATTTGCAGTCTTAACAAGTAAGGGAAATCATGCGTTAAGCATAGATTGTAAAATACTCTCCAATACTTACTGAAAACTTTAACAAGATTTCATTACTTAGTCTATTTACTATCCATATCCAAATATGTATCCCAATACTTTTGAACTGCCTTGTATTTGATGTGACGGTTGATATATACTATATAAGTGGGAAGTAGTAAGAAAACGCTTAACGAATTGAAACTTCTCTATAAGCAATTCATACTAACAGACGGAAACATACTTAAATACTTTAGATCAGCCTTGAGTTTACATAGTATCTTTAATACATGCCAATAGTTAGCTAAAATTTTGTTCAAACTAAAATGTTCTTAAAACTACTGAAATCAGATTTTCATAAATTATCATCCATAGGTGATCATGTATGCAATTCTTTGCGTGGCTCTGTATATCATTTTATCTATAATCTACAAATATCTCTTAATAAAATGAACGTAGTTCTGCATAAAAATGCATAAGTGATTTTAAAAATATCATTAAGAAAATTACTCTCATATTCAGTAAAATTTAGAAGCTCTTTTGTGTAGCATTGTATATCAAGTATACCATCTATACACACCATATAATATGCATAAAGTTAGTGAAACTGAAAACTGCATGTCATCACTAAAATGTTGCTAAAATTTTATTTCATCCCCCTTTTCAATAATATAGAGTACTTCATACAGTACTAGAGTTCTTCAGATAGAATAAACTATTTGAAATATTTTGTGTGTCCCTGTAAATGCTATAGACTCCGTATTTTGCGCGAAATGGTTTATATTAAGCGTCAGATATGTATATCAACTTAGTATACATAAAATAGTTTAATATAATTAAAATATGTCGCAAACAATACCCTTTTTACCATTATGGAATGGAATTCTTTTGTGAGGTCCTGTGAATTAATAATAACCATTATTTTCGCTGCATATTTTACAAAATGCGTATTTTAGTGCACTTCGAAATTGCATACAAATTTTACTATGTTTGACCGGCTGTAACTCTTTAAGACTCATATGAAATTATCTTTCCCCGTAGGCCATAATGTAACGGAAAATTTTTGACTGTATTTGTAAGTTAACTAATCATGGAAATATTTCATTTGCAATAGGGTTTCTGCCATGTAAATGTCAATAAAATTAAGGCAGTCCGAGTATATTTACGAGAGATAGAGCGCGGTCAGACGGACAGAGGGACAGACAAACCGAAATCATAACCACGTTGCAACTTTGTTGGATAGTGTTAAAAATGTGTTTTCTCATTAAAAACGTGGTATTCTTGTTAAAAAATCAATTGAATGCGTTTGCTGAACATTTTCTATAGAAGATGATAGAAAATGCAAAATAATAAATAATATTTACTCTGTTTTTCGATCGTTCAGTGACTAATGAAAAACTGTCTACGAAGATTCTTCAAAGTAAAAACATAAAATTCGTCATTAAAAAGGAAGAAATTTAATGCTCATTTTTTGTTTATAATGAAGCAATAAAAAATTCAGAAGATGAAGTTTAGGAATAGTTTAGATAGAAAGAATAACATTAATATATTGAAAAGTTTTTTCATTTAATATTTATATGTTGAAAAGAAAGCATGCAAAATTCATTTTCTTTTTGTATATTGTAAAAACACACTTTTTTGGAGTGTTCGTGATTATATAAATACGTAGCACATACACTGTTAAAAGTAAAGGTGACAAACTGGTGCCATTTGGGACCCGGAGGTGAAAAGGCGGTACCATTTGGAACCCTAGGGTGCCATAGGGGCTTGGGTATGTGGTTGCAGTGCCGACAGGTCTCTTACAGAATGATTGGAGCTAAATAAGGTGCCATGCATTTTGTATTGGCAGCAATGTGGCACCTCATCGGGTGACTGGCACCATGCGCATGCGTTGTGACATGTGTCTTTCTGTTTTCGGTGACGGCAAGAAAAATCTATGGCTGTGAGTGAATGAAGGTGAGCTCGATGGCTGAGCGGTTAGAACGCTGAGCTTGTAATCAGACGTTGTGGGTTCGAATCCTTCGAGGGCCAAAAGTCAGTTTGTATAATTTTTAGTTTTTTTTATTATTGGGCACTCTGGATTAAGGCTGCCATCTTTTCACCCTAATTAAAAGTGTCATTCTGGCTCCTTTAGGGGTGTCACCAGTGAGACAAGCCTTTCACCCCTAAAAGGTGCAATGTGTCACCATTAGTTTTAACAGTGTATAGTCGTGGTTCAGTCCGTTTATCTGTCAGTATGGCGTCTGTCCGCATATAACAGAGCAAAAAGTACCCAAATGAATAGAAATAAATTTAGAGTATATAAATGTATTTTTAAGATTCATTTAAATTTTTTTGAAAATCGGATGTATAGTTTAATTTCAGGGATAATCAAAAGTACTTTCTTACATTATGGCTAATGGAAAAAAATAAATTCAACTGCATTTTAGAGATGTTGCACTCTTTCGAACATAAGAAAATATATATGCATCCATGAAAAATGTCCTAAAATGTACATTCCATACAATCTGTGGTGAAAAGAATATTTGTTATGAATTTACAGGATCCCACAGAAGTATTGTAAAACATAATGGTAACAGGGGAAACATTGTTTGAGGCGCATTTTAATAAAATTAAACTATTATTTACATATGTTGCTGAAATTTACTTCAAGATACTTCCGGCATAATAGAAAGCAGGTAGTATTCATAAGGACACTCAAAGGTTTCGGCAACAATGCTGTACCCGAAATGCTGTGAACTATTACACCAAGATCTGAATATTTGTAAAACTTCATTATAGTGCGAATGTGCCTCATTTGATGCGCTTGTTGTGCGAATTCTGACCTGTTTAATCTTAAAATTTAATCTACGCACGAACAAAACTATACGGTAACTTCTTCCAAGTTACATATACAATTCCAAAAATAGTTTTTTTTTTTTTTTTTTTTTTTTTTTTTTTTTTTTTTTTTTTTTTTTTTTTTTTAGAAATTTAGTCTACCAATATGTTTCTGAGATTAAAAAAATATTTACAAAGACAGTTTCTGTTGCTTCCAGCAGTTTTCGTAAAGTTTTCCAAATAGTTTTTACAATGCATTAATCAGCTCTCTCTGTCCGTCGTCTGTTCCCAAGTAAGAATTTTCATGATGAAAGAATACGATAAATTATTAGGATATTGGATTACATTAAAAATGATAAATTATAAAAATTAATATGGAAGGGGGGATAGGAGTGAGTGAGTGCAGTAAGAATTTCTAATTAGCGTTTGTATAATGTTAATGTATGAAAGAGTGCAAGGGATGAAGTAAAAATGCAGTAATACTACAATTAAGTAAGATTTTCCGTGTAATTAAGCCTCCTTTGAATACACTTCTTAATTCATATGCATATGGCGTGATCGCATCCAGCCGTAAAAAATTATTCCGTATATATCGCGCACCTAGAAGTTTTGCCCTATTTTTTTTTTTTTTTTTTGAAAAAAAAGTGTACATTATACAGGAGTAAATACGGTAATAGAATGAAGAAACTTCTAATAATATTTTTTTTAACTTTTTATTCAATGTAATGTTCCTGTTACGCCTACAGGTCTCATATGAGGGCACATAATTATTGCAATATTAAGAAAAAAAAATTGAGAATTTAATTATGGACATCTGATTTGTGGACAGATAATAGCTAGCATGCACCACAGTAATAAAATTATACTAAAATGGGTTCTCATTTATCACGAAAAAGGATTTTTTGTGAATAATGAAAAATAAGGAAAAGTAATTTATGCATGAGAGGTTTGAAAACAATTTCAAGTAACTCGACAGAATTCTGCAACGTTTATGTACCGTATTTACTCGTGTATACCGCGCTTTACGAGAAAAAATGGGCGATTTTTTAAAAACTCGCATATAACGCGCATGATACATTTGATATGCAAATTAATGAATGACTAAACGATTTTTAGCAAAGAAAGTCGATAGAAACATGATATCAGGCCAAAAACAAGACGAAAATACATTTTTAGACTTCGGGTAGGGAGTGAATGACGGGGGGTAGGAATAAGTGACGGCAGTGAAAATTGCTAATTAGCGTTTATATAATGTCATGTAGCAAAAAGTGCAAGGAATGAAATAAAGATGCAGTAATACTTCAATTAAATAAGATTTTCCGAGCAATTATCTCTTCTTTGAAAACATTTCCTGATTCATATGCATATTGTGTGTTTACATCCAGCAGTAAAAATTTATTCCTTGTATAACGCGCACCTAAGAGTTTTTCCCTATTTTTTTTAAAAAAAGTGCGACTTATACACCAGTAAATACGGTATATTAAATTTGAAAGTATTCGATTGGGTATTTCTCGGACTTTTATTTATAGACAGACTGACGGACCAGACGACGACTGTTCTAGTAAATATTTTTTATGATTAGAAACGCAAGTAAAAAATCGATTAATTGATATTCTAATTGGAAAATGGATTAAACGCGTCAAAAAATTTTCAGAATTAGATTTTAAAAAAATATTGTTTGAAATTGTACGCTTAAAGAAATAAAAGAAATAGCATTTTTTGGCTATAATTATTTATACATCTGTGTTTTGTTGGTAATCGATGAATTAATGAGCATTGTTAAGTTCGTTATCAATTAAGTTCGTTAACATTTTCGTCCTCTTCATAAAAAAAAATTGAAGTTTGGGAACATTGATTAACTTTTTCAATATCATGCAAATACTTGAAATTTTATGTAATAAGGAGAACAAAATTTAAAAATTATTATGATATAAAACTTTCAAACCTAAATCACGAAAAATTTATGCAAAAAAAATAAATAAATAAAATATCGGTAATCTAAATAAACATTTTTTCTTCATTTAAATGTAAAAGTTTTTTCAAATGTATTTATGAAAAATCTTCCCTAAACCGCTAAATTACAGAGCCTAAGGGAAAATATATCTAACAAAAATATAATTTAAAATATAAGTAGTTCAAACGGTTGCTCTCGTACGAAAACCTTTTAGATTCATTTGCATTAATATAAAAATGTTACATATATATATGCAAAATCACTTGAGAGAATCAAACTAATTTCATATTTGCTTAATATGATAAATATACAATTTTTTTCCAAAAAAAAAAAATAAATAAAATCTGGTTTTAAAAAAATCATGCGAACTCAAGAACGTATTTACATCTAAATACATGTAAATTTAATTTTATTACTTCAAGCATACATTAAATTTGTTTAATAAAAACGTATATCAACGTAAAAAGCTACTAAGTAATATTTTATTCAGAAGTTCGATTAAATACTTGAATTATTTACTGAATGCTTTCTCTATCAAAATTTAATGTTGAAAAGATTATTTTAAACTAGTTACGCTCTTTGAATCTTTTATTCCTTATCTTCTGAAACAAAACTAACATTTTATAAAGCGAAAATTTTCTCTTAAGCAACTCTCTTCAATACACTTTTTTTTTCTTTTTTTCTTTTTAAGATAAGTATGAAGGAAGATAATAGCACAAGAAAAACGGCACTGTAGAAAGTTAGGAAAAACTTTATTTTGCAAATGAATACACCAGGAAAATATTTTTTTCTCGTAAGAGAAAATTTAAGTCTTTTAAAAATATTTATATGTTCAAAATAAATATGTATGCTCTCTTTGATATTCTAATTATATAATTAATATTTTTAATTATAAATCTAACATCTAAACAAGTATTTGTTTCAACATTGAGATATTCTGCCAGTACATTTTTCATTCAGTTGATTGTATTTATGAAAGTAACTAGAAACAACCCATAAATAATAAATTATATTTATTAAAGTCTACCTTTCTTTGTATTATAAAAATCACGTAACATTTAATGTTTATTTTAAATGAGATAATCAGATGATCCTTAATATAAAGTGTCGAATGAATATACTAAAAATATACATTCGCACTGTTGCGTAAAATGTGCTTTTTGATGTCTTGAAAAACCATGAAAAATATTTTAAATTTTTTTTACAAAACTATGTTGGGTATTAAGTTACAAGAAATTTAATTTTTAATGACCACCTTGAACAAATATATATATTTACAAAAATATTTTTAAAAAATTACAAAATTATGTTCGGTATTAAATTACAAAAAATGAAATTCTTGGAAAGAGTATGTTATTGATTTTTAAAAGTAAAATTTCTATAAACATCAACTAGCAGGAATTAAAAAAAGATATTTAAATCACCCTTTCGTAAGCCTTAATTATAATAGTACTATACTGGATCACATCCATACGTGACACTGTTCTGTGACAATACTGACTGCAACCCTTTTTTATGTACAGCAGAATTATTACATAAATATTAATCAAAATGTATAACTTTTAAACAATTTATTCATTAAAAAAGATAAGATCTTATCTGCAAATTTCGAAAGGATCGTTGATTTCCAAAGGATTACTAATAGATGATAAAATATAGATAATAAAGGCTTACTTAAAAATTGTTTCCACTAAAATAGCAAGTCATTAGTTAAACGATGCACTTGAATCTTTACATTAAACGTGACCTTTCACAAAAAGAAAAATTCTATGTACAAGTAAATTTCTAAGAGTTCTAATCGATCTGATTTTTTTTAGTTTTTCACACGTCCAAGAAATATCTGTTTACAAAAAATTAAAAGTTTAAAAGATTTTCATAAATTTTCAGCATTTATACATCAAAGACCTTCTTAAATCAGAATGTTGTACTGTGACCTGTAGTTGTATCTGAAATGGTGAATATTGTAGCTTTGAATTCAGCGTACAAAATTTTCATACGATACCGCACAGATATACAAAGAAAAGATTTTTTTTCAAGTAACTTAATTAGGCGCACTACATTTTTCCTAAATAAATTTCTAACTGTTTATTATTCGGTAAATAGTCTTTATTACTTCTTCCAATTTTAACTTTCTATGTTCCACATTTTACAAGTAAAATAGTTGTGAAAGACAGACAAAGAAAGGATCTTCTTATAATTACGTTATTACTTTTTAAGTATGGATTCCTAAATAGAATTGAATTTTTTTTTCATTTTAATACATACAAAACGCTTTTCTATAAAACATTTTTCATTAAAAATTAGTAGAAATTGAATCATTATAAATGATTAACTAATATTTAATTCGGGAATTCGGTTAAATACTCGAATTATTTATTCGGCGTTTTCTCCATCAAAATTTAATGTTAGAACGAATATTTTAACGATTTACGTCAGCTTTATCTTTTGTCTTGGTAGTAGAAAGCAAAATAAAGTTTTGGAACATTTTATAAAGGAAAAGATCAATGTTTTTCATTTAAGGCAAAGTCCTTTACACAAGTTTCGTGAAGATAAGTAAGCAGAAAGACCTAACGTAAGTAGAGTATTTTTTTCTCTTTTTTTTAAGTACACATTAGCAAAAAAATGTTTTAAACATTTTATAAAGTAGCAAGATCTTTTTTTTAAAATAAAACCCTTAAATACACGTTTATTCAAGATATGTATGTACAGCAAATAGCTGTATGTATAGCAGACACATAGAGGATAAAAAGAACGATATTTTAGAAAGATAGGAAAAACAATATTTTACAATATAGGCGAATACATGAAAAAAAATAAGCGAACACTGTAGTTTTTTAAAAACATCAGCTTGTTCAATGGAACAGATTTTTGTATTATGATTATTGTAACATCTAAACAAACTTTTGATTTATCATTGAGATATACTGATGGAACAATCTTAATCATTTTTTTCTGAAAGTAACCAAAGATCAACTGATTGTAACATAATTATATTTTTTAATACAATGTTTGCATCATAAAAATAATTTAATCTTTAAATCTTATTTTAGATAAACTGATACTTTTCATTTCAAAAAACAAATTTGGCACTGTACTTTTAACATAATTTTTCTTTTATAAAATGTAAGACTGATATCACAACCATTCATATACTACTAAAAAATACCTGTGAAACCGGCATATTTATTTATACTGGGCATCCAAATTAATGAATAATGACATAAGTAAGACGTATCTGATACTTAATTAAAAAGTATTAGTAGAAATTTGTAAAAAAAACCATTAGTTAATACAAATTATTCATTATTTTCAAATATTAAAATAAAAGCAGAATTTATGGAGTATGGAAAATGATGGAAAATTTGCCCCTTGTCGATTTTTTTTTCTTTATTGTAGTGTATGGTCACCTTGGATAGACATGCATACCTCATATCTTGATTTCATAGAATTTTTCACACTGTTCTAAAAGCGCACTTCTCACACCCTGGAGGATCTTGGAAGAAATTTGGTGCACTGAAAGTCGGCGTTCTAACGCATACCATACATGCTCAATATTATTATAAGTCGGGTGAGTAAAGGGGTCAATTCATTCACGTAATATCTTCTATTTGCAAATGTTCTAAAACCAGATATACTGGATGTCGTTGAGCAGTTGCACCCGTTTGTTAAACTCAACGCCAACAGCATCATTTATGCAGTCTAACGTCGGGCTCCAATGCTTCCTCCAAATATTTTCGAGCGGTAACAGGACCTTATTGAATTATATGCGGCTCTGTGTAGCCACTTGTTAGGATTCCTCCCAAACCACAAACCATGGATGCAGAAAGGAGATACTTGACGGAAACAAGGGAAAGAAAATTGTGTATTGTTTCCTTTATCTCCATATCAAAACACATCTAGAATCAGCGTTCAGACTATACACTGTTAAAAAAAATTCTGAAATTCACAAACATTTTTTTCCTGAATTTCACAGAAAAGGACCCTTTTCACAACAAAAGGGCATTTTCCGTTACAAATCACAAAGTTCCACCATATTTCTTGAAAATAACGAAACGGATGGAAATAGAAACAAAAAACGGAGACAGTCCGGTGTGCGGTAGGCTACATGGCCGAGTGGCCAAGGCACCACACCGCTAATCGCCTGCGAGCGCAAATTGTGGGTTCGGGTCCCACTGGTACCATGAAATAATGAAAACATAAAAAATCCCTTTTAAATTGCATTTTTTCTGTTTATTTTTCTCTTATTTCTTATTAAAACATCTTTTAATTAATTAGACAAAAAATAAAAAAATAAATAGTGTACGACTTGTCTTTACCCCTTTTTTTGTAAAAAAATTGTTAATAAAACCTTTTTTTTCATTCATTCATTTATTCATTAAAAAAAACTGATTTATGATGATACAATGATTTTTTTAATTTAAACTATTTAAAAAATTTAAATTGATTTAAAAAATAATAAGTATTATGCACCAGTCTAAAATAAAATAAAATAAACTGTTTAAAAATATTCTATAGAATATATTTGAAAGGAAAACTTTAAAAAGCAGAACAGATTTTCCCACTAACTGATAAAAGGCATACATTGTACAATCCGGTATCCGCAGCTTTGGCTCAGTTCGTAAGGATTTGTTCCGCTATCGAAAGGTCCCGAGTTCGATCCTCAGGACGGCGTGAACTAAATTATGCAAAATAATAATAATAATTAAGTAAAATAACATAGCAGTTTAAAATCACTAGGTAATTTCGAATTCTTTGACGATTAATCGATTCATTAATTTTAAGAAATATATTAAATTATTATTATTAAAAATCAAACTTTGTTGCTGAAAGTTACTGTTTCTTCAAACGGAGTTTTCCTTTCTTGTATTTTCCACAACGGAAAATCTACTAACGGAACGGTAAAAGTTCGGCTACTTTGCTGCCAGTAGTTTCACCGTGAATTCACAGATTTTTTTAGCAGTGTTTCTTGAATCGTCAATAAGCAATACTCCAGTCGAATCATCTTGGTTCTATTGAAAATGACGACTGACCTGTTTAAACGGGATTCTTTGCAAACTAGAGTGAGTAGGACGTAAATTATTAGCCTTCTCGCTGACAGTGCATCATTAATAAATCTTCGTTCTGCAGTAAAACAGCTAATATGAGGTGCTGTGGCAGCCCGAAGATCTTAAACCAAATTCATGTAGACTTCACATTGTCTTCGAGCCAACAAACAGAAAAAAGTTCTTCGGACTCGCAATTTTCGGTCTTGACCATATCTATCAACGCATACAGTGCTGTAACCTTTTGAAATGACACTTTGAGGGAAATTCAAATCCAGGACAAACTCTATTTGTGTTTGATCTTCTTCAATTCTACCAATTATTAATTATTTTGAACATCACTTTAATGATGCGTTTGAGCCATAACTAACGAATACTGATCTCTTCCATATACCACATTCACTTTAAACTACACTAGATATCAGAATTCCAGGGTTCGCACTGTTCCTAAAATTTTCATACTTCCTTACCACAATTTTAAAACGATAATATTTATTGAACAATTTTATTGCAAATATTAAAGTAATCTTCCACGAAGGTTTTTGATTTAAAATACTGTTAAAATACTGGTAGTATAGGGTAGAATGCGTCCATTGTTTACCACATTTTCAATAACCGAATATTTTTGGTGCTAATGTATGCCCAAAAGTACAATAATATTGTTTAGTTAACATAAATAATTGAAGCTTTGGACATTAAAGGCAACAATAAATCAGTGAACATATTTTTTTCTAATTTTCCTTTGATATTAATGACCAGTATAAAAAGCATATTAGAATTGAAGCTCTGTTAACAGTTTGTGCAATCAAAAATTCGATTAGATTGATTTTCAGAGCTTAATACAATTCTCGTAAAAAGCTTAGAATAGAAAATTTATTTAGCAGAATACGATACTTATTTTTTCTCTCTTTCAATGGATAATGAAATTAAGTTTTAGATCATTCTTTAAACTAAAAATATCAAATTGGAAATTTAAATTAAATACACGATTTAACGAAAACACAAGGAAAATTTAAAGGTAGTGCACATTTTTTATGATAAAATAAATATCGAAAGAAATGAATTGTAAAAAGAATAATAACACTTTTTTTCTATATAGCAATACATAAAAGAAAAGTTTTCTCTAAACCAATCAAATAATCAGAACTTTGAAATGTGCAAATTAATTTTAACTGTATTAATTTTTAATAAGTTTTTTTGTTACTAAAAGTTTCTCATTAATTTTATTTCCTAATGTAATATATGTATATATATATACACTGGTGTCCAAAATTTAAGCATAATTGGTAATTAAGTAATTATTTTTAAGTAATGAAAAAAATATGAATCGGAATGTTCTGAAACTCCAGGTGTGTAAACAAAATAGTACGCGTCACATATTTTCGCGAAGAGTTTTCCCCGAAATCGAACAGGGGACCGTCAACAAATTGAAAAAAACGAAGATCTTTTGGATAACCCTGTCAAAACTAATGTAGCAAAAGCGTTCAAACTGCACATTATGATTAATTGGCTTATTGTAATGTACTGTGTTAATTTTTACAAGGATAGCATGTATACTCGTAGAGAAATTAAGGTTTTTATAAAAACAGTCCGAAGTTTTATGCTTATAATTTGCAGAGTTCTTAATATAAAATAGTGTTCTTTTTTGAAAAAATGACAAACATCATTGTACACAATACCCTGTCATCAGAATTTAAAAATAATAAAAATTGTATGACAAATGAGCAGGTTTACTAAATAATTTTTTACTGCGCATGCGTGAACGCTATTAAAATTTCATTTGCATATTATGTTAGTTAAATGTATAGAGCAACTTTTGTGAAAGTCTCAAAAACATAGCTTAAAAATTCTGAAAATTATCGTTGATAGAATGAGATCAAAATCCTTTATTTCCTAAATGAAGCAAAAAGATGAGGGGCTGTATCCATATTCCATTGTTTAGTGCCTACACAATATTACACGTACAACTATATTTAGGTAAAACCCCTCATTTTTTTGCTTCCTTTAGGAATAACGGATTTTGAGTTGATTCTATAGGCTCCCATTTTCAGAATTTTCAAGCTATGTTTTTGAAACTTTTACAGAAGTTGCTCTATACATTTAGCTAACACAATATGCAAATGACATTTTGATATCGTTGACGCATGCGCAATGAAAAATTATTTACTAAACATACTCATTTTTCATACAATTTTTATTATTTTTAAATTTTGATGACAGGGTATTATGTACAATGGTGTTTGTCATATTTTCAGAATAGAACATTATTTTATAATAAGAACTCTGCAAATTATAACCAAAAAACTTGGAAAAATTTAGGACTGTTTTTATAAAAACCTTAATTTCTCTACGAGTATACATGCTATCCTTGTAAAAATTAACACAGTACATTACAATAAGCCAATTAATCATAATGTGCAGTTTGAACGCTTTTGCTACATTAGTTTTGACAGGGTTATCCAAAAGATCTTCGTTTTTTTCAATTTGTTGACGGTCCCCTGTTCGATTTCGGGGAAAACTCTTCGCGAAAATATATGACGTATACTATTTTGTTTACACACCTGGAGTTTCAGCACATTCCGATTGATATTTCTTTCATTACTTAAAAATAATTACTTCATTACCAATTATGCTTAAATTTTGGACACCAGTGTATATATATATATATATATATATGGTCATTATCTGAATGGTCATTATTTAAAAATGTGTTAAAAGATTTTTTTAATTACTGGTTTCGAAATGTTTTCTTATGTATATATATATATATATATATATATATATATATATATATATATATATATATATATACATAAGAAAACATTTCGAAACCAGTAATTAAAAAAATCTTTTAACACATTTTTAAATAATGACCATTTTAACAATAAATTTGACAAATGCGATTTAAGAATTCATGATCAATTATATGTAATGTATGTCAACATAAAAAAAGAATTTTTAATTACGTTCTAATTAGAAACTTTGTTGAATGTTTGTATTAATTTATGAATGGTTTTCTGGAGAATACTTAATCATTGATAAATTGTTAAAACTGATTAATTTTTGTTTACAAATTTTTATTTATATAGTGGGTGATAAAATTATGTCTCTGAACATGTTTCAAACTAACAAGATCAATTTTTTAACTAAAAATTAGGTTAAGAAACTAAAAAATTATTTGTAATGGACAAATAAAAAAAATTGTTTTTTAAAAAGAAAAAAGTTTTTAAAAAGTACAAAAGGTTCTTTTTACATCTTAATACATAGAAAAAACTTTTTGCTTATTTGCAAAGTAAATTTCTTAAATGAAATGTTTCATTATGATGGATGTACGTTTTCCTTCATTCCAGAAAAACTTCGCATTAAACCATGTAATGAGAAAATCCATATTAAAAATAAGATTTGAAAAGTGACTAGCATTAACAATAAACGTGATATGTAAGATTTATAGGATTATTTGCAATCATATAAAATGTATGTCGAAATAAAAAAAATGATTAACTGATATTCTAATATGGTCTGAATATTTGAATTCTTTCTGAGCATTTTCCTGAAGAAAACTTAATGATAGGTCATTTATCATAATGGATTATAATTCGCAAAACTTACCTTCTTTTAGAAGATAACAAAATAATGTTTTAGATAATTTTTCAAAGTTATAAGATCAATTCCTTCATAAAAGAAATCTCCTAACCCATGAGTTGGAAAATGTGCCATTTTGACTACTTCAGGGTAAATTAATAAAGGAAACAATATGCTAAGGTGATATATTTTATCTCCAAAATACGTGAAACCATACTTGCCAACCTCCATTTTTTTAAAAATCAACAAAACATACTTATACCCATTAACCGCCAAAAAAATAAGTTTGAAATATTCAACTTATCAATTGAATGTCTTTTGAAAGCACAAACTCTGAAAGGTAGTTTTTGCATTATATGTTCTTAAAATTTTGCGTCTTTAAGAGAGCCTAATTTTTTTAATTGAAAAATAGTCGTGGGTATGTAATTTACTTAACTGTTTGCACTCGAGAGGCGACTCCCACTACGGCCAACTTGATTAGAGGTCCTAAAAGCTTTTGCGTGTTAAGGCGGGGCTTAAGACGGAGTTCATGATGTCATATCACATAATACGCACACCCAATCTCTCTAGAAAGCTGTCCTATCGATCGTAACAAACAACAGTTCTGTCGATCGTAACAAACAACAGTTATCTCTGACGATTGGGACGATGTTAAATTACAGGATATAATGTCATTAACTCCATCCTAACAACCAAAAGCTTCCTACACTGTAAAAAAAAAAAAAAAAAAAAAAAAAAAAAAAAAAAACCTTTAAAGGTACTAAAAGTTTTCTAAGAAACTGGGATTCCTAGAACTTTTTATGTAACGGCAGCATAACAAATCGATATAACAAATACAGATTTGCTCTGAAAATAAAAAAAAATAAAAAATGTCAGGTTACTAAAAAGTTATTAGGAAACTGGGATTCCAAGAATTTTTTTTATGTAATTTCAACCCACGTCACAAATAAAATTGTATAAGATAATGTAATTTTAGTAAGGTCTTTAGTAGAGTTACAGATTTCTGTAGCTTTGCAAAAAATAGCTTTGTAGAGTTAATTTTTTTTCTTGTACAGTATACAGATAAAATTATAGTAATCCTACAGATTTCGGAAATTTTCATCTGTAGGATTACAGGCTTTTTGGTACTATTATGTTATCCCGTCTACCAATTTCGCTAAATTACACAAATCAACAAACTAATAGCCAAATTATGCATATTGACATAATTTTTATTTTAAATATCGGAAAAACAAAAAAACAGTACATTATCAATAAAAATACAAGTAAAAAGTCGAAATAAAAATCACTTAATGATATTTTAAATACGTGAATCGTATTTAATGTCATTGAGTGTGACATTCACGATCATCCATTTAATCTTATAGTTTGGCGACAATTTTTGGGTCGACGGAATAACCTAGTAGTACTGATTTTTTTTACTGTGCAGGCTTCTAATAAAGTTTGTCGTGGTCTCAATCGTCTCTAGTATTGTTATGTGTCCTTTGTAAATGGGACGCCAAATGCTTCGGACACCCCTAATATCTTAGAGTTTATTTCGCCATCTTTTATCGCAGATAATTCGGCTATTAGATTAAGTGAAGAAAATTAGCTTAAATTACTGATGTATGGAGCATTTGGACCATCGTTTAGGCGAGACACTAGTGGTCAGTGAGATTACCCCTTGAGTGCAGAGGATTAAATATGTACATTTATTTTGACCGTTGCGTAAACGCAACATCAGCAAGCAATGGATTAAACCAGAAACGTTATTTAACAAATGAAAGCATGTAGGTTCTAATAACTATCCCATCGAACCAAGAAACATTTAATTTAATAAATTTTTTGGTTGAAAGTATGTGTCTTCGTTTAAAAAAACGGGAGTTTCGTAAATACACAGAAAGTGTTGAAATATTCTCTAAAAAATTCTAGTACAACAAAAGTTCTTTATGCCGAGATTTTTAAATCTGACTCATTCTTTAATCTGGTTGAAATATTAACACATGAAAGTAAATTCTCATCAAAACAGGCTGCAAATGCATTCTGTACTTTATAAAATTGTCAAAATCCAACAAAAATTTAAATTCGGATGATTGCATTTATTTATATAAAATCTGTAACGTTTTTTTAAAAAGAGACATCAGAAACATGGAAGTAATGAGTTATCAGATGTATTTGAAAACTACAACGCTTATTATATTGTTTACAAATGTAATAAAACTAGAAATCACATAATTTATATTTTATATTGCATTCTATGTTGCTCTTTAAATCCCACTGCTGCTAGAATGGCTAAATACAGTATTATAATTAGTACGATATTTATATCCTTTCACAGCCTCACATTATACATATCAATACATTTTGATGAAAGATAACCTTTTGAAAACGGAGTAAAAATGGGGAATTTTTTATATTCATTCGTATCACAATTTACAAAAAAAAAAAAAAAAAAAAAAAAAAAAAAAAAAAAATGTTTCTGATAGATTTGTTATGAAATTTTTCTGGTGCAAGGGTATGGCACTGGTTTGTTTTTAAAAAGTGGTGCGAGTATAATAAAGAAATCGTCTGTGGGACGACATGTATCCCAACCACATAATCAAAGGGATATTCAGCTAAAATCGCCAATTGTGCATGGTCCTGGTGTTGTAACTGCCGGATTACCATCTACATTCGGTGCACGTTTTTTTTTAAATGAAATTTTTATTAAATACGTGTTTTTTTTTTTTTTTTTTTTTTTTGTTTTTTTTTTTTTTTTAAGTTAAAACAGAGGATAAAACTAAGAATTCAGATAAATTTTTAAAGGAATTTGAATAAAAATTTCAAATTTGGGCAATATTAAGCCAAATTTTAGTTCAGAATTGCGTTAATACCAAACCTTCTATAACAAAATATATTCATTATATTGCACTTTTTATTTCAACACAACTTACATTTTCCGCTGCATAACTGATTTTGTGCATGCAATTGTAGCAAAATAATGTTGATTTTCATATTAATTAATCACTGTTAATATTGTATGTTTGTCTATTAAACATGTTCTCTGAATATCAAAATATTTTCGTATGAATTGGTAGCATCCGAAAAAGTGATATTTTGATTTCAGAAAAAAATGATTATTGTATTGTAAAAGCTACTTAGAAACGTTTCCGAAAAGGGCGGGCAGCAAATAAAAATAAATTTTTATGAATTCTTCTTTAAATTTCGAAAACAAATAGCTTTCTGGGATTTTTAAAGATAAAGGGATGGTTTTCGAAACCATAGGTGAGTTAGAAGAGGTTACTGTATATTTTCTTTTTTGATTACAGTACATTTTTATATATTCAGAAACATCTGATATTTTTTACAGTGACAAGGCACGACTTTGTGTTTTAAAATTTGTATATTTTATAAGAAAAATAGCTCATAAATTATTCTATTTATATGTATTTAAAAGCTGTATAAGCTTTGCTTCATAAAATACCAATAAATGAGCAAAGACTTGTTACTAAATTTTATCTAGGTATCTTAAAAACTTATTAAGAAATAGGGTTTCTTGTAGACTTAAACAATGAAAAACACAGTTTTCCAGATCTTACCAATGAAGGTATATATTTTAGCTATAACTTTGTTTCTTATTATCGCTGAACCAAAAGTAATGCGTTTTTGGATCTCTAAATGTTTTAAATTTCATGTAAATTAATAAAAACAAATACGAAATATGCTGTAGATCTGTATTTTTAAGTATATTTACCAGGTTCTTTTTAAAAATGCATTCGCTAAAGTTGTAGGCTGTGATCAATAAAATAAATGCCTTTTGAGAACTTTGTTTATTGAAGTAGAGTTATAAAAATTAAATCATTTTTTACAGAAATGGTTAGGGATGGTGCCTGTAAGGATTTTTAAGAGACCTTCTTTACATGTCTGAGTCCGTGAAGCGAGACCGAGGCAATTAATTCCTCACTGAAAAATTCACACATTGGCATCACACAATTGGCGACATTAAGCATATGAAAAATGACTGATATCATCTACGCAAAATTGTCTGTTACGCTTAAACAATAAAAGGATTTTGAATTTAATAGCAGGGCAACCAGAAAACAGCAGTCCTAAAAAATACGCCAAAAGGAATCCGACTGCCAATTCGTACGTTAGGAGCATATTTTGGGAAAATGTTCTCATAAGACAAAACAACCATTATGTACATAAAAAGACTCATATGCAACGAATAAGTTAGACTTAAAATTACACAGAGAGGAAAATGAAATTTCACTGACCGCAAACACATTCGAACTTTATTCTTTTTTTATTTGTTTCCAGCAAGGGTGAAATACGCATCTTAATGAATTCTCTTTATCTGACAGCCGTTTTTCAGTAATAATGCAGATGCTAGATGTTTTTCTTTCTTTTCTTTTGAACGGAAAGTTATTGTGGGATCGAAAATAAAACGTTAAGATAAAATAGCTATTTAATTAAAGATTAGTTTTAACTGTAATTTAGAAAAATGTAAAATTTAAGAATACTATATGTGATTCTACATCACATATATCACCCCTTTCACAGGCGAAAAAAAAATCTATACATGTATATGGAGGGAGAAAAATCAATTTTCATATGCTCTTACAAGTAATAATGTGTGAAATGCTCATGAAAATAAACCAAACCTTTACTAAATAAAGTAAACAGCATTTGAACTTCTCTTTAAGTAGGCAATCATCCTATATAAAAGTATATAAATCATGATATAATATATTGGTACCATAAATTTTGTCATACAGGTATATTGTTTCTATTTAGAAACAGCTGCAGCTTTATTAATAAAATTTGTGATCACTCTTCAATTTGTCTTATTTAGACAATGACCTGTATCAGAAATGTGCACATACAAAATAAAAATACATTAGGCCTAAATAAACAGGTCACTTACCAGCTGGCTATAAGTTTCAAAATGTTTTCAATAATAAACATTAAATATATATATATTGATCAATATTATAATAAAATAAAATAAGATACTCGAGTAATATAATGCAATAAAAGACATAATATAACACACAGATAAACAAAAATAATGTAAATAATTAAGAATCCAGAAATAATGCCCATAATAATGACCGAAAGTATGAGTTTTAAGCTTCTTTCTTTTTTTAAAGATTTTTTTTTATCTCTCAACATGAATATTAAACAAATGTATATTCATGAGATAGATATAAGGTAAAGAAGACAATAATAAAAAACTGTAGAAAAATCAGGATATAAAAAAAAATACCTCAAACACTGTCATAAGCCATTTAATTCCATGTGACAACTGTATTCCCCTGTCTTAATGTAAATGTAGTTTAAATAAAACTGTGATTTAATAAGCCTTTACTTGTGTAAAAAAAAATTGAGTTATTCCATCATGTAATCTTTTAAATGTAAAAATGTATGAGAAAAATGAAATTTTAAGTGAATTGTACAACAGGTAATACAGAAGAGAAAAATTGTGTGTGTGTGTGTGAACTCAGCCTCAATTAATATGTGCTAAAGAATTAACTGGTATAAACCGGGAGAAGGCTGCATGTATGTAATAAGAAAAATGAAAACCTGTGCATTACCTATAAGAAAATTCGTGAACAATAAATATATATATATTCACGTGAAATGTCTTGGACCACAAGGAATGCCATTGATGAGGGAAAAAATAAGAAAGGTGAAATCCCACAAAATTGTTATCCACAGACCACAAGCTCATCCGCGTAGCATGCCGCAAAAGTAACATTGTAAAACCTTTGTAAAATAAAATACCATTGTAAATACCATTGCCGCATGCTAAGCAACGTTCTCGCGATTGTGTAGAAAAACAAATTAGGATTTTTTTTGCTAACATAAGAAATCGACAGTATGTGTACCAGAACCCAAAAACACCTACCAATGAGTGACATTTAATTACGTAATTAATGAATTAACAATCATTAAACAACTCGATGAATAAGGCTTAACTTGTCTCAATGAACTAAATGTATTATGTAAAAAGAAACTCTGGTTAAACTCTAAACCAGCTACAGTGAACTACGTGTTTTAACTATGAACTATGTGCGAAGTGAAAAAAAAAAAAAACTGTCGAATACTATGGTTAGCAAAAGGTTAAAAATTAAGTGTATAGGCATAAAATATTACCGGAATATCAAATGTGACAAATATGTAATATTAAAACTGCAAAAGTATTTAACTTCCTCGATTTAAATACTCTTGATGTTTAAGGTATAGCAAAGAGTCATGCCAAAACAATTGTGATTATTGTAAAATAATAAAAAGCTTACAACTTTTTTGTATGTGTAAATAGTAATCTAAACAAACTGCAGTAAGTGTTTGTATTTCTAAAAGCTTAAATGTGTGGAAATTTTAAAGTGTCATATAAAATTGAGGAAAGTACAAATGATTTAATAGCCATAAATATTCTAGCATACATACTTTTAAAGATAAAGTTTATCTAACTATTGAAAACAACCAAAATAATATTGAATATGTCAAAATTTTAAAGATGTACTATTAATCTTCTGAGAAAAAAATCATTTTGTGAAATGATTTAATTAGCATCGAGTCACCATCCGCGTCCAATCAGTCAAATTTTATCAGTAAAGAAAAATGTATGTGGAAAGGCATGTACATATTATAATTTATTTCCTGTATTAAAAATCCGTAAAGTATGTGTTAGCAGTTTTCTCAGTGCTGTATGGATTCTTAGAAAATAGTTAAAAACTACTCTTTTATGTAAAAAAATAACTAAAAAGACGTTCCAAATTATATCTTAAAGATAATGAACGTTAATAATGACACAGTATGTAGAAAAAAAATTACAGAAGTACATAAAAATTATGATTGAATTCAACCAAGGCAAGTGTTATCTTTGAACTATAACCAAAAATAATCTTGTGAGAATGAAGTGTAAGTATGTGTATGCATGTAAAACCAGGTTGAATATAAAACCACAACAAATATGTACAACAGTTGCAAGAAAAAGAAATCGACTGTTAAACATATTCTAACGAATTAATTACCACTCTTCAGTAATGTCATGTCTAAATAATCAAAATTAGTAGTGTCCTACACTAAAAAAACGCTGATAATTTAGCAAAGTGTCTAATAAATGTAAATAAATAAATAAAAAAACATGAATTTATGAATTTTGTAAGTGAAAACCAGCTTTCTATCCCATTGCGTAGGTAAGTGGCCATCTCACCTCACAAAAGGAAAATAAACCCTTAAAAAACATTCTTGACATTGTGCTACCTCTAGAAAATAACACAATGCAAGAAGAAATCTATCGAAAACAGTCTCTAAATATTAGAAAGAAAAATAAAACTATTAACTGAAATTTAAAATATTGAGATTTCACATGTACTAATGTGTGCTGGTATGCAACAACACGACATACAATTGATTTAAAATGTATACTAGTACGATCTATGTTTTAACTGCCTTAATGAAATAAATAAAATCTCTCTTTCTGTTATTATTAATGATAATATTGATGATTCGAGCAGGCATTAAAAAGTTAAGAGAAAAGCTTGTGACAGGTTGAGATAATTTAATTAAATAAAATATTATATTTTACACATAAGATCTCCAAACCTAAAAACATATTATATTTGCGAGAATATTTTAAAATGTAAATTATTGAATGTCTAATTGCTGTCAACTATTTAAAGTTTAGTAAAAACAAGTGAAAAGTTTACCATAAGCGAAAACAAATTTAAGCTTCTCGCCTTCTTCATTATATTTCCAAATTTGTCAACATGGCAACGCATAAAATATTTTTATAATGGTATGTCGTAATATACCACTTAATGAACCTTATGAACATTAAAAATAAGATATCTATACACAAATATCTAAAAGACACACCTATATAATAAAACAAATACACACATTGATTAATAAAAATAAAGTTGTTAGTACCATTTGTACCATTTTGTATCAAATAAATGTCTAAGAAATACTATGTTATTTCAAGAAAATTACCTAGATATATTTTTATGAAATAACCTTTAAAATGAAAGTTCTTATAATGTTATAATTACTGATGAAGAATAATCATGCGTGTAGTAAGTTTAAATATTATGTGTTATAAAACAGTTGTATTCTTTATATACTCAGAATAAAGAAACAAAAAAAAAATCTGTAATATTTAGCTGCAAGAAATAGCTCTACCTACATAGATATAATCAATAGGCAAGATCATTTAAAGATATTGATTACATATATTGAATTACGCAATAAAGAAAGTGATTATTACTTTTAAGTACAAATCTAAAAATAAAGTATTATCTGTAAATAATACTCAATAGAAACACAGTAAAACATAACTTACCCTTTGATTATGGAATTTTCAAAGCATAATAAAATATAATTGAAATGATACAATTTTATGTATCACAAGATGAAGGCAGTGTTAAATATCTAGAGAGGTGCATACATCTTTATTTATTACAAGTATTCATATTTATCTTTCTTCATACTTTTTTTTTTTTAACTTTCCTAACATGCAAAAATAATAGTCTGACACAAAAACATTCTCTCTTATTTATCTGGAAACATGAATGTTTTAGATGTACCATTAACTTACCTTTAACCTCTTTTTTTTTTTTTTTTTTTTTTTTTTATCATCTTATAAAATCAGGTAAAGAAATATATAAAACTGTAAATGTATACATATGAATGTCAGATTGTAATAGTTCAAAAAGAATCGCATTGCAAAGTAAATAAAAATGTAATATTTAAAGAAAATAGGTAAAATAATAGATTTTTTTTTAGCACAATCATCCAAAAAAATACGATTTATGAAGTCAATATTCTGAATTCTTTTTTTTTTCTAAGATTGTCTTAATACTTTGAATGAAATTTCAGTAAGAGTGCACAGTTGATAGATACTTATATGAAAAATATCCTTTTATCCTGTTATCATATTTGGCGTCTTATTTCTGAAATAGCATTTGTAAGACTATGAAATATTTTGACGTAATCTAAGAAAACTTCTAACTAATATTATTCACAAAAATAAATATGAGCACGAGAAAACAATGCATAATAAACAATAACTGTAATAAAATCACTCATCATATTATTCTAAAATAATAACAAAAAGTCATGTAATTAAAATAGAGATTGAGCATTAAAATCATAAAATATAAAATGCATATAGTAGCGTATATTGGGTTCTTTTGATCTTATGGTTAGACAACTTCAAACTCTTGCTCTTAGAAAAGTAGAAAATAATTTATTTACAGACTTCAGAACAACAGAGTCTTCGAAACTCACAAATATTACTGGATATTCAAAAATAACTGCTCAAATCTATCGTACAATTACAGCTTTAGACCCCAAAGACTCTTTATACAACGTCTCAACACTTAATAACATTCAAAACAACATAGATGAAACTCAAGCAAACTTGCTTACGCCTTGTTCACTCAATGACTGACTGGTAAATAATGACAACAACAGCTCGTATCGCTCTCCTTATATATAGTCTCGCCGCATGCGGTAGAAATTTCTACAAACTTCTAGAAAAAACTGGAAAACCACGGAACAACATTCAATGTATCAGTAGACCTAAGGGGGGGTTACCATAAATAGGGAAGGGTTACCATCGCCAACAATCGCCAAGTTTGTCGCCAACTTGGCGATATATCGCCAAATTTGGCGACCAAAATTAGTCGCCAAAAGTGACGCCAACTTGGCGATGTCTCTAATATTTCGTTAATCTGCCGTAGACATACACTGAAAATAACAGACAAGTTTGCTTGATAACAGAGACAATGTAACAAAAACTAATATTAGTAAAGAAATGGAGCTTAATAAGATTATTTACATCATTTTACAGTACAAACACTAACTATTTACAAAATTCGTAACACTACCCCCTCCTCAAAGACTGCACGTCCCGGGCAGTGCAATCCTTGAGTTAGAGGAAAACACTTAAAATAAATAAACAAATAAATAAATAAATAATAACAATAATAATAAAATTTACATAAATAAGAACTAACTACTATTTACATATTTACAAAAAGTGACTTTCATGACCATGGTCTGAAATTCCAGTTTTGAATTTTTAATCACTTTGGCCAAAATAAGGGGCTAGCCGGTTATAGTGTACGACCCTGGGTTTGGTGTGTGGCGATTTTCGTATGCGTACGACGACGTCATTCAGCCTGTTGACGACTGTGTAAGGACCGCCCCAGTTTCTTTGTAGTTTTGGCGACAGTCCCTTACGACGTATCGGATTCCACAACCAAACTTTGTCACCTTCGTTGAACTCATGTCCAGTTGCCTTTGTGTCGTACCGTGTCTTCATCTTTTCTGATGCCAGTCCAATTCGGTTCCTCGCTAGACAATGAATCTCCTCAATCCGCGCCTGGAGTTCATCGACATATTCCTCAGGCGATGAAGGAGCATCAGGAGGACGGCCAAACAAAAGATCCGCAGGTAGACGAAGATCACGACCAAAGAGCATTTGAGAAGGGGAGTAACCAGTGGCCTCATGAGTGGCACTCCTGTAAGCAAGCAGGAAAAGAGGCAATTTCTTGTCCCAGTCCTGTTGGTCTCTAGACACCAGGAGAGAGAGGCTATTTAGGATGGTACGATTGAACCGCTCTACCATGCCGTCCGATTGAGGGTGTAGAGGTGTTGTTCGGGTTTTGTCCATGCCGAGTAGTTCACACATTTCCTTTAACACAGCCGAATCAAAATTTCTTCCTTGATCGGAATGGATTTGAAGAGGAACTCCGTATCTGGAAACCCAGTGTTGAATCAGTATGTCTGCTACGGTTACCGCCTCTTGATTAGGAATGGCGTAGGTTTCAGGCCACTTAGTGAAGTAGTCCATGACAACGAGGATGTACTTATTGCCATCAGATGTTCTAGGAAGTGGACCCAGGATGTCTAAAGCAATTCGTTCGAAAGGAGCTCCTACATTATAACGTTGCAATCGTCCACGGGTGCGCCTCTTTGGACCTTTACGTGCTACACAGGTGTCACAAGTTCGACACCACTTCTCCACGTCACTGCGAACATTATTCCAGTAGAAACGCTCTCGAACCTTTTGCAGGGTCTTCATTACACCAAAATGACCTCCTGTGGCACTACCATGCAGTTCTTGAAGGACCATAGAAATTCTCGACTTAGGGAGTAGTAGTTGCCATCTACATGTCTTTCCATCGTCAGACTCCCATTTTCGGTACAAGATACCGTTCTTCAAATGTAGGGAATCCCAGAGAGCCCAATAACGTTTAGTCGTAGGATGGTAATGGGCGATGTCTTGCCAGCTGGGCTTCCTGTTGGACTCCTCTTTCAGCTCTATAATTGGCTTAATTTCAGGATTAGCAAGTTGATCTTTACGCAGGCTCTCGTCACTCCACAGATCTTGTGATGATGTAGACCCAGTTGTAACTTGTCTTACTATAGGACCTTTGACATTAAATTTCTTCTCAACCCGGTCGCAGTATCTACAATTCTCTGAGCAGAGTCTTCTTGAGAGAGCATCTGCATTTCCATGTGATGAGCCTTTTCGATGGCGTATCTCCATATCGTACTCTTGAAGCTTTTGTATCCACCTGGCTATCTGGCCTTCAGGGTTCTTAAAATTCAATAGCCAAGTTAGAGAAGCATGATCAGTTCGGATCAGGAACTTTCGACCGTAAAGATAGTGATGAAAGTGGTCTATGGCTTTCACTACAGCAAGAAGCTCTTTTCTTGTTACGCAGTAGTTTCGCTCGGCCTTTGACAAGCACTTGCTGAAATTGGCGATAACACGCTCCTGGCCATCGATTTCCTGGGACAGTACAGTGCCAATGCTTTCGTTGCTTGCATCCGTATCAAGTATAAACTGTTTATCGATTTGAGGATACGACAGAATTGGAGTGGATGTCAAGGCCTCCTTAAGCTTTTCGAAAGCAGCGTCACATTCCTGTGTCCACATAAATTTTTGATTGGCTTCTGTTAATTTATGAAGTGGTCTTGCAATCATCGAGAAGCCTTTGACGAATTTTCTGTAATAGGTGCATAATCCTAGAAAACTTCGAAGCTGGTGAACATCTGCTGGACGACTCCAATTTTTCACGGCCGATATCTTCTCCGGATCAGTCCTAACTCCTTCCGCCGAAATGATGTGTCCAAGGTAGGCGACTTCATTGCGAAACAAACTGCACTTCGAAGGGCTTAACTTCAAATTAGCTTCCTTTAACTTTTGTAGCACCCGCCTGAGGTTGTTCAGATGTTCATCAAAAGATTTTCCTATGATTATGATATCTTCTAAATAAACAAGACATGCCTCATATGACAGTCCCCGAAGAACCGTTTCCATAAGGCGTTCAAAAGTTGCAGGTGCGTTACATAGACCAAAGGGCATTACCTTGAACTGCCATAATCCTTGTCCCGTTGTAAAGGCAGTCTTCTCGAGGTCGTCGGGATGGATCTCTACCTGCCAGTAACCACTCTTCAAGTCTAAAGTCGAGAACCAAGTGTTGCCCGCAAGTGTGTCGAGAGTGTCGTCGATCCTTGGTAGAGGGTAACTATCCTTTTTAGTGACGTCATTCAGTCGGCGGTAGTCTACACAAAATCTTGTAGAACCATCCTTCTTTCTTACTAATACAATCGGAGATGTCCATGGACTTGTTGATGGTTCGATGACGTCATTTTCTTCCATATCTTTAATTAAATTCTGCACCTCTTCTTGCTTGGCAAAAGGTAATCGTCTAGGGTGCTGTTTAATAGGAGAGTGATCTCCGGTGTCAATTCGGTGTTGTGCCATTTTAGTTCGTCCAAAGTCTTCAGATGTTTGGGAAAATAAACTTTGGAATTCTCTAATTAAACTTTCAGCAGCATCTCTCTGGTTTGGATCTAAGTCCGTATTTTGTAACAAATCCTTGACTAAATTACCTGAAGATTTCTCAGGGTGACTGGAATTTTGACTTATGCACGTCACAGGAGCACATGACGCTATCACCTCTCCCTTCTTGATAGTCCTCGTCTTATCACTGATGTTAGCAATTCTGACTGGAATGGTCTTCTTCGAGAGGTCCACCACAGATGAAGCCACCAATACTCCTGCTTGTTTACTATTGTCTTCGGGATAATCTATATGGCCAAATCGATAATTAGTTTCATTTTTAATTACAGCTGGAACTAAAAATTCTGTTCTTGGATCTAGATTGATGTCTTCTTTGGCTATTACTGTTTGTTTACATTCAATTTCATTATTTAATCCAAAAAGACTTATTTCTTCAAATTTTGAGAGCATTTTGTTATTTTTGAAATCAAGCTTGAAGCCAAACATCTTCAGAAAATCTAGCCCGATTAAGCAAGGATCTGTTATGTCAGCCACATATGCCGTATGGTAATATTTCGTTCCTCCAAAGTGTATGGTTAAATTGGCCTTTCCATATATGCCAATCTTGTCGCCCGTCACAGTTTGCAGGGTAACGCATGATGGAGTCCAGATGAGTTTACATTTCAATTTTCGAGCCAAATCTTCTCTTATTATTGTCACATTGGCTCCTGTATCCACAATCATACGGCATTGAATCTCGTTAACAAATCCTATCACATATAATTCATTATCGCCGCCATTCATTTTCGATATTTGAAGGATCTTCAGGTGGGGCTTTTTATTTTCTGGTCTTGAACTCATCTCACTTTCATGGATTTTGGGGCAGTTTCTTCGGAGATGTCCTGTATCACCGCATCCCCAGCACGTGAGATTCTGTTTTCTTGCGCTTGTTCTTCCATATTTTAAAGCTTCAATCTCTTGATTTAATTTCCTAATTTCTTTCAAGAAGTCGATCTCAGTGTCTGAGCTTTTGTTCACCGTTGCCCCTCGGACTGAATGACGATCTCTTCGGCTGGCTTATGTAGCTGCTTCCAACTTTAAGGCATATAGTAGTGCAGCCTTTAAATCCTGTACACCTGCCATTCGTACCGCTCTCTGCACTTCTGGATCTTTTATTCCGTCTACAAAATATTGCAGTGAGAGCATTTCCCGTACATTTGTTGGACAGTCACTGAATGCTAAATTTGGAAGCCGTTCAATTTCCGAGGCAAACTCTTGAAGGGTTTCACTCGATTTTTGATGGCGGCTCTTCATTTGTATTCTCGTATAATCCTTGAAGAATTTTTCGCCGAATCTCATTTCCAGTGCACAACTTAAAGTCTCAAAATTGAGTTGCGTCATATCAGGCAATGTTTGCAGCACGTCGGCGGCTTCTCCTCTTAAAGATGCTGCCAGTTGACAAGCTTTCCCCTCGTCACTCCATTTGTTCGCTTCGGCAACAATGGTGAATTGGGTCTTGTAAACTTGCCAGGAACTCTTTCCGTCGTATGTCGACAGCTTGATGTTCACGGGAGAAGCAGACAGATTCCTAAATTCTTCATAATTACCACTAGACGCTGAAAGTTTATTCTCAAGATCTTGTACTTTTTTATTTAGCTTTTCATCTACTTCACCTAGTATTTTATCTTCAACGTTACTGATTTTCTCTTCAATGTTACAAACTTCTTTCTGAATTTTCTCTTCTACTTCCGCCATTTTCCTTTCCATTTTCTGTTCAACATTACTAACTTCATTCTGAATTTTCTCTTCTACAGAATCTATTCTTCTCTCTACCGATGAGAACTTTTCTTCCAAAGTTTTCTTCATTTCTTCTTGGCTTTTATTAACTTCCTCCTTTAATTCTTCCATTCTCTCTTGGCTTCTTTTCATTTCTTCAGTCACATCTTCTTGGACTTTGTCGATTTTATTC
This sequence comes from Maratus speculifer, assembly GCA_964019185.1. Classification (NCBI taxonomy): domain Eukaryota; kingdom Metazoa; phylum Arthropoda; class Arachnida; order Araneae; family Salticidae; genus Maratus; species Maratus speculifer. The sequence goes on from OZ025289.1 coordinate 157,604,591, forward strand.
GCCAACTCTTCTTGGCCTTTATTCATCTTTTCCGCCAGCTCTTCTTGGCCTTTATTCATCTTTTCCGCCAACTCTTCTTGGCCTTTATCAATTTTATTTGTCAACTGTTCCATTCTTTCTTCGTTTTTATTCATTTTGTCCGCCAACTCTTCTTGGCCTTTATCAATTTTATTGGTCAGCTCTGTTCTTAATCCGTTAATAGCTTCTAACAGTTTTTTCAGTTGTACGTCCATTGTTCGTGTTTTCGCCATAAGATCCCGACTCCTGACACCAAAAATTGTAGCGTATATTGGGTTCTTTTGATCTTATGGTTAGACAACTTCAAACTCTTGCTCTTAGAAAAGTAGAAAATAATTTATTTACAGACTTCAGAACAACAGAGTCTTCGAAACTCACAAATATTACTGGATATTCAAAAATAACTGCTCAAATCTATCGTACAATTACAGCTTTAGACCCCAAAGACTCTTTATACAACGTCTCAACACTTAATAACATTCAAAACAACATAGATGAAACTCAAGCAAACTTGCTTACGCCTTGTTCACTCAATGACTGACTGGTAAATAATGACAACAACACCTCGTATCGCTCTAAACAATCGCTTTAAACAATTTATTCATTAAAAAAGATAAGATCTTATCTGCAAATTTCGAAAGGATCGTTGATTTCCAAAGGATTACTAATAGATGATAAAATATAGATAATAAAGGCTTACTTAAAAATTGTTTCCACTAAAATAGCAAGTCATTAGTTAAACGATGCACTTGAATCTTTACATTAAACGTGACCTTTCACAAAAAGAAAAATTCTATGTACAAGTAAATTTCTAAGAGTTCTAATCGATCTGATTTTTTTTAGTTTTTCACACGTCCAAGAAATATCTGTTTACAAAAAATTAAAAGTTTAAAAGATTTTCATAAATTTTCAGCATTTATACATCAAAGACCTTCTTAAATCACAATGTTGTACTGTGACCTGTAGTTGTATCTGAAATGGTGAATATTGTAGCTTTGAATTCAGCGTACAAAATTTTCATACGATACCGCACAGATATACAAAGAAAAGATTTTTTTTCAAGTAACTTAATTAGGCGCACTACATTTTTCCTAAATAAATTTCTAACTGTTTATTATTCGGTAAATAGTCTTTATTACTTCTTCCAATTTTAACTTTCTATGTTCCACATTTTACAAGTAAAATAGTTGTGACCGACAGACAAAGAAAGGATCTTCTAATAATTACGTTATTACTTTTTAAGTATGGATTCCTAAATAGAATTGAATTTTTTTTTCATTTTAATACATACAAAACGCTTTTCTATAAAACATTTTTCATTAAAAATTAGTAGAAATTGAATCATTATAAATGATTAACTAATATTTAATTCGGGAATTCGGTTAAATACTCGAATTATTTATTCGGCGTTTTCTCCATCAAAATTTAATGTTAGAACGAATATTTTAACGATTTACGTCAGCTTTATCTTTTGTCTTGGTAGTAGAAAGCAAAATAAAGTTTTGGAACATTTTATAAAGGAAAAGATCAATGTTTTTCATTTAAGGCAAAGTCCTTTACACAAGTTTCGTGAAGATAAGTAAGCAGAAAGACCTAACGTAAGTAGAGTATTTTTTTCTCTTTTTTTTAAGTACACATTAGCAAAAAAATGTTTTAAACATTTTATAAAGTAGCAAGATCTTTTTTTAAAATAAAACCCTTAAATACACGTTTATTCAAGATATGTATGTATAGCAAATAGCTGTATGTATAGCAGACACATAGAGGATAAAAAGAACGATATTTTAGAAAGATAGGAAAAACAATATTTTACAATATAGGCGAATACATGAAAAAAAATAAGCGAACACTGTAGTTTTTTAAAAACATCAGCTTGTTCAATGGAACAGATTTTTGTATTATGATTATTGTAACATCTAAACAAACTTTTGATTTATTATTGAGATATACTGATGGAACAATCTTAATAATTTTTTTCTGAAAGTAACCAAAGATCAACTGATTGTAACATAATTATATTTTTTAATACAATGTTTGCATCATAAAAATAATTTAATCTTTAAATCTTATTTTAGATAAACTGATACTTTTCATTTCAAAAAACAAATTTGGCACTGTACTTTTAACATAATTTTTCTTTTATAAAATGTAAGACTGATATCACAACCATTCATATACTACTAAAAAATACCTGTGAAACCGGCATATTTATTTATACTGGGCATCCAAATTAATGAATAATGACATAAGTAAGACGTATCTGATACTTAATTAAAAAGTATTAGTAGAAATTTGTAAAAAAAACCATTAGTTAATACAAATTATTCATTATTTTCAAATATTAAAATAAAAGCAGAATTTATGGAGTATGGAAAATGATGGAAAATTTGCCCCTTGTCGATTTTTTTTTCTTTATTGTAGTGTATGGTCACCTTGGATAGACATGCATACCTCATATCTTGATTTCATAGAATTTTTCACACTGTTCTAAAAGCGCACTTCTCACACCCTGGAGGATCTTGGAAGAAATTTGGTGCACTGAAAGTCGGCGTTCTAACGCATACCATACATGCTCAATATTATTATAAGTCGGGTGAGTAAAGGGGTCAATTCATTCACGTAATATCTTCTATTTGCAAATGTTCTAAAACCAGATATACTGGATGTCGTTGAGCAGTTGCACCCGTTTGTTAAACTCAACGCCAACAGCATCATTTATGCAGTCTAACGTCGGGCTCCAATGCTTCCTCCAAATATTTTCGAGCGGTAACAGGACCTTATTGAATTATATGCGGCTCTGTGTAGCCACTTGTTAGGATTCCTCCCAAACCACAAACCATGGATGCAGAAAGGAGATACTTGACGGAAACAAGGGAAAGAAAATTGTGTATTGTTTCCTTTATCTCCATATCAAAACACATCTAGAATCAGCGTTCAGACTATACACTGTTAAAAAAAATTCTGAAATTCACAAACATTTTTTTCCTGAATTTCACAGAAAAGGACCCTTTTCACAACAAAAGGGCATTTTCCGTTACAAATCACAAAGTTCCACCATATTTCTTGAAAATAACGAAACGGATGGAAATAGAAACAAAAAACGGAGACAGTCCGGTGTGCGGTAGGCTACATGGCCGAGTGGCCAAGGCACCACACCGCTAATCGCCTGCGAGCGCAAATTGTGGGTTCGGGTCCCACTGGTACCATGAAATAATGAAAACATAAAAAATCCCTTTTAAATTGCATTTTTTCTGTTTATTTTTCTCTTATTTCTTATTAAAACATCTTTTAATTAATTAGACAAAAAATAAAAAAATAAATAGTGTACGACTTGTCTTTACCCCTTTTTTTGTAAAAAAATTGTTAATAAAACCTTTTTTTTCATTCATTCATTTATTCATTAAAAAAACTGATTTATGATGATACAATGATTTTTTTAATTTAAACTATTTAAAAAATTTAAATTGATTTAAAAAATAATAAGTATTATGCACCAGTCTAAAATAAAATAAAATAAACTGTTTAAAAATATTCTATAGAATATATTTGAAAGGAAAACTTTAAAAAGCAGAACAGATTTTCCCACTAACTGATAAAAGGCATACATTGTACAATCCGGTATCCGCAGCTTTGGCTCAGTTCGTAAGGATTTGTTCCGCTATCGAAAGGTCCCGAGTTCGATCCTCAGGACGGCGTGAACTAAATTATGCAAAATAATAATAATAATTAAGTAAAATAACATAGCAGTTTAAAGTCACTAGGTAATTTCGAATTCTTTGACGATTAATCGATTCATTAATTTTAAGAAATATATTAAATTATTATTATTAAAAATCAAACTTTGTTGCTGAAAGTTACTGTTTCTTCAAACGGAGTTTTCCTTTCTTGTATTTTCCACAACGGAAAATCTACTAACGGAACGGTAAAAGTTCGGCTACTTTGCTGCCAGTAGTTTCACCGTGAATTCACAGATTTTTTTAGCAGTGTTTCTTGAATCGTCAATAAGCAATACTCCAGTCGAATCATCTTGGTTCTATTGAAAATGACGACTGACTTGTTTAAACGGGATTCTTTGCAAACTAGAGTGAGTAGGACGTAAATTATTAGCCTTCTCGCTGACAGTGCATCATTAATAAATCTTCGTGCTGCAGTAAAACAGCTAATATGAGGTGCTGTGGCAGCCCGAAGATCTTAAACCAAATTCATGTAGACTTCACATTGTCTTCGAGCCAACAAACAGAAAAAATTTCTTCGGACTTGCAATTTTCGGTCTTGACCATATCTATCAACGCATACAGTGCTGTAACCTTTTGAAATGACACTTTGAGGGAAATTCAAATCCAGGACAAACTCTATTTGTGTTTGATCTTCTTCAATTCTACCAATTATTAATTATTTTGAACTTCACTTTAATGATGCGTTTGAGCCATAACTAACGAATACTGATCTCTTCCATATACCACATTCACTTTAAACTACACTAGATATCAGAATTCCAGGGTTCGCACTGTTCCTAAAATTTTCATACTTCCTTACCACAATTTTAAAACGATAATATTTATTGAACAATTTTATTGCAAATATTAAAGTAATCTTCCACGAAGGTTTTTGATTTAAAATACTGTTAAAATACTGGTAGTATAGGGTAGAATGCGTCCATTGTTTACCACATTTTCAATAACCGAATATTTTTGGTGCTAATGTATGCCCAAAAGTACAATAATATTGTTTAGTTAACATAAATAATTGAAGCTTTGGACATTAAAGGCAACAATAAATCAGTGAACATATTTTTTTCTAATTTTCCTTTGATATTAATGACCAGTATAAAAAGCATATTAGAATTGAAGCTCTGTTAACAGTTTGTGCAATCAAAAATTCGATTAGATTGATTTTCAGAGCTTAATACAATTCTCGTAAAAAGCTTAGAATAGAAAATTTATTTAGCAGAATACGATACTTATTTTTTCTCTCTTTCAATGGATAATGAAATTAAGTTTTAGATCATTCTTTAAACTAAAAATATCAAATTGGAAATTTAAATTAAATACACGATTTAACGAAAACACAAGGAAAATTTAAAGGTAGTGCACATTTTTTATGATAAAATAAATATCGAAAGAAATGAATTGTAAAAAGAATAATAACACTTTTTTTCTATATAGCAATACATAAAAGAAAAGTTTTCTCTAAACCAATCAAATAATCAGAACTTTGAAATGTGCAAATTAATTTTAACTGTATTAATTTTTAATAAGTTTTTTTGTTACTAAAAGTTTCTCATTAATTTTATTTCCTAATGTAATATATGTATATATATATACACTGGTGTCCAAAATTTAAGCATAATTGGTAATTAAGTAATTATTTTTAAGTAATGAAAAAAATATGAATCGGAATGTTCTGAAACTCCAGGTGTGTAAACAAAATAGTACGCGTCACATATTTTCGCGAAGAGTTTTCCCCGAAATCGAACAGGGGACCGTCAACAAATTGAAAAAAACGAAGATCTTTTGGATAACCCTGTCAAAACTAATGTAGCAAAAGCGTTCAAACTGCACATTATGATTAATTGGCTTATTGTAATGTACTGTGTTAATTTTTACAAGGATAGCATGTATACTCGTAGAGAAATTAAGGTTTTTATAAAAACAGTCCGAAGTTTTATGCTTATAATTTGCAGAGTTCTTAATATAAAATAGTGTTCTTTTTTGAAAAAATGACAAACATCATTGTACACAATACCCTGTCATCAGAATTTAAAAATAATAAAAATTGTATGAAAAATGAGCAGGTTTACTAAATAATTTTTTACTGCGCATGCGTGAACGCTATTAAAATTTCATTTGCATATTATGTTAGTTAAATGTATAGAGCAACTTTTGTGAAAGTCTCAAAAACATAGCTTAAAAATTCTGAAAATTATCGTTGATAGAATGAGATCAAAATCCTTTATTTCCTAAATGAAGCAAAAAGATGAGGGGCTGTATCCATATTCCATTGTTTAGTGCCTACACAATATTACACGTACAACTATATTTAGGTAAAACCCTTCATTTTTTTGCTTCCTTTAGGAATAACGGATTTTGAGTTGATTCTATAGGCTCCCATTTTCAGAATTTTCAAGCTATGTTTTTGAAACTTTTACAGAAGTTGCTCTATACATTTAGCTAACACAATATGCAAATGACATTTTGATATCGTTGACGCATGCGCAATGAAAAATTATTTACTAAACATACTCAATTTTCATACAATTTTTATTATTTTTAAATTTTGATGACAGGGTATTATGTACAATGGTGTTTGTCATATGTTCAGAATAGAACATTATTTTATAATAAGAACTCTGCAAATTATAACCAAAAAACTTGGAAAAATTTAGGACTGTTTTTATAAAAACCTTAATTTCTCTACGAGTATACATGCTATCCTTGTAAAAATTAACACAGTACATTACAATAAGCCAATTAATCATAATGTGCAGTTTGAACGCTTTTGCTACATTAGTTTTGACAGGGTTATCCAAAAGATCTTCGTTCTTTTTCAATTTTTTGACGGTCCCCTGTTCGATTTCGGGGAAAACTCTTCGCGAAAATATATGACGTATACTATTTTGTTTACACACCTGGAGTTTCAGCACATTCCGATTGATATTTCTTTCATTACTTAAAAATAATTACTTCATTACCAATTATGCTTAAATTTTGGACACCAGTGTATATATATATATATATATATATATATATATATATATATATATATACATAAGAAAACATTTCGAAACCAGTAATTAAAAAAATCTTTTAACACATTTTTAAATAATGACCATTTTAACAATAAATTTGACAAACGCGATTTAAGAATTTATGATCAATTATATGTAATGTATGTCAACATAAAAAAAAGAATTTTTAATTACGTTCTAATTAGAAACTTTGTTGAATGTTTGTATTAATTTATGAATGGTTTTCTGGAGAATACTTAATCATTGATAAATTGTTAAAACTGATTAATTTTTGTTTACAAATTTTTATTTATATAGTGGGTGATAAAATTATGTCTCTGAACATGTTTCAAACTAACAAGATCAATTTTTTAACTAAAAATTAGGTTAAGAAACTAAAAAATTATTTGTAATGGACAAATAAAAAAAATTGTTTTTTAAAAAGAAAAAAGTTTTTAAAAAGTACAAAAGGTTCTTTTTACATCTTAATACATAGAAAAAACTTTTTGCTTATTTGCAAAGTAAATTTCTTAAATGAAATGTTTCATTATGATGGATGTACGTTTTCCTTCATTCCAGAAAAACTTCGCATTAAACCATGTAATGAGAAAATCCATATTAAAAATAAGATTTGAAAAGTGACTAGCATTAACAATAAACGTGATATGTAAGATTTATAGGATTATTTGCAATCATATAAAATGTATGTCGAAATAAAAAAAATGATTAACTGATATTCTAATATGGTCTGAATATTTGAATTCTTTCTGAGCATTTTCCTGAAGAAAACTTAATGATAGGTCATTTATCATAATGGATTATAATTCGCAAAACTTACCTTCTTTTAGAAGATAACAAAATAATGTTTTAGATAATTTTTCAAAGTTATAAGATCAATTCCTTCATAAAAGAAATCTCCTAACCCATGAGTTGGAAAATGTGCCATTTTGACTACTTCAGGGTAAATTAATAAAGGAAACAATATGCTAAGGTGATATATTTTATCTCCAAAATACGTGAAACCATACTTGCCAACCTCCATTTTTTTTAAAATCAACAAAACATACTTATACCCATTAACCGCCAAAACAATAAGTTTGAAATATTCAACTTATCAATTGAATGTCTTTTGAAAGCACAAACTCTGAAAGGTAGTTTTTGCATTATATGTTCTTAAAATTTTGCGTCTTTAAGAGAGCCTAATTTTTTTAATTGAAAAATACTCGTGGGTATGTAATTTACTTAACTGTTTGCACTCGAGAGGCGACTCCCACTACGGCCAACTTGATTAGAGGTCCTAAAAGCTTTTGCTTGTTAAGGCGGGGCTTAAGACGGAGTTCATGATGTCATATCACATAATACGCACACCCAATCTCTCTAGAAAGCTGTCCTATCGATCGTAACAAACAACAGTTCTGTCGATCGTAACAAACAACAGTTATCTCTGACGATTGGGACGATGTTAAATTACAGGATATAATGTCATTAACTCCATCCTAACAACCAAAAGCTTCCTACACTGTAAAAAAAAAAAAAAAAAAAAAAAAAAAAAAAAAAAAAAAACCTTTAAAGGTACTAAAAGTTTTCTAAGAAACTGGGATTCCTAGAACTTTTTATGTAACGGCAGCATAACAAATCGATATAACAAATACAGATTTGCTCTGAAAATCAAAAAAAAAAATGTCAGGTTACTAAAAAGTTATTAGGAAACTGGGATTCCAAGAATTTTTTTTTATGTAATTTCAACCCACGTCACAAATAAAATTGTATAAGATAATGTAATTTTAGTAAGGTCTTTAGTAAAGTTACAGATTTCTGTAGCTTTGCAAAAAATAGCTTTGTAGAGTTAATTTTTTTTCTTGTACAGTATACAGATAAAATTATAGTAATCCTACAGATTTCGGAAATTTTCATCTGTAGGATTACAGGCTTTTTGGTACTATTATGTTATCCCGTCTACCAATTTCGCTAAATTACACAAATCAACAAACTAATAGCCAAATTATGCATATTGACATAATTTTTATTTTAAATATCGGAAAAACAAAAAAACAGTACATTATCAATAAAAATACAAGTAAAAAGTCGAAATAAAAATCACTTAATGATATTTTAAATACGTGAATCGTATTTAATGTCATTGAGTGTGACATTCACGATCATCCATTTAATCTTATAGTTTGGCGACAATTTTTGGGTCGACGGAATAACCTAGTAGTACTGATTTTTTTTACTGTGCAGGCTTCTAATAAAGTTTGTCGTGGTCTCAATCGTCTCTAGTATTGTTATGTGTCCTTTGTAAATGGGACGCCAAATGCTTCGGACACCCCTAATATCTTAGAGTTTATTTCGCCATCTTTTATCGCAGATAATTCGGCTATTAGATTAAGTGAAGAAAATTAGCTTAAATTACTGATGTATGGAGCATTTGGACCATCGTTTAGGCGAGACACTAGTGGTCAGTGAGATTACCCCTTGAGTGCAGAGGATTAAATATGTACATTTATTTTGACCGTTGCGTAAACGCAACATCAGCAAGCAATGGATTAAACCAGAAACGTTATTTAACAAATGAAAGCATGTAGGTTCTAATAACTATCCCATCGAACCAAGAAACATTTAATTTAATAAATTTTTTGGTTGAAAGTATGTGTCTTCGTTTAAAAAAACGGGAGTTTCGTAAATACACAGAAAGTGTTGAAATATTCTCTAAAAAATTCTAGTACAACAAAAGTTCTTTATGCCGAGATTTTTAAATCTGACTCATTCTTTAATCTGGTTGAAATATTAACACATGAAAGTAAATTCTCATCAAAACAGGCTGCAAATGCATTCTGTACTTTATAAAATTGTCAAAATCCAACAAAAATTTAAATTCGGATGATTGCATTTATTTATATAAAATCTGTAACGTTTTTTTAAAAAGAGACATCAGAAACATGGAAGTAATGAGTTATCAGATGTATTTGAAAACTACAACGCTTATTATATTGTTTACAAATGTAATAAAAACTAGAAATCACATAATTTATATTTTATATTGCATTCTATGTTGCTCTTTAAATCCCACTGCTGCTAGAATGGCTAAATACAGTATTATAATTAGTACGATATTTATATCCTTTCACAGCCTCACATTATACATATCAATACATTTTGATGAAAGATAACCTTTTGAAAACGGAGTAAAAATGGGGAATTTTTTATATTCATTCGTATCACAATTTACAAAAAAAAAAAAAAAAAAAAAAAAAATGTTTCTGATAGATTTGTTATGAAATTTTTCTGGTGCAAGGGTATGGCACTGGTTTGTTTTTAAAAAGTGGTGCGAGTATAATAAAGAAATCGTCTGTGGGACGACATGTATCCCAACCACATAATCAAAGGGATATTCAGCTAAAATCGCCAATTGTGCATGGTCCTGGTGTTGTAACTGCCGGATTACCATCTACATTCGGTGCACGTTTTTTTTAAATGAAATTTTTATTAAATACGTGTTTTTTTTTTTTTTTTTTTTTTTTTTTTTTTTTTTTTTTTTTTTTTAAAGTTAAAACAGAGGATAAAACTAAGAATTCAGATAAATTTTTAAAGGAATTTGAATAAAAATTTCAAATTTGGGCAATATTAAGCCAAATTTTAGTTCAGAATTGCGTTAATACCAAATCTTCTATAACAAAATATATTCATTATATTGCACTTTTTATTTCAACACAACTTACATTTTCCGCTGCATAACTGATTTTGTGCATGCAATTGTAGCAAAATAATGTTGATTTTCATATTAATTAATCACTGTTAATATTGTATGTTTGTCTATTAAACATGTTCTCTGAATATCAAAATATTTTCGTATGAATTGGTAGCATCCGAAAAAGTGATATTTTGATTTCAGAAAAAAATGATTATTGTATTGTAAAAGCTACTTAGAAACGTTTCCGAAAAGGGCGGGCAGCAAATAAAAATAAATTTTTATGAATACTTCTTTAAATTTCGAAAACAAATAGCTTTCTGGGATTTTTAAAGATAAAGGGATGGTTTTCGAAACCATAGGTGAGTTAGAAGAGGTTACTGTATATTTTCTTTTTTGATTACAGTACATTTTTATATATTCAGAAACATCTGATATTTTTTACAGTGACAAGGCACGACTTTGTGTTTTAAAATTTGTATATTTTATAAGAAAAATAGCTCATAAATTATTCTATTTATATGTATTTAAAAGCTGTATAAGCTTTGCTTCATAAAATACCAATAAATGAGCAAAGACTTGTTACTAAATTTTATCTAGGTATCTTAAAAACTTATTAAGAAATAGGGTTTCTTGTAGACTTAAACAATGAAAAACACAGTTTTCCAGATCTTACCAATGAAGGTATATATTTTAGCTATAACTTTGTTTCTTATTATCGCTGAACCAAAAGTAATGCGTTTTTGGATCTCTAAATGTTTTAAATTTCATGTAAATTAATAAAAACAAATACGAAATATGCTGTAGATCTGTATTTTTAAGTATATTTACCAGGTTCTTTTTAAAAATGCATTCGCTAAAGTTGTAGGCTGTGATCAATAAAATAAATGCCTTTTGAGAACTTTGTTTATTGAAGTACAGTTATAAAAATTAAATCATTATTTACAGAAATGGTTAGGGATGGTGCCTGTAAGGATTTTTAAGAGACCTTCTTTACATGTCTGAGTCCGTGAAGCGAGACCGAGGCAATTAATTCCTCACTGAAAAATTCACACATTGGCATCACACAATTGGCGACATTAAGCATATGAAAAATGACTGATATCATCTACGCAAAATTGTCTGTTACGCTTAAACAATAAAAGGATTTTGAATTTAATAGCAGGGCAACCAGAAAACAGCAGTCCTAAAAAATACGCCAAAAGGAATCCGACTGCCAATTCGTACGTTAGGAGCATATTTTGGGAAAATGTTCTCATAAGACAAAACAACCATTATGTACATAAAAATACTCATATGCAACGAATAAGTTAGACTTAAAATTACACAGAGAGGAAAATGAAATTTCACTGACCGCAAACACATTCGAACTTTATTCTTTTTTTATTTGTTTCCAGCAAGGGTGAAATACGCATCTTAATGAATTCTCTTTATCTGACAGCCGTTTTTCAGTAATAATGCAGATGCTAGATGTTTTTCTTTCTTTTCTTTTGAACGGAAAGTTATTGTGGGATCGAAAATAAAACGTTAAGATAAAATAGCTATTTAATTAAAGATTAGTTTTAACTGTAATTTAGAAAAATGTAAAATTTAAGAATACTATATGTGATTCTACATCACATATATCACCCCTTTCACAGGCGAAAAAAAAATCTATACATGTATATGGAGGGAGAAAAATCAATTTTCATATGCTCTTACAAGTAATAATGTGTGAAATGCTCATGAAAATAAACCAAACCTTTACTAAATAAAGTAAACAGCATTTGAACTTCTCTTTAAGTAGGCAATCATCCCATATAAAAGTATATAAATCATGATATAATATATTGGTACCATAAATTTTGTCATACAGGTATATTGTTTCTATTTAGAAACAGCTGCAGCTTTATTAATAAAATTTGTGATCACTCTTCAATTTGTCTTATTTAGACAATGACCTGTATCAGAAATGTGCACATACAAAATAAAAATACATTAGGCCTAAATAAACAGGTCACTTACCAGCTGGCTATAAGTTTCAAAATGTTTTCAATAATAAACATTAAATATATATATATTGATCAATATTATAATAAAATAAAATAAGATACTCGAGTAATATAATGCAATAAAAGACATAATATAACACACAGATAAACAAAAATAATGTAAATAATTAAGAATCCAGAAATAATGCCCATAATAATGACCGAAAGTATGAGTTTTAAGCTTCTTTCTTTTTTTAAAGATTTTTTTTATCTCTCAACATCAATATTAAACAAATGTATATTCATGAGATAGATATAAGGTAAAGAAGACAATAATAAAAAACTGTAGAAAAATCAGGATATAAAAAAAAATACCTCAAACACTGTCATAAGCCATTTAATTCCATGTGACAACTGTATTCCCCTGTCTTAATGTAAATGTAGTTTAAATAAAACTGTGATTTAATAAGCCTTTACTTGTGTAAAAAAAATTGAGTTATTCCATCATGTAATCTTTTAAATGTAAAAATGTATGAGAAAAATGAAATTTTAAGTGAATTGTACAACAGGTAATACAGAAGAGAAAAATTGTGTGTGTGTGTGTGTGAACTCAGCCTCAATTAATATGTGCTAAAGAATTAACTGGTATAAACCGGGAGAAGGCTGCATGTATGTAATAAGAAAAATGAAAACCTGTGCATTACCTATAAGAAAATTCGTGAACAATAAATATATATATATTCACGTGAAATGTCTTGGACCACAAGGAATGCCATTGATGAGGGAAAAAATAAGAAAGGTGAAATCCCACAAAATTGTTATCCACAGACCACAAGCTCATCCGCGTAGCATGCCGCAAAAGTAACATTGTAAAACCTTTGTAAAATAAAATACCATTGTAAATACCATTGCCGCATGCTAAGCAACGCTCTCGCGATTGTGTAGAAAAACAAATTAGGATTTTTTTTGCTAACATAAGAAACAGACAGTATGTGTACCAGAACCCAAAAACACCTACCAATGAGTGACATTTAATTACGTAATTAATGAATTAACAATCATTAAACAACTCGATGAATAAGGCTTAACTTGTCTCAATGAACTAAATGTATTATGTAAAAAGAAACTCTGGTTAAACTCTAAACCAGCTACAGTGAACTACGTGTTTTAACTATGAACTATGTGCGAAGTGAAAAAAAAAAAACTGTCGAATACTATGGTTAGCAAAAGGTTAAAAATTAAGTGTATAGGCATAAAATATTACCGGAATATCAAATGTGACAAATATGTAATATTAAAACTGCAAAAGTATTTAACTTCCTCGATTTAAATACTCTTGATGTTTAAGGTATAGCTAAGAGTCATGCCAAAACAATTGTGATTATTGTAAAATAATAAAAAGCTTACAACTTTTTTGTATGTGTAAATAGTAATCTAAACAAACTGCAGTAAGTGTTTGTATTTCTAAAAGCTTAAATGTGTGGAAATTTTAAAGTGTCATATAAAATAGAGGAAAGTACAAATGATTTAATAGCCATAAATATTCTAGCATACATACTTTTAAAGATAAAGTATATCTAACTAGTGAAAACAACCAAAATAATATTGAATATGTCAAAATTTTAAAGATGTACTATTAATCTTCTGAGAAAAAAATCATTTTGTGAAATGATTTAATTAGCATCGAGTCACCATCCGCGTCCAATCAGTCAAATTTTATCAGTAAAGAAAAATGTATGTGGAAAGGCATGTACATATTATAATTTATTTCCTGTATTAAAAATCCGTAAAGTATGTGTTAGCAGTTTTCTCAGTGCTGTATGGATTCTTAGAAAATAATTAAAAACTACTCTTTTATGTAAAAAAATAACTAAAAAGACGTTCCAAATTATATCTTAAAGATAATGAACGTTAATAATGACACAGTATGTAGAAAAAAAATTACAGAAGTACATAAAAATTATGATTGAATTCAACCAAGGCAAGTGTTATCTTTGAACTATAACCAAAAATAATCTTGTGAGAATGAAGTGTAAGTATGTGTATGCATGTAAAACCAGGTTGAATATAAAACCACAACAAATATGTACAACAGTTGCAAGAAAAAGAAATCGACTGTTAAACATATTCTAACGAATTAATTACCACTCTTCAGTAATGTCATGTCTAAATAATCAAAATTAGTAGTGTCCTACACTAAAAAAACGCTGATAATTTAGCAAAGTGTCTAATAAATGTAAATAAATAAATAAAAAAACATGAATTTATGAATTTTGTAAGTGAAAACCAGCTTTCTATCCCATTGCGTAGGTAAGTGGCCATCTCACCTCACAAAAGGAAAATAAACCCTTAAAAAACATTCTTGACATTGTGCTACCTCTAGAAAATAACACAATGCAAGAAGAAATCTATCGAAAACAGTCTCTAAATATTAGAAAGAAAAATAAAACTATTAACTGAAATTTAAAATATTGAGATTTCACATGTACTAATGTGTGCTGGTATGCAACAACACGACATACAATTGATTTAAAATGTATACTAGTACGATCTATGTTTTAACTGCCTTAATGAAATAAATAAAATCTCTCTTTCTGTTATTATTAATGATAATATTGATGATTCGAGCAGGCATTAAAAAGTTAAGAGAAAAGCTTGTGACAGGTTGAGATAATTTAATTAAATAAAATATTATATTTTACACATAAGATCTCCAAACCTAAAAACATATTATATTTGCGAGAATATTTTAAAATTTAAATTATTGAATGTCTAATTGCTGTCAACTATTTAAAGTTTAGTAAAAACAAGTGAAAAGTTTACCATAAGCGAAAACAAATTTAAGCTTCTCGCCTTCTTCATTATATTTCCAAATTTGTCAACATGGCAACACATAAAATATTTTTATAATGGTATGTCGTTATATACCACTTAATGAACCTTATGAACATTAAAAATAAGATATCTATACACAAATATCTAAAAGACACACCTATATAATAAAACAAATACACACATTGATTAATAAAAATAAAGTTGTTAGTACCATTTGTACCATTTTGTATCAAATAAATGTCTAAGAAATACTATGTTATTTCAAGAAAATTACCTAGATATATTTTTATGAAATAACCTTTAAAATGAAAGTTCTTATAATGTTATAATTACTGATGAAGAATAATCATGCGTGTAGTAAGTTTAAATATTATGTGTTATAAAACAGTTGTATTCTTTATATACTCAGAATAAAGAAACAAAAAAAAATCTGTAATATTTAGCTGCAAGAAATAGCTCTACCTACATAGATATAATCAATAGGCAAGATCATTTAAAGATATTGATTACATATATTGAATTACGCAATAAAGAAAGTGATTATTACTTTTAAGTACAAATCTAAAAATAAAGTATTATCTGTAAATAATACTCAATAGAAACACAGTAAAACATAACTTACCCTTTGATTATGGAATTTTCAAAGCATAATAAAATATAATTGAAATGATACAATTTTATGTATCACAAGATGAAGGCAGTGTTAAATATCTAGAGAGGTGCATACATCTTTATTTATTACAAGTATTCATATTTATCTTTCTTCATACTTTTTTTTTAACTTTCCTAACATGCAAAAATAATAGTCTGACACAAAAACATTCTCTCTTATTTATCTGGAAACATGAATGTTTTAGATGTACCATTAACTTACCTTTAACCTCTTTTTTTTTTTTTTTTTTAATCATCTTATAAAATCAGGTAAAGAAATATATAAAACTGTAAATGTATATATATGAATGTCAGATTGTAATAGTTCAAAAAGAATCGCATTGCAAAGTAAATAAAAATGTAATATTTAAAGAAAATAAGTAAAATAATAGATTTTTTTTTAGCACAATCATCCAAAAAAATACGATTTATGAAGTCAATATTCTGAATTCTTTTTTTTTTTTCTAAGATTGTCTTAATACTTTGAATGAAATTTCAGTAAGAGTGCACAGTTGATAGATACTTATATGAAAAATATCCTTTTATCCTGTTATCATATTTGGCGTCTTATTTCTGAAATAGCATTTGTAAGACTATGAAATATTTTGACGTAATCTAAGAAAACTTCTAACTAATATTATTCACAAAAATAAATATGAGCACGAGAAAACAATGCATAATAAACAATAACTGTAATAAAATCACTCATCATATTATTCTAAAATAATAACAAAAAGTCATGTAATTAAAATAGAGATTGAGCATTAAAATCATAAAATATAAAATGCATATAGTAGCGTATATTGGGTTCTTTTGATCTTATGGTTAGACAACTTCAAACTCTTGCTCTTAGAAAAGTAGAAAATAATTTATTTACAGACTTCAGAACAACAGAGTCTTCGAAACTCACAAATATTACTGGATATTCAAAAATAACTGCTCAAATCTGTCGTACAATTACAGCTTTAGACCCCAAAGACTCTTTATACAACGTCTCAACACTTAATAACATTCAAAACAACATAGATGAAACTCAAGCAAACTTGCTTACGCCTTGTTCACTCAATGACTGACTGGTAAATAATGACAACAACAGCTCGTATCGCTCTCCTTATATATAGTCTCGCCGCATGCGGTAGAAATTTCTACAAACTTCTAGAAAAAACTGGAAAACCACGGAACAACATTCAATGTATCAGTAGACCTAAGGGGGGGTTACCATAAATAGGGAAGGGTTACCATCGCCAACAATCGCCAAGTTTGTCGCCAACTTGGCGATATATCGCCAAATTTGGCGACCAAAATTAGTCGCCAAAAGTGACGCCAACTTGGCGATGTCTCTAATATTTCGTTAATCTGCCGTAGACATACACTGAAAATAACAGACAAGTTTGCTTGATAACAGAGACAATGTAACAAAAACTAATATTAGTAAAGAAATGGAGCTTAATAAGATTATTTACATCATTTTACAGTACAAACACTAACTATTTACAAAATTCGTAACACTACCCCCTCCTCAAAGACTGCACGTCCCGGGCAGTGCAATCCTTGAGTTAGAGGAAAACACTTAAAATAAATAAACAAATAAATAAATAAATAATAACAATAATAATAAAATTTACATAAATAAGAACTAACTACTATTTACATATTTACAAAAAGTGACTTTCATGACCATGGTCTGAAATTCCAGTTTTGAATTTTTAATCACTTTGGCCAAAATAAGGGGCTAGCCGGTTATAGTGTACGACCCTGGGTTTGGTGTGTGGCGATTTTCGTATGCGTACGACGACGTCATTCAGCCTGTTGACGACTGTGTAAGGACCGCCCCAGTTTCTTTGTAGTTTTGGCGACAGTCCCTTACGACGTATCGGATTCCACAACCAAACTTTGTCACCTTCGTTGAACTCATGTCCAGTTGCCTTTGTGTCGTACCGTGTCTTCATCTTTTCTGATGCCAGTCCAATTCGGTTCCTCGCTAGACAATGAATCTCCTCAATCCGCGCCTGGAGTTCATCGACATATTCCTCAGGCGATGAAGGAGCATCAGGAGGACGGCCAAACAAAAGATCCGCAGGTAGACGAAGATCACGACAAAAGAGCATTTGAGAAGGGGAGTAACCAGTGGCCTCATGAGTGGCACTCCTGTAAGCAAGCAGGAAAAGAGGCAATTTCTTGTCCCAGTCCTGTTGGTCTCTAGACACCAGGAGAGAGAGGCTATTTAGGATGGTACGATTGAACCGCTCTACCATGCCGTCCGATTGAGGGTGTAGAGGTGTTGTTCGGGTTTTGTCCATGCCGAGTAGTTCACACATTTCCTTTAACACAGCCGAATCAAAATTTCTTCCTTGATCGGAATGGATTTGAAGAGGAACTCCGTATCTGGAAACCCAGTGTTGAATCAGTATGTCTGCTACGGTTACCGCCTCTTGATTAGGAATGGCGTAGGTTTCAGGCCACTTAGTGAAGTAGTCCATGACAACGAGGATGTACTTATTGCCATCAGATGTTCTAGGAAGTGGACCCAGGATGTCTAAAGCAATTCGTTCGAAAGGAGCTCCTACATTATAACGTTGCAATCGTCCACGGGTGCGCCTCTTTGGACCTTTACGTGCTACACAGGTGTCACAAGTTCGACACCACTTCTCCACGTCACTGCGAACATTATTCCAGTAGAAACGCTCTCGAACCTTTTGCAGGGTCTTCATTACACCAAAATGACCTCCTGTGGCACTACCATGCAGTTCTTGAAGGACCATAGAAATTCTCGACTTAGGGAGTAGTAGTTGCCATCTACATGTCTTTCCATCGTCAGACTCCCATTTTCGGTACAAGATACCGTTCTTCAAATGTAGGGAATCCCAGAGAGCCCAATAACGTTTAGTCGTAGGATGGTAATGGGCGATGTCTTGCCAGCTGGGCTTCCTGTTGGACTCCTCTTTCAGCTCTATAATTGGCTTAATTTCAGGATTAGCAAGTTGATCTTTACGCAGGCTCTCGTCACTCCACAGATCTTGTGATGATGTAGACCCAGTTGTAACTTGTCTTACTATAGGACCTTTGACATTAAATTTCTTCTCAACCCGGTCGCAGTATCTACAATTCTCTGAGCAGAGTCTTCTTGAGAGAGCATCTGCATTTCCATGTGATGAGCCTTTTCGATGGCGTATCTCCATATCGTACTCTTGAAGCTTTTGTATCCACCTGGCTATCTGGCCTTCAGGGTTCTTAAAATTCAATAGCCAAGTTAGAGAAGCATGATCAGTTCGGATCAGGAACTTTCGACCGTAAAGATAGTGATGAAAGTGGTCTATGGCTTTCACTACAGCAAGAAGCTCTTTTCTTGTTACGCAGTAGTTTCGCTCGGCCTTTGACAAGCACTTGCTGAAATAGGCGATAACACGCTCCTGGCCATCGATTTCCTGGGACAGTACAGTGCCAATGCTTTCGTTGCTTGCATCCGTATCAAGTATAAACTGTTTATCGATTTGAGGATACGACAGAATTGGAGTGGATGTCAAGGCCTCCTTAAGCTTTTCGAAAGCAGCGTCACATTCCTGTGTCCACATAAATTTTTGATTGGCTTCTGTTAATTTATGAAGTGGTCTTGCAATCATCGAGAAGCCTTTGACGAATTTTCTGTAATAGGTGCATAATCCTAGAAAACTTCGAAGCTGGTGAACATCTGCTGGACGACTCCAATTTTTCACGGCCGATATCTTCTCCGGATCAGTCCCAACTCCTTCCGCCGAAATGATGTGTCCAAGGTAGGCGACTTCATTGCGAAACAAACTGCACTTCGAAGGGCTTAACTTCAAATTAGCTTCCTTTAACTTTTGTAGCACCCGCCTGAGGTTGTTCAGATGTTCATCAAAAGATTTTCCTATGATTATGATATCGTCTAAATAAACAAGACATGCCTCATATGACAGTCCCCGAAGAACCGTTTCCATAAGGCGTTCAAAAGTTGCAGGTGCGTTACATAGACCAAAGGGCATTACCTTGAACTGCCATAATCCTTGTCCCGTTGTAAAGGCAGTCTTCTCGAGGTCGTCGGGATGGATCTCTACCTGCCAGTAACCACTCTTCAAGTCTAAAGTCGAGAACCAAGTGTTGCCCGCAAGTGTGTCGAGAGTGTCGTCGATCCTTGGTAGAGGGTAACTATCCTTTTTAGTGACGTCATTCAGTCGGCGGTAGTCTACACAAAATCTTGTAGAACCATCCTTCTTTCTTACTAATACAATCGGAGATGTCCATGGACTTGTTGATGGTTCGATGACGTCATTTTCTTCCATATCTTTAATTAAATTCTGCACCTCTTCTTGCTTGGCAAAAGGTAATCGTCTAGGGTGCTGTTTAATAGGAGAGTGATCTCCGGTGTCAATTCGGTGTTGTGCCATTTTAGTTCGTCCAAAGTCTTCAGATGTTTGGGAAAATAAACTTTGGAATTCTCTAATTAAACTTTCAGCAGCATCTCTCTGGTTTGGATCTAAGTCCGTATTTTGTAACAAATCCTTGACTAAATTACCTGAAGATTTCTCAGGGTGACTGGAATTTTGACTTATGCACGTCACAGGAGCACATGACGCTATCACCTCTCCCTTCTTGATAGTCCTCGTCTTATCACTGATGTTAGCAATTCTGACTGGAATGGTCTTCTTCGAGAGGTCCACCACAGATGAAGCCACCAATACTCCTGCTTGTTTACTATTGTCTTCGGGATAATCTATATGGCCAAATCGATAATTAGTTTCATTTTTAATTACAGCTGGAACTAAAAATTCTGTTCTTGGATCTAGATTGATGTCTTCTTTGGCTATTACTGTTTGTTTACATTCAATTTCATTATTTAATCCAAAAAGACTTATTTCTTCAAATTTTGAGAGCATTTTGTTATTTTTGAAATCAAGCTTGAAGCCAAACTTCTTCAGAAAATCTAGCCCGATTAAGCAAGGATCTGTTATGTCAGCCACATATGCCGTATGGTAATATTTCGTTCCTCCAAAGTGTATGGTTAAATTGGCCTTTCCATATATGCCAATCTTGTCGCCCGTCACAGTTTGCAGGGTAACGCATGATGGAGTCCAGATGAGTTTACATTTCAATTTTCGAGCCAAATCTTCTCTTATTATTGTCACATTGGCTCCTGTATCCACAATCATACGGCATTGAATCTCGTTAACAAATCCTATCACATATAATTCATTATCGCCGCCATTCATTTTCGATATTTGAAGGATCTTCAGGTGGGGCTTTTTATTTTCTGGTCTTGAACTCATCTCACTTTCATGGATTTTGGGGCAGTTTCTTCGGAGATGTCCTGTATCACCGCATCCCCAGCACGTGAGATTCTGTCTTCTTGCGCTTGTTCTTCCATATTTTAAAGCTTCAATCTCTTGATTTAATTTCCTAATTTCTTTCAAGAAGTCGATCTCAGTGTCTGAGCTTTTGTTCACCGTTGCCCCTCGGACTGAATGACGATCTCTTCGGCTGGCTTATGTAGCTGCTTCCAACTTTAAGGCATATAGTAGTGCAGCCTTTAAATCCTGTACACCTGCCATTCGTACCGCTCTCTGCACTTCTGGATCTTTTATTCCGTCTACAAAATATTGCAGTGAGAGCATTTCCCGTACATTTGTTGGACAGTCACTGAATGCTAAATTTGCAAGCCGTTCAATTTCCGAGGCAAACTCTTGAAGGGTTTCACTCGATTTTTGATGGCGGCTCTTCATTTGTATTCTCGTATAATCCTTGAAGAATTTTTCGCCGAATCTCATTTCCAGTGCACAACTTAAAGTCTCAAAATTGAGTTGCGTCATATCAGGCAATGTTTGCAGCACGTCGGCGGCTTCTCCTCTTAAAGATGCTGCCAGTTGACAAGCTTTCCCCTCGTCACTCCATTTGTTCGCTTCGGCAACAATGGTGAATTGGGTCTTGTAAACTTGCCAGGAACTCTTTCCGTCGTATGTCGACAGCTTGATGTGCACGGGAGAAGCAGGCAGATTCCTAAATTCTTCATAATTACCACTAGACGCTGAAAGTTTATTCTCAAGATCTTGTACTTTTTTATTTAGCTTTTCATCTACTTCACCTAGTATTTTATCTTCAACGTTACTGATTTTCTCTTCAATGTTACAAACTTCTTTCTGAATTTTCTCTTCTACTTCCGCCATTTTCCTTTCCATTTTCTGTTCAACATTACTAACTTCATTCTGAATTTTCTCTTTTACAGAATCTATTCTTCTCTCTACCGATGAGAACTTTTCTTCCAAAGTTTTCTTCATTTCTTCTTGGCTTTTATTAACTTCCTCCTTTAATTCTTCCATTCTCTCTTGGCTTCTTTTCATTTCTTCAGTCATATCTTCTTGGACTTTGTCGATTTTATTCGCCAACTCTTCTTGGCCTTTATTCATCTTTTCCGCCAGCTCTTCTTGGCCTTTATTCATCTTTTCCGCCAACTCTTCTTGGCCTTTATCAATTTTATTTGTCAACTGTTCCATTCTTTCTTCGTTTTTATTCATTTTGTCCGCCAACTCTTCTTGGCCTTTATCAATTTTATTGGTCAGCTCTGTTCTTAATCCGTTAATAGCTTCTAACAGTTTTTTCAGTTGTACGTCCATTGTTCGTGTTTTCGCCATAGGATCCCGACTCCTGACACCAAAAATTGTAGCGTATATTGGGTTCTTTTGATCTTATGGTTAGACAACTTCAAACTCTTGCTCTTAGAAAAGTAGAAAATAATTTATTTACAGACTTCAGAACAACAGAGTCTTCGAAACTCACAAATATTACTGGATATTCAAAAATAACTGCTCAAATCTATCGTACAATTACAGCTTTAGACCCCAAAGACTCTTTATACAACGTCTCAACACTTAATAACATTCAAAACAACATAGATGAAACTCAAGCAAACTTGCTTACGCCTTGTTCACTCAATGACTGACTGGTAAATAATGACAACAACAGCTCGTATCGCTCTCCTTATATATAGTCTCGCCGCATGCGGTAGAAATTTCTACAAACTTCTAGAAAAAACTGGAAAACCACGGAACAACATTCAATGTATCAGTAGACCTAAGGGGGGGTTACCATAAATAGGGAAGGGTTACCATCGCCAACAATCGCCAAGTTTGTCGCCAACTTGGCGATATATCGCCAAATTTGGCGACCAAAATTAGTCGCCAAAAGTGACGCCAACTTGGCGATATCTCTAATATTTCGTTAATCTGCCGTAGACATACACTGAAAATAACAGACAAGTTTGCTTGATAACAGAGACAATGTAACAAAAACTAATATTAGTAAAGAAATGGAGCTTAATAAGATTATTTACATCATTTTACAGTACAAACACTAACTATTTACAAAATTCGTAACACTATATTTTCTCGTACTCACATTTTATACCGCAGATGCTTATTTATTTTGTACACTTTCTTTCTCTCTTTCTTTTTTTTCTTTTTTTTTTTTAATTTTGAAGAAATGCAATATTTGGACGTTGACCATCACAGACACATCAAATCCAGTGCGAAAAGCACATCTGTGTATGCCGGTTAAATTGGAGCCCACACATGAAAATCCGTAGCACTGATCACACTGCAGCACTCGATCCATTTCTGAAGTAAATAAAAACTTCTGAAGTACACAAAGTAGAAATAAAATGCACTATATTGCCGAAAGCAAGGCTGCGAGTTTATCGGAGGCGAAATAGGAGTCACAACAGTCTACCGCAGATTCTTAGGCATACATCGGGAGGAGCAGGCATTAACGAGCAGGAGTTCTTTACGCTGAGCCTCAAAAAATTTTTTTGATCAGAAAAATCAGCCGCATCCAACATGAAGAATGGTTCGGCGCCGGGAAAGAACTCCAATGCGATCCATCAGGGGAAAATCCGGCAGCGACAGTCCGCATTCTATAGGCACCGTAAACGATAGTGTATGAACTAAGAACACTCGTAGTATCTAATACTCTATATTCCGCAAACGTAATAGATAGTCATCTGTCGGGGAAATAGGCTTTCAAAAATCTTGTAAACAGCCAATGAATAAGATAATGCCATACTACTCAGGTAGATAAATAGTCCAGATAATAGTCCAGATATAGTCCAGATAAGTGCTAATAAATAGTCCAGAAACTAAACTTTCAAGCAAATCGAAGCAGGCAACTAAAAGCAGGCAACTAAAGCAGGCACCATCCCTTGACGTTTAAAAAAATTGCGAATGCCTGGTGTAGGCACCATAAATTTATATGCTGTAGATCTGTATTTTTAAGTATATTTACCAGGTTCTTTTTAAAAATGCATTCGCTAAAGTTGTAGGCTGTGATCAATAAAATAAATGCCTTTTGAGAACTTCGTTTATTGAAGTAGAGTTATAAAAATTAAATCATTTTTTACAGAAATGGTTAGGGATGGTGCCTGTAAGGATTTTTAAGAGACCTTCTTTACATGTCTGAGTCCGTGAAGCGAGACCGAGGCAATTAATTCCTCACTGAAAAATTCACACATTGGCATCACACAATTGGCGACATTAAGCATATGAAAAATGACTGATATCATCTACGCAAAATTGTCTGTTACGCTTAAACAATAAAAGGATTTTGAATTTAATAGCAGGGCAACCAGAAAACAGCAGTCCTAAAAAATACGCCAAAAGGAATCCGACTGCCAATTCGTACGTTAGGAGCATATTTTGGGAAAATGTTCTCATAAGACAAAACAACCATTATGTACATAAAAAGACTCATATGCAACGAATAAGTTAGACTTAAAATTACACAGAGAGGAAAATGAAATTTCACTGACCGCAAACACATTCGAACTTTATTCTTTTTTTATTTGTTTCCAGCAAGGGTGAAATACGCATCTTAATGAATTCTCTTTATCTGACAGCCGTTTTTCAGTAATAATGCAGATGCTAGATGTTTTTCTTTCTTTTCTTTTGAACGGAAAGTTATTGTGGGATCGAAAATAAAACGTTAAGATAAAATAGCTATTTAATTAAAGATTAGTTTTAACTGTAATTTAGAAAAATGTAAAATTTAAGAATACTATATGTGATTCTACATCACACGAAAATTTTCACAAAAATCGCGATTTGAGGGTATGCACATACCTTAAAAACCTTTTACTGTTTTTGTTATAAATTCCATTTTCAAAGGCAGTCAAAACGATTATTGATTCTTCGGTTATAATATACTCTAAACAAGGAACAAGATAGCACAGTATTTAAAACTGTACTGCTATTATTTATAGATATAATCTAATTTTCAGCAGTACATTAGTATTACATGGTATGAATTTTAATTTATGCTGCATTATTTTCTTCAAATTAAACGAGTGACAGAATAAAGAAATGAAGTATGTATTTTTAAAGATATTTATATTGTTTGCATAGTCTCATACTGCACATAAAAACACACATTGCATATAGACAGTCGGTAATTCGTTAAAATCGCGAATTTGACATGGTCGTTGACTCGAAAGTAGAGGATTAAACAGCTTTTACAGTTCGTGTAAAAATGTATTTTTCAAGTGTCACAGTGACTATCAATACTTCGGGATGAGATAGATTCTTTCGCTCCAGGGTTTGAAATTTTTTCTTAGTAATGGAAAAAGGTATATAGAAGAAATATGTTTTAGAAACAAAAGATAGAAAAATCGTGCTACTCCGTATGCATCGATAAAAACATCTTTCTCTATATCTCCTTCAAATATTCGTCTTTACAGAATATCATCATGTTCAGTGACAGACATGCTTTTATAATTTTAAAGGAAATTATTCATCTAAACATACATTTTACTTACCATTCAAATAGGTTTCCCATACATTTCTTATTGCATTAAATATTTTATTAGTGCATTTAAAAAAACGTTAATAAGAAGTAATCATACAATATAAAAAACATCACTTTAAAATATCAATTTATTTTTAAATGCTATAAGTGATCTATTAAAAAAAACACAAATACCTTATAGTTTTACATGTTTCATTGCTCTTACGGCAACTTTTTAGAAAACAAATAAATGATAAAAAGAAAATTTTCGCTAAAATAACTTCTAATTAAAAATAAACAGAAAAACATAAATCACGTGAACATTTTTATGCTCATGTTCACGTGATTTAGGTTTTTCTCTTTTTTTTCATTTGAAGATATTTTAGCGAAAAATTTCTTTTTATCATTTATTTGTTTTTGAAAAAGTTGCCGTAAAACAATGAAACATGGAAAACTATAACGTATTTGTGTTATTTTTAATAGATCACTTATAGCATTTAAAAATAAACTAAGAAGTGATTATTAAAAATTTTATTATATCTATTCCAATCATGTAAAAATGTGTGCCAAAATAAATTAGTCTTATGCGGAAATCCCTAAACTTTCTTCTTTCTCATGCATATTTATGTTTCAAAATTCACAACTTCAGTACGAAAACTAAATAGCAATCTATGTTCATCATGAGGATTCGAAAGACATGAAAATTTTTGCACTAGTTCTAAGTGAAGTAAGAATATTGTGGATATCGATGAAAATGAAACATAAAAACACCATTTGTTTGTCGATTTATACCAAAACATAAATAGCAATAACATTTATGAAGCTATACCTGAAGCTCATGCTTGATGAAAAAATTCGAATGTTAGTTTTTGAGATAGATTTATTGCATCAATCGGGAAAATTCAAAATGTCAGCGTTACCTGTTGGGCGATTGACACCAAAACATAAAAAACTAGCCAATATCACGGATTAACCCATTTTAGGCCAAGCACAGAAATTTTATAAAATGTAGCATTATTTTTATTGAAATATGCTTAAATTACATACATTAAGACACAAAAAAAGATTCGTGCATGAAAAATAATATTTTATATAAGAAATAATATTTTATATAATAATATAAAATATTATTTCTTATAATGAATAATATGAATATGAATAATATTTTTATGACTTTTGTTTTATTCTTATTTCATATACAGAATTTGCAACTTTAATCTATTTTAAAAACATATAATTCATTTCAATTGGAATAATAATATATTTTTAAAAAGTCGAATTTGCCAAAGGCGTTTCAAATTAAAACTCTGGCGTATTTTGAAAATTTTTTAAGAGAAAGTGTTTACTCCAATTGAATTACTAATATTTTATAGATGTCTTCAAAAGCCTTAAAAAATAGAAGAAAAATAAAATTCTTGAAAAAAATTTGTCAGAGTGATAAAAAAAAATATTTATCGAAATGTTTCGTATACGAACCTTTGGCCGAAAATGGGTTAATAGAATCTAAAATTTGATGAAAATCCGTGCATTAATTTTTGAATTAGCGTTTCGAAGAACATGAAAGATGCAGCTTGGCAGTGCCACTTATTGAATGATCTTCATCAAAGTGTAAAAACTTTAATTCATATCACAGACTAATTGTGTCTTAAGTTTGGTAGAAATCCATACACAACATGTACAACATAAACAAATGATATTTAGTTTATATCAAGATCTAACCGAATCTAAAGTTTTGTAAAATTATATGCATTAGTTCTTTAGAAAAGAGCATCCACTAAAGTTTAACAAAAGACTGACAAAATGACAGACTCACAGACAGGCATTTTGTAAAAACATGTTTTTCGGAATATCCGAATCTCTAAAACGTGCAATTACGTCAAAAACTGGAATTCGAAAATTTTCACATCCAATACATTCTTCGTCTATTGGTAATAGATAGTAAACATTTATTTATAAATATTTTAATAGCATTCTCAATTGAAAATTTGATTTCTTTCATGGCATTGACCAGAAAAAAAAGTTATAGAAAATGTACTGTAATAATGCATTATAAATTTGCAAATCGTTCGTTCTTACAATAGACAACAGAATGAAATTTAAAAACATTAATGAAAAAAAGAGAACAATTTCTTTACTAAACGCAAATTCCTTTTATTGTGTGATGGAAGATGGAATCTTTTTATATTCATGTCAAACTAAATTATTAAGGAGATAATTTCATTGAAGTATTATGTTCTGTTTATATTGTACCTGATTTATTATTTATTATTTTTGAAAATTCTATAATCAGTCAGGAATTGTAAAAGCTATTTAATACTGTATTCTACTGTAGATTCATTCTATAATCCAGTAAAGGAATAAATAGTGACACTCGTGGAAATAGGCTTTTGATTCATTAAATGTATTCAATAAGATTTTGGAATCCAGCAAAATTTAAAACTCTGTAAAACTAGATAGTTATCTATAAGTCGTAACGATATTTTTAAAGGAGAAACATGAATTGCGGAATCAACAAGTTAGCTGGGACTTTTAAAATCACTTACACAAATATTATTGTTTATATATGTAAAGTAAATTGCAGTATTTAATACATGATCCGAATTCAGTTTATTCTACTGTTGAGACAAAAACGATCACATACAAAACCGTTAAAATACCACGGTCAGTACGAAAGTAAATTTTATTCCACTGTGTGTTGTAGGGCAGCCCAAGACATTTAAAAATTAAAAAAATATTTACCTTTGACCGATAATTATCACTGAAAGTTTATTCGAGTACCGAACAGTTATTAGAATGACGAAACTTAGCATAGTATTATGGAAATTATTTATATTATTTGCATAGGATAGGCATCGGAGCATATAGGACAAATTTTATTGTTCTTACCAGAATATTTTATGAAAAATTTTTAAGAGACATTTTTGTAAGGCATTCTATACAAATATATTATCAAGATTAGTGATAATAAATTCTTATAAGAAGAATAAAATTTGTCCTATATGCTCTGACCCCTGCATAGGATCATAATGTACGTAAATACCTACAATACATATTGGCAGTCGATAAATCGGTAAAATCGCTAATTCAGCGTAGTCATGGTCAAAAATGTCTCGGATTAAAGAGCATCTACTGTTCGTTGGAAAATGTCATACTTAAGGAGGAGTAATTTTTGCATTGACATTTTAAAATTCTTTTGAATGTGTCATTATATTTAATAGAATGCTTTCTTTTATATTCTAACTGTGGTAATAACTGTATATATGTGTGTTTTACCATTTAAATAATTGTTTTTGTACATTTCTTGCTGTATTCAATATTTTTATTATTGCAATTGTGTATGTATATATGTATATACGTAAATCGATTAACTGCTATTCTAATCTAAAACTAATTCATTAATTCATGTCTAACGCGAATACATTTTCTTCATTATTTCTCAATAAGTAATGCTATTTAATAGAAAATATTAAGAAACCGTATTTTAAAACTCTATAACAAATTTACTTGTCATAAAATTAAAATTTGAAATAAACTTAACTTCAACAATAACAGTGAATCATTCGATTTATATTCATCACAATGATTTGTATATTATATCAAATATCAAAAAAATGATTAACTGATACTACAATTGGAAATTCATTTGTATAACGGGTACACTTTCTTAAGTTTTTAAGTAAGTAACGCCATTTAATAGAAATTTTTCAATAACTTCCTTCTTAAAGCATATAAAAAATATACCTGCACTGTAAAAAAAAAGGGTCGATCTACTAAAAAAACTTTAGTGATCCTTGTAATTACTAAAAAATTTTTAGTAATCTTAGCCGGTTACAAGAAAATCTGTAAGAATTACTAGAAAAAAGTTAGCAACGAAGAGAGTTAATAGTTTTATATCTTTAATAACAATTACTAAAACTCACTTGGTGTGGCATTGATAGCATAGTGGTTATAGTAACGGACTCCAGATTAAAAGGTCTCGGGTTTGATACTGGCCGCCGCCAAATATTCCCCAAATATATGTAGTGTAAAATGCTCGTTAGTAAAGGGATTATGAAAAGCCTGTCGGAGCATTTAGCAATGTTTGGTGCTGCCATCTATTGCAGCTTTGCCGAAAATCTTCCGCTTCAGAAGTCTGGATGCAGCTCGAAGGAACCTCCTGCCCTTCGGGCGCACGTAATGGTTATTAAAAATAATTTTGGAGCTATTACTAAAATTTGCTTGGTGGCTCATACTAAAATTTTTTAAGTTAGTTATTCAAAAAATTCTTTTGTTCAGTTTACAAAATAAATGCGTGTTTCACTTGCAAAAAAAAAAGTTTGTAATGGTTACTAAAAAATTCTGTGGAATACAAATTTACTAAAAAATTTTTAGTAACCTCTTGAATTTTTTTTTACAGTGTGTCCGAAAATTAAAATTTGAAAGTATGGCTAACTTCAACAATAACTGCGAAACATTTGATTTATATTCATTTATAAGGATTTTTATATAATTTCTATAAAACATTGTAATCGACTTTCTCTCAATAGTTTTTTTAATTAAAAAATACTAGAAAAAATAACGGCATTCACTAGATTCAACGATTAGCATATATTTTTTAACAAAAGACTATGGATAGAAAGTCGATTACAGTGGATTATAAGCCGATAGTAGTTCATTCTTATAAAGTATAGAAAAATGAAGTGAAACGTATTTCAAATTAAAAAAAAACATAAAAAAATAATAATAATCTAATTTACTAATCTAGGTTAAAAGTAAGTAAAATTTTACATTCGGATTTTTTTTTTTTTTTTTTTTTTTTTTTTTTTTTTTTTTAATGGAAAAAAATTTTGAGTGTTAAAACAAGGTGAATAAATTTTCTTGAATTCTTAAATAAGTAACGTTATTAAATAGAAAATATTCAGTAACTTCCTCCTTAAACCACATAATAAATATACCTGTCATAAAATTAAAATTTGAAATGCAGCTAACTTCAACAATGATTGTGAAGCATTTGATTTTAAATCATTCAGAATTATTTATATATTATATCAATATGATATCAATGACATATATAAAAAAAATCGATTAACTGATATTCTAATTAAAAAAAATAATTTACAGCACGAATACATTTAGTTCAATTTCTCAGAATCTCGTTATTTAATAGAAAATATGAATCTTAATCCACATGATATATATACCTGACATAAAATTAAAATTTGAATCATGGCTAACTGCAACAATAACTGTGAAGCACTTGACTTATATTCATTTGAAATTCATATATTATATTAATATAAAAAATCGTTTAACTAATGCTCCAATCGAAAACTCATTTATAAAATGGATACATTTTCTTTAATTTTTCAGTAAATAACGCTATTTAACAGACAATTTTAAGAAACTTCCTTCTTAAAACCGATAATAAATATACCTGTCACAAATTAAACATTAATATATACCTAACTCCAACAATAACAGTGAAGCATTCGGTTTACATTCATTTGCAATCATTTATTATATCAATATCAAAAAATGGATAACTGATATTCTAATCGAAAATTCCTTTACATGGAGAATAAATTTTCTACAATTTCCAAATAAATAACGCTATTTAGTGGAAAATATTCAAAAACATACCCCTTAAATTGAATATTAAAAATACCTGTCACAAAACTAAAATTTCAAGTATGACTAACTTCAACAATAACTGTGAAACATTTGATTTATATTCATTTGGAATCATTTATATATTATGTCTATCTAAAAATATCGATTAACTGGTATTCTAATCGAAAATTCATTTCAACATCTAGATTGTATGTTGAAAACTTTCCTCACGAAAACTTATTGATAGAAAATTTATTATAATGTATTATGTTAGCTAAGTCTTTCGTTCTTTCAATAGATAACGAAATTAAGTTTCCGAACATGGCTTAAAGTAGAAAGATCAATTTCTTCAGTTAAAGTACTTTACTTTAACACACATCTCTGTTGGTGATAAGGAAATAAAAAATACATTGTGATACGAAAAAAAAACTTTTCAAAGAAATCTTTTTATCTTTTTACCTATTAAATGAATAAGAAATATATTTTTCCTTTATTTTTCAAACAGGCTTTCCTTGTTAATGAGTTCTTCATTTAAAAGTACGCATTTTCTTCCACATTTTCAGATTTGTAAAATCTGAAAACATGTTTTGCTTATCTTTTAAACCTTTTCTTTGTACATTTTCATCTTTATTAAGCATTCTTATAATACCACAATAGTTAGCAAAGGATCGATGCAAAAAAATTATAATTTTTTTTAACCTTATTCTTTGACTTTTACCGTAAATAAATATTTCTCTTAAAGGGCGCGAAAAGGCGGCTGAATTTATAATTTGTCATTTGGCAACAACCACATCGACGATTCTCCGAGGTTAATTTATTGTCACATGACTCAAACAATTCAGCAAATAAAAGTTTAGACAGAATATATTTTAACGACAGATCGTTCGATTGGTGTATGAATAGTAATATCATTGGTGTATTTCACACTGCATATGCATTCAGTGAATCAGCTTTCTAATCAAAATTGTCTTTTAGGTAAAGCAGAAAACATTTTGATTACAGTTTTTTTATATTTTACATCGTGTCTCCGTACTGTTTTTCAGAGTTTTAAATTTTGTATGGTAACATTCTCTCTGGAAAATGCATGCGAAATGTAGTGAGCGAGGCACCGACCGGAGTTGCCGCCTTAATATTAATGCATTGCAATTTATGGGGGTTGGCCGGCATCCTCAAGGAGGGGGCTGAACGTCAGAAGAAACAGAACTACTCTTTAAATCCTTTTTTACACTAAATGTTTTTTCCACAAACGCGTCTAGTTTGTAAGATGTAGAATGTACTGTAGTACCACTACAAAATAAACTTAAATATTAATTTTTTAAAAGTTCAAAGACAACATTTTGAATATTAAAACGAAATAGTTTATTACAAGTAAATAAAATAAAATATAGTTAATATAGTAAAACCATTTCGAAAATCTGAACACAAAACTACCATTATTTTCAGATTTAAGCTTTGCAATAAAGAGCATCTGTACTGGAGATAGAAGGTATGAACGCAAGGCTCGAATTAGATTATGTAGAATTTCAAACTTTTGGGGCACCCTCTGTTATTTGTTCACAGGAAATATTCATGAATTATACTGAAGTGACTTATACTAACTTTATACAAATTGTACAGATGTATAAATATATACCCGCGACTGTTTCCATCTGTATCATGGAAATAAAACAATAGTCAAGTAATATAATTTGAATTTTCGCTAAACAATACCTTTACACTTTAATGATATGCAAATCAACGAATATTTAAGCTGAAGCAAAAAAATGATGTAAAGTGGTGAAAAGTCGGTAAAATTTTTATATTTTTCGATAGCGATGAAAGAATTTTCTTTCCGTAGACTTTGTTGAAATATACTTGATAGATATAAAAAAAGTCAATAAAGTTATGCAAGAAAATAACACTGTTACTAAAACCTTTACATAAATATGACTATGAGTTAAATTAAAGATGAATACTGCTTTTTTTTCAAATAAAATATTTTATAAATCTATATAATCCTCGTAAATTTTTCTGTAGAAAATTTCTCACGCCTTGTATTCAATAATATCCCATCTTGAATATTTTTATCACACTGCTGGTTGTACGTCTTTTAAGTAATTAATATTTAAAATATTATTGAACAGAAGGCGCAAGAAGTTTTCTATAGTAAAAATTTCAAAAATTATATAGATGTATTCAATTTTATAGATGCTTATTTTTCTTTATTTATTTATTTTATTGAACACACATATATGACTTGTGCGCTCGACTTTAAAGCCCGTTTGTGAGACTTTGTCAACATGCAAGAAAGAGATAACACTTGGAAATTTACAATACTAGGGAATTACAGTCAGGAGCTCCACAACGAGTGAGAAACGAAGCCAGTAGGAGTCAAATCCACAAACCTCCTACACTCTCAAACAATAAATACGTTCCCTGCCGCTTACGTGAAGATGTGATGATAGTTAATGCCGCAATGGTAGAAGTAAGTTTTTTCCAGAAGCCGATTTACTTTTTAAAAGAAAGAATCAGTGACAGATTTTCATGCGCCAGCGCGTGACTGGCTATTGAGACATCACCCCACATCACGCGCCTGCGCGTATGTGGACCCTTAACGTTGGCGCTATATCACGCGCCAGCGCGTGATAGGCAGTGAATGTGTTAACGGCGTGGTGCTTTAACCACTCGGCCACGGAGGCAATTTTCTTTAGTATTGTGTTTGCCCAAGAGTTATGGCTCACAGAATAATAATATATCTTTTGCTGCATTTGTAACGTTAGTAATATATGATAGTGAGAAGTTGCAGATTGGGCATTGTTCTAAGTGGTCCAATTAGTAGAATGTCGGTGCGCTATGCCAATGAACTAGGTTCAAATCTCGGTCGGGATTTTTTTTTTTTTTTTTTTTTTTTTTTACATTGTTAGTTGTACGTCTTTTAAGCAAATAAAAATTCTAACGGTTAAAATCCTTTATTCTTTTACTTTTCCATACAAACAAAATATTATTTCAAAAATAAAATGAAAATCGGTATTGCATGATCCCCCCCCCCCCCACCCTTAATAACTTGGACAATATTAAATCCTTTTAATAATAAATAATTTTTCAAATCTTCAAAATGTACATGTATAGTTTTTTATAAATAATAAATAAAATTAACTTTTTTTCTATTAAGAGATAAAATATTTAATGTAATCGAAAATTTACCATAAAAATAAAAATTTTAAATTATTTATTCGATTCAGCGAACAACTATTTTTTTTCTCCTTATTATTATTATTTTTTTAATTTTATCAAATTTTAAAATGTAAAAAATATTATTATCTTAATTAATTTTCTTCTCATATAACAGTACATTAAAAATTAATAAGTCTTTTAATAAAATTTACTTTAATTACATGAAATTTAGTCGAATATTTTAGTTTGTCTGGTAAAAAACTGCTATTTTCCGTTTTTTGTGTCTTCTTAACTACAAATAAATATTTAGCGGAAAGCGTAATTTTATTATAGTTTATTATAGTTAGCACATAGTCAAGTCCAAATAATTAACATTGAAAATGGAACTAATATTTTATTATTGACACAGTCGTAAAATCTATTAATTATTGTTAAATATTAAAATGTGAATTTGTTTTAATTTCCTAAATAAAGTGTTTATGTCGCCTGTTTTTCTATCTACCCTGTGATTTTTTTTTTCATGTTTAATATCTATTTCACCTTATACTTTATATTATTTTTATCTACTTTTTATTTTTTGTTATTTTTCTAATTTCAGCTTTTTTCCAATATTTTCTTTATTTAATTTATTATTTTTAATGGACTCTTTTCTTTGCCCTATGTGTCTTTTCACATCTCCCCTCATTTACTATTTAAAATACTCTAAATGTTTGTTTCATTTTTTTTTCACTTTAAAAATATATAGATCAAATGTGCATTTAATTTTTTATTTAAAATAATAAATCTTATCTCACAACTTATCCCGAAAGCTTTCGTAAAGAGTATGCCGCGGATTTTTTACTATTATTTGTATGTTCACGCGTTTTTATTAGAAGAGGATAATTTCTTGTGTTGGGAATCTTTCACTGAATCCAAAATTAATTTCGGTTTTTACATTTTAAAAATTTCTTTTGGAGCCTAAAAATAAAATTGCCTACGAAGGGGATCATCCTTTCTACAATTTCTTTGAAAATTGCAATTTGTTACTTAATTAGGAAAATGAAATAAAAGTGACTTTATAAAATATATAGATTGAATATGCTTTTAATTTAAAATAATAAATCTTAATTTACTTCTAATTACGAAAGCTTTCTTAAATATTATGACGTGGATTTTTATAATTTTATGAGTACGCGTTTTTATTAGAAGATGATAATTTCGTTTTGGTAATCTTTCACTAAATTTAAAATTAATTTTGGTTGTTACATTTTTAAAATTTATTTTGAAGTTAAGAAATAAAATTAGCAACATAGAGGATGAATCTTTCTACAATTTCTTTTAAAATTGCATTTCGTTAATAAATTAAGACAACCGAATAAAAGTGACAAATTATTTTCAATACTTTGATACTTACTTTGGTACAAAATAAAGAAAAATTTAAGGAGCATTGATATGCTGAGTGAAAGATGCGTTATTTATTGAATAAAATATTATATTTAGATTTTTTTATGAGCTGTTTTTAATTACTAAATGAGCAGTTTTCAAAAGGTGGGCACATTATACACATCATAACTTTAAGCGTTTCAATAAACAAATTTATCATCATTGACATTATATTTTTACACTGAGTTTTTCCTTCTGTCCAGAGACAAAACATTATATGTTTAATTGTAAAAGTTTTGTATAAATATCTTAAAATTTTATTATTTTGGGTTAAAGTGGCCAATTTCGGACACTCATAACGTTAACTGTTCCAATGTACCAAGAAAAAAAAGTTTTAACTTGTTTCCAGGAGATTCTAATGATGAACAACGAAACCATAAAGGAAATGGAAGATTGTTTGATATTTTTTTTTTAACAGATGGCAGTATTGATTTATTGCTTTTTGATTTTAGAAGGACTTTTCTAGAAATAACTTTTCTGCATTCTCAAATGTCCAAAATGTAACGACCTAAACAAAGCTGCTATTTTCACGCAAAGCACATTAATTAAGTACTTTAAACTGCTTTATCTATCTTTAAAATCCTTTCTGTTTAATTTAAAAGCATCTGTATGTGTTTTTGTAACATTTTTTTTGCAATAAATGCACTTTTATTAAATGAGAAACTGGAATTGCGTAACGATCAAAAAGCGGATTTTTTTTTCGTAAATTTATTTTTAAAGATGATGTGATGTCTTGTAACGTATAATAAGATATTTATTATAATGTTTTATTATAAAAAATTATGTGTTTTTTTGTAAATAAAGCGTATTTATTACCTGTAATAATATAATTTTACTTAGAAGCACGCTCAATTTTCACATGTAGATTGATTAATTAAATGCTTTAATAATTAATTTTCCAGAATAATTGCTGTCTTTTAATGTTTGTATATAAGTTTATAGACTTATATACTATATTGTAATATAGTAACAAGTAAAAAAAAATGGCCTTAAATTTGAAAATTTGAAAAATCACTTATAGATAACGTTTAATGTTCCCACGTTTTGAGAATTTCCCAAATATTTTTTGACCTGAAGAAAATGTAAAATTTTTATACCCAATAATTAAAAGTCAATAACTATAACTAAGTCAATAAAAGTCATAAATAGTTCAATAAGAATTCTGTAAAGCTATTGAACAATGCAGAAAATTCAATTTTAAAAAATCGATAAATTAAGGCTTCTGTATTCGTAAATAGATTTGGCAGTTGATTAAAAAATTTGATTTTTCTAATAAAAACTTATCTCTCTATTCTAAAAAATACTTAATGCTGTGACCATAACTAACAGTGAGTGTTTTGTGACAGGGGATCTTTCTTCGCTGATATTAAGAAAACTCTTCTGTAGAAAAATATGAAATTTCGTATTATTACAGAGAAATGTTTGATAAACACGATGATGCTGACATTTTTTAAGTCAAGTAATTATTTAAAGAGATATTTAATGTTAATTTTGGTCAAAATCGTTCCATTTAAAATGTATTATATGAGATAAACCTATATTTAGGAATGTAAAGATTTTTGGATCATTTTATAAATTTAGAACTAGAAATTCCCGGTGGGGACACTGCATTATTATTTGTTTTTGTTTTTTTTTACTCTTTTTTAAGGATTTTTTTCCCTTTTAATTTCAAATTTTCGGAATTTTGAGAGGTTTTTTTTTACACATTTTAGAAAAGAATATTATTTGAATTGTTGCTAATTTTCGATATTGCACAAAGAATTGTACTTCCATGAAATCAAAAAATTATTTACACGTGGATATTATAAACAAAATTTTTTTTAATTAAAACTAAATTATTACTTATTAAAAGCAGGAAATATTGAAAATTACTTCATAAAAACTATATTTATACATAATTTTTAAAAGAAAAAAAATTAAATAATAAATTAATCTTTATGCTTTAAAAGTCGTAAATCGAATTCATATTTAAAACGGCCAAATGAGTAAATTTGTCAAATAGTTTAAATTAATATTTATTTCATATTTTCACATAGTCTTTTAACTATTATTTTAAATTTTAAGACAGCGCAAATAATATTTCCTTTCTAACAACAAAAATATTTTCACGTAAGTATTAAAAAAAGGAATGAAAACATGGGCCAAAATTACGTCAGATTTAAAGTTATATCACAGTTTTAAAATATATTCATATGAGAAATTTCACATTTATAGATATCATTTGAATTATTTTTGCTGATCAAAAAGCAGCACAAATAAAAGCATTTCATTTCTAGCAGCAGAAAATGTTTTAACATGAAAATTACGAAGATAATTAAAACGTCAAAATAATAAATTTATTAATATACAATAAAAACAGTAAATATGAGAAATTATGTCATATTTGAAGTGACTAAACAATAGCAATGCAAAACAGTTTAAACGTTAAAATATATTTGCGCGAGGCACTTATTTCATATTTTGGGATAAACTTTTCAACTATTGTTGTTAATTCTAAGACAGCGTAAATAATATTTCCTTTCTAACAACAAAAGTATTTGCACGTGAATGTTAAATAGGGAAATAAAACTTTGGGAAAAACTACACCAGATTTCAAATGTTTTACTAAATGTTAAGTGTTTGCATATCAAATAATTTGATAAATTTTACATTTTTGTAAAAAAAAAGAAAAAAAAAGATTAAAAGTTTCTGTTTACTTAATTCATTTTAGATTAATTTTTTTTCAAACTGTTATCTATTTGTTCTTTAATAGAAGACGGAAACACTTTATGTAGGGGAAAGGGGGGTTAGTGTGGACAGAAAAATTTAATTTAATTTTATAAAATTCTATGAGCATTTTTAAAATTTCGCAACCCTTTCAAATTGAAGAATGATATTTTCTGTTTATTAATATACAGGAGAGATAATGATAAATGCAGTTAAACAATAAGAAAATTGGCAGTTTTTAACATTGATCCAGGTGTCCACACTAACCCCTACAAGGGGTTAGTGTGGACAAAACCAAAATGTTGGGGGATAGTGTGGACAGGTAATTTTTTCACAAATATTCCTTATTATCTAAACTTTTAAGTTTAGATTACAGTCTAAAAGGTTTATGGAGGAAGAAGTAACACTAACAATCACAAGTTGTGTGATTTTTTTTCTATTATTCCCCATTTTTAATTAGGGAATTATTTTTCATATCAAGAAAAGCAAAATGATGCGCTGGATCTTTTTTTTTTCTGCAGAAATACAACATCATAGACACTAAAATCATTTACACTTTCCACTCTGCCTACAAAATATGCAATATTGCAACATCTAAGAATTGGTGAACGATGGAATTCGTTTATAACAATGTAACAGCTGATATTTCTCATGCTTCTAACCAACAAAGAAAAAAATGTATCATTTATTTTATTGAATTAATTTAAAATTAAGGCTAAATTAATCCTCTAAAAAATGCAAAATTAGTTAATTTAAAAAATAAATAAATAAAAAAAAATTTCAAATTTCTGCTTGAAATGTTTTGACGAAAATTTTAATACATGTCCTTATTTGTATGGAAAATAGTCTTATTTGATGTTTAATATAGTAATTATATTTGTAAGTTAAAGCACTTTCTGTAAATCTTTACATTATAATAAATTTAGTACTTAAAATACAAATTATGGAGTACAAAAAGCTGTCTACATTAACACCTAATAGTGTGTCTACACTAACCCCATGCTAACATTGTGAAGTTATTCTCCAGTTATACTCATTTAGCCAATTTGATATCTTAATGAAGGTTATAGAAATAAGGAAGGCAAGTCACACTTGTCTTATAGCAACTTGTTTATTGGATTCTAAATTTAAATTCTTTGTGCTGCAAAAATGAAAAAGAAATCTTATTTTTACTTTTCATGCATGAAATTAAACTTCTTGCAACTATTCGAAAAATTTTTAATCCTGTGCAACTAAATTTTTGCTTAGTATGGAGTTTATTGTTGTCAGTTTGTGTAAATTTTTTTAATAATTTTTTCTACATTATTTAAATTGTTATTTTGAATGTCTACACTAACCCCTTGTCCACCCTAACCCCCCTCTCCCCTATCTCTTAACAGCGGCTGACTTCACTTCCAATCAAAGGAAAATGAATGTAAGCATATTTACAGAGATTACACAGGGAAGGACGTCTACTCTTTTTTTTAATTCAATCTTTTTGAAGCCGATGAAATTATCATACTTTTAAAATTTGTGATGTCTGGATGGAGGTTGGTAATCGTAGATCGTAGAGGGCAGAGCACATTTGTATTAAAAACGAAAACTAGGTCTTTTATTTAAAATTTTTAAGAAAAATCTTTCTTGCATTTATGTATTATAACTAACTGCAATGTAAATCTTATAAGTTTTAGCACAAGCGTCTCAAATTGCTTCAAAAGTATTTTTTTTCAATACAATAAAATGAAATATAGAAATTATTAAACGATTTATTTTATACATGTAGAACTGTAATTAAAAATCTTAAAAGTAGGTTTATTTTAAACTAGATATTACCTGTGACAGCTAAGAAGCACAAATCCATCAATTAAGAAAGCGGCGCGACTCAGTTTTAACCTCCTTCTTGGCGCGCTTCCAAAATATCGCCACATTGGCCCGCTTTTGCGTTTTGTACACCGGAGCGGGATTTAAGTCCAGGAGACACTACGCAAAAGACATACCTCCTTTTAAAAACAAACCAGCCTTTTTTTTAAATAAAAAAAGAAATCAATAATTGATTTTCTAAAGAAATATACT
Source organism: Maratus speculifer (assembly GCA_964019185.1). Classification (NCBI taxonomy): domain Eukaryota; kingdom Metazoa; phylum Arthropoda; class Arachnida; order Araneae; family Salticidae; genus Maratus; species Maratus speculifer. The sequence goes on from OZ025289.1 coordinate 157,645,182, forward strand.
AAGCTTTGAAGTCAAATAATGTTTTATCTTTTATATATAATATGAAACTAAATAACATTAAGATTCAAAACATCTAAAGTACTAAAGAAAGGCTTAAAACACTTACTTTTAAATACAAAGCACGGTCTCTGCATTCAAAAACAATAGAAATGTAGAAAATACTTTCTTTTAAATACAAAACAAAAGTTTCTAATTAAAAAAAATCACTCGTATACTGCCACCCAAAAATTTACTCACCGATGTTGCACTCTTCGAAATCCAACGGCCTCTAATGCGACACAAATTTTAAGGCGCGAGACTTCAAACTTTTAAATGTTTCTCCTCTCGCGTCCAATAAGAAAACTAGAAAAGAAAGAACGAACGGAGCATGCGCAAGCCGAGGAGCCAAATCTCTCCGAGGGTTGCCAAGAAGAGCAACACCTAAACGGATAAGAAAGCAAGGCATGGCGCAGTCATCGCGCGTCAAAAAAAAAAAAAAAAAAAAAAAAAAACGACGCCAAGAAGTGCGTTAAAACTCACTTTATCCAAGAAAGCAATTTCGATTACTAAAAGCATGGTGATTAACTTTTATCATATTTTATAGCAGAAAGACTTAATATGGTAACAACTTGTTTATTTTTGTTTATACATAAGGGGAACTGGGGCACATTGATACACCCCCTCTACTGCTCACAGGGTCATTACAGGAAGTTTCACAACAGCTCCAACAGATGATGCCAGTGTACTCAACTACATACAAAAAGTCTTGGAATGATTCAGTAGTTTGATGAAATGGGACGGGTAATTTATTGTTTTTGTAGGTCAAAAATAAATTTGAATTGTACAATTGAAATGGTGTTATACAACTGTTCCAGTATTTTCAACCGAAAAGAATACTCTCCTTGACAAGCAAAACTACTCTTTATCAGTTCCTCATTATTTATTGTTAAGTAAATTAAGAAGAGTTGTATTTGAGACTCATTTAATTCAAACTGGCTGAATGGGGCACATTGATACACTCTATGTCGGGCCACATTGATACTGTTAATCCTTTTCTAGTTAATTTTTTCATTACCTTCTATTACTTTTTTTTTACCATATACTCCTTATTCGAACCACTTTTCGCCAAAAATTTCTAATAATAATTTTTATTGAAATTAAATAGCTCTATTTCTTTATATTATAACATTTTATAGTCTTTTTGCAAACAGAAGACAAACGAACTTACCCAACATCTAGTGCTAGTAAAAGTAACAAAAGAAAAGGACGGCAGACTAAAAAAAATCTCAAATTTATATCGATTCTCCAGAAAAAAATGCATTTTCGACATGAGAAATATTAAGTAAGAAATACAAGCTGCAAAACGGCACAGGATAATTATATTATAAACAGAATTTTAATAGAATTATCCTTTATTTTCTGTTTATAAACCGATTTATAAACAGAAAACATTTTCTAATTTTTTCATCTTTTCTAAGAAAAAAGATAATGCTGGAGTTTGTGCCAGATAAGGCAAAGTTACTACAGCCGACAATCAGACAAGGAACAGCCAGAGCATAAGGTCATGGAAGCAGGACGTTTCGATCCCGCCATTTCGGTCCCGCCGTTTCGGTCCCGCCGTTTCGGTCCCGAGACGTTTCGGTCCCGAGACGTTTCGGTCCCTGGCCATTTCGGTCCCGAGACGTTTCGGTCCCGAGACATTTCGGTCCCGAGACATTTCGGTCCATGGCCATTTCGGTCCCGAGACATTTCGGTCCCGGACTTTTCGGTCCTCAGACATTTCAGTCCCTTCTCCAGCAAGCTGAAATTTTGTGCACGGGAAATATCTGACATAATTTTATAGGGAACATTTTAGAGTGTTGAATTCAGGGGCGGGTCATTCCCCCCAGAGCTATCAATGCCCCCCCCCCGGAAATTTTGAGATTTTGTATTTTCAGTGGTAAAAAAGTGTAATCCCCCCAGGACTCTATTGAATCCCCCCGGAGCCACAGAAGTCCCTCCCGGAGAAAAGTGTCTGAATTCAACACTGGTTTTTTAACTGAAAGCCACATAAAGTTTTAGTGTAATGCGATTAATTAGAAGTAACAAGTACCCAAAAACCGCTTACACGTATAACTCGGATCCAAATTCAAACATATTGCAGCGGATCCAAACGCCATGCAAATTTCATATGACAGAAGTAATTGTTTTCAGGAGTGAGGGGAGGATTGTTCTGTGGATTTATATAGAAGTTCCTCAATCATGAAGATCTGGTAATTTAAAAAAAGTATAAGTCGAATTTAATTTGCTTGAGCAAATATCCATGGCCTACACATTTTCAGTTGCATATAATTTGTACAATATGTGTTTAGTTATGAAAAAAAAATCTGCAAATAGTTTTAGAAATCTTTATTTCATCCTATTATTTAACGGCACATCATTTTTAGATTATCGCATTTTACATTTTTTAAGGGGTTTTTAACATGAAATTGTGATAAAGCTACATTATTTTTTAAGTTCTGCATCGGGATTGACTAAAACATTTTATTTTTTAAATAATTACTTTATTTCGCTATTAAAAAAACTATTTAAAAGTTTGCGTTAATCTTTTTACATATAACAATTATTGCTACGAAATAACTTTTTACGTGTAATAACCTTTTTACATATAACAATGCAGGAATTACAAATCCTTTTTAATACATTAAACACTTTTTATGCTTATTACATTTACGAGCGAAATAAACACAAGTCAAATCTGGGAGGTCCGTCCGCATTTAAACTCCAGAGTAAAAAGGACATTGTATTATAGAATGAGGGATTTCATCTGACAAGTGTATAAAGATCAAGATAAGTAGAATAAAGCTAACTACCTAGCTTTTCTAGCTATCTTGTATAAAGATGACTATTTGTTCAGATGGGCGTTGACAATTGATTGACATGCAGAATTTTTGCTTAAAAGAGGTTAATAGTAGTACTTAGCTGGTACTTATATGCACATATTTCAAATTTTATAGGAACACCAACATAAAAAATTATAAGTGTTTAAAAATTCCCGGCACTCGGTTTTGATTTGTTTCTTACTTAATGTTATACATTATTTTATTAAATGATTAACATAATCTTAGAAAATTTTAAAGCATTAATAATTATGCTGTTAAATTAAAAAAATTTTAAAAATTAAATTATTTTTATCAAACATATTTATTAATAAGAATTCAAAATTATTTTAACTATTAATTGTTTAAGTGACTTATTTATCAATTACTTGTTTAAAATCTAGTTTATAGCTCTTATTATAGCAAAAATGAAAAAACATATTTTTTAAATTTCAGCTACTATAATGTTATCAAGTTCATTAGGATATATAAAAATTATAAGGATTCTCAAAATAAATATGTTATTTATTCATTTATTGGTTAGTTTATGATATTTTTCTTACTCTTTAAAAATAATTAATTAATATATGATTGCTTTTTGCGAACTGTAAACTATAACTTTGTTTCAGAAAATTTAAATCTGCATCTGGATAATAATGTTACCTAACACTGTTAAGAAATATTTTTACGCATTGTTACATTGTTGCATTATTATGTTTAATTAATTATTAAGTTACGTTACTGATTTTTCAATAATAATAATAATAATAATAATTTCCTTTTTTGAAATAAATAATAATTTTTGAATAAAACCTTATGGTGATGAATAATTGCTATAAATTAAATCTCAAAACAGTTAGTGATTTTAAAATTAAAATCAAATTAATATTTTATTAAATATATGTATTTTTAATTTAATGAATCTTTATTTAATTAAATTGATAAAATTATTAATACGCATTTCGAATTTTACTTTAAATAAACTCAATAAATAATCTGTTTTATATTCAATTTATCATTATGTTTTTTAATAGTTATAAACTGAAACTTATTGTTTACCTGTTTATTTATTTTATATTTAAAGTTACTGAAATTTAAAACTATTAATTCAATCAATAATAAAATTAAAATAAGAATTGTCAAATTTTTTCTGTGAAAGTGGGAGCGAAAAGATAATGCAAATAAATAAATAAATAAATAAATAAACGATAAATTAAAAAAGCTTAGTTTTGTCAGTTAAAATTTGAAAATAAAATTATTTAAAATAATAATTACATTATTATATAAAATTGAAAAATAATCATTTTATTACAAAGAAATAAGCCCACTTTCAATAAAATTAATTCACAAAAATTGTCTTCATGAAGTGAGAAAAGTGTGAAAAGAAAAAAAAAATGCAACCAATAATTATTACATAAAAAAGGTCGTTGGAGCATTTTTATTTTTTAAACAAAAAATTTTCCTAGCACGCCTAGTTAGGAAATCACTAATTTAAAGATTCTAAGAAAGTGTGCTAAAACAATCAATAAAATATGTATTTTAGTTTTTTGTATAGATAAAATACCTAATACAAAGAATATATGATAAAACTTAAAATATTCATTATGTTAAATAATAATAATAAAGACAGTGTAAAATTATATAACATTATTTAATCAAATTTTCAACTTGCTGTGATTTTATTATCACGAGTTACAATAGATTAAACTTATTGGACTATTATATTCAGCTTTGTGTAAAATTTGAGGGAAGGGGGGGCAGGAGAATAAAAATATTAAAAAAAGCCAGAACAATGTTGAGCTTACAGCGTTTAGTAGGCCTTCATCAATCAGAAACCAATTATTAGGTGGCCGGTAAAGAAATAGCAAGGGACCGAAATGGACAGGGACCGAAATGGCAAGGGACCGAAATGGCCAGGGACCGAAATGTCTCGGGACCGAAATGGCCAGGGACCGAAATGTCTTGGGACCGAAACGGCGGGACCGAAACGGCGGGACCGAAATGGCGGGACCGAAATGTCGTGTACCCTTATACAATGCATTTTGATTGCTTTAATATTGCTCACAAATAAATTGTGGGTGATTTGAATTTCTAAAAATAAATATAAAATCCTTTGCTAACTATTTTTCTATGAAAAATATGCATTGGTGTTATTTTGTCTCCATTTTTTCCAGACGCATCAAAGTGCCCCATGAGGTGTATCAATCTGCCCCGAGGATGAGGCACATTGATACAAATGACTTTTTTTTATTTTTTTTTTTAAATTACATGCAAAAATAATATATAAAACAACGATTGTACATTTTTATAACACACTACGCAAGTTTTGCTGACATCACATGGAAAAATAATTTGTAATTACTGCTTTCTGGACACCAAAAAATCTCTTAGAAAAAAATCTGTATCAATGTGCCTCAGTTCCCCCTATAGGATCATTTAAAATGTATGTCGTGATCATGAAATTTCATACTTGTTTTCTATGATTAAATGAGAAATAAATTTACATCTCTGTTATTCTATTTTATTATTTATATTTACTCTATTTTTTATTTATTCTGTTCATAGCTATTGGTTTATATTTTAGTGACAAAGAATATTATTTAAAGAAGTGCAAAACATAATTTCTAAAATGTATATTGTTGTTTTTAGATTTTTCGTTTTTAATTTCAAAGCTACTGAGGTGAAAATGACATCACGTTGACGAAATTTAAAAAAATATATGTTTTTGTTTTCTATTTAAAATGATTTCTTTACATGAAAAAAATATTACATCATTTTTACTGAATAAAACTTTTTACTAAAAACTCCTTTGAGGCCTGTTTTAACTGTCATCTTTTAAAAATAATTAATTAAAATATTATATTATTTTTAAAAATTCAATTCGTATGAATTAGTAGCAATAACTGTCTACGTAAATGTACGGAAGCTTAACTCATTGGTTGAAAACATCAATACACTGTTAAAAATTTGAAACTTTTGCTACATCGTCACTCCACCGTTTTATAGAATATTTCTATTTTGACCAATGAGAATGCTCCATAATGCAGTGAAGTAATCGTTTTTTATAAAAACGATGCAGTGACGATTGAGCAAAAGTTTCAAATTTCTAACGGTGTATGTTGCAGACGATTTTCACTTCTGTGAAATAAATTCATACATGAAGCTCCAATGTGGGAAAACTTAGTTTTAGGTTTAGGAAATTTACTTTAATCATGTTTTTGTGCCATCGCTACAAATTCAAATTATTTTTTAATCATTACTTTAGCGTGAAAATAGTGTCAAAAATATATATTAATCAGTTTTATTTCCTTTTTTTTCAGACAAAAAACTGAGAATCATATCTTTAACTTTGGATGAAAACTTTCATTTATATGTAAATCACATTCAAATTTGTTAATCAGTATTAGTAAAAAATATTTTTCTTTTATTTTAAATGTGACTTCATTATTTACCGATTTTTATTAGTTACACATATCCATGCCCCTTGAATTTTTAACGAATACTTCAAAATTTCTATGTTATTTCAAATATGAAGTAATATTTTCCCAAATGAAATATTTTATTAATAATATAATTATTTTTTATTAACTTTACTTCTATTTATGTCTCCATTTTTCACAGAAAATCTCTTACTAATGTAACCGGTATTTATGCTTCTTATATAATAAAAGACAATTCATTTTTATTTCAAGTATGAAGTCATATTTATTTTCTTTGAATTTTTTTAATTTTAATTTTTCAACTGAAAATTAATTGCCGAGGAAAAATTATTATTCCAGAATTTGATTTTCTTTGCAACAGGAAAGCAAAATGGTTATTTTTTATTGGAAAAATGTTAATTGATTCTGTATGAAAAATAATGAAATTTTGAATTATTAAAGAAAATATTTGAATAAATCAATTAAAAATTAGCCTATGTACATTTACGGGCTTTAACTTATCTATATGCAAAGATTCAAAGGATCCATCCGTTTTGAAGCCAATTTTCGGACAAACTTTCACATTTATAATATATATAAGGATATAAGGAAGCATAGCAAATAAATTTTGAAATAATTTATATTTTTGTGTGTTTTTTTTGTCATTTTTGTTTTAATTTTTATAATCTGTCAATATCACAAGAAACATTTATTATAAAACCTCATAGTAAAAGGAAAGAAATTTTAAATATGTTAAGAGCAAAGTTTTAAACAATAAATTTTTTATTATCGTGCTTACATAACATTTTCAACATAGTCCCTTAGAATGGAAAGAAATATATTTTTTTATAAATACATTACAGTTATACTAACTTAATGTGTAGAAAATAGCCCAGCGTATAGAAAATCGTTACAAATTGTTCTAGAATTGTTCAAATTGTGAGAAAAAACAAATTTCTTAACCTGTAAAATTAAGCCATGTGTAAGATTTAGAAAATGGCAATTATAAATATTAGAAATTTCGTTTTAATTCTTGACTTTCACAATATTTTAGGTATATTTTTTTAATTTATGAAGTTTAAAAGAAGTAACAAGCTTTTCCTCAAATCACAATCACGACACATAACGTATTCAAAAACTTTCGCAAAAAAAATATACTTTTTTTTAAACACTTATCACTTTTATAAAATATGTTAATTTCTTACTGAATGAAAAACGCCAAACACTATGAAAAGCGCAATTAACTTTCTCTCTTTATTAGTAAAACTGTTCTTTGAGGCAAAAAGAAATTAACTTTTGAAATTGCTTCAAGAATATATTTTTTTAAATACATCGTTATACTTTCTACTACAAAGCTGAGATAAATTTCAATAAAATTTTATATTATGTGCAATGTTAACTGAATATGTTTTAAAAAGTATTTTTGCATTTCATTCATATAATTTAACTGTGCTCCTTTAGATAACTTTACATTTTTCAGTATTACAATAATTTTAAATAGGGACATCGGAAAGTTAATTTAAATAAATATTACTATTTTAATTCAAAATTAATCTAAAGAAATGGAACAATGAAGATAATAAATTTACTAACAACTAACATTTTCGGTTTTTATAACATTAGTTTAGAAAAGTATTATCATAAACAATATGTTTTCTGAAATTAAATAATAATTAATTTATTTTTTATTCCAAATGCAAGAATAATTGATATGAAATGATCAGTAACTTCATTGGTATAAGAACTGCTCACAACCATTTGTAAACTGACGTCGTGCAGGAAAACACAAGCAAAAATACACTTGGTTCATTGTAGATGTAGATAAAAGAGGTATTTTGCAATTTCCAAAAGGTACATATCTTTTTTTTTCTATAATATGGACTTTGTCTAATATGGTTGTGAGGCCCTCATATATGAGCATATTTTACCAAATATTTCACCGCGTCATACAGCAGCACGGCATATGCAAAGCACGGTGATATACTATATACTGATTTCAAACACGTATGTATAATTTTTGTTGTTATTGTTATTGTCGCTTTGAAATTGCAATTATTTTTTTGTACCAATACCAATCGTTTATATACTAAATTTAATTTAATGCTGTTGCATACTTTATGGTGTTGCACTTTTCACAAACATAAGTGGATATTTTAAATTAATAAAATGAAATGTCTGTCTTTATGCTTGTTTTTTTGTTATTTTGGATGTTTGTAAACTACAGAAAAGTAAATATATCCCACTTAGATATCTACAGATATCTTTTATAAGATAGACAAAGATTGTTTACATTGTTTTTTGTACAATTTTCCTTGAGAATTTATATAGAACAATATAACTCTTCCTATCACTTAAAGGGAATTTTGACGTTCTTCTATTATTACTTACCCATCATACGTAGTATAGGATAAGTCTTGCAATCGTTTTGAAAATCGAAAAATTTTTTTGACGGATTTATACATTTCAGATACTGGAGTTTCCGAAAAACATATTTTTAGAAAAAAATTTGCCGTCCGTCCGTCTGTGTGTCTGTCTGTAACCGCTCTATCTCCCGAACAAATTGAGATAGAGACTTGAAATTTTGTATGTACTTAGTATGTAAGAATGGAACGAATCCTATTTAATATAAGTAACATCGATTATCCGGAACTATTATTTTCGGACTAGCGAAAAATTCGTTCTGATGAAAGGTATCTAAAAATTTTCGATTTTTTTATTTTAAGAAGTGTACACAAAAGGCAATAAAATAACACAAATTTTGTATAAAGAACGAACTCGATCGGATTACTAGTTGCTGAGATATCAGTAATCCTGTTTTTCACATTCTTCGATTTTTCATGACCCTGTATTTCATTGAAATTTCGATACAAAGATATATTTTAATTGGAAATGAGACGATTAATCCGACGCAGTAAATTGTTAGTTAAGACGATTATTATTTTTGGAGTTATAAGGATGTTTCTTTTACGCAATCTGGTACTACTTGAGTATTTTGGCGTTTTGTATAATTTGTCGAAATGGGTTCATCAGCAATTCATTATAGAGCATTACTATGTATATTAAAAATATTTAAATGCATGTTTAAGTTTTGTTTTGGAATTGCAATGCATTTTATAAATAGCTTACACATGTTTATTTTCATATTTTATTATTATGCATATCTATGATGGTTAAGTGTTACGGTGGCCCCCAACGACTAGTTTTTTGGATAAACTCGTTTAAAGTACAGTAACAGTAATATATGTTTAAATTACACCACTATATAAGTGAAAAATTACCTACTAAAATGGAAACCGTAGCCGCCACCAATTTTATGGAGTAACGTTACACAAATCTTTTACAGTGCGTGATGTAAAAATAAGAAAAAAATATGTATGCAGAGTTTCATTAAACTTTGTTGGAAATTCAATTTTAGAAGACAATTAAATGTAAAGTATGCGATTAAACCAATCTCTTCCCTATGCTGTTTAATATAATGTATCAGGATTTCTATTGGTTTCTCAGTTCATGCATGACACTTAATAAAATATTTATTCAGAAGAACGTTTCTAATGCATGCATATTTAATAAAAAAAATTTACTATCTTTCGTTGGCAATCTGCCTTAAAATCACAATCTATTCTCTCATCTCCTTTATTAAAAAATTTCCTGAATTAAAAATAACTTCGATAAATGGTAGAATTTTTTTTCGAAAATGCTATCATTGCGAATAAATTGCGTATTACTGAACAACTAAATGATAAGTGAATATTACTTGATAATATATAGAAATAAAACAAAATGAAAAAAAATTATGAAACATAATTATGAGTCAATTAAAAAAAAATCAAAGTTTAAAATTGAAGACTAAACTGATTATGAATATTTTTTAATGATATTTGCATCTACCTTCGTACATATAGATTTGATTTACTCTAGATGTCATCGTCTCATGTTATTTTACTATAAAAAATAAAAATCGTTTAAATAAACAATTGTTGATTTATTAATTAATATTTATGTATTTAACTCTTGAAAAATCCCACGATTTTATTTCACTTTATTATTATTTTTAGATATACTCATACACTTCTTCAATGAATTTTTTTATTGGACATTTTGTATCATTTTAAATTAATATATAATATATCTTGAAATTTTAAGTTTCGTAAGAAAATTTAAGAAACAAGAATAAACTTAAAATGTTATATTTAAATTAATTGATTACATTACTTAGTCAGAAAAAAAGTAGAATGTTCTGTAAAACAAAATTTATTATCTTAATTAATATTACTGGAATTTTAGTTGTTGAATAAATCCACACGATGTTGAGTGTTACTGCATCTTCTTGCTACATTATTTTTTGTTTTCTACATCTCTTGACAAACAAAAAGTATTGGATTCGGCAAAATTTTCGAATTTGCATGTTTTAAGGATCAGAGAACCTGAAAAACATCACAAATTTTGTGGGCGCTCTATCTCAAGAACAAATATGCAATTTAATAAAAAAGTTATATTCAGGTTTTCTCTTCTATAAATTAAGGCTGTTTATGGATACGTCTTTTCGCTTTTAATCGCTGAACATAGAGCGCTGCTATGCTGCCTTTTGTTCAATTTTCGAAATAGCTCTATCACTAGAGTCAATGCATAGAGTTTCATCAAACTTTATATTCAAGTCATTCCTTGACATTAGTTAATGTGTGTTTACGTTTTAGTGTAAATCTCTCGATAGCTAGCTCTGCTATGCAGCATTATTTAAGATATCTCCAGAACGAATTTTCAGGAAACTTCAGATTCAGTAAGTCTTTGACATAAAATGGCGTTTTATATATTTTGGAATAAATCTCTCAAAAGGTGGCAGTGCTATGTCACATTTTATGCAATATTCGCAATAGCTTTATCTTCGGAATTTACGCATAAAATTTTCAAAAGCTTCAGGTTCAGGGAGTCTTTTACATAAAATGGCGTTTTTTATGTGTGTTCGAAATTATGTAAATACGTAGCACCTATAGTTGTCGTTCAGTGCGTCCGTCTGTCTGTCCATTCGTCCATCTGTCTGTCTATTCGTTTGTCTGTCTGTCCGCATATTACAACGAAAAAACTATCAAATTGAATCGTTTGAAATTTAAAATATATAATTATTATATAATTTTGTCGAGTCATTTCAAATTTTATGAAAATCGAATGCATAGATGAATTACAGGGACAATCAAAAGTATTCTGTTACATTAATTTCAATGGGGAAAAAACTTTCAAATGCATTTTAATCGTTAGAAATTTAAAATATACAATTATTATTTAATTTTCTCGAGTCATTTTAAATTTTACAAAAATCGGATGCATAGATCAATTACAGAGATAATCAAAACTATTCCGTTACATTAGGGCTAATGGGTAAAACAGTTTCAAAAGCATTTTAGTGGTGTTAAACTCTTTCGAATATAATAGAATTAACATGAGCCTATGAAGCAGTGTATATAACTAAAATATACATTCTCTGCAATCTGTAAAGCAAAGAATATTTATTATTAAATTACAGGTCCACACAAAAGTATTCCACTACATAATCCTATACGGGGAAAATTGTTTGGGGCGTGTTTTAATTATATTAAACTATTTCACATTTTATGAATATGATATATGTTACTGGGTTTTACTGTAAGTTTCTTCCTGTATATTTACAGGAACACAAAGAAGATTTCGAGCACTATACTGTATCCGAAGTACTATTTACTATAACAGCAAGATCTGGATATTTTTTTAACTTCATTATTGTACAAACGCACCTCATTTGCTACGCTTCACGTGCAGTTTCCAACTTGTTTATTTTGGTGTAAATCGCTCAACAGGTGACACTGCTATGCTGTATTTTATGCGATTTTCGTAATAGCTCAATCTTCAGAATTTATGCATGGGATTTTCAAAAGCTTCAGAGTCAGTTAGTCCTTGACATAAACTGACTTTTTTTTACATTTTGGTATGAATCAAGCAATAAGTGTCACTTCTATGCTGCATTTTTAAAGATTTCCGCAAAAGCTCTATCTCAAAAACGAATGCGCGGATTTCCATGAAACTTCAGATTCAATTAGTCCTTGACATGAACTGATTCTGGTTATATTTTGTTGTAAATAGCTATACAAATGATGCTCCTAAACAGCATTTGTAACGATTTCTGTAACAGTTGTATCTCAGGAACTAAAGCATTGATTTCCATCAAACTTCAGATTCAGTTAATCCTGGATATGAATTGAGAATTTCATGTCTTTAAAATCCTCTTGATGAGCATAGATTGCCATTTAATTTTGGCACTGTGATAACAAATTTTGATGTTTTAACACGTATGAAATAGAAGAATGTATTCTGATTGCTACATCCGACTAATTTTAATTAGAAATTTTAAACTCAGATTAATCTTGAAAGATAAATAATCCCATGCTGAAACATTGGCATCGATTATTTAAACAAATCGTAAATTGTTTGTTCGTACTGTAACTGATTTTATAAACAGTCAGATCTTTGTGCAATAGCTGTTGCGCTCTTATGCAAAAATGCTTAAATACGAAATTTTTTATGATTATATACAATAAATTTAATAATAGGACAATAACATGACTCCTTCAGAAATATTACTTAATTACCATGATAACCTAGAATCATTACCTATTATGGCATATCATTGAATTAATTGTTTCTTCTAAGATTTAAGAGAATGATCACCATGAAAACATAGGATCATTACCTACCATGGGATATCATGGAATTATTTATGTTTATTAGGATTTCAAACAATGACGAGAATATTTATTAATATAAAAATCTCCAACGATTATATTATGAATTTCAACCATTCGGCTGAGTAGTTTTTGTGCTGTTATATGCAGATAGACAGACTGATAGACCAGGTGACGATTATAGGGGCTATATATTTATATAATAATTAGGAACACACCTAAAACTATACATATAAATGTTTCATTACTAAATTTTGCTTTTATTAAAATTTTTAATTAGTGAGATTAACAAGCTACCGCAATATTCAAGATGTCCACTCTCAAAGGTGGCCAATGGCTAATTTCCAAACTGTTAGTTATAGATATATAGTTCCAATTGCAAAAATGCTTTTAAAAAGGTAAAGAATTGTTTTTTAAGCAATTTAGGTCAAAAAAATTTTTTGTAAAAAATTACGCAATTTAAATATTTATACAGTCCCTTGGTCCTATAAGTGATACTTAGTAAATTTTTACCACTACTCTAATAAGTTAGACAAAAAAGGTCCCATTCATCTAACACTAAAATTGACTGAGTTATGAAACTTTAAATTTCATGATTTAAACCACCTTTCTGTAAGTGAAAACAGACGAGTTGCACTCAGATTTAACCCCTTGGGGACGAGTGACACGTATGCGTGTCGCAAAAAGGCTTAAGAATCCTCGTTTAACTCCACCAGTAAAATTATACCAGAAAAATTACCTTATTTAAACGGAGCATTTACTCGATTTAATAAGGTACAAATTTCTGTTTTGTAAAACCGGTGACAAAACATAAAATATTTTGTAACAGACTCCCGTTGAGAAGAGGTTAAGGGAACGTACGCTAAATGCTTAAAGTATTATAAAGGTCATCCATTTCCAACGCTGTCTAATGGTTAATTCTTAACCATATGTCACAGACATATAATTCCAATTACAAAAATGTATTAAATGAGGTAAAGAAATATTTTTTAAGCGATTTAACTGAAGTTGCGGCTATCATATAAGTTTTACGGTAAATTTAATTTTAAATAATTAACTTCTAGATTGGTTAAAATAATTGAAGACGTCAGTTTCAAAATTCTCTTTATTGAGAAAATCAAATTTTAAGAAATTGCGAAAAACCTTTAAATGCGTCCATTGGTTTTCATTTTAAATTTGGATATTGTAGTGTTACATTAGTGCAGATTGTTATAGACTGATAGAGAAAACAAAAGCGATAAGTCAAGTTTTGAAATTAACATCCTCAATTGTATTTTCACATATGTTATATTTTGTAAGGAAATGAAGCTGTTTTGTTTCATGATTTTATTTTAAAAAGGTGTTTTATTTTGATAAGCTTTTATTTTACTTAAGACTTTTATATGTATGTTTACTTATTTCAAAATTTGTATTCAAAATTTATCTCACTTCCAAATATCTGATTAAGGTCCAAATCGCAAACTTTTTTATATCCAATGATAATGTAATATTAATACGATTTTAAGTGAGTACCATTTATTTATTTTACAGGACTACACCAAATTCTATTAGGTTAAGTAATCTAATAGAATTTTAAATACGTATCATTTTGTCATGAATTGTGACTGTTGCTTTTCATAAGTTAATTTAACAAAATTCCTGTATTTTTTTTAATTATATTTTTAGTACAAATTGTATATTTTGCTTTAATATCTAAAAATCAACATAAATTTAAAAATAATATTGTAAAAATTATTTTACTCTCAAAATTATTTTTAAATTTTACATCTGGCATTTATTTTTATTTCCAGTAAATTTGTGACTGACACCTAATTTGCAGTAAAAAAGATTCTTCAACTTTAAACAGCTATTATTCGAACAGCTTTAATCGCAAAGGAATGGAACTTTTTTTGTCTAACTTGTTATAGTAGTGGTAATCTACACAAATCGCTTAAAAAACAATTCTTCTCCTTTTTAAAAGCAGTTTTTGCTATTGGAACTATATATATATAACTAACAGTTTAGAAATTAGCCATTGGCCACCGTTGAGATTAGACACCCTGTATATTTATCCAAGTAAGTAATTCTGAAAATATTAGGCCAAATACGCTTGGTAACAAAATAGTTTAAAATATTTATTAAGTTTTGTAATTTAAGGGTGAAATAGAGGCAAATCATATATATCTTTAGTTATTGATTTCAACAAAAACATATGTATATGCTCTACTGTACAATAAATTATTACAAAAATCTTTCATTCATGCGATGTTACATGAAAAATAGCTAGTTACTTATTGATAATAATAATTAAAAGAAGAAGAAGTATGGAAACACTACTATTTTGAAAATAGCAGCTGTAAAGATTCTTGGGTTTATTTTTTTCCATTTCAATTTCCTATTAAAAGTAATTTCAGATTATTCCGCACACATTTTATAAAATTATTCAAAAGAATGGATTTCAACCGAGCAGTTATGATACATACTTCATTAGAAAGGGTCTCCATGAATTATTCAAAAGAAAATATGTTTCTTTAATATATATTCATTAGAATAAATGTTTTAGCCAGTAATGGGCAGAAAACGCATAATTAATTTCCTCCTTTTAATTTACTCCCTTATAAAAAAAATTTTTTTGACTCAGAATTAAGCTTACCGTGATACTTGAAAATTTCTTTAAAAAATAGCTGCTTTAATAATAAATTAAGCATTGTTTCCTACAACAGAAAATTGCTTTTAAAATAACATTTTATGTTCTGAGGCAAGACTGACTTCGCATGTTTAAATAAAATAAGGTTTTCTTTTGATTTAATTTAACGCTATGCTTAACTCAAATTAATTTACATTTTTAATACAAAAAAATTTAAAATCCTATCTCAAAAAATAAAATTAGCTAATTTAGTGTTAGATTTGTTAAAATATCTAAAAATTTTCGTTCTACGTGTATTCATGTATGCAGTGGAAAATAAAATCCACCCCACAATCTGAAGATTTGTATGAGGATTTTTCAAGACACATCCAATTGCATCTGCAACTGAGAATTTACTTTTTTACATTATGTTTTATAATTAATAAAAAAACACAATACAATCATCGATAATAACCTCAAATAGTCACCCTTTACATTGCGAGATGACAAAAGCGGTTGTGCATCCTCAATACTCTATGCACAACCCCAGTTTATGCAGCTTAAGGTGCTGGTCACTGAGATTTAGAATTCTCCTAAATAATGTTAAGTCTATGGCGTTTGATGCATTCGTATATTTAAAATATCTCTTGTGGTAATGAATATTTTTAACTTATTTCTTCTGTATACTCTCCTTGAAGGATGTCTCTTATTTTCTTAGTTTTCGAAATATTTCTAAACTCCAAGCTTAAATTAACATCGTATGTGTTAAAAGTGGACGAACTTTGAGTAAAATTTTAACATTTCATATAAAATTAAGTATACACTTTAAAAATTTTTGAAAAACTAAGAAAAAACAGAGACATAATTTAAGAAGTGTATGCAAATAATAGAAGTTTAATATACTAGTTTCCGGAAGGAATATTTTAAAGATACGAATGCATCAAACGCCCATAGCTTCACATTATTGTTGCGAATTCCGAAATTGAGGGAGCAGCACACTTAAACAAAATTAAGAATCAAATGTTGGGACTTACAGGGTGAAGAGAATTTGGATTGCTGTAATTTTAACCGTGGCCGTCTAAGCTATTTAATATAGTTAAAAGACATAAATGTGTTATGATAGAACCTACGTTTACATTTTAAATGCCGCACTCTATCTGAAAAAAGAGCTTTTTTTTATTATTTGAAAAACAATAATTTCAAAACAACCTTTTTTTTATTGTTGTACTTTTCTCCATTGCATCCCTAGGGCGTAATGTCAAATTTCCCGATTAAAAAAAAAAAAAAAAAAAAAAAAAAAAAAAAAAAAAAAAACAGCCTGAGATTTTTTTTTAAATGCATTTATATTGCGAATTTTTTTCAAATACGAATATTAACCATTTTGAAATATTCGCAATCGCAAAGCTTTCTTTTTTCTACAATAAAAGTATCTAAACGTTCGTCTTTTGACACAATCTTTTAAAAGCATCCCTGTAGAGCAAATTTACATCAGCTACTAAAATTTAGAGCATTCGGACGATTAGAAGTTTTTTTAAATCTAAAATATATGAAAATTTTGACGAAAACACCAAAAGATATTTTTTTCACAATGTTTTCGCGAAAGTTTGGCTCAAGTTTTCACAAATAAATGTGCATGAATCTTTTGGGACATTTGAATAAAGCCTTACATACAGTGTTGCTTTGGACACAGAATCTTATTTTTTAAATCAAATATCAACGTATTTTCACCGTTATGTGCATTACAAACACACTTTTGGATTGCTGATGATCTCAAACAGTTACAACACAGACAAATTTTTTCTAACATCTTAAATAAGCTAAATGAAAAATAAAAATGTTTTTACGTGGCACTAACTGTATATAAATACAACGCATATGTAAACAAATATATACAAAACACATTTATGAATACATATATACATAAATATATTTTTTCGGATATTTAATATTGGTACAATAACAACTATATTTTAAAAACATTTACAAACTTGGACGAATATTGCACTTCCCCACATTTCTCGGAATATTTCAAAATTTCTATTTCATACCAAAAACAAAATACTTTAAAAAAATAATAAAATCATCATAGACTTTTCAATCTCTTTAGAGATTTGCAATCTATTTAAAAAAAAATACAAAATGTAAGCCATAAAAAAATATTTTTCGAACACGTTTTTTGTTTTTTCATCGCACTTTGCTGTAGGATTCATTAGACATAAGTAGCAGTCACTAGTATTAGTCACTAGACATATTTTTATTAAAAAATTATACAGTTACTCCGCGATTTTAATACAATGTACTAACCTTTTAACTCATAATGGAGTATCGATTATGTTTAAATGTAATGAGAGAAAAAAATCAAATTCAAATCAAAGGAAATCAATCAGAATTCTGATGAAAACAAAATAAAAAAAAAGTGATTTTTTTCAGATAAATATCAATATTTTAGCGCAAAAAATACGCAGTAGTCGGAAACACATAGCCCTTTTTTTCCACTTTCCCATTGCTTTTATTCACAGATCTTTTATCGTTGTACGTGTGTTTTAATTCGATTTTATAAGTGGCAACACATTTCCGCAAAAATCAAATTAAAGATATAAAATCACACACTTAAAGTTCATTTAAAATTGTTATCACTGTTCCTTGCAACGCCGACAGGTCAACTGGGAGTTATAAAAGGCAGGTAAACAATTCAAATATTTTAATTTAAAAAATCTAATCCTTATTATTTTATTTTTTTCCATTATATTAATCATGCATTAAATGTATTTTTAGCTCCTGTAGGCATGTACCTAAAGCTACTCGTATACAGTAAAATAAATAAAAGTCGTAAAAAAGGGAAAATTTTTGCTATCATAGTTGCCTGAAATCCTGCTCGATTTTACAGAATTTCTGCGAATTTCTACAGAATTTCTGTCAAATTAATTTCGAATTAGAATGTAAAACCTCCGTTCATTTCTTTCTAGACGTATGGTCAATTCCATTCCAGACACGAAAATTCACTGGCTGCAGAACTGCAGACAATCATTCGGGAATTCAAGGCAATATAGGTTAGATTTTATTTCAGTTTCAGGTTAATTTTCAGAATAATCTATGTATGTATGGAAATCAGAAAAATAAAATAATTATTAGCAGAACACAATATGTAAATTAAAAGCGTGTATTTACAATGTACAATGGACATCGTGTGATACAATTTGTCAATGCCGAACCACCCAGAGATTTTTGCAGCAGTTTCAAAAATAATTTCACCCAGAGTTGCCACTTAAGCCTTTTTCTATTCAGAAATTATTAATTTGTCCCAAATAGCCCGAAGAATAATTATTGTTTAACTTGAGGATAGCCCATACTTGTTTAAATACAGCAAAAAATACTTTTTTCCGAATTTTCGGTATTAATACAGAATTCCTGAACTATAAAAGTCTCATTCGAATTGTGAGTTTCTACACTAAAATTATTTGTGTTTACTGTATGCCAGTCTAGCTTAATTATTTTAAAATTAACATAATGAAATTTGATTCACCGATAAATGATTATTTTTATTAATTTTAAAATCCAAATAAATATTTTAATTATTGAATTTTAAACAATTTAATCATTTATCAAAATGAAAATTAGTATATGAAGACGTCAGAGACTTCATTTTTTAAACAATTTCTTAGATCTTGAAATAACCACACTAGTTTCTTAAAAATACCATACTAAACTTAAAATTACAATTGTTGAATTAGTCCATATTTTTATATGTTCTATTATAATAAGAAAATAAAATGGAAATAATAATATAATTATAATAAAGGAATAAAAATTTCTAGAGAATATCTGTCATTTGCTGTAATAAAGAAAATATCTTTCTATTAAATACATTTCCTATTAATAAAAATTTTGGAAAAATTATCCTGAGAGGTCATTAAAATCTCATTTACGGAACATGTATTACGGAAAATTTTTGCATTTGCCTTTGTTTAATTTTAATGTTGGTCAAATTTCATAAGTTACTTCAATTTAATTAATAAATATCTTTAGATAATACAGAACTTTTAAAATATCACGAAGAAGAAAATTCAGTGCAGAAATTTGACTAAGAACTAAATGCTTGAAAGACAATAGTTTAATAAATAATTACAAAAAAATCCATCCTTTTACTTTAAGATTTATATGAATAGATAGTGTATCCCTAAACTGAAAATTCAAATAAACATAAAAAACGGAAAAATTGGTAGATTGATTTGCGGTTTTCACCAAAACTGTTCTTTCTGACGATATTTTGTTGAAAATAAATTATAAAGATAAATTTCGAAAAATGCCGATAGAGGGTGCTTTAAATTTTGCATTAAGGAACAAAAATTTTTTTGCAGTTATTTTCTACATCTCATTAATGGTTTGGTAAGCTTAGACTTAAATTTTGAGCTTTAAATATGAATAGTTACGAATCATTAAGTAGCACAAATTGAACTGTGTTCAGAGGGTTTAAATTTTAAATGATTATAAAAAATGGAAAAATTGGTCGAATGATTTGCGGTTTTCACTAAAACTATTCTTTATGTCCGTATTTTATTGAAAATAAATTATAAAGATAAATTTCAAAAAATGCTGATAGAGGGCGCTTTAGACTTTGGATTAAAGAACATCTATTTTTTGCGGTTATTTTTTGCATCTCATTAAATGGTTTCGTAGGCTTAGTTGTAAACTTAAAATTTGAGCTCAAAATCTGAATAGTTGGGCGTGGTTAAGTAGCACAAACTGAACAGTTTTCGGAGGGTTTAAATTTCAAACGATTATAAAAAACGGAAAAATTAGTCCATTCGTTTGCGGTTTTTGCTAAAACTACTCTTTAAATCAGTGTTTCCTTGAAAATAAATTTTAAAGATAAATTTCACAAAATGCCGATAAAGGGCGCCTTAGACATTGGAGTAGAGTACAACTATTTTTAACCGTTATTTTTTAAAATCTCATTAAATGCTTTCAAATCCTTAGATTTAAATTTTGGGATCAAATTCTGAATCGTTGCGAGTGTTTAAGTAGCGCAAAAGTGAATTGTGTTCAAAAAGGAGGGAGTTAAATTTCAACTCCTGAATACACTTCAGTTTGCGCTTCTTAACCCCTCCCAACGATACAGAATTTGAGTTTAAAATTTAAGTTTAAATCTAAGATTTCGAAAACATTTAATAAGTTTTGGAAAGCATTTAATTAATTACAAAAAATAACGGTTAAAAGTAGTTGTTGGTTACTCTGAAGTTTAAGGCGTCCTCTAACGGAATTTTTTTTAAATTTATCTTTATAATTTAATTTAAAGAAGATAGTGACTTAAAGAATAGTTTTATTTTAAACCGCAAACGAATCGACCAATATTTCTGTTTTTTTATAATCATTTGAAATTTGAACCCTCTGAACACAGTTCAGTTTGTGCTACTTAATGACTCCCAACTATTCAGATTTTGAACTCAAAATTTAAGTTTAAGTCTAAGTTTACTAAAACATTTAATCAGATGCAAAAAATAACGTAAAAAATAGTTGTTCGTTACTCCAAAGTCTAAAGGCCCCTCTATCGGCATTTTTTGAAATTTATCTTTATAATTCATTTTTAATAAAATACCGACATTAAGAATAGTTTTAGAGGAAACCGCAAATCAATCGACCAATTTTTACGTTTTTTATAATCTTTTGAAATTTAAACCCTCTGAACACAGTTAAGTTTGTGCTACTTAACCACTCCCAACTATTCAGATTTTGAGCTCAAAATTTAAGTCTAAGCTTACGAAACCATTTAATGAGATGCAAAAAATCACGGCAAAAAGTAGTTTTTCATTATTTTAAAGTCTAAAGCGCCCTCTATCGGCATTTTTCGAAATTTATCTTTATAATATATTTATAAAAAAATACCAACATAAAGAATAATTTTAGTGAAAACCGTAAATCAATCGACCAATTTTTCTGTTTTTTAGGTGTATTTGAAATTTTGGACCCCAAACTTTAATGGCGGCTATCTCCTTTGGAAAACATTTGGGACCCTTGGTTTCTTATTTACTATTACTCGTTTTGATGTGTTCTATCACCCCCTAGCGTATATACCATGAGTTTAGGGACACCCTGTATATCTATCCTAATTTATCATGTTCTTATGTGTAGGAAGACGTTGTAAGTCGATGTAGGAAGACGTTATAATTCGGAAATTGTCTCAAAAGTATTTTTAAGAAGCTTTATAAAATTACAAAGAACTAAATTGAGAGAATCATATAATTTAAAAATTGGCAATTGCAAAGTTGCTCATATTTACATTACATTTTATATAAAATATCTACAAATTTATGTTTATGAAATTTCTTGAAAATACATTTTAATAAAATGAAAGGCGAACTTTAATGAAGATCAAATACAACACACACTTTGAAAAGTTTCTGTAAAAACATTGCGAAAAATGCTATATTTTCAGTCAATTTATACTAGTTTTCGGTTAAGTGCATTTGATTGATTTTTTCGGTCATCATTATACAAACATTTGCCTTATCTTATATCTTATTCGCTTTAGGCATTTCCATATCTTTATTTAAAGATATTTTTATCCTTTCTAAAACTTGTAACTTAAAATACACACTTTAAAAAAATTTTTGAAATTCTATTAGTACGAGTTTGCAAAAAAAATGAAGAAACATCAGATTTTATTTTAATATAGGTAATTATGGAAAAAATATTTTGGTATCACGCTTTTTTTTATCTATTTGGAAAATAGTTGTTGTTCTCGATAGAGAATTGGGAAATCTGAAGTATATCTAAGTATAATTGTTGGTTGAATTCCGCAACTTTTTTCATTTTATTCGTTTTACGATTGGTCCATGCTTAATGTCTAGAAATGAAATACTTCTGTTGCCACGATGACAAAAAAGTATTTAAAAAAACTACAAAAATCCCTGTCGGCTGGGCCTATAGGCGGAGGTAGATTTCGAAGAGTGCTCATTTCAACAATATATATATATATATATATATATATATGATTAGAGATAAACCCAGTTTAATAACTTCATTTGGCCGTTTATGAAAAATTTTTAATGTCATTTTTCTGCAAAAACTGGTTTTCTCAGAATCATCTTAAGAAAAATTCAGCTCAAATGCCCATTTTGACAACATATTTTAAAATAAATACTGAATTTATTAAAAAATCGACCAAAACAGTACATTATACATTTCCTAAATAACGAAAAACTGTCAGTTGAATGCATTTGAGAAAAAATTGAATTTAAAAATGAGTCATAAAATAACCAATTTGTTGTTTGAATACATCCTTAATTCTTTAATCATGATTGCTTCGGAAAAGTTTGTGCGAAATACTCACTTTGACAGCATTTTTAAAAATATATTTTATCTTTATCAAAAAACTGGCCAATGTGTCACAGTATATAGTTCCTAAATAAGAGGATCTGTAAATTGGGTGCGTTTGAGAGCGAAAGTGGATTTTAAAACGAATCATAAAAAACGCAATTTGCTATGTGAAAACTTCCTTAAATTTTGAAATCACAAAGACTTCGGGAAATTCTGTTCAAAATACCCTTTTTGGTAGCCTTTTTCGAAATAAATTCCGTCTTTATCAAAAAACCGATCAAAAAACCGATTTCACATTATATAGTTCCTAAATAAGAGGATCTGTAAATTGGATGCGTTTGAGAACAAAAATGGATTTAAAAACGAGTTAGAAAGAAACGCAATTTCTTATTTGAATACTTCTTTAAATTTTCAGCCCGATGACTTTGGGAAATTCTGTTCAAAATACCCATTTTGGTAGCCTTTTTTGTAATATTTTCTTTCTTTATCAGAAAATTGACCAATGCGTCACTTTATACAGTTTCTAAATAAGAGGATCTACCATTTGGATGCGTTTAAAATCAAAAATGAATTTAAAAATGAGTCAGAATATAAGCAGTTTGGATTTGAGGTTTTTCTTCCAACTAATATTTTTGTTTAATTTCTTTTTGCTATTCGAATTGGTCCTGTGAAAAACTTGTCAATATAAAAGATGTAGATATTTTTGAGAAGATGTAAAATAAATTTAATCAGATTTGATATATTAAAAATTGACGGAGTTATGGATTTTTCTCTTTTTTAACCGCCCTTTTTCTTTTCGTTTTTATTTTTTTTCATCGGTAAAAGTTGGTCCTATCAAAAACTTGTAAATACAAAAGTTTTAGATAATTTTAAGAACATTTACAAAAACTTTAGATGGACTTGATATCTTGAAAATTGACGAAGTTATGAATTTTTTTCTCTCAAAACCCCTGTTTTTTTCGCCCCTTGAGCCCACTTCTAAATTTATCAAAAATCTGTCATGCATAAATTTTGGCCCATTTTTAAGAAGTAATATAAACTTTAAACCGATTCGATATCTACTTTAATTAAGAAGTTATGGCGTTTTTTCGGTTTTCTCAAAAACGCCCCCTATTCCGACCCCCCTGGTCCGATTTTGCCCATTAACGAAATTAGCCGAGATTTTATCCCCTTTGATTTTATGTACCAGTTTGGTAAAGATTGGTGAAGAATTATAGACGTTATCGTGTCCATAAAAAAGTGATATATATATATATATATATATATATATATATATATATATATATATAGATAGATAGATAGATAGATAGATAGATAGATATATAAACTGGTGTGATTGCAATAGGTAGTATTTCATACGAAATCTACCTAAAAATAATAACTCAAAAACAAATTGAAATACAGCTTTACAACAAATTGCCTTTAAAAAATTATTTTCTTTATACAACGGTGTAAAATTTGAAAATGTGCTATGTTTAGAAGTTTAAAAACTTACAGTATCGAAAACTGTTAAACTGAAATTTCATTTAATATTTGTTTATCATTGGCCCAAAAATATTAACGTGATTCTAAATGTCCAGACATATTAATGCGACTCTGTTATTAGGTAAGCTACTTTTTGATCATCATTTTAAAAATTATGTTATTATTGTTTTTTTTTAATATAGAAATCATTTATAAGTCTAAAATTATAATCTTTGAAAATATTATTTTACAAATTGTCGTTGTAATTTGTTAAATTACAATTTTTGTTGTTGTTGCTTTTTTTAGCAATTTTTTTTTCATTTAGCTTTTAATGTAAAATTTTTAAATACACAATAAAACATTGAAAAGAGGAGGTTATATAACAGTATAAATTTGGAAATTCTTTAAAAATTATTAAAACGAAATTACAGAGTGTCAGAAAAATAAACAGGTTCCAGTCAGGTTTTGTCATAAAAGGTATAAGTATATAAACTCAAGAATGTTTCGCAGATGGAAGAAAAGTATTCCTTTGAGACAGCATTCCGCTATACGCAGGTTACTTCTCTCTTGTATTTGTCCTTTACCTGCTTAAAAGGAAATTCATTACTATTATCATCTGGATATTCATTACTGTTACTGAATTTTATCAAATATTTATAAAATAAAAAGACAAAAAAAAATATTTAAATGATTCGATGTTTTTTTTAAACAAATTTAAGTTCTTTAAAACGACTTTGTCTAAAGATTTATGATTCGATATATATTCTTATAAATACAAAGTAAAGAAAGTGATAAGTCATAAAATCTTAAATTTATGTAATAGTGTCAGAATCTTTGCGAAAATATAGGATTAGTAGAATTTGTGTTTCACACTTTATTGAAATACATAAATATGTCCCTTTAAAATTCATATAATTGAATTATAGATATTACCTACATTAAATCCGAAACATATTTCAAAACATAATCTATAATATATATATATTTATATATATATATATATATATATATAAGAGTACGGAGGAGGGTGGTGTTGTCTGGATAAAAACGCAAAGGTTAATTATTTATTTAAAAAAAAATGAGAGTGGGTTATTTATTTTAACATAATTTTTAAACTGTTTAATTTACACCAATATATGGATATTCGTCTAGTTATATCTATAGTTAAATAGCTATATTTTAAATATCAAATTATTTTTAATGTTATTGATATAATTTTTGGTATTATTATTAATAATATTATTACTATTATTATTTTTTTATTTATTTTATTATTATTATTATTATTATTATTTTTTTATTATTATCCTATATTAAGATAATGAGTTTTTACCATGTAAAGTCACAATAAATGTTACTGATTAAAGTAACAATAATGTATTTTAAGTTATATGTTAATATGAATGTTATCTCTTAATTATAATTTTAATCATTTTATTAATTTAATTTTATGTTAATATCGATTATTATTTTTTCCGGTTCAATTATATTTCCATTCAGCTTTATCTTTTTTGTTTGTTAAGGATAACTATTATTTTTACTTACTTCCAACTCCTTTTTGTAAAATATCTTTGTTCTTTGTTTAATAATTTGGTTTTTGTGTGATGGTAGTCCCAAATTCGTATTGTTTTGCTTTTTCATGGCAAATACGAAGATGAAACCACACACTCCATTTGTAGTTCCAAAGTATTTGGGACCTGAAGATTCTGCTTTGGTTCTACAAATTTCAATTGTATTCATATTATTCTTTTTTTCCTTCCATGTTCAATGTGCTATAAGTTATTAAATTCAATGGTTAATTTCAAATGGTTAATATTGTTTACTATAATTCAATTTAATTCTTCGTTTTGGTTTATTGTTTTATTGATAAAATCCGTTGGTGAATCTTGTCTTATATATATATATATATATATATATATATATATATATATATATATATATAGCACTTTAAGAATAATGTGTAACGGCAGATCCAAAGTCCCGTGCCATAATGAAAAATGATATCAAACTATTAAACTTTAAAGGAAATAAAAACGAGTAAGAAAAACAGTATAAAGACAATATAAAAAGGCTGTGGATCTCATCAGCGGTGGGCAGCTTTAAAACACAGCAAATACATATGAATGGATATGGAAAAGGACTATTATAATGTAGTGGCAGTGGGTTTCGATCAGAGTGCTACAATTTAAAAAAATCAAGTGTACAAAAACATTTGAAATCATAACACTCCCCCACCGGACCCAAACGCCACAGAAAACAGCATATAACACATTTAAAATTGATACTGCCGAAATGAACAAGTATGTAATATAACTTAAAACAGAAATAAATAAAGTTGTATTACCCAAGCTTCAGAGAAACAGCCACACAAAACAACTAAAAACCAGCATCCAAAATCAATCCGTATTCGTTTCCATGTCGTTGCCACACGATTGCAGTCATCCTTGTAAAACCGTCCAAAAGGCTTTAAGTTATACAAATCATTAACTGTCAATCATATAGCAATTACTTAAAAATGCAGACTGTCAGTAAAGCTAGTATATTTTTTAATAAATTTTAGAGGTAAATTATTCTTGTATTGTAAAATATTAAATAAATGAAGAAGTTCCTTTAAAAATAAATTTTTATTTGAACAGAGCTTGTAGTAACGAAAAATTTGACCAATAATTATATTAATGTAAACACGTTTATGAATATTTGAAGTCCAGTTAACCAACTGATTAACTTCAAAATTAAAATTATCTCTCTTATTATATGTGGAAATTTGCAAATCATTTGTAATGTGGATTTTTAAATCGAGATAGTCAGCAGTGTTATTATTTGCATTAGTTTTTTTTTAGGACCAGCATATCAGGATAAATATCGGATGAAATTTCCAAAAAATTACGCTCACAGTTCAAAATAATTAAATCATCAATGTATCTGAAAGCCAGAAAGTTAACATCTTTATTTACACTTGAAAATTGATATTCATAAAAAAAATAAAAAGAGATTAGCTGCCGTGGAAGAATAACTTGTCCCCATTCCTATCCCATTACTTTGTAAATAAATGTCTGAGCCTGTATATACATAATTATTATATAAACAAAAATTACACAATAATCTAAATAAATTAAGATCCATATCGATGTCACCACTGATCAAATCAATAATTTTAAATAAAATACTATTCAACTCTGCAATAGGAATGTTAGTAAAAAGGTTTTCAAAATCAAAAGTTTGTATATTTTGTATGTCATTTTTAGTCAATTCATTTTTAATTTCAAAGCTATTTAAAATAATCCAATAAACATTACTATTTTTATATTTAAATTTTAAAATATCCAAAATCTTCTTTAACATTTTTTCAAACCTGCAATTAAATTCGTTACCGATGCTGTTTACATTACTACATATAAATCTATATTTAAGAGGCGTTTTGTGAAATTTGGGGGTTACGAATAGAAAAGGAAAAGACAAATTTTTAACTTTAGGCAAAGGAATATGATCTTTTTTAGAAAAAGCTAGATGTTTCTTTATAAGCGTTTGTATTGTAGATTCATATAAACTATAGGTCACACTATTGTTGAGCTCAGCATGTATCAGACCAGCATAAAAGCTTTTTCAGATTATTGCAAAATTATTAGATGCTTTATCAACTGAACAAAAAACAAAAGAATTTTTTAATTTTGAAATTTCCCTCTGTATATCTAAAGTAAGTTCGTGGTAAGTATAAGTAGAGTCATTCATGTAATTGGTTTGAAAAACTTTAAAATCATCCAAAATTTTTAGTTTCCAATCGTTAAAAAGGGGGATAGGTTTATTATAATTATAGCTTAAATTAAGTATGAACGTATGTAGCTCTGATTTAAATAGACTGAAAGACTTTTTTAGATTCATTTTCCTGTTTAATCTGAATTTTGTTCCAAAACTCATTAGATGTTTCAATTCATCATTAGATATGAAATTAAGGTTACCGGTCACTACATGTTTTGAATTGTCATCATAATAGGGGGAATTCTGATATGAGCTACAATCTCAAGGGACATTTAAAAAGGAATCCAAGTTTTGTGCACTTTCTCTATAATTGAATAATTTATTACTCAAAGTGTTGACATATCTGAAAGTTGAAATAATAGATAAATTTTTTATAGGAAATATTTCACTATGTTTAGTAATAATTTTATTTAAATATAAGTTATCAAAACTTTTTTGTTGGAATGTACTAACAAAATATATTTTATCCATATTGCACTGTTTAAATTTACCTATTTTATACAATAAAAAGTCTGTCAATAAATCTTTAAATTGCAAATTATCACAGTTAAAATCATTAATTTTTTGCTGTAAGCTTCGTAGAATCTTAAAATTTAAACTAAATAAAATGGTTTTGATTTCTTTAATGTTATAATTCTTTATAAAGAGATTGTATAAATCAAGTAATATAATGGCTGGATTTATATTTTTATATCTAGCAAACAATGTTTTGTTAGAGTGATTCCCTCTTTTACCTCTATTGTACTGAAATGAAGATGTGTAAACTGAAGAAAACAAACTGTACACACTCATTGAATTATCAGTTTGATAGCAAAGTTTAGTATTTAACCCATGTGGATATAAAGATTTAGCACGTAGAATGTAAAAACTTTCACTTCGTAAACGAAATGAGTTATCAAAAATCTGTTCTAAAATTTGTATACTAACATTTTTTAAATTATGTAAGTGAAAATGTTTAATTTCAAAAGTCGAATTACCGGTGTTTCTTTCAGACATAGATCGATGATTATTAATGCGTTTATGTAGCTCGTCCGAAGTTTCACCCACATACCTTTGATTTCACACCATGCAAGTTAACAAGTAGACAACATGAGATATTTTACAGAAATTATCGGTAATTCGACTTTTGAAATTAAACATTTTCACTTACATAATTTTAAAAATGTTAGTATACAAATTTTAGAACAGATTTTTGATAACTCATTTCGTTTACGAAGTGAAAGTTTTTACATTCTACGTGCTAAATCTTTATATCCACATGGGTTAAATACTAAACTTTGCTATCAAACTGATAATTCAATGAGTGTGTACAGTTTGTTTTCTTCAGTTTACACATCTTCATTTCAGTACAATAGAGGTAAAAGAGGGAATCACTCTAACAAAACATTGTTTGCTAGATATAAAAATATAAATCCAGCCATTATATTACTTGATTTATACAATCTCTTTATAAAGAATTATAACATTAAAGAAATCAAAACCATTTTATTTAGTTTAAATTTTAAGATTCTACGAAGCTTACAGCAAAAAATTAATGATTTTAACTGTGATAATTTGCAATTTAAAGATTTATTGACAGACTTTTTATTGTATAAAATAGGTAAATTTAAACAGTGCAATATGGATAAAATATATTTTGTTAGTACTTTCCAACAAAAAAGTTTTGATAACTTATATTTAAATAAAATTATTACTAAACATAGTGAAATATTTCCTATAAAAAATTTATCTATTATTTCAACTTTCAGATATGTCAATACTTTGGGTAATAAATTATTCAATTATAGAGAAATTGCACAAAGCTTGGATTCCTTTTTAAATGTCCCTTGAGATTGTAGCTCATATCAGAATTCCCCCTATTATGATGACAATTCAAAACATGTAGTGACCGGTAACCTTAATTTCATATATAATGATGAATTGAAACATCTAATGAGTTTTGGAACAAAATTCAGATTAAATAGGAAAATGAATCTAAAAAAGTCTTTCAGTCTATTTAAATCAGAGCTACATACGTTCATACTTAATTTAAGCTATAATTACAATAAACCTATCCCCCTTTTTAACGATTGGAAACTAAAAATTTTGGATGATTTTAAAGTTTTTCAAACCAATTACATGAATGACTCTACTTATACTTACCACAAACTTACTTTAGATATACAGAGGGAAATTTCAAAATTAAAAAATTCTTTTGTTTTTTGTTCAGTTGATAAAGCATCTAATAATTTTGCAATAATCTGAAAAAGCTTTTATGCTGGTCTGATACATGCTGAGCTCAACAATAGTGTGACCTATAGTTTATATGAATCTACAATACAAACGCTTATAAAGAAAGATCTAGCTTTTTCTAAAAAAGCTCATATTCCTTTGCCTAAAGTTAAAAATTTGTTTTTTCCTTTTCTATTCGTAAACCCCAAAATTTCACAAAACGCCTGTTAAATATAGATTTATATGTAGTAATGTAAACAGCATCGGTAACGAATTTAATTGCAGGTTTGAAAAAATGTTAAAGAAGATTTTGGATATTTTAAAATTTAAATATAAAAATAGTAATGTTTATTGGATTATTTTAAATAGCTTTGAAATTAAAAATGAATTGACTAAAAATGACATACAAAATATACAAACTTTTGATTTTGAAAACCTTTTTACTAACATTCCTATTGCAGAGTTGAATAGTATTTTATTTAAAATTATTGATTTGATCAGTGGTGACATCGATATGGATCTTAATTTATTTAGATTATTGTGTAATTTTTGTTTATATAATAATTATGTATATACAGGCTCAGACATTTATTTACAAAGTAATGGGATAGGAATGGGGACAAGTTATTCTTCCACGGCAGCTAATCTCTTTTTATTTTTTTATGAATATCAATTTTCAAGTGTAAATAAACATGTTAACTTTTTGGCTTTCAGATACATTGATGATTTAATTATTTTGAACTGTGAGCGTAATTTTTTGGAAATTTCATCCGATATTTATCCTGATATGCTGGTCCTAAAAAAAAAACTAATGAAAATAATAACACTGCTGACTATCTCGATTTAAAAATCCACATTACAAATTATTTGCAAATTTCCATATATAATAAGAGAGATAATTTTAATTTTGAAGTTAATCAGTTGGTTAACTGGACTTCAAATATTCATAAACGTGTTTACATTAATATAATTATTGGTCAAATTTTTCGTTACTACAAGCTCTGTTCAAATAAAAATTTATTTTTAAAGGAACTTCTTCATTTATTTAATATTTTACAATACAAGAATAATTTACTTCTAAAATTTATTAAAAAATATACTAGTTTTACTGACAGTCTGCATTTTTAAGTAATTGCTATATGATTGACAGTTAATGATTTGTATAACTTAAAGCCTTTTGGACGGTTTTACAAGGATGACTGCAATCGTGTGGCAACGACATGGAAACGAATACGGATTGATTTTGGATGCTGGTTTTTAGTTGTTTTGTGTGGCTGTTTCTCTGAAGCTTGGGTAATACAACTTTATTTATTTCTGTTTTAAGTTATATTACATACTTGTTCATTTCGGCAGTATCAATTTTAAATGTGTTATATGCTGTTTTCTGTGGCGTTTGGGTCCGGTGGGGGAGTGTTATGATTTCAAATGTTTTTGTACATTTGATTTTTTTAAATTGTAGCACTCTGTTCGAAACCCACTGCCACTACATTATAATAGTCCTTTTCCATATCCATTCATATGTATTTGCTGTGTTTTAAAACTGCCCACCGCTGATGAGATCCACAGCCTTTTTATATTGTCTTTATGCTGTTTTTCTTACTCGTTTTTATTTCCTTTAAAGTTTAATAGTTTGATATCATTTTTCATTATGGAACGGGACTTTGGATCTGCCGTTACACATTATTCTTAAAGTGCTATATACATAATTTACGTGATTATTGCAGCTATAGCGCTGATCATGTGGATTTTTCGTGAACTTAAGTTCACTCAAAACTTTAAAATTTTTGGACTATATATATATATATATATATATATATATATATATATATATATATAATATTATGTTTTCCCCGCATGTGGTTTGTTTTAAGAAAAATGCGCAGAAAAAATTACTCAAGCATATTTTAAAGAACGTATTATTTTATTTAAAATATCTCAAAAAATTTGAAAAATGTGATGAAAAGGATTGATTATTTTACTTTAGAAAGCCGCAAGCATAAGTACATAAAAATTGATGACAAAAATATTCCAATGTTTAACTGATATGTATTTTTTAATTCATAAATATATGGTATCACTTTGTAAAATTTGAAAATATATTAACTTCGGAATGCAGTAAAACTGTAATTCGATTATATAAACACTCTAGTCTATATAATAATAAGATTTTGTTCAGAAGTAAGACATCAGAATTAGTAAGAAAACGACTAAAAAATTGGATCTTCGAATTTACTTCGATTGTATAGAATTTTGCGCATATAATCTCAAATTTCCTAATTTAGTTACGTGCAGGTTTATTTAATTTTACATAGTTTTTTTAAATGAACATGAACTTTTATCTTGATGGTATTCCGTTTAATAATTCTTATATTTTTTGTAATTTCAAATAAAAGTATTCCTACGAAATAAGTCGATGGTGAATTTTAAATTTCTTCTTTTCTTTTTATACTGTCAGAAATTTCCATTATAATAATGAATAAATAAACTTATAAATTAATTAATAATGTGCCTAATCACATTAAAAATAGACTTATTTAACTTCTATGAACAATTGTTTTATATCTTGTCATTTATCTGTTTTACAAAAATTTTTCTTATAGAGTTTTTAATGTAAAACATTATTCCCAAAAATTTTATGCCCAGTTATACACTTTTACTGTTTTATAATGATAGATTCGTGTAAAGATTTTAAAAAATCTTAGTATTTTCTCAAAATAAATTTGCTCACTTTTTTTTTCTCTTGCATCCTAATAGTGCTTTTTATTCTGTTAAGAAAATTTTCTTAAGTTCATATAAGGAATGAACTAAATTCATTGAAAGAAAATCGATGGTTATTCTTAACTGTGTGTCTTAGTTTCTTTTTATTCTATAAAAGATTTCATTATAGTAATGAATTGAATAATTTATTCCTTAATAATTTATCTAACTTTATTAAAAATAGACTTATTTAACTTTTATAAAAAGTTATTTTATACACGATCATTTACCTGATTTATAATTATTTTTCTTATAGAATTTTTAAAGTAAAAGATTATTTCAAACATTTTATGCCCATTTATAAACTTTTACTGATTTATGATATTAGTTTTGGTTTTTGCTATTTGTCACACACTAAGAGGTTTATTTAGTTTTGCTTACTTGTATTTAATTAAATATTAATTTTTTATCTTGATGGTCTTCCATTTTATAATTCTAATATTTTGTATATTTTTTAAAGACAAAAAAATATTACAAAATACTCAATACACCTATAAAAAAGTTTTCCATTTTTATAAAACAACTTTCTTTATGTCTTTTATTAAACAAAGTAAACTCTCGGAAGTTCGTATAAAAAATGAACGAAATTTATTGAAAGAAAACCGATGGTTATTTTTAACTGAGTTTCTTCTTTTCTATTTATACTGTCAGAAATTTCCATTATAATAATTAATGAAATAACTTATTCATTAATCATGTACCTAACCTCATCAAAAATACACTTATTTAACTTTTATGAAGAATTCTTTTTATACCTGATCATTTATCTGTTTTAAAATTATTTTTCTTTAAGAGTATTTAAAGTAAAACATTTTCCACAAACATTTTATGTACAGTTTTAAACTTTTATTGTTTTATAATAATATTTCGGTTATTTGTCGTACTCTTAAGATAAATTTTATTCTTCAAAGCAATAAAGGAGTAGTAAAAGGACAATCTTTGAAAGAACAATGATGGGTCTTAAATTAGTTTCTCTTAAGATCTTCATTTAACAATAAAAATAAATATTTGATATAATTTTGGAGATTATTTTATTAATATTATTCATTAAATATAGCATTTAAAAAGATGATACATATTTTCTATTTATAAAACCATTGTAAAACGATAGGCATAATTTACATTACTGTAAACAAATCAATGAAACATTCTTGTATAAATTACAAATTAATTGTTGTCATTAATTTAATCTAAAATAACAAACTTTAGTTTTCATTTAAATGATTTTTATTTTAGTGAAAGACATAATGAATTATTACGTTATATACTTCAGATTTAAATATCATTTCCATATTCTCCTGTTCAAGTATAGTCATTTCAGTTATTGCTCCGTACTCCACTCATTGATTTATTCCTCTGAGCAATAGAAATTCCCTTAAAGAAAGATGGCTATTTATTGACAGAACAAAGACAGGTTTTCAGGAAGTTTTATTATCTATTATTCTATTTCTATTATTCTATTATAGATTTTTATTACGGTAATGGATGTAATTTTTTTACATGAATGATTTATCATATACTTATTGAATTAATTTTTAATCTTGGACAAAGAAAAAAAAAATCAAACACGCACTTTTACCAACTTTTATTTATTTTATGAACAAAAATATTCAAATAAAAAAATATTGATTTCACTAAAAATTTTGCTATATCTTTCTGCTTAAAATGACGTTTAAATAATGTTTCTATCTTAACTGGAACAGGAAATATTAATATTTTCGCTGTGTTTTTTTTTTTCCAAAATCTACCTTTCTATCAATAGATGTCATGTAAGCGGCTTTTTTTGAAAATGCGTTTTTATCCATGATGAGTTTTATCCCCATTTCTTATATTTAAAATGTTATAAGTCAAGAACCATTAATGATAACTTATTCAAATATGAAACATGTCTTTTTCATCTGTTTTACACTAATTTTTGATTCGACAAATTAAAAAAATATAGTTACTTCTGAAGAAATTATTATTTTTTTTAATTAAACCTTTTTAAAAAAAATTACTTTAAATATTTTAAATTTTCATTTAAATTAACATTTTCGAAAATATTGATTTAAAATTAAATCGTATATATATTTTTTTCATTTAAATGAAAAAAAAATAGTCTACAAATAATATTTCGAATTGTGGAGATTTGAATTTAATCCACTTTTTAATAAATTTTAAATGAATAATAAAAAAAAATATGAGCAGTTTAATATGTAATTTTTTTACAAATAAGATGGTTATCTATCACAAAAAAGTCAAAACTTTAACTCAATAAATAAAAAACATTTTAAAATATGTCCCGGGATACACTTAAGATTAATTTGTAGCGTTTTTGCATCGGATGACGGTGGGTGATATGGCTGAATGTTTTTTGCAGCACACCACCACCCTAACACGAGGTCTAAGCACCTATTCAAACATGGCGGCTGTCAAAGGCAAATTTTTTTTCACCGTCAGTATGCTCCGTCAACTATTCACTGCACCGTATGCCACATCTGACACACTAAAAATACAATAACTCTCATTGTGTGTCATAAATTTGGTAAATATGAACGCTGTAACTGATCAAGAACAGTCCAAAGAATGGAATAACACTTATTTTGTCCATGACAGATAGCTGCATTTGACAATAAATGAATAAATAAATAAATAAATAAATTAAATAAAATAAAAATAAAATTTAGGATTTGTTTTTCGGGAAAAAAAACATAGGTCAAGCTATTAAGGCAAAAATTACTTTTTTTTTTTTTTTACTGAATATTTAAAAACATTAAGGGGGTAGGATACCTTTGAATACGTGGAAAAAGCAAAAAATACCGCTATGTTCCAAGCTTCAAAACTTGTGTAATAATTCAAAAATAAAAATCAAACTTCATCTAAATATGAAGCTCATATTTAAATTTATATAAAAAAATATTTATTTATTTATAAGTTCATAAATAAATATTGAAATGATAAATTAAAAAATATACATAATAAGGAGAGAAAAAAAACAACACGTCTTGCGCGCATGATAAATTTTGAAAATATGCATATAAAGAAGACATTTTGGTGAAAAAAAATACATAATAGATGCATCTTTATACTAAAACCAGAATATTTGTAAAAAATATTGTCTAAATTAAAAAATGTACTTAATAATTTAAAAAATTAAAAATTTTCAATTTTTTAAAAATATTTTCAAAGAAAAAAAAACATAAAAAAAGCAAAATCTTACCTTTTTCTGGTTTTAAGTTGTAGATAATACAGAAATGAATATGTGGTAAAAATGTCTTTTGATTGCCATGCATAGTGTTTTAGTAACACTGCGCGCAGTATCAAAATTCAGCGTTTTGAATAAATGCGACGCAAAGTTTAATTATCACATTTCGCTTATTATTATTGATACCTTGAAACTACCATAATTAGTAAACTAATGGGGATTTTTTAACGCGGTTTTTTGTGTGTTATTCAAAAATGATTACAGAATCAAAATATGTAATAAAAAAAATTCGAAAATTTTTAAGGTTTAAAGGTATCCTACCCCCTTAATATAAAGAAAATTGCAAAACGAAAATTCACTATAAAAACATAGTGAATTCGTTGTACGTGGTGATTCTAAATGAATACTAGTGTTTTAACTCTTGGTTGTATTTATTACATACACTGTTAAAAATAAATCAGTGAATTCGTGAAAAAACTCCTGGCATCAAATGTGCCAGACAGTTACCGTTCCGTAAGTATATTTTCCGTTTGGGAAATAAAAGAAAGGAAAACTTCGTTTGTAGAACGAGTAGCGAAATTCTAAAATGAAATGCCAAAATCACAGTAAGGAAAAATCCAGCTACTTCATTGGTCGTGTGGTAAGGGTGAGAATCCCTAACTTGTTTCTCCATTTGAAAAGGAATTAGGGGAAATGTAGTTTTTGTTACTGTCTGCTTTTATACAATAAACCATCGAAATTAACTCAGTTAAGATATTTTGATGACATTTTATAAAACGATAGTAAAAAACTTACATTATAAGTTCTAAAAAAATTTAAATGATATGGTATGATGAATGTTCTTCAATAGTTTTTATTGAAAAATGTTTGTAATATCATTTTGCTAAACTTTTCATCATACAAAACTTATAACGGTTGGGTGCTCGCACTGAGTGTTGAATGCAGACATAACTCAGAACATAAGATAAAAACAGTTTATTTAAAACGATTAGGGGAGTGGAGCAGTTGTGTAATTTTAACAACTGAGAACAATACTAAAAGATTAAACACATACTCACAGCTCCGGCACTAACTCAATCGGGGCACTTCAGATTATTTCTCCTTTAACTTCAGCTAAACTGCTGGATAAAACTTTATTAGACAGCCCGTGGCTGTATATATATTCTTTATTAACTTTGAAACAATCCACGTAATTACTATTAACTTCTTACCACCGGCCAACTTCTCGAGTCGAATTCGAAAACTCCTTGTCAACTCACTGGAGGCTCGCTAATCCTTGATATCGCTCGCTCTAGATTCACTACTAGCTGGTCAAGGCCGCCAGACACACACTGCTAGATGCCACTAGCTGGCTAATGCCGTTAGACACTCTACACACACTCAAACTCCAAGCTTTTATATGCTGCAAACTGAAATACTACAAATTTACATATTACTTCTAAACGCGACATAACTGTAGAATACGAGAAAGACACACACGCTCTAGAAAGTTAAAGTAAAAAGAGGATAGATGTCGCCTTTCACGCTTACACATGTTAAATCATTGACGTCACGATCTCAGAAATACTAGAGTGCCTATATTACTAGAGTGCCCTAGGTCACTCCCTCACACACTTTTTTAAAGTTTTTAGTATCCTAAGACAGTTATTAAATTTTTCTAGAGCAATGTGTGAATATTTGTTTTATTTTGGATTTTAAAAGTAATATAAAGGTAAAAAAGTTGCGAATTTCATTTTTTATTTCCATCAACTAAAAAAGTACTTGCCATATTATTTAAAATTTTTACAGCTTAAAATTGAAATCTTTAACTCATAATTTTAAAAAGTCATCAAAATATCTTAAGTTAATTTTAATGTTTTTTTTAATAAAAACAGACAAAATTCATTTAAAAAAACTTGCCGACATAAATTTTTCACTTAATAAACTTTTTCTATCAAAAATTAAACCGACTTCAAAAACTACTGCAAAGTGAAAAATAATTTCCTTATATAATTGTAATAATAAATTAAATTAAGAGCGTAGTATTTATCGTGCATATTATTATAATTATGTACATTTATTTGATTTTTTAGAGTCGGTGCCAGCCAAACCAATTTCAAAATTAAGTATCCAATGCAAATCTTTATATATATAGTTCTTCTGTGCGTGTGTATGTGACTGAATTCCTCCTTAAACGACTGGACCTATTTTAATGGGATTTGTGTGTGTGTGTGTTTCAGTGAATCTAGAATGGTTTAGATTCACATTTCATCGAAATTAATTCTGTAATTTTTTAGTAATTAGGTAAAAACTAATAAGTTAGTGATTTTTTGCTAATTAAAAGTGTTGAATAAGTTCGCCGAATAGAGTGCGGATAGACTGGCCCAGCGGTCTAAGGCGCCAGATTTAAGCACTGGTTTTCGAAGAAAGAGACGTGTGTTCGAACCCCACTCCTGACATACGTGTACGATTTGCGATATTTTTTTCTGTATTATAATTTTAATTAAACGACTTCAGAAAATCGTTAACTTTTAACTAAGAACCCGTAAGACATGGTGACGTCACTGTAACGTCGTTGTGAAGTCACATTGTGACTTTGTGACCATCGATTGTCGATGTGACGTCACGTGACGTCGATGTGAAGTCACAGTGACTTAAATGTGAAGTCGTTATGGCCGTTTTAGAGCTTTTTTGTGACGTCACATTGTGACCACTTTGCGACGTCACAATGTGACCAATTTGTGAAAAGTGTGTCATTTGTGACTACTTTGTCATTAACATTGTGACGAACTGTGAAAATTTTTTTAGAAAGTCACATCTTAGTCACATTGTGACGTCACTGAGGGGTGGCATATTCGTCACAGATGTGATGTAACCAAAGTGACTCACAGTGACGTCATTGTGACGTCACTGTGAACATGTATGCTATGAGGGAAGAGAATAAACTTTTCTACCAAAAATTGAACCAACTTCAAAAACTACTGCAAAATGAAAAATATTTTTTTATATAATAGTAATAAGAAATTAAATTAAGAGCGTAGTATTTACCATGTGTATTATTATATTTATGTACATTAATTTGATTTTTTGGAGTCGGTGCCAGCCAAGCCAAGTTACATGTAATTTTCAATAGCCACATATCCAATTATCTACGAGTTTTTTTTTACGATTTAATATTTAGGTAAAAAATTTAACCTTATGCTTTTACAATTTGCATTGGATATTTAATTTTAACTTTGAAATTAGCTTTGAATTCACCTGATTGTGATTTTGGCCCTCCATTCTAGAATTTTGCGAACAGGTATCCCTCATGAGGTTTGATTTTTAATGATAATAATTTATTTTAATTTTTAAAATTAAGAAATCAATCAATCGTCAAATTCGAATTTTCCGAGTGACTTTGAGCTTCTATATTATTTAATTTTTGCACAACATACTTCAAGCCATCCTGAAAATAAAACTAGAGACCTTAGGACAGCGAAATACTTCCTTACTTACTGAACCATAGCTGCTGATACGACGTTGCATAAAGCAGATCTTTTATAAATCAGTTTGTAAAAATCCGTTGTGCTTTTCAAAGATTTCCTTTCAAATATATTTGTTTGAAAATTTGCAAACGGGTTATTTTATTTTATTTTAGACCGATGCACATTACTTATAATTTTTTTAATCAATTTTAGTTTTTTAACTAGTTTAAGTAAAAAAATCTCTGAATGAATGAAGATTTTTTAAAATAAGAAATAAGAGAAAAATAGACTGATAAAAAGTAATTTAAAGTTTTTTTATGTCTTAATTATTTTATTCATTTTGTGTAATATATTTTTATAAAATTAATATTTTTACGACGCATTTACCAATGAAATAGTAATAATAATAAAAATAGCATTGCAATAATTATAACTCAGTTCAAGTAACACTACGTAATTTATTTTTAAAATTACCAAGCTTCTGGCATCTGGTGAAGGAAACAATTACAAAATAATTGTCGATGAAAATCCCCAATAAATGTGAGAATATGATTTTTCCGTTTCTAAATTATTCTAAGTTTTAAAAAAATATTTCTCCTTTATTTTTTCTAATACGATTTTTGTAATCAAATCGATAGATCAGTTCTTCCCAAACCTTGATAAGCAAAGAAGTTCTTTTCAGAAGCTCACTCGATCTGACGCCATGTGATTTCTACGTTTGGAGGTTCTTATATGATCGTGTGAAGGTGCCTAAACTACCAGCTGACCGTTGCAGCTGTTGCAACAATAATTCCACAAATACTAATCAACGTTTGTGAAAAACTGAGCTACTGACTTGGTGTGTGCCGTGTGACGAAAATTACTGACATTTAACACTTCCAAGATTCTAGGTAAAACAGTTTGAGTTGCTTGAATTCTATGTATAAATTATAATTATAAGTTTTATGTAATAAATACTACTAAGCGTTAAAACCACAATATTTATTTGGAAGCATCCTGTACGATAAATATTTCCAACTTATATACAGGGTGGTCATAAAAAAACTTTGACGATATACGGAGCTCTAGCGGCCAGTCCGCTCAACCAATCGAAATGAAATTTCAGATATAGCTATTCAGAGGTATGAGCTCGAGATTCTGTGAACGACAACAAAATGGCGCTCATGGTTACGTTTATAGTTACAGAAACTCGAAAATTTCCAATGGCAACACCCATTTTTTCATCGCAAAATGCCCAGCGCATGCGAAAACCATAAAGAGCGTTGGAACCGTACGTGTATCGCAAGAAACGGACATGTTATGCACGCACAAAAAACCGTTCTGCGAATCCTCCCCCCCCCCCCCATAAAAAAAAAACTCGATTGGGGTGCAAGGAGGAAATTTGCATATGACACAGAGTCAGTACAATAATTTCTGATCACAATACAGATCGGAGAAACTAAAACTTTTATTTTGATTACACATTTTCCACATGGGTGTCATCAAATTGTGTATACTAGTTCAAAAGTATCGTCTGTTATAAAATCCGGTGAATTTCTGTTTTAGTTTGTTTAATAATTTGGATAATTGGATTTTATTTATTCTGAAATTATAGATAATTTCAGCTTCAAATGATATTTGTTGAGAGTTAGACTGAACAATATACGATGCATTTTTTACTGTAACTAATTATGTAGATTTATTATAAATCAATGAAATAGTCCTTTCTTAAAGATTTTCTTTCGTCGAATTTCGACGGGTTCCACCTTGTATCTTTAAAAGAAATAAAAAACTAAAAAAGTGGAAACCATACCTTATATTCCAAAACCCCTTAACATCTGCATTAATTAATCCTATAGAAAACTCGAGTATTGTTTTGTAATAAGTACTACCAAGCGCTAAAACCCCGTATTTTTTTTTTTTTTTTAAACACCCCGTATTATAAATAGATCCCTACTTATAGGCAAATGGCACAAACATGCTTTGAACCAAATGAAGAAATTAAAAAGAATATGGGTTGCATTTTTTAAATAAAATACACCACATACTTCATTTTAAATAAGAAATACAATTTTTGGTTTTAATATCTTTAAAAGAAATTAAAAAGCTTAAAAAGTGGAAGCCATACCTTATGTTACGAAACCCTTCAACTACATTAGTTAATCTCATAAAGAACCCCGAATATTTTAAAAAATGTTTTTTACAGAATCTCATTAATTATAAATGTAAATTAAACCGCTAAAACCCCGTATATATTTAAAAACACCCCGTATTATAAATAGATCTTTATTTATATGCAAATGGCACAAACATGTTTTGAACCAAACGAAGAAGTTAAAAAGAATACGTGTTGCATTTTTAAATAAAATGCACCACATATTTCATTTTAAATAAGAAATACAATTTTTGGTTTTAATATCTTTAAAAGAAATTAAAAAGCTTAAAAAGTGGAAGCCATACCTTATGTTACGAAACCCTTCAACTACATTAGTTAATCTCATAAAGAACCCCGAATATTTAAAAAAATGTTTTTTACAGAATCTCATTAATTATAAATGTAAATAAAACCGCTAAAACCCCGTATATATTTAAAAACACCCCGTATTATAAATAGATCTTTATTTATGTGCAAATGGTACAAACATGTTTTGAACCAAAAGAAGAAGTTAAAAAGAATACGTGTTGCATTTTTAAATAAAATGCACCACATATTTCATTTTAAATAAGAAATACAATTTTTGGTTTTAATATCTTTAAAAGAAATAAAAAAGCTTAAAAAGTGGAAGCCATACCTTATGTTACGAAACCCTTCAACTACATTAGTTAATCTCATAAAGAACCCCGAATATTTTAAAAAATGTTTTTTACAGAATCTCATTAATTATAAATGTATTTTTCTTAATGATTTACGCTTGCAATATACGAAGAAAGAAGAGTATCTGATATCCGAAATATACCAAAGTATAAGTGAAGATTCAAAAGATGAATAATTATTTTTATGTTTCTAATAGGCATCATTTCTGTAATATATATATAAATTTTTTTGATTAGCTGAACTAAGGTTCGAATAATTTTTAGCTTAGAGTAAAGACTTTTTTTTCTTTTTTTGAAAGAAAATAACATTATTTTCTTAATAAAGTATTAGGATTTTGTTTTCCTTTGAGACAATACCAAACTAAATATGTATATGTATATATATATATATATATATATATATATATATATATATATATATATATATATATATACCACACACATACACACACAAAAGAAAAAATAACTTTACATAGTGAACAGGTTTGTTGTTGTTGTTGTCCTCTATTTTATTATCTCTTTCATGAGGAGCAAAAAATTCATTCCGATAAAAATATATTTTATCTCATATAACGCAATACTTTCCACATAAAGTATTTATTAATTAAAATTTATCTCTATGCATGACCTTATATGAAATTTAAACATTGTACGAGTGTAACTGAATGCATAAATTGCAAAATTTTGCCAGCGCATAATATTCAAGGATGTTTCGACTTATATCAAGATCAAACATATTTCTACTTACAACTTTAAAACATCTTTTCATAAGGTATATTTAATTAGTATACT
This sequence comes from Maratus speculifer, assembly GCA_964019185.1. Lineage (NCBI taxonomy): Eukaryota > Metazoa > Arthropoda > Arachnida > Araneae > Salticidae > Maratus > Maratus speculifer. Next base: position 157,688,473 of record OZ025289.1, read on the forward strand.
CCATAGAATAATTTTTGAAAGATATCATTTACTTTGTTTCATCCCATTTTCAGTTATTAAAGCGTAAAAATATTTCACAGCTGAGAAATTAATTTATCTCAAAGCTTTTGGGGATTTGAATTTTATTTAGTCAACCTTGCGTAAAATTAAAAAAAAAAGTTTTAAACAATGTTGGAACAGTTTACATTTGATTTTATCTTTTTAACACTTTGCAACAAATTTGAAAATTGTTTATGCTTTCGGTTTGTCTGTGCGTCTGTCCGCGCTCTGACTCTCGTAAATGTGTTCGAACTAACGTGAAATTTTAGAAAGTTATTGACGTTTACCCTAGCATGAATCTATTGCAAATGAAGTATCTACCATTAGATTTTTCATAGGGACAGTAAAATTTTTCCGTTACATAACGGCTTTTCGGGAACAATTGTTTCAAATGAATTTTAAATGTGTTACACCTTGTCAAAGTTAAATAAATTTACATGCATTTACGAAACGCATAAAAATATGCATTTTGTAAAATATGCTGTGAAAAGAATAGTTATTATTTACAGAACCACACAAAAGAATTCCATTATATAATAAAAAAGGAGGGAATTCTTTGCGACATATTTTAATTATGTTAAATAATTTCATGTATAATAAGATTGGTGTACGTCGTTGGAACTTAATATAAGTTATTTCATGCATAATATTAAGAGCACAGCTTTTACAGTTACGCACAATCAATTTTAAAATGTATGCTCTATTCGAAGTATTGTCTATTATCGCTCAAGGCTGTTCGATTTATAAATTGCATTTTTAATTAATATATTCCCTATTAATTTTTACTAAATGTATGCTTATTATATGGTGTGCATAAATGCTATAGATGATGTACAGAGTTACACAAAATAGCTCGTAAGTGTTATTGATTATGAGCGTAATATACTTTAAGGTGATTTTTATATAGGTTGTGCATTTTTACATTGGACTGCATTTATATACTAAAAAATGCTTAAAAAATGTACATAAAATGATATAGAGGATCTCGCAAAGAAAGAATCATGGACGCCTATGGATAATAATTTCTGGAGATGTGATTTAGTTAGTTTTAAGAGAAATTTTGTTTGATATAAATATTAGCAAAATACTGGCGTGTAATAAAGGTACTAGGTAAACTACAGAGCTGAATAAAAGTATTGAAGCATGTTTCTACCTATTAGTATAAAATGCTGAAAGAAAAATTTTAGACAGTTAGGCGTTTTCTTGATAAACTGAATTTCCCCATTATATAGTATATATATCAACTGACAGATCAAATACAGGTCTTTTCAAAAACAGTAACACCTTATTTCTTTAAATAATGATGTTTTGATAAAAATTTCAGGAAGTGTTGGAATGTGTTTCATAATCTATGTTTATGCATGATTATTCTTAATTGTTTTAAAAGAAAAATTAGTATTTATACATCAAGAATTTAGTAGGTCTAGTTTTGATTAATTTAAGAAATATCTAGTACAAGTACATGGCGATTGGTCATAAGCAAGGCATAATTAAGCGAAACTATAATCTTAAGGGAATAAGACTTTTACTTAAAATTACAAAAATAACAGTTTCTTGTGCTCCAAGTTATAGGCATTATAAGCTGTGGTAAGTTATAAACGTCATTATAATACTATTCGAATAAAAATTTGACACATTATAATTATCTTATATCATTACATGTCTATAGTACAAATCTATCTTTGTAAATATTACTGTGCATAATGTCTCACGTTTCAATGTTACCGTTCTTGTATGTGGACTTCTATAGATGAGGGACAGGAATAGATTAACACCCGTTATTTTCCCGTTTATTTACATTTAGTTAACTACAATACCCTTTTAATTTTTTTTATTAATCCAAAAAAATCCCATTTTTAAGAGCTTTTTCATAGCTTGTTAGAAGTGATCTTCATCAATCTTTTTTCTGATTTTACGCCTTTCCTGCATACGACACAGGTACGGGTTTTAGTGTAACCTTATTACTACCTCATTTATATTAGATATATTGTATAAAAGTTATACAAATATTATAGTAGATTAAACAGAAGGGATGTATTCTGAACTACATCATAGGCCTATACATAGAAGAAAATTCAACAAAAGTAAAGGTTTATAAGAATTAGCTATTCAGGGGAATGAAATGAGTGAATGAATTCAGGCGTGAATTATATCTCATCCACATTAAAGAAGTGTATTCAAATCCAAAAACGAAAATTAAGATCAACAATTTGGAAATTGCACGTCAGGCGTAGCAAATGATGTGCGTTCGTTTTATAAGGAAGTTTTAAAATCATTTAAATCTTGGTGTAATAGTGTACAGTACTTCGGATACAGTAGAGTAGCCGAAATATCTTGTGTAACCTTGTAAATACTATCTGCATTTTAATATGCAGGAAGTAACTTTTAGTAAATCTCAGCAACTTATATAAATTTCACAATATGCGAAAACACTTAATGTTATTAAAACGCGCCCCAAACTATGTTTCTCCCTATACCTTTATGTAATGAAATATTTTGTGTAAACCTTTAAATTAATATCAAATATTCTTTACACCCCAAACTGTGCAGAATGTATACTTTATTATATACTTCATAGGTGCATACCAATTTTATGTTATTCGAAAGCGTCTAACAAAAGTAAAATTCACTTGAAACATTTTTTCCTATTAGCCATAATGAAAAGGAATAATTTTAATTGTCCCTGCAATTAAACTATGCATCCAATTTTGATAAAATTTGAAATGATTCGAGAAAATTATTCAAGAATTATATATTTTAAATTTCAAATCATTCGGTTGGCTAGTTTTTGCTCTGTTATATGCTGATAGATGGACGGACAAAACGACGACTATATGTGCTACGTATTTACATAATTATGAACGTACCTGAAAAGCAAGATCAAAGAAAATGATCAAATTTCAATGCAGAAATTAGAGTATACCGGGTGAATCAAAAATCAGGAGAACCTTAAAGATTGATACAAAACAAAAAATTCCTAGAGAGACTAAATCTAAAAAAAATCCTCTTATACAATGGCCTGACTTCTTACTTTTCTAAGAAAACCTGACAAAAAATCTTATAAACGTGAAATTGCTAGAATTACCAAATGTACATTCACGACACCATTAAAAAAATCCTGAAGAAGTAATAAAAATCTTTGATGACGAAAATAATCAGATTTCGTATATCATAGATTCATAACAACGAACTAAACTCGGAAATTCAGATCAACTATGTAGAAGATATCGGACAAAAAAAAAAGTACCCTTCAAGTCAAAATCCCATGGTGGACAGAAAAATTAAAAATAAAACATAACTTTTTCCATGTGTTAGGAAGAAAAGTAAATTACGCAATAGCCACTACACAAGATATACTAAATTTTAAACTACGACAAACATTACATAAAAAGGCATTTTTAGAAGCTAAAAATCAAGCCTGGACGATTTTCTGCAATCAATCGGAAAATTTCTGTTGGAAAATTTAGAAAAAAATGCTTTTAAAAACTTGCAGGAAGCTCTACCGCGTTAGCTGTCGAGAAAAATACACTGGTTCTATAAAAGTTGCCCGTAAGGCTCTTGTCTAGATTCCTTTCTGTGGAGGATTTTTGTAAACAAGCTACTAAGACTCTTGAAGAAGTTGGGTTACAAAGTATTTGTCAATGTGGTCGACATCCTTTTAATAATTTATTGTCAAACATGTCGACAATTAGAAAAGCTGGCTAATGAATATTGCTAATGATTATAGCTGTGAATTATTATAACATACTATGTGTAATCTTAACATACTATGTGTAATAATTCCGATTGTTATTCAGCTCAGTACATTATCAACAGTAGGTCAAGCCTTACACTTAGGAATTTCAAACGATGTATATCATTCGTGTTCTTTCACCCCAAAATCCTCGTGAACTACACCCTATATTAATTATCTATACAAAGTTAATTAAATAAATCCAGACAGTTTCTCGTCACTTATCTTTACAAATGGTTCTAAAACCAATAAAGTAACGCCTCACCAGTGGCTGAGAGGTTATGCCCTTAATCTGTTAAACGGGAGGTTTTGAGTTCGAATCCAATCGAGCACGTCAGCCTAGCCGTTCGGAGTTTTCTGTAGTTTTCTTCGAAACTTGTGTAACCTTGCATAAATATGGGTTAGGATCACTTCGAAAAACTTCCACGGAGAGCACTCACCTTCAGGCCAATATCCCTAATGCAGATAATCGGCCGCCATAAATAACACTTGTATTACACACACGATGAAGGAACTGTCTGCTCCTTCTGTACTTATAAAATAAAAAAAATGCATTCACAATTAACAAGTTAAATTACAGTATAATAACTCAAATTTTCAAGCTGAGCAATTCGTTATTCTAAATGCCATATGTTTGGCAAATTCTTCTGCAATTGGGAACTATATCTTCTTCATTTGTATCAATCAAGTCCTAATCTACATTTTAAAAAGTCTGTAAAATTACCAAACTTTCTCCAGGAAACTGGGATTTCTAAAATTTTTTTTTTGTAAAGGTAACAGCAAAAATTCATGCAACTGAATCGGTTACATGAATTTTATCTGTTACCGTTACATAAAGAGTTCTAGTAATCCAAGTTTCGCAGAAAAAGCTTAGTGACTTTACAGATTTTTTTAGTATAATGGAAGATATTTTCACAGCAAATTTCGTAACCTCAAATAAATAAAAAGCTTCCAGTAATAAAAAAAAAATTCAATTCCAGTGGATAAAAGACTTTTCATGATCATATGGCAACGATCATGCGAATACGTTAGCAAAGAATGCGAATAACACAAGAAGGTGTGGAGGAAAAATAGCATCCACTACCAGCCTCCTTTCTTAAAAATATCTTAAAACAAAAAGCCGTAGCCTAATGGCAAATGAACTGAACCAACAGAAATGTAGGGAGATATACATATAAATAATTGACGCGTGGGATCAAGAATACCGTGTATCTATCGTTGTGTAAAGCTCCTTTCTTTTTTTTTAACTGCTAGTCAAGTTCTAACTGCCGGGCAATAACCCAGTTTTACGAGTTTAAGTGCCTGGAAACCGGACGAAATCGCCTAACCGCCACTTAGCGGTAGTATATTGAGACGCTTTTATGCCGTCCCAATGTCAGCACTATTCAACTTTGTTTCGATAATATGGTGACCGGTTACGTATAGTGGTTTTACTTACTTAAATTTTGGCTGCATGCATATCTATAATGAGAGTTTGTCACGTAATTTAGAGCCTTGATAATGTGACGAGTTGTTGTATTTTTTGTCGGCCGATTATCTACGCTATGGGATATTGGCCCTATGGGGTGGGATGCCCTCCGTGGGGGTCTTTCAAAGGGAACCTAACCCGTATTTACGCAAGGTTCGAAGAAAACCACGGAAAACTCCGAACGGTTAGGCCGACGGTCACGATTGGGTTCGAACCCAGCACCAACCAATATATGCACCTACCAATATATGATAATGTGACGAGACCGTCACGTGACTAGACACCTTCAGAGGCTTTATTTCACAGGCAACTTGGGAGACATTGCATTCACGACGGATTTTACATGCACCAGGTGCGATTAACGTACATTACGGATTTTAGCTAGTGGCTAACCAAGAGCCCGCGAGATTTTGGTTATTACTGACATATGTACTGTAGCTCATATTCACCGGCCAGAGGTTTAAACAACAAACCTCTTCTGTGCCACCAAAAAAAAAAAAAAAAAAAAAAAAAAAAAAAAAAAAAAAAAAAAAAACACGGATAAAACAGAATAATGTAAACAGTATGGTTTTAAATACTTTTTAACGGTTTTCTATCACGCTGCAATTGCGTTTCTGAACTTGCATTAGTATCTAATTTTGCTTTGTCATTAAGTAAGATAAACCTCTTAAAATTCTGCACAGCGTAGATCTAATCGACATAAATAAAAAAATTCGCAAGAAAAAGGAGAAAAAAATGAATTACAAGAATATAATATTAAACTTTATCGTAATTTGGAGATTTTTATGTAGATTTCCTAAGAAATATTACTGATTGCAATCGTTACCATGGTACGATTTTTGAAATATTCCTTAATACTTTTCATTATATGACTCCAAGAATCCAAAACTACCTCCTATATAAAAACTTTATATATCTATATATGTCCATGTATGTTTGTACTAAATTTTGTCCGCACGATAAAAGCTCTAATTATGTACGTATCGTCTTCAAAATCGCAAAAAACATTGAGATGGTTATATCTTGGCGGAGATTGCGAATGGGGAAAATCGGTCAAACGGAATGGAAATTGGGAGGGTTAGAACTTTTGAATACTATCGTAACATGATTTTGATAAAAACAGCTCTTACACACCAATGGCAGGGGAAAATAAACATTTTCGTTACAGCAGTTGGGAATATTTTTTTAAAAATCTGAATAAAATTTTTATTGCAACAATTACTTTACTATAGCGAGATTCCACGTAAACGTTGACGAATTTAAGAAAAATTTAATATTACGTCATAATTTTTCTATAGCAAGATTACCAAATGAAAAGGGAAAGTAAAATAAATAGTTTGCTAGATTGTTTTTCTTTTTTCTTTTTTTAAAGCAAATATTACATAATTTTGGAAACATAATTGACGAAATATAGGTGAAGATGTAACGTCGTGCGAATTTGAAAAAACTAACTTGAACATGATAAAAACCAGATTGGGTTTATCTCTTATCTTGATTTAGTTTTTGCTGGTGAAATTTTTACGTAACCTCGAAGTCTATCTCTTCCTGTGGGCCGCGCCGTCAGCGATTTTTTTAGATATTGTTGAAAACAAGGTCTACATAAAATGCTTATATAGTACAATTTGAAACATTGGGAAAAATGTCAGTTTTAGGAGAAATTTTATTATGGTGTATGATAATTAAATCTTAAATTTTAAATAATATTGTTAAACGGACAGAAATAAAACATATTAACGCCCTCTATAAAACTGAATTCCAAAGATAAGAACTCATACAGCTGCTTTTTCCTTATATAAACGTGTTATTAATAAAAAATATCGGCAAACGGATTTTTTAATTTAAATGAACAAATGACAGTATGAAATTTACGCAATTTAATTTTTCTTCAGTGTCACATATTTTTGTAGTTTTCTCTTACAATAGGGTTTCTTATTCGATTATTAAGTTTAAGGTATTAGAGTTCTATTTCAGGACAAAAAAAAAATAAAATATAAAACTAAAGTATAAGTTATGACGTATAAAAATACATTTTCAGTTATTGCAACCTAGAACATAAGTGACTTCAATTTATCTCTTTACTTTTCTGTGAGCAAAAACATTGAAATACAACATTCATTTTAAAAATAATCTTATCTAAAAAGTCAGACGCTGTATTAACAAGATTTAGTTCATAAAAATAAGATTAAAACATCAGAACGTAACGTTATGTGGAGATTATACTTTCGTACATATTGTTTATTATAAGATTTCTAAAGCTTTAACATAAATCTTATAAGCCAACACAAAGAATTCGTACAATGTAATTTAAAAGAAAGGGAAAAAAAAGCAAAGATAAAACAGACAACTACGATGTTTTTTTAGGACAAATAATTAAAAAACTTGAAATTCAACAAAAAAATTCTTTAAATGAACAGAAATAAAACTAGATTAACATAGAGGATAAAATGAAATTTCAAAGATAATGAATTCAATAGATGCAGCTTTTCGTTTTCCAGAATTCTATTAAAGAAAAAATTCGATAGAAAGATATTTAAATTTGAGTAACATAATTTCTTAAATGAGTGCATATTTTTCTTCATAAAAAGACTTTTTGTAGATTGTTATGCGAATGTTATTTTTCATTCGCTTATTTACCATTTTGTTTTCACGTGAAAACAATGAAAAACACTTGCAGGACACGGATGTATAGTTATACACCGAGAAGCGGCAGCACAGGCAATCATCTCACCGAGTTCACGGCTGAAAATATAAGATTAGTTAAGTCTTAATTTGCATGTTAAAATGCAACTGATCTGCAAAGTTATGTCTTGGTAAAAAATACCTAAAAGTTCGGTCTACCATTATATTTTTCTGCTCCCAATCCTCCATGCTTTCAATGTTTTTGGTATACGAAAGCAAAATGGCAAGCCTACGAGTCAACCGTTCAAATCGTTTTTTAGGGTGTTTTCACCAAAATATGACTTGACAGACTGATTGTGGTTTAATATGCGAATCGATATTTAATTAATCCTAGATTTTCATTCGTGAATTCTATGAGGTAGTTGTCTGTGCTGCCACCTCCCTGTCTATTATATAAACAGAGATTTGTAAGCATTGAATGTACTCGTGAACCTTTATATATTTGTATTTTAAATCTTCTATAACCTTGCAAATTCAAATAACATTTATTTCAAAATATGCAGCGAAGTATTGTGAAAAGTTAGAAGAATTTTAATAACATTATTTAAATCATCTATGCGCCAAGGTTTACTTACTAACATAAAGATGCATAAAAAATCGATCATCATTGACGTACCAAAGTATATCGAGGAACCAAAATCGCAAAAAAATCAGTATTGACACACGGAACGCGCATAAAAAAAGATCACTATCGACGCACCAAACACACCAAAAATATTACTTCAATTGGTATCCTGTCCATTTAATAAGATATAACAAAAAGCAATTGCATATACCCTAGGAAAAGCCTTTAAATTGGAAATTAGTGGATTTTTCATATACAAGTGATGTACTTTGAAAGCAAAAATGCATATTTATCTTTTGAATTAAATGTTTAAGAAATATTTATTCATCATCGAAGCCCAAACATTTATTGGGGAACAGAAGGTATTTAGAAAAAAATAATCTACGCATCAATGGAGCATTAAAAATACAGTCTAATGGATATTCTTTTAATAAGATAAAAATAACGAATATATCTACTTATATAAAACAGATGAAAAGAGAAATTACGATATTTTCAATATTTTGATGATGCATATTGAAAATAAAATTAAAATTTTATCTTCTAGAGTGGGTGCTTCAACATATTTATTCATCATTGGCACACCAAAGTTTTACTTCCGTTCTTATACACTGTAAAACATTTGTGTTACATTCCTCCATAAAGTTGGTGACAGCTACGACTTCCATTTTACAGAGTAATTTTGCACGTATATAATGGTGTACTATAAACATATATTACTGGTGTAACTTCGCAATTTTACACCAGTTATATCGGTTAAAGTACTCCTCAAAATTAGAGGCAGCAAGGCTGCCACCATTTTATGGAGTAACGTTACACAAATGTTTTACAGTGTACCAAAAAACAGTTAGCTATAAAAGTTGGATTTAAAAAATTAATTAACTGTTCGAGACTACTAAAATAACTAATCAGATAGAAATTTTTACAGGGGAAAACAAAATATAATAGTATTTGATTTCAGGAAAGCATTGATTTAAAAAAAAATCCTTTATCACTTTAAAAGGTAAATGATAATTTTTCTTTCTGAAAATATTTTAAAAAACAGTATTTGCTTAAGTCATGTATAGAAAGATTTATCGTGGTCAATTTACAATCTAAACAACTAAGCTGAATAAAAGAGAATGATCCAGAATTTTAATCTCTTGCATCTTTTTTCAGAGATTTTTAAATACGTTTGACCACGAGAATATAGGGAAACGCTCTTGAATTCTAGTAGAAGACTCTAGAACTCTCTAGCAAACTGAAATAGAATTTACTTGGATGACACAGAAATATTTTTTCGAGAGCCACAATTTAGATTCGAGATTTCCAGAGAGATTTTTTTTCTCAGAGTTACTATGATGATGTCAATATTTAACCACTTAATTGTCGCACCCGAGACATTCACGGGCTGCAAGCCTCACGGCTTTTATTCAGAATTGTTTGATTCCCATCACTTTTATAAAATAGTGCAATCAGTTTTATCCTGTTTTATCATTTTACTTGTCATTAAATAAGATGAATATTTTTTTTTTTTCAAAAAAGCGGTGGAAAAAAGGAATTTGAATTTTTTAAACGCAATTTAATGCGACCAATAAGGAGTTAAATTCATATTTCATAAAATCGGATTTTTTTTTATATTTCCATATTAATGAAAATTCTAAGATTTATACAATAACTGAACAAGTTTTCTGAACTTTAAAAAAAAAATCTTTTGACCATGTTTGTGAAAACTAAGTATATGATTTTTAATATGTTTGTAACCTGAAAAAGAAAATATGAACTTAAACACATTCTTTTTTCCAACATTTTGCCCAGAGACATCCACTATTTTCACTATTTTTTATCTGCTTATCTCATGGACTGATACTTAGATTTGTAGAGAAAAATACTCTGCAGAAAAGCAAAAGAAGATGTTTTTTCAAATATAAATACTTAAAAATATGATTATTTTAATATATATTTTAGCTGTTGCTATATTGAGAATGTAACATTTTTATGATCTTTTCGGACTATGAGTTGTTCAAACATGAGCCTAAAAATGTAATATAGGTTATAGTTACAGAATATTTTTTTTTCTTGTATCGAGTGCTTTTAAAAAAGGGATAAAAGTAATTTTATTTAATTCCTACTTATCTAGTTTCATATAAAATACAGATTATTAAAATCATTAGGCGGAATTTTTGGCGTACTACAGTGAAACTCGTCTAAAAAACGAATCAACTGACTTACAAAAATTTCGTATTTTATCCGGATAAAATTACACAGTTTTATCTGCTTCAAGGGACAGGGGATAACTTGTATATTAAGCGGGATCGTATATTAAACGGGGGCATCTTAAATAGATTTTACTGCAGTTAAATCGTCTTCAAGTTTGAAGCAGCATAGTTGTAACTTATTCCAACACAGATGTCCTGAGCCTGTATAGTTTTCGGTCTGTTTAAACTACATTACTCCAATCATCCAGACCCCCTTGGCAGAAACACGGCGGCATGCGATATTGTAGTAAGAAGAATGTTTCCTTTCAGAAAACTTTTCATCCTCGACGCGTTAAATGTACCTGTGAGAAATATTATTTTTTCGATTTTTTTTCATTAAAAAAAGTATCAAAGTTAATAAAGTTTCGCTAGAAATTTCTAGTAGGCAAAATTTTTAATGTAACTACACTCGAAAAAAAAAGTAAGTGTAAATTTGCACACAAAAATGTGTGAATCGATGATACAAAAGCGATTTGTTTATATGTGTAAATTTGTGTGTAAATTTGTGTGTAAATTGCCAAAATACACACCTAATGAGTAAATTTCAAAATACACATTTCAGTGTGTAATTTGATGATAACACTAAGTGGGTGAAAGTTATAATGATCACTCATGAAATACCCACATTAATGTGTAAATTGTGCAAGAATACACATATATCTGTGTAATAGTCTCACTCATTTACCCGTGTAATCTTCTGTGATTACACTCATAAATGTGTATGACGCAAAAAACACACATTATTGCGTTATTCTAATTTACACAGTTCTTTGCGAAATATGCAAAATACACATATTCGATGGAGGTTCAATAACTATTGTGTCTAGTGTACATCAAATATCTGTACTGCAATGTGTTGATGTAGAATATCGATATATTTATGCTTAGTTTCAGAACCGTAGCTCCAATATTCATATAGTTTTGTATGGATGAGTAAGATGGGGGGGGGGCGGTGTAGTTGAAAGTCTGATTTTTAGTTTAAGGGGCTAGATTTGTGACAGTGGATGCGATAAAAGTACTGTTGTTTGGATTCGGGATCATAGTGATGTACACACTTCTCATCCACTATCACAAGTGTAGACTCATAAACTCCAAATCAGCTTATCACACTCACCCCCCCTCCTCTTAAAAACTCCCTATAAATAGGTTTTTAGAACATTATCTCTAGTTCTAAGACTATGTTACTATAGCAGCTACGGATCTAAAATTCAGCATATAGCCATTTAAGACATTAGTTTTTGATATTCCTCACCAACCATCGTAATACAAATATTACTTCTCTGTTAATGAGGAAGTATGGGACACATTTTGAAATTTACAATTTCTTTAATTATAAAATTGATGCTTCAAATTATGTTTCTATATTGTTCAAGGACATTAGAAAGTATTTCATTTTGTATTCTATAAATCAAAGTTTTTATATTTGTGTCAAGTAAAGTTGATTTTATTATTTTTGTAAAAACTGTCCCATTCCTCCCCACTCTCCTCTAATTATACACATAAAAACTGCTGCTTTATTTTCTATAATCATCCTTGCTTCTTAATTTTCTATTTTCCCCTCATTTAGATATTATTCAGTACATGCAATTCAAAATTAAGATAAAGAAAAAAATAATTAATGATAGATTTTAGACTAGTCAGATGGAATAATCATAGTTGGTAAACTTGCAATCTCTACATTTTTTATTTTCAGAGTTCAGACTCATTTTTTCCTTTTTTATTTTTCAGACTCAAGATACAAAGCCAATTTTACTGAAGATACTATCTTACATACAGTTATAAAAGTAAAATTTAAAATACTCTAAAAAATAGAAAAAAGGTATGTAATCTTCATCACACACACACACACACACATATTACCTGCAAATATTTTAGCTGATTTGTTTATATATACATAAATCACCTATATTATGTGTTGAATTGTTTTTATAAATATTCATCATTACAAAGAATTCACCATAAAATATTATCAAGACTATCAAAAAGGCTGTTTAATCATTAAAGTAAAATATTTTGCATTTAAGTTTGTATTTAGACATTTGTGTCTTAAAAAATACAAATATATTTCAACATTAATGAAATGAATCATATCTTCATAAATGAAACTTTCAGATATTCTAATTAAAATTTTAGATATCAAACTAATTATTATTTTTATTTATCAGCTGTAATAAAAAATAAAATTAGAAATACCGTGTCTATATCCAAATATCAATTGACTCCTATAAATTTTCGAAATTAAAGCTCGTAGAATTTATTTGACAATTACATTTGTGTCTTAAGTGTATAAAACTCAACCGGCGGGGGATATTTATGTAGGGGGGAGAGGGATTGAAAAGTTATTTTTTGAATATTCACTATGACGCAACTGCTATGATTTTTTTATACACATACAATCATATGTTTTATGCCATATAAGTTCTGTAATAATAGACAAAATTGGAATGGAAAAATGCATATTTGAAGAAAAAGCCATTACTTTAATATAAATTTTCTTCAAGATTTTTGGTCTGGAGTTATTTTAAATCAACGTATTTGCGCCCTTTTGCAATTTTATTCTGTTTATTTTTATTAAATGTATAATTAATAAGCAAAAATTATGTGTTCTGTACTATGACTATTTTAGTGGAACATAGTTCTTCTGATGTAATATTTTCAAATTAAAACACAGCTGAAAATTAAATGTAATTAAGATAAAAAAAAATTAATTTCTCAAAATTGGGAAATGTAACGTAGAAACTTAAAAGCAAAGCTATAGTTTTAATCGATGATAAATTTAGTTAACATTACAAATTTATAATTAAAAAAAATTACAAATAATTTCCAATAAATAAATAAAACTCAGATGAACTGCTTAACTTATAAATCAGAACATATAATTTATAGATATGATATACATTGCATAATACTTTATAAACTATAATATGTTTCTCACAACCGACCCAAAATTTACCCTTACCCCCCCCCCCCCAAAGAAAAATGATGTTAACGTTTATTTTGCTACTGTTAAAATACATTCATAAATTCTTTTTTGGATGAATTTTTTTAAGAAATAAATAACCATAGATAGAGCAGTTGTTATTTTAATAGATATTTATCAGGAGTTAGGTAATGTGGACAGTTTTTAAGGCAAGTAACTTATACGTGTAAAAAATTCTTATACGTAAAAAAGCAATCCAACATATAGCATATATTTTTATACATAAATAGAAACAAGTCAGATAAAAAAAATTGGAGGTAGTAGTAACGTATGAGATTACATACCTTATATTTTATAAGAGAATAACTTCTATATTTTTCTGAACGCGAGCGCTTGCATTAAGCTGGATCCACCATTAGTTTTCAACTTAACCCTGATGAAACCAAGTCAACGATGATTACGATTTTAGTTTTCTATGCTAGATTCGCGGCCGAAGTAGTTCGTGAATACGACCATCAATTGTACTGCGAACTGAAGTTAAACTAAAATTACAAGTTAAACTTTGAAACATATAAAAGTTTACAAGCTATGAGACGGCTAAAATAATATAGGGTAAAATCAAGCATATTTATATTCGATGTGCAAAATGTAAAAATAACTCAGGATACGAATTTAGAATTATCTTAATTACATGAATTACATTTTATGTTACATATTAAATGAATTCGAAATAGTTTTTAGATTTTACTGAAGATTAAACTACTGTCCTTTTATTTAAGGGAGATGGGGGCAGCAAAAAAAGAAAAATAACCAACAGTACAAAAATTATAATTTAAATTTATGAATAAGTGGGATTATATCTCTATTATAATGCCTCATTCAGTTACTGAAAATTACAAGTAAAATTGTGAAAAAGAGCGGTTTGTGAGATGGCTGAAAGAAATTACGATTTAATCAAGACCTAGAATTATAAAATCAAGCATTCTTATATTTGATGTACAAATTTGAAAAGGTAATTCAGAAAACGAAATTAAAATTAACTAATTAAATGAATAAAACTTTACGTTACATGTAGCAAAATATTGTTACATGTGTCGAGATTAATTTTTTTAAACTTCTTTTAAATGTTCACGTGCTGCTGAAACGGGGAGGGTGAAAGAGGTGGTCAGAGTATCTTATAAAAAAATAAATATATTAGTTTATTACTTAAAAATACTGTTACAGCAATGCCATGACACCATGTTATTTATGGAATGGGATTACTGAAATAAAAAGTGTAGCTCTGAATAATATGTAAGACTCCTATCCCTTTCGTAACGTCTACTTTAAAATTCAAGCACTTATAATTTTGTAACACACCAATTACTGAATTTTCAAGTGTTATCTACATTTACACATTTTTCTGAGTTTATGAACTGATAACAACTTACAAACTTAATGCCATAAACTAAACACACATTAAAATAGTTATTTTTTATGACAAGTGGGTGATTGTAGAAATTTACACACTTACCTATGTGTATAGCTTTATGTGTAAATTACAATAACGTACCAATTTGTGTAAATTCAGACATTTTTCCGAATCTACACATTTATTTATGTTTTTCAAGTGATAACAAAATACACACTTAATTTGTTAATCTAAAATGTACATAAAAACAGGTAAAATTTTGCAAAAAGTAGGTAATTTTCATGTCAGGTGTGTAATTTTAGGAATTTACACACACACACATATGTAAATTTGTCTAATTTACACTTTTATTTTTTAGAGTGTAAATATCAATTCATTCAGTTATATAATTATCTTTTGTAAACATAATAATATTTGTTTTTTTAGAAATTTAATGGGACAATTTACTTATGATGTAGACTGAATATTTCTTGAATGATGATTCACTAAATTGAAAATTTTAGCTATTCTGTCTATTGAAAATTTTGTCTTTAACACACAGTTTAAAAACAGATATCATCATTATGTATAACATAAGTTTAAAATGTCATTATACAAGTATTATTTCTTTAGCGCATTCATTCTAATTTTTTATGTATAAATTTGTCATTCATTTTTACTGTTAAAAATATCGCGTAGCAGAAAATTTTTGCAGTCAATAAGGGTTACCGCAGAAAGTTTAAAAAATTATGTCACAGCGATCCAGGCAAAAGTAATTACATTTATCTGAGTAAACTTTAATATTTTATGCATAAATTGGAGAAATTTGGTAACGGGAAAGTTATTTTGCTTGACATTTTGACTAGTGTTGCTCGTAATGTGGAATGTTTTGGCACACGAAGAATTCATTCATATTCTAATGATTTATACATTCTAATAATTTTTAACATTTACCTACCTCTTTTATAAGGCATAATTTCCGGACATACTTATATGTACCACATTGTTAATAAGTTTTTTATAAGAAAAAAGATCTGAAAAATTATTTTAAAATATAATTTATTAATTTATGTATGAGTAAGTATATATTTTTATACCTGAAGGAGAAAAAAAATTACTATATGTGCAATGGAAAACTACATGTACATACATACTACTTGGAGCTACAAAAACAATCTAGCACTTCTTTGATATCCAAACAATTGTCTTGCAAAGTTAATATTTGAAAGTGTTTTCGGAAATAATAATGATTTGACAAAACATAATAATCTACAAATAAGCTTTTTTACATAACAACAAGCGAAATACGAAGTTTGTGTAAAGATTTTCAATATGTCGTTATTTAGAGATTACATTTTTACATAACAATTACCAAAATAAATTTTTCAAAGAATAAATGTTAACATCATAGATTTAAATAATAATTCCGTAATACAAAAGCTTCAATAAGAGGAAAGTCCATTTCTAATGAAGATGATTTTTGGAAAAGTACAAATATTTTTTGTTTTCTTAATCCACTTTTTTTTCTTTATCTAAATTTTAAATAGAAAGTCCTTGAATAGGTAATTTCGAAAGATAATAGAATTTCCAGTTATGGCTTTTGTTTTTTTAATGCATTATTGAAGACATTCAAAGGAAAGAAAAGTTTACTTTTTATTGCTTTTTAAAAATGTATTACAGGCGTTTCTTATGCTTTCACTACATTGTAGAGATTAAATTTTCAATACATTTCTGAGGATTGATGTAATCTTAAATGGCTTAAGAATTTCATTATAGATTTAGAAATAAAACTTCTTTTTTTTCTCATTTACTTTTAGTAATCCATAAATAATAAAAATACGTTTTATTTAACAATACAATTTGTGCAGGCTTTGCAATATTTTGCCAATTAGATATGATATATTTACATAAACTGATACAAAATAAATTCAAAGTCTTAATTTAAATTTTATAACATTAACTACTTATGTAGTTAAATGTTTATTTCCAATCAAAAAGTTTTTAAATAAACAAAGAATATACATTTATTGTCATAAATATGTTTTCTATGTATCTAACGGATATGTTTTCTCAAAACAATATCCATCTTACGCAGATATTAATTTTTAGTTTGATATAACGTGGGATCTCAACTTTTAATGCCGATTTGAGAACTAATAAAAATTTAATTGAAATAAAAATCTAAAACTTATTTATCTAAAATGTAGATTTAAAATTAATTTTATTTGTAGATATTCTCTGTTAAAGCTTCCAGTCAAATAGTTTTTAAATAAAGGAAAAAAATACATTTATTATCATAAAAATATCTTTCTAGGTACCTAACGCATAATTTTACTAAAAGAAATATCTCTCTTATGAAGAAATTCCATATTAGTTTGATGTAATTTGGGATTTAAGGATTAAATTTCGTTTTGAGGACTAATGAACATTTAAATGAAGTAAAAATAAAACAGAAATTGTCTAAAATGTAGATTTAAAATTTATTCCATTGGTAGATTATTTACTGGTAAGCCTTCCAATCAAATAATTTTTAAATAAACGAAAAATATACGTTTATCATTATAAAAATGCTTTTCTATGTATATAATAGACAATTTTTCTCAAAGAAATATCTGTCTTATGCATATGTTTCATATTAGTTACATATGACGTTTTATCTCAGCTTTTAATTTCAATTTCAGGGCTAATAAAAATTTAATGAAGTAAAAAAAAAGATTTGTTTAAAATGGAAATTTAAAATTTATTCCATTGGTAGATTGTTTTATGTTAAACTTTCCAATCAATCAGTTTTTAAATAAAAGAAGAATCCAAATTTATTGTCATAAAATTTTTTTCTCGCATCTGACAAATAATTTATTGCAGAAAAACCTCTAAAGCAGATATTTTATAATAGTTTGATACAGTGTGGCATCTCAGCTTTTAATTTCAATTTTAGAGCTAATGAAAATTGAAATTAAGTAAAAATCAAAATAACTAGTCTAAAATGTAGATTTATAATTTATTTCATTCGTAGATTGTTTTCTGTTAAACTAATAATACTATTATATGAAATATTGAACGATACAAATGCTGTAGATTTTTCAAAGAGTTGTTATAAATACGATATATATTTAAGATTCCTTTAAAAAATAATTTCCAAGATATATTTTTAATTTGTTCTATTGAAATAGAAATTTCGTGTAAAACAAATTATTTTATTATCAGCGTGCATTTCAAATGTATTTTTATTTATATTTTTGAAAAGAAAAAATAATCTTTCATTTTAAAAAAAAGATGTGTGTGTATTTCATGCATACAACGAAACGAAAATGATGTCAATAAGAAGGATAGATATTTCAAGAGATTAAAAAAAAAAAAAAAAAACTCAAAGCTAAATCGTTTGTTTTGTAAATACATTAATAAAGAAAATGTTTAACTAAAAGTCTTTTATTTCGAATATACATGATTCGTATGTACTAACTTTATATTTAAGTGTAGCTAAATGTTTATACTATTACTAGACATAGAATTATAACAGTATATCATTAGAAGTTGAGGTTTAATTTGTAAAAAGATGCTGATGCATAAGAGTGCACAAACTAACGGTATTTTAATATTATTGCAAATCGTCCGTGTTACATTGTTTTAAATAAATAATTTTCTTTTCATAAAAATAAACAAATCACCATTAAATGCCAATTACATGCCATGATTACAACGTAATTTATTTATGTATGAAAAATATCTTAATTTTTTTAAAATCACAAACAACTTTCGGGAATTTCTAATGGTGGAATTCTAAGGATCTTAAAATCACTGAACAAAGTTATTTATTATTAGTAGACATGAGAATATCACCGATAAAAACGTTTAATAATAATAGATTCGTAAAAAATATGTTATGACAAAATGCGAAATTTGAATAGCATCGTGAAATAAGTATACACTAAGTACACAATTACTTTTTACAAATCTGTTTCATGTAGTCAATATAAAATTGTGCATGGATAAAAATATTTTGGGTTTAAATATTTAACAAAACGATGCTTAATGAAGTTACTATAATTTTCATAACTTCACAGACTGAAGACTGAAACTGAACAATAACTAATTGAAAATAAAATAACTAATATACTGTAAGGCACTATTGTATCTCTGAGATAAAAAATGGAATAGTTATATGATATTTCGTATAATAAAATTTTACTCAAATTTTAATTTCCATTCTTAAAAATATATAACAATAGATAAGTTGATAAAAGAATTATTTTTTTTCATATTCTATAAAAAAGTACATATACGTCGTTACCAATCGACGAGAATTAAATTTAATATTTTAATGCATTTCTGTGATAACAAAAATAACCCATTTTACATCTCATAAATAACAAAAATATTATTTTTTCATTTTATTATTACATTTTAAATAAAAATAATATTAAAAATTGTAATAACCAGACGAAATTTTCTTGTAAGATAAATGCATTTTAACGCATTGTTTACTCCATGATATACATTTCTTCTTTATTGGAAAGTAATTTATTGCGATAATCTTTATGCACAACTCTTTGCTAGTGATTATTAAAATAGCACATTTTGGTTCTTTTCTACAACTTCAGATACAGCACAATTAATTTCCTTTCCAGGTTAATAGGAATTCTCGTAAAGAAGGAAGGAAATTTGTCTAGACACAACAAAACGTAATAATTAGGAAGTTTAGCAAATGGTCTTTTACTGTCAAACATTATGAACGAAGTTTGTATGAATAATGAATTTATTAAGGAACAATTCGGAAATATTTTTCGGCATGTGTGAATTAATGATCTTTGAAATAACTGCGAAAACCATATTCCAGATTATACATAAAAATATATTTAGAAATGAAATTATGACGGATAATATATGAATGAAAAACAAAAAAAAAGTTTTAAGTAGGTAATAACAAAAGAACGATGCATAATGAACAAAAACAATGACGAAATCCTAAGTTTAATTGCATACTAAAATACTGAAATTAATTCTATATACATGATTTAAAAATAATAAAAATCTTCGCATAGATAATAGTCTAAAATAATGCAAAACGATCCAAACTTACGATACATTCATTCTCAAAATTTTCATTAAACTTAGAAATATTATAATGAATCTGAAGCGGAATTCTATTAAATAGAATTGTAACTCTTTTAAATCAAACAACTGTAAAACACGATATAAAATCTTGGGTTACGTGTAGATTTACTCATTAATTTAAAACTTTGCTACAAAATCTCCTTTTTTAATACAACAAACAAAGGTATCTTAGTAAAAAAAAAATAAAATAAGGCAGCTAAAAATTCATTTTCATAAATTGTTGCCCAAAAACGGTAATGTATCTGAATTAATTTGTGTAAACAGTAAATTCTCTGCAGCTATTTATAAATATTGCACTTTATGTGGAAACTTTTAAATTAGCTTAAAAACAGTAAAGACCCACTTTCGGTAATTCTTATATGAACCCTATTTCCTTTTAGCACTAATTCTCCATGTATTTATTTAAATTCTATAAAAATCTTTTAAAACATAAAATATAAGTCAGCTAAAAAATGCGTAAGATATTTAAAATACACTTTAAGCAATTCATGGCCATAGATTGTAAAGTTTGGGTAAGATTTTGTGCAGCTCTGTGTATGATTTATAGATTTTATATACGATTAAATCTAAAAAAACGTACAAAACAGCTGAAATACGCTTCCAGCAATTAATGTTCATAAGCAGTGTTATAACCGAAAATTTTTGTGCGTTTGTGTAAATTTTTTATAAAAGTATACACTCTCTTTCATCTACACAAATCATTTTGTAGTATGCATGAATGATTCCTATACATTTTTGGTGCCCCATGTAATGTAACATCATTATAAAAAAAGGCAAAAATTTTTCTCCATAGGCCATAATGTAGCGTAATATTTTCTATGATCCTGTAAACGAATTATACATTCTAAAAACATATTTTTCAATGAGAACAATTATATAATAAACATTACTGACGTACGCATTTGCAAAAATTACTTTCTTCTTCTCTACATTTCTCGATCACACAATTGGAACCAGAAAGTTTGAATATACAGGGTGTATCTAAACTACTGGGCAAAACTTTAAGGGGTGATATTACACATCAAGACAAATAATATTAAATGGGAAACTAAGGGTGCCAAACGTCTTCCGAAGCAGATAGGCGACATCAAAGTTTAGGGTCCAAAATTTGAAATGATTATAAAAAACGGAAAAATTTGGTCGATTCGTTTGTGGCTTTCACGAAAACTATTCTTTATGTCAGTATTGTTTTGAAAATAAATTATTAAGATAAATTTCAAAAAATGCCGATAGGGGGAGCTTTAGACTTTGAAGTAACGAACAACTATTTTTTACCGTTATTTTTGCATCTCATTAAATTTTTTTTGAAGTTTAGACATAAACTTAAATTTGAGCTCAAAATCTGTGGTTAAGTAGAGCAAACTGAACTGTGTTCAAAGGCAGTGGGTAAGTTCAAATTTCAAATAATTATAAAAAACAATAATTGTTCAATTGATTTTCGGTGTTCACTAAAACTATTCTTTATGCCAGTATTGTCTTGAAAATAAATTATAAACACAAATTTCAAAAAATGTCGATAGTGGGCGCTTTAGACTTTGGGGTAACGTACAATTATGTTTTACCGTTATTTTTTGCATCTCATTAAATGTTTTTGAAGCTTAGACATAAACTTAAATTTTGTGCTGAAAATGTCAATCGTTGAGAATGGTTAAGTAGCGCTAACTGAGCTGTGTTCAATGGGGGTGGGAATGTTCAAATTTCAAATGATTATACAAAACGGAAAATTGGTGGTTTTTTTGCGGTTTTCTCTAAAACCTTTCTTTATGTCAGTATTTCCTTGAAAATAAATTTCAAAAAATTCCGTTAGAGGGCGCCTTAAACTTTAGAGTAACCCACAACAATTTTTAACTGTTATTTTTTTTATCCAATTAAATGCTTACAAAAGCTTAGACTTAAATTTTGAGCTCAAATTCTGAATCGTTGGGAGGGGTTAAGACGCGCAAACTAAACTCTGTTCGAGGAGTTGAAATGTTACCCTGCCCATCCTACGAACACAGTTCAATTTTTCGCTACTTAATTACTCACAACGATTCAGATTTTGAGCTCAGAATTTAAGTATAAGCTTTTAAAATATTTATTTATATTAAAAAAATAACGGTTAAAAAGAGTTGTTGGTTACTCTAAAGTTTAAGGCGCCCAATAACGGAATTTTTTTAAATTAATGTTTAAAATTTATTTTCAAGGAAATACTGACATAAAGAATGGTTTTAGAGAAAACCGCAAACGAATCGACCAATTTTTCCGCTTTTTATAATCATTTGAAATTTGAACCTCCCCACCCCCATTGAACACAGTTCAGTTTGCATTACTTAACCACTTTCAACGATTCAGATTTTCAGCTCAAAATTTAAGTTTATGTCTAAGCTTCTAAAAAAATTTAATGAGATGCAAAAAAAAGGTAAAAATAGTTGTACGTTACTCCAAAGTCTAAAGCGCCCTCTATCGACATTTTTAAAAATTTATCTGCATAATTTATTCTCAAGACAATACTGACATAAAGTCATTTTAGTGAGATATTTTAGTGAAAACCGCAAATCAATTGACCAATTTTTCTGTTTTTTATAATCATTTGAAATTTGAACCTACCCACTCCCTTTGACCACAGTTCTGTTTGCGCTACTTAACCTCAGATTTTGAGCTCAAAATTTAAGTTTATGCCTAAACTTCTAAAAAAATTTAATGAGATGCAAAAAATAACGGTAAAAATAGTTGTACGTTACTCCAAAGTCTAAAGCGCCCTCTATCGACATTTTTTAAAATTTATCTGCATAATTTATTCTCAAGACAATACTGACATAAAGTCATTTTAGTGAGACATTTTAGTGAAAACCGCAAATCAATTGACCAATTTTTCTGTTTTTTATAATCATTTGAAATTTGAACCTACCCACTCCCTTTGAACACAGTTCTGTTTGCGCTACTTAACCTCAGATTTTGAGCTCAAAATTTAAGTTTATGCCTAAACTTCTAAAAAAATTTAATGAGATGCAAAAAATAATGGTAAAAATAGTTGTTCGTTACTCCAAAGTCTAAAGCTCCCCCTATCGGCCTTTTTTGAAATTTATATTTATAATTTATTTTTAAGACAATACTGACATAAAGAATAGTTTTCGTGAAAACCGAAAACGAATCGAGCAATTTTTCCGTTTTTTATAATCATTTCAAATTTTGGACCCTAAACTTTGATGGCGCCTATCTCCATCGGAAGACGTTTGGGACCCTTAGTTTCCCATTTAATATTAGTTGTCTTGATGTGTACTATCACCCTTTAAAGTTTTGCCCAGTAGTTTAGATACACCCTGTATATACGATAGACTACATTTTGCAAGGCAGGGTACATTTGAGAATGAAATTCGTTGATTTGCCAATGTCGTGGCTCTCAGATTGATGGCCATATAACCAAAAGAATAAATAATTTTCAACAGCATTTGAAAGGGACAAAAAGTAAATATGGCAAATGAGTAAGAGTAAAGAAGAAAAAAAATCAGACAGATTACTGTTCATAATGCACTGATCAATCGCGAGAATGTAAAATATTACATGTTATACATGAAATATTATTATTTTTGATGCTTTGGTATGTTTTCGAAACCCAGCTTTCAAGCTATGACTGTTAAGGAAATTACTGCTTGTGAAAATATGTTTATCTTCATGTTGGGGCTTTTCATCATTTCTACAACGTAAACTGTTATAAGTCAGAAACTGTTAAAGACAAAAGGTTTAACTTAAAATATGCCTTTTTCTATTCTTTTACTTTAATTTTGATTTAGCAAATTCGAAAAAAAAATTACTTTCCAAAATATGATCTTTTTCCTAAATTACATCACTGTTTAAAAATTTTTAATTTAAGTGTTTTTTCAATTTTATTTAAATTAATATTTTTTAAAATTCTGAATCAAAATTAAAGTTTATCTATTTCTGTTGATTTTTTATTACTCCACTTTTTTTACTGAAATTTTAATTTAAATTTTCTTAATAAAATATGAAAAGTTTTATCGTGTGACTTTTTTTATAAATACCATGGTTAACCATCATAAAAATTTGAAAATTTTAATTCTATAAATAAATATTATTTTAAGATGTGTCTTGATCCCCTTAAAAATGTGCACGAACATTTCATAACCAATAAAATTTGAATAGTATTATTTATTTATTTATTTATTATTATTATTTTTATTTTTTTTTTTTCATTTTTGACGGAATATGATTTTTTTTTCAAACTATGGTACACTTCTTGCGAAATGTTGTAAGTACATCTTTGCAGTTTAAAAATATGACAAAGAAACTGTTACTAAATCTGACAATTGCATTTGTTTATTTTTAATCCTTAGAGTACTTTAGTAACGACGAATGTGTGTGACAAAATATAAATATCTTTGATATGTGAAATTTAAAATATTATTTTAACATTTTTTGAGAATTTGTAATGCATATTAAAATAATATTCAATATACAACATCAAATAATTTTCGATCACCACACAAAATTTCTCAGTAAGATTTGCAATTTTTTTATATACAGGGTGTCCACACTCAACGGTAGCCAATGGCTAATTTCTAAACCGTTAGTCATAGACTTATAGTTCCATTTGCAAAAATGCTTTTAAAAAGGTAAAGAATTGCTTTTCAAGCGATTTAGGTCAAAAACTTTTTTTTATTTAAAAATTACGAAAATGAAATTTGTATACGGTCCCCCGGTCCTATAAGTGAGATTTAGTAAATTTTTACCACTACTCTAACAAGTAATACAAAAAAGTCAAATTCCTCTGCGATTAAAACTAACGGAGTAATAGCTGTTTAAAGATGAAGCATCTTTTTTGCTGCAAATTAGGGGTCAGTCACAAATTTACTGGAAATAAAAATAAACAAAAGATATAAAATTTAACATTAAACATTGAGAGTAAAATAATTTTTACAATATTATTTTTTTAATTATGTTGATGATAACATATTAAAGTAAATTCTGTACTAAAAATATAAGTAAAAAAATAAGAGAAAGTTTGTTAATTTAAATTATGAAAAGCAACAGTCACAATTCGTTACAAAATGACATATATTTAAAATTCTATTAGATTACTTAACCTAACAGAATTTGGTGTAGTCCTATAAAATAAATAAATGGTACGCACCAAAAATTCTTTTAATATTACATTGTCATTCGATATAAATAAGTGTGCAAATAGAACCTCGATCGGATATTTGGAAGTGAGTTAAAATTTAAATAGAAATTTTGATCTAGGGAAATATATATACGAATGCTTTAAGCAAAATGAAACCTTATCAAAATAACACTCTTTTTAAAAATAAAATCGCATCAACATTTCATTTTCCCGATAAAGAGAAATTTAAAAGTCACGTCTTCAACTATTTTAACCAATCTAGAAGTTAATTAATAAAAATTAACACTAAAGTAAATCTTATACGTTGGTAGAAACTTCAGTTAAATTGCTTTCAAAATATTTCATTATCTCGCTTAAAACATTTTTGTAGTTGGAACTAGATATCTGTGACAAATGGTTTAGTAATTAGCTATTGGACAGTGTTGGAAATGAAATCGCTTTATAACAATTTAAGCACTTGGTATATGATCCCTGAAAACTTAGTCCAGTTCATTCGTTTTCAGCTACAGAAAAGTGGTTTAAGTCATGAAATTTAAAGTTCATAACTCTGTCAATTTTATTGTTAGATGAATGGGACCTTTCTTTGTATTGCTTGATAGGGTGATGGAAAATTTTTACTAAATGTCACTAATAGGACCGGGGATCGTATAAAAAGTTAATTTTCGTAAATTTTTAGTAAAATTTCTTTTTTACCTAAATCGTTTGAAAAACAATTATTTACCTTTTAGAAAGCATTTTTGCAGTTGAAACTATATGTCTATGACTAACGGTTTAGAAATTAGCCATTGGCCACCGATGAGAGTGGACACCCAGTTTAAGTTTTAAATATACTAAAGTAAATATCTGAAAACTTCTAAACTTTTACTAAAAAATATATATTTGCTTACATTGTTATTTAAAATTCTTGAAAATACGATGGCATTCTTTATAAGTTTGTTTAATTTCTTACTAAACAAAAATAAAAACATAAAGATGAACAAGTGTTTATCTTTAAAAAATAGACTGCATTTCTAAATTTTGAATCGTTGAATTTTCTAAACTACATTAAAAGCATGTTAAAACTCCCCGATAATTTCGGCCGCAAGCTACTTGGCCATCGCCAATAGACTTGAAGACTTAACTCGTAATAGGAAGAGCATAAATAAAGTATTTAAATCTTATAACAATTACCTATTTTTCGATATTTATGTAACAATTTTTGGAATAAATAAATCACAGAAAGCTGTAATTTCAGCATTTTGTTGAAATAACTATAATTTTTATTTTTTAATAAAATGTATAATTAATTTATCAAAAAAATTTCAAAAGTAAATTTAAAAAAATAAAACAATTTTATTATACTTTTAATATTAAATTACAAAATGTAAACAAAAATTTAATGTAATATGCAAATATAAAATCATAAATTTGCAAAGATTTTTTGAAGTAAACTTAAGAAGTGGATATTATTGTCCTTCATTTATCAATTATTATTTTAACAGAGATAAGTTATTCAAATTACATAGAGAAAATAGGTGAATACTTTAAATAAATAAATATGCATAAAAAAGATATATTTTTATTAAAAAAACGTTCCATAGCTTTTTTACTTTTAACAGTAAAAACGCACTTAAGCTTAAGAAAAAACTTGTTTTTAAAATTATATTCTATAAATACATTTGCAAGAAAAAAAAAACATGCAACAACAGCCTGTCGTTTTATGAATCGTTTTTCATTAAACAAACACTAAATTTAATAATGAAAGACAAAAACTTTTGCTTTTAAAAAAGAGAATTACAATACAAGACCAACTTTTTTTTCTTGCATGTAATTTAATATAACTAGAATGATCTTTTAATTAAATTTATGCAAATATAATTTGATTTAAGATTGAAAGAAAATTACAATGAAATTCTTTGATAGTTAAAAGAATGACTTTTTTTGTTCTCCAGAGAAGAAAGCTGTTTGGAATTTTCTGAAATGGTTTGTTTTATGAAATTTGTTTCAGGTAAACTTATTTTTCGAGAAAAATGGCCTTCTTATTTTTATGCAAAATGCATGTAACGAGAAACTTTTTTGATTAATTCTTAGAACAATCTACATCGCCAAGGCAACATTTTTTGGCTTTATGTATATACAGTGGCTGTCAAAAGTTTCCGACCAGCAAACATTTTTTAGTTAATTTGTAATTATATCCATATGAAAAAGTATCTCACAGTGATAATAAATTTCAATGACGTAATAGTTTAAAAATTATTTATGGAATAGCAAATAAATTTCAATAATGACGATATTAAGTACAAAAGAAAATGCATGTTGTCAAAAGTTTCCGGCTACCTTCGCAAGTTTGGAAGAAAATGGTATTGTAATAGAAAATGACAGTGATCATCAATAGTTACTATTAGTATTTTATCGCCATATATTTAATAATATGTATTACGGCGCAGCAACGTGATGTCGATTTAATCAACGGTTGGAAACGTCTATGGTTCCGTTATAATTATTTTTCCAAATTTCTTGGAATTTTTCGGAAATTTCTGTTGAATAGAAATATTTACAGGGCCACAAACGTTTGTCAAGTTCTTTCCGAAGATTTACCATTGGATTCATATTTCCGTTTGAGCTTGCTATTTCAAAAACGATTTTTTTTTTTCTGGGAAAGCCATTACTTGACGAGCTTGCATATATTATTTGCGTCATTATAATGTAAAAACAGATACTTGCAACCGCAATTTTTTCTCTAATAAAGCAACAAATGATCCGACAAGATCTCCTTAAACATTGCATCATTCATCTTGCAGCAGATTTCAATTAACGAACTGACACTTTTTGAAAAATATCCTCCCCACAGCATAACGTGTCCTCCGCCTCGCTTCCATTGTTGGAATAAGATATGTCGAGTCATATGTTTTGTTGTAATCATCAGACATAGTGTTCGGCATCACACCCAAAAAGTTTGAATTTCGATTCGTGGGAAAATAGTACTTTCTTTTCAGTTTTCATTTGACCGAACTTTGTGTTCCATTGTTCCACGGGTACATTGCTTTTTTTTTAAACTTGTGAAATATTTTTAACACTGGATATTCCATAAAGTTCTGCGTTACGTCAGCATCATAACACGGTAGACTGACTTATTTCAGCAATATTTTCATTTCGTAAATCGTGGGATAGTATAAAGACATTTTTATACGGGTTATCAATTGCTTTTCTCCTGATAATTCTGTCCACAAGTAAATTAATTTTCTGGGGTCTGTAAACTTTTATGCATTTTATTTATTTCAGGACCGAAATGCTAATTCTTAATATTTCACTTCCTGATTCACAGTGAACAATATTTTACGATTTTAGATATAGAGCATTTGAAAGCTGGAATCTCCTTCGGTGTTTTTAGTCTTCACATTGGGAAAAAAGTTAGATTTTAACAAAAACTTCTGATTTTTTAAATAAAAATTCTACACATGAGATATGCGTGACACTTTCTAGATGATTGGTAAATGTTTTAATATGATACATTTATATATCACTCTTAACAACACAACATACTCAAAGTTATTTGCTTTTTTAAAATATCAGGATAGCTTTCATGCATATCTCTCAATTCTTCAAAGAAATCTCAAAATTTATAGAAAAACATAAAATATAATTAATATTTCAAATAATATCTTACACAAAATTGACACCTAACAAATATCTAATACAGCACTAAAATTAAAAATTAGAAATGAACTAGAAAATTTTAAAAAACATATATTTTTTATAAAAAATTAATTATATTAATTCATATATGTTTAAAAAATACATCTGTTATACAAACTAACTATGTATGTGATGAACTTAATCTAATTGAAATTTAATGAAGTTTTATAGTTTAGATGACAATATTTTACATAATAAAAAAATTATTCACGACTCACATAAATTTATTTCAATTATATTTCTAAAAATTCCTTTTAAAGTATTTTTTTTATCTACAAAATTGATTTCAGTAAATGTACATTTAAAATATATTTTTTTATATTAATTCGATAAACGTAGAAAAACGAATTTTTTAATTGATTATTTGCTACTAAGTAACAAAATTTTATGTACCACAGCCTTTTTTTTTTCTTTTTTCATATTCAAATATTTCTACTATGCGTCTTAGAAAAAATTTTGTTCCTAAAATAAAAGGTACTCCAAATTTATTTCTCTCTCATTATTAGAGTTTTCTTTTTGTACGATAGTACATTGATTTCTTTTTTGGAGCTTCTTTACTATTATAATTGACTTTCTTCTTCAACTTTGCACAACAAAAACAATATCTGACGGAAATTAATTCAAGGTGCAAGAATGCATCTTAAAACCTTTTCGTTAACTATTGTTATTATGATAGATTTCCAACATTTCAAAAGAAAAAGTCTTATAAAAAGTGCCAGGTATATGCGAGATATATTAAATAAAAGAATATAAGCGTATCTTTATATTTGTCAACAAATACTGAGTTTTGCCATAGTATTAATGAATGAATAATTTTCAATTGATTTTTTTTCTATTAAATAATTTATATTTACACTGTAAAAAAATCCGTTAAATTTACTGCAAAAACATCTGGCAGCTATGTTGCCAGGAGTTTTTTCCGCAAAAATTGCAGTAAAATTAGATGTAATTTTTTTTTTATTACATCTAATTTTACTGCAATTTTTACGGCAAAAATAGCTGGCAACATTGCTGCGAGCAATTTTCCGCCGTAAATTTAACGGATTTTTTTTTTTTTTTTTTTTTTTTTTTTTTTTTTTTTTTTTTTTACAGTGTATGTAGCAAAGTCTTATTTTTCTTTTTTCACGTACAATTATTCCTACTATACGACTAAGAAAACAATTTTTTTTCTAAAGTAAAAGGTACACCAAATTTATTTCTCTGTCACTATCAGAGGTTTCTGCTTAAACGAGAGTACTTTGATTTCTTCACTATCGTCATTAGCTTACTTCTTTAACATCACACAATAATAACAAAAGCTGACGGAAATTAATTCAAGTTACAAGAATACATCTTTCTAGCTTTTCGTTAGCTATAGTTTTTATGATATATTTCCAGCATTTTCGAAAAATGTCTTACAAATGATGTTGGGTATAAATTCTTTTAAAAACATTTTTTCATATAAAAATGTATAAATAATAATTAATGTATGTTTAAAGTATTTTTTTATATTTGCCTAATATATGTAGACAAAAAAAATTCTATTGATTATTATCAATTATATAATTAAATTTCATGTACCACAGCCTTTTTTCCACATAGAATTATTCTTACTATGCGACTTTGAAAACAATTTTATTTCTAAACTAAAAGGCACACCAAATTTATTTCTCTGTCCTTATCAGATATTTTACTTCAACAGTACATTGATTTTTTTTAAGCTTTTATATTATCGTAATTAATTTTCCTTTTCAAATTCACTCAAAAGTAGCAAAAGCTAACGGAAATTAATTCAAGGTGCAAAGATGGATCTTAATAGCTTTTCGTTATTGTTTTTATGATAGATTTCCAAAATTTCGAAAAAAATAGCCTTTCAAATAGTGTTCGGTAAAAGAGAGATATATTATGTAAAAGAGTGTAACCATATCTTATAAAAATCGTATCACGAAAAAATTTAATTATAGTATTTAATGTATATTTAAAATATCTTTTTTAATTTATTTAATATACGTAGACCAAAAAAACTTTTAATTGTTTTTTTGCAATTAAATAATTAAATTTTATGTACCACAAACTTTTTTTTTCTTTTTTCACATGCAATTATTCTTACTATGCATCGAAGAACACAATTTGGTGTCTAAAGTAAAAGGCACTCCAAATTTATTTCTCGCCGATTATCTGAGGTTTTTGTTTGAACGAGAGTACTCTGACTTCTTTCTGGAACTTCTTTCTTACCGTAATTAACATTCTTTTTTTTCTTCACACAATAATAACAAAAGCTGACGGAAATTAATTCAAGGTGAAAGGATGCATTTTAATAGTTTCTCATTAGCTATTGTTTTTACGATAGATTTTTAACGTTTTGTAAGAAAAATATCTTACAAATAGTGCTAGGTATAAGCGAGTTATATTGATTATAAGAATATAAACGCATTTTCATATTTGACAGTAAATACTGAGCATTGCCAGTAAATATTGAGAGTTGCATTGATATTAGGAATCGACGGATTTAAGTTTGTTTTCCTAAAGTAGTATCTGCTTTTATTAACACGCAGTCAATATATAGTAATGTTAACCTAAATATTCCCCCTGATGCAGAAAGCTAATGATGTACGGGTTTTTACGGGGAAGATCTTATCTATTTAAATTTTTCTTGAACCTCTGTAAATTGTACATAAAAAATTAATCTTCTGTATATTTCTTTATTTCCTTTACAAATTTCTCCTAAAATTAAACCTTTGGTAATGCATCAGCTATTTTACTGGTTCAGAGAAAAAACAAACTCTCTATGATTTTTCTTTCGCATATAATTATTTCTACTATACGACTAAGAAAACAATTTTTAGGTAGATTTCGTATGAAATACTACCTATTCTGTAAATTGTACATAAAAAAATTAATCTTCTGTATATTTTTTTATTTCTTTTACAAATTTCTCTTAAAACTAAACCTTTGGTAATGATGCATCAGCTATTTTACTGGTTCAGAGAAAAACAAACTCTCTATGATTTTTCTTTCGCATATAATTATTTCTACTATGCGACTAAAGAAACAATTTTTAGGTAGATTTCGGATGAAGTATTACCTATTGCGTTCGCACCAATGTTGGAAATTCTGAAAAAAATTTTGCAGATCTACGCCGACCATGACCCCTAGACTCCAAAACTACTATTAGTAAAAAAGTTTATCTATCTATCTATCTAACTATCTATCTATCTATCTATCTATCTATCTATCTTTCTATATATATATATATATATATATATCGCTTTCTTATGGAAACGATAACTTCTATAGTTTTGCTCCAATCTCTTTCAAACTGATACATAAAATCAAGGGGTATAAAATTTCGGCTAAGTTCGTTTATGGGCAAAATCGGTTCAAGGGGGTGGAAATAGGGAGGGTTTTTGTGAAAATCAAAAAAATCAGAACTTCTTAATGAAAAAAGATATCGAATCGGTTTAAAGTTTATATTACTTCCTAAAAATAGGCCAAAAGTTTATGCGAGACAGATTTTTGATAAATTTAGAAATCGGCTCAAAGGGCGAAAAAAACAGGGTTTTTGTGAGAAAAAAAAATCATAACTTCGTCAATTCTCAAGATATTAAATCCAGATATTTGTTTTTAAATGTTCTTAAAATTATCTAAAACTTTCGTGCTTACAAGTTTTTGATAGGACAAAATTTTACCAGCGAAAAAAATTAAAAACGAAAAGAAAAATGGGGATGAAAAAAGAAAAAAATCCATAACTCTGTCAATTTTTAAGCTATCACATCTAAATAAATTTATTTTACATCTTCACAACAATATCTACAACTTTCATTTTGACAAGTTTTTCATAGGACCAATTCGTATAGCAAAAATAAATTAAACAAAAATAGGAGTTGGAGAAAAAACCCTCAAATCCAAGCTGCTTATATTTTGACTCATTTTTAAATTCATTTTTGATTTTAAACGCATCCAAATGATAGATCCTCTTATTTAGAACTTGTATAAAGTGACGCATTGGTCAGTTTTTTGATAAAGACCGAATGTATTTCAAAAAAGGCTGCCAGAACGGATATTTTGAACAGAATTTCCTGAAGTCATCGTGGCTGAAAATTTAAGGAAGTATTTAAATAAGAAATTGCGTTTTTTTTTTACTCGTTTATAAACCCATTTTTGCTCTCAAATGCATTCCAAGTTACTATATAATGTGAAGCATTGACCAGTTATTTTATAAAGACAGAATCTATTTCAAGAAAGGTTGCCAAAAAGGGTATTTTAAACAGAATTTCCCGAAATTGACGTGATCTAAAATTTGAGGTAATATCCAAATAACAAACTGCGCTTTTTCTAACTCGTTTTTAACCCCCAGGGGGATACCTTCTTCAGGTATTCACGGGCTTTACAACCCCGGGGCACCTGAGTGATCTTTCTCCTTTCCTTTTCCTCTTACTCCTCTCGTCTTCCTTTCCTCTTTGTTTCACTCTCGTTGTGGTTTCCTCTTCGGAAGTGAGGGCAATTCTGTATGCGCCGATGTCATCCTGCATATCGACTCATAGAGAATTGTAAACCACCCACGTGTTGGCCGTGCGTGGCGACCCGTGTCCCTGGAAAGGGGGATCCTGGTAGTTGAGGGAAACCAACACAGCACTTTGGCCTCTGTTTCAGGTAGACGGGAGGTGCATTTGGTCCCGTATGCATCAATCGGCTGGTCAGCTGACTTTTGTCACTGGCTTTAGGGATCAAGTGATCGAGCAACTACTAGTCATCTCGTTAAGGGTGGAGACTGACATAGGGTTGTCTTGTGACCGTATGGGCCCTGGTTAGCACTGGTGCACGAATGTACATCCCCTTGTAGGGCTCGGAAGAGGGTGGTGCCGGGGTCTGAATTTTATTCTTTTAAATATGGATGGAAACGCTTCTTTTCCTTCTACTTCTCTCCCTAGCGGAGAGCAACAAACTGTACTGTCTTCCTCGAATACTCGTTTTTTCATTGTGAAACGAACTGATAGCCACTCTGATTGCTCGTTTAAAAAAACTTCACCATTTCTCATAGCAAAAACTTTCCAGTCTGTTTTGGGAGATGGTCATTCTCTCAAAAAACAACAATCTGGCGATCTACTGGTTGAGGCTTCTAGAACCAAACAATCACAATTTCTCTCAAATTGCACTACAATAGGCACATTTTCTGTTTCTGTACAAGCACATAAAACTTTAAATACAAGCCGCGGAGTAATATCAGAGCCAGATCTTTTATACTCCACCAAAGATGAACTATTAGAAAATTTAAAAGACCAAAATATCATAGATGTACGACGTATCACCATCCGTAAAAACGAACAGATAATTCCCACTAAACACATTATTCTAACTTTCAATAGCACTACTTTACCACCTAGAATTAAAGCAGGATGTCTAAACTGTAAAGTCAGACCCTATATACCAAACCCTACCCGCTGTTTTAAATGCCAGCGTTTCGGTCATACTAAAACAAATTGTCGTGGATCCCTTACCTGTGCACGTTGTGCAGAAGTGGGCCATGATAATAATTTATGTGAAAAATCTGAACGCTGTGCTAACTGCAAAGGAAATCATACAGCATATTCCCGCAAGTGCCCTATCTGGAACTGTGAAAAAGAAATAGTTACTATAAAAATTACTCAAAACTTATCTTATCCTGATGCCCGCAAACTTGTTGAAAATAGAACCCCATCTGTTGGAATTACTTACTCCAGCTTACTCAAGAAACAATCAACAGCCGTAAGACACACGGCTACACTAACTGATGTCTCATATCCACAAGGTGAATCAACTGTAACGCAATCTACCAACACCCCATCCTCTGAACCTGTAAAAATAGCTGACTTACAGAAGAAACAACAGAAAATGACAGCTCTATCCAATAAGTCACCTCAACCCCAAAATAAAACAAAAGCTGCCATGAATACCATAATACCACAGAAACCTGATATCCCCAGAAAACAGAACCAAAAAAAACCCCTTTACAAACAACTAAAAAGAAAACCTCAACTCCAACCTCCCTACAATGGAAGACTGTGGGGAAGGGGAGGCAAAAATCTGGCATCAGTTCAGTTATAAAAAACATTAAAGATCCTAAACAACTGAAGCATTACGCGGATGAGGCTATGGATGCCGAAATATACTGCAGTGACTCGGATGCTGATGAAAATATTGTATTCGAAGAATCTGTGCCTGACTAAAACTATAAAATTACCTCATTCATGACTAATATTACATCGTGGAACTGCCGTGGATATCACAATAAACATGACGAAATCCGTTATATCCTCTCGGACCGTCAACCATTAATCTTAGCCCTACAGGAAATTCATCTAAAGCCCACTGACAAAGCAAAATTACGCTGCTATACAACCTACCGGAAAGATTTGACAGCTAATGGAAAAGCCATTGGTGGTGTAGCTCTTTTTATTTCCAATAATTTACCCTATTCTCCTATTTCATTAAATACTAATCTTCAAACTGTCGCAGTCCGTGTACATATTAAACAACTCATAACAGTATGCACCATTTATTTACCTCCAAATCAAAATATTCAACTAGCAGATCTGGATTCTCTTCTTAACCAACTCCCCATGCCTTTAATAATGGTAGGAGACTTTAATGCCCATAGCCAACTGTGGGGTAATTCTGATAATAACCGGCGTGGAGATATAATAGAGAAATTAATTTCTGACAATGGCTTATGCCTACTTAATAATGGTGATTATACATATTTTCATGAACCGAGCCATACTTTCCATGCCATAGACTTTTCCATTTGCTCCCCATCACTCTATCCATTATGGAACTTCTGGGTTTCAGATGACTTGCATGGCAGTGACCACTTCCCTATTTTTACTGCATTGACTAATCCTGATGGTGGTTCTAATAACTATCCAAAAAGGTATGTATATGACAGAGCTAATTGGCAAACTTTTACTGCTCTTGCAAAAATTACTGATAACATGATAGCTGATGATATTGACAAAGCACTTGATAATATAACTACATGTATTATCAGTGCTGCTGATGCTAGCATTCCAAAAACTTCTTACTCGCATAAACACAGAAAATCATGGTGGAATAGTGATTGCCAAGCGGCAAAAAAGAAACAACAAAAAGCTTGGGGTCTTTTTCGGAGGTACCCAAATAACAATAACTACATATTATATAAAAAAGTAAGGGCTGAAGCTAGAAGAGTGCGACGTAAAAGCCAACGTGAATCCTGGGTTAACTATGTATCAAGCATAAACTCAAATACCTCCAGTAAAGAACTGTGGGCTAAAGCGAAAAAATGTATAGGCATTTATTCAGAAAATCACATTTCTATTTTAAAACATAACGGTCAAACTATCACCTCTCCTTAGAACATAGCGCAGACTATAGGGTCTACCCTAGCTTCAATTTTAAAATCAGACGCATATCCAGAACCTTTTTTATCATACAAAAGACGAACTGAAAAGACCAGGATTGATTTTAATTCTCATAACTCTTATTCATATAATGAACCATTTATTATGTCAGAACTTTTAAAATGTTTGCAAGATAGTCGCTTATCTGCCCCAGGTCACGATGGCATCACCTATATCATGATCAAGCATTTGTCTGCACCCTCTCTTGACGCTCTCCTTTCATTTTATAATAGAATTTGGATGGAACAGATTTTTCCTCGAGCTTGGTGTAGAGCTATTGTGATTCCTTTTCCTAAACCTGGAAAAGATGCTTCCAATCCAAATAATTATAGGCCTATCGCACTCTCTAGCAGTCTTTGTAAATTACTTAAAAAAATGGTCAATTGCCGCCTCGTGCATGTTTTAGAGACTAACCATATGCTTACTGCTTTTCAAAGTGGTTTCCGACGTGGTAGGTCAACTATCGATAACTTACTCCATCTTCAACATTATATTCGGACAGCCTTTCTCAAACGCAACCATTTGGTGTCAGTCTTCTTTGACATGGCGAAAGCCTATGACAGAACTTGGCGTTATGGGATTCTTCGCGATGTTTTTAAGCTGGGCTTTCGTGGACACCTCTCAATTTTTATTAAAAACTATCTTAACATTCGACTATTTCAAGTTCGAATTGGTGGTACACTGTCTAGTTTTTATGTACAACAAGAGGGTGTTCCCCAGGGCAGTGTCTTGAGTGTCACCCTCTTTGCTATTAAAATAAATGACATTCTTAACCAACTTCCTCCTACAGTCAAGGGCGATTTATATGTGGACGATTTTCGTATCATGTGCATGAGACAGGATATTCGTTTTTGTAGACGTAGGGATCTGCATCCAGACCCTGAAATTTTTATTGGTTCAACCCAAATACCTGTTGTGGACAACGTTCGCTATTTAGGTTTAATTTTTGACAAGAAACTTACTTTTTTACCTCATATTTTAAACTTACGAACGAATTGTGAAAAATCACTGAATATACTTAAAGTACTTTCTAACACTTCTTGGGGAGCAGACCGTACTTCTCTTATTAAAATATACAGGTCTGTGATCAGGTCAAAGATCGACTATACCTGCCAGGTATATGGCTCTGCTAGAAAATCTGTTCTTGGAAAACTTGACACAGTGCACCATAGCGCACTTCGTGTTTGCTCTGGTGTATTTCGTACATCACCTGTTTTAAGCTTATATGTTGACTGTAATGAACCTTTATTACATTATACCCGTGAAAAACTTTCTTTGGGGTTGTTTTACCGTCTCCTTTCACATCCTAGTCATCCACTTCATGCATGTATTTTAAACTCTGACAATGATACTCTTTATCAAAATCGTCCATCTTGCGTCCCGTCTTTTGGAGTCAGAATGAGAACCATAATGAGCAATAGCCCTTTGAATAATATTGAGGTGAGCACATGTCCTTTGCATATGTATCCTCCTTGGAATCCACCTGTTATCGCAACCCTCCATCCTTTCAAAGGTTATGACAGAAAGAACTTAGCCCCTATAGCCTTTAAACAATTATTTGCTGCGCATCGTACAGTTTTTAGCGATCACTTGGACATTTATACAGATGGTTCAAAAAATGGTAATATTGTAGGCTGTGGTATTTATTGTAATGGTATGACTCTTAGTTATCGACTTCATCCATCTACATCTATATTTACAGCCGAATTGATTGCAATTGAGAGAGCCATGGTACACATATCTAATCATCAAAACGCCTCCTTCATAATTCATACTGACTCAAAAAGTTCTATTGACACATTAAAATCTTTTAAGAAGCATTCTTATGTCTCTGACATCCTGGATCTTTATACTAAATTGACTAGACTTGGCTACAAAATTTTATTTTGCTGGATTCCTGGACACATGGGCATTCCTGGTAACGAAAAAGCTGATCAAGCGGCAAAACGTGCTCGTAATCCATTGCATATAAAATACCATTCTCAGACGTTAAACTAATTATAAAACATTTTATTCATAATAAATGGCAAGAGAGCTAAAATTTAGAGTACAATAATAAGTTGCATCATATCAAACCAACTATCATGACCTGGCCTCCGAACTATTCAAGAAAAACCGATGTTCTTCTGACTCGTCTGAGAATTGGACATTCTAGGATGACTCATAAACATCTTTTACTACGGGAGGATGCACCCATGTGTCCACACTGTCATTTTGATTATCTTACCATTCGTCATATTCTGTTGGACTGTCCGGGCCTCCGGCACTTGTATCGTTTCTATTTTAATTCATCATCACCAGCCTTGACGAACCTCATTGGGGAAACACCTCATGGGGCACTCTTTGCTTTTTTAAAACATGCGGGCTTTTATTTTATGATTTAAGATTTCACTATTTTTTAACTTCAACATTCCTTTTTGGCATTCTGGATGGAAACCCCATCCAAATGCCTTCTTGGAATTTGCAATTTTGCATTTCACTTGTCTTTAATTTTATAGTAGTTTTTTCACACTTTTATGACTATATCTACCTCATACAGATAGCTTTTTGTTTTTAAATATTCGTTTAATTCCATGTTTTTATATATTTTGTCTTTGTTTGGCGCAGCATGTCCCTGAAGGGATTTTGCGCCATTAAACCCTATACAACCAACCAACCAACTAACTCGTTTTTAAATCAATTTTCGCTCTCAAACGCATCCAGTTTACAGATCCTCTTATTTAGGAACTATATAATGTGACGTATTGGCCAATTTTTTGGTAAAAATAGAATATATTTTTTAAAATGCCGTCAAAACAAGGCATTTCGAACAAAATTTTCCGAAGCGAAAATGATTAAACTATTAAGCATGTATTCAAATAACAAATCGGTCACTTCATGACTCATTTTTAAATTTAATTTCGCTCTCAAAACGCATTCAATTGGCAGTTTTTTTTATTTAGGAACTATATACTATGCTGTTTTGGTCGATTTTTTAATAAATTCAGAATATATTTCAAAAAATATTGTCAAAATGGGCATTTGAGCTGAATTTCGCTTAAGATGATTCTGCTAAAACCAGTTCTTGCAGAAAAATGAAATTAAAAATTTTTCATAAGCGGCCAAATGAAGTTATTAAATTGGGTTTATCTCTAATCATACTTTATTTTTTTATGTTAAAATGAGCACTCTTCGAAATCTACCTCTGCCTATAGGCCAAGCCGACAGGGATTTACTTTTTAAGTAAAAGATACTTCAAATTTATTTCTCTCTTATTATCAGAGGTTTCTGTTTGAACGAGAGTACTTTGATTTCTTTTGGAGTTTCTTTACTATCGTAATTAAGTTTCTTCTTTAACTTCATACAAGAGAAACAAAAGCTGACGGAAATTAATTCAAGGTGCAGGGATGCAATTTAAAAGCTTTTCGTTTATTATTGCTTTTATGATAAATTTCCAACATTTTGAAAAAAAGCTTAATAAATAGTGTTGAGTATAAGCGAGATATATTAATTAAAAGAATATCTAAACGTATCCCCATATTTGTGCACTTTATTAATGCAGTTTTCTAGTTTAAATTATGAAATTTTATCTAGTGTAAGAATTTATTCACGACTCACATACCTTTATCTCAATTATATTTCTAAAAAGTCTTTTAAAAATGTAATTTCATATAAAATGTAATAGATAGTGTGTATTTAAAAAATATTTTTGTATTTACTTAATATGCGTAGACTAACAAAATTTTTAATTGATTATTTTCCATTAAAAAATTAAATTTTATGTATCACAGTCATTTTCTTTCTTTTTTCAAATACAATTATTCCTTCTATGCGGCTAAGGAAACATTTCCTTATACCAATAAAAGAATTCTGTTTCTGAAGTAAAAGGTACTCCGAATTTATTTCTCTCTCATTACCAGAGATTTTTGTTTGAACGAGAGTACTTTGACTTCTTTTTGGACTTCTTCAACTTTACTATCGTAATTAACTTTTTTTTTAACTTCACACAATAATAACAAAAGCTGACAGAAATTAATTCAAAGTGCTAGGATGCATCTTAATAGATTTTCGTTAAATATTGTTTTTATAATAGACTTCCAACATTTTGAAAAAAGCCTTATATGTAGTGAAAGGTATAAATACTTTTAAAAAACGTGTTTTGATATAAAAGTTTAATAATAAAAATTATTGTACATTTAAAATATTTTTTTATATTTACTTAATATGCGTAGAAAAACAACATTTTGAATTGATTATTTGCTATTAAATAATTAAATTTTATGTACCACATTCTTTTCTTTCCTTTTTTCACACACACTTATTCCCTACTATGCGACAAACAAAACAATTTTGTTTCTAAATTAATAGGTGCTCCAAAATAATTTCTCCCTCATTATTAGAGTTTCTGCTTGAATGAGAATGATTTCTCTTTGGAGCTTCTTTACTATAGTAATTGACTTTCTTTTAACTTCACACAATAATAACAAAAGCTGACGGAAATTAATTCAAAGTGCAAGGATGCATCTTAATAGCTTTTTGTTAGCTATTGTTTTTATGATATATTTCCAACATTTTGACAAAAAATCTTATAAATAGTATTAGGTATCAGCGAAATATATTAACACATTCGCTGCCGATCACGAGCCAGCGCGTGATATGGCACCAACGGTAAGGGGCCTGAAGGCAACGTTATGTGGGCTGATTTTCAATAGCCAATCACGCGCTGGTGCGTGAAAATCTTTCGCTGATTCTTTGTTATAAAAAGGGAATCGGCTTCTGGGAAAGACCCACTTCTACAGTGTGGCATTAACTATCATCACATCTTCACGTAAGCGGCAGCGAACGTGTTAATCCTTTTTTGCCCGATTTTTTTTCAACTTTTAGGAAAAATTACTTTTACTTTAATAGCATTAACACTAATTGTTCAGATAGATTAATTAGGGTTTAATGAATATGTAATTGTCTGACACATTAAGCTTATTGCTGTTTTGCACACTACTCAATTCATATTCACATGACTATAGGCTAAGGAAGTATTTTTGGAAATGTTTTGAAAACATTATATTGAAACAAGATTTAATTGATCCTAAAACTTTCTAATTTTTTTTATTT
The DNA here is from genome assembly GCA_964019185.1 of Maratus speculifer. NCBI lineage: Eukaryota > Metazoa > Arthropoda > Arachnida > Araneae > Salticidae > Maratus > Maratus speculifer. Next base: position 157,729,898 of record OZ025289.1, read on the forward strand.
ATTTATTTATTTATTTATTTTTTTTTTTGAGCTTTATTAGTAATGATTCGTTCAAGACATTAACCTTTTTTTTAATTAAAAAAAATAATAATAATATTAAAACAAATAATAATATTAAAACAAATAAAATAAATATTAAAATAAATAATAATATTAAAATAAAACCTTTATTTTTAAGAGTGAACTATATTTATAAAATAAAGGAATCGCCAATATTGCAAAGAGAATTAAATGAAACTTTATTGTTGTTACTATTACTAAATGTTTAAACATTAATTAAATCATAAAGTAAAACCATACACATAAGCAAACATTATTATATCTAAACAGTAACAAAAGTGTTTGTTAAATAAAATAATACCCAATTAAAAGACATGTGCTATTAATAGTACATTAAAACCGAAAGGGTTAAGTAAAAAAAAAATGTAAGCGTATCATCATATTTATCAGCAAATATTGAGATTCGTCATGATATTAGAGAGTGACGGATTTAAGTTTGTTTTCGTGCAAAACATTCCCTAAAGACTTGTCTGCCTTTTTCGCATAACACGCTGTCAAAAGACATAAATGCTAACCTAAATATTCTTCATTTGAAACTGATGATGTGCGGATTTCTACTGGGAAAGACCTATCGATTTAAATTCTTCACGAACCTCTGTAAATTATACATCAGTAAATTTAATCTTATAGTTGTTGATACATTACTGTATATATAATTTGTGTTCACTTACAAACTTCACCTGAAATTCAACTTATGGTGCAACATCAGTTAACTTAACCAGTACTTTTACTGGTTCAGAGAAAAAACAAACACTCTGTGATTTCAATTTTTTTATCTAAATACTTTCTTGCAATGTTCAAATCTATATCAATAAAACAGCCAAGATTGATCAAATATGGTCGAATACACTCTACAATGTTATTGCATGTCAAATGTGCTTGTTCCTTTTTCTGATTTAGTAATGGCAACTTTGTTTTATCATAAATAAATTAATAAATAAATAAATAAAATAATAAAGTTGTGCTCACTAGTATAACTGAAAGTATCAAAAATTCTCCACTATGAAGATTATACGTCAACTCTATTTGACTTATCTCTCACCTGACTAACAATGTTTCTAGCATTACAGATGTATAATAAAGAATTTAAGAGAAAATATTTAAAAAAATAAGACATTATACATTGTTTTAAGTATATGTTTTTTTTTTCTAAAAATAATATAAAATGATTAATGTACTGCGAAGAAGAATATATCGCAAATGAAATCTACTTTATTTGTTTTGGAATGTTTCTAGCAGATTAAAGAACAAGTTTCACTTTTTCTGCCATGCGGAACAAAGATGCTCCATTTCAGAACCTTGGCTACTGTGTCATGATATTTTTGGAGGGAGGAGTTAAGTTTTAAATACCTTTTTAAAGTTCTTTAAGGGAGAGGTGTCCGGGTGTAATGCTGATTTGAAGCTTATTGAGCTTGATTTGTGATAGTGGATGAGAAGTGGCTACATCACTAATAATAAAAATAACAGTAAAATCTTGATTATGCTATTATAATAATAAAATTTAATGCTCTTCAGTTAATGCATGTGTTATTATTAAGTAGTTGAAACTATGGTAAATTTAAAGCTCAAAAAATATTTAAAGATGCATTAAATAAAAGATCTTCCAAATCTCATTTTATATGCAGATATTTTTAGAAATTACTATATTTAGTGTGTCCACAAAGTCATGGATTACGTTTGACTGATCAAAAGCAATGAACGGAACAAGGTGGAAAGTGAAAAGTTCATCAAATGAAATATAAAAACAATATTTCCCAGTTAAACTGATGGCATAGAGCTCACAGGCTATACTTGAACGAAATCTGATAATTCTGCATGAAAAACACATTTACATAAATTAAGGGGAGAGGTTAATGCCCTTGTTCCCCTTCTTAATAGTTATCTAATAAATACCCAATATTAATCCCGGAGGTGCCTCATCAGAATGATCCTATATCTAGGATTTGAACGAAAACTGATAATTCTGCAAGAAAAACCCATTTATGTAAATTATGTAGAAAGGTATTTATATAAATGGCTCTCGCCCTCATTCTTATACTTATAGAAAGAACTCTCAAAATTAATCAAGGAAGCACCTTATCATAATAAATCTATATCCAAAATTTCAAATGAATCGGACATTTTTATCATGAGTTGTTCCGTTACGCACGTACGTACATACTTAGAGAACGGGTGGGCACATAAGTTATGAGGCTTTGATAGCCTTTGAGCTTATGATATGCTTTATTGATACGCTGGGCATGGTAATAAAAATAGTACTAAAAATGCATAACTTTTTTATTAATGTTTATATTCAATTCAAAGATAACAAAAAAATACTTCTTCATTAAATTGTGAACTAGTTTCCATTAATAAAGATCTACACGAGGCTAGTGAAAATATATTTGCTGAATCATACCGGTAGAAATTTATGTAACACAAGTAAATGAAAATGTATCAAGAATACCAAAAAACATCGTGCAAAAACAACATGAAAAATTACAAATAAATAAATAAGTGATTAGACTAAATAATATATAAAATAATAAAGAAGTGAAATGACAAAATAAATGATTAAATGATTATTTCAAAGCATTAATTTTGTCTGTGTGTATAAAACAATCCTGAAAATGTACATTTGCTATGTAATGTATATTCAGTGTTAAAATTTATTGCACGCTGCTTGATGTAAGTATTTAAATAATTATTGTAATTTAAATAATTAATGTATATATTTAAATAATTTTTCTGGAAACAATTACAGAAGTTGCATACATAAGTTATGTAGTCGTAATTCTAAACTGCGTGTTAATTCATGTCTAAAGCATGATTTTTAATGTTATTGCTATACATATATTAAGCTTTATACGTTTTGTTATATTAAAAAATCTTAAAATATCGTGCAGTTTAATTTCAGTATTATATGATAAAATTCAAATAATATCTCCGAATATTAAAATAATATGTCAGGTATCCGTCTAGTCTTCCAAGCAGCTAGTGAAAAGTTTCGTTTATCCCAAATATACTCTTATTTAAAAACCATTATCATAACAATATTTATTGTACAGGATGCTTCAAAACAGTGATCACAATGTTTAAGAAGAGATAGATTACACCTAGTTGATTTGAAATCACATGGTCTTGAACGCTTTCATGGCACAGTAGTGATGACACTAAACTTAAAAAACGAAACACACGAGCACGTTGACAGAACATGTTTATTACACTCAGTACTGCAAAAATTTTGGAACACTACTGAAGGGTTTGAGGAATATGTTGTACGCATCGTGGTATTTTCGAGAATACTAGAAATTTCTGAGCTGAGCATGTAAGTCTGCATTACGCATGTCCTTGTCTTTTTGCTACTACTACTACTACAATTACCATTATCGCTCCAAAAACAACAACAACAATAACTAAGACATCTTCTACTACAACTACTACTCATGCAACAACAGCAACAACAACAACAACTAAAACACATTCTACTACTACTACTATTGCAACAGCAACAACTGATACTACTACTGTTAGTACTAATACTACAGCACCACCAAAAACTGCTGCTTCCACCACTACACTTACTATTACAACTTATACTAGTATTACTAGTACTACCTCTACTACTGTTACTGCAACAACAACAACAAGTACTATACTACTACTACTACTACTACTGCTACAATATCTACTATTACTCTTATTACTACTTCAATACTTAACTATCTTACTAATTAATTACTTTACTGCTTTAAATTACACTCTTAAACACTTAAAAACTAAACTAGGTATCGAATTATACATAGTTTTCTTTTATAACTATCGATCATTGTATAATTCCCCCCTGATATATATATTTTTTTATAAATAGAGCACTCTGATTCATTTATAAAGCTTCTGGATTTGCACAATTAATTTCCTTTACAAACTAATGGGAATTCTTATAAAAGAAGAACCGTTTTTTTTTTTTTTTTTTTTTTTTTTTTTTTTTTTTTTTTTTTTTTTTTGAAACAACAATATACAATAAGACTGGTTTTGTATTTTTGTTTTCAAACAAATCCTCGTAATTAATAAATATAATATGCAGGCTGATCGATAAAATAATACTATTTAGGAAAGTAAAATAGATGCGTGAAATTAGCTGCATTTATTGAAATTGTGCTGCTAAAATTAAACAGTTAATAATCAGTAAATGGGAATAATTAAGATAATATATATAAAAAAATCTTTCTTAAACCGACAAAAATTACCAACGAAAGATAATTAATTGATATTAAAGAATTTTATGTTCATATGCATATTTATCATTTTTATTCAAATGTACTCTGAAAATGTACTCTTATTAATTTCAAATATAAATTTTTTAAATAGCATAAAGAATTTTAATATTTGCAAAATTAATCAGATTAAAATTAAATTAAATAAAATATCCATGGTTATTTTTTAATACATTGTCGATGGAATCTGTAAAAGTATATAAATATAAAAATACATTGGCATTTATAAATGAGGTTACGAGATATGAATGATATAATTAATAGGTGGCTTTAATTTAATACAAATTACACGCATCATATATTTTTTTTCGATTGAACTTTGTATATGCATATAAAACAAAACAGTATTTAATTTCATTTTAATTTTGTGTTGGGAACAAAATGTCGGAATTTATTAAAATTTACTAAATTTATTTATATTTACATCTTAATCAATCTTATTAAAAAAAAATTATATGTAAATTCCTTTTTAAAATAGCATATATAAAACACACACAAAAAAAATACGACGAATAACTTTTTAAATAGTGTTATTAAGTTTTTCTGGTATACATAATATATTAATCGTTTTGTTTCATGGGAAACATATTTATTTTACATTTCAAAGTCACTAAAACTCTTTTAAAGTTGATGATTTTCGTTATAATATTTTGTTATTACAAATTATTATGAATTTTTCAAATTATTTTAATTATATTACAAGTTACAATGCAAATGAAATGGCCTATTAGATATATTAGTATTTAACTTTATCGAAAGAAATTGTTTCTTTACAATTTTTAACATTTCGTATTGCATTTATATAAATTTGTTAACTATTTATATTAAACTTGATTGATATTCTCAGCATATTGCTTGATTTGTTTTGTGCAAATTATATTTGTTTTATAAGGTAATCTAATTAATATTCACTTATAATTATCAGTTCTCTCGTCTTATAGTTATAGAAAAAATAGATGCCATTATAAATGTTTTTAATAGCGATAACTGTTATGCATATTGTTATAAAGCTTATTTAATTTGCTTAATGCATTCTTTTATTCGTCTGATACAAATTGTAGTGTTTATTACATCTTAAACTAAATAGACATTTTTCATGCTGAAGGTTAAGGGCCTGTGCATATATAATGTTATCATTTTAGGGAAAAGGAAAGCGTTTGGCAAATGATATCATAAGATATCTCTAGGGAGAGAAATGATTTGCCTTTTGATATGTATATCAATTTACATTCAATCAAAATTTTCTCTATTTTTTTGTAACATGGCCTTTGGTTCAAAATAACATGCTATTATTTTTTTAGTCGGCAATTTGTTTTTATGGAAAGAAAAAATCATTATTAAAATCACTGAATTCTTGTAAAATTATTAATTTCTAAAATATTTAATACCCTGAAATGCGACATTCCTATACTTCTTCATATAAAAATGAATACATAATCACGATTCGAGAAACTATATGTGAAGTATATTTGAAATGAAGTTTGTGTTTACTAATAAACAAAAGAAAAAATATGTTCTCCACTTGCTTTTTTGTAAAAATTTCGATAACGATATCAATATTATGTATAGCAATTCATAAAGATGTAAACAAGCGAATGATCCTAGAAACTTCCAAACTGAATGAAAATTCAGTCTTTGAGTAATGGCAAATCACGTCATTTCTTCTTATTAAATACATCTTAGAATGAAAACTTCAAGTTTCCGTATCCAGTAGCAAACTAAGAGCCCTTAATGTACTAGCCAGATGCTTTCACCCAAGCCATGAAATCTACACGCAAAACGTTGAAGTTAAGCTTCTCTTATGTAATCCCAAAAATGAAGGATGACATCAATGAAATTAATTTAATTAAAGTAACAGACTTTTCCAAATTTTCATAATTTATCGTATGATACGAGGTATTCAGCTATAAGTACACAAAATTTGAAGTCTCTCACTTATACAGTTTTTGGGGGCGAAATCTGTGACGGATAGACAGAAAACACAAACGAATAGGGTTGCGTCAGATGAATGAAACCGTAAAAAGAAAAACTGCAGTGTATAACAAATGAATACATAAAACAAACATAAGAGAGTTTAATAGTTAGGAAATAAAGTAAAGTGGAATTTGACGACAATCTTGCTAAATTTTCAGAGCCTGACGATTGCCGATAGCAATCAATCACTACTTCTTTATTAAGGTAGATATATTTTATAAATATCCCCATTAAAATTTACTGGTCTTCTGAATGCAATGCTTGATTCACTTAAAACAAGCAGTTATCAGTCTAGTTAAAATATATAAGATGCGTAGTTTAAAAACAAATAATTTTATAAATATAACATTATATTTGTCTGATGTTTGACATGTCTGATACTTTATTCATTTCATACACTAGAAAATATATTTCTTTAATATTTTAATCAAAAATTGACATATAAAGAATTAAACGCCTTTAAAAATTTATAGAAGTCATACTTAACATCATAAAATGTCAGTTTCATAAATTATGGAGATAAAAGGCAAAAATTATTTTTGAGGTTTTTCTTGCAAATTCTACACCTGGAGAATTAAAAAAATATGTGATATTGATTGCTATTTAAGAATATTCAGTGAGGAAATTTAATAAAGATACAAACGTTACCTAGTCCTAAAATGTCCTTTTATTCGTTACTGTCATTCTCTGGATGCGAAATTAAATATTTAATATACATTGCAAATGTGTTTTCCAAACAGATGCACATATAGACAAATTTAATAAGCAGAAATTATGCATAAACAGAAATCGTTCTAGATGAAAACATGGGAATTCTAATATTGTGATATAGAGAAAGAAATGATTCCAAAAAAAATTTTTTTTGCTTTCGAATTTTTAATGATTTACGTGTTTTGAAAAATCATGTACACGATCGATTAGTTTTTGATCATTTTCAACCTATGTGTTATACAAAGTGTTATGGTACTATAATTCAGCCTTAATGCACAGGATTCCAGAATGCTTCCAGTTTAAGTAAATGTTCGTATAAATTCTTTCAAATTTGATTATGTGAAATCTTTTAAAAAATAACCCTGCTTTTTCATATTTTTTCACTACATCGGTATTTATGCGATGCAAATGCAAAACGACATTTATAATGCTTATTCATAAAAATAGATCTGATTCAGTTTGACCTTGATCAATCAGTAATGTTTGAGGGCATTGATTTCCTGTACTATTTCTAGAATTATAGTACTTTTTTTATCTACTCAGATCGACTCCATATTAAATCCAAATTTCAACTGAACTGCACTAACTATAGAAATTCCAATTCATAAATTGCTTCTCTCATATTTAACTACATATTTATAAGAAACTATCGAATACAAATTTGTAAGTTACTCCAAAAAGTGAACTAAAAACTGAAAGATCGAGACCATATTATTAGTTCAATTTCAATTGTTGAGATCACAAAATAGACAATGAGATTTTTCTTTCATGGCACAAACTTGAATAGGTTTTATTAGTGCTGTAAGTGATTACTTTTACTACGATAACGAAGGATGGATTAAAAAAGATATTTTTAACACGATATGGCAAAAAGTATTACAATTATCATTATAGAGGGAGAAAATACCTAGTTTAAGGGACCGGGTATAACAAGAAGCAACTAAGGACAGTTTTAGTGCATGTTGATATATTTTTAAGCCACATAATTGATAATGTATAAATAAAACTAGCGTTTATAACCTACCGCCGGGAGCGCAAATTTTCATCACATGCGCGTTGTAAATTGTACAACAAAGAACAACAATCAATTATTTATGTTCTATTTTAATTTAAAAAATAATTTACCTTACAAAAAACATATACGTTATCTCTGATCACAATTTATGAAAGTATTCTGCAATACGCTTATTTTACGCTTATAATACGCTTATAATAATTAAAGCAGAAGTTTAGATTTATAAAAAGCTATCTGCTACTACAATCACAAAGAAAAAAATATTAATAATGAATTACTAAGCAATAATTAAGTAATTTCGGATTTACACAATTAGTCATATATTTCATCTATCTTAGTTGTTTCCCAATCAAGCTTAAGATTTGCTTTTTTGAACGCTGTTTACAGGCAAAACTTGCTCATTTCATGCACTGTTAACAGATTAAAATGACAGGTGCAGCTAATTGCTAAATCTTAAATACAAATATCTTTCAGAAACTGTGTAAATAGTTCTAATAAACGAATACAAACCCACTACTGCTTGAATTTTGTTTTAAATAACAAATAAATTGAATGTTGTACTTTTTACAACAGCGCGTCGGACGAAAGGTTAACAGCAAGAATTAAAAAAATCTTGTGAAAACATTATACAAGTTTTTTAAATGCGCTATATCTTTCAAAAAATCAGTTTTTCTTCATAATACGCAAAATAGATGTGCTTGTACTGCGAAATAAAGTTCAGGCGCAAAAAAGACGTGCTTCTTCATATATATATATATACATTCATATAGTGTATATATATATATATATTCTATCAGAATAAACTTATATAATTTCTAATATTTTTATATTGATTATAAATATCATAAGAAATTTGCCTGATACACTTAAAGTATAACATAATTCTTTTCAAAAAATATTCATTTGATCGTATTTTAATCTACGCCCAGTCACAAAGTAGTCAATCCGTTTGGAAAAGCATAGTCTACCACCAATATCTAATACTTGTGCAAATCCTGTTTTATAAATTAAGGAGTTAAATTTAAAAATCTATATATGTAAACTAAAATACATCTTATATAAATTTTACTGAAAATATTCCGATAGCAAATTTAATAAAATAGCCAGCATTGATATGTCATTAAAGCAAGATATTATTGAAAGCGGTTGCATTAAAACAATATTTTTCTTTATGTTTTATTTCTGAAATTTTTAATAAAATGAAATATTCAATGTGAAGTTATTTCTTTACTTTGTTTACGCATGACTAAATGTGATGTAAATATTATAAAGATAAAATAAACAACAGAAACAAACATTCCAGATAAAACAATTTTTTAAAATCGTAATAATTTTGTTGTATGTATTCAATTCGTGACGATTATCTTTACATTTACATAAAATGGTTACTGTGCCTCCTTCCAAATAGAACAATGTTAGATATTATTTTGCGAAATATTAATACATTACTTATTAAAAATATTGCTACTAAAATAATCTTTTATGTCTAGCATATTACTTTAATCGTTTAAAACAAACCTATTCTTTTATCTTTTACTAACAGACAATATAAAAATAATTTAAATCGTTTAGAAACGCTTCGCATTTACAGAAGTCTATTTAATTGTATACAATATTCGTTTCAGATGTTACAGAGCCTAACCTTATGATTTATTTTACATTTGCTTTACAAAATTAAAACGTATGCGATATCGATTTTTGTTTGATTAAATATTCTTAAAGGAAATTTAATAAAGACACGAATATCATTCGTGTATCGTTGAGGACACGAGTATTATGCCTGTCCTTAACGATATACTTTGAAAGTATGCGTCAAAATAATGCTATTATTTGATATTTTTTCTTTGTAAAGACAAAATAAATATTTTAAAAGTGTTTCAAGCATTTATTTCAACTCGACGTATGCTAAATTCAAAATTTATGAAGATAAAATATGCAAAAAGAGCAAAGTCCGTAGAATAAAGGTTTCGGGAAACATTAACGATTTTTATTCGCATATTGTTTGCGCCGATTATCATTCTATTTGCATAAAAATTTCATTATATTTTCTTCTAAATATTTGTATGGAATTGATTGCTTTCTATTTATAAATAGAAAGCAATGTGTATAGAAAGCAATCTTGTGTATAACGATAGATTTTGTGTAATTATGAGAGATTTTTCTCAGGTCATGTTTCATTCCAATGCATTTTTTCAGTAAAATCCAAGTTTTATTAATCGAAAACTGAAAAAGTTTTGTTACATGAAAGATACTTAAATATATGTGTTATTCAAATATATTTATTTTTATTTTTGATTCCAGCTATGCATCTGCCACGAAATAGTCCTGTTTTTGAACGTGCTTTGAACGGTATAAACTCAGATTTAAATCAAACTGATAAAATCGTTGACAGGACTTGATGCTAATGAAATCCAAATGATTCAGTTTGTGTAAACACCATAATAAAAAAATAGCATTTTGTTTGATAAAAATAAGTATCATACAACGAATGCGTCCAGAGAAAATAAATTTTAGGACCATTTACTCACCGGTACTGAGATTTAATCCTTAAATCAAGCGTGCAAGTGTTTAAAATTTTGAAATATATTGGATAATATTTTAAATATATACTAATAACCTATTGCTAGTTAACATTTTTTTTAATATAAAAATGAGAAATGTGCTTATACAATATTAGACGATGATATGTTTAGATTTAATTGAAAAAATATACATAATTATGCAAAAATGAAATTTTTTTAGTGGTTTTTTAGTCCATAATACCAAATATCTCAATAACTTAACAGGATTACATGTTACTTGTAATTATTCGATAATTTGAAAAGTAGAAGTAATTGAAAATAATCTCTTGGTAAAAAAATGTATTACTATAGTATGTATTTAAAGAGCTAGATTAGAAAATCGAACTTACATATTTAATTCTAATTTTATTTCTGTACATTTAATATAAACTTAGACGTATTTAACAGTTTCTATAAATGTTTTTTTTCTTTCGTAAAACATTGACAAGTTTCTGGGTTTAATTTCAGAAGAGCAAAAAGTTTTTGGAATCACTTATCTTAGGATGCAATAAACTTAACAGCATATTTTCTAAATAACTCTTTAAGGCAACATAATGTGATACAGATAATATGGGTGTGTCTATAATACACATACTTATTGTTATTATAATTGTTTAGCTATTAATCAAATCTGAATCCAAAAGTTAATCCAGACAGATTATACATTTTAAGACAGTAATCATATGTTCTCGAAACAAATGTTTGATTTCGTTCAAATGGAATATGGTTAAAATGCATTTGTGTGTTTTTTAAACATAGAAGTAAACGTAAATTTCAATAGTCATAATAGACCGAAAAAATTTAATCTTTTTCAGCTCCGTAGCAAACTTTAAACTGCAACACAAAAATTTCTTAAAATAAAGTTGATTTGTTGAAGAAGATGACTAATAGAAAAGTATAAATCTCAAAACAAAATAATTACACTATAAAAGGAATAATAATAAAAATAACCTAAAATATTAGAATAAAAAACCATGTTTGCATTTTTCGATTTGCCATTTATAAAAATTTAAGAAAAACAATTCAAATCGTTTTTTTTTACTTAGTAGAACATTAGTTAGTAAATTTTTTACTTATTTTCAAAATGTATATTTCTTCATAAAAGAAAATCGAATGTATAAAAACATATAACTGAAAATAAATTGTTGCAATATGAAGAATGTTTACAATGTACATAACAAAATACATCAAAAATGAATTTATACACAAGTTTACATTATTTAATTCCATTTCTTAAAAAAACCTAGATGAAACTGCTGCTTATATTTCAATATATTTGTACTGAAAAAAGTGATAAGAAATTGCTGTATATATTTTGTGTATTTTGAATAGCTACTGCACCACGATGAGAAAATTTTAAATTGTCCGGTGGTAGTCCAACTAATAGTTATACATTATTAAACTTTTTTTTTAATTTAAAGAAATTTTAATAAGCTAGTTTTTTGTGCGCTTAGTAAGAGAATTACTTTTTAAAAAAGCTGAAGAAAATTTCTTAATTATCTTATAAAGTTCCCAAATTAGATCACAAAAAAATTTATAATCAAAGCACTTCAAATCATAATTTTAAGTAATGATGGATGTGTTTGGATGATACATATATATAAAATGTATTCTTTTATTTTTTAACCACTCGCCACGAATCCTGTGTTTTAAAATGGGGAGATATGTGGCTAATATTGCTGGGTCACAATCTTCATATAAGGTGTTCTGATGTAATAAAGCCAAGTGCTGATATTTTGCATAATTATGATATAATTCGGTAAATGGCACCTGTGGACTCGGAATTATATAAAATGCAAACAGCAGCTTGAAGTTAATTTGTTCCATTTGTAGGCCCTATCGCTTTTAGAAGCAACAAAAATTAACACTTGATCTAAAATTTGCGTGGAAAGTTCTTTGGTGTGAAGATTATATATTTATCAGGAAATGCTTTGTTTAATACAAAAAATTTTAGTGCAAACATTGGATATGTTTGCGAGATACTTTGCAGTTTAAAATGTACTGCGCAACAATTATACCGGAGTAAAAACGACATTCCTTGGCGTTCCATGTATGAATTCTATTACATAGTATGCATACATGGAAACATAAATACTGATTTAACTAAACACAAATAAAATCATGCAATGTTTCTAACAATTCTATATAAGTGGTACTTTTTAACCTCTTCAGACCTGACACATTTTAAGCCGTCGTAAAAATTATTTCACAGTTTGTTCCATCTCTTTATACGTATAGAAACATAATTTTGTAATAAAAAGTAAAATAATTATTTTTAGTTTCTATTTACTAGCAGGTACACATATGTGCACCTCAGGTTCATACTGCAAAAAAATTGCTTCATTTTTCAAAAATTTATTTAAACGAGGAATTTGGTAGACAATTGATAAATATAAGTTTTTTTTACGTGTTATTTTTGAAAAACATATTTTTTATATATATAGAGATATACATTGCATTTTGTACAAATAATTCTTGTTCTTGATTTGCAGCCTTTATACTTACATTTTGAAGCAAAGTTATCATTTGTTGACCAAGGAGAGTGTCCTATTTTAATATAGTAAATAGGCTTCTAAATGCACTTACGTTGTTTCCGCTGTGGTTTATTTGCGGAATCGTCTTCAAAATCATTTTCAGGTGAATAAATTTTGCGTGGTCTCTATGGTGGTCGTTCTTCACTTAATTTGTTCTTATATTTCATCAGTACTTATGCAATCCCTAAAAATACCACAGAAGAGACAATCTATCTTTTCGAGGAACTTCACCTGTTTTGCAATTTCTGATATACATTATCCAAGAAATGGAAATAACCAAATCTATAAAATGTATAAAAACTCTTGTTGACTACTTTTTTGTGTGAATAGAACAACGGTAGTAAGCTTAACACCTATCCTTTATATCTGTACCAACCATACACGTTTTGTATTCATAATTGCAGGTTGTGTTACATTAAGTTTGCAGTTTTGATCTTTAGACCACCTAACACAGCTTCTCTGGGATCGCTATCGATGTAAGTCGAAAGCAAAGTTACACATTTGTTATCTTTCCAGTTTAGTATACACATATCCTTCCCTTCCCTCAGTCTCTCATCTCACTGTCCGTGTTACAAATCTTGATCATTCTTATTTTTTTATCTGCTCCTTCAAGTCTTTTGTTCATAATCATTTCAACTTGGTAGATATTGTTTCTCGATATACACATTTTACACTAGTAAAAAACTGTCCTAGTAAATCACCCATTTGTCGCTTTTTGTGTAAATTTAAAAAGCAATTTGACAGTGCCTCCACCTAGACCTAATCATAATTATTTTGAATCATCAGCTAGTACAATTCCTTTTCCATGATATGTTTGGCAGTCAAGGGCATGGGATAAAACAAAGGATAAAACAAAGTTTTTTAATCCCAGCGGATTAGGTTTTAATGGCACATATTGTCTAGATCCACAACGTCCAGCAAATGGGATCTAGTGATCTCTGTTCATCTTGTGATAAAGGTTTTGGCCGGGACAGGGACAAACATTTAAGTCTTACTGGATTCAAGATAAGATTTATTTTCCATAAATTGTCATCTGCTTAAAGATTATTTGATTTATCTGCAAAATGAAGAATTTTTCTAATCTAAAAAAATCGATCACATGACATAGTAGCTGCAATTCTAAGTACTGACTACTGACATGTCTTTTTGCCAATAGAAGCTTGCTTGGAGATATTTTAAATTTCCCATGAATATGCGTACGCCTGCAACTTTTATAATTTCATATTTAGATGCATTTATTGAGCAATAGTTTCGTATTTGAACGGAATATAACGAAATTGGAATTGTTTGAACGGAATTGGTTTCATATGAAACGTTTTCCCAAAAATCTTCATTTAACTAATCTAGAAATGATTCAAAAGGATTTACGATGCTGGAAAATCTGCTTTTAGATAATCCTCATCAATCAATGATCCTCAGAATATTTTTAGAAAAAAAGATTAAATACATATTTGCGAAAAGATAAGGTTTTATTCTCAGCATTACTATTCTAGTGTGCTGTAACACAAGTTTTAAAAAATTACTTATTTTCAGCTTCCCATAACAAAGGCTTTTTAATTAAACTTTATTATTACATGGATTCGGGATAGGTACTGGGGCAATATCGTCAATGGTCATATCTGTGTCATCTAAATTTTCATTGCCAGAAGACTCACCATCACCATTGGCCTCATCAGTTTATTTACTGATACAAAGATATAATAATTATGATTTTTTAAAATTAATGTCTAATTTAAAACATCAAGAAAATGAATTCTTATTTATAATTAAGTATAATTTTTTAATAATTCCACAACTTTAGCACTGCATCAGTTAGATATCATTCAGAACAATTTTTTTTTTTTTGTGAGATGACTTCTTTCCAAAAACACAGAATTAAAACCGGAGGTGCACATACGTGTACCTTACAAATTACATCTAATTTAAATAGATATTATGATCTAGCTAAAAACATCAAGTGATTTATGCAATACTGAAGAGTTTATAAGCATTCTTAAAAATTATATGAATAAATATTAATTATCTAATTATAAAAATGTATTTACTTTTTCGAAGTTTTATATTTTTCGCCATTGCTCGTTTATTTTCTCCAAAATCATATGAATTAAGACTGCTAGTGCCATTTATTTCTGAAACTAGAAAAGGCTAACGTATACAAATAATATCCTCTTGTCTGAATAAAAAAAATTCAAATATTAAGTGAGATAGACACGCAGTTGAAATCAGAGGTACACAAATATGAACCTCGAGTCTGAAGAGGTTAAGCAAAAATAAGCTCAGAGTCTGATATTCTTTTGCCTCTCCCCCCCACTCCTTCTTTTTCTTAAACTTTCACAAGAAAATTAACATTTTCTATTGTTTAGAGTACAATCTGTCAATTTCTAGGGCGGTACAGTTTATATTCTCAAAATTGGACAATCTGCATAGGATTATTCCATCTTATTTTATAGTATTGTTTTTATGGCGTTATTACCCACCAATGTGGGTAATAACGCCAAACAGCCTTAGTCAAGAAATCATGCCATTACATTTTATGACTACATACCTGTACAATTATTTTTTATATATAGATAACCAATGAGTTGCTGTATCAAATCCCATATTTGTTTGAAAAATACAATCTAAAACTAACGCTTGAAAATTGGTAGAGCCTTAACGTAGCGTTATTACCCCAGGATACCTTATATGTACATACAGTGTGAGTCATAAATAATGAAACAATAGGATCTTTTCTTAAATATTGCCCCTAGACCCATACTTCCAAGTGTAAAAATTTATAAAAAAAGGTAAAATTTTTCATAAGATAAGTTGCAACTCCAACGGGGACTATTTGAAAAAATACGAAAATTAAATTTTTATACGGCCCCCGTAGGGTAGGATAAAATTTCCAATTAAGAAAACTTTAACTATCTAGTCCTGAATTCGACACAAAAAATTGCATCTTCATATCTTCAAAACTCGCAGAGTTTTAGCCGTTTAAATAATTCATCAGGTTTTAAGGGATTAGACACAAATTGAAATGCGCGCAATTCAAGAAACAATGTTACTTTAAGTTCTAGGAAACATGTGAAAAATCCATCTTTTGATTTAGAGTTTCGATTAGTTTTTACTTTTTTTGAGACGGTTAGCTATATAATTAACTAAGAAAATCACATTCTAAAATTTCTCATAAAATTTATGAAAAATGATTGGTATTCATATAGAATTAGTTCAAATGATTGGTACTATAATTTAAATGCAACAACTTAAAATAGTTATAACTCGAAACATTACTTATCGGATTTCAATTTCTCTCCATTTCATTAAAAATAAAAATATAATTTTAGTTTTTTTTTCTGGGTATTTTTTTTTCAATATTTATTTAAAAAATGATATAATTTAAAAAATCATATTTTCAAGAGTAAATATTTTTCGAATTTGCCGAAACAAAACTAATGTAAAATAATCAAAAATGACATGTTTTATCTTTTTACACTTTTTTGTCTACACTTCTAGACTTTTAATGATTAAAGACGAGAAATAGTGTGGGGGGAATTTTTCATGCAGAAAAACGAATTTAAAATTTTAAATAAAGTTTGGCTCCTAATAAAATGTTTAAAGTTTTTAAAAAATTGAGAGTGAGAAGTAATTCCTTTCTGTGGCTTAAACTTCCGAATTTCCACCTCATTTCTGAACTGTTCAAATGTCCGCCAGTTATTTAAAACAATGTGTTTTCTAAGATGCAGATTAGCTCTTTTTTATAAATTTAGCTCTCACAACTTCAGACCTTTATCATCCTGGAGAGGCTGTTAAAAAAATCTGTATTTTGTACCCAGGCCGGACTAGAACCGAGACGCTATTTTTTTTTTCTGAAGTCTCGCCTGGCCGGGCCTAAAGTATTTTTCATACCGGAGGAAATTGTTTCTTTCTTACTAGGTCTGAACTGGACGAAATTTTCAATCCAGGTCTCGACACAATCCATATTAAAGTCATTGTCTCTGGACTGACTTAATACGTGCATAAAATAAGTAAAATTTGGCTCAATCAAAATTTTTACGAAAATCACATAAAATTTGAAATCACTGCTATTTCACTAAATAAATAAATAAATAAATAAATAAAATTCATTTTTTAAAGAATAGCATATTTAAAGGCAAATTAAACACAATAAATTCAATGAAAAAAAATCCGTAAATGACAGAATCCTGTCTTAAACGTAAATTTGTTGATACATGCAAAATAAATATTAAAATACCTGAGAAAAAAATAAACTCCTCTTAGATACCACACCTCTTAAGTACGGCTATAAAGTATTTTTTTTATGTGCTTCCGTCTTAAAATGTTTTACTGTATAACATTTTTCAAAGTCTCCAACGCATCGAATATGGATTAAAGTTATTAAAATATAAATTAAACATTTACATATGAATAGAGATTCATTGATAAAATAAATATATCACAACAATTGGCACTTCTTTAATAATAAAAATATAAATTTGAAAAACAAAAATCTATAATGAGTATTTGTGGTCAGAACTCCTCCATGCGAAACAAAACAATTTTTAACCATACCGAAGTAAAAATCTATGTAAAAATTTACAGCTGAACAGGACTTGAACTCTTTTCCAGGCTGGTCCGGGTTATAATTTTAACATTTTGCTTGACCGGGTGAAATTTTTTCCATGGGTCAGTTTGGGATCGGACCTAGATATTGAGACCCATGCAATCTCCTGCTTCAACATATTATGAAAAGAAGTTTATCTTTAAATCAATCTCCTGTTTTTTTATGTCCAAAAAAGAGGCACTGTCTTAGATCGACATTTAATAACGGATACTTTGTGAACGATCCCTCAGTTGCTTTCAAAATGAGTGAAAAACTCTTCGTTTACAGACATGGTTAAGTGGTGTAAGTCACGAATTTTAGAGAAACTTGGACTTTAATATCCCTTTGAGGTTTTTAGATAGGGAGATGAAAGTGTTTTGTTCAATTTAATAATGGATAAGGAATAATTTTCTAACTGGGAGTTTTTACCTACGGGGGCCGTATAAAAAATTAATTTTCGTATTTTTTCAAATAGACCCCCCCCATGGAGCTGCAACTTATTAAAAATTTTACCTTTTTTGTGAATTTTTGCAATTGGAAGTATGGGTCTAGGGGCAATATTTAAGGAGATAGCCAATTGTTTCTATATTTATGATTCACCCTATATATATACATATATATATATCCTTAATCAGAATATAATAATATAATTTCTATTATTTGTATATTGTTATATTCATTATAAATATCCTAAGAAATTTGTCTCGTATATTTAAGGCATAACATGATTCCTATATAAAAAATAAATGTGTATTTTATTGTAGTTTATTCTACACCCAAACACGAAGTAGTCAATCCGTTTGGAAAGGCATAGTCTTCCACCAAAATCTTATTTTATTGAAATCCTGTGTTATAAATTAAGGGGTTCAATTTAAAATTACTTGCATTCCCTTTAAAAATTGTATATATGTCGACTAAAATACATTTTATACTAACTTTATTTGAAAATATTCCAATAGCAAATTTAATAAATTAACTAGCGCTGTAATGCCGTTAACGCCAGATGATATTGAAAGCGGAAGCATCAAAAAAAACTTTTTTCTTCCTGAAATTTTTAAGCAAAATTAATTTTTCAATGTAAGATTATTTCTTTACTTTGTTCAAAATGCTTCAAATTTTATAAAGGTAAAATAAACATCAGAAACAAACATTTCAGATAAAAACAATTTTGAAAAATGGTAATAGTTATCTGGTATGTATTCTATCCCTTATGTTTACATTTACATAAAAGGGTTACTGTGCTTCAAATAGAACAATTTTAAGTAATATTTTCCTTAACATTTATAGATTTACTTATTAAAACAACTGTTATTAAAATTATCTTTTATGCTTAGCATACTACTTTAATCGTTTACACCAATCCAATTCTTTTATCTTTTAATAGCAGACAAGATAAAAATAATTTAATTCGTTTAGAAACGCTTCGCATTTACAGACGTCTATTTAATTGTATGCAATATTCGTTTCAGATGTTACAGAACCTAAACTTATGATTTATTTTACATTTGCTTTATAAAACTAAAACTAAAACGTATGCGATATCGATTTTTACTTTTTAGGTGCGTTCGTAATTATATAATACGTAGCACCTATAGTGGTCGTTCAGTCCGTCCGTCTGTCCGTCCGCATATAACAACACAAAAACCACCCAACCGAATCGTTTGAAATTTAAAATACATAACTATTACATAATTTTTTCGAGTCATTTCAAATTTTATGAAACTCGGATGCATAGATCAATTACAGGGGCAATCAAAAGTATTCCATTACATTACGGTCAATGGGGAAAAAAGTTTCAAATGCATTTTAATCGTTTGAAATTTAAAATACGCAATTATTACATAATTCTGTCGAGTTATTTCAAATATTTTGATAATCGTGTGCATAGATCAATTACAGGGGCAATCAAAAGTATTCAATTACATTATGGTCAATTAGGAAAAAGTTTCAAATATATTCTATACGTTTGAAATTTAAAATACATAATTATTACATAATTTTGTTGAGTTATTTCAAATTTTATGAAAATCGGATGCAAAGATCAATTACAGGGACAATCAAAAGTATTCCGTTACATTACGGTCAATGGGAAAAAATGTTTCAAATGCATTTTAATCGTGTTACACTCATGTGAACTTAACAAAATTTATATGCAACTATAAAGTACATATTATAATATACATCATACATAATTTGTTTTGCAAAGAACATTTGTTATTGATTTACAAGGCCACACAAAAGTATTCCATTACATAATGGTATAGGGAGAACATTGTTTGATGAGCGTTTTAATTGTAATTCACTATTTACAATTTTATGAAATTGATATATGAAAGTAATATTTTTAAAACTTCGTTATCGTACGAACGCACCTAATTTGCTACGCTTCACGTGCAACTTCCAACTTGTTTAAATATTCAGGAAGGAAATTTAATAAAGACACGAATATTATTCGTGTCCTTAACGAAATACTTTAAAAGTATGCGTCAAAATAATGCTTTTATTCGATATTTTTTTCTCTGTAAGACAAATTAAATATTTATATGTACTTCAAACATTTGTTTCAACTCAACGTATGCTAAATTCAAAATTTATGAAGATAAAATATGCAAAAAGAGCAAAGTCCAGAGGAAAACAGGTTTGGGAAAACATTAATGATTTTTATGTGCATATTGTTTATGTCGATTATCATTCCATTTACATAAAAATCTCATTATATTTTCTGTTAAATATTTGTATGGAATTGATTGTTTTCTATTTATTTCTTGTGTATATTAGTGTATGACAATAGAATTTATGTGAATTATGGAAGATTTTTTTCTGGTCATGTTTCATTCCAATGAATTTTTTTCAGTACAGTTGAAGTAGTTTTACTTATATTTCTTATAACGTAGTCTTAATACAAATTAAACTATTCATACGTTAAGCGTAAGTTCGTAAGTTTTTCAGTTTATTATGACGGACATTTTTAAATTTTACTTCTCAAATGTAGCTATTTAGGTATATTTCGATAATAAGAAAAATGTTAAAATCTCTTAAAATCATACACTGTAAAACAGTTCTGTAACGTTACTCCATAAAATTAAAGACAGCTTTGCTGCCTCCGATTTTATGGAGTGACTTTTTAACATATGTTACTGGAGTAACATTACATATTAGTGTAACATTACATCGATTATATCGGTTAAACCGGTTACATCGGTTATGTCGCCATAAAACTGGTGGAAGCTTGGCTGTCACCAATTTTATGGAGAAACGTTACTCAAATGTTTTACAGTGTAGTTGAAAAATGATTGTTATCTGGGATACATTTCTGAGCCTAAAAGTCATTCGGAACCAACAGTGTTCTCACTGACATTTTACCAACATTAGTAATTTGGCTAATTAAAAATAAAAAACATTCGCCAAATGAAAAAAGTATTAGCAAAATATATTCGCCGTGTAGCATTTAAAAAAATATCTTTAATCCTTGAATGCAACCCCCTTTTTTCAATATGTTGTAAAATAACTTAAGTTTCATAAGTGCGACAAAGATTGTTATTGATATAATTTCAATTATTCACTACAAATATATTAAAAAAATGTGTATATCTGTATGTATGTATGAAAAAGGAGAAATAAAAAGCAAAAATTGAGCACTAGCAATTTGGCGAATCTAATCGCTTATTTACTCGCCAAATGAAAAATTTAGTCGCAATTTGGCGCAATGGCGAGTGACAGCGAGAAAACTGGGAACCAAATCAATCAATGGTTGCAGTCGTATCATTTTAATGTTCATATACCCTTATAAATGAACCATAAAAGTTTCATATATTAATAACAAACTGTTATAAATTATTTTCAAGACAAATACTCTGAAGCCATTAGGAAAGTAGTAGGTTGGCATTCTGAACACTAAAATGATGGCAAGTTTTGCATGTTTTGATTTGTGTATCCCTTTAAACAAACTTTAAGAATTCCATACTTGTGTTGCAAAATCACCTAAGAAACAACGAAAACAACATATTGCTGCAATTATGTGTGGATTGGTTCAATATTTTAGAAATTGTTGTAGTAACAATATTTCATTTATAATTTTTTTGTGTAAAAGTATAGATATTTTTTGTGTATGTATAACGCCACAACTAATACATTTTCATATAGATTCGATTTGATGTAGGTGATTAAATCTGTTGCATGTTTTTAACTTTTTTTTTTTGTATATGTGTCAGTAACCTATGTATGTCAGTATGTGTTATACCTTTTTTTTTGTTTTTTTTTTTTTTTTTACATATAAGCAGATTGATTACCAAAGGCCGATTTGAAAGAAAGAAACATAATAGAAGTACTTCCTTAAGTTAGTTCTTAGTTAATTAGAAATATTATATTAATTTATATTGGTTTTTTATTTAATTTTCGATTAAAAAAAAGATTTAAAACGCAATAAATAAGTCGGTATTAATTCATTTAAAATCGTTAGTTTGACGTTTTGGATTTTCGCTGAAAACTTAGATTTGACTTTTAAGTTTTAAGAGAAAATGGAGTGACTATGTTGCCACAATTATAAAACTGATACTAAAAATTATTAAAAAAAACTAATATCTCAAAAATAAATTGAGATACAGCTTTGAAATAAATTGCATTTTAAAGTGCATTTTTTTTTCTATACGACGGTGTAAAAATTCAAATGGTACGACATTTAAAAGTGTAAAACTTCCAGTAACGAAAATTGCAAAAAAAGAAATTGCATGGAAAAGTGTTGCGCATTTTAATTTCAATTTTTTATCTTAATTTTAAGAGAAAATGGAGTTAATTTGTTGCCACGATTACAAAATTGGTGCTGAAAATTATAAAAAAATTCATAATTCAAAAATAAATTGAGATGCAGCTTTTAAATAAATTGCATTTTTTTTTCTATTCGACAGTGTAAAAATGTAAAATGTTCGATGCTTTGAAGTGTAAAATTTATAATAGCCAAAAATTAGAATACCGAAATTGCAGGGGAAAAGTGTTCCCATTCGCAAAATGGCGTATGCGTTACGCACAGATACGTTTGTCCTTTATAATATAGATAATAAGTTTTATTTATTTCTTTTTTTGTGAGAAATTGCTGGCAGCAATGTTGCCATCGGTTTTTTCCCGCAAAATTGCAGTAAAATTAGATGTAATAAAAATTTACATCTAGTTTTACTGCACTTTTTACGTCAAAAATTCTTGGCAACATTGCTGCCAGCAGTTTTGAAGTAAATTAAAGGATTTTTTTACAGTGTATAACAGTAACATCCAAAATACTTGCAAGATCGAATTAAGTTCATATTGGTTCAGTTTTTGAGACATTATAGTGATCAGAATGCCTGCATTATATAAATAAATAGGTAAAAAAAAGGCAGTGTAATAGTTAGTAATAAATCCAATAGTAGGAATCAACTTCAAATGTAAATGAAAGTAACAAATTCTCCTAGTTCGTTATACGAAGATATAGATAGGAATTATATGACACATAAATTAAATAAGTCTGAAATTACACGTCAATCGTAGCAAATGAAGTGTATTCATATAATAACGAAGCTTTAAAAATATTCAGAACTCTTTGTAATAGTATACAGTATAGTAGCCGGCAACCTTTGTTTGTCGTTGTAAATAGTACCTACTTTCTTTTATACAGGAAGTAACTTCTAGAAAATCTCAGAAATGCAACAACCTGTCACAATTTCATGAAGCCTCTTAACAAAAGTATTTGTTAAAACCAAATAATGCTAGATTAAAAGACATGTACTATTAATAGTACACGAGAACCAAAAGGGTAAAAATCACGATTTAACCGTCGATTTAAATCACAGGATTAAAACCGTTGACACGAATTGACGTTAAATAAATTGAAATTCTGGTGTCTATGCAAAGACCATATTAAAAAATAACAATATGTTTAATAAAGCTGAATATCATTCAACGGATGGGTCTAGAGAAAATAAATTTATTGATCATTTACTCACCGATATTGCACATCAAGTGTGAGAGTGTTTAAAAATTTGAAATATAATTTGAAAATACATTAAATATATATTTATAACCTATTGCGCGTTAAGATGCTTTTAATTTTTGGACATAAAGAAGAAAAATGCGCATATACGTTGCTAGAAAATGATATATTTAGATTTCATTGAATAAATTAATATAATTGTGACCTAAATGACGTAATTTTTGCTAATAATTCAGAAAATAATACGAAATATCTTAATTACTTATCTAAATTATATGTTACTTCTAATTATTTTATAATTTGAAAAATGGAAATGAATGGAAATAATCTCTAGGTAAAAATTTTATATTATAATAATATGTGTTTTAAGTGTCAGACGAGTAAACCTAAGATATATATTTCATCCTAATTATTTTTGCAGGTTTAATATAAATTTACACAGTTTCTATAAATGTCTCATTTTGTAAAAACATTGTCGAGTTTCAGGGTTTAATTTCAGAAACAAAAGGCAAAAACTTTTTTGAATCACTTATATTAGGAGGCTTTAATTTAACAGTAAATAATCTTAATAGCTCTTTAAGACACCACAATGTGTTAAAGATAATATGGGTGTGTTTGTGATACATCTACGTATTGTTATTATACATAGTTTAGCTATTAATCAAATCCGAATCCAATAGTTAATACAGGCAGATTATACATTGTAAGAAAATGATAGTATTTTCTCGAAACGAATATTTAATTTTGGTACAAATGGAATATGATTAAAATGCATAGGTATGTTTTTTGACACACAAGGAAAAGTAAATTTAAAATTGTCGTACTAGATATAAAAAAAAATTCAAAATTTTTTCACTTTTGCCGTAAGCTTTTTATTTCATTTCAAAGTTTTTAAAAAATAAAGGTGATTTGTAAAGAAAATGAATAACTGAAAAGTAAAAATCTCAAAAGAAAGCATTTGAATAATAAATATCAAAAAAGAAAAAAAAACATAACGTATAAGATATAAATTCATGTTTACATTTTATGCATTTCTTAAAAATAAAAAAAATAAAAATCGTTTTTAGTGTTCCAATAAAGTTTTTACTTCTATTCAATATATGCATCTCTTATAAAAGAAAATCGTTTTTAAAAAAGCATATAGCTGAAAAGACGTAATCATAATAGAAAGAAATTTTACTCTATGCATAATAAAATACATCAAAATTCAATTTATCCTCAAGTTTACATTATATTATTTATCTTCTTAAAAAAAAACCCTTCATAAAGCTTCTGCGTATGCTACAATAGGTTTATATTGAAAAAGTAGTAAGAAATTGCTGTTTATATTTTGTGTGTTTTGAATAGTTACTGCACCACGATGAGGAATTCTGAATTGTCCGTTTGAAGTCATGGTTATGCATTTGTAAACTTATTTTAACTTAAAGAAATATTAATAACCTAGTTTTTATATGAGCCAAATAAGAGAAGTATTCTTAAGAAAAGCTGAAGAAAATTTCACAATGGTCTTACAAAGTTCGTAAATAAGACTATCAAAAATTTTATTATCAATAACACTTCAAATTATAATTTTAACTAATGATATGCGAATGTCATTTAAATTACATATATATTTATTTATTTATCATTTTTTGAAAAACACGCATTTTAAGATAATTCAAACACATTGTTTGAAAGACGCAATGTAGAAGAAAACAACCTATTTATTTTGTATCCTGAAGTAAAAGAAACATGCATTTCCAAGTCTTTCTTTAAACAAATCATCTGGATGTTTTGACACGAGACACATTTAAAATATCCATATGTCATGTTCGATTTCCAGGATTTTAAATTTTGAAATTTTCTACAATGTTTAAACGTTTAGAATTTTATTTTATAAGCAAATTGTAAGTATATTTGAAGAACACTTGTGAAATCCTTAATGATTTCAGAGAGTAGGCACTTTTTTGTAAATTTGGGCAATATCGGTGAAGTTTTCAAAAATAAATTATTAATGTTATCTGCTGCAAAAACATCGCAAAACAGATTATTACAATTTTAAATAAAAACATGTAGAAAATCCATGCTTTGTAAAAAAAAACGACAAACGTTTCTTATTTAAGAAAAATGTAATATAATCAGAAATAAATATATATATATAGTGAGTCTGTACAGTCATAGTACATATTTGACCGGTACTGGAAATCAACGAAACAAGATGTAAATGTGAAATGCGAAATAATATTAAAACTTTCCAAGTTTCATTCAGACGTTATTTGATCTGTGGCACCAAAAGTGCTTATGGGGTCTCAGGAGTGTTACTTTTTACCTGATTGTGCAATTTAGCAACATGTTATATTTTTCTCACATTTCCTATGAAGCATAAATAAAAAAAACAATATAGACAATTTACTATTTCTTCTAGTTAAAATATAATTTTAAATATTTTCTATTGAAATCTTATTTTTTATGTTTAATTTTGGTTTAAAAATTTTTTTCTTTGACTACCTGCAAGATTTCTCAAAATTTAATGAAGCAATTTGCATCAAACTTGGTATTTATTTTCATTTTGGGTTAAAGAAAACTTATACTGCCAATTTAGTATTATAACTGCACTAATTAGTTAAAATTGGCAATTTTTCAATTATTTTTTTTTTAAATTTTAAAATTGAAATAAATAAATAAATGACTTTCAAATGAAGTATAAGATACATTAGTTTTACATCATTATAATTATTTTGGGTGACTCTTGAACCAATAGTTTTGGTACAATCTTTCACGCAGTGGTTGCAAATCAAAAAAAAAAAAAAAAAAAAAAATTAATGAAAATTAATTTTTAAAAACGCAAAATAAAATTTCAATGTAGAATATTAAAATAAATATTTTTAAACAGAAGATATAGTAAGCTCTCTATATTAAAAGTAATATTCATTTATGTTTTATAGGTACTGAAAAAAAAACTAAATGTTACATGTTGCTAAATTGCAATATCAGATAAAAAGTAAGATACATGAAACCCCTTAACTGAATATTGGAAGATTTGAATATCGTTTATGTAGGGCAATAAATGATTGTCACGTCGAAATGCACTGCACAGGTGTGAAACTTAGAGATATTTTCTGTTATTTGGTGAAGATTTCACATTTAAATCTTCTTTTCTTGGTTTGCTGTGACGGGTAAAAACTATACCTAGACTTTACGGGCACACTGTATATCTATCTCTCTCATGCTACCCACGATTCCAAAAAAAAAAGGATTCTTTACTTTTTAAAGCAACTGAAAGCAATATGTGTTTGAGATTTAAAAAGCACTTGTAAAATATGCTGTATCCAATTTTTGGAAACGTTTAAAAGTAACTGTTACAATTTATTAATCAGTTTTCACAATTCGGAATGTAACTTATTTTAGATAATATCAATTCTCGAGTAAAAATTTTCATGCCCAACAATCATGTCTTAGAGACAGACATGACACATGAACATAATTAACATTACTAATGAAATAAATACCATTTTACTACTCTTTCTTTGATTTAAAATTCATTAAGCAATATAAAATAGTTATTTAAAAACTGATTATATTCTGAAAACTTATATTCCATTTTGAACAAATAATACTAATATGTTAAAAGTCTACTCGGAACTATTTCTGAGCCATTGAAAACAAAATAAAATTTATTTTAATATTTTTATTAATCTCGAGAATTTGTTTTAATATTTTTATTAACCTAGAAAATTAATGTGTTGCTTTTTAGAATTACCGTATTTCGTAATCACTTGAAGATCGTGAAAGCTTGTATTATATTTTTGTTCCTCTGCTACAATATATATTTTAGTATAAAAGTAGCATTTTTTACAATGTTTATCAAGAAGCCTGCTAAAAAACTACGTATTTTTTAGCAGGTATTAGTTAGTATTTTAGCTTAATATTTTTATAGCATTATTTATATATTTTAACAAAAAGTCATAATAAAAACTATTAATCCCCTTTAAAATTTTAAAGAAATCATACTTAATGTCATAAAATCTCAGTTCAACTAAAGATTAAATTTATTTTATGTTTTTCATCACAAGTCTTACAACGAGCAAGTTAAAAACTATGTGATATTTAACCGCGATTTAAAAAAATTCAGAGAGCAAATTTAATAACGATACAAACGTTACCTAGTCATAAAATGTGTAGTTTAGAAGTAAGTAGAAATACGTACTTTAATTTGTTAGTGTCATTCTTTGACAGCGAAATTAAATATTTAATATACATTGCAAATGTGTTTTCCAAACAGATGTAAGAATAAACAAATTTAATCAGAAGAAATTACACATAAAGTGAAAACGTTCTAGTTGAAAACGTTTTTGTGAAATATAATATTTTTTATCGATTTAGTTTTCGAGGGGATTAGTATTCATTTATGGAAGAATTTCACAGTGTCTTCTTTAAAATAGAAAAAAAAAACAGTATACTATTACTAGAAATGGGCAATATAGTTTATTTTGGTTAACATACTATTACGTCATTCCGTAGTAGGACTAGTATCAAGTTCCAATTATTTTGCAACGTATAACCAAAAATAAATGTTTTAGTTGTAAAAACATTAAAGCAGAATGATTCAAATAATTTTGGGAAGTATAGAGAATTTTTTTTTTTATCTATCTATACCACTGAAACCTGTTTGCATAGAAAAACTCAATTTTTTAGCAAGAAAAATTTACTTTCTTGTGATAGTCTTAAATTTAATTGATATTTATTGTTTCAGGACTCTAAATAGAAATTTATTTCTGTTTTTAGAGACAGGACACGCCAAAAACTCGTAAAAATTAAAGCATTACAGTTTGTTAAATTTTCGTCGTAGAAGAATAAATTTTTTATATTTCACTGTTTAGTAAAAGAAAATCTTATAGATAGTTTACAATATTTGATTTCTTAAATATTTAAAGTATAGTTAGTTTAAAATAATTATATTTCCAGGGGCTAAAATCATTATTTGAGATATATTTGATTTTCGAACTACACATGTAAAACTAACAAAAATATACAGCAGCCATTGACAACAAGAGACACCTAAATCACTTTTAGTAAATTGATAAATCCTCTCTAATATCTCCTCACGAATCTAAAATGTATTTTACTAGAAAATATTTCCAGAGACTGTAGTTTTCTTTATTTTACACATATTATATAATGCATAATAATTCTTTTAAAAAAGTCTCAAAAATTATAAATCTAGCAGAGTGTTAACTTTCTGATATTTTTAACGGGTACCATTATACGTGTTTAAAAATTTTTATAGATTTATGTTCTAAAATAATAGCGGTAAGTTTAACCAACATATCTATATACGTAAACAACCTGGACACCATTTAATCGCACATTTTCTTAACACAACATTATCTATAAAGTATAACCATTTCTGCACAATACCAGGAAAGAGTTTTTTCTAATCTTTCAATCAAATTTTCTTTAAATAAACAGTCAGATCTTTGAAAGTATCACTCAGCAATGTTTCAGCAATGGCTTCTAATGAGTGTAACAAATAATCTGTTATAAATATTAAATTTATTTCAGAAACAAAAAAAATCATATTTCTTTTAACAAATATGTACAGGTTGTTTGAGAGAATGTTTTGTTTTCTGTATTCATTTTAAATTAATTAGAGATTCGAATGAACGCATCTTAAATGATCTAATTAATTAAAAAAATATATCAATTTATTTTAATATTATTGTTAATATATCATTTTATTTAAATGCAGCAAAATAAAGTTTTTCTTATTTTTAAAGTATATTGTCAGCGCCAAATTGTGAAACAAAATGTCAAAATGACAAATCAGTTTTTAAAATTATAAATGAATGTATTTTCTTTAAATCTGGCAAAAATATATGTACATTTTTATAAATTTCAAAATTTTGCTCCCTAATTTTGCAGTATTTCTTTTTACTTTCTTCTATCTTTACAAGAAGAAAGTATTGGATTCATGAAAATTTTCGACTTCCGGTTTTCGACGGATTTATACGTTTTAGAAGGTCCTGAACACGTTTTGACTATTTTTAGAAAATGTCTGTCTGTGAGTCTGTCCGTCTGTCTGTGAGTCTGTGTGTCTGTCTGTGAGTCTGTCTGTCTGTATGTGACAAAAAATTTGTGGGCGCTCTATCTCAAGAACTAATGCTCGAAATTTAATAAAATTTTATATTCAGTTAGACCTTGATATGAATTAGTGCCTATTGGTTTTTGGTGAAAATTGGCCTGCAGGTGGCGCTGCTATACTACGTTTTTCATGATTTTCAAGATTGCTATATCTCAAGAACTAATGCACAGAATTTCACCAAACTTCAGATTCTGTGACCCCTTGATGTACATAGACGCTGATTAAGTTTTGGTGTAAATTGGCCAGCAGGTGGCGCTGCTATGCCACGTTTTTCATGTTTTTCATGATAGCTATATCTCAAAAACTGATGCACAGAATTTCACCAAACTTCAGATTCCGCGATACCTTGAGATACATAGCCGCTGATAAGGTTTTGGTGTGAACTGCCCTATAGGTGACGCTGCTATGCTACATTTTGCACGATTTTTGCGATTGCTATATCTCAAGAAGTAATGCAGAGAACTTCATCAAATTTTAGATTCTGTTACACTAGAATATATAACATAATTAGACGCTGATTACATTTTGGTATTAACCTTGCAACAGGTGGTGCAGCTATGCTGCATTTTGCACGATTTTTCCGATAGCAAACAACAACCAAATCTCAACAACCAAAGCACAGAATTTCATAAAACTTCAGATTTTGTTACAAAATGATGTATAACATAATTACACGATGATTATGTTTTGTTATAAATCCTTCAACTGATCGTGCTGCTGTGCTATAATTTACACGTTTTTAAAAAAAAAAAAAACTAGCTATATCTCAAGAACTAATGCACAGAATTTCATCAAACTTCAGATTCTTTTACATCATAACATAATTAGACTTTTTTTTTTACATTTTGGCATAAATTGTCCAAGATATGGTGTTGCTGTGCTACGTTTTGCAAATTTTTTCTTATAATTATATCTCAAGAACTAATGGACGAAATTCCATCAAATTTCAGATTCTGTTAGGTCTTGACATCAATAGATGCTTATTAGGTTTTAGTACAAATTACCCAAGATGAGGCACAACTAAGCTCCTTTTCTCAGAATATTAATTAAATTTTGCGTTTTAGGCTTTTCGGATACCAGAATCTCATTAGGCTAGGTCAAATGTTCGAGGAAATTCGATAGTGGGTAACTTTGGGGTCACCACGTTTTTTTTTTTGTTTTATATATATATATATATATATATATATATTAAAATGTACTTATGAGATAGAAGAAAGTTTCGGGATTGACACATCCAACTAGTTTCTGGATGAAATAATTGCAGCTGTTATTTATCTAAGATGTCAATTACACTTAAAAAACTGAAAAATGACGCATTATAGATTACACAAAAATATTCATAGGAGTGAAATTTAAGAGATCGAAGTATTAACCAATGTAATAATTTTAACTGCGTTTGTTATAGAAATGCATAACAAAGTTAAAATATTCATAATTATTCCTGTAGCTTGTACAATTATTTTGTAACATGATTATAAATCCGTTTTATTTCATTTAACTTTTTGGATGTATCATTGTTCTGCATATATTTTCATTTTCTTCTATATTGATTTGGAAAAAGCAATAATAAGTGAAATTTTTTTGAATTTCGAATATTTAATAATTTACGCGTTTTGATAAAATAGGTACACAATTGATTAGTTTTCCATCATTGTCTTCCTACGTATTACATAATTTTTTCTGTTCACAATAAATCAGGCTCAACGCAGAAAACTCCAGAAAACTTAATATCTAAGTAGATGTTTGTATAAGCTCTTTCAAATTTGATTCTATGAAATTTCATTTCATATGGTACAGCATTTTTTTTATTTTTCACTGTCTTGGTATTTCTGGGACGCAATTGCACAAAACGATATATATAATGCTTCTTCAGAAAAACAGATCCCATTCAGTTTCAGCTTGATCAATCAATAATAATTGAAGCCATTGTTTTCCTACATATTTCGAGTTAGGATTACAGTGGTTTTTTTTAATCTTCTTAATACAACAACTCCAAATCAAGTTCAAATTTCAATTGCACTGCATAAATTCCAGTTCCTAAAATGCTTCTGAAATACTGAACTAGATATTTGTATAAAACATTCGAATATAGATTTATAAGTTACTCGTTCAAAAGAGAACCAAATATTGAAAATATGAGACCATATTTTTATTTCAATTTCAATTGTTTAGATCACAAATTAGACAATACATTTTTTTTCGTGACACAAAGTTGACAAAGTTTCATTAGAGCTCTTAATTCTTATTTTTTCTGCAATAACAACGAATGGATTATAAAACTCGTTTTCAACACGATTTTGCTAAGAGTGTTACAATCATCAGTATAGAATGAGAATAAAGTATCTTAAGAGACCGTGTACAGGGAGAAGCAATTGAGGGTGCTGTAAGTATACATTGGTATATTTTTAAGTCACACAACTGAAAAAAATATATAAAACTGGTGTGAAACAGTGAGAACTAAATGATCTTCTTTAAATACCATCAAAAAATTTTAAACACGCTATACCTTTCGAAATAGTTCAGTTTTTCTTCATAATGAGCAACCTTATATGATAATTTTTAGCAGATAATTTGTAACAATCGGACTACATTTACGCTAGAGTAGATCAGAAATAAACAGACAGACAGTCAGAAAACACGTTTGAAATTCATAAGCACATTTCAAGTATGTTGGAAAGTGTTTAAAACGTAATCTTGTTAACATTTCTTGTATTTGATGCAAAGTGACAATGCTGCATTGCACATTAGATTATTAAAAATTAACTATCCTTTCATTTCTCACTGACTGACTTACTGCTTAATTTTTCGTAATTGGAAATATTTAAATGTATTATTTTTATTTGCTATGAAATGCGTTGCTAAGAAACTGACGAACGAAACGGGAAAAACTGAATTACATATGTCAAATACGTAAATTGACAAAACAAAATACAGGTTTATTACAAATGAATCATAAGTTTTTAAATGCGTTATTACGTGTGAACTAGGAAACATGCATATTTCCATGACAACTCAAACGAGAGGGCGTTAGTTACAGTTTCGCCCTATGTATGTGTCATGCGCGTGGGAAGCAGGACGTTTCGGTCCCGCCATTTCGGTCCCGCCGTTTCGGTCCCGCCGTTTCGGTCCCGAGACATTTCGGTCCCAAGACATTTCGGTCCCTGGCCATTTCGGTCCCGAGACGTTTCGGTCCCGAGACATTTCGGTCCCGAGACATTTCGGTCCATGGCCATTTCGGTCCCGAGACATTTCGGTCCCTGGACTTTTCGGTCCTCAGACATTTCCAACCCTTCTCCAGCAAACTGAAATTTTGTGCACGGGAAATATCTGACATAATTTTATAGGGAACATTTTAGAGTGTTGAATTCAGGGGCGGATCATTCCCCCCGGAGCTATCAAATCCCCCCCCGGAAATTTTGAGATTTTGTGCTTTCAGCGGTAAAAAAGTGTAATTCCCCCCCCCCTTTTTTTTTAAAGGGATCTTAACATGGAATTGTGATAAAGCCGCATTATTTTTTTAAATTCTGCATAGGGACTGACTAAAACTTCTTTTATTTTTTAAATAATTATTTTATTTCGCTATTAAAAAACTGTTTAAAAGTTTATTGCGTTAATCTTTTTACATATAACAATTATTGCTACGAAATAACTTTTTACGTCTAACAACCTTTTTACATATAACAATGCAGGTATTACAAATCATTTTTAATACATTAAAGACTTTTTATGCTTATTACATTCAAAAACTACG
The DNA here is from genome assembly GCA_964019185.1 of Maratus speculifer. Lineage (NCBI taxonomy): Eukaryota > Metazoa > Arthropoda > Arachnida > Araneae > Salticidae > Maratus > Maratus speculifer. The sequence goes on from OZ025289.1 coordinate 157,763,422, forward strand.
AGCGAAATAAACACAAGTCAAATCTTTAAAAAAAAATATCATTTGACACCACTAGAAATAGTGTTAAACAAATGACTTATCTGTAAAGAGGCTACTTCAGTCAAACAAAAAGGCCCGCTAATCCTTTGGTAGAAATCTTTGAAGGTAAATTTGCTGCATTTCAATATTTTGGAATGATTTTTTTTCAATGTATAGCTAAAATAAATTTGTACAAATACTATTTTTTTTTTATTTTTTTCCGATATTTTTAATGAAGACACTTTTATTCTCGGAACTGGTTTCGAAAATGAAAACATCCCCACAAAAATAACCTGCAATCAAAGTTAAAAAGTAAAAAACGGTCGGCATACAAATCGATCTCAGCAATTCAATGCAAAAAAGAATTGTTTAAAAATGTTGAAAGCGACCAAGAAATCTTTATAAATGTCTTCCATAGGATTAACATTTGCGAAAGGGTCTTTAAACTTCACTGAAATAGCCTCTTAAATTGGGATACAAAAGTTAAAATTTCTAATAAACATAAACTGTTCTTTTCGCTTTTAAAATTATATATTTCAAATATTCCCTTATTCTTTATTTGACTTAAATACGTAAAATTTAAATAGCCTACCTGTTTTAATATGATAAATAAAAAGCTAAAATTAAAATATAATAAATAATATAGAATCTAAAAATATTAATGTGCAGTGAATCATTTTTACGTAAAATTCCATTTAAAATGGAGAAAAATTATAATTTTATTTTAATAAAGAAATCTTGTCACTTAGAGACCATATGTGTTTAGCATACATCTGTTATATTTTCTAAAACCAGCTTAATGACACTAATTACAAAATTATTAATATAATGCGTATTGAAATTTGCCATTTCATTCAAAGCTGATATTATATAAAATAATTATTTTTAACATTAAAATATAAAAACTCGCATAAAAATATGAAAAAAAAGCCTTCTGTCAAAGTAAGTTAAATTAAAAAGTAACTTAAAATATTATTTCTAGGTGGTAAATATCTTATCTATCAATCTCATTTAGTTATGTTATAAGTTTTGAGTATTTCAATGTCATTCATAAGCTGTAATAATCAGGATAAAAAATACTCCATTCTACTTTTTATACTGGTTTAATTGATACTAAAAACGTTTGAAATGAAGATAACAGCGAGAGGAATAAAAAACACCGAAAAATGCTGTTCTTTTCAAAACATTCATATTTCTTCTAAAAAATGCGAGCGACATGTCGGAGGTTCGTCTGCATTTGAACTCCAGAGTGAAAAGGACATTGTATAGAAAATAGAATGAGGGATTTCATCTGACACGTGTATAAAGATCAAGATAAGTAGAATAAACCTTTATATAGAGATGACCATTTGTTCAGATGGGCGTTGACAATTGATTGACATGCAGAATTTTTGCTTAAAAGAGGTTAATAATAGTACTTAGCTGGTACTTATATGCATATATTTCAAATTTTATAGGAACACCAACATAAAAAATTATAAGTGTTTAAAAATTCCCGGCACACGGTTTTGATTTGTTATTTACTTAATGTTATACATTATTTTATTAAATGATTAACATCATCTTAGAAAATTTGAAAGCATTAATAATTATGTTGTTAAATTAAAAAACTCTCAAAAATTAAATTATTATTATCAAACATATTTATTAATAAGAATTCAAAATTATTTTAACTATTAATTGTTTAAGTGACTTATTTATCAATTACTTGTTTAAAATCTAGTACAAGAACTATATAGAAGTTATTATAGCAAAAATGAGAAAACATATTTTTTAAATTTCAGCTACTACAATGTTATTAGGTTCATTAGGATGTATAAAAATGATAAGGATTCTCAAAATAAATATGTTATTTATACATTTATTGGTTAGTTTATAATATTTTTCTTACTCTTTAAATGTAATTAATTAATATATGATTGCTTTTTGCGAACTGTAAATTATAACTTTGTTTCAGAAAATTTAAATCTGCATCTGGATAATAATGTTACCTAACACTGTTAAGAAATATTTTTACGCATTGTTACAGTGTTGCATTATTGTGTTTAATTAATTATTACGTTACGTTACTAACTGATTTTTCAAAAAAAAAATTAATAATAATAATATTTTTTTTTTTTTGAAATAATTAACAATTTTTGAATAAGAACTTATGGTGATGAATAATTGCTACAAATTAAATCTCAAAACAGTTAGTGATTTTAAAATGAAAATTAAATTAATATTTTATTAAATACATGTATTTTTAATTTAATGAATCTTTATTTAATTAAATTGGTGAAATTATTAATATGCATTTCGAATTTTACTTTAAATAAACTCAATAAATAATCTGTTTTATATTCTATTTATCATTATGTTTTGTAGTAGTTATAAATTGAAGCTTATTGTTTACCTGTTTATTTATTTTATATTTAAAATTACTGAAATTTAAAACTAGTAATTCAATTAATAATAAAATTAAAATAAGAATTATAATTTTTTTTCTCTGTGAAAGGGGGAGCGAAAAGGTAATGCAAATAAATAAATAAATAAATAAACGATAAATTAAAAACGCTTAGTTTTGTCAGTTAAAAATTGAAAATAAAATTATTTAAAATTATAGTTACATTATTATATAAAATTAAAAAATAATCATTTTATTACAAAGAAATAGGCCCACTTTCAATAAAATTAACTCGCAAAAATTGTCTTCATAAAGTGAGAAAACTGTAAAAAAGAAAAAAAAAATTGCAACCAATAATATTACATAAAAAAAGATCGTTGGAGCATTTTTATTTTTTTAAACAAAAAATTTTCGTAGCACGCCTAGTTACGAAATCACTAATTTAAAGATTCTAAGAAAGTGTGCGAAAACATTCAATAAAATAAGTATTTTAGTTTATAGTATAGATAAAATACCTAATACAAAGAATATATGATAAAACTTAAAATATTCATTCTGTTAAATAATAATAATAAAGACAGTTTAAAATTTTATAACATTATTTAATCAGATTTTCAACTCGCTGCGATTTTATTATCACGAGTTACAGTAGATTAAACTTATTGGACTATTATACTCAGCTTTGTATAAAACTTGAGGGAAGGGGGGGGGGGGGCAGGAGAATAAAAATATTAAAAAAAGCCCGAACAATGTTGAGCTTACAGCGTTTAGTGGGCCTTCATCAATCAGAAACCAAGTTATAAGGTGGCCGGTAAAGAAATAACAAGGGACCGAAATGGCAAGGGACCGAAATGACTAAGGACCGAAATGGCCAGGGACCGAAATGTCTCGGGACCGAAATGGCCAGGGACCGAAATGTCTCGGGACCGAAATGTCTCGAAACCGAAATGTCTCGGGACCGAAATGGCCAGGGACCGAAATGTCTCGGGACCGAAACGGCGGGACCGAAACGGCGGGACCGAAATGGCGGGACCGAAATGTCGTGTACCCCATGCGCGTGTGGTTGTCATGGTTGCTGCTCAAACGACATATTCAAAATAGCCACTGGACAGCAGAAAGCATTTTATGAACTAAGATTTTCAAAGTGTGAATCGCTCACTAGATAGAGCTCCGACACACTAGCAGGAAGAGATTCGTACCTTAATCTACAACTCACACAACGATGTATTGGTCGATGTGGCCAGGAGTACAAGTCACTGTTTTCGTGATTGACCATGATGTCTTCATGGATTTAAGTCCCCGAGCGTTCGCCGTTCGACTTCTTCCTTTAGGAATATGTTAAGGTTTCTTGTTTATGTACCACCGTTACCTATCACTTTGACTGAATTGCGGAACTGCATCTCGACTGCATTCGGACCATCAACACGACCATGTTGAGTATCTGTGCATTATAACTTAAGGAGCACATATTGAACTAGTATGAACGTCAATCTTGTATACTTTTGGTATATTTTCATGTATAACTTATTGTTGTAACCCAATGATTCTTTTGTAATAACCTTGTATTTAATGTTATTGGAAAATATGTCTAGAGTTGAACGAAAAATTATGTACACCTAATTTTAAAAAAATGACAAATACATTGGCAAAATTTCAAATGAATAGGAATAGTTTAAAACATTATTTGGAACTTTAAACATCCATAATTTACCATTCAAATACTTCAAAGGTATGAGCCATTTCCTTTGAACGAAAAAAATGAAAAAAATCGTTTGATTTGCCGTAGAAAAGCATTATTTCGCAAAAGAAAATATCCTATATTTTCCAAACAAATGAACCAAAAATAACAAAAAACTATACAGCTCAATCCGGGTATCTCATCAATATACCCACTTAAGTCAGTCAGATGCTTTTTATGGCAGTTATCGCAGAAGAGACAGACAGACAGACGGAGAACAAAAATTTCGTATCCCTACAGTAACATTTCACTGACGTTCTGGCAATTAATGCGTCATTCTTAATGATAATGCATAACATTCGTTTATATCCTTATTATAAAAATCGCAATTAAAATCGACATTTTACTTAATTCGTCTCAAACAATCCGTAATTCTTTACCTTTTTTATTTTTTAAGTGCGTAACGTAGTCGTGTAGTCGCTATGAAAAAAAAAACTTTTAAAATCGACTATAATTATATAATGTTGTTTATATATTGATACATTGATATATTTATTCTGAATATCCTAAAAAAATTGTTTGATATGCTTAAGGCAGGGCGCGAAATTTCCACTCGCCAGCTCGCCATTGGCGAGTAGATATTTAAGGTTGGCGAGTAATTTTCGCCTTTTAAAATGTTGTGCTTCAAATCAAACTATGCACAGCGATACATGGAAGTATTTCAAAATGAAGGTATTTATTTTCCAATAGAAGTAAAAATACTCCCTCGCCTATTTCTTTGTCTTTCGTACGGAAGAATGAAATTCCCCGGTCTCCATTCATCCCCCACTTTCGTACCGCGCACGCACCAATACCGAATCAGATTGTTCTTCACTCCTGCGCGAAGGGATTCAGGTTTAGCACCTAAGCGCAGCCGCTTGAAATACGGTAAAAAATATACGTTCTCTCCCAAATTTTTTGTTTTTTTCGAGGAAGAGTTTCAGACTTCAAAAGGGACATTAATTAAACATGCAAAAATATACATTACACAAAGACTGCAATCTATGTCATCAGATGTGTTAGCATATGTCTGCATATTTTTGACACTGTGGTTTGGCCTCCCAAAGAAAAAATTCTTGAATTTGCGATAGAAGAATTAAAGAAGCTCTTTATGTATTTGAGCCCAATCTCTTTAATGAAAAAGTAGGTATTGTATTGGCAGAGTGGGCAGAATTTAGATTTATGTTCCCATCACTGAAAGAGATGTTGGAGGAAGTTTACACAGAAAAATGTTCAGCAAGATTCCCCAATTCGCTCCAGATCCTAACATTTTGTACTGTTTTACCAGTAAGCACAGCTTCATGTGAGAGAGGGTTTAGCTGTCACAACAGCAGGGCTGCTACCGGCGACTATTTTTATATTTTTTTCGCCCCAGTATTTTTTTTTTAATATAAATTTTGAAATGGATTTCTTTTGCAAATGTTGTCAAAGTGTAGGTTAAGTAATTCTGTTTCGAGAAAGTAGTGCCAGTTAGAATTAAAAAATAGTCGCCTGTGGCAACCCTGCAACATACTCAAGACAGCGTACAAAAACTCTCTGAAGACTGAGACAATGAATGATTTGCTCAGAAATTATGTTAATAGACACCCTGACAGAGTTTGATCCTACAGCTGCAATTTGTAAATGGTATTTCAGTGCAGAAATCTGAAGTGCTAATAGTACAGGAATTTATCATCCGTATGTATTTCTTCTGTAAACACTGAAACCTTATGGCAAACTTATTTTGAGTGAATGCTATATTTTTCTTTCTGCAGTAAATATTTTCCGTTTTATCAATTTCTGCATTTTTTCCGTCAATAAAAAGTTTTTCATACTACATCTGTTAATATTTTTAAAATATCCCATATTTTTCACAAATGTAAAATATTCTCAATTTAACAGATAGGTCCTTCTATCAACTGTCAATTTAAATTAAATTTGTCATAAATATTTTTTTCTGCGCAGGTGTGGGGGTTGACGTTGTTGTTTGAATGAATGTAAACTAGTGGCGAGTAAAAATTTTAGTCTGACGAGTATCTTTTAAGCTGAAATTTCATGCCCTGGCTTAAGGTATAACTTGATCCGATTGTATTTTAATCTACGCCCCTCTATAAAGTAATCAATTTCGTTTGGAAAAGCATCGCGTCCCACCAAATTCTAACACTTGTGTGTAAATCCTGTTTTATAAATTAAGAATTTAAATTAAAAAAAATCATTTCCTTTAAAAATCGTATGTATGTTAACTAAAATGCATATGATAATTAATTTTACCTGAAATATTCCAATAGCAAATTTAATAAAATAACCAGCGTTCTAATGTCATTAATATTAAAAACGGTTGCGCAAAAAATATTTTTCTTCTATATTTTCTTTCCGAAATTTTTAAGCAAAATTAATTATTCAATAAAAGATTATTTTTTCATTTTTTTATACATGCTTCAAGTTTTATAAAAATAAAATAAACATCAGAAGCAAACATCCCAGATAAAAACAGTTTTGAAAAATGGTAATAATTTTCTTGAATCTGTACTTTCCGTGATTATTATCTTTACATTTACATAAAACGGCTACGGTGCTTCTTTTCAAATAGAACAATTTCAGGTATTATTTGACTTAATATTAATGCATGTACTTATTAAAAATACTGTTACTAAAATTACCTTTATGCTTAGCATACTGCTTTAATCATTTCAAACAATCCTACTCTTTTATCTTTTAACACCAGACAAGATATAAAGGATTTAATCCGTTTAGAAACGAATCGCATTTACAGAAGTCTATTTAATTGTATACAATATTTGTTTAGTTGTTACAGAGCTTAAACTTACGATTTATTTTACATTTGCTTTACAAAAGTAAAATATATATGATATCGATTTTTAATTGTTTAAATATTCAGAAAGGGAAATTTAATAAAGATGCTAGTATTATTCGTATCCTCAACTATACACTTTAAAAGTACGCGTCAAAATAATGCTTTTATTCGATATTTTTTCTCTATAAGACAAATTAAATATCTTACATTGGTTTCAAACATTTATTTCAACTCTACGTATACGAAATGGAAATTTATGAAGATAAAATATGCAAAAAGAGCAAAATCAAGAGAGAAAAACGGTTTGGGGAAATATTAATGATTTTCAAGAGCATATTGTTTGTTTCGATTATCATTCTATTTGCGTAATAATGTTATTATATTTTCTGTTCAATATTTGTATAGAATTAATTGTTTTCTATTTATCTCTTGTTTAAATTAGTCTAAGACTATAGATTTTGTGTAATTATGGGAAAATTTTTGCAGGTCATGTTTCATTCCGATGCATTTTTTTTTTCAGTGATATTAAAGTTTTGCTTATCGCAAACAAAAAATTTTGTTACACGAATAGAGTATTAAATATATATTTATTTTTATTTTCAATTTTAGTTATGTGTCTGCCACGATAATAGTTCTGTTTGTGAATATACTTAACACGAAATTGTCACCACTCTGAAAATTTACTAGGCATTCAAAAACAGTAAAAAAAAAACAAGTTATATGTTATGATTTTTTAAATTTTCATTTCTCTCTAAATATATCTTGTCTTCTTGTTGTAAACTAAAAAAACATTTAAATTGCATTTTTAAATAAAATTTTGATTTTTTAGCGACATTTTTACAAATTCTGATATTTTTAACGCGTTCTTCCAATTTGGTCAAAAGAATATATTACTTTTCTGTTTTAAGATGCATACAAAATAATTATTACAAAATAAACTATTAGTAAGTTAATTCTAAGTTAATTCTAAGACGGCAAATTTTCAGGAAAACTCTAAATATGATTTATCAAATGTAAGGAAATAAATATATTTCAATGATATTGAAAATATTAAAATCCATTGAAGTCATGTTTGCAAACGCCTGTAGATTTTTATACGTTTTTGAACCTAAAAGACATTCGAAAATCAAACCATTTAATGATTGCCAACGAAAAATTTTGCATATCCCTATAAATGATCCATAACAGTTCCATGCATGACTAACTAACTATAAGTTGCTTTCAAGACAAATACTCCGTCGTGACTAGGAAAGAAATAGTTTGGTATTTTGAACGCTAGAGTGATACAACTTTTGCATGTTTTGATTTGTGAGTTCTTGTAAACAAACTTCGAATGACAAAATCCCCTAAGATCTTGAAGAAAACAAAATATTGCGCGAATTAAGTACGAATCGGTTCAGTACTTTAGACGCTGTGATAACAATATTTCATTTTATAGTTTTGTGCGTATGCATAATTTTTTTTTCAACAAAAGCACCATCCGTAGAGAGATTTATACGAAATTGTAGACAAGATAAACTCGTGTCAAGGAGTAATAGAATCTGAAGATTGACTGAAATCCGTGAATTAGCTGTTGAGATAGAACTTCAACGGAAATCGTAAAAAATGCAGCATAGCAGCACTACCTGTTGAATGAGTTGCACCAAAAAGTAGACAACATCAATTCATGTCAGGGAATATCTGAATATATTTTTTTATTAAAGTTCGTACATTACTTTGTTAAATAGAATACCCACAAAATGTATGTCACATACAGACAGACAGACATTTTGTAAAAACACGTATTTCGGGTTCTTTGACCCCTAAAACGTGTATATCCGTTGAAAACCGGAATTCGAAAATTTTCAAGAATCCAGCATTTTCTTCTTATTAAGATAGAAGAAAGTAAAAATTAACAATTTTCTTGATAAAACTGGATATCATACAACGACTCCATCCAGAGAAAATAAATTTCTGGATCATTTTACGCACCAGTACTGTGATTAAAACCTTAATCAAGCGTGCGAGTGTTTAAAATTGTGAAATATATTTTGATAATATTTTAAATATATATATTACTAATCTATTGCACATTAATACATTTTTCATTCTTGAATATAAAGATGAAAAATGCGCATATACTTTATTGGACGATGATATGTTTATATTTCATTGAAAAATGTTTAGATATTCATGCGAAAGTGACTTGATTTTTTGATAATATTTCAGTTCGTAATACCAATATTTTAACAACTTAACAGAATTACATATAAGTATCCGATAATCTGAAAAAGTGGTAGTTAATGGGAAAAATCTCTGTATAAAAAGATTATGGTAGAATAATATGTGTTTTAACAGTTAAACAGGTAAATCTAAGATATATATTTTATTCTATCTCATTTCTGTGTGTTTTATACAAACTTATACGCTTTTAACAGTTTGTATATATGTTGTATTTAGTATAATCTTGAAGAGTTTATGAGTTTAATTTAAGAAAAGTAAAAACTTTTTTGAATAGCGTATCTTAGGAAGCCTTAAATGTATCATAAAATATTCTAAATAGCTTTTTAAGGTGCCATAATGTGTCATAGATAATATGGGAGTGTCTATGAAACACATGCGTATTTTTAGTATGCATAGTTTAGCTATTAATCAAATATGAATCCAAAAGTTAATCCAGGCAGATTATATGTTACAAGAAAGAAAACATATTTTCTCGATGCGAATGTTTAATTTTGATGGAAATGTAATATGATTAAAATGCATCTGTGTTTTGTTTTTTAACATACGAGTAAAAGTAAATTTAGATAGACAAAATAGATCGAAAATATTTTAAATCTCTTTGTAAGGGAGTGACCTTTGTCATAAAGGCACTCTAGTATTTCTAAGATCGTGACGTCAATAATTTAACATGTGTAAGCGTAAAAGCGACATCTATACTCTCTTTTACTTTAACTTTCTAGAGCGTGTCTGTCTCTTTCTGATTCTGTAGTTAGCTCGCGGTTAGTAGTATTATGTAAATTTGAAGTATCTTAGTTTGCAGCATATAATAGCTTGGAGTTTGAGTGTGTGTGAGGTGTCTCTGGCGATAGCCAGCAGTGTGTCTCTGGCATTAGCCATCCAGGAGTGAGCGTCTCTAGCGATATTAGACAGCGAAGTGTGTTTCTAGCGGCGATTGTCCGCTGGTATTTAGCAGAGTGTGTCTAGCGGCGTTGATTGATCCAGAGAGAGTTGTATCAAGTAGCATAGAGCCTCCAGTGAATTGATAAGGAGTTTGAGAATTCGACTAGACAAGTTGGCCAGTGGTAAGGATTTAATAGCAATTGTGTTGATTATCTCAAATTAAATAAAGAGATATATACAGCCACCGGCTGTCTAATTAGATTTTATCTAGCAGCTTAGCTGAAGGATAGCTGAGAAGTAATCAGAGATGCCCCGATTGAGCGAGTTCCGGCGCTGTGAGTATGAATTTAATCTTTTAGTAGTATTCTCAGTAATTAAATTTGCAGACTTGCTCCACTCCCCTTGAGCCCTTATAGTTTTGAATAAACTGTGTTTTTATCTTAACTCCTGAATATGTCTGCACTTAACTCCCAGCACGAGCACCCAACCGTTACATCTTTAGTTTCGTAGCAAACTGTTTACTTCAATTCAAGAATCTTAAAATAAAGTTGATTTGTAAAGAAAGTGAATAGTAGAAAAATATAATTCTCAAAAGAAAATAATCGCACAATAAACATAATAAAAATAATAGTAAATAACATATTAAAATATAAACCCATGTTTGCATTTTTTGATTTGCTTTAAATAAAAATCGATGAAAAAAATTCAAATAGTTTTCAGTACCCCAGTAAAGTTTTTACTTCTTTTCAAAACATATATTTCTTTATAAAAGAAAATCGCTTGTTAAAAAAACATATAACTGAAAAAAATTGTCACAATAGTTGTTTGTTCAATGTCACAATGTACTTGTACATAACAAAATACATTAAAATTGAATTTATACACAAGTTTACATTATATGATTTCTTTTCAAAAAGAAAAGCTTGATAAATCTGCTGCGTATGCTGTAATATGTTATAGAGAAAAAAATGATAAGAAATTGCTGTGTATATTTTATGTATTTTGAATAGTTAGTAGTAGTATATGGTACCAACTATGGAACACTTTTTATATTCCACTAAACGCAAATATTTAACGATTTTTGTAAGATTTTCATCAAAAAGTTTGTCTGTCTAAATATAGAGGATGTAACGATTTTAGTACGATTTATCGAGCAAATGATGATAAAATATTGCATGATTTGCATTGGTTGGATATTTTATTTTTTCTACTAAATTATGTAAAGACGAAGTTTTAAGAAAGGGTTATGGAATAAAGAATCATGATTATAAATAATAACGTAATCAATTGAGATGAAATATTTATCAATTTTAAAAGCTAATATTTAATTATTGTATTGATGAAAAAATTTTGCCTGACGCCCTTAGTCTACCAAATGGTAATAAACAATCTTCCTCTAGGATAGTCTTGATAGGAAAAGCAAAGAGCTGCATTGTATAATATTATTATCAATTGCATTACATTGAAGTCTGAAATAAAAGTTAAATGCTTTTTATCATATGTTTTTTAATGTGAATATTATTTTGATACTTTCATAGTTCAATAAATGGTATTGAGTAGAATCCATTTGATTATTGTGTTATCAGAAAGTTCGTCAAATAAAGGATATAATCCTTCGGCTTAAAATTGAAATTTTATTTAAAAACCATTTATATATGATATCCATTCCCAATCAATTTTATCTTCAAATTCTTTTAGAAAATTATGGGATAATATTTGACGAAAGGATATTCCTTCCCAATCAACTTTATTTTGAAATTCTCTAATAAAATCTTCTGATAGTGTCTGACGAAACGATATATAATACCAATTAACTTTATCTTGAAATTCTCTAATAAAATCTTCTGATATTTTTTCATTCTGTGATATACAATCCCAGTCAAGTTTATCTTTAAATTTTCTTATAAATTCAATGGGTAATTTCATCACTTTTTCACTTAAATGAAAATTAATTTTATTGATATATAATGAAATAAATGTGTAAAATTCTTTACATTGCGATAATTCGACAAATAAATCTTTATATTTATGAATTATAATATCGTCTAATCTTTGAGCCAACACCATTTTATATCGAAGCAATTTTATAAACACTTTTATTTTTCGTCTTTATTCAAAAGACGAAAAATAAAAGAATTAAACGAATTAAAATAAAGAACGTAAAGAACGAATTAAAATATTTTTTAATTCGAAAATTTCATCCATTAATTTTTCTCTGTTCGGTAGTTCTTCTTCGTAATAATGGCCAAATTTTTTATTTAATTCACCCAGTTGAACGGAAAGAATTTTTTTCCATTTATCGTTATAAAAATTATCTGGTAATTGATCAAACTTATATTCAATGAGATTACAAAAATCTAGTTTATGCATATACTTTTCTAAAAATCTTTCACCAAATGTTTGAAAACGGGTTATTAATAGCCAATTAAGTCCTTCTTCCAATGTGCACATAGTATTTTCTGCAAGCTGTTGAAATTGAGATACATTATGTAAATCTAATTTTTCATGATAGGTTTGAATAAATTCGTCACTTAAGGTTTGATATTGAGATATAACAACCCAATTTATATAATTCGAATGTTTTAATATAAATTCCTCAGACAGCTTCTGATTTTTACAAACTAAATTCCAGTCTAATTCTTCTTTATATTTTTCTATAAATTTTTCCGAAAGTTTTTGAAAAATGCATATAACATTCCATTCGATATAATCTATGAGTTCTTCCATAAAACATTCGGATAATACGGAATATCTACAAACTAACTTCCAATTGAGTTTATCCTTCAAATTTCGAAGGACATCTTCGGATAAATTTTTCGTCTTAGAAAATTCGTCCCAGTTGATATCCATTTAATAATGAAATATTTTTAAAAAGGAATTTTTTCAATATGCATCCAAGGTTTTAAGGTGACTGGAAAATTACTTTTGGATTTTATCAAAAATGTAATCATGTCACCACTTTTTCCATAATCAAAACGAGTTACGGAATAATCATCAAACATTTCTCCGCTTAAAATTATTTTATCTTCGATTTTTAGTTCTATCACTGTAGTCCTATTTTTGCCGATTAAACTATTATATATTAAATATATAGTAATTTTCATATGCATATCTGTAGATAATCGCATTTCTTGATCCAGTAATTTAGAACTCATTAAGTCAAAATTTACTTTGGTAAATTCTTTATCTGTAAAAGTCTGAAAATTATCTTTTATAGTAACCCAGATATCTTTACTGTCTACATATATTTTATTGACTATGTCTTTATCGTTTTCGGGTTCTGAAACATTCGTAATTATTTTATTTTTGGCATCAAATTTATCATTCTTTAATATTAATCCATTTTTTTCTAAATATCGTTTATTCACAACATTTTTATCATCTTTTGGATCTGCGACGTTTCCTATTCTTTTTCCTTTGGCGTCGTAAGATTTTCCGTCGATTAGATGTAAAGTGTTTTCATCGAGTTCTTGTATTCTCTTACCCGTTTCTTCTGTGAAAGTTAAAAAATTACTATCGTAATTAATATTATTTTTTTGTATAAAATCTTTTAGTTCAAAATGATTATTTTCTATTTTATTCAAAACGAAACGTTTAGGGGTTAAATCTAAATCATCGATGGGATCTGAAGCATTTTTTAATATCTTATTATCCATATCGGAATTTCCATCCGGCGTTAATTTAAAACCTATACCGGGGGGTCCGATAGGGCCTTTTCGCACTGGATTATCATACGGCGGATAATAAACAGCCATTTATAAAGACTAAAAAATGTTATTCTCCTAACGTTTTAATCATAGTAATTTCTTTTTTATTCATATTTAATATACATTTCTTTCTTACTTCTAAAATATAGTAAAATACATATTCTTTGGTTGTTTCTTTTTCTAATTTCCAATTGAATTCTATTCTCAAATTTTCAAGAGTGGTATAGTTTACATGATTTGACAAATCAAAATGAATTATGGGATATAATTTACCAAAATCTGAATAATTGACCATACAACCGGTTTCTGTATTTAGATTATTGAGACCTGATTCCAGAAAAGATTCATATAATCTATTATATTCCTTTTTATCAAAATCCATAGTATATCGCTCTGCAGGTAATGGCGATCTGTTAATCATCAACCAACATTCGATCATATCCAAATTATCAAATATCATATTATTTTTTTTAGGATTTTCATTTCTTTCGAAATATTGCGGTATGACGAATAATCTTAAAACTTCATCGGATGTAGCTGATATAGAATCGGAACCGCTTTTATATTTATTAATAGGACTAGATCTGTTAATTTCATACTGATTCCAGTTTATTTCTATATCCGTATTAGATAATTTTAATTCATTATAGAGAATCTCCGCTCCATTTTTAAAATCGACGTATCTCACCCAGAGCGCTATGTCTTCAATTTCTACTTTATAATCTGGATTTGCAACGTCTGTGTAAATCATATTTCTACTATCGTCTCTTTGGAATTCCATTCTTATTATGAAACCAGAAATGGCTTTTTTATATTCTGCGACGAAATCAAAAATTTCCTTTAAAGGTGTCCATGTTGTAACTGAATTACTATTTTTCGACAATTCCCATCTTTTTTTAAATCCTTTATTGTAGTTTTCATTTTTTACAATTTTTAATTTATTGACGATATCTGTTACAGAGGTTGTAGCCGTTATCGTACCATCGCTTTCAAGTAAACTTTTATTTCTATCAGCACTATCACTGGTATCTGGATAAAAACCTATATTGGTGGCTTCTGATGTTGAATAATCTCTGGTATAATCCTTCAGTCTCTTAACCTGCAGAATGTAGGAGTGATAGTCTCCAACTGATTCGATTATTTGTTTACCTATCTGAAGTTTTACGCCTTTCATAGAACCTACAGCTGCGACATTATCGTCATTTATAGAATCGCCATTGGATTTTATAATTTTCCACTTTGTCTCCAGATAACTCTCCGATAATGAAATAGGATCATTGGTATCTGTAATTTCGAAATGAAACGTAGTATTTTCTTTTGTGTCATTATGGCTTGTACTAGGCAATCTTATTTTTTTTAATTCGCTACTTTTTATATCGTTATTATAATAATAATGAGTATCTCTCAGATCATAAATTTTTTCCATTTATTTAGGAAGAATTTTCAGACCTGTTCCTTTCATCTTTTTTGAAAATATTTCTTTCAATATGTCAGCATCAGTCAATTTGTCAACAACTGTCAAATCTACTTTTTTAGATTTAAAAAATCCTTTTCCTTGAATTCTTTTACTTTTCCTATATAATCTGTGTTGATTCATTTATTTATTGAGAAAATTTAGTTAATATCAATTGATATATTTTTTCAACATAGTCTTCTTTTTCCTCTACGACTCTAAAATTATACTCAATTAAACCTTTATTTAAATCAATTAATTCGCCATTTTGATTCGTAACTGTCATCCTTATTCTACGAATTGAATCCCTATTTTTCACAGGATAATATATTAAATTATTGAATTCTTTCGAAATGATAACACCCGGTACATCTCTCGGTGTAAAAGAATAAATAACTTCTGAATTATTCTGGTTGATTAAAGATCCATTCACTACATCACAATGAATATATATAATGTCGTTTCCGTTTGTTATATCCGCTATATTTTCACCTTCTATTACAGTCTCTTCATCATGACTTTCGTAAACTTTTTTTTCAAAGCCTATTAACTTATGAAAATCGCTTTTTGTTAAGTCGATATTCCAACCTTTAGTTAATTTAATAAGCATTCTTAGTCTAGATTGTATTCTACCAAATTTTACCGGAGGATCGTCTGAACCAAACGCTTTCATTACATCTATATTTAAATCTTCAACATTTTTATTACCATAAGGAATAGTGATAGATTTAACATTATTCTCATCTGTGTATACGTCAAATGTATTAGTTTTATCTGTTATGTTAAACCATGAAACTGTCATAGTAAAAGATTGCAATGCTAATTTTTTTAATTTAAGAGGTTTTGGAAATTCAACAGTGAAATCCTCTGATTTTTCATGAATTTTTGGTTTCAATTTGATCATTTATTAGACAGAAAAAATCTTTAAAGATGAAAAACAAGCTTTTCGTTATAATCGCTAGGCTGTTGAGTAAATGAATTAAGTACACATTCTGGACATTTGCCTTTATTTCTTTCCTTTATATATTTCATACAAAATAATCCACAGTTTACAGAAGTAGGTTTTTGTAAAAAACTATCATTGTGAGCTATATTGACTTTTTTATTGGAAAGTTTAAGAAATTTCATAATATTTTCAGGAATATATTTTTCTTTGAGTTTAAAATTTTTATATATATATTCCCCAAAAGGATCGAAATATTCTACATAGTTATATTTCGGGTCATTATAGTAACAAACCCAGTGTGTTCCTGGGCCGGTGGAGATATCTAAATGAATAATCCCACTTTCAAACTTTCCAATCTTTTTAGGAAGTAAATCGGAAGTGAAAACATCCCTAATCCTTTTTCATCTTTCATATTTTCTTTAATCGTTTTATCCGATATACCCAATTTTGTTATCGGAATTTTTTTTTTTTAGACAGGGAAGCTGACGCTTTTAGACCAGATCCTTTGTTTTCCCAAGGCTGATAAACTCCAGATCCCGAAATTTTATCCAGGATTTTTTTAGTTCCCCAACCTGCTGCCCCACTCGCGGCACCGAGTCCTAGTGATGTTAAAATAGGAATTAAAAAGGGTAAAAATCCACCGTTTTCATCTAATTGAGTTTTGCTTATATTTATTCTTTTACCTTTACTAATCTGATTAATCTGTGTTTTAGTTAAATACATTTCATAATTAGGAGGTTTAGAATTGTCTATCTGCAGTGTCAGTTCTTCTTTTTTTCTAAGAGCAGATTTCAATTTACTAATCTGCCCGTCACTCAAATGAATCTTCTTTTTTACATAACTCATTTATTAGGCAGCAAAAAGCTGACGCTTTCAAAGAAGAAATTGGTTGTATAATCGTTCTTTATCTCCATTAGTTATTTTTTTAGCTTTAATGAGTTTGTCTATTAGCAGTTTGATTTCATTTTTTAATTTTTTCGACTTGCTACCTTGACATATTTTATCCAGCAATTCAGATAATAAACCTAATCCTTTACCGACTTTCATTACTTCACTACCTCGAATTGTAGTTAATCTAACCATATATTTTTGTAGCTCCCCTTCGTTATATTCAACTGCTTTATATTCAACCTTTTTCTGACTTAATTCCTCCTCCGAAAGATTTTTAGCCCTCGTAATTGTACTTTGTAAGTTGCCTTTTTTCCTCGATAATTCTTCTTTTAAATGCTTTGCCTTTGTATACATTTCATCTAATTTTTCTTGATTGTCTAGGAGTTTCGAAGGTCTGTATAATTGTACAGATTTTAAATAGCTTAGATCTAAATTTTGATCAACGTTATAAGTAAGCGGCGGTTCTTTATATAATTCTTTGACATCTTCGATCGCTTCAGGAATAATTCTAGATGATTCTGCAATAGGCTGTAAAGATATATTTAATTCGTCCAATTTATCATTGATAGCTTTAATATTTTCTTTTCTACTTTTATCCTGTTCTTCTAATTTTTTAGTGACAGGTTTATGAAATTCAGTTAAACTTTTGTCTATACCTAGCTTTCTATCACGCTGTTCTTCATTATTTTTTCTAATATCTGCTTGTAATTTGACAAGTTTTCTTGCATTTTTTAATTCTTCTTTTTGTTTCTTATTTCGATTTTTTTCTAAATCGTTTATTTTATCCATTTATAGACAGTGAAAAGCTGAAGCTAATTAGAAGCGATAGCACAGACGTCTATTTTTACTGACAGCTAATATGTTTTTACTAGCAGTAATTTTATTTTTTACTAGCTGTAAACTTTCTCAGTAAATAAATGATTAAAATTAAAAATTACACAGAACCGGAAGAATTGCCGGACCCTAAACAACATCGTTTTTTACCCAGACATCCTTTCAGATTATTAATAATCGGCCCATTAGGTTGTGGAAAGACAAATTTACTAATAAATTTATTAAACGGTTTTGAGAATCCTAGTAATGTAAGATTAGATTTCGACGCGCTATATTTATGCGCAAAAGATATTTTCGAGCCAAAGTATTCTAAATTACAAGAAGATTATACACTGTTTGAAGGTGTTGAAAGAGACGATATTTTAAAATGTAAAAAAATAAATAAAAATAAAAAAACGGAAATATTAAAATTGTATGATAAATATAAAAAGAATGTATTATTTTCTTCAGATTTGAGTGAATTTATTACTGTCGACGATCTAGATTCCTCAGAAAAAAATCTTGTTGTGTTTGACGATTGTGTTACAGAGAAAGACCAGAAAGTTATAGTAGATTTGTTTATAAGAGGTCGAAAGAAAAATGCATCCATTATTTATTTAACGCAGTCTTATTACTCAACTCCTCCAGATATTAGAAAAAATTGTAATTACTTCATATTTTTTAAGCTACAGCCTAGGGAAATCAATCAGATAATCAGAGAAATAGACGGAAATCTAACGAAAAAGGAATTTCTAGAAAAATATAATTCTTGTAAGGGTAACTTCTTTATGCTAGACTTAGTAAATTCTGAAATGAGATACAGAAGAAATTTTGAACCTATATAAATATGGAAGAATATTTAGAAAAGAGATTATATGTTTATCGGAAAAGTTACAATTTGTATCAAAAGATAAGTGTTTCCTTATCTGTTAGCAAATTTATGCTGAGTGCCTCGGGATTATCAGCATTTGTTTTCATACCACTGGCTGCATTGAGTTTGAGTGCAGGAATTGTAGAAGTTATTGAGAAATCTTTAAATATTTTAGAACGAAAAGAAGAATACAAGCAATGTTATAATTTTTATAAACAACAATTAAATTTGTTGAAAGCTAAAAAAATTTCAGAAGAAGAAGTGTATGTAAGAGAACAAGATTTTATAAATAATTTAGTATACTTCCCAATCGAAAAGTATGTGAAAAAAGTACAGTTGAATGGATATAAATATTCTTCTTAGAAAGCATCAGCTTTTTGCTGCCTAATAAATGAGTTGTAAATGTAAAAAATTTGTTGTGACGTCTTTAACTAAAAAGGGTAATTTTAAAGGTGGATGTTTAAAATGCGGACAAACGGGATCGGGTTTTCTGAATAAAGTCATTAGTAATTTACCTTTCGAAATGCATTTACCAGGCCATTCTTTTACCGGCCCGGGGACACAGTTATTATGGGGAAAAACACGATTAAATCCAGATTTAACGTATAAAAATTCATCTAAACCTGTTAACAGAGTAGATGAAATTGCATATAAACATGACAAATGTTATTTAGAAAATAAAGATACAAAAAGTAGAAATGAAGTATGCGATAAGAATATGATTGATGAACTAGATAATATTGAAAATCCAACGATTAGAGAAAGAATTGAAAGAGGAATTGTAAAACCGATTATTAAAGCTAAAAAATCTTTTGGTATGGGAAATACACAGATCTATTGTTTAAAATGTAAAAACTACACAGAAACAAAAGATATTAAAAATACAATGTCTAAAAATAACAGGCCAATGATGAAAGGTATTTGTTTAGATTGTGGTTCTAAAAAGAGTGTTTTTTTAGGAAAACCTTAGGTCCTAAAAATATCTTAGAAAAAATATATTATCATCCTGAAAGTGGTTATTGTGGGATCAATGAATTAAAACGGAAAACAGGTTTTAGTCAAAAGCAAATTACAGATTTTTTACATAGCCAAGATGTTTATACCAGACATAAGCCTTTAATTCGTAAATTTAAACGAAGACGCATTTATGTAAGTCATATCGATGATCAATGGCAAGCAGATTTATTGTTTATCAAACCTTTTAGTAAATATAATAACGGAACTAATTACTTATTGACAGTGATAGATGTATTTAGTAAATATGCTTGGGCTATTCCGATAAAAAGAAAAACTGGACAAGAAGTAACGGAAGCATTTAAAAAGATATTTAAAGAAAGAATTCCTGAAAAACTGCAGACGGACAAAGGCACAGAATTTTTAAATAAGTTAACTTTAAAGTTGTTTAAAGATCATAATATTCAGTGGTTTACAACTGAAAATGTTGAAATAAAATGTTCTGTAGTCGAACGTTTTAACAGGACAATTAATAAAAAAATTAGAACCTATCTAGCGGCCAACAATACTAAAAGATATATAGATGTTTTGGACAAATTAGTTAAAAATTATAATAATACCAGGCATAGCTCTATCAAAATGACGCCTACCGAAGCCAGTAGGGAAGAAAATGAATCCGAAGTTTATAAAAATTTATACGAAGAAAAAATAATAAGAAAACCGAAATTCAAGGTTGGCGATAGAATAAGAATTTCGAAATACCAGACTGCTTTCACCCGCGGATACCAACCCACTTTTACGGAAGAAATTTTCATCGTTTCGGAAATATTAAACACTGACCCCATTACTTACAGAATAAAGGATTTGAATGGAAACGAAATAAAAGGAACATATTATGAACAGGAATTATGTGAATATAATAAAAAAAATAATTTGTTTAAAATTGAAAAAATATTAAAAAAGAAAGGAAATAAATGTCTTGTAAAGTGGTTAAATTATTCCGATGAATTCAATTCTTGGGTTGACGAAAAAGATATCAAGTCAATTTAATTTTTAAACGAGTAAAAAAACTACATCGTGATCTATTTTTAAAACGAGTAAAATATATGTATCGTGATCCTTTTTTAGAACGAGAAAAAAACTTCCGTCTATGCAGGTCCCGTCTAGGCGGGGTAATCAAGTATTAAAATATAAACATGGTAAAATATCAAACCATGTTAATAAAACAAGTCCATACTTAAAGCTAATTATGTAGAAATAACTTTTCTTTTATATTTTCAGAAATTATTCAATTTTAAAAAGTAAATGAATGGCTCTGCTTTAAGTGACTTTTAGCATTTTAATTAAAAAAATTTCTATGATTTTATAAATAAAGAATAGTATCTAATTTTAATAATCATAAATATCTGCTTTGTATTATGTTGAATATCAAGTTCGAACGGTCGAAAAATATGTTTCTAAATACTCCGTAAGAAAAACGTAACTTAATATCTTTATCAGGAAGGCCACTGAATGAAAGCGTTGACCTATAAATGAAGTTCAAATTAGAGCGAGCGTCAACATTCGTACTCACCCGTTATATTTTGCACTTGGAAGGAAATGACGTCTTTGGTAGAAAAAAGGTCTGCTTTAATCGACGTATTGCTAGAATATAAGATTAGAAAGCGTCAGCTTTTCGCTGTCTAATAAATGAATTACGACTTTTTTAAAGACATTCTAATAGATGATACCGAATCAAGCTTAACACAAACTTTTGACAAAGTAAAAAAATATGAAATGCCTGAAAACTATCTAAAGATTTATGACCAGATGAAAAAATGTGAAATAATGTACGATTCGGACGGTGAATATTTTACCTATAAAAATATAGATGTTTTTTTAAGCGAAAGACGCAAATCCCGAATAAGTCGTTTTAAAGCATTGAAGTGGAAATTGAAGTTAAATATTCCATATAAAGCTGAAGAAATGTTTATTCAGTTTTTAGATTTAGTGTACTATAAAAAGTCGATAAATTACCTATATTTCATAAAGAAAATATTAGATTATAATAATATTGATAATAATTTGAAAGTAAAATTTAATAAGAAAAACGAAGACGTTTGGAATAGCTTTCTAAAAAATATTTCTTAATAAATGGAGCTGTCTAAAAGTTGTAAGCATTGTGAGATGACAAAAAATTTAGACCAATTTTATACTCGATTTCGTTACGGCAAAATAGAACGTTACGCTAATTGCAAAAGTTGTCATTTAGCTATGAAAAATAAAAAAATTGATTGCGAATGTGGTAAAAAATATACTCTAGCTCATAAAAAGAGACATTTAAAAAGCAATTATCATATCAAACGAACATCAAAATAAATTTATGATATTGTGTTTTAAATTGAATGTATTATACAGAATGTTGTGTTTTAAGTTGAAAGTATTATATTGAATGTTGCATTTTAGTTGAAAATAATATAGTCAATGTTCTGTTTTAAATTGAACGTATTTTTCAGTTGAAAATATCACATTGAATGTTTTTCTTGTTTAAAAAAAAGATCACGAAAGTTTTTTCTCGTTTCAAAAATAGAACACGATGTTGTTTTTTTACGCGTTTCAAAATAGAACACGATGTAGTTTTTTTACGCGTTTCATAAATAGAACACGATGTAGTTTTTTTACGCGTTTCATAAATAGAACACGATGTAGTTTTTTTACGCGTTTCATAAATAGAACACGATGTAGTATTTTTACTCGTTTCAAAAATAGAACACGATGTAGTTTTTTCTTGTTTAAAATATTATATTGAATGTTGCATTTTCAGAAATATTGGACCTGATAGTTTCAAAATTAGAATTGTGAGGGAAAAAGTGTTCAGAACCATTTATAGAAAAGTTCCAAGACAGAGTAGATTGGCATTTTATATTCAAATCTATCAGAAAAATTTTATTTAGAATTTAAAGGTGCCTGATTATGACAATGATTTTTAGGCTAAATAAATGGGTAATTCAAAAAGTACAAAGATTTTGACAGGTAACTGTACAACTGAAAGAATAAATGTAGATTGGAATCATACCTTTAATGTTCATCCCCAATGTTCATATAACACCTGTATGTAAATACAGCGAACCATTTTTCGTTAGAATAACAGAAGTAGATAAAAACGGATTTCGATTTGAATGTTTAAAATTGAATGGCGAACCTGTAGAAAAAAATTTAGATTTCTTTCAATGGACTGCAATTAGTCCTTTTGAGTAAACGATGAAATATATTTTTTAATAGTTGTTTTCAGAAATTCTTCAATTCATTTTAAATCGCTTAATCTAAAATTACCTGCTACCGAATTTGGATTTATAGATAGCTATTAAAAATGTGTAGCAAAAAGTGTTTATAAAATTTCTTCTATATAAATGGAGGAAACTCTAAGATTGATATCTGTTTCAAAATTGAGACACACTGCAAAAGTTTTAAATATAAAACAACCCAAAGGTTGTAAAAAAGATGAATTAATTAGATTGATAATGAGATACATAAAAAGAACAGGCGAATATAAATATGTTTTAGTAGATTTATTAAATTTAGACGTCACAGATTATTTAAATGAAATGAAGAGAGAATTTATCAAAAATCCTAAGAAAAGAAATAAGTTGAAAAAAATATTCGATTCTTTTGATTTAAAATTTAACAATAACACAGCAGAATTTAATCCAAAAAATGACGAAGAAAAAAAGATAAAAACAGTGGTAAACCTTAAAAAATTATTTCCTGATTTGAATGAAAAATTGAAACAATTTATAAATGAACCGAAAAACCGTCCAAAACTTAAAAAACTCTGATTATTACGGCTTGAAATATAAAGATGAAAAATTGATCAAAAAGACAGAAAAAAAAGTCAAATTACAAGCAAATTTGGAAAATCTGTTTAGACCCGATTATGAAATTGTTGAGAAAGATAAAAAATTTGTAAAAAAATTTAATACTTATAGATATGTTTATAAAATAAGACAAATAAACAAACTCACACCTGGCCTGTATTATAGTATCTTAAAAGATTTATTCAGAAGAGCAATTGGAAAAATCGAAGGAAAGGTAGATATAATTGTATTCAATCCCTATTTGACACAGCCCTTTCACCCTAAAATGATGTCGACGAAAGAAGCCTATGAGACCTATTTAGATGTTTTAACGCATAAAATTGAATACAAAGAGTTGGATATTAAAGACTGTGAATTTATTTTTACAGTCGTTGATTTGCCTAAAGGTGGTAAACATTTGAAATTACTGAACGATAACGATGTTGTCGATAAAAGAAGTATAATTCAAATTAAAAATGACGATAATATCTGTTTGGCTAGATCCATCGTTACAGCCCTGGCTATTCAAAATCGTAAAATTTTATGCGAAAAATTGAATCTAGAAAAACTTACAGATTTAGATGTTAAATACATAAAAATGGGTAGAAAATTACAAAAAAGTTTAGCGATAAAATTGCATGAAATGTGTGATATTCCGTTAGAAATGTGTAATTTAGAGCATGTTAAACAATTCGAAATTTTTTTAGATATTCAAATAACTATATTTTGCAGAGAAAATTTTAACGAAAGAATATACAGCGGCGCCTATAAATCTAATTGTGTTTACATTTTAAAAAATAGAAATCATTTTGATGTCATTACAACGGTTACAGGATTTTTAGGAAAAAACCATTTTTGTGATTATTGTAAAGTCAGTTATAGTAGAAGTGATCAACATAAATGTTCTTTAAAATGCAATAGATGTTTTAGGAAAGAGAGTAATTGCGAAGGCGATGATATTCAGTGTAATGATTGTTTTAGATGTTTTAAAGGAAAAAATTGTTTCAAAAATCATAAAAATCACTCAGTCTGTGAAACACTGTGGAAATGTTTAAAATGTAAGAGAAATATCAGTAGAAGTGAAAGAGGACCGAAAGATCATAAATGCGGAGAAAAACAATGTAAAAACTGTAGACAGTGGGTTTTGGAAGATCATAAATGTTATATACGTAGGAAAGAATCTAAGGGAGGAACTTGTAAAAATATCTGTCCCAAAAATATAAAAGATAGAAAGGAATGGTGTGAGAAATGTAAAAGATCAGAATTTACAGAAAAATATATGTTTTTTGACGTTGAAACGAATCAAGAGACAGGAAATCTCCAAATCAATCTAGTTATAAATCATGATTTTAACGGAGAAGAAAAAATATTTCAGAATGAAAATGAATATTGTAAATGGTTATTCCAAAAGAAACATTGCGGTTATACAGTATTAGCGCATTATGGAAAAGGATTCGATTTTCAATTTCTAGCTAAATACTGCTTTAAAAATAAAATTAAAGTGTTTACAATATATCAAGGAAATAAACTCATATATATGCAAGCAAACGAATATAATATAAGGTTTATCGATTCTATAAATTTTACCCTGATTCCGTTAAGAAAATTTCCTAAAACGTTTGGACTAACGGAATTGGCAAAAGGTTATTTTCCTCATTTGTTTAACACTATGGAAAATCAAAATTATGTAGGAAAATATCCTGAAAAATACCATTATGGTTATGATACTATGACTTTAGATCAAAGAAAAACTTTTGATAAATGGTATAAATCGGTAAAAAACGAAACATTTGATTTTCAAAAAGAAATTATAAAATATTGTAGGTCTGATGTTGATATTTTAAGAAAAGGATGTTTAGAATTGCGAAGAATATTTCTAAACATTGCTAATATTGATCCTTTTAAATATATCACTTTAGCTGGCGTTTGTATGGCTATATACAGAGATAAATTCATTCCAGTGAATACAATAGCGATTGATGAGGAGTTTATTCCAAAGGATCAATACAGTAAGAAATCGATCATTTGGTTAGACTATCTGTCCAAAAAACACAATATCAAAATACAGCATGCTTTAAACGGTGGTGAGAAAAAACTGAAATTAGGAGATAAAATTTATAAAGTAGACGGTTTTTATAATAATACTGTTTATCAGTTTCAAGGATGTCATTGGCACGGTTGTCCTCGCTGTTTTACAGAATCCACTGTCAATCTTCAAAATCAGATATGTATGAAAGATTTGTATGAAAGAACTCAAAAAATAAATAAAAAAATAAAAGATAAAGGATTTGAATTGATTGAAATATGGGAATGTGATTTTGATAGTGACAAAGAAATTAAAAAATATATGAAAAATGAATGGAAAAGAGATTTTGTAGAACCTTTAAATCCTAGAAACGAATTCAGCGGAGGTAGGTGTGAACCTACCAAATTAATATACGAAATGAAAGAAAACGAAAAGGGTAGATATATCGATGTTTGTTCACTTTATCCAACAGTGAATTACTTTGATTACTATCCTGTTGGTCATCCGATAAAGATTTATAATCCGGAAAAATATGATAAGAATTGGTATGGTTTAATACAATGCAAAGTACTTCCACCTAGAAAGCTCTATCATCCTGTTTTACCTTATAAAGGAGAAAAATTAATATTTAATTTGTGTAAATTATGTTCAAATCCTATAAAATGCGAAAAGAAACAATGTAAAAAATGTTATGAAATGCGGAATAAAGAATGTAATCATACGGATGAGGAGAGAAGTCTTACTGGTACGTGGACAACTACCGAAGTTGAACTGGCTATTGAAAAAGGTTATAAGATTTTAAATATCTATGAAGTTTGGCATTTTGAAAAAAAATCTAATACATTATTTAAGGATTATGTTAAAATGTTTTTGAAAATCAAATTAGAAACTGATGATAAATGGTCTGAAAATTTCAAAACTGAAAAAGAATATAAAAGTTGTGTAGAAAAGAAATTGGGTATAAGGTTAGGAGAAATCAAACAAAATCCAGGAATGAGATTTATATCCAAAATTTGTTTAAACTCTTTATGGGGTAAGTTCGGACAGAGAAAAAATATGAAACAAACAGAGAATGTAACAGAATTGGCAGATTTTTATAGAATTATACTGAACGACCGCATTAAAGACTTGAATATGATATTTTTAAATGATGAGTGTGTGCAAATGGATTATAAGATGAAAGATGAATATGTCAAGAATAACTTTAATACGAATATTTATATAGCGGCTTTTACAACCAGTTCGGCTAGAATAAGATTATATCAAATGCTTGATAAATTAGGAGATAAAGTAATGTATTACGATACAGATAGTATTGTTTATATCGACGACGGCTCTAATAAAGTAAAAACGGGCTGTATGTTAGGCGAATGGACAGATGAATTAGGAGAAGATAAATACATGAAATCGTGGATATCTGGAGCAAGTAAAGATTATGGTTATATTCTGAACGATGGTTCTGTAAAAGGAAAAGTAAAAGGATTTAAAATGTGTTATGAGAGCGAAACTAAGCTCAATTTTGACAAGAGAATGAAAACAATAACTGGGGAAATTGACCATATAGATGCAGAAATAAATCAATTTCAGATACAAAAAGATAGAAATATTAAGGTGAATAAAATGAATAAAAGATATATGTTTGGATATGATAAAAGAAGAATTTTAGATAACTTTGAT
The DNA here is from genome assembly GCA_964019185.1 of Maratus speculifer. NCBI lineage: Eukaryota > Metazoa > Arthropoda > Arachnida > Araneae > Salticidae > Maratus > Maratus speculifer. Next base: position 157,790,610 of record OZ025289.1, read on the forward strand.
ACTGTACCATTTGGATTTTAAGCCGAAATTTTTAATTTATAAAAATTGTTTTCTAATAAATGGATGATGTCACTCTTATCATAAATGTTCAAGGTTTTATACTTCCTTTTAAGTCTATAGCGAGAGAAATAAGCTGGGTTCATTTAAAACAGGGAATAGGTGAAACTATTTCTGTGTTTACACCTAACTATGAATTAGGTGATCAAGACCATGGAATAGTTCGTAGATGTACTAACGATGTCCATGGTTTAAGATTTAAAAAATATTCAGATAATACAGGCTTATGGATTAGTAGTGACAATGTAAAAGATTATTTCATACAATTGCATCAGATATACGGAGGTACATTTGCTTTTAAAGGAGGCGTTTTTCCGAAAAGTACCTTTGAAGAATGGGGAATTCCTATAAAAATATTAGAAGTACCGAGATGTGTAAGAATCCTAGGACCTGGCTGCTCTATGTACAGATGTCTGTACTATAAAAATTGTCTTTCAAAAATTGTTTCTTAATAAATGGAAGAATTCAACAGTCTCAGATCGTACCCTGTAACTCATAAGTTAAAAGATTTAGAGACAGGGAAATACAAGCTGATTTCGTTGAAGAAAATTCAAACAAAATTTGGAAATGCGACTATTGCAAGATTAGAAGTTAATGATGTAGAAAAAGATTATTTTCTTAAAAAGAGTCATGGAAAAATTTCTGAAAAAGCAATAACGAAACTGAATGAAGGTGGTTATATCTTTCATTTTAAAGGAAAAAATAATGACGGCTTTTATGATTATGAATTAGAAAAAGCTTAATCCTACAATTTGTTTTAAATCTTACAATAATCGAATGGGCCATTTATCGATCTATGAAAATTTCAAACCCCTAAATAATATTTACTGAAATTCAAAATAAATTTCTTGCTGTCAAAGATGTGCTCATTTCGACACAAACTATTTTTTTAATTTTATCGAACTATGAAAATAACAAACTACCAGATTAGTATTTATAACAGTAAGTAAAAAGAATTGGGTATCTATTAAAAATGTGATAAAAATCATTTAACTTTTATTTTCAGACTTCAATACGATGCAATTGATATTAATATTATCTTAGCTTATTTATTTCATCTGTCTAAACTTTGTTCGAATGGGTTTTATTTAATATCATCTATAGAAATTTTTTTTCTAAATAAATGTTACAATAGTTTGTCATAAGTACTCTTTAATTGTCTTTCGCCTACCTTTCATTATTTTAAATTTGACCCCATTATCACAAACCATAGCATCGATAACTCTAATAATTATACTATTCTCAACCTGGTTTATAATTAAGAAAATGCGTCAGTCAAACTTTTTGATCACAGTAATCGTTATATATTAGCATTTAGTGAGTCCATTCAAATACTATTTTATAATCATCATTTGCTCCACAATTTCATCCAATAATATTAACATAAATCAGAACTTTCGTCTTTCGACACACACTAGCTCTACATATATGCTGAAAGTTTGTTCCGACAGTAAGCGCGCGCTCCCGCTCAGCCGGTTGCACTCCGTCATACGAGACTGGCGCGGGAACTTCCCCGAAGCGAAGAACGAAAATCTCAAATCTGAGACTCTTCCTAGGCGGACCCGCACTAAACAACCGGATAGATGGGAATATACAAATTATGGTTATATTCATCATTTCTTCGATATTTAGACAGTCAAACTTTTTCATCTCATTAAATATTAATATTGTATGGATTATTTCGAATTATGAAACATTGTTCGATAGTCAAACTTCTCGATGAAAATCTTTCAATTATAGGTACAATATTCGATATTTAGACAGACAAACTTTTTGATGAAAATCTTACAAAAATCGTTAAATATTTGCGTTTAGTGGAATATAAAAAGTGTTCCATAGTTGGTACCATATACTACTGTTAGTGCACCATGATGATAAATTCTGAAATTTTCCGGTTGTAGTAATGGTTATCCATTTTTGAACAAATTTTAACTTAAAGAAATTTTAACAAGATACTTTTTATGTGTGCATTATAAGAGTATTATTCTTAAAAAGGTTCTTCAACAAAAAATTTTAGGCACTACTCTGTTATCCCGTCGGCCAAAATATTATAGCCAAATTATAAGATTAAATGCCAATAATGGATGATCGTGAATGTCAATTCAATGACATTAAATACGATACACGTGTTTAAAACGTCATTGATTTTTATTTCGACTTTGTATTTTAACAATATTCTACTAATTATTTGTTTTCTCGTTATTTAAAATAAAAATTATATCATTATGTATAACTTAGCTATTAGTTTGGCGATTTGTATAATTTGACGAAATCGGTCGACGGGATAACAGGTAGTACCAAATTTTAATATCAAAAGCATCTCAAATTATAATTTTAATTAATGATGAGTGTGTCTGAATATTATTTATATTTATTTATTTATTTACTATGATTTGAAAAACGCGCAATTTTAAATAATTTCAAACATAATGTAGAAGAAAAAAGCTATTGATTCTGTTTGCTAAAGTAAGATAAATATATTTTCAACAAATAAGGTCTTTGAAGAAATCATCTGGATTTTTTGACACGTAACACATTAGAAAGATGCATGTATGATATTCAATTTGTAGGATTTTATATACTGAGTATTTTTACAATGATGACATTTTTAGTTTTTATTTTAAAAACAAATGAAAAGTTATTTTGAAAAAAAAAACTTTTAATATTTACATTCTTAAAAATAAGATTAAACTTTCAGGCTAAATATGAAAAAAATACAAGCCTTTAATTTTTTATAAAAACTTCAGTGATTCCAAATCCAATGTAACTTTTTCTGGGTTTTAAAATTTGGAAAAACATACGAAATAAAAATTAAATTATTTGATTAAATATGAGGAAAACAAAAATTACAAGTATTTGGGTATTTGTAAAAGCCTTATTAAATTCCAGATTTTAGGCAATTTGTTTAGGGTGTCTTCAAAGGGTCATCAAATAAAAAAATTAAGCTAATAGATTAAATGCAAAAAGACTAAATATTACAAGGCCTTTAGTGTTTCCAGACCGTAGGTACCTTTTATGTGTCTGGGCACTATCAGTGAAATTTTCAAAAGCATATGATTCACATTGTCTGCTCCAAAAATATCCTGAAGTAAAATATTGCATTTTTAAATAAAAACATGCAGAAAGTTTAATTGTTGCAAAAAAGACAAATGTTTTTTAATCTAGAAAAATGTTACATAATCACGAAAGTAAATATATACGATGTGAAATTTGAGCGGTCACCAAAAATCAACAAAACAAGATGCAAACATGAAATCTTCGCCAAATGAAAGAAAACCTTTTCATGTTTCGTACCTGTTGCGTGTAGTTCAATGCTGTTTTTATTCGAAATAGAGAATCACATACGTTATTCACTCTGTTACACCAGAAGTCCTTATTTAAGCGAGGGAAAAATTTGATTATCGTTTAGATGTGTAAAATAATAAATGGAGGCCACATCGAATTGCACTAAACATCCATAAAACTTCGAGAGATTTTATTTGGTGAGGATTCCACATTTCCATCTTCTTTTGCAGATTTCCTGTGACTTGTAAAAAGCAGAGCAAAGAGTTTAGAGGCACACTATATGACTATCTCTCTCAATCCACGATTCCCATAAATAGTTCTTTAAAATCACTGAACCAACATGTTTTTAAGATTTAAAAAGAGATTTAGATAAACAAAGTTTATTTTGCAGCATCCGATATTCGGAAACGTTTTCGAGTAACTATTATAGTTTATTAATCAGTTTTCACAATCCGGAATGTAACTTTTTTGGATGCCAATAATTCTAAAGTATACATATTAATGCTCAACAAACATGTCTTACAGACAAAAATGATACATGACAATAATTAAATTTACTATCAAGATAAACATTATTTTACTACTTCTTGGATTTAAAAATTTAATACACAATAGAAAAGGATAGTTTAAGAAAGATTGCATCCTAAAAACTTACATTTCTTTTTGAACAAATAATATTATATGATATAGAACTACTCCTATATAAAATATTTCTGAAAACCACTGAAAACGAAATAAAATTTGTTTTAATATATTTTTTAATTTCTAAAATGTATTACTTTCTAGGATTAACGCATTTCGTAATCACTGGTAGATTGTAAAAGCTTATTGTTCGTGTGTTACAAAATATACTTTAGTAGATAAGAAATATTTGTCTTTTTTACAGAGTTTATAAAGAACCTTGTTAAAAACTATTTTTACCAAAAATTAACGGAAGAAAAAAAAGCTGGTTGATTTTTATAAAACTTTAAGGCTGGTTGCGTATCAATACAGCTTGGAAATTCATCACCTAAAATTTAATAAAGGAAGCTCAAGACGACAACATTTAAATGCAGTTGCATACATTCACGAACGAAATATATGTATAAACAGTATATAATTATTTGTTTGTAAATGCCAAATTAAAAATGAGAAGCCATACACATACACGCATATTAGGAGGGCGGGTGGTAAATTGTAGCTTATTTGCAAACAGATTGCGAATCTATCATTTCATTAAATATTAGTATTACGAAAAATATTATCAGCAGTACATCCCTTTTTAATAATAGATATTATTTATTATGTAAATGACATGTTATATGTACAAAGAAATTTCATGCATAGTTGTTAATTTCATACAATAAACGCTCTTTTCTATGAGAAATAATTAGCTTAAATGTATTAATTAATTTTAAAACAAATCAAATTAATTTTGAACTAAAAAAATAAATACAATTCAATATACTACTAATGATATACAAAAAAAAAAGCTTTTTTTCTTTCATTAAATAAATAAATAGATAAAAGTTATATTAAATGTAGATCAGTTTTAATCTTTTCAGACCCCAATGTATGCTATAGGATACACATCTTTAAAATATATTACTGCGCTTAAAAAAACTTTTAAAAAAGGAATTTGTGTGAATGGAGCCTAATAGATATCAGAACTGAACATAAAAGCAATTATTACAGCGCTTTTTTGAGAGTTACTTATATAAAAATGGCTTGCAGTAAAAAAGTACGAAATGTACAAAAACGAAAGCATAAATAATTTTACTGTGCGTTCAGATACTGTGGGTTTAGAGTCCATTTCTCAAAACAAATATTTAATATACTTTTATTTTATGTTTTGCAATGCAAAAAAGTAAATTAAAACAAGAAAATCCTACCAATTTTTTCAGAAAATTACTTAAGTCCCCGTGTATCATCCTGTTGTAGGTACAAAAAATATTTTTTCTTCACTTTTCAATTTTAGTTATCAAATTGTCAATATAAATTAATAACTAAAATGAAAATATATATAAAAAAAAGCACTAGGTTCTGAACAGATAATACAATTTCAGTATCAACAATAACATTATTTTTCATCTTATTAACGACTGTGGAAGGTGATTTAAGACTGTGACAAAATTCCTATCCACTTTTTTATAAGAGCGTTTTAATGAATGAGGGAGTTTTGATAATTTATGTGGAACCTTGGTGCAATTTTAACATTTCTGCGTAATTGAAAATATTCTTTTACATTTGTTTAAATTTAGAAATATGCACAAGTAAAATCTAGCAAAAACATCTCTTTCAAAGTGATAAGTTAATAATGTGATTGTGGTAGTGAAGTAGTTACATATAGTGCGGAAGTAGCATTCAGTGGATTTTAAACATATGTTGCCGTCTTTTAGTTCTCGCATAAAATTTGGTCCTTGTGTTAATTTCAATTGATTACTTAGATTAATATTTTGGATAGGTTATTTCTGAATATTTTCGTACATTTCATGACGCATTAACCTTAGATGGCTCAAGCAGCATCTCACCGACAATACATGCTTAAGCTTGGAAAATATTGTCTGAATCCTCGTATAAAATTTAAGTTTGCTACTTGGATAAATAGCCAGAGAAACCACAAAATCTCATTTATACACTTCTTATCTATGAAAAAGACTATATTACATTTCTATAGAACGAACGCTGAGGTCATTTATCCGAATTAAGGGATTTAAAGTTAACAAGTTTTGAAAAAGGAATCCCCCCTTCATTGTCTTTAATAAAGTGAACTGTTTAGATCGTCAACATTAAATTCACCCATTCCACTAATGAATCCTTGCTCACTGATAAAAATAGTTTTTCCGTATTTTCGTAAAATCTGTGTTGCAGCTGGATTTCAAGTTAACAATCAAGGGCCAATCATTGCCATGCAACATGATGCATTTTTCTGCTTGATATTCATTATGAGGTATCATATGAGGTTATTAATGTACACAGCAGGTGCAAACGATAAAATAAAATAATAACTATACCCAATATATTTCCAATCAAATTCGCAGACACAGCGTACTTTGTATAGTATTTAGATTTTACGATAATATAAATAAGTACTATTTATGTAAAAACCAGTAAAATAGCTTCTAACTGCAGTGACACAATATTTGAGTATTCCACAAGTTTATTTGTAATTTCTGGTATCCACTTTGTGGTATCATCAAGTCAAAAATATGTTTTTCAAATTGCGAATAAATATACCTAAATTAAAACCAAAAAAAAATTTTATAGTCATTTAATTTTCTGGACACAATATACGGGTTGTTTTTAATTGAATTTTGGGGGTTTAAAGCTTGGTAATTTTTATTACATAAAATTTAAAATTACAATTAATATATAAAATGAAAGAGCAACTGAAATAGTTTTACCTACAATCTAACAAGTGTTCAATGTGAACATTTTTCGTTACACAGCACACATCACGTCGATAATTCAGTTCTTCCCAAATGTTGATTAGCAAAGACGCTCTGTTAGACGCTAACCCGCTCTGACGCCATGTGATTTCTACGTGTGGGGTTCACAAAGGAACGTGTGTATGTGCTTCTACTACCTGCTGACCATTCCAGCTGCTGCAAAAATGACCCCACAAACAGTAATCATCGTTTGGGAAGAACTAAGCTACACTGTTCAAATTTTGAAACTTTTGCTGCATTGTCCCTCCGTCGCTTTTATAGAAAATAATTACTACATAGTATTATGGAGCATTCTCATTGGTCAAAATGGAGATATTCTATCAAAGCTGTGGAGTGATGATATAGCAAAAGTTTCACATTTTTAATAGTGTATCGACATGATATGTGGCATGTGACGAAAAGTGCTCATATTGAACACTTGTAAGCTTGTAGGTAAAACTCTTTGGGTTGCTTTTTCCTTTTATGTATTAATTACAATTTTTTAAATTGTTTGTAATAAATACAATCAAAAATTAAAACTCCGATGTTCATTTGGAAATACTTCGTACTTTGTAGTATACATAGCATAGCTTGGAAAATTGTATTGTACTCTATTTAGCGCCATATAGAGAAATACTATTCATCGTAGAGCACATTGTACAAATTTTCACTGCTGCAAAGTATAAATATAACTGTATGATATGTAATATTCTTATCTGCCTATCTAGAATTTATCTTGAAATATCATATTCTAAATACACACATCCGATTATAAGCATATATAATAAAATAAAATATAAACTAAAACACAATTATTGTTAATTAATTGTCGTAAACAGAATGTACTTTATATAATACAAAGCTTTATAGCATCGTCTACAAAATTATACTCTATGTTAGAGCTCATGGCACAACTTATTCAAAATTGCGTTAAACTAATTTTACGTACAAAATTATAAATTGAAATTTCCTATTATTATTTTTTGCCTATCGTATGAAACATCAATAAGAAATATTTCGTAAATAATGCGTTGTCAATTGTTGATTTTTTGTTTCGGATACGGTGTATGTTTATAGTAATAGGCGTTTTAATATTATTCACAAAATTTATTACAAATATGCACAACAGTAGCGCACGTCATAAAATACGGCTGCATCTCATATTCACTTGTGAATGTTTTGCTGTAAATAAGATGAATATTAACAAACTGATGTTAATACAAAGAAAAAAATATGTTTAAATGATTTTACACAGCCAGTAATTCCTTTTCCATTAAACGAAAACAGTATATATTCTGAAGTTTAGCTGATGGCATGTTTGGACCACCATACATTAGAGATTTTGTAAAAATATAAATATATATTGCTATACATGTGTATCAATTCAGTCATTATTTACATCGTTAAAAATTTATTTCTTTGATTATTTTGGCAGTTTTCTCCCATGCATCACGGATTGCCATATCCATATGATTTTTCTTCCCCGTTGTGATATCAATTTTTTTACCACTGTTAACTTAGAGTTAATTTTATTATTTAAAAAAATGTTGTACAGTGTGTTATCTTCTGATATAAGTAACATAAAATCGTTAAGATATGGACTTGATTTACTTCACGCTGCTCTGATTTAAAGAAACGACGAAAATGCATTATACTATATACTATATTGGTAAATGAAAATTGTTAATTTTATCATGATAACAAATGAGTATTATTCATTTTATTTTATTTTAAATGAGTCTTATTTTAAATACGATACTGTAAAGAAAAGAATTAAAATAAATAAAAGAATTAAAATAAATAAAAGAATTAAAATAAATAAAAGAATTAGTACAGTGTCCGTTAAACATTTCGACAAAATGCATTTTTATTGCGAACTGTTTGTTAATGTTGTATATAACATAAAATCAACATATATCTAGCAATTTACAAGACATTCTTTTAATATATGATTATAAGTAGCACAAAACTAAGTTGTTCAAGTAGATCTAAATAAACATTTATGTTTTTCTTATAACAAAATTTACCTACTCGGTATGTTTTACTTATTTTTTTACTACTTCACAAACATTTGTGTTCAAAATACTTTTATACATATTTTTTTTTTCCAATAATCATCATAAATAAGAGCCATTGCTATTTTCTAATACCCCCTGCAAAAACATTAATTATTATTGATAGTTAATAATTTCCATAATAATTTTATATGGCTGTTTAAATTTTGAATGTCAAAATCAATTTAAAAAAATTCAAAATTTGAAATAACTTTTACTTTTCTAAATTAAAAACTAGATATTTTACTGCTGCATTCAAATCTGCGCCCGTTAATTCAATATTCAAGTTAACTTTCATACAATTTCCCAAAAATTTCAACTATAAAACATGTTCAGTTTTAGAAATAAAATACAGATATATTATAGACACAAAATATACGATATGCATCTTTGGTATTTTCCGAATTTTTTATTAAGTTTAAAGTCGTTTGTTTACATATAAAATACCACATTAGGTTCTGAGAAAATTTTCAAACATGCAGCACAAGTATATTGGAATACATTAAAAAATTTATTGAGAGATAATAAATATACTATGTAGATAACTTTTATGTTAAATCAAACTGTATTTATTTTTTTATAACTTTTATGTTAAATCAAACTGTATTTATTTTTTTAATCCTCCACTTTCAAATACACTGTATAAATACATTTTACGTTTTTTCAGTGTATAGATGAATCAATGCATGTGACACTCGTTTTTGTTATCATTGTACAAAATAAATATGTGGAGCATTTCAAAAGTTATCAGAAGTTTAAATTTTAAAAACTGGCAAAATATTTTTATTAAAATGAATAAAAAAAAAGATGAAACTTACATGGTTTAGATTAAAATAATTAAATTTATAAGTTTAAGCTGGACAGTATTCTAAATTTCCAATACATTACCAGTAAATAAATTTATATTTAAAAAAATAATAGTTTTCGTGAAATATTCCATCTATAAGGCTGCATTTGCGAAAATATTTATGTAACAAAGAACGTTTTATAAGTATTTCTAGGATTAACCCAGTAGACTGTGTTTAAAATATATATGTATTATGTAGTGTTAAATGTTTTGAATAAAGTATGCATATTTTATTCATTTGCAGTTATATTATACCTTATTGGGATATACATATTTTTAAGTCTATCAGTTTTAAGAATATTTACTTTCCTATTCCTTTTTAAAATATAATTAATTTAAGCAGAATATAAAATAATAAATTTCATTTGTATTCATATTATTCTTTTTTCCTTCCATGTTTAATGTACTATAAGTTATTAAATTCAATGGTTAATTTCAAATGGTTAATATTGTTTACTATAATTCAATTTAATTCTTTTATTGATAAAATCCATTGGTGAATCTTGTCTACTTTTAATGGTATTATATATATAATATATATATATATATATATATATATATATATATATATATATATATATATATATATATATATAAAGCAAAGTATTGCACTTAACAGTAAGTTTAAACTACATTGTACTCCTTGGGTTAATAAGAAAACAATGAATCTGTAAATTTTTAATTTTCCAATTTATTAGCTTAGATTTTTTTTACTTCTGAAATATTAAGTATCAAAGTTTTAACAAAAATTTAATTAAATATCAGATCACGAAGCAAAATTACGAAATATTATAAATGTAAAACAGATAAAATATCTATCCAAATACCACTTTCTAAAAATTTTTATGTTTGTACATTCATTTCCTTGGACTAAACTGTGCGATATAGTTAAATAATCCATTACTACTTGATATAAAAAATAAAATATATAGATGTTTTCTCTCTACATTTTTAGATACATTAAGGAGCAGTAAATAAAAATATATCGACTTACTCGCATCTTGCTGAAATACTTCCTGGGAGGTCGTTTAACAAAGAGATATCCTTGCTTAACCACGTCTCCAACAGGAAAGGTGGGCGGTGGGTTACATGGAAGATCACCGGCCATCACAAAAGAAGTTTAATATGTGCATCTGCACAGTTTAAAAAAAAAGATTAAACTTTCAAACCTTTATTCTTTCATTTATTTCAAAATCATTCACGGCATTTTCCTGCAATCAAAGTTATTAGATAAAACATATTACTGGAGATGCATTAAAATTAGCTTTTTTATATAACATTGTGGATGTAGAAAAATCTGTTAATTTGTGAAAGTGATATAAATAATTAATCAATCACTTATTTTTTATTAGCAGCACCATCATCAATACAACAATATTCGAAATTCATTTTCATTTGTGGAATAAATATATGCAAATGATTACTCTTAATTAATTGTCCATTATATTTATTATGTTATTGAAAGCAGTAAAGCATTTTCCTTCTTTCTGTTTTCACATTTTAATGCATTATCATGAATAATATTGTAAACAATTTTCCAGAGTTTAAATATAATTTAAACTTATGTGTATTATTTACTGCATTGATCGAAACATTCATCAAATCGTAAATCGAAACATTCTAAAGAATATATTATAACAATAAGAAGATACTTTACACGGAGTATTAAATATGAAACTTCTTAAAGGATATCTTCTTATTTAAATAATTTATACCACCAACTCTACATCCGCTATCCCACAAGTAACTCGTGAATGATAATCGTGATTTCCTGACTATATTTAAATTACATTCTTCGACATGACAAATTTTTATTATTATTCATCACTTTAACAAACTCAAAAACACCATAGAGTTAAAAAGTTTTAAACTTTCCGAAGAGATATAATTTATTAGTTGGGAAATTAACTTTTAAGCATTTTTCGAAACAGGAATTTATCTAAATCTCGATATTCGTAAGCCCAGAAAAATTTACTGAAATACATTTCACTAAAAATCAAATAACGTGGAAAATTTATCACAGACAGAATAATCCTGTCCTGTACAAACGGAGGAAAATAACCGTTGTGAATGGATGTCATGCCGGATCAGGAGAGCCGGACTAATGGTCGCCAAAAGTACTCAGAAACTGCGCCAAATCATGCGCCGTAATCTTGTTGCTTTCCTGAAATGATAAGTAAATTGTTATGAATGAAATAACTCGGTAATTCAAAAATACAAGTTATATTTGTAAAAGAATATGCAATTTTATGGAATTTATTTGGGTTGTTTTAAGTAACATATGTAAAATTGCATGGTAATTAAGAATACCTAAATCTATCGTTTATTATTGTTATTATTATTATTATTTAAGAAAATATCAGTAAAAAATTGTGATTTTTCTTCGATTTCCATCGCTTATTTCCTTTTATGTATGATAATGGTTTATCTAACATACCTTTACTTTTTTAGAATTTCTCTTGCATTTAAGAAATGTATTTATTCAAGAATGGGTATAAATCTTGATATTGAGATTAATTATGCAAGTCATGTTTTGATACTGAAACACTTTTTCATATGTCATTTTTTATGTAACATAATATTTTAGTTGCAGTTAATAATCATTGCTATTAATAATTTTTTTCGAACATTTTAGTTTTTTACATTGCTTTAAGAAATAAATTTTAAATCGAAATCATACATGTATATTAAAATATTACTCTATATCTCACTTTTTATATCATAAAATACTTTAGTGCCGAGGGAAAAATAAAAAATTTATAAGATTAATAGCATATATATTATAAAAATGGGGCATTTTTTATCACAGAATAAAAATTATATGTTAGTGTATAATTACACAGTTACTATAATACTGACTATCTCAGTCTGTATGTGCAACTACTTAATGATTAGTCTCTTAAAATCAAAAATAAATAACGTAAATAAAAGTAAATAGAACACACAAATTCGTATGTACTAATAAAAGAGAGCTACCCTCTGTCTCTCTGCCTGTGATTGTAACCGAAATTTTCTATTATTAGTATACACATGTACGTATGTACGAATAAAAATAAGTGTCGCTCTGTCTGCCTGTGATAGTTAGAGAAATCTACTGCACATTAAGGGTAAAATATTTTGTGAAGGCAATCCAAGACCTCTCCTAATACATATGAGATTCACAATCCTAATATTCTAATAATTAGTTGAGTTATTAATAATAATTCACAACTTACTTTTATGAAATGCACGCTTTTTTTTTCTTGTTTGCTGTCAGTAGGTGGATTCTTAAAGCTTAGCTTTGCTCATCAAAAATACGTTCCTTTCTTTTTGTTTCCTTTCGGATGGCTGGTTGTGTATAACTTTCGAAAACATAATTAAACATTTCTTGTTCGAATTAAATAAAACAATTTGAATTTTGTTGTTCCAAGAGTGACTGTATTTTTATTATTTTTGCAACTAACAAATATGTTTTAGTACGAAAGTGGAACGCATGTGATGAAACATATTTAATAACAATGGAAATTAAAAAGAATTGATAAGTTTCATATCATGTCACACCATACTAACAACTAAACAACCTGCTTGACTTATTTTTTGTCCATCGGTATCGGGATTTTCTCTTCTTTGATTGGCTGAGCGATAATATCTGCTTAGAAATACACTATTTTCATTGATTTGTAGAAAATAAGTGTATGTAGTGAAATTGATCTATTTAGATAACAAGAATCATAGTTTTAAGCAGTAAAAATAAAAGATTGGAACACTCCTTACTGTTTTTTTTTTTATCATTTGAAATTAGAAATAGGGAATAGAAAAACCTAGCGGTCTAATGCTTTTTGTTGCTATAGCAAGCAGCAGCGTTTTACAAAGTAATTAAATTCACATTTTTGAAACTATTATTAATTTTTTTTCAAAAGTGATTTTTTAATTTTTAAGACATTTTTAAATTGCATTTTTGTTATTGCTATTTTTTTAATAGAAAGATGGTTTAAATTATGTTTCAAATTACATAAAGTGTAATTATATAATGAAAATGTTTTAAATTAAATTATTTCAAATCATGCTGGCTAAATAGTGATAGAGGCAATAGGGACATGTGTCCGATGTTCATACAGAACTGTTGCGTCCTATGTTTATGAATTGGGGATATTTTAGAAAAGTATTTTTAGTAAATTCCTTAAATTCTTATTTTATTTCCCACAACCTCGACTAATATACCTACGAATAGGTTGAATAATAAAGTTTCATTTGAATTTAATACAGAAAAAGGAATTGATTAAAACTACAAAACATGTTTTGTTGAATGCAATTTGGTTGTTTTAGGCGAATTTTTTAGTTAAGGCAAAAAATCTGTTTTTGTGCTCAGTCAAAAAAATATTGTTAACACTCTTATAAAATGTTAACAATGTTTCATCAATTTTCTTTGAGTCTTACTAAAGTCTTGTTTTTTCAATCTGTAATTCCAACTTTTTTTTTTTTTTTTTTTTTTTTTTTTTTTGCAAAATTTAAATCTGTGTGCAGTAGTCATAACTCTCTCCCGTAATTTTGTTAATTGACTTATATAGCTATGAAGGGTTAACATAATTTTTAAAAAATCAAAACTTTTCAATTTAAGACGAATTAATGACGTTATTATTACATTATTACGCATTTCAAATGAAAATTGTGAACGGAAAATTTAAAAAAAAAAAATGTTTATTTAAACAAAATTTTCATTGACCCATATTTAAACGAAAAGATTTGTTAGACCAAACAAGTTTTTGCTGATTCAACAAAACTTTTTTCTGGGTGCAAGTTTGTTTAAAACAGAGTGCGCTCTTGGAATAGCAACGGGTACTAATCTATTTTTCAGAGTTCGCGGAGCTTACTCTCTATTTTTTGCCACAGGCAGAAGCAAACCTTGTCGGATGTACTTATGTATCATATTAGGCGCTTGATTGAGTGATAGTTATCCTTATTTCCAAATAATAATTTCAGCAAATTTCTGAAATTCTTTTTGAGTTCTCAACCTGTCAACTAATATATCTACAGAAAGGTTGAAAATTGGTGATTCGTTCGGTTACAAGTTTGTTTACAACTTATTTTCTTATCCTGGCGGTGAAAAGTAATACTAAAAAATGTTGCAGAACGTAATGGCACGCCAGAAATACGCGGTGATAACCCTTATCGCAGGTGAAATAAAAAATATTGCGCTCCATGGCGTGAAAACTGGAACGAATGTTATTTTCAGCTCGTACTCGACAATAAAACAGTTTGATGATTAGTGTTAGGTTAAAGTTGGATTAGAGCCCCGCTCCGTTTTGATTATATTTAGGTTAAGGTTACATTGCAATCAGGTTATGGTTAAATTACAATTAGCTTACGATTAGTGTTAAATTACATTTAAGTTAGGACTAAGTTGCATCTAATTTATATTTCACTTTTGGTTATGTTACATATATTGCGGTTAGTTTGAGATTAGATAAAAAATTAGGTTACGGTTACGTTACAATTAGATTACAGTTAGGTTTTCGCCTCACGATTTTATATAATAGCTCTGAAATTTTAATGCTGTGTGTTAATCTTCTACATAATGATAGAATATCAATTTGATTCATGTATAGCCTTATTTAAGGATGACATGATTAGTTTAAAAAATAATTTACAGTGAATTTAGATATAAAAAAAATGTTACGTGACTTAACAGTGATATTTAACAGTTACATATCCCAATTTTTACACAAACATTATGCAATCTTTGAAAACATATCCCCCCACTTGCAAACATTTTGAGCCTTTTTACCGGTAAATGTCCTTTTTAACCAATTTTTGGCACACATATTCAAAGCAAAATTGAATTAAAGAGACAATTTTATTTCTCGAGTAAATAATAAAACAAAAAGTTTAATAACATTTCTTCTACGATTTATCCTATTTAATTTAAGATACCTAAAGTAAGTCCTTCTTAGAACATACCATTCCCCATATATTTCGGAAATTGTCTAAATCCTCAAAAATTTATAAATTCCAAGTAAAACCCCTCACCCTCCCAATTTTTCTAACTTTTCCACAAAAGTTCCTATTAAAGGCGTCCCTTAAAATTGTTAGAATTTTTATTTTAGCTAAATAAATCTTACTTTTTGTATTTAATGGCAATTTATATTTAGAAATAAACAATAAACCGAAAACAAATTTCATAGGTTAACAGTTGCCTGTTATTCATACTTACAAAAATTAAAATTTTAGCACTACACAATTAATTTGATGTTCATTGTGCAAGTCTGTATCTTCAAACGCCTAATCTTACAAATGTTTATTCAAATAAAAAAAAAAGTTTTTAAGTGGCTTATGTATATATAAATATACAAGGTGAGTCATAAATATCGAAACAGTAGGCTATCTCCTTAAATATTACCCATATTACCTAGACCCATACTTCCAATTGGAAAGATTTAAAAAAAGGTGAATTTTTTGATAAGATAAGTTTCAACTCCATGAGGGGTATATTTTAAAAAATACTAAAATTAAATTTTCATATGGCCCCCAGTGGATAAAACTTCCAATTAGAAAAAATTTTCTTATCCATTCCTGAATTTAACCAAAAAAAAAAAAAATCTCGATATCTACAAATCCCTGAAAGATATTAAAATTCAAAATTTTCCAAAATTCGTGACTTACACCACTTAAGCATACCTCTGAGCGCAGCGATATCAGTACATTTGAAGTACAATTTAGGGATCGACCATATATTTACGCATTGTTAAATGTCGATCCAAGACAATACTTTAACTTTTAGATATAAAGTAAAAGCGTATAGGTTTTTGCTTTAAACTTCCTTGAAATATGTTAGATGTCTGCAATATCTCAAGCTTGGCGCCAACCTCGTAACTGGTAAGACCTTTATTTTATATCTTTAACTTTGTACGCTTTTATTCTATATCTTTAACTTTTAGATATAAAATAAAAGCCTGTAGTTTTTTTGCCTTAAACTTTCTTGAAATATGCTAGATGTCGGCAATATCTCGAGCTTGGCGCCAACCTCGTAACTGGCACGAACCATTGGCCAGACCGTCTTATTAAACATTTATTAAAAGTGTTATTAAATTAAGTGATATTAATTAAACTCACATTAAAAATGTCTTAAAAACTTATTACCGCAGGCAGTAAGTTTAGTAAAAATACTAATAGCAATAATGACACTTCTATTAACGGAATCACTGGAAATAAATTTTAATAAATTACATAGAAGTATTTTCAAAAATCTACTGTTTACTATTCAGCTAGCTTCAAAATTTATGATGGTTTTAAACCTATTTTTACTTTCTTTTATCTTTACAGGAGAAAGTATTGGATTCCTGAAATTTGTGAATTCCGGCTTTCGACGGATTCACACGTTTTAGGGCTCAGAGATACCAAAAAACATGTTTTTACAAAATGTCTGTCTATGAGTCACTGCACAATGAAAAAACTTGAAATCGACGTGATAAAAAAATGAAGTTTAAATCAACTGACGCATTTAAACAATAATTAAAGAAGGTGAGAATGGCAAAACTTAAACGAAATCAGAAATCGAAACTATACAGGACGGAGTTAATCACCTAGAAACTTTTAAAAAGCATTTAAACCTTAGGAGCCCATCTTTGTTTAAAACTAAATGCACTGTTTTGCATCAAATGTTTTTAGTTCAGTATTTCTCATTTTTAAACTGACATATGTCAAAAATCGTCGATTACGGTAACAATCCCGCGATTTCAATAGTTTTTTAACATCTCAAAAGAAAAAAAATGCCCAACGTGCCAAAGGAATTTTTCAGCTCAGAAAATTTATTTTTTTAAATAAGATTTGTTTACAAAAAATTGCATCTTTTTTTATATTGCTATTTTAAACACTTTTATTTGAAAAAAAAATAAATATTATTTAAAATGCTGAATCAAAATTGAAAATCAGACATTTTAATTTAATCAAAAGAAAAAAAAATCACTGCGACAAATAATATTTTGAGTTATAACAATTTTAAATTACTCTAAATTTTTTGAATAAAAAATATTTTTTTAGGAAGTCTTGTGATGTGATAATGCTTACAAATTATATAGTTAACCATCACAAAGCATTCAAAATTATAACTTTATAAATAAATAAATAAAATAAATGTTTCCTGGACCCTTTACAGCAACATTGTTTCTTCAATTACACGCATTTTAATTTGTGCCTAATCCCTTAAAACCTCATGATTTCTTAAAATTGTTATAACTCTCTGAGTTTTGAAGATATCACGGTGAAATTTTTTTTGTTCAATTCAGGAATGGATAAGGAAAAATTTTCTAATTGGAAATTTTATCCTCTGGGAGCCGTATAAAAATTTAATTTTCATATTTTTTAAAAATAGACCCCCGATGGAGTTGCAACTCATCTTATCAAAAAATTCACCTTTTTTTATGAAACTTTCCAATTGGAAGTATGGGTCTAGGGGCAATATTTAAGTAGATAGCCTATTGTTTCGATATTTATGACTTGCCTTGTATGTTATAAGCCACGATATTTCATTTGAAAAATTATAAAACATTCTAGCTTTTAAAAAAAACTTTTCTCCTGCAATATTTTCCATGTATAATTTACTTTTAGAAATTAATGAAAAAAAAAATTACACTTTTTTTTGTCATAGATAAATGTTCGAATTTTAAAGTTACATAATTATTGTAATAATTATTATCCGAGTCTGTTTCTACAAACACGCAATTATACTAATGATTATTCTCATAAAATCATATTAATCCGACTTTAAATCCAATCTAATTAGTTGCAGGGCACTAATGAACTTTTCCGTTTACGGATAGTTTTATAACACAGTGATTGAATGCGATAAGTATTATAATGGCAGTGAAATATTGCAGTTTGCGATACATATTTGATATAAGACAAATACTGCAATCCATCTTAATTGCAATAATTTAAACGCTAAACTTATAATCATATCCCGATTTAGAAATATTTATGTTTGTATTTAAAAATTAATTTTTGCTATTTTACATTAATTTGTGAAGCTAAGCAGTTGCTTTTAGTGTGTAACAACGAACTTTTAGTTAATGAATTCGTAAGTTTAATTTCTCGAAGTTAAATGTCTCCTAAAGGGAAAAAAATAAATGTCATACAAAAGTAAATATGGTTATTAAAGCGAAGAAAATCCATGTTAATATAAATTGTGATTTATATAAAAAGTTCGAAGATTACAAAAGCAAGTGAAAATTTAAAATTATCATATTCTACAATAATCAGAAAAATACAGATGGTTCTTAAAAATTTTTTAATAGTAAATCCGAATATTCTACAATAATTTTTATCTTTAGAAAGCAACTATCTAATAATATTTAAGTTTGATTTTACAGGGAAACATCTAAAAATAAAATACGCTGTAGTTTTAGCAGATTACCATTTTTTTACTCATTTTAATGCCTGTTATGATCGATAATAATCTGTAACTGATAATCACCATGAGTTCTCTCTTGTCTTTACACTAAAATATCATGTTGGAAGATCGAAGTTCATAGATTGAATCTCAGATTAGAAAAGTATTTCGACAACCAGTAAAATAGTCAACTGCATGTTTTTTTTCAACAGGTTTGGTTATGTAAATAACTTTAATTCGAAATAATATGCAGAAATTGGGTATTTTTTTATATAATTCAGTTCATAATAAAAATATCATGTAAAGAATTTGTCCAAAGTTACTTATAAAGCAATACTGTATAGTAAGTTAATAACTTATTTTCCTCCTAATAAGATTCTATATAATGCTGTTTTGTATATGGTATTTTGCATTTAAAAAAAATTATACGCCTTATCTTTACGTAAAACTTCCGCATATATTTTGTAATAAAGAGAAATGAGTAACTTTTAAAGCCGTTCATCTAACGTTATTTCACATTAACATAGAATAATTACAGTAAGTAATATAGAGAATCCGTTAATTTATGTTTGTAAATGACGTCCCATATGTCCCTTTTTGAATGTAAATTCAACCAGCAAATTAATTACTAAATTTAAACAAAGCTTAATTAGTATATTAAAATAAACATTCATTATACTGTTCTTTGCCTTAACCTTTGTCTCTTCATAAATATCATAATTATTTACACTGTTTTCATAAAGTGCATTTTACTCATGCGAATTTTGAATTAAATTAGATAATTTCTAAATGGGATCCTTGCGATCTTTAAAAGAATCTGCGTAACGCTTTAAAATTATTCATAGAACAATAATTTGTAAGTGTAATCATAAATAATACCGTACAGTTACATTATAAAAATGCACTATCCCAAACTAACGCTGACCAAAATCGGCATATAAAAACATGTATGCTAAAAATCCATTAGTAAAAGTATTAATTAATTATTGTTTCATTTATATGTCTACAAAGATAATCATACCAAAAGTTATGTTTTACAGGATTAATACCTAATTTTGAAATTTGATTAAAAATTTTTGCATTGTATTTTAGCTTTGAATTATAAGAATGGATTTATTTAGTGCAGTATGCTAGTTCACACAGTACTTCGCAGAAGCAGCATTTATTTTGAAATTGTTTTTAGAAATTTTTTTCTGTTAAACAAGAATGATAGTTTAAGATAAATCTTAAAAAAAATTGTTTTTAGAAATTTAAATCAAGGAATTGTTGAAATATAACCACCCGAGTTACATATTTCATCAATAACCAAGCAAACTAGAACAGAATACAATTAGTGAATTGGTGAATTTAAAATTTATTAATAACCTATTATGAACTTTATCTTTCTTCAGTGTTTTTAATGATAGACTACTGCCCACAGAAGAGTAAGTTTCGAAGTAGATGTCTATTAATTAACATTACCAAACTCTACTTTTTTTTTATTCACCTGACAGATGTTTTTTCGCCTGCTTCTAAATTCATCACTCTCTAAAATGGAATTTCTTGGTAAATATGAAGCTTTTTAACAGCTTCAATTTAGATATTTTTTCATTAAAAATAAATAAATAAATAAAAGACTATTATTTTCGCTAAAACACAAGTAAAAATCGAATATTCATTTCAGCAACCCATGGATATACTAGATTTACAAAATGATTTTCCAGAGTCATGCTGATAATAAGTAAATTATTTATGTAACAAATAAGAATAATTCGAAAACAAGCATCTTCAACGGATACCTAGCCATGTTCACATCAAAATCTGACGATCTAATATAAATTACACTTTTTTTTTTCATGGGAAGGTATTAGACTATTTACCAAGATACAGTTATCCTTGTGCTTATTCATGACCGACTGCAGTTTAACCTACCGAAATCTTTGGCTCAACATGCCATAAATATTTTCTCATAGGAAATCCAAAACTAACAGAACTATGCCGAATAAATTTTGAGTTACCTTTATAACAATTTACTTTGCCATTATGAAAAATAAATTTAACAATAAAACTTCAAAAATTTAAATTTACTTTATTTCAAAACTACTTGTACAAAGGACTTCCCGTTTAATATCCATAGCTAAAATACATAAAAAACAGTAAATCAATTGAATCTGAAAACACTAAATCTAAAAACTAAGTGCTAATCTGTTAAACTTGAAATTTTTTAAATTTATAATTTAAATGTGATTATAAAAAATTCTATTAAAGTGAGATATTAATATACATCTAACCATATGGAAAATAATTAAATGTTGTAAGTAGCTTTTAATATCCTATTTTATATAAATATTCCTAAAAGTAATTAGTAAATTTATTAAATGAGCATTTCTTATAAGAAAATCTTTTAAGTGCACGTGTGAAAGTTGTATGCGTCACCATGCATTGTATATAAAGGATAATATTATGTACACTTAATTGTGTATGCATGCCATGTTTACGAACTAATGAAAGTATGATAAAAACCTGATAAAAATATTGAAATTAAATTTTATATTGCAAATATCTAATGTTATAAAAGACTATTTGCATAGCTGCTCGAAAAAGTAGTAACTGGTACAAAGAAAAATTCATTCATTCATCATGCATATAAAATTTACAGATGAAGGTAACATAATCTTTTCATCTGTAATAAATATAAAAAACCTTATATTATTTATATTCAGTAAAATTAACAGCTTGATAAACATTTTCTACATTTAATATGATATAAAAATCATATCAAAGTTTTCCATCATAAACTTTTCCAATATATAATGCATTTTCTAATTTGAATATTTTAATGAAGTATATTTTCATTAAAATCTCACTATTTATTAATTAAAAAATACAATTTCTAGTGACATAAACTTTAGACACATAAATTATTTTACTGAAATTATCTTTTCAATGAAAAAATTTACAAGAAATTTTTAAGATAACAGTAAATATAAAAAATATAAAAAACTGTAATAAATATAAAAAACCTTATATTATTTATATTCAGTAAAATTAACAGCTTGATAAACATTTTCTACATTTACTATGATATAAAAATCATATCAAAGTTTTCCATCATAAACTTTTCCAATATATAATGCATTTTCTAATTTGAATATTTTAATGAAGTATATTTTCATTAAAATCTCACTATTTATTAA
Organism: Maratus speculifer; assembly: GCA_964019185.1. Taxonomy (NCBI): domain Eukaryota; kingdom Metazoa; phylum Arthropoda; class Arachnida; order Araneae; family Salticidae; genus Maratus; species Maratus speculifer. The sequence continues at coordinate 157,812,800 of OZ025289.1, forward strand.
TTAAAAAATAAAATTTCTAGTGACATAAACTTTAGACACATAAATTATTTTACTGAAATTATCTTTTCAATGAAAAAATTTACAAGAAATTTTTAAGATAACAGATCATTTTAAAGACAGCTTTATAAAAATATTACTAACTATTAATTTATGTTTTGTTAAATCCGCACAAAATATTCTAAGAGTTTATTGCACGATACCACAAGGGCATCATGTAATTTTTTTAAATCATTTTTAAACCTGATAAAAATGGGTTCATATACAAAAGCTACTTATAATGTTTGTTTGCACTGATATTCCTCGGGATATGACTCATTTATTTACTACTCCTGATCATGATCATTCTCAATGGAGACTGTTTATTGATTCTATTAAGAATAGTTTAAAAATGTGTCTTACTTAATAATGGTAATATTCTACCTTCAATTCCTGTAGCACATTCTGTAATTTTTAAAGAATCATATGAAAACCTTGATTTTTTTTATCAGTAAATTAAAATATCGAGGATGTAAATAGCAAATCTGTGGGAATTTGAAAACTTTATCAATGTTATCAGGCCAACAAGGCGGCCATACCAAAATGCCTTGTTTCTTACAGTCTAAGAGCCAATGAAAATCTACCTATGTGTATTTGACCAGATCTGAGTTTTTGTACATTGAGGCCCTACTATACATGAGATGGGGAGTCACTAAGCCCAAAGTGGTGGACGCGGCTAGTGCGCAGGTAACACAGAGGTATCATATTTTGGCAAATTTTAAATCCATTTGGACACGTTTATCGTTTTGAAATTTTAAAATATATTATTAGTATTATCGGAAAACAATAATGTCAGATTATTATCGTGCGGTTAACATTGGGGCAGACAGTTTTAAAAGTGCTGAAAAAGATAAAATTTTGAAAGTAATTGACCAGATCTGCCATTAATATATTTTGTTTATTAAAGTCTTAAAAAATTATATCGATCACGGCAGACGTCTTCATTGAGTGCACACTTTAGCAGACAACCGAATCTTAGCTAATACTCGGCTAATACTTACTTAGCTAATACTGTCTATAGTTATCTTTCTTTTTCCCCTATGGATTACTATTGTACTCATTCTAGCCTATAGTATTCTCTTTTATAGTTACTAACATTGAAATAACTGAGGTTTTACACCTGAGAAGGCATTTTATGTCCCCACACTAATGGTTTTTGCCAGATGTTTTCAGTATATTTGTGAATCTTCATACAGATGCAATTTGCATACAGATTTCGTGAATTTAATAAAATACATACTATTTGTTATCGTATCGTAAAACTCTCAGCGCTATTGGGCATGCGTCAAGTTTGGTTTATTTTATCGAAATAGAAGTAAACAGTTTGTTTAGCTACATTTTTTCATTAATCAGTTTTTAGAGTACATTATCGATTTATTATAAAAACGCTTTCGTAGTTAATATTTATAAAAAACTAAATGTAATTTTTTCTCGTTTAAATTTTTTTCTTTTGGCATCTTTAATTTTAAAACCGATTTTCTGGAGTAATTGATGCAAAGTTTCTTTAGTTCAAAACAGGAAGCAATTTAATTAAAGGCGGGATTGTTTATTATATGACAAAAAATCGTGTACAGTTTGTCTAATAGCGCTGCAATTGAAATCATCTATAGATGATTTTTTAAATGACATTTTTTTAACTCTTTTTAGCGATGAACAAGAAACAGTATTAAGCGCATTTCTTGTTTCTCCGTGATTTTTTTAATAGTACTACTAGAATCACAGGCAATTTGACTGGCTCGTTTCATAGCTATCGGAACAATTAATTTTTCTTTTTCTGTCTCTTGATCACAGAACTGAATGACATATAAAATTGTCGTACTGCTACTCATAAAAGATTTATTTCTACTCGAATTAGCCGTGTGAATACTAAATATAGAAGTTCTAATTTGAATTAATACGTGATATTACCGTAATTTGCGGCGTATAATCCGCGGATAGAGCAGCTCTTTTCGGACCCAGAAATATTATTTAATGAACGGTAATAGAATTTTAAACTTAGATCGGAAATAGAAAATAACAGAAGAGCGAGCCAATTTTAATCACAGCGCAGACGGAAAAATGCCCATCTTAGACTTGAACCGCTTCTTAGAATAGAATCGTCCCAGAATGATAGACGAGATTCAAATGAATGAAAAGAAATAAATATTTTGTAATGCATGTATAATTCATTTTTTGATTCTTTTTTTTTTATTTTGTCTTAAATGTATAAAAAAATAAAGTAAAATCAATATTTGAATGATTATTTGTTATTTGCTACATAGCTTAATATTTGAAATGTTTTCGAAATATATTTACTTTTTTATCATCAAACTTAAAAATTTTAGTACATAACTTACAAAATTAAATATTAATTTTTATAAATACAACAATAAAGTAAATCATATTGATGTAAAACAGGGAACTTAATAAATATACATCTGACCGAGTATTACTAAGATTCGGTTGTTTGCTGAAGTGTGTACTCAATGAAGACGTCTGCCGTGATCAATATACGTCTTTAAGACCCTAATAAACAAAATACATTAATTGCAGATCTGGTCAATTACTTTCAAAATTTTATCTTTTTCAGCACTTTCAAAGCTCTCTGCCACAATGTCAACCACGCGATAATGATCTGTCATTGTTGTTTTTCGATAATACTAATAATATATTTAAAAATTTCAAAACGGCAGATGTGGTCAAATGGATTTAAAATTTGCCAAATATTGATACCCGTGTTACCTGCGCTCTAGCCGCGTCCACCACTTTGGGCCTAGTGACTCCCCATCTCATGTATAGTAGGTATACGGGCCTCAATGTACAAAAACTCAGGTCTGGTCAAATACATATAAGTAGCTTTTCACAGGCTCTGAGACTATTATGCAAGGGGAATAGCCAAGCTAAGCACCAACATCGGATAAGGAAAGAATGGCTGTAAGAAAACATTTAAACGCAGGATCAAAAAATGTGATTCTACCGAACTATTTGATTCAAAAGTTGTTCTCTTACCTCCCAGGCACATTAAATTAGGTTTCATGAAACAATTCGTAAAAGCCCTAGATACAACAAGGGATTATTTTTTATATTTAAATTAAGTTTTTCTACATTTATCGGAAGATAAAATCAAAGAAGGTGTATTCGTCGATACAGATATAAAACGGTTAATGAAGAACGAAACATTTGAGGAAAAAAAAAGGAAATCAGTCGAGAAAGATGGGTTGGTTAGTTTCAAGACGTTACTCAGAATTTTTTAGGAAATTACAGAGATCCTAACTATGCAAGGATTGTTGAAAAAATGCTTGAAAACTTTCAAAAGCTGGGTTATAACATGAGTTTTAAAATACATTTTCAGCATTCTTACTTAAATATTTCCCTGAAAATCTTGTTGAAATGAATGAAGAACAAGGTAAGAGATTTCACCAGGACATAAAATGAATAGAAAAACACTATGTAGGACACTGGATGACAATATATGTGCAGATTAATGCTGGTTCCTAAAAACACTAAGCAAGTTTCAAAATCTAAAGAATTTAAGAGTTCTTATGAAGATAACGAAAAGTAATTTTACTGTATATATTCGAATATAATTCCTTATAAAACATGCGCACACATTTATAAGGTACGAGTGCCTAATATGGATACCCTAAGGAAAATTTATTTTTTTCACACTCATGAACACGTGATAGGACTTCAAAAATATGTGACCATGATCACTGGACTCTTGACTATCATTATTAAAATTAGCGACCTTGTAACTATTCTGGTTTAATTTAAATGATAAAAACAAAAACAAAAAATACAAATGTCCATATAAGGAGCCGCCAGTCCCTATTATGGACAGGTGACTCCTTATTAACCTACTACACAGGTTGGATGGAACGGCCGCGCTTCTATGGAGTTTTAGAGGAGAGGGGATAAAAAAATACATCTTAAAGTATTGCGATGGATGGTAGGGCACAGTAAATATCTTCAAAACATGTATTTTAGAACCGTGGGTGATTTTTGGATATGGCTCTTCCAAGACCGATGCAAAGCACCTCAGTTACTACAAAATATTATGAAATAATGTAGTTGGTTTTGCTTAGCTTTCTGTTTTTTCGAATCTGAAGATACATCTGCTGTACTTCGAATGTGGACATAAGGTGTCCATACTGGGAATCGGGAGTAGTTTGAATAAATATTGCAATAAATAAATAAATAAAACTTTTATAAGCAATATATGCAATAGCAATCGAAAATATGTTTTAAAAGCTTTCTAAAGCACCCCACTTTTCAATATTTAAAATAATTTTACAATATGTAATAAGAATTTAAACTTACCTGTAATTACGATTAGCATATCACGAAACAACAAGTTTCCTTCCAAATAACAAACAGAGTGTTTTTTTTTTTTTTTTTTTTTTTACTTTTTAGGCTTAATTATCTTTTCAACTGCTTTCCTTCACGGACATGTAGCGCTATTTCTCTATCAAAATTGTTACATTTAAATATATTAGGGGTGTCATATTGAGAGCACTGTCCATATTGGGTACAAGTATCTTATATGTTTATAAGATTTTATTTATTAGTGTGTTTTTTTTTTTTTTTACATTTTTTAATGAATGTTGTGTAAATTATATATTCACAAATTCTCAATTCTTAATTTCTTAATTGTAAAAAATCCTGAAGTAATACATAAAAATTGATATTGTTTTTGAAATAAGCATAGCAGATTTATTACTACAATTTTAATAAATTCAGGAAAACCCCAGACAAAAAATTTATTTTTTTAAGCCAGTACATTAATTAATATATCAAATACTTGGTCTTCAAAATTCATTTTATTTTTTGAATTTTTTTAATACGGAATAACAAATGTTAAACCATATATTATTTGCAATACGTACTTAAATTGCCTGTTTTGTAAAATATTCACGAAGAATTTAAATTAATCATTAAAACAATATTTTTTCTTAAAAGCCTTCCAATTATAATAAAACTTTAAAAGCTAATATATAGTAATTTATTTATATAAAGTTGAGTTATTTTAAGCACAAAATTATTCACTAAGCACTTGTTAACACTTATTCGAGGATACATGGTTAAGAAAATATACATATTTAATCAATATCCTCCGCACCGATTCTAGTTCTTTGAGTAAGTTAACTCTAATAAAGCTATAATGAATTAATAAAAATTCAATTTAAAGAAAGATTTATTTTAGAATACGACAGGATTTGAAATTTCTGCCAACGAATTCATACTAATGTGAAAATACTTTGTTAAAGGTATTCAGCTTCGTACAACTGGCCGCACTAAAAATGTTAAAGGGGATTCTGATATCTAAAATTTTAGTTTATAATAGACTTATTAAGTAAATTTTATGTCGCTGTTTATTTATCAAAGTATTTACGCGGTGCAAGGATTAATAATCTTTAAATATTAAATAAGTTACTTTAACTGTAAAATTCCGTCGGATGCATTGATGTGTAAAATGTGACGTTTCAAAAATGTAATTTTCAGTTGACGTTTGAATTTAACTTGTTGATATGACCTTTAAAACTCACCATTTCCAAATTTTGAATGTCGAGTTTTTTCTATCAATTCATTCTATTAGTAAACCTACATAAAAAAAGCTTACAATCGGTAAAAAAAAAAATATTTTATTCTGTATTTCGGTCATTGTAAAATCATGGTTCATAACGAAAACCAAAAGGCGCAGTCGAATTATTTTCGCGATTTCCGAACATTTGATTTTCTGGATGAGGCAAGTTTTGAAACTTAAGTCTCACTTTCTTTATAAAGTAAAAATTCGAATATAAATTGGTAAATACGTAATTTTACTAATTTTCTCTTAATATGTTTCGATTTTCCAATATTTGATTTTCCGGATAAGTTGCGTTTTGAAACATGTTTCACCTTTATTTTTATAAAGTAAAAAATCTAAATGAAATTTGTAAATACATAAATAACTTTGCTAATCGGTTCTTAATATGTTTCGATTTCCCCACATTTGATTTTCTGGATAAGGCGAGTTTAGATGTACGTGTCTCACTTTTTATTATGTAAAATTTTTCAATGAAATTTGTAAATACGTAAGTAACCTTGCTAATCGGCTCTTATTATCTTTCTATTTCCCAATATTTCATTTTCTGGATAAGTTGAGTTTTTAATTGCATGTCTCATTTTTTCATAACGTAACAATCAGAAATGAAATTAGTAAACTCGTGAGTAATTTTGCTAATCGGCTCTTAATATACAGCCGGCTCTCGTTAATTAGAACTCGTCGGGATGTTCGAATTATCCGAAGTTCGAATTAAGGAAAATATGAAATGAAACATGCTCAGTATGGTACTATTACAGAGGAATTAATGTTATTGTGTTTTTTTAAATTTATTTCGTCTGTTCTAATTAGAATATGATTTAATATTAAATTAAAATGGATAAATACATAAATTAATTAAAAGATTAGAAACAAGTTCGATGGAAAAAAAATTTGAAGCGTCACTAATAGACAGACAGGGCTCCAAGAAAGTGGATATCAATTGCATTGCGTTATATGTATACTCGTTCGGAACAATCTTCACAAAAATCAAAGAAAGAAAGTTATTCAAATGACCTGAAATCCGTGAGAAAGAAAAGGAAAAAGAAAAAAGAAAAGTAGGAATTCTTGTTAGTTCGAATTAAACGTAGTCAAGAGAAAGTTAGTTGGAATTAATAAAAAAATTTAACGTTATTCTGCCATGAAAATTTCGAGACTTCATGTTTAGTTCGAATTAAGCAAAGATTCGAATTATCCGATTTCGAATTAACGAGAGTCGACTGTATTGCAATTTCCCAATGTTTGATTTTCTGGATAAGGCGAGTTTAGCAATACAGGTCCCTCTTTTTTATGACGTAAAATTTTTTAATTAAATTTGTAAATACGTAAGTAACTTTGCTAATCGGATCTTCAATTTCTCAACGTTTGATTATCTGGATAAAGGGAGTTTTGAAACTCACTTCTCTCGTATTTATAATGTAAATTGAAATGAAATTGATAAATACGTAAGTAATTTTGCTAATCAATTCTAAGTAAATATTCAATGTACACGCATACAGTTTCGCATGAATTAAATTATTTTTTTATGATAGTTGTTCTCAAAGTTTAAAATATGTTATTTCTTCTTCAAGAAAATATCAGTAATACGTGAAGAAGTTAAACACTTAAAATAAAATATCAACTTATTTAAAGATCGGTATAGTCACATCTGTCGTTTTAATTAAAAAATCAATTACACACACGTATCAACTAATTCCCTGTTGGCGTTCAAAAATCAATCTTGCTATACACAAACAAAGATGTTTTCATGTATAAAACAACGGAATTTGTAATGAAGGCTAAAGTTCATTTTCTTGGTTTTCGACTCCGAACAATTTTACATTATTATAATTATTTCCTTTTTATTTTAATTTGTCCAATATGTTATACCAATAATAAAATGAAATTATAAGTTTTAAAATTCATTTAATGAAATTCTTAAATAAATGGTTAAATTAATGGTTAAATTCTTAAATAAGTGGTTTAGTAGTAAATAAATAAATGCTCAACTTTGAGGGTTTAAAATGTAAAATGAACTATGTAAAAAAGTTAACATTTCTTATACTAAAAAGGCAAAATGATTTTAATACAAAAAAATCAAAACCACTTTTTAAAAGTTCTGCTAAAAAAAAAAAAAAAAACATTTAAAATATTGAGAAGCGTAACCATTTGCGAAGCAAAACTTAAAAAAAAAATACAGCTGCCTATTTGTTTTTTGTTTTTACAAAGTGGTTCAAGAACAGTAATTTAACTTTATTCTGACGATGAATATTGCCCAAACGACGCGACGGCCCGAACAATTGTGACTATTTAGTTAATAAACAATTTTCTAAAAAAGCAGTCGTATAACTAGACAGTTAGCGGCAAATTTTTAGCAGTGATGTTTTGGAAACAATAACCCGGAAATTTTATGAAATTCAAGCAAACATGTGCAACATTAAAACTAACTCTTTGCAGTCCGTTGTTACCACTGAGGTGAATCCATCTCTCGTTTCAAAATTTCTTTTTGGCACCAGTTCTAAAGGAAAATAACATTTGTCTTTTTAGTTCGCAGGCTATCAAAGCCTGGGAGCTTATGTGCCCGTCCGTTCTGAATGTGCGTAACGCGATAATTCATGATAAAAATATCCGATTCACTTGAAACTTTGTATGTATGTATATTCTATAAGGCGTTTCCCTGATTAGTTTTTGGAGTTTATTCGATATGTATAACTGGGGGAACGGGCGCTAATGCCCCTCCTCTTAGCTTCTATGAATGTTTTTTTATGCAGAATTATCAGTTATCATTCAAAATTTAGATGTAAGATCATTCTGATGAGGCACTTTCGTGATTAGTATTAGGTGTTCATTGAATAAAAAAAAACAAAAAAAAACAGGGGGAACAGGGGCTTATGCCCTTTCCCTTAATTGATATAAATGTTTTTTTCATGTAGAATTATCAGTTTTTGTTCAAAATTTAGATGAGGCGCCTCCGTGATTAGTATTACTCATGCAGGTTCTTTATATGATAAATCAAATCCCTGATTAGTTTAAGGGGTTCAGTGATTAAGTATAAAAATGGAAAATGTAGGGAGCTGATCTTCTTCCTTTAATTTGTTTTTCCAACGGAATTAAGCCTTGAAAATATAAGGCTGTAATATACAATTAGAATGCATAGCCTGTGAGCTCAATGCCATCAGTTTAACTGGGCGATATTCTTTTTAAATAATTAAGTCTTTTTGAAATTGTGTACTTGAAGGAAACTTCTTTTAAAAAATTGACGCTGAAGGTATAAAATTTGCATTAGAGACAGTGGAGTCGAAATGGTTAATAAATTGCTTTTATTTTCTAATATCCGTTTGATATTTAATCCATATTAAAAAGCATTTGGATATTAAAACTGATTTCAGATAGAGTAATCGTAATATTATTACTGTATTTAAAATAAGAACTCCACAGTATTTTTCGATATCAATGCTCAAATAGACAGTTAGTTAATTTTCACATATTCACTATTGCTTTAAATTAAGTAACCATGCCGAAAGTGATATATAAATGATTTCTAAAAACTCTCGATGCAGAGAAAATTTCGACGCATCTAGCAAATGGAAAATGAAAAAAAAAAATAAATAAATAAAATGTGCATATTTAAGATATAGGATTTTAAAAGCGTGTAAACTTCAGGAGTGACATTTTACACTTAATTTCTGCATTTTGAGTAATATTTATTGCCTGAAAATTTTGAAATCTACTAATTGTGTCCCCAAGGACTACTGAAGCTATCAAGCAAGATGTATAACTATATCTTGACATGAATTTATGCAAAATCAATTTGAATAAAGTGATGTATTCCACTGTAACTTGTACAATTTATCATAAAGGTTTAATCAAAGCAATACGTATATATATATATATATATCCTACTTTAATAGGCGATAATTAAAAAAGTGTTTAATAAGCTAAAATTATTTATTTACTAATTTATATAAAATCATTTATTTAAGTCATTTCAAGACAAAAAAGAAGTAGATGGCAACTTTAATTATTTTTCAATATAGCGTTATACGGCGTTTTTTTAAGTCTATGCACAACGAATGAAAAAAAATATTGTTTAAGTATTACGTATAATGTTATTTATTTCTTCTATTTCGGTTATTTCGAAAATATGAATTAAATGCGGTTTTGTGAAATGGGTAACTTTTTGCAAAGCGATAGAGTATCTATTTTTCTTTTTCTAGGACCACTTTGAATTCTTCGAATTATTTTCAATTTTTGGTAAATTTCATACGTTCGAACATATTATATATTCCTAATTTCGATGAAATCTATTGAATCTATCCCTTTTTATAAAATAAGTCTTCAATATTATTTATATTGATATTTAAATTATCAATATTCATTTTCAAAAATTAAAATGTCTTTACTACAGCATGAATGTATTAAGTTTACCTATAATCATGTAAAGGGGATATTAAGCTAATTCCTTATCTTAAGTAGATGAATTTTCATACTTTCGTAGTAAATTCAAGCAGAAAACGTATAAAACACAACACATATATTAACTATCACAATAAAAAAATGACATTTCGGTGGACATTACATATTTTTTCTGCAATGTAACATCTTAATGAAATTCATGCTACCATGCTACCCTATTTTCCAGTTCAAAAAATGTTCGGTTCAAAACAAGTTCTAGCAAATTCAAAATGTAAACTAAAAATATTATCGTTTGCGCGAGGCACAAAGTGAAAATAATTTAATTAAACCGTGGAAGCAGTTATAATAAGTAACAAAGTCAAATCCTAATTCTATCATATCAAAAATTTGAAAAAAAAGAGTAGGTAAACTGCAGTGAAAGTTAGCATTTTATAATTGTAGTATGTGTAGATTGTGGATTAAATCATTGTGTTGCAAAAATAAATCTCCTTAACACATTCGCGGCCGATCACGTGCCAGTGCGTGATATGGCGCAAACGTGAAGAGCCACTCACGCGCAAGCGCGTGATATGGGGTGATGTCCAATAGCCAGTCACGCGCTGGCGTGGGAAAATATTTCACTGATTCTTTGTTATAAAAAGTAAATCGGCTTCTGGGAAAAATCCACTTGTACAGTGCGGCATTAACTATCATCACATCTTCACGCAAGCGGCAGCGAACGTGTTAAAAGTTCGCAAAATTTTCATTAACGTTTCTTGACACCTTTTTGAACTTATTTTTAGCAGATTTTGTCATTAAATGTTCTTTAAACCCTCAAAGACTCACTTCCTAGTTAACTAAGGAAGAAAGTAGTTCAAACTGTTTTTTTTAAGAGCATTATAAATAGCAATTCCAGCCATCTGCACCATCCAATTTCCGTTTTTGATTCGCTACTGAATAGCATAATATTCTCTTTGATCTCTTACGCCGTGTACTTTCTATTCCAATCCACAAATTTATGATTTGGTTTTAAACGAGTTTTGCAAATTATTTCTTTCAATTAATTCTAGCATTTCCTGAAGCATCTTTGTATTATGTAACTAACACATTGTAATTGATGATATTAATTTTTATTTTACATAATTGGTGGCATATGATGCCCGTATTTTAGGTCATAATTACCAGTTTTGGTAAGTACGTGGTAAGATGTACTCAATTTTCAGTTTGAAACTTTAAAAATTGTAGAAATATCGATAAGAGAGTTATTTTTTTAGTTCATTTTTACCTTGATAAAAATTGTTTTGTTTTACTCTTTGTGAATGACACATCTTTTGAATTTTCAATAATAACAGTAAATTGAATTTCTATCTTTATCATGTAGCTGTACTAAAAAAGTCCACATTAAGGATTCAAATCGCATTAAGCTATGTTATACTTCATTAATATTTTAAATGCTGTTGGGTGTAATATTTTTAAAATAAAATATTAAACATATGGTTGTCCGGAGGGGAAGATTTTCCAACTAGCTTTATGTTTAAAATGAGCCCTAGCCAATGCGATTAGCGGGTGAAAAAGACTTAAGTGGCAACATTGTACATACGAGCTATAAACTTTATATAGTCTAGTAGCTGCTATCACTTAGTCAGGAGAACTGTGTAAAATTGCAGGTCTTTATTAAAACGTAAAAAAAGGACTAGCGTTCAACTTTTTCTTCTGACCGCGAATTCATTAAAAAAGTGTTTTCTTAAAAAATAAAATTGTAAAAAGTTAAAAGACTTGCCTCAATCTCCCCAGTTTTCGTCTCTGTTTAGTTTTAACCAGGTGAGTTTAATGCAACAGATACTTTAAAGTAGTCTTAATAGACCTATGTGTTCTAAAAGGGCAAAAATTACTATTTAACAGATACTTTGATGGTATTACACAAAAAAAAGAATCAAAATAAAGCAAATGTTAATGCATATTTTAAAGTTTTAATAAAATGAAGTGTTTAGGTATAAAAATTTAAAATAAAATCACTACTTTTTAAAGATATTTAAATGAAGTAAATCACGACTGAAATGAAAAAACTTCTTTCAAACAGCATTAAAAAAATGCAATTTTTTATATTACAAAAAATTGTAATTGCGCAAATTTTGTAAAATTACAAAAAATTGCGCAATTAATTTTTTATATTGTTTCAAAAAAGTTTTTTCACTTCAATTGTGTATAACACTAGCTTCACCTTTATATATTGAAGTAATTCACTTTTGAAATCAAATGGTACATGTTTTCTTCCGAGTAACTTCTACACCTTCTCATGCACATACTTCTTACACTTAAGACAAGCGTACATATCTAAGACAGGATTCTGTTGCCAAACGATCTTTTTAGGGGACATCGATTTTTTACATATATGAATTTTTATAACAAAATTGATATATCGAATCTCAGTAGTCCGACAATTACTGCTTTGACAGTATTGATTGTGGTAAAAAATAATTGCATGCGACAAGCACTCTTGCCTGTCAAATACGTGCTTACATATGTTGGACGGATACTTTTCTATACAAGGTGTAAATGAGATCTCTATTAAAAGCATGGTTTTGTTTCGTAGAAATACCAATTACTCAGGGTGAGCGACATTTTAACCAATGAAACTGGCATTTTAAATTACTTGAATAATCTAATTAATCTTTTGAGGCAGTGCTGTTAAAACAAAAATAGGAAAATTGTATTTTTAAAAATAAAAACTTGTGTTGTTGACAATACAACGTTTTTATCACATTTTATTGTAAATAAATTGATGCATTTCTCCTGAAATAATTCAATACAGTTTCCCTTTCAGTTTTTTTAAGCGAACATTAGTGTGTATTTAAACTTCTGGCACTCCCGTATACTGTTTAATGTGTAGTGACGTTCCCAGAAAAACTAAATAAGTTCACCAGAGTGTATGAAGTCGGGTTCGGAAAGGTAAAAAAAAATGTTCTAGATCCCAAAATGCATCCCGTATACTTTTTAATGTGTAGTGATGTTCCCAGAAAAACTAAATAAATTCACCAGAGTGTATAAAGTCGGATTCAGAAAGGTCAAAAAAATGTTCTAGATCCCAAAATGTTTCAGTGAAAGGCTGTCTTTAGATACAAAAGAAGAAATCTTTACAAAAACATAAAACGAACATAAAAGATGTAAATAACAAATAAGGAAAAATCCAAAGTTCTAATGTATTGTGCAATAGGAAACTAAAGCTAACTGAACTTTTGTTAGACAGATGAATAGTGTTTTTTCTCGTATAATGGAAGTTATTTTGAAGATATCGTACCGAAATAGCATATTCTATATAATATATATGGGAGTAATATATAATAAAATATATCTAGGAGTGGTTTTTCATATTTTACCAATTTTTAGATTCCAAGGAAGTTTGATACTCCATTTTTCGAGCCGGAACGGATAAAGCTGTGTGAAACCTTGCCTGCCAGAATATTATATTGTATTATATAATTAACTATGCCAAGTGTTATGTTCTTTTTAATATTTACAAAACTATGATAGTTATATATTAATGATAATATATAATTTTTTCATATTTTTTCTCGAATGTGGGTAGTATTACTTTTCTCTTTGACAACTTTCTTGTAATTTCCTTAATACTTAGTAAAAAGTTCTCGCACTATAATTCATCGTTTGGTTCACCCTCTAACTGTTTCAAACGTAATATCTCGTTCACTAAGCTCCAGGTTTTACTGCAATATAAGCAATTTTTAAGATAAAATAATTCTAGATTTAATGAATTTGAATATACTGCGTGGTTATAAAATAACTATCCCTATTTGGAGCTGACTGTAGCTTGAAGGAATAACCGGAATGAAGCCAAAATTTGTGCACATATTATTTGAAAAAGGGGAAGAAGACTGGAACAATAAAAAGAATAACTGCAATAACCGCCGACAGATGCGTGTTTTTGTGTTTGAAATGTAATGTGCAATACAAGAACAAAGAATTAAGGCACAATACCGGATAGCATATCTAATTTATTGGAAATTTTCACTGTGAATGAGGTTAAGATTTCGCATGGCGGTACCGATCAAGTTCAGGTTCGACATGACCATTGTGCTGCAAGTCACAATCCAGACAGTGGATGATGTGTTCAACTGCGGAATGCAATGCATCAGGAGTGGTGTTTCGCACATGTTGTGATATGCGATCTTTTACGTCATCGAGGTTTGCGACACCTCCACGGTACACAATAGACTTTAAGTGCCCCCAAAGCCAAAAATCACATGGAGTCAGATCAGGGGATCGAGAAGGTCACGTCATACGAAAATACCAGTTTATTACTCTATCATCTGTGAAATGTTGTTGCAAGAACTGTTGTACTACTCGGCCAATATGGGGTGGGACTCCATCTTGCATAAAAATTGTTTTAGACAGGCACTGTCTTTGCTGCAGTTGAGGAACTACAAAAGTTTATAACATGCGCATGTATCTTTGTGCAGTAATCGAACACGTTACAGGGCCTGTTGGTCGGAACTCCTAAAAAAAAATAAGGACCAATAATAAAACTTGCAGTAAAGCCACACCACACAGTGACGTTTGGAGAGTGGCGGGGTATTTCGTGAATAACAGTTCGTGGCTCCGAAGCCCATATTCTACAGTTCTGCGTATTGACTGTCCCATTCATATGAAAATGGGCTTCATCCCCCAAAAAATCTTCCATGGGAAAGCATCATCCATCTTCATTCGTGCTAAAAACGTTAAAGCAAAATCCAGTATGTGTTACGCATCACCTGGTAATAATTGTTGATGACAATTAATTTTATACGGATAAAATTGGATTACCTTTCGTAGAACTTTTCGAACAGTAGCAAATGGAATATCCAAATTTCGGGCAACTCCACCTGCACTAGGACCGGCTTCAGGATTCCCTGATGTCTCCACAATCGCAGTACCACTTTCTTCTTGAGTGCGGAGAGGTAATGGTTTCCTCCCTTTTTCATATTTTACAGTAAACGATCCAGTCTCCTCGAATTTTTTTACCATTCTTCTCACTGCACACGGAGTCAAAGGACCTTTTCCTTTACACATTCCTTTCACACGCCTAAATTCACGTAAAGCAGCAGCACTGTTTGAACTGTTAACGTAGAATAGTTTTAAAATTAAAGCGCGATCTGGTAAAGTGAGAGCCATGTCGTACAACATTAATGGCAGAAATGACCAAATTTTGATTTTACTAATGATTACAACGGCGTTTGCACCGTCAGGACCCCTGGCGACATCTATTGTCGATTATTGTAACAATCTTCTTTTATTGTTCAATTCTTCTTCCCCTTTCTTGAATAGTATGTGTACCGGTTTTGATTTCATTTGGGTTATTCCTTCAAGCTACAGACAGGCTCCAAATAGGTATACTTATTTTATAAGCAACCTGTATTTTAGAAGATTTTTTTAATAAATCCTTACAAATTAAAACAAAATTTTCTTTTTACATTTTTTGCATTACCACAATTTTAATGATCTATGTTTCTACTTATTAATAATTATAAATGAGAAAAATAAATAGTTTTTATTTTTCAAAAATATTTAGTAGTACAAACATTAATAGTAATTTCCATTGTGTAATAGTCTTTAATTTGGAAATATTTAAATTTGTGACTATCGTGTTTTTCGTTTTCTAAAGATTTTTTTGGAATGCGCCTTCAGTTTAAATTAGTATTTTTTATATTTAAACCAAAAGTAATTTTAAATCAACAGACAAATGGTTGCGTCAGATATCGTCTTAATCGAATTTTGTTTACAGACATTAACATTTAATATATTTTTAATCGTAGTTTTTAAAAATGTAATAAACTATATATATAGTTTAAATATAAATAAAATAAATATAATAAATAATAATCTTAAAATATTTTTTGGGACGAGAAATTTATTTCGCATTTTGTTTCTTTTTAGCGCAATTTTGTGTATCAAATGAGAGGAATATTCTGAAATGTAAGCACATAAAATCTTTTTGCTTTAAAAGAATAATTAAAACAAATGGAAATAATGAACATGTCAAAAAAATTGTAATTATTACCATCAGAAACGTATATCTTGTATAAAATAAAATAATATATTTCTATGAAAAAAATACTGTATTGAACTGAATGTTTTCCACAAGTTATAGAAAAACATGAAAGAAAATCATTAAAATAATATCGCTCTTTGTTTCTAAATGGGAATTTCTTCATATGCAGTATTTAATTATGAAAACGTTTAGCAACACAGAAGTCATTTGATAAAATATATAGCAGTCATTATCATAAAGCAACATGTTGAAAAGGCTTTTGTTATCTGGAACTGGTTTACTATTAAATTTTAAATACATATTTTCGTATAATTTCCGTTTTGAAATGAAAATTCTGCGCCGAAATAGTTATCACGTTAAACCTAACAATACTGTAGAATTAAATTTACTTATTTTTGTATTGAGCTTAAAAATGAATTAGAATTTTGTTTCGATTTGGGAACTGCATCATTATAGTTACAGAAAAACTATGCTCGCCAAACACGTAATGATTCAAAGAATTGTACACATTATAAATGGAAAATCAATACATTCCGTCCACACACATATATACATGTGTGTGTGTGTGTATTTATATAAATATATATACTATATATATATACTATATATATATATTTATACTATTTATATATATGTCATGATACGACGATGGCGAGCATTCTTCTACTCACTAAAAGTCAATCAATGTCATGATACGACGATGGAGAACATTCTTCTACTCACTAAAAGTCAGCAGTGGAATGAGCTGCATTGGGGTATTTCCCAATTAAAAAAATAAATTCCATTAGTCTTTAAATTCTTTTATTTATTAACTCATAGAATACGCAAGTTCTTCCCCACAGTCACCTTGGCACTGTCATCGAATATTCCAAAACTTCGTGATTAAGCTGCATTCTAAGATATTGGAATTTTTTAAGAGAAAAGAAACAACATCCTAATATTTGAAAAGTCAATCGCATTCTCCCTCTGAAGAAACCAAATGAGAAACCCACATTTGCACGATAAACTAGCCCCTCCTCACTCCGCGTCAATCATTTTAAAAATCCAACCAGGATTAATCTGAGTCTACGCAATAAAAAATGATCACCTCTGATTGGTGTAAGAGGCGTGGACCTCGGGTAAGGATTATATCTTGTCTCGCAAATAGACAAGCCTTTAAACATCCGCGCACTAACACAGATCACGTGATCAACAAAAAATAAAATTAAAAATCTCGAGAATATTCTAAAAAGGAAAGATTACGAAATAATTTTCCGCTTTTTTGAGAAGCAAGCAATAGATTATTAATAAGTTAAATAAAAAAAGAAAAAGGACTTTAGCTGTTAAAAGATTAATATATTACAAAACTAAGATTAAAAATATGTTCCACAATTTTAGAATTAAAAACTCAGAGAGAGCAAAATGGCGCAATTTTTTTTATTTTATTACATATATATACTATATATATATATAGATATGTACTATTTATATATAGATACTATATGCTCAAAAGTGATGGCCAGTTGCGATTTTAAACATTTTGTTAAATATTTGAAAAAATATATGAAGAATTTTCCTAAAACTCTAAGTGTGTAAACATAGTAGTACAGGTGAAGATTTTCCGTGAAGATTTTCCCCTGAAACTCCATAGGGAATCGTAAACAATTTGAAAAAGAACTAATATCTTTTAAATAACCCGGTTAAAACTATGAATCAAAAGCTTTCAAACTGTAGATTATGATTTAGTGGCTTATTATAACAAACAGTGTTCGTTTTTATGCGGATAGCGTGTATACTTGTTTAGAAATAAAGGCTTTTATAAAAACAGTCCCAGATTTTTACCAATTTTTTTGTTGACAATTTGCAGAACTCTTACTAAAAAACAATGTTCTTTTCAGAAAATATAAGAAACGACATTGTACACATTATCCTGAATCAAAATTAAAAAATAATAAAAAATGTTTGAAAAATGAGCAGGTTTGCTTATTAACTTTTCATTGCATATGTGTGAAGGCTATCAAAATTTTGTTTGCACATTTTGTTAGCTAAAGAGCAACTTCTGTGAAAATCTGAGAATCATAATTTGAAAATTCTGAATGTGATCATCTATAGAATAAGCTCAAAATCCATTATTCTTAACAGGAAGCAAAAGAATGAGGGGTTGTACCCAAATATAGATGTACGTGCCATATTGTGTATTCTAAATTGACACTAATCAATGGATAAATGAATACAGCCCTTTATCATTTTGCTTCATTTTGGGAATAACGGATTTTGAACTTGTTCCATAGGCAACCACTTTCAAAATTTTCGAGTTATAATTTTGAGACTTTCACAAATGTTGCTCTATGCCTTTAGCTAACACGATATGCAAATGAAATTTTGATAGCCTTCACGCATGTGCAATGAAAATTTATTTAGAAAACCTGCTTATTTTCAATACAATTTTTATTATTTTGTAATTCTGATTACAATGTATTATGTACAATATTGTTAGTCAAACTTTTGGAAAAGAACATTATTTTATGTTAAGAATTCTGCAAATTATAAGAAAAAAACTTGAAAAAATTTCGGACTGTTATTATAAAAAACTTGATTTCTCACGAGTATGCATGCTATCCGCATAAAAATGAACAGAGTTTATTAAAATTAACTAATAAATCATAATATGAAATTTAAATGCTTTTGCTACATTATTTTGACAGGGATATCCAAAAGGTATTCGTCCTTTTTCAGTTTGTTGACGGTTCCTGATGGAGTTTCGAGAAAAATTCTCCACGGAAATGTAAGCCCTGTACTAACACGTTTACACACTTAAAGTTTCAGGATAATTCCTCATATATTTTCCTAGATATTTAACAAAATGTCTGAAATAACAAGTGGCCGGTCATTTTTGTCTATATTGTGTATATTCAATACGTACATGCATACAATATTCGGTTTACATGTGAGTGGGATTTAAGTATATAATGTATTGCTTAATCACAACTGATATTCTTCAAAGTATAAAAAATGTTTAAGAGATCATCAAATATATGCTTAACATTTGAAAAGTACTGTATAACTGAACAATAGTTACGGCAAAAACTTTTTGCGCTTTGCTTTTAAAATCTTTAACAAAAACTATGGCTGAAATCTATAGAACAATCAACTCTTGCTCTTCTCTTTTCATTTTGCTTTTTCCGAGTCTCCCTCTGAGATATCATGTTCATTGAGCCCTTGAGTCCATTATCTTTTATTATTCCATATGCTAGCTTTCATTTTCAAATTTTCGTTCGTTCTGTAGTTTCTGGAGACCTCGTCATTTGTTTTTGATAAAAATTTAGACATAAATTTAAAGAAATAAATAGATAAACATGAAAAACATCGTACGTTTTGAAGATGTGTTACTCCACTGCTTCATATATTCTGCAGCAGTTGATGTCTTGTTGGGATCATTATTTTCTGCAATTTTTTCTACATAATAACGATCGTGTGACTTTAATGTAATGACATTATATGACCAATGCAGTTTTTCGTTTAGTTTTAGACCTGCTTCTTACAGCATTTTTTCGATTGCCACGATATCATTTAATGTATACCTGTTTCTATTTCCTCTTCTTTCTGAATTGTTATGTATATATATATAGGATTTTTTAAATGTTTTTCTCGCTTCCTCTCTTACGATTTCCTGTTCTGTCATCATGTGGTTTACATCTTCTTTCTGTAGTATTTCTTTAATCCATAAGTCATTTTCATTTTTCATTTTCACACGAATTACCAATTCGAGAGGACTGTATCTTGTAATTCTTGAAGCAGTACTATTGTTGATTCTCTGCATCTCTTTAACATATTTATTCCATTTTGTAGTCTCACTCCCTGTTTGCTTCGCTACCACAGAAATCAGGATTCTATGAATTCTTTCGATCTGACCATATCGTCTTGTCATTCCCGCAATAAATTTGCCGTGTTCTTTTCCTTGTTAAAGAAATTATCTAAAGTATTATCTAAACAGTGGTTTCCGATTCATTATTATTTTGCTGAGATTCTCGAATACAATTTTTTGCAAGGATAACTTCTCAATAACTTCTTACGCTTCGTGGATTTCACCGGATAAAGTGAAACAAACTTAGTACAGACATCTACAACTATGAAGATATACTAGAGCTAGTTCTTGTTTGCTGATGACAGCAGTCCAATATGATCAATATGGTAAGTGCTTAATGGTAAATTCTGCATTGTTATGATACACTGTAAAAAATATGACTATTTTGCTGCATCGTCACTCCACCGCTTGTATCGAAAACGACTACTTCATGTTATCATGGAGCATTCTCATTGGCCAAAAGAGTGATATTCTATAAAAACAGGGGAGTGACAATGCAGCAAAATAGTCATATTTTTTACAATGTCGTTAGAAAACCTTCGGCTTTGCCCCGTTTCATGTTAAATACAATAAACTCGATACAATTTACTACCTCTCTTTCAACTTGTGTTTGCGGATTACGGATGAAAAACTCTTTTTTATTTATTATTCTGTTTTGACCGTAGCAAAATGCCCTTTATTATGTGGTTAATGAAAAATCCGTTTTCAATCTCTGTGGGCAGTACAAGTCTGAACCATAGCATCAGACCAGATCATGTGATCGTTGAGGTTATTTGGGTGAATTAATCCTCCAGTTTTCGTCCGGGATGGCTCAGTTGAAAGATCTTTGTTGGGTTGGCTTGAGCCAGTACATCCCTGGTTCGAATCCTGGCCCGGACATTTTTCACCCATATGGAAAATTTACATCTGTTTTAAGTCTCTTCTCTTATCAAACATATACAGCACATTATTCGTACCAAAATATTCATTTTTCTCACCCTTTTCAACTCAAGATGTTATAGACTTTATGAGCTTATCTCTCTCCTGTGCTATAGCCGTCATGTCAGTCTGTGATATCATAATTACTAAAACAGTATTCTGAATCAAATAATCTACATGTTTCATTTAATTAATTGGTGTATGTATAATAACATAACTAGATTCTTCCATGAATAATACCCATCTTGCGACTTTTGGAGCCAATTTTTTTCCTTTAGTGACTTTTTAAAATGCTTCATTATCAATTGCTCTCTTGAATTTTCTACCTAGTAAATAGTTCATGTTTTTTTATAATTTCAATTATTAGCAGTATCTTTAATTTACAACTACAATAATTGTCTTGTTGCACAATTGCCTTTTTACTCATGTATTGCATTGGGTGGAATTTTCCATCATTAGGCTTTTGTACTAGTATTGCTTACAAACAATGGCTTCTGGCGTCGTAACAGAAAAGCCGAAAAAACTTTTTTTCGATTACCGAAGATTGGTACAGCGGAAAAGTTGCCACTGGCAACACTAAGTTCACCCAAAAAAATTGACATTTTTTGGACAATTCCTTCAATTGCCGCAAAGGGCTTCAAGTTTTGCTCAATCGCTAATTTTTTAACTTTTTAATAAATAATTTAAAAATGTAAATTAAATTTATTTTAGCTGAATTTACTTGAATGCTTAGTGTACGAAATGTTTAAATAAGCTCTGATTATGTTTTATTTTATAATTATGTGTATTTTGATTTAGGCGTTTTTTATAACCTTTTCACGCATAAATGTTCAAAACTTTTAAGTACCGTTTTGTTCGTTCGTTCCTCTCGTTTGTCTTTACGGTGTTCTTCGCTCTTTCTTGTCTTGTTTGAGTCGCATATTTGAATGACGGATCACATCATGTCATCACAACAGTTCTGGAAAAGGAAGATAATGTGGACCAGAAATTAAAGAAAACGTAATAAGTCATCGTTAGGATGAGGGATGAAATAGGAGATGTGAGAAATTGCGAGATGGAACGATAATTATTTTTCTCCGCTAGAATACATATATTATTTGAAGATTCAAATAAGTAGAAAATTTGAAGTTGGTAATTCGTCTAATTCAGTATTTGAACCCGAGTCTCCAAAAGCAGATTTAAGCAATTATTCCTTTTTCACACAAAGTTCACCGCATAAAGAACATATGTATAACATAGTACATTGCTCTAAGAACTTCATCTATGCTTCAATATGCAGGATTTGTGACAATAGAATGTAAAATTGTCATCATCGATAAAGACAATTTCAGGAGTCAAGGACCTAACATCTTTACAAACTCAATCAAAGCTAGATTAATAGTATACTCAAATCTTCAGCCCCTTTCATTTCGGATGGCTACAAAACAAGCAACGGTCGTAGAAAGCGACAAGTACATTTTCGCAATCATCTGTGATATGTGCTTCGTCTTTCTCTTTTAGGTTCCACTTGCCCCCTTTTTTTCTATGAAAATCTATCATCATCTTTTCTATCATAAAAGAATATAGTTATAATTTTTCCTTCTACAAGATATTCCTCATGTTCTTTCCAAGTTTCTTTTAATGTCACCTTTCCTTCTTTTTATCGATCTCATTCTCTTTTGTTACAATTCCTGCATGCTGAAGCACAGCTTAATGTTTGTTTTTGAAGACTCTAGTTGAAATTCTGATTTTGACGAGCTGCCTATTGCAAAGTTTCAACTATTCGAATCTCTTGACTTTTATCTACATTATAGAGCATAAAAATAATTAACATTTCATCCTGCAGTTTCTTCCATCTCCTATTACCTTCATCATTATCATTATGCCTGATTGCGTTTTCATTGATTTCTACTCCACATTTGCTCTCTTTCGAGAATAGCTGTCAAGAAAAGCTGTGGTCAATCACGAAATATGTGACTCGGAACATTTTGTTAAATAGATGATAGAGTGAGAAACATAATAAATATAAAAGAAAGAAATCAACGAACGAATCGAGCAAAACGTACAATTTTTGCTCATTTGTGCGCAAAATGGTTGTAAATATTGCCTTATTCAAAATACACTTAACAATAAGGCAATACTTAAGCAGGGCTTATTTAAACATTTTATACACTAAATATAACATTTCAAGTAAATACAACTAAAATAAATTTTACTTAAAATTTGTTTAAATTTTTGCTATTATAAATCCTAAAACCAACATTTAAAAAAATGGCAAGCCATTTGCGGAAAATGAAGGGATTTTCCAAAAAATCTCAATTTTTTGTATAAACTTAATGCCACCAGTGGCAACTTTTCCACACTGACCGTCATAAAAAAATAATAATAAAAAATAAAAATAAAAAATAAAATAATCGGCCCATCCTAGTGTATATATTATACTTATTAGTTGATTTATTCAAATTTACTCCAGAGACGAAAAATCGCTATGAGGTTTTCTATTAACATCTTCTAAAGTGAATTACTTGCATCACACAAACATGTATTTCTTAATAATATCTACATCTATACTTTATTATACAATACACTTTTTTATTCGCATCAAAATTTTCAAAATAAAATGTTTTGTTACGTTTATCCTGGATCAAAATAATAATAATAATAATAATAATAATAATAATAATAATAATTGAATGAAAAAATTTCAAAGGAATTATAATTCATCATATGCTTTTATATTATTTCATAAAAATTATTCAGTGATTCAATGTTTAATTCAGATCGAACAGTTTTTACATGCAGTTTTTTCTTGTTTTAACGACTTGTAATCAAAGATCATGTTTTTCTCTAATAGTTATCATTATTCTGTTAAATTTTACAGTTTTATCCCAGAGTTTTTTATTCATAAAAAATAGAAAATAATTATTAACGTGTTTTTATTCAGCATGGATTTTTTTCTTTTTTTTTAAGCAACTAAATATAATTCTTTAAAAAAAGATTTCAAAAAATAACAATGTGTATTATCATTTGGCTTTGAATTTTTTATGAGCATTTAATATTTTCAAGCATAGTTTAATAACAATACTAGAAAAAATGTGTATGAAAAATACCAATTACACATTAAAAAAAAGGTTTGTAATTTTTGGAAGCTGTATTTTCTTTATTGGCTACTTTCAATAATTTAAGAAACGAAGAAATTGCTATAGCAACATTTCTTTATCGGATAATTTCGCTTCTTTTAAAATTAAGTTTTATTATAGGTTTGTTTGGGTTAATTTATATTCTATTGATTTACTTATTGATGAAATTTTAATTCAGCTATTGAATGTAAGTCGAAAATATATGCTAAACAATTTATATTAAATTTAATTCGAATAGATTTACCTTTTGTAATCGACAGTGTGCACATAATCGATATAAATTTCAGAAAAATTGACGTTTGAAAATTTCTTAAAAACCAAAAAATTGAATAAATTGTGATATAGTTTTCATACAAAATTCATTTCAAAGTATTTACTTCTTTTTTCGATAATGTGAAAATTTTTAAAAATGTAATTTATAAAAGTTTTAAAATTTATTAAAAAATAATAATTATTATTTGCTGTTGCCACCATCAAAATTACGTCATTGTTACGAACGATTTTTTTTTTCTAATACAGTTATTGTCATATCATATTTTGGAGTGAATCATCATTTGCCTCTAATCTAGGTGAATCACAATACTGTTGTTCGCGCTTTATTGAGTGCCATTGGAAAATTAGAGTAATGACTTAGAAAATGTTGATTATCAAGTCAAGTAATCTTAGTCTTTGAATGTTCTACGACTAGCACTTATATACAGAACATCTGAAAAATATCAGGTTGGTCTTAATTTACCAGCTATATTTATTTCTTATTTCAGGTGAAACGCTGCGGTTATGTTTCAAGTAACATTAAATTAGAAACATATTTCTTCTCTTTTCCAAAAATGATTCAGTTTTTCTTAAAATGTATAACAAACTATTTTTAATTAAATAATGTTTATAGTTGTAAGATTAAATTTTTTCTATTGCTTGAACTATTCTTACAGAAGTTTAACCTTTTTCCGAAGAGAGCCTTTAGCTTAAGTTTTTATCTTTTACCACCGTTATTTAAAAACATAAAAAATTGTTTTTTTAAATCACGAAAATGCTCTCATTGAATTAGGTGAATTTTAGAAAAAAATAACTAGCATGAACAATGAAGGATTTAGAGCGCCTTAAGTAGCACGTATACATGTCGCTCGTCCCTAAAGGGTTAAATTCCTAAAATGTGTGGAAATAAGCCTTTAAATACTTTGAATACTATTAGAAATTGTTCTATAAACATTAAAATGTTTAAATCAATGTGAAGTTGTAAAAAGATCATTTTGAAAATAAGAAATATCAAATTACACAATCTACGTAAGTCCCTTTTCTATATTGATTATGACTCGTTCTTAAGAAAAGAAAAGCTTTTTTAAAATAATAGAATTTTTCGAATTCTTAAAACGAATTTTTTTAAAAAATGGCGCATTTCAATATTATTAAAATAAAAATAATACACTGATTTTATGCAAAACAGGTGTTAAAATTGTAACGCTTCCTGATTTATCCGTACATCACGTCATAAGGGCAATGTGAGTTTGCTAATCATGATTTGCCCGTACCATGAACGGGCATCCATAATTGATAAGTTAAGTGGGTAAAAAACATATATTTTCTTTCTATACTATAGTAGCACATTTGAAGTTTTTCTTTTTCTGTAGGGATAAATTTGCACGTATCAGGACTCGAACCGAAAAACCGTACTTGCCGTGCCTAAGCCCTAATTATTGAACTATCCGGACGATACTTCGCCGGTATAATTCACTCTTACGTGTTGGAAAATTTTTGATTTATTTTAGTAGATATTAAAGATGACAAATTCAGCTTATGTCATTAATATCATTTAAAATGTATTGAGTAGGTTTATATTTTTGATGCAAATTGACGAGACAAATTATAAGGGAAAAACTGTTTCAAAGGAAACATTTTACTATAATGCCCCTAAAAGAAGAAAATAATAAGCTTTATCATTTTAAATAGAGTATTTAGTAAAAATAAAAGTCTAATATTTACTAAAACTGCATCGCGATATATTTATAAATTTGGTAAACAAAAGACAATAATTTTCACTTTCTAAGGTGTGCTACTTTTATTTCATTAAATATTCTTCGCAAAAAACTCTAATACAAATAAAAACGTATAACACACTTTATTATTACAGTTTAACAAATCTCGAACCCTAAAAAAATTCAGTATGATGTATTTGTCTGAACGAGTATTAATGTTTCAATTTCCAAAGATTTTTCATGGGTCGTTAGATTACACTGCTATAAACTTCCTGCGAAAAACGAAGTCTAAAGGGTAATTACACTGACCACAGACATAAAATAAAAAAGGCTACATTTTATTTTTAGACAAATTTCATTATTGTTATATTATTCCAGTTTCATCAGTGTATATATATCCTGTCAATTTTTAGTCAATTCATTTTGCATAACAGGAAGGAATTTTAGAAATTTCTTATGGTGAATTAAATTAGATAAGAGTAAATTAAACGACATTAACTAAATAAATAAAACTGTATTCAGTTTTACTTTTAATTTAATTTTAATTTTGTTTTAGATTAAATCCAATTACTATAATCTAATCTAATATATTCATAATAATATAATTTTTATCAGTTTCTCTTAAAAATACTACTAGATCTCAGTTTCGTTCAACAACTTAAGCTTTTCTTATTTGATTGAATGCAACATAATTACATAATCATTCTGAATAGATGATAGTTTCCCGCAGAAAAATTCTTATTTATTTACTTATGTATTTGATGTATTTTTATTGAATTATGCCTTATTCATTTGTATTACTCATAAGACTTTAAATTATATACTTCAGAGATTATTTAATGTAATATTGTTTTTTGAATTTCATTGTCTGTTTTGTTAATTATTTATTTTATATAAGAAATATGAATAGATTACTTGAGATTTATTATGTTGAGACAGGTATAATTTTATTTCTAGAAGTTGATGTTTTTAAAAGGAAGATCTAGACTTTTCTAATAATGAATTCATTAGTTGTGTCACTAATTCCCTAAAAACATATATTGAGTAAATATAGCGAGAATACTCAGTGAGGATACTTGCTACTTCTGTAGCCTTAAATGTACATGCTATGACATCTAGTATATATAGTATGGTGTGATTTCTAGACATCTAGTGGGCAATTGAAAATTCATTACTATTTAGCGAGCCGTAACAAATACAATATATCATAAGATAAGATATAAAAAAAACCACTGAAGAGTTTTTAGAATTTTCAAATATTGAACAACTTATGTTTGATGTTATTGAAAAAGGTGGGATTAATATTTGTGCCTGGATGGCATGTCCGGTAATAAAAAAAAACAAGTAATACGTATTATAATTTTAATTTTAGTTATCAATATTATTATTATAAAATTTCATATTATTAGATGAATATTTTTATTATACTTTAATTATTGTGATATAATAAACCTTATTTATTAAAACTGAGATTGAAAGTAGATTCAAAATTAAGTTGCTAGTATAAATATAAATTAATTCAGATGAACATTCAAATTCCGAAGATAAACTTTGATAAATCATTTTGATGACCTATTGTTCAAAATAATTCTACTAGTACACTTAATATGGTAAGATACTCAATTTTTTCTTTCAGATTAAAGTAGGGTGTGTAATAAGACTCCCTTTATAACTCATCATTCATAACTATCATTTATAATTCAGAGAACGTTTTAACCGAATGATTTTTTCAATAAGTGTGTTCTATAAATAAAATAAAACTTTATTAGATGATTATTCTCAAATTTTATAATCGTCTTCTTATTGCATGTTAATATTCTTAAAACTGTTTTTGTAATTTAATATTTTTCACTGTATTTTAATTTACAATTCCATCAATTCGGTTTATAACTGCCAAATTTATTTTGTTTTGCATTTATAAAATTTCTGTACGTTTATTTGCTAGGACCTACTACAAGTGACAAAATCGTAACAAAGGCTCGTGTAACATTTTACTTCATTGAGCTTGCAGATCATAAGATCAACCACTTCGTCCGTCTTTTGAAGATGGGAAGATAATCCTACCAGCTTTTCTATGGTTTGATTCACAATCACTCATCCTACCCGACTAATGTAATAGTTCCAAACATGCGTAAATTATATTTAAAAAAATGGAATATTATTCTCTGCTAAACGGTAAATCTATATAATCATCAATAATCCATCAACTAATAATCATTACATAGGACTTCATATTTCTAACTGTGATACGTATTGTTTTTTTTTTAAATAAATGATTATTTTTTTTTCTCAGTGTGTGCGTGGGGGGGTCATAACACAGGTTTAAATACAGATTATCATTTGTCTTACCGAATTTCAATTTTTGGTTAATATCGATGTTGCACTGGATTATTTACAAACAGTTCTTATATATTGAACTTATATAATGAAATAATGCATTACGCAATCATTAAGGAATAGTTTAATTGTTAATTGTTATTATCGTAAGATAGTCTGTGGCATTGCAGCTGCTTTTCAGCTTTTTTTTTCATACTGAGCCCATTTTGGCTTATTTTTAATTCTATTAATAATACATATATAAACTAATATCAATGTGGGGAAAATCGAATTATATTTACGAGAGTTGGTGGGAAAAGATAAAGATTTCGAATTCAATGCTTTTTCATTATTTTCGTATATGCTAAAACTAATAAATAATATTCTTTGTTTGGTTTGTGTTATGAAAAACTGAAAGAAATTCTTTCAGAATATCAGCTCTCGTGCAAAAAAGTGTGAAAAAAGTTTTTAGATGGATTTTCCAAATTGTGAAACCAAGTGATATATACATATAGCTGTATTGTGCAAGTATCATTGAGTTTTATATAAAGTTTAAAATATATAATGATTTATAAAAACTGTTTTAGCTTCTTATGAATTGTCATAGCTACGTCGGGAACAACTGCTGTAAGCATAGAAACACTTATTTTTGACAATTATATAATATATTTATTGTAGTAGAAACTTTATTTTATTATTAAAGTTTTAGATTTTTGTTTATATTTCTCATTGTAGTTCGCAGTATATAATTTTGTCATTTATGAGTCATAATTTTATCATTGTAAAATATTTTTATTTAATTTCATTTATCTTATTTAACAATATTATTCACCTAAGCATTTTAAAATATTGTTTTGAATGTAGTTCGCAAAGATAAGTAAGATCCGCCATTGTCAACTATTTTTGGCAATCATTCTCTTAGCCTGGATAATACATAAGTGTCATTTTTTAATATAAAATTTTACATAAAATGTATCATAAAGTGACACATTGATACATATTTGCTAGTTATTGCTTTTATCATGTCGCTTTTCTGTGCAATATCGTATGACCTTATTCATGCATGACATAATTAAATGCGAGTTTAACGTACCGCTGGAAATATGAAGTGGAGTCAAAATGTGTAGACATTTATCAGAAAATCACGCATATTCGAAGGCGATTTATTAATGCTAATTCCAAAAACTATATTTATCAAAACATATTAAATTTCAATTTAGCTTTTTTATTGAATAAAGAATTTGTTGTTTGTGTCCTCTTCTCCATTTTTTACATATTTAACATTAAAATAAAAAAAATGCATTATAATTTTTTCAAAAAAAAAAAATTTGCACACATTTTTCTGGGCAAATTGAATGTTTAAACTGTTGCTGCCCTTAAATTTGCCCTTGAATGTTTCATTCCCTCTGTTATCAATAAGGCTATGAAAATATCCAATAGACAGTCTAGTAAATATACTCTTTCTAATTCTGTGAAAAACAAACCTGGTAATTTGATTGCTTTCCCATTTTATATTCCTTTATATTTCACATTGGCTAAAATTTTAAGAAGTTTTAGTTTTAACGTTATCTTTTCATCGGCCAATAAATTCAAAAATCTCCTCAGCTTATTCCCAAATTCTTATAATGCTTAGTGTAATAGCTATCATTTATCTTTTATTAGTCAAACTCATAAAAGATAATCCTTAACCCTTTCATTCCCATGGTAAAATACGTTCTAGAAAATACGTAGTTCAAAGAATCTGAATTTACACCAGAAAAGTTCAATGATAAATTTCTCTTTATTTAATTATGGAATTTTTGCTATTACATAAAACAAATATTTCTATTTTAATTTTCTGGTATGAATTCGAAATATCCGAATTAAATATAGAAATAAAATAAATAATGTCATGATGCAATTTGGACTCACTGGGAATGAAAGGGTTAATAAAGAAAATCATCAAACGAAAAGAAATATATCACCGTGATTCAAATACTAAATATGCAATACGAACTTTTAAAATTAATATAAATAAGCTACAATTACTTATTAAAATATTCTCTGATAAACTGCTTAGAAAAACCCGAAAGCACTAAGAAGTTAAAAAAAAATGTGTTTTAAATTCTAACATTTGTTCTATTAAAATTTTAGTCATCTTTTCAGTAAACAAGTGAGATTTTAAAATTTGTTGTTGCATTTCGTTCCGAAATGTCATTAAAATAACATTCTTATTATTCAAATAATCAAGAAATTCCTTATTATTGTATTGCCATACAATACTTTCGAATTCCGTCCACAAATATATTCTTAATGCTAAATGTATTCCTATTGAAAATAGTATCTCTGAATTAGAATTTCATTAAAATTCAGCTATTTATAATAAGCGGGTCCGAAACA
Source organism: Maratus speculifer (assembly GCA_964019185.1). Classification (NCBI taxonomy): domain Eukaryota; kingdom Metazoa; phylum Arthropoda; class Arachnida; order Araneae; family Salticidae; genus Maratus; species Maratus speculifer. The sequence goes on from OZ025289.1 coordinate 157,843,359, forward strand.
CAAAAATCTTCAATTTTTCTAAAAAAAATATTGATTTTATTTCTTAAAATGACGTTTAAATTTTATTTCTATCTTAAATGGAACAAGAAATATTATATTTTTCATTTTGGTTTTCTTTCAAAATCTATCTTTCAAGCAATGCTTATCATGGAAATGATTTATTGTGAAAATATGTTTTTCTTTATGGTGGGCTTTTACACCATTTCTCCTTTTTAAATTATTATAAGTCAAGAACAGTTGGAGATAAATAGTTGAATCTTGGAACATTTCTTTTTCAATCTGTTACCTGAAATTTGATTAAGAAAATTAAAAAATATATATTTTTTTTTGAAAATATGACTTTTTTTTATAAGTAACGTCGCTTTTTCTTCTATTTTTACTTTAAATATAGTTTTCTAGTTTTATATAAATGAATATATTTTTAAAAAACTGAATCAAGATTAAAGCTTGTTTACTTCTGTTTATTTAAATGAAAACAAATTGAAATTCTACAAATAATATTTCGAATTATAAGGATTTTAATTTACCACACTTTTTAATAAATTTTATATTTTAAAATATATATATATATGTAAAAAAATTATCATTCGATTTTGTTTACAAATTATATGATTAATTATCACAAAAAATTCAAAGTTTTAACTCAATAAATAAAAAATATTATAAAATCTGTCCCGACCTTCTTAATCGTGAAGTTATAATAAATGTTAAATCTGATTCCTCAACGGTCTCTACAGTTTGGAAAACCTTTTTCAAATCTGTCATATAAAGTATATTTTTTTATCAATTAAGATTATTTTCATATTTATTGCTTTATTAATTTTTATTTTTCGTGTGTCCCCATATATTGTACATTTGCATATGATTTGATTTTTTAATAATTTTTAATTTTTTTTAACCATTTATTTATATATTCTATTTCTTTTTTTCTATTTGCTACCTAATTCTCTTTCTTCTATGTGTTCTTCAGTGATTGGCTGTTGTTTTCTATTTTCCCATAGGCATTTGTACAATCCTATCGGCTGATATTTCAGATTGTTTCTTTGCCATTATCTTGGACCTCAGTCTTGCTGCTGCTTTCACAACAGAAACATTTGAAATGTTTGGTCTGGTTTGGTTTGTGTCGGCCGATTATCTACACGAGGGATATAGGTCCAGGGGGAGGAGTGTCTTTCGTGGGGTGTCTTTTTAAGGGAACCTAACCCATATTTACGCAAGGTTCGAAGAAAACCACGAAAACTCCGATCGGTTAGGCTGACGGCCGCGATTGGGTTCGAACCCAGAACCTGCCGTCTTCCAGTTGAGAAGTCAAACCCTCTCGGTCATTGGAGAAGCCACCAAAGAAAAGGTCTTTCGCATTCAAACTCTTATCGTGTTATACGATCTGTTAGATCTTAGAAATTGTAGACTTCTTTTCTATTTTACTATTTCCAATAAAGTCTTTTCATCCAAATGCTATTTAAAATTTAAATCACGGTACATAAAAATTTGTAGATTTTTGCATCATTTGTGTCACTTGATTTTGAAAATCAATCATATTAAATATAAAAAATACTTACCTTACATAAATTAAATTATATATATTAGTATACATTAAATCAATTGTGTGGCATTTGTTTTTTTTTCTATTAAATCGCATAAATTTGCTAAAAGATAATAAATATTATTTCATTTTTAACTCATATATGTTTTCTATCGTTTTGCTTTCGTATTATGAGAATAAACTGACGCAAATAACTTATGTTACCATAAAACGCTTCTGTATTAAATTCCAAATAAATCTCAAAGTTTTTTGAAAAATGTTTTAGAATTCGAAGAAAGAGAAAGATTATTGGAATCATTTAGATTATATTTCCTTCCAGGAATTAAATTGGTTTATTTTCGTTATATAAACCAGTAGTTATTCTATGTAGGCAGTGAAAGATGAATCCTACAGTCTACATGTATGATGTCGATTTTGTGTCCCTATTATATTGTGTTCAGTTAAATATAATATTAGTTCTAATCGCTTAAAGAAATTAAAAGATAATGCATTACTTTAAAAAAAACCAACAGAAAGAAATTTCAAATAATTTAAATTTAGTAATTTGTATTGTGTTTGGTAATTTTTCGGAAAACTTTTTTTTAGTTATTCTATACATATTCATAAAAGAATCTCTCATTCTGTTTTTATGACGCAGATTTTAGTAATCTGTTGTATTTTTTTTAGTCAGATACAAGATTATTTTTATTGTCTTAAGAAAATTGAAATGTAAAGTATTCCTATTTTAAAATAGGCTAAAAAGACGTAAACGAATTTTTTAATGTAGCAATTTGTTTTGTTCTGGACAATTTTTAGAAATTTTATTTTTTAGTTTGTTTAGTTTTAGGTTTCAAATTATTTAATGTTAGTAATATAATGGATTTTTTTACAAAAAAGTTTAAAAATGTACGTTAATTATATTCTCTACCATCTAATTTATTTTACGTTACAGATATACACTGTATGCATAAAGTCTGAACTTTTTAAATATCATATTATGAAACTGTTATACTGTGTGGCCTTCAATCTTTTTTATCATATATTATTCTTATATATTAATTTAAATATCATTACTACATATGAAGCATATTTCATTTATGAAATTTAACTAATAAAGAGAGGACAAATTAAAATAAATTTGACAATAAAAGATTTTGATTATAATTATACATGTTGTAGGCTGAGAACTCCTTGGTCTCAGGTTTAATGGATTTTATACAACGCACCTTAGTTCTCGAGAAACAGGTGTGTGGGGAGGGGGGGGGGATGTAATATTATAATACAACTTAAGTACTTATTTTTTAACGCAATCTTATGTTGCTGTAGCACATTCGGTAGAGTGTTAGCTCAATGGCCCGCGGACCTTGGTTAATCCCGGAATGCGCTACTTTTGGTTTTCTGATTTTTTGTGTCATAAATATGCTTGTAATTATAATTCATTAAACTCACTGTTAATTAAAAATTATGTATCAATTATAATTTTAATGTATTTATTTTTAATTGTAACTGTTTGTAAAACTAAAGATTTTACCAATCAACATGCATTAAAAGTTTTATATTTTGCTCTGATACGTCCTAAGCTTGAATATTGCAGTCTCATTTGGGATCCTTATTATTTTAATAAAATTAAAATTCTTGAGCAAGTGCAGTCTAAATTCACACGTTACTTATTGTTCAAAAGTGATCTTACTTTTTCCTATGATGTTTCTGCTTCCTATTTACGCGGCATTTTTGGCATTCCAAGTTTAAAATCTAGACGGGATCTTTTTTGTGTTTTATTTTTTTACAAGATTATAAATAACATGATTGACTGTAGTGAAATTCTTAATTCTATTAAGTTCAATGTACCAAATAGATCCCTCAGGTCCAACCAATTATTTCCCTCACCATTTCTCAAATATAATTACATTAGTAATTTCTCTTTGTATAAATTTTACAAAATATTTAATGAACTCTCTGTGCATCTTGATATTTTTGATATGTCATTTCATGTCTTCAAAGATAAATGTTCTGAACTTTTAATCTCTTAATTTTTGTTTTATTCATGTTTTATTACATGTAATTATATTATTGTAATTATTTGTGTTTTATATATATGTGTATATATTTCTGTAGTCTTGTGTCTCTTGATGTTCTTGCAACACTGTAAATGGGTTATTCTGTAGTGTGCATTTCAATAAAATAAAAAATAAAATAAATAAAATAAATCGTTGAATAAAACATAACAAAACTGCTATTTTTAAAAACTGATCTTTTAAATATATTTCATATATTCTTTAAACTGTTAATTTTTCAAAAATTACTTGTAAAATGTATTTCATATATTACATGTGATGTAATAATATCTAACAAGTGTGTCAATTTGTGAATTTAAAGAAATATCCTTTATATATTACCTCAATAATGGAAGTAGATATGATAAAAATACTGCTCTATTTTCAAATTAAGAAGGATGATTACATTAAAAAGTAGCATAAGAATTAAATTACAACCTCTTTTTTGCGTATTAAAGATTTTTAATTTTGTAATACGTTTATGCTTCGCATTAAATTGTTTTCAGTCCACTTTTATCTTGTTTTTGCATTTATTTTTATTTTTGCCACAGTTAGAGGGTGCCACTAAAGATTTTGGAATTTTTGCTAATTATAGTAAATCCATTTTTTTAAGTTTTTAAAACGCTAATAAAAACTTAATAATGATTAAGCAATCAAATTGGTTAAATATGAAATTTAAATATTTAAATTGTAATTAACGTACGTTTGTAATTTTAAAATTGAGATTATTAAATTATAATTACAAGTATGTTTATAAAATATTTAAGGAGAAAACAAATGTTGCATATTTCGATCATCCAGTACTTTCATCTTATTCATTTCCTTTATTTAGGCAACACATAAAGTATGTTTCATTAAAATCACTAATTAACGCTGTTATTCGATATTCTTACATCGATAAATAATAAATGAAATTCACTTTAAAAGGCATTTTAAAAAATTAACTTTCTATGTAACGATTTAGTTACAAATAAAAATACAGTGGGAAATACCCACACTACTGATTGAATTGCACTTGTTTTATTTACTGATCCTGTAACATTTACAAGGAGAGGGCCAACTTTGATAATCACAGATTTTGATTATTTTTGATTATATTTGTACATTTCTGGGAGAGTTCCCGGCGAAATAATGCCACAGTGATTTTATTCCGTAATTCGACAGGAATGAAAACCATGTAAACGAAACAATATATTAAAAAAGTTTTATAAAGAAATACATATTTACAAGGTATAACTCACTCCTTGTTCTACTTGGTTTACCAATTTTAGTTGTTATGGAAAAAAATAATTTATAAAGAAAAAAAATGTTTAGCCAAAATAAAGCCACTTCTGTTAATAGCCAATATATCGCTATGTTTATACATGACCTGAAATATATTATGTGGCATACTATTCACTAATCTCTGGAAGACATTAGCATCAATAGTATCCCAAGCGTCAATGATGGCGGGCTTCAGTTCAGCCACAGACTTGAACTGCCTACCATTGGAATCTAAAGCTCTACTGAGGATATCCTAGACATTTTCTTGGGAGTTTAGATGAATGTACAGGGCAGGCCATTCCATGACATGTCTTTTATTATCCAAAAACTGTAAATAGCAGGATTTTGCAAAGGTTATGGGGCGTGTTTTCGGCTGGAAAATCCAATTTAGACCACCAATTTTCTCTTCAGTTTGAAAGAAATTGGTTTCTAGCAATTCTTGGTGAGTGATAGCCTAGATACGGTCTGAGGGAAGAGCCAAGTTAGGTTTACTACGATAGCGAAGTTTCCCAATACTACTAATTAAGTTTCCACCTTGTTGTCTTTTGGAGAAATTTTCCTCTCGTTTCCTCGAGTGTTGCCAATAGAAAGCAAAGGAGTCTGAATCATCCAAACTATTTTTTTCTCATCTGGTAAAAAAAAAAATGCCCTTAGCCTTTTCAGGTTTGGGGATATTTGGTCCCATCAATCCTGCGTTGCTTATGGATAACTTTCAACGTAAATAGGACTAGTATGAATAGGTGGAGACTTTTTAATTTTGTTTGAAAACTTCGAATGTGGTGTTAAATTTAACCTATCCCTTCCCTGAGACCGCATCTTGGCTACATATCACCAAGAATTGCCAAAAACTTATTTCAGGCCAACTGAAAAGAGAACTGGTGGCCTAAATAGATTTTTTTAGCCGATAAACAGCCCTATACCTTTGAAAAATCCTCCTAAGAATTGTTTTTGGATAATAAAGTTCATATCATGGAATGAACTGCCATGTACCTTCATTTATACTCTCAAGAAAATGTCAAGGATATCCTCAGTAAGGCTTTAAAATCCAATGGCAGACAACTCAAGTGTATGGCAGAACTAAAACCCACCAACATTGAGGATTGGGATAATATTGATGCTAATGTCTTCCAGCAATTAGTAAACATTACGGAACATCATATATTTCAAGTCATATATAAGCATGGTGTATATATTTCCTATTATCAGAAGAGGCTTTATTTCAGTGGGACACCTTTTTTCTCCCTTTTTTATGCATTCATTTTTTTTCCTAACCAAGTGGAGCAGGGAGTGAGTTATACCTTGTGAATATGCATTTCTATATAATTCTTCTTAATATATTTGTTTCGTTCACATGGTTTTGTTTCCTGTTGAATTACGATACAAAATCCTGGTGGCTTTATGTAACTGGGACACACTGTATATAAATACGCTAAAACTATAAATGATACACAATTTTTAATTCAGAGTGACTTTAGTAATTTTTAATTCCATGTATATATATAAAACAGAAACAAAAAAAAAGAAAAAAAAGTAGAACGTTGTGAGATTAAACCTGATACCGCCGGGTCTATGAACTAACGCTCTACCAAATGGGCTACGCCAGTGTAAAAGGTGTGTTACAAAGTAAATATTTAAGTTATATTATAATATTAGAACCATGTTTTTAGAGAACTAAAGAAGCTTTGTATAAAATCCGTTGACCCTGAGAATAAGGGGCTCTACCCTATAACATATACAATAATAATCAAAATCTGAAATTATCAAAGTTGTCCCTCTCTTTGTAAATGTTACAGGATTAGTAAATAAAAAGTGCAGTTCAATCAGTAGTGTGGCTATTGAAATACAAAATAGGACCGGCATTTATAATGTAATTAATAACTACAAATTAAAAATGTTCCTGATTTTCTACCTAAAGAAAATTGGGAAATCGCTGCAATGTTTATTATTGAATATTTCATGTCAGCATCACAAGTGGAATTAAGAAAGCTAAAATTGAGCCAATATAATTTTTAAATCCATCATAAATTTGGTGTGCATCATAATTTAAATACATCATAATTTTCGAAAACATCATAAATTTGAATAAATTATATCTCATAAATGCTGAGATGTAGTTATCATAAAAATCGTTTTTACAACAGTACGAAACTGATGTATGTTGGGGTATAGAAATCCTAAATCAAATCGGTATCTAATAAGATCACAGCCTAACTGAGTATGAAATCTGATGAAATTTCACACCATGAGATTCCATACGGAGATACGAGAATTAAACCCTCGTGATAGAGTCATATTTTGAGAACCGTCAAAACAAGTGGGAAATTGCACGTCAAACGTAGAAAATAAGGTGCGTTCGAATTATGACGAAGTTTTAAAATATTTAGACCTGGTGTAATAATATACAGTACTTCGGAAACGTATAGTATCCTAAATCTGTTACGTGTCTCTGTAAATTCAATACGGTTTCTATAAATTTTGAAGTAATTTGTAGTAAACCTTAGCAACGTATATCAAGCTCATAAAATGAGAAATAGTGCAATATAATTAAGAAGAACCGCACGAAATAGATCACCCTATACCATTATGTAATGGAATACTTTTGTGTGGCCTGTAAATTAATAAAAAAATATTCTTCACACCACAGATTGCACAAAATGTATATTTTAGTATATACATCATAGATGCATATTAATTTTAATATGTTCCAAAGAGTGTAACATCATTAAAATGTACTTGAAATTACTCTTTTGACCGTTTTTGTATATTTTTTTATTATATTATAAAGCAAAATGGTTAGTGATAATTTTATAAGCAATCATTAAAGTCGAATGTTTCTATATCCCACAATATGTTTCAATTATATAAGGTAACCAAATAGAAATACTTTTAAATTTTTTAAAAATGCGAAATTAAATTGGTAGTACATAAAATATTGCTATTAAAAATAACGTAATATCATCTTACATGTAATTTATATGTTTTACTTAATAATAAAGCTAAAATAAGTCAAATAAAGGAATGAATTTGTACTTGCAAATATTTCTCCAATGTTACATAAAAATCTGATATTTTCCATAGTGAAAGTTCGATTTCCGATATCAGAAGAACTACATTTGTGAAAATATGCGTTAAGTTACTTGAATAAATTATTGACAGAGAAGATAATGGAAAATATTCTTAATTACTTCATGACAAAAAATTTATAAGTTTAATTTCCAAATCAGTTTTTTTAATGATTATTTCTTCATCATATTTTATTACTTTTGTATTAAATTGACATTAACATTTTTAAAAAATCAAGATTTTTCCAATCTAAATGTTTGATTTCAAATTTTACATAATTAATTTTAAAAACGTGATTAGAAAATTGTTTGAATAATTAATATTTATGTCAATATAATAAGAAAAGTTTCATTATTTCATGAAACGTTTTCTGCAGAATGTTAATTTCTGCATCCTTTTTTTATGTTTTTACATAACAGACTCAATTAATTTTATATCTCAGATAAAATTATTATAATGTTGCTGTTACAAATAAGCTGCTTGTATATTAATTGTATATTATGAATTTGTGCTTTCTCTAAAAGAGATATTTTTTACAATATTACGACGACGATTTATTACTGTGACAACTGAAAATCATTAATGTTAAGTTTGAAAATGACTTTTTTTTTTCAAGAGGAGACTTTTTAATATTTAATTAGTAATTTTTGCATTATCAACCACAATGCTCATATATAATTAGATTAATTTGTGATTACCAGAACAAATTTATTAAAAAGATTAAACATATCTTTTAATAATTACACAAATTTATATTTTCAGAACAATTTGTATATTTTATTAATTTTAGTGTTGTGCCTAAAAAGAAATAGTTGCTATTATATATTTTCAACATACACATTACACTGTTAAAAAATATGTAACCTTAGAAATCCAAATTTACTGAAATCTGTTATGCGTACTAAAATTTTATGTGACAAGAAAATGATGTCAATCTGCAAAACGTGTGAGCTAAACTAGAGACATCTGTAACTTTACAAAAGAATCTACTAAAATATTTGGTAATTATGCTAAAATTTTATCTGTAATTCTCGTTACCCTTTTGGAAATCCGATTCAAAGTGCAATTCTGTATCTGTTACATGCATTTTTACTGTTGCCTTTGCATAAAAAGTTCTTGGAATGTAATTCTACTAGAAAATATTTTGTAATACATTTTTTCTTAGTTCTTTATCTTTATTTTTTAAGAGTGTACGTTACTTCCCATTTCAATTTATTTAGAAATTAATATTACACTATTCCCTGTTTCAACTTTTACAAAATCGATGACACTCATGTGTCGCCAAGAATCCTGTCAACAGCAAATAATCAATCCCGTTGTCGTAAATAGGATTTATGTGCTCAGTGAAATGGGAAATGACTACTATAAACTACGTTAAAAAATTTAAAAAAAATGTAACGCTACTAAACTTTTCCGAGAAACTGGGATTATTACAAATTTTTATGTAACGGTAACAGCAAAAATTCCTGTAACCGATTCTATTACATGAATTTTTCTGTTACCGTTACATAAAAAATTACTGGAAATATTTAGTAACATTACATATTTTTAGTACATTGTAAAAAAGTGTATTTTGTTTAAGTCACCTTGAGTTTAAATAAAATTAGAAACTGATTTTTCATTTTCTAATTAAGTAGTTTTTAGAAATATTGTACACTGAAAAATAAATTTGTAAAGTTACAAAACATTTTCTAGGAAACTTGGATTCCTAATTACCTTATTATATACTGATAACAACAAAAACGTATGTAATGGATTCAGTTACATGATTTTTTCTGGTACGCGCAATTTCAGTTTATTTTAAAATTATTGTTACGCTATATCCAGTTTCATCCTTTACAAAATAGATGACAATCATGTGTCGCCAATAATCCTGTCAACAGCAAATAACCAATCTCGCTGCGTGTGAATAGGGTTTCCGTGCTCAGAAAAATGAAAAAAAGATTATTATGTATTCTACACTGAACAAGTGTATTTTTTTTTCTTAAAGCCACCTTGAATTTAAATAAAATTAAAAACTGGCTTTTCTTTATCTGATTGAGCAATTTTTACAAATGTTGTAGCTATTGTTTTCAATCACCGGGGAAATGCAAATATACTAAATTTTAGTATACAGTTCAGTAATGAATTAGAAATCCAATAAGAATACTTTTAGTTGAATATTTTAAATATAAATATTTACGGGCGACCATTTCCCAGTTTAATTCATTTTGAAATTAGTATTACGTTATTTTCATTTTCACATTTTACAAAATCGATGACACTCATGAGTCGTCAAGAATCCTGTCAAATGCACATAATCAATCCCGGTGTCGTGAATAGGATTTTCGTGCTCAGGAAAATGAAAAAAAAAATTCTATTAGGTATTCTATACAGGAAAAGTGTAAGCAGTATGTATTCTATACAGGAATAGCGTAGCTGCTGTTTTAAACCACCACTGTAGAAATATATTAAAAAAAAATCAGTAAACTGTTCAGTAATGAATGCTAATGAAAATATGTTTATTTAGATATTTTAAATTACATATTTGCATTCTACTCGCTTTTCAATTTATTTCGATATTATTATTATACTATTCCCAATTTCAGCCTTTACAAAACCAATGACACTCATGTGTCACCAAGAATCCTCTCAAATGCAAATAATCAATCGCATTGTCATAAATAGAATTCACGTAAATAGAAAACGTGCTCAGGAAAATGAAAAAGACCATTATAAATTCCACACAGGAAAAAGTGTAAATTTTTTAAGCCACCTTGAGTTTGAATAAAATTAAATACTGATTTTTTTTATCTGATTAAATAGTTTTTGGAGATATTGTAGTTGTTGTTTTGAATTAGTGAAGAAATATGTTTCTTGTAAATTTTAGCGTACTTTTTAGTAATGAATTAAAATCTAATCAAAGTACGTTTATTTAGATATTTTAAATAGCTATATTTATGGCCGAATACTCGCCTTTTCAATTTATTTTGCAATTATTATTATGCTATTCCCAGTTTCAACCTTTACAAAATCGATGACACTCGTGTCGCAATGAATCCTGTCAACTGAAAATAAACAATCTCGTCGTCGTATAGGATTTCCGTACACACGAAAGAGGAAAAAAAACCATTTTGTATTTTATACTGAAAAAAGTTTATTTATTTTCTTTATTTAAAGACACCTTGAGTTTGAATAACATTAAAAATAGATTTTTCTTTACTGGAATGAGTAGTTTTTTGGGATATTGTAGCTGTTGTTTTTAATCACTGGAAAAATATATCTCTTCTAAATTTTAGCATACTGTTCAGTAATGAATTAAAAAACTAATGAGAATGTGTTTATTTAGATATTTTAAGTATACACATTTACGGACGAGTACTTGCTTTTTCAATTTATTTCGAGATTATTATGCTATTCCAAGTTTCAACCTTTACAATATCGATGACACTCATGTGTCCACACGAATCCTGTCAACGGCAAATAATCAATCTCGTTGTCGTGAATATGATTTCCGTGCTGAAGATTTTGAATAAAAAATCATTACGTATTATGTATGGGAAAGGTGCATTTTGTTTTTTTAAGCCACCTTCAGTTTGAATATCATTAAAAACTGTTTTTCTTTAGTTGAGTAAGTAATTTTTAAACATATTCTAGCTGTTGTTTGCAATCACTGGAGAAAATATTTCTTCTAAATTTCGGCATACATATCAGTAAGGAAATAAAAAAACTAATAAGAATACTTTTCTTTAGATAAACTGACACAATTACGGACGAGTACTCACCATTTCAATTTATTTTGAAAGTATTATTACGCTATTCCCATATTCAACCTTTACAAAATCAATGACACTCGTGTGTCACCAAGAATCCTGTCAACGGCAAATAATCAATCTCATTATCGTGAATAGAATATCCGTGTCCAGGAAAGTGAAAAAGGACAATTATAGTATACCGTATTTACTTATGTATAAGGGGCACTTTTTTCCAAAAAATTAGGGCAAAACTCCTAGGTACGCCTTATAAACGAAATAATTTTTTACTGTTAGATGCAGTCGAACGATATACATATGAAACAAGAAATTATTCAAAGAAGGTATTAAAACTCGGAAAGTGTTACTTAATTGAGGTATTACTACTGAGGTATAAATACTGAGGTATTTATTTCATTCTTTGCAGTTTTTTATACAACAGAGCTAATGACATTATCTAAACGCTAATTAGCAATTCTTTTTACCGTCACTCATTCCTAATTCCCGCCATTCTCTTGTTTTCTGGTCAGGTGTAATGGTTGTTTAGACTTTTTTTTTTAACTGAAATTTATTAGCGTATAAAATTTATGGTGCGCGTTATGTACGAGATTTTAAGAAATCGCAATTTTTACTTGTAAAGTAGGGGTGTGCCTTATACACGCGTGCACCCTATACACGACTAAATACGGTAATATAATGGAAATGTGCATTCTTATAAAAAAGCCACCTGAGTTTAATGAAAATTCGATACAGATTTTTCCTTATCTGATTTAATATTTCATAGTGATAGTGTAACTGATATTTTCAGTCGCCAGAGAAATATATTTCGTCCAAGTTTCAGCATATTGTTCAATAATGAATAAAAAAACTAACAAGAATACTTTTATTTAGATATTTTAAATATACACATTTAAGTCTTAGTGCTCGCCATTTAACTTTTATTTAGGTACTTAAAAATTTTTAAATTTATGGTCGAGTACTCGTCATTTTAATTTATTTTGAAATTATTATTAAGCTATTCCCAGTTTCAACTCTTATAAAATTGATGACACTCATGTGCCTCCAAGAATTCTGTCAACAGCAAATAATCATTCAAGTTGTCGTGAATTGATTCCCGTGCTGAAGAATGTGCAAAAAGACTATTATGTATTATATCTGGAAAGGTGCATTTTTATAAAAGAATCCATCTGCCTTTATATAAAGTTTGAAACAGATTTTTTTTTATTTGATTTAATGTTTCATAATGATATTATGTTTGGTGTTTTCAATCACCGAAGAAATACATTTCTTCAAAGTTTAAGAAAACTTTTCAGAAATGAACTAAAAATCTTTTAATAATACTTGATATTTTTAAATATACACATTTACGAGTGTATATTTGAGTGAGTACTCCCCATTTTAATTTATTTTGAAATTATTATTCTGCTATTCGCCAATCTTTACAAAATCGATGACACTCATGTGACGCCAAGAATCCTGTCAAGCGCAAAAAATCAATCCCGATCTCTTGAATAGGATTTCCGTGCTCAGGAAAGTGAAAAAAATACCATTATGTATTCTATACTGTATAAATGTTATTTTTTTAATTTAAAACCACCTTTAGTTTGAATACAACTAGAAACTGTTTTTTTTTATTCTGATTGAGAAGTTTTAAAAAAAAATTGCAGATGTTGCTTTCCAGCACAGAAAAAATATACTTCTTCTAAGTTTCATCATATTTTCCAGTAATGAATTAAATAGCTAATAAAAATGTTTTTATTTAGATATTTAAAATATACATATTTACGGCCGAGTTTTCGCCTTTTCAATTTATTTGTAAATTATTATTACGCTATACCCATTTTCAATTTTTACAGAATCGATGACACTCATATGTCGCCAAGAATCCTCTGAACTGAAAATAATCAATCTCGTTGTAGTGATTAGGGTTTCCGTGCTCATGAAAGTGAAGAAAAACCATCATATATTATCTATTGGAAAGGTGCATAATTTATTTTGAAATTATAATTAAGTTATTCCCCAACCTTTACCAAATCGATGGCACTCATGTGTCGCCATGAATCCTGTCAAATGCAAATAATCAATCTCGTCATCGTGAATAGGATTTCCGTGCTCAAGAAAATGAAAAAAGACCATTATTTTTTCTATACTGGAAAAAGGTTTTTTTTTATTTTATTTAATGCCACCTTGAGATTGAATAAATTTAGAAACTGATTTTTCTTATTCTGATTGAGAAGTTTTGGAAGATATTGCAATTCTTGCTTACAGTCACTCGAGAAATATATTTTTTCTAAATTTCAACATACTTTTCAGTAGTGAATTAAAAAGCTAATGAGGATGAGTTTACTTAGATTTTTTAAAGATACACATTTACTGCCGAGTACTTGCCTTTTCAATTTATTTTGAGATTATTATTATGCTATTCAAAATTTCAACCTTTACAATATCGATGACACTCGTGTGTCGCCAAGAATCCTGTCAACTGAAAATAATAAATCTCGTTGTCGTGATTAGGATTTACGTGCTCAGGAAAGTGAAAACAGAACATTGTGCACTATATATTACAAAAAATTGCATTTTTAAAACAGAAGCCATTTTAGTTTAAATAAATTTAAAAACAGATTTTTCTTTATCTGATTATATAATTTTCAGAAATATTATATTTGTTGTTTTCAATCCCCAGATATATAAATTTTTTTCTAAATTTCAGTATACTGTTCTGTAATGAATTAAAAAGCTTATAAGAATGCTTTTATTTAGATATTTTAAATATACGCATTTACGACCGAGTAATCACCTTTTCAATTTATTTCGAAATCATTATTATTATGTTATTCCTTGTTTCAACCTTTACAAAATCGATGACACTCGTGTGTCGCCAAGAATCCTGTCAACTGAAAATAATCAATCTCGTTGCAGTGAATAGGATTTCCGTGCTCAGGAAGGTGAAAAAAGACCATTATGCATCATATGTTTGAAAGGTGCATTTTTATAAAAGAAACTACCTGCGTTTATGTAAAATTCGAAACTGATTTTTCTTTATCTGATTTAATATTTCATCAGGATATTATTGCTGGTGTTTTCAATCACCGGAAAAATGTATTTCTTTAAAGTTTTAGCGTACTGTTCAGTAATAAATTAAAAATTTATTAAGAGTACTTGATATTTTAAATATTCATATTTACGGGCGAATACTACACATTTTAATTTATTTTGAAATTATTAATAATCTTTTCACCAACCTTTACAAAATCGACGGTCACGAATCCTGTCAGATGCAAATAATCAATCTCGTTGTTGTGAATAGGATTTCCATGTTCAGGAAAGTGAAAAAAGAGAATTATGCATTCCATACTGGAAAAAGTATATTTTTAAGCTACTTTGAGTTTGAATAAAATTAGAAACTGAATTTACTTATTTTGATTGAGTTGTTTTGAGAGACAGTGTAGCTCCTGTTTTCAACCAGTGGAGAAATATATTTATTCTAAATTTTACCGAAGTGTTTAATAATGAATTAAAAAACTAATAAAAGTCATTTTATTTAAATATTAAAAATAGATAAATATACGGCCGAGTATTCCCCATTTCAATTTATTTTGAAATTATTATTACGCTATTCCAAGTTTCAAATTTTAAAAAATCGATGACACTCATGTGTCGCCAAGAATTCTGTCAACTGAAATTAATCAATCTCGTTGCAGTGAATAGGATTTCCGTGCTCAGGAAAGTGAAAAAAGAGCATTATGCATTATATATAGGAAAGGTGCATTTTTTATAGGAAGCCACCTGCGTTTATGTAAAATTCGAAACCAATTTTTCTTTATCCGATCTAATATTTCAAAATGATATTATAGCTGGTGTTTTCAAATATATTCCTTATAAGTTTCAGTGTATTGTTCAGTAATGAATTAAAAAACTATTGAGAATACTTTCATTTAGATACTTTAGATATATTTGCTTTTGTTCGTTACTCGACATCTTAATAAATTTTAAAATTATCATTATGCTATAGTATTTTTCAATATTTATAAAATGTATGAAATTCGTGAGTCGTTAAGAATCCTGTAACAATAAAAATAAATCTCTTTGTTATGAATAGGATTGGTATGTTCAGAAACACTTTAATAAAAACCCTATAAAGTTACTAAGCGTTTTTTAGAAAACTGGGATTCCTTAAAAAAAAAAAAAAAAAAAAAAAAAAAAAAAAAAAAAAAAAAAAAAAAGTTTAGTAACTTAACAGTTTTTATATAGCGAAAAGGAAGAAAAGGGTATTGTGTTTTACGAATAGGAAAAATGAATTTTGCAAAACAAATTACCTAAATTTAAATTAACTGTTTATTTTTCTATATCTAATTTAATATTCCATACACTGCAAAATAATTCTGTAAAATTACTAAATTTTTTCTAGAAAATTGGGATGATTCCTAGAACATTTTGTGTAACGGTAACATCAAAAATCCATGTAATCGATTCAATTACATGAATTTTTGAGGTAATCGTTACATAAAAAGTTCTAGGAATCCCAGTTTTCTAGAAAAAATTTAATAACTTTACAAGTTTTTTTTTTCTTTCTATAGTGTAAAGATATTTTAACTGTTGTTTTCAATCATCAGAGAAAAATATTTCTTCTAAATTGCGGCTAAATAGCAGCAAAAATCCGTGTAACCGATTCAGTTACATGAATTTTTGCTGTTATCGTTACATAAAAAATTCGAGAAATCCCAGTTTCCTAGAAAAAGTTTAGTAATTTTACATAATTTTTTTACAGTGTAACGATATTGTAAATGTTGTTTTCAAAAACTAGAGAAATATATATCTTCTAAATTGCAGAGTAATGTGCAGTAATTAGTTAAAAAATGTATTATTAAGAATATTTTCATTTAGATATTATTAAATATAGTCACTTCCGTACGAGTACTTTCAATTAATATTACAATTATCATTTCTACAATGCTATTTCCATTTTCTGGACTTAGAAAATCAATTAAATACATATCTCGCCAAGAATTCTTGGGTACTGTTCAGTAATGAATTAAAATATTACTATTAAGAACAATTTCATTTAGATGTTTCAAATATAGTCGCTTCCGCTCGAGTATTAGTGATTTTAATTAATTTTGCAACTATCATTATGCTATTTGCACTTTCAATATTTACAAAATCAATGAAATATACGTGTTGCCAAGAAAACTGAAACAATAAATTATAAATCTCGTTGTCGTGAATATGATTTCCATGTTCAGTAAAGAAAAAGAAAAAAGGTATTGTACATTATATACAGAAAAAGGATACATTACTAAAAAAGAAGAAACATAAAAAAATAA
The DNA here is from genome assembly GCA_964019185.1 of Maratus speculifer. NCBI lineage: Eukaryota > Metazoa > Arthropoda > Arachnida > Araneae > Salticidae > Maratus > Maratus speculifer. The sequence continues at coordinate 157,860,316 of OZ025289.1, forward strand.
ATTAGATTTATGATTTATTTTTTTTTATCCGATTTAATATTTGTTAACAATATTGTAGCTGTTCTTTTCAATCAACAGCGAAACATATTCCCGCTAAGTTTAAAAATTTCTATTTTCTATTAATTTATTCAGTAAAACATAAAAAAAAATGATAAGAATACTTTAATTGAGATATTTTAAATGTATTAATTTTCGGACTACACTGTAAAAAAATCTGTAAAGTTACTAAACGTTTTCTAGAAAACTGGGATTCCAAGAACTTTTTATGTACTGGAAACAGCAAAAATTCAAGTAACACATAGAGGTATGCACTGAAAATAAAAATTCTGTAAGGTTACAAAAATTTTTTTAGAAAACTGGGATTCCAAGAATTTTTCATGTAACTGGAACCCAGGTTTCAGATAAAATTTTAGTAAGATAACTGTAATTTTATTAGACTCGTTTGTAAAGTTACTGATTTCTGTATCTTTAGAAAAAATAGTTTTGTAGATTTACATTTTATTCTGTACAATGTACAGATATAATATTAGTCAACATACAGATTTCACGCAATTTTACATCTGTAGGATTACAGATATTTTTTAGTGTAGTACTTGCTATTTTCATTGAAAATGCAACAATAATTATGCTATAAGCAATTTCAATGTAAACGAAATCGATGGCATTGGTGTCGCAAAGTGCCCAGTAGTAGTAAATAATAAATCACGTCGAAGTGAATAGGAATCCTATGTTCATAAAAGGGGAGAAAAAAGTATAAATTATATTCAAGAAAGATACATTTTGCAAAAAGAAGTTGCCTAAATATAACCTAAATTAAAACTTTATTTTTATTTATCATATTTAATATTAATTCACGATATTATAGCTGTTGTTTTCAATCGCAGTGAAATTTATTTTTTTCTAAATTGAGAAATATTTTTTCCTAAAACAGATATATTTTTTTTAATCTTCCCTTTTTCAGTAATAATTTAAAATAACTAATAAGAATACTTTGATTTCAAAAATATGCATTAAAACATTTAATTGCTATAAAGGACGTCAAATACTAATAAAAACATTAAAAGATCTTAATAATTTTTACATGTTTCGATTGAATTTACTCAATCATCATCAGAAAAACAAAATACAAATAAACACAAAGATGGAAAATGACAATAAATTATTACAAATAAAATTTAAAAATTTTAAAAATAAAAAAAATCAGAAATCAGTTTTAACAACTAGAATTGACCCCATTGATAAATTTGACCGATCAGGTGTTTAAATCATTCCATTTCTTAAAGAAGGTGGTTATAAGAATTATTATATTGGCATGACTCAAAGAAAATTCAAAGTAAGATGTAAAGAACACAATGCAGACATAAAATTTAATAGAGGTAAATACGCATTATCAAGGCTAAATCAAATAGAAAACATAGATATTTTGTTAAATGAAAGTAGATTAATTTATAGGTCAGATTTTTATTTGCAACTTTTTATTAGAGAGAGTATTGAAATTTACATCAGAAGGTCAATGGTCTGCAATGATTCCTTGTCATTTGAAATCCCAAATACTTGGATTGAATTGTTAAATAATTTAAAAATTAAGCAACGTGATACATAATTAAAATATAACGCGCGTGATATTTATTTTTAAAATTTTTAAACTTCATTTGTTATTTTATTGTCATTTGTCTGTCATTCGTTGTGTTTATTGTCATTTTCCATCTTTGTGTTTATTTGTATTTCGTTTTTCTGATGATGATTGAGTAAATTCAATCGAAACATGTAAAAATTATTAAGATCTTTTAATGTTTTTATTAGTATTTGACGTCCTTTATAGCAATTAAATATTTTAATGCATATTTTTGAAATGTTTTTAATGGAAGTTTTAGAAAACTTCTATTTATAATTAAAAAGAATACTTTGATTTAGATTTTTTTAAATATGGTCACTTTCGGACGAGTGCTTGCTATTTCGATTAATTTTGATATTGTCATTAGGTCATGTGAAATATCTATATTGACAAAATCGATGACACATCTGTCAAATAATTTAAAAAGTAAATAATTAATCTTTTCTCATTGAATAGGATTTCTATCTTCAGAAAACAGAAGAAAAAGTATAAATTACATACAAGAAAGGTGCATTGATATAAAAGAAGACATGTTACTTTAAAGTAAATTATAAGTTTATTTTTATTTATCTGATTTGATATTTCTTAACGATATTATATCTGTTGTTTTCAATCACCAGATAAATATTTTTTTTTCTAAATTCCAGGGTACTTTTAATGAATTACACAAAACTAATACGAATACTTTAATTTAGATTTTTTAATTATGGTCACATTCGGATGAGTACTTGCTATTTCGATTAATTTCATATTATCATTATGCCATGTGAAGTTATAATATTAACAAAATTGATAACATACACGTCACTAAGAAACCAGTAACAATAAATAATTAATGTCTTCGCAATGAATAGAGTTTTCATATTTAGAAAAGGGAAAGAAAAAAGTATTATGTAGTATATATAGGAAAGCTGCATTTTAATAAAAGAAAGACTTCAATTTAAACTAAATTTATAGCTTATTTTTCTATATCTGATTTTATATTAGTTAACAGTATGGTAGTTGTCGTTTTCAATACCCATGGAAATATATTTCTTCTAAATTCCAGCGTTCTGTTCAGTAATGAATTAAAAATACTTTTATTAAGATTTTTAAAATATGGACTCTTTCAGACGAGTACTTGTCATTTTAATTAATTATGTAATTATCATTATGATGTGCGAAATTTCAATATTAACAAAATCGATGACACACATGTCACCAAATATCCACTAACAATAAGTTTTAAATCACGTCGAAAATTATAGAAATCCCATGTTCATAATAATGAAAAAAATATATTATATAGGGGGAACTGGGGGACATTGATACAGCTTTTTTCAAAAAAAAAATTTTGGTGTCTAGAAAGCAGAAATTTCAAGTTCTTTTTCAATGTCATGTCAGCAAAACCTGTGTAGTGTGTTATAAAAATGTACAATCGTTGTTTTATATATTATTTTTGCATGCAATTTTAAAAAAATCAAAAAAGTAATTTGTATCAATGTGCCCCATCTCCGGGCCAGATTGATACACTTTGACACGTCTTTAAAAAATGGAGACAAAATAACACCAATGCATATTTTTCATAGAAAAATAGTTAGCAAACCATTTTATATATATTTATAGACATTAAAATAGCACACAATTTATTTGTAAGCGATATTAAAGCAATCAAAATGAAATGCATAATGACCTGATGTTCTGGCTGTTCCTTGTCTGTTTATTGGCTGTGGTAACTTTGTTATATCTGGCACTTTAACCCCAGAATTATCTTCTTTCTTAGGAAAGATGAAAGAATTACCAAGTTTTCTGTTTATAAATCGGTTTACAAACAGAAAATAAAGGATAATTATATTAAAAATTGTGTTCATAATATAATTATCCTATACTGATCCGCAGCTTGTTTCTCTTACTTAACATTTCTCATATCGATAATACTTTTTTCTCTGGAGAATCGATATAAATTTGAGATTTACCAGGTTACCGTCCATTTCTTTTGTTAATTCTACTAGCACTGGATATTGTGTAAGTTTGCAAGTCTTCTGTTTGCAAAAATTCTATAAAATGTTCTAATATAAAGAAATTAGAGCTATTTCACTTCAATAAAATCTAATAGTAGAAATTTTTGACAAAAAATGGCTGAATTAAGGAGTGTATGGTAAAAAAAAAATAAATAAAAGGTAATGGAAAAATGAACTAGAAAAGGATTTAGGTTGTATCAATGTGCCCCGAAAGGACTGTATCAATGTGCCCCATACAGCAATTTTGAATAAAATGTGTCGCAAATCCAACACTTCATAATTTATCTAAAATTAAAGAATGCGGAACTGATAAAGATTAGATTTACTTGCCAGGGAGGGTATTCTTTTCAGTTAAAAATACTCTAACAGTTGTATAATACATTTCAATTGTACAACTCAAATTTACTTTTGACCTACAAAAACAATTAATCACACATCCCATTTCATCAAACTATTGAATCACTCCAAAACTATCTGTATGTAGTTAATTTCACTAGTATCAACTTTTGGAGCTGTTGTGAAACTTCCTGTAATGACCCTATGTGTTGCACAGGGGGTGTATCAATGTGCCCCAAGTATCAATGTGCCCCAGTTCCCCCTACAAGAAAGGTGCATTTCGTAAAAATTAGTCATCAAAATTTAAATTAAATTGAAAGTTTATTTTTCTTTATCGGATTTGATATTTGTTAACGATATTGCAGCTCTTATTTTCGATCACCAGAAAAATATATTTCTTCTAAATTCCAGCGCACTGTTTTGCTTTGAATTCAAAACTTTAATAAGAATACTTTCATTTAGAGTTTTTAAATGTGGTCACTTTCGGACGAATACTTGGTATATTAAATAATTTTTCAATTATCTTAATGCTATGTGAAGTTTCAATATTGACAAAACTGATGACACACATGTCGCTAAAAATCCAATAACAGCAAATAATTAATCTCTTCTCAATGGATAGAATTTCCATCTTCAGAAAAGAGAAGAAAAAAGTAAGAAAGGTGCATTATTAAAAAAGAAGACACCTTACTTTAAAGTAAATTATAAGTTTATTTTTCTTTATCTGATTTGATATTTGCTAACGATATTATAGCTGATGTTTTCAATCACCAGAGAAATATATTTCCTCTAAATTTCACTGTAATGTGCCGTAAGTTTTTAAAATGTTTTAAATATAGTCTCTTCCGGGAAAGTACTCGCTCTTTCATTTAATTTTGCAATTATCATTATGCAATTTTTATTTTCAGTCTTTACAAAATCGCCGGTACCCATGTGTTCCTGTCGACAGAAAATAATCAATCTCGTTGTCGGGAATAGGATTTTTATGCAGAGGAAAGTGAAAAAAAAGCTGGAAAGTGAAAAAAAACACCGGAAAAATACTGTAAAGAAAAGCCATATAATTTTAAAAGAAATTAAAAAAGGGGCACAGATGTCATATACGCACCACATTTGCAAGTGTTTTCCCCCCTCCAGTTTGGTGAAAATTTTGTTTTTTAACATAAGTTAAAAATTACATGCAACAACAGCACAATTTTCTATTGCAATATAAAAATGAAATAATGTGAAAAAATGAAAAATGTTCTAATATTTTAAAAAGTGAAGTAAAAACAAATGAATGATAATTTGATATAAATAATTATTGATATAGTATACAATAAAAAAAATATTTAAAGAATTAAAATAAAAAATAACAGTAAATAAATATGAATTTAATAAATAAGGAAACAATAAATAAACAGTTATAAATAATAAACTTAATAAGTACGAAAGCAATAAATATAATTTTTATTATAAATTGTAAATATTAATACTTATAATCATATTAAATGCATGCAGTTGTATCATTTAATCAGCAGATTTCAGTGAAAATTTTAATTTTTTTTATTTTATTTCCTTAACAATTGTTATAAACATATTAAACGATCTTCTCCTTGGCACAGACCTGCAAAGCCAAACTGGCGGAGAAAAAACACCTGCAAATGGGATGCGTACATGACATCTGTGCCAAAAAAGGGTTTTATTTTATCTGATTTATTCTTTCGTATCGATATTGAACCTGTTCTTTTCAATCACTGAAGAAATATATTTCTTTTAATTTTCAGCGTAATGTGCAGTAATAATTTAAAAATTAATACCGACACCTATGCCGAAGCCGACACCTATGTATTCCTGTTGACAGAAAATAATCAATCTCGTTGTCGCCAATAGAATTTTTATGCAGAGGAAAGTAAAAAAAAAAAAAAAAAAAAAAAAAAAAAAAAAAAAAAAAAAATACCATTTTGTACTATACACTGGAAAAGTGCTGAAAAAAAACCCCTGGAAAAAAGCCATATAATTTCAAAAGTAATTAAAAAATGATTTTCTTTTATCTGATTTATCATTTCTTAGAGGTATTGTAGCTGTTGTTTTTAATCAGTGAAAAAATATGTTTCGATTAAATTTCAGCATAATATGCAGCAATTATTTAAAATTTAATTATGAATCGCGTCTACTATACTGTTAAAAAAAACCTTTAATCCTACAGATGTAAAATTGTCGAAATATGTATGCATATTATCATTTTATCTGTACACTGTACAAGAAAATATGTAAATCTACAAAACTAATTTTTGTACAGTTACAGAAATCTGTAACTTTACAGACGAATCTATTAGAATTACTGTTCTATTACCGCTCTAAAATTACTGTTCTAGCTTATTAAATTTTTATCTGTAACCTGGGATGTAGTTACATAAAAAATTCTAAGAATCCCATTTTCCTAAAAAAGTCTTAGTAACCTTAAAGTTCTTTTGGTTTTCAGTGTAAATCTGTATCTGTAACATGCATTTTTGCTGTTGTTGTTACATGAAAATTCTAGAAATCCCGTTTCCTAGAAAACTTTTAGTAACTTTACAGATTTTTTTTACAGTGTGAAGAAATATATTTCTTTCAAATTTCAATATGCCGCAATAACTTTATTTATAAATCGTGCCTGGAAGATACTATGAAAATATTCACTTGCATAGGAGTACTTGCCATTTCAATTCATTCTGAAATTATCATTACGCTATTACCGCTTTCAGTCTTTACATAATCAATGACATTCATGTATTGCCGAGAATCCTGTCAACAATAAGTAATCAGTCTTGTTGTCGTGAATACGATTTCCGTACTAAGGAAAATGAAAAAAGGCCATCATGAATTATACACTGGAGAAGATGCATTTTTAAAATAAAAGCTTTCTGAATTGGAAAAAAAAAAGAATTTTTTTTTAGAATTTAGTATTATTTAATGATATTTCAGGTATTTATATCAATCATCAAGAAAATGATGTCAAATTATGTTATAAAAAATTCAAAACATACGGAAATTACACAAAGAAAAAAAAAAATTCTTGATGTTTTCTTTCATTCTTACTTGAACAGCAGCTATTTTTTTATTTAGAAAATACGACAGAAATTTAACATCAAATGTGGTAAATGAGGTGCGATCGTACTATAATTAATTTTATAAATAGTCAGAGCTTGATATATTAGCTGTTAAAATACATGAATACAAAATTTGATACGGTTGAATATCTTGAAGTCAACATTACTATACCAATAGGACTCTAATTTAAATAAGGACGTAATATGACAAATTTAAAATAATTACCTATCATGTAATGTCGTAAAAATGAGCAATTCATTTAAAGACCACTTTTAAGCTATTTTCATTTATACTCTGTAAATGTTACCCTATATATGATTTGCACATTTATACACACTACGTAATATGCAAAAATTTAGTTAAAATTAAACACTCATATCACAACTAGAAATGCACTCCCAACAATAACAGTATTCCAATGCCAGTATACAATACCAATAACAGTATTCCAGCAATACTAGTAACATACAGTATTTCTGGTACTAATGTACCAGAAATTCTCTATAGTATATATACTGTATAGTACATTTACTATAGTTATACTGTATAGTATAATTGTAATAAATGAAGTCTTATTTTAGTTTTTGTAAATGTTAGTGCTTTCTATTATACAGGAAGTAACTTCTAAAAAATCTCAGCAACATATATCAGTTTCATTCTACAGGAAATAATGGTACTTCTTGGTTATTCCGTCGACCAAAATACTATCGCCAAATTATAAGATTAAATGCCAAGTGCTTAAAACGTGCTTAAAACGATCACGTGCTTAAAACGTCATTAAGATATTTTTATTTCGACTTTTTATTGGTATTTTTATTAATATTCTACTAATTTTTTTTCTTTGTTATTTAAAATAAAAATTACGTCAATATGTATAATTTAGCTATCAATTTGACGATTTGTATAACTTGGCGAAATCGGTCGACGGGATAACAGAGTAGTACTAAAATAATTAAACATGATTGAAATACGCCAAAAACAGTGTTCTCCTATATATCATTATATGAAGGAATTTTTTATGTAACTCTGTATTGCGCAGAATATATATTTTAGTAAATTTCAATTAATGAATATCAATTTTATTCGACTTGAAAAGCTGTAATACCATTAAATAAATTTGAAACATTTCTTCCCCACTAGCCGTATTGTAACGGAAAAGTTTTGACTGTCGCTAAAATTGAATTATACATCCGATCTTCATAAAATTTGAAGTGACTCGTCAAAATTCTGCACCAATTCTTTATTTAATGTTTCAAAGCGTTTGGTTGGGTAGTTTTTCCTCTGTTACATGCAGACAGATGGATGGAAGAAGGATAGAACGTCGACTATATTTACTACGTATTTATATAATTACAAACGTTATATAGATATTTTAAAAATACCTTTTAAAAGAATTCATAAAAATAAATACTAATCAATGAGTAATAAATTAAATTTGGCAGAACATGTGTTGATTCCTTTACTAGTTATCATACTTTACTTATACAGGGTGTTCCAGAAAGGATTCCCCAACTTTGAAATGACCTAACTTCGAAACAGTGAGAGATGACAAGTTGAATGTTAGACAGGTAGGTCTGGAATTTGTTATACACCAATTTGAAAAAATAGTTCCAATTTTGAATAATAGATGGCAGCGCAAGTACATGGAGCGTTAAATCGTACTCAGAAGTACAGAAATTTCATTTGCGAGTCTGTTTCATTACTGACACGTGTAAAAAATTCTTTTTGTGTGGTTACTTGAAGGACGCTGTTTATTCTAAGAATTCCAAAATGTTGGAACAGCTTGAAACAATTCATCTGTGACGCATGAGCATCCATTTCAATAGAAGTATTGCAACAAGTGAACTTTACCTTTAGGTTGTGTCATGTTCTTGCTGAAAAAGGTAATCATATCGAAACCATTGTAATGTGATTTTTATCTCAATTCAAACAACTCACTTTCAAGAACTATTTCAAAGATACAGCTTTGTGATGGAAGCGCCCTCCCGTGTCCAACATAAGTACTATTTTTTTAATTGATGCATAAAAAATTCCTGTCTAACATTTAACTTGTTTCACATTTCTATCTCTCACTGTTTCGAAATTATGTCATTTCAAAGTTGGGGAGTCCTTTTTAGAACACCCTGTAAATACATGGATTATGTACTGTTTAAGTAAATTTTCCAAATATGCCGTAATTTTAAGTAATGTTAGCCTCTCTGGAGATTCCATAAAATATATGGGCGTTTCCTTTTTTCTCACATGTATATACATATTTATTTAGAAACTTGATTTTCGATAAAATATGACATATAAAAGTTTTCCTTTTTGCCTCGAGAAAACAATGCCGTATTTTGAATTGAAATATTTTAATGATAAATAATTCGAAGTAATACAATCCTGTTGTAGCACCAATTTAGTCTCTGATTTCACTCGAGATTTCTTTGAAGCGCATACAGAAAACGCATTTGAATTTCGAGGAATATATTAGATTTTTCAAATTATCCAAAATACAATTTAAAAATTTACATAAGGTGTGTGTTGACGTGTTTACAATAACTGCAATTGTTCTATTATATTTATTTAACAGAGTGGCAGGGAGGGTGGTGAGGTACTCTGTTAAAAATCGTGTACTAGGTTGAACTAAGTTTTGGGGCTAAATAGCTGGCATTATAAGATGGTGAAATCTTATACCAACATTTAGAGCTCATGTTGTAGCAAAGATCAAAGAGTTGGAACGATATTGAAATAGAAAGCTCCAAATGTTGGGACAGGATTTCACCAACTTATATTGGCAATTACAGAGCATCAAGATTTGGTTCAAATTACGAAAAAAAATTACAGTGTAGGGTGAAAACCAATCCAGATAGGCTCTTTATCATTGGTATCAGCCATTATTGCTCATACAATGAAACTAATAGGAAGAGAAATATTTTTCCCATGCATATCGCTAATGAGTGTTGCCACAGTGCTTATTTACATCAACGTGGTTTTATTCGGGCATTTTGTTTCGTTCATTCACTAATTACTTGGAATAAAAATAAATATCACTTTCCATATCTTTATTTCTGAAACCTCGTTTTAATATTATCTTGGTATTAAGCAGAAGCTTACTTTATTATAGTTTTTTTCTCATTCATTATCGACATTACAATAAAAACACAAAGCGATCCCTGTGATATATTTATTTATACACTATTATTGCCAGTGAATCTCAACCTGTTGGCCGCATTTGACCCCGCAAACTTATATATGAGGAGCCCAGAAGCCAAGGGGTACAAGTGACAAAATGTCGATTTGGAGTAAATTGAGTTTAAAGATAATTGGTGTTAAATTGGAACATCAATAACAATTGACTAAATTGAAATAGGAAACATCTGCTTGTTGCATTCTAATCTTTGAACTCTCATTTCAATAACTGTTAAAAAAATAGAGTACAATTTTCTTTAAATGTATAATTAATCAATGTTGTTTGTTTTTCGAAAAAAGTGGTTTATCTCTATAACTCCCCAAATAATCAGAAAATGACCTATATTTCTTTACCTGAAATGAAAAAAGCATATTTCCAGATACCCTGTGCACTTAACTCATTTTTTTCAATTTTGTCACTTATATCCTTTGGCTTCTGGGGTCCTCATATGTAGTTCGAAACATAACCATTATTCTGCATTTATTAAGCTAATTTTGATGGACATAAAATGTATTTAAGATCTCCACTGAGGTTTTAAATATTTTCATGAGAAGATAAAATTATTCCTGTTATATATAATTAAATTAAAATTATGCTAAATCATCTTAAATGGCACTTGCATTATGGAAATCTCTCTTCACTCATAGTAGGCCCTTATTCTGATACGGTGGTACATACACTTCTATATATTCAACAGAGATAAAAACAAATAATCATAATTAATTAAACATTCACAATATATTTCTACATTTAAAAAAGTACATTTATGTATTTATTTATTTTGAGTGAACAAAAGACTCTTCATAACTTGAAAATTCTACATTATTACATTATTATGTTATCATTGTTATAGTACTATATTACTAACAGGATGTTCAAAAAATATGCGTCAGGAATGTAAAGGCAGGTAGAGTCGAAAATAATAAGATTTAGGAGAGGAATGCGAGTGCTGAAATGAAAAGTTCAAGCAACAGACGGCACTGTTGTGTTCGCTTTCTGAAAGCGATTCACTGATTTAATTTGTCATTCGCCACACGGATTTTGGGCAACATGCATTGTTACACCAATGCAGAGCTTAACAATATCCATTTCATGTACAGTGGCGGTCAAAAGTTTCTGGCCAGTTAGTTTTTTTTTTATTTATTTACCAAAAGGTTTCAGCAAAGAAGAAGCACAATAGTTTCAAAAGTTAGGGATATGTGAATGACCTCTGACCACGTGATACTTTTGATTGTATACTGGAAATGCTTTATGCAAAGGGATAAAATTCGAAGTTCGCGTGTGCAAAAGTTTCCGGCTACTTATTATTCTTTAGACTTTTTCTATCGGTAAACTGTTTTTTGGTTGCATTTATGAATGAATCATCGTGTATAGCATAGTCTGATTTCAAAATTGAAAAGTTCAACAATTATTATTCATAAATGAGTGATTAGTTTGTCGCTAAAAGTCAAATCTTTTCGAGATATTGCGGCAAAGTTATCGATCGGTGAAATCGACGGTAAACGATATTTAAAAATTATATAAAGATGGCCATGGCCTTCAGGACTTTCAGAGGTCCGGGAGATCCCGGAAAATTACTATTCCTGTGGACAGAATTATCAGGAGAAAAATAATTGATAATCCCCATAAAAATTCCGCTGCAATATACTGCGATTTACAGAATGAAAATATTGCTGAAATAAGTCCATATACCGTATCAACATGCTGACGTGATGCATAACTTTATGGAAGAGTCGGTATTAAAATTTTTTCAGAGTTTAAAAAAATAGAAACGTACCCGACTGTCGTTTCCAAGACACAAAACTTCAAGTTATTTGAATGATAAGGTTTAAAATTATAAACATTCAAAATGTAATGTTAAATTATATTTTCATCTTCATTTACATCTTCTTATGTTAAACTATGTTTTCGTATTTTTATCAATATCTTATGAAACTGTACTCTTAATGTGCCATTTTTTTCGGGAACAATAATTCGAAAATACCGAAAAATTAATACGAATTTGAAATTTTTATAAATTTATGATATGAATTATGAAAATAATATCCGAAAAAATTACGAATTGCAACATGCAACTTTTTAATGGATGTAGATTTATTATGTCCTGCTTTGTGTAAATCCAAAATATCAATTTTTCCCTACAAGTAGTTTTTAAATTATTCTTAGAAAATGAGGAAAGATAGTTTAAGAGGCTTTCTACGACAGAAGTGACTAGATATTTTGAAACTCCTTATGTTATCCTGTAATCAAGACGTCTACAATGACTATTTAAGTGGCGCCTAAGATCAAACCGCTATCAATCTCTCTAGGTCAGCAATTGAGTACCCAACTTCAATTTGACCTAAAACGAACCTAAAATATGATCATTTTGTAAACATTATTTAAAAGTAGACTTTTTTGTTTTGTAACTGTAACATTTTTCTATGATAATTCTTTATTGAGTTAGTAGGAGGGATGCTTACTTTTTTCCCGCGACTGTACATATAGATATAAAATGCCAAAAGGTAGTATTGATTAATGATACAGTCCAAACTTTCATAATTAGATTAAGAAGCTTAACGCTAAAACCACCTAATTTTAAAGATTTAATTTTCTGAACAACTTAAAAAGTTTTAATTTAGATAATACGCATTACATTCAGACATCTAATGCATATTGCAGAACGAAGCAACTGTTTGCTTATTCATTCTCTTTTTTATTTACTTATATGCCGACATGATTTACCTACGGATGGTTCAATTTTAATATTTTTTCTTTTTCATATAAAGGCGTGTTTTTTTTTTTTCTTTTGTAGCTTTGTGTAAATTTCATTGGAATTAAAAACGTAATGCTTACCTGCATCTAAGATTTACCTGTCGAAATAATCAGGCAGATTACTAGAAACATTAAATTTTTTATTAATTACGATTTCATTCTTCGGAAATAGTTGTGGTATCATAAATGATTTTGATTCAGAAAACAACTAAGCAATGAAATATTTCATCATATGTTGTTTCCTTAATCAATTCCAAATTAGTAACAAATTTGACATATGATTTCTCACAAAAATAGGCAAATCGCAATGAAATTTCGAACCATAATAAAGAACTAATTCATGCTTTATAAGTATTTTTGATGCAAGAACAAAATAAAGATTCGAATATTTCACAATCTGTTTCTTTCATAAAAGTTTTCTAATTGTCACGAAATTGTATGTGTTATTTTTGCAAAAAAAGTCATACATTTTCGAAATACTGATGTACTTATATTACGCATCGTTTCACACTTTTGAGTTAATAATAATATCATAAAAAGTTCTCATAGAAAAGCTATTTACATAATCAAACATTTTATCATCTATTGTTTCCATAAATATCTCGGACGAAATTTGATCTTTCATGCCTGTAGAAATAAATAATAAATATTTTCCGTTTTAAAGCTTATAACAGTATAAGTTATAATTATATTAAAGAATTCATTAAAGGTTAGATTATTTTAACAGTGAACCTAGCTTTTAACAGTTAATAGTTAACAGGTCTAGTATACAATTAATAGCACATGTCTTTTAATTGAATACTATTTTGTTTTAACAAATATTTTTCTCTTTTTTACGTGGAATATTAGTAATGTGTTTATGCATTTATTATATTACTTCATTGATCTTTATTTGACATTTATTAATGATAATATAATGATATTATATATAATATATAATATTATTATTATATATAATGATAATATTATATATTGACATTTATTAATGATAAAAATAATAATAATAATTATAATAATGCATATTTGCACCGTTTAAGGTTCTTTTAATTTAAATATGTATTTAACTTTTTAAATTTAAAATAAATTCTACTTTCCTTAAATAAACATTTGTAATAAACTCAAAAAAAGTCTAGAACACTATAATATCAGTTAAATCTTATTGTAACATAATATTTTCTAAACATCAACAAAAGCTCTTCCATAACCTATCTGTTTGTTATTTCACTCCAAAAACTTAAAATAATCGGAATATTTGTCATTTACATTCATTTTGAATGAGAAATACATTGAAAATGTTTAGTAAAGATTTCGAAATATATTATCTGTAAATTTTCATAAAATATTTATATTTTAGTTACATTAAACCCAATTTAACTTAAAAAATTAAACACACACCTAATAATTAAGTAAGGCTCCAAATACATTTCTAGTATTCCTTATAAAAAAAATCTGAGAAAGGAATTAATCATTGTGAGTAATTTTTATAGAAACCATTATAGATAAATTAGCTAATTACAAATGTATTTTAATGACTGAAAAACGAAAAAAAATATCACTAAAAATTTTCTATCTTCATTCACACATTACTTCCTAAGAAATCTCTCTTTTTCTAAGCAATAAAATTTTTTAACACGTTCGCTGCCACTTACGTGAAGATGTGATTATGGTTAATGCCGCACTGTAGAAGTGGGTTTTTCCCAGAAGCCGATTTACTTTTTATAACAAAGAATCAATGAAAGATTTTCCCGCGCCAGCGCGTGAATGGCTGTTGAAACATTGCCCCAAATCACGCGCTGGAGCGTGAGTGGCCCCAGAAAGCTGGTGTCATACCACGCTCTGGCGCGTGATAATCGACAGCGAATGTGTTAATGAGTAAATGCTTCTGAAACATTTTAAAATCATTGTTATATGCACTTCTTTATTTTGAAAATTTCATGAAACGAATGCATTTGGAGAATGACTTAAGGGGGCTCGGGGGTTGAAAACTTTTCAAAAAAATCGATTTTTTTATGATTTAGTTTTATTATTCAATTAATTCTGAACTCAATGCAAAAAACCGCATCATAAAAATATTTGCATTTTTAACGGAGTTATAAGCATTTATGTATCAACACTTTCAAAGCCGCACCCATATAATTTCAACTTTAATTAGCGTTTTCTCAGAACTTGATTTTTGAAGACTAACACCAAGATTAAAAAAAAATCTATTTAATGAAATGGCCTAATTTTTTGCATGTATATAACATCATTATCTATAGAATGAATTAACATAGTTTAGATAGTTTAATATTTTGAGTATTTTTAATGAAATAAAAGTTTTTAAATTTTCAAATTTGAGAGTATTTTTAATAATGTTATTTTTGAGTGATAGTTATAGCCTTAATTCATTCTATAAAGTTTCCGGATCATTTTAAAGCAAAAATTAGGTTCTTATGTCAATTCAACGTTAAGATATCTTGGTGTTGGTGATATAACGCATATTTTTTTTGAAAACTGTGTTGCATAAATTTTGCTGTATTTCTTATTATATTACATTGAAGTACTTCATTTTATAATTTCATAAGACTACAAACACATTTTTAAAATATCAGATAGTTTAAATTAATTACATTGAATACTTCTGTTAGGTAGCTTTCATCACAAAAAGTAAAAAGCTACCTATTGCAGCCGTCCGGAGGAAAGCACTTCCGGAAAATTTTGGTATATTTTCACCGATCATGACCCCCGAACCCCAAAACCACCCTCCGTTCAAATGTTGACATGTGTATATATATATATATATATATATATATATATATATATATATATATATATATATATATATATATATATATATATATATATATCTGATTTTTGTCATGCGATAACTAACGTATTTGTGAACCGATTTGAATGAAACTTAATATGTACATTGTACATACAAATGTCTCGACCGAGTTCGTTGGTCAGCATCATCCGCCATTTTGTTTCAAAATGGTGGTCATTTTAAATTTTTTAAAAATTTCGAAATTTAAAATTAAATGCGAAAAAATCCAAATTTGAAAAATATTTTTCTTTTACGTGTTAGAACTTAAAACAACAATTCCAGAACACTTTTTATTTTGTCTATATCTTACAAAATGATTGAGTTATAGCATTTTGAATTTTTCTTATGGCTGACATTTTGAAACGATCTGATTTTTGTCACATGATAACACGCGTATTTATGAACCGATTTCAATGAAACTTGGTATGTACATAGTACATACAAATGTCTCGACCGAGTTCGTTGGCCAGCATCATCCGCCATTTTGTTTCAAAATAGTGGCCATTTTAAATTTTTAAAAAAATTTAAAATTTAAAATTAAATGCGAAAAAATCCAAATTCGAAAAATATATTTTTTTTACGTGTTAGAACTTAAAACAACAATTCCAGAACACTTTTTATTTTGTCTATATCTTATAAAATGATTGAGTTATAGCACTTTGAATTTTTCTTATGGCTGACATTTTGAAACGATCTGATTTTTGTCACGTGATAACACGCGTATTTATGAACCGATTTCAATGAAACTTGGTATGTACATAGTACATACAAATGTCTCAACCGAGTTTGTTGGCCAGCATCATCCACCAATTTGTTTCAAAATGGTGGCTATTTTAAATTTTTAAAAAAAATTAAAATTTAAAATTAAATGCGAAAAAATTAAAAATTGAAAGCTATTTTTCTTTTTCGTGTTAAAACTTAAAACAACGATTCCAGAACACTTTTTATTTTGTCTATATCTTGAAAAATGATTGAGTTATAGCATTTTGAATTTTGCTTATTACTGACATTTTGAAACGGTCTGATCTGAACGATCCATCATGTTACTTTAAAATGACATACACTTTATGATATCGTGGAATTTGGCGACTCTCTAAATCGCTTAAAATAAAACCAGGTTGAATAAAAGATGACTAATTTCTAAAAATTCCTATTAATATTCAGTCTTGACAAAAACTAGTATTCAATCTCATAAAATCACTAATTTTATAAGATTATTTCAACTAATTTGAACTAAGTATTTTTGAACAATGTAACTTACTTTAAAATAAATAAATATATATATAAGTATATGAAGCTACCTCTTCTTCCCGGCATTCCCGGAAGGACTTTTTTTATATGGACTCGAAGCGAGAGCTCTGCTTACATGTTTTTCCGTATCGATCAACACCTGATCCCCCTTAAAACGATGAACTGTAGACATTTATTTGACATTTTTTAAACATTTAGACACGGAGATATTTTTCAAAGTGAGCAAGTATTTCAAAAATAAAACTTAATACACTTAATTATTATTAATAAGGAAGAAAACTTAGAAAAGTGAAACATAAAAATAGATAAGTAAATTAAATTTGTAAAGAGAAATAATTCAAATACATCTCCTTTTTTGAAACACATTAAAAAGATTATTTATCATTTTTATAGTGGTCATTTTAGAAATATTTTTATAATAATATGTCTTATATAAAAAGTTAACGATAGATACACTTTCATATACATAAATTATAATTTATAAGAAATAAAATTTAGAAAAGTGAAACATATAACTGACCTATAAATGGACTTTTAAAATAGAAATAATTGGAGTTCATTTTCGTCTTCGTAGCATATTAAAATAATTATTTATCTTTTTCATTTAAGATATATTATAAATATTTTTATAACAATAAGTCTTATGTAAAAAATTAGATACACACACACAAAAGGAGAAACAGCTCGTAGATGACAGTTGATAATAAATAAACAGAGTTATTAAGTTTTTGCTGGAGAATAATGAAATATACAAAGTTTCTTTTGCAATAAAACTCTGTACTAACTTTCTAAAAAAAGATTTTTTAAATTTTCTGGAGCTCTTAAGGAATTCTAAAGAGAATAAAAAATAAACCACTTAAAATAGTTGGTTAAATATTGTTTGAAGCGAAACAGCTGAAGTTATTAATCTTCTTTTCAGACTTGTTCTTTCTCAAGGCAGTAGTATTTTTCAATGTGAATAGGTTGATTTCAAATAACATTTAAAAACACTGCTCCAATTAAAGAAAAATCTAATTGAAACACTGAGAATTAAAAAAATAAAATTCAAAGCAAATTGAATGCATTTTTATACTTCTCTTTTCTAAAAACATTTTAACAAAAAGTTTATTTAAGTACAATGAAACTTTTTCCTCTTAAGGTCTTTTAGAAATAACATTCTGGAAAAAAATTGTAATTTCCGTGAAATAAGTAATTTCAAGAACGAAACATGAACACAAAATCTTAGGGGAAAATTTTAAAAAGTCGTACGCCAAGCATATATGATGAAGTACTTTCCATCATGTTTAGAATTC
The DNA here is from genome assembly GCA_964019185.1 of Maratus speculifer. Lineage (NCBI taxonomy): Eukaryota > Metazoa > Arthropoda > Arachnida > Araneae > Salticidae > Maratus > Maratus speculifer. The sequence continues at coordinate 157,878,608 of OZ025289.1, forward strand.
CGAGAAAAAACTTCAAACGTTCTAACATATAAAATAAGTAAAAAATATGGATTTATTAACAATTATTTTTTTAATTGAATGCATTTTTATACTTCTCTTTTCTAAAAACCTTTTAACAAAAAGTTTATTTAAGTACAATGAAACTTTTTCCTCTTGAGGTCTTTTAGAAATAACATTCTGGAAAAAAATTGTAATTTCCGTGAAATAAGTAATTTTAAGAACGAAACATGAACACAAAATCTTAGGGGAAATTTTTAAAAAGTCTGACGCCAAGCATATATGATGAAGTACTTTCCATCATGTTTAGAATTCCGAGAAAAACTTCAAACGTTCTATCATATAAAATAAGTAAAAAATATGGAATTTACTAACAATTATTTTTTAAGGAACTGCAAATAATAACTTCCAGTCTGTGCCTAAAAAGTAATTTTATTTAATTTCAATTTATATAAAACAAAATAACTATACACTGAAATTAGTGAATTGTTCATAAACGTACAACACTAAAACTTCTCATAACACTGATTTTTAAAGAAATGAAAATACAGATAATCTCTAGTTTAAAAAAATGATAGAGTTCTTTTTAATGACCTGTTCATACTTATCATATATCGATACACAAATTTTACCGTAAGTCAAAACAATAACTTTTCTGTTGCTTTTATTTACTTTTTTAAAAATAAAATTTCAAATTGAAATAGAAATTAGAAAAAAGAAAAAAAGAAAAAGAAAACACTGTTCAAAAAATTCAGTGTTTTCCACTCATATTCTCCGAATTTCGCTTTTTAAATTTTCTGCCAGATTTTTATCTTTCTGCGCTCTTAATCTTTCAGTGGATCCTTATGCCAAATTTTACTAACGTGGATCTGTACAAAAAAGTAATTGCATTTAAAACAATACAAGTAATACATAATCTAGAAAAATATAATGTATTAACAGGGGAGATTATACAAGGAAATTTTAAGAATTGCACACGATTTTGAAAAGTATTCTATATGTTTAGGGTTCTCCTAAATATATGAAATTTATATAAAAATAAAGTTCTTTTTGCTGCATATTGATTTTCGGAAACTTTTACGAGTATTTTTCATAGTGATTTATTAAGTTTTTTATTTAACCCGCAAAGCAAGTTTTTCGGATGCCATTTATTATCAAGTAAATATTTTCACGCTTAACAAACACTTTTAACAGACAAACAAGTTACATTAATCACAATAACACAGTTGGTTGATAGTACCATAAAACCCGATATTTTGAAATGAGAAAACTAACCAATACCTTATAAAAACTAAAAGAAAAATTAGTGGCATCCAATAAACTTTATTTTTACAAATGCTTATTAAAGGTAGTGTCTACCTTCAGATTATTGTTTTTACTAAAATTTGCATTTTATTAAAATAGATTTTTAATTCAAGTTCAGCCATTTAGGATTCTAAAAATGCCTTCCTTTTGGTTAAAAATTTTTTTAAGCAATGTTATGATATACTAGATTAATTTATAACACGATTTTCAATCGGTAAATTAATTATAAGAGACATAAATTTTCCATGTGGGTGAAAATAGTCCGGGCCAGGATTCGAATCAGGGATGTATTGGCTGAAGCAGCCAATACATCCTCTTGAAATGTTTTAAATCCATACAATTTATTCTTTTCATTGTAATGAGGTGGTATTCAATGCTTTCTGGATTGCGTCCTTAACGTGTCTTTTGTTTATTAGTCACATGAAGGAGACGATTCCGCCCATGCTTTCGCATATAATTAAGACTTCTAAAGATGTTCTCTACCTCCGTTGCAGGATTGTACATGACGTTCTGGGACACTTTATATATATATATATATATACCAGGTGTCCCAAAAAGGACTGATGGATTTTAAAATTGAATAACTTGCAAACGGTGACAGCTATTAAAATAATTTTTGGAGGAGGGTTATGTATGATGTCAGGACATTTTTAACGGTGATTCTTGATTTTAGTTCGAATTTCAAACAATAGATGGCGCTGACGGCGATTGGCGCTCAGTCGACGCGAAACTGACGCCACTCAGCATTGATGCAAAAAAAAGGAGATCAAGGATATGGAATACGTCTCATTCCCCAGTACAATCTTGCTCTCAGGGCCCGATTCTGAATTCATTCGATATGATTTCAATAGAATACCTTGTTGCCATGAAAATAACAGATTCTTCGATAGTGGAATTCAGCATTCAGAAGTGGGCATAAATTTCGCAAGCAGTATTCCAGTTTGCAGTAGATTTTACGTGTATAAAGTTTTATTTTCCCGGAGAAAATTACTTTTTACTGCATGATTTAAAGAATATTATATGCATTGTATTAAAATTTTGAAACCTGTGCTGCATCGTCAAACCTCCGCTTTCATAGAAAACGATTACTTCACTGTATTATGGAGCATTCTCATTGGTCAAAATAGGGATATTTTATAATAGCAGTGGAGTGACGATGCAGCAAAAGTTTAAAAATTTTTAACAGTGTAGGTGAAGGTCTCTTGCTGCAATCTTGCTCTTAGGGCCCGATACTGAACTCATATTTGTATATTTGTATAGCTTTGAGGTAGGCGCTACAGCTATTCGCCGGCATAACCTCCAATGATCACAAGAAACCATATAGAACACTTTATTACAGATTATCCAGTACATACATTTTTCACAGATACAACGCAGACACCAATGCCACTAGCTGGACTCAAACCAGGGTCCAGCGGTGTGGGAGGAGCTGATGCTACCAACCATGCTGAACTCATTCCATATGACTTCAATGGAGTGTGTTGTTGCCTTGAAAATAACAAATTCTTCCTTAAAAAAATATAGTATTCGGAATCGGGCATGAATACAACAAGCTGAATTCGAGTTTGAAAGCTATTTTACATTTATGTGTATTTATGGGAATTTTATTGAACCAAACTAAGATATACAATTCCTAACTTTCCTATTGGAATTTTCAAAAATGTAATTACAAATCTAAAATTTCTTCGAATATAACGAAAATTATACAATTTTTAACAAAAAAACTTTTCACCTAGTTTTAAAATACGACGCATAAAATATTCTTTAAATCTTGCCATAAAAAGTAATTTAATCCGGGAAAATAAGACTTTATAAACGCAAACTTCATGCAAACTCGAATACTGCTTGCGAAATTTATGCCCACATCTGAACGCTGTATTCCACTGTTAAAGAATCTGTTATTTCCATGGCAACAATGCATTCCAGTAAAATCATATCGAATCAGTTCATATTCCGGGCCTGGGAGCAAGTTTGTGCTTGCGAATGAGACGCATTCCATAGCATTAATCTCCTTCCTTTGCATCATTACTAATTGACGTCAGTTTCGGCTTCGACTGAGCGTCAAATGCCGTCAGCTCCCTCTATTGTTTGAAATCCGAACTAAAATCAAGCATTACGGTAAAAAAAAGAAACTTCTGACATTATACATAACCCTCCTGCAAGCATTGTTTAATAGCTGTCACCGTTTGCAAGTTATTGAATTTTAAAATCCATCAGTCATTTTTGGGACACCCGGTATATATATGTATGTATGTATACAGGGTTCTTGCTGGTTCCTGAGCAATATTAGCGATTTGGTGAATAATAAATAAAAAACAGTAACCCAATGAAAAAAGGGTTAACAAAATAGATTTGGTGTGAAACAGAAAAATCTACCTTTAATATCTTATTAAAATTTTTTTAAATATGTTTTAAAATACCATAATTTTTTATCATTGCTAAATGTCTTCTAAATGTCAATGTTGTTTCAAACATTCTTTTCTGTAAATTGTTATGAGATTTTGACTACTACCGATAGAAAAAATTGAGAATGACCAATGATAGAAGTACGGTAAATGGCAAATTCAACACTGCATTTCGCAACACTTTTCTCGCTTACAATTTGATGCCAGTAATTTTGGTTGTAATTTTACCAGCTCATAGATAGTGATAAACCGATAACAAATGAATACTTATCGTACAATCCTTTCTGTGTCCTTAGCTATTGCTAAACTCAATTTGTGTTGAGTCAATATCTCTACTAATAATTATGTAAATGACACGGTGCGATTGAAGATGATAAGCGATCACGTAGATAAGACTTTCAACTGTAACCACACACAAAAAAGAGCAGATACTGAGCACTCGCAATTAGGCTACTCTGATTGTTCATTTACTCGCCAAATGTAGCTTACCTTTTTTGCCGCAATTTGGCGCAACGGTGAGGGACAGCGAACACCCTGTATATATATATATATATATATATATATATATATATATATATATATTAAGAAATGAGGTTAACGTATTGAATATAGTTTAATAATTTAATTAAGATTAATAGTTTAATAATTGAATTAAGTCTAATAATTAAATTGAATATTTATTAATAAGTTAACTAATCAGTCACGAATTAGATCTGGAAAATTCATTCTGGAAAATATTACATAAGAATCACGTGTTAAAAATAGAATCAGAAATTTGATATCGTTTTGATAAATAGGTTTACTACAAATCAATAACTTGTGAACAATAGTTGAAAATATGTTGTTGAAAATAGAAAAAGAAAAAGTTTTTCTAAGTTTTATTTTTAAATGTAAAAATGTTTTGTAAAAAAAAATATAGCAAACAAAAAGCAGATTCTGCTTTAATAATTTCTTAATTTAAAGTATATATTTCTAAAAAAATAACCATAATAAATGTATTTTTAATGTAATATATTTTATAAAGAAACATATAAATGATTAAAAAGAAACTTCTTATTTTAACCACAAATACTACTTAGCTTTCAAATAATTAAAAGTAATGCATTTCGAAAAAATATCGATAAAGATGAAAGAAAGGAAAAAAGAAATATAATGTTGGATTTAATTTTCTTTACTAAAAAAATAATTCTTTCTTTGATATGTGGCAAGTAATAAAATATGTGTGCAAACATTTTATTTTTATCTCTAAGCAAACAAACTGATTTAATCTATGTTGCAGTTCAATAATAAGTTTCCTAGCAGGATAAGAAAAAACTTTTTTGGCTGATTATAAAGCTTTTTGAAGGCAAATTATTTAAAAAGCATGCAATCATTTATTTAGACGGACTGAATTTTTGCAGGTTTTAATTATTAATATTTTTGTAATTTGAATGTTTGTAAACATAATTTTTCTCTATGCTAATTATTTTCATAACATTAATTTACACACAGCATATCTTTTTTACTTCTGCTACATGTTATTGATGGAAAAAGCTCAAACTTTTAATTCATGACCAATTTCAATTTTCAAAAATCTTTAATAAACACGAAACTTATATCAATTTTAGAAGCAGAATTGATGAAATTTGTATACTTTAATAAAAATGAAAGAATTAATACATTTCAGCTTAAAGCATGTTTTATGATGCATTTTAAACTTCTTAAAATACTCTTAAAACAAAAATGCAAACTACTTTCTGTTAAACGGGAGAAATAACTTTTCGTGATAATAATATAGAATCTGAAGTTCTTGAAATCATAAATAAACTGAGAGACATAAATTCTACGGCTGACGCCGTTATAACTTTAGAGCTTACATTAACCATTAAATATTTACAAAAGGAATATTTACAATATATTATTTACAGAAATCTATTATTTAAAAGAGACTTATAACCGTCTCAAATTTCGTATTTCAATGTTGCATTACATGCGAATTCGTCATTCCACGTTGTTCTCTCCAATCATAACAACTGCTCTAAAAGCACTATCTTCACTTCACTTTTAAGCGTCAGCACTTAGCCACGCCTTTCATCTAGCTGCGTCGCTAGATTGTCTTTATCTTAGGAGTTTGGAAATGGGACTTAGCAGCCGGTCTGTGAGAGTAAAAAAGGTCGCTCCCACATTCGACCAGCTTAACTTTACATTCGTCTCAAATGCATATCGGTTTGGTGGTAGCAGCACCTGGAATCACCTGGATGGTTGGATCACCTGGAAAGATTAAAAAAAAAAAGCAGTATCCAATGTGTTATTTGAAAAAAAGAAGTCATCATGATGAAAACTTAATTTTTCTTTTTTTTTTTTTTAAATCGTATTCTTTTACTTTTTCTTTATGTCTGATTCTTCTTCCCGTTTACTTACATCTTTTCATCGTCTTTTTTTTCTTATGTCTTTTCGTCTTCTTTTTTCATACGTTTTTTCGTTTTCAATTTTCTTACGTCTTTTCGTTCTCTTTTTACCTTACGTCATCTTTATTTCTTACATCTTTTCGTCTTCTTTTGCATTACATCTTTTCGTCTTCTTTTTTCTTACGTCTTTTCGGGATTAATTTTGTCAAAATCATTTTAGTTGTCAGCCCAGTGGTGTGTCACAGTCGGGATAGTGTCACAATCGCTGAAATTCTTTTTTTTTCTCTCTCTCTTTGTCAATTTTCGTCCATCCACGGCTTCATGTTCTCTGCGCAAGTACTGGTGACCATGGGACGTTCATTATCCAAGTTTCTTTACATCGAAGGTGTCATTATTTTTTACCTTGATGGCTTTGTAGGGACCTAAATATTTTGGTTTTAACTTCAAACCTGGACCTTGTTGTGTGTGTTTTATAACAACCATATCATTAAGCTTAAATTTGTTAGATCTTTTTCATCTGAGATTATAAGTTTTGCGGCTCTCTTCTTGGACTTTAATTTTTTTTTTTTTTTTTTTTTTTTTACCATTTTTTGTCGAATTTTCGCGATTATTAGTAATATCAAATTGTATTTCAGCATTTAAAAGGCTAGTAATCTCAATGTTATTTTTTAGTTTCATTTTAGTACCAAACATCAATTCAAAATGGGTTGTACTAATACTTCTCTGAAAAGTCGAATTTATCATCGGTTGGACGTCGCTTACGTATGTATACCATTTTTTAGGATTGTCTACAGATAATTTAGACAGAACAGATATACAGAACAGAATTTAGATGCTCGACATGGCCGTTAGACCTGGGTTATCCAGTGATAATCGGGATATGTTAAATATTTTCTTTGATGCAATAATTTTCGAAAGCTTTAGAGGTAAAGGCAAGACATTTATCCGAAATTAGGCGAACTGGACTTCCAAAGACAGTTTTTTGGATTTCTAATTTAGAAATTACTTATGCAGCGTCGGTAGATTTTGTGAGATACAACCAAATAAATTTTGTGAATGCATCAATGACCGAAAGGATATATTTGTGATTTTTATTCGTGCTCTCTAATGGACCTCAGTGGTCAACATGGTGCGTATGTAACGCAGTTTCTTCTTTTCCTATTGGGTAAATTAAACTTTCTTGTTTACCACATTTTCTATTAATTAAAATACAGGGAACACAAATTGCTATGCATTCCTAAACTTTGGGGATTTAAAAATCATTCACTATTTTTTTTTTCTGTTCGTGCAACTGCATTTTTTATGTGAGCGGCCTTGATTATATTCATTTGCATATCTTCCGGTACAATTAATAAATCGTTACCATTAACACATTTATAAAGAACGTCATTTTAAACCAAATAATCATCATAAGATTTCATTTTTAGGATTTTCTTTATTGTTTTATTATGCTCATCGGTTTCTTGAGCTTGGATAATTTTTAAAATTAAGCTATCTTGGATTACCATACAAATAGGATGTCTGCTTAATGCCTCGACATGCCTCATACTACTACTGTGTCTATGTTCAATTTCTTATAAACTTTAAAAATATCCTGTCAATCCTAAATAACTTTGAATATCTTTGGTATATTTTGGTTCAGGAAAATTTACTACTGTTTTTGTCTTCAATGAGGAGGGATACAATTTACCATTTAAGATTCAATACCCCAAAAAATCAATTTCACGCTTCGAAAAATTTTGAAAAATTCGCATTTTTTAAGGTTTAATTCCAGCCCATATTCTGATGCAGTTTTGAGAACAAGTTTTAATTTTTCTAGACCTTCAGCTTCGTTTTTGGCAGGTATTATTAGGTCATCCATATAAATGACTACAGTGGAATACATTATAAATATATTTTTGAAAAACACTAGGGCTATTGGTGAGCTAGAATGGACATTTTAAAAATTTGTATTGACCTACATAAATGACAAAAGAGATGTATTTCCGTGAGCCTTCTTCAACATCTACATGAAAAAGACCGTTTTTCAAATCTATGGTGGTAAATACTTTGGCAGAATGTAATTGGAAAGTACATCGTCGATAACTGGCGAGGGGAAATGCTCACACACTCTCTTTTTGTTAAAGTCTATAATAAACGTCTATACTAAACACACGTCTATAACACGTCTATAATAAACACAAAGTCTCATAGTATTACCTTTTTTCTTAACTAACACAACCGGCGAAGAAAAATTAGAAGAACTTTTCCGAATGATTCATTGAGCTAGCTATTCCTCAATTTTGTCTTCAACTACTTTGTTTCTCACATGGTGGCAAAATTCGAGGGGTAAAACAAACTGGGATTTCATCAGTTAAATTAATGTTCATTTTAACATCTACTGTTTTAGTTTTAATTGGTACATAAATCTCAATTAAAGAGGATAACTCTGAACGTAAATTTTTGTCAGGAAAGTGACTTAAATCAATTTTAGGGTCACCCGAAACATTTACAAACTTAACTAAAAAGTCATTAGACTGAACTTACGTTTTAAACAGTTTCACTTCATTCTCAGAAATAGTTAATATACCTTTATGAATAACATCAGTGCCAATAATTAAATCGAAATTAATGCAACTGTCATTAACGACAAAAATGGTAACTTTAATTTTGATCTATCTACTTCAATTTCTGAATTAAAATAACCTTCTGGCTTAATGAGGCTTTTCTTAAATCGGTTAAAGTGATATTCGCATGTTTTTATTCTACAAAGTCCTTCAAATTATCATAAATACTTTTGTTTACTAAAATGTTTTGACTACCAGTATCTATTAAAGAGATTAAACGTAAAGAATAAAGATTTATCTTTTTCAGAATTAAATATTGGAATGTAATAATGTTTCTTGTGACTGAGCATTTTTAACATTTGTATCTTTCGATTTATTACACTGAAATGTTTTATGACTATAAGCGTTACAAGAAAAACAAAGGGGCCCTTTATCTTTATTTACACAGTTAATACTCTTATGATTATTCCCGCCACAATTATAACAGCGCATATTTGGCTTTACAGGCTTAAATATATTCTTAACTTCAACATCGGATTTAATTTTAGGCTTAGCTCCTTCATATTTATGAGATTTTGCATTTTCATACTCAGACCGTATTTTTTCAGAGACTTTTAATTTTTCTTTAAATTCAGCAATATTGGGGCAACCGCACAAAAAAGATTTTTTAAAAACAGAATAGCTAATTCCATTTATTACATATTGAATAAGTGCAGAATCTTCAATGTTGCCATTTAAACATAATTGTTTCATGTTTAAAAAATATTCGTCTAACAATTCATGTGGTCTAATTTTTCTTTTGCAAAGCAGTTCATGCAATTCAGCTGAATTGCACGTTTGATCAAATTCAGAAATAAGTAACGACTTCAATTTAGTCCACGAATTAATTTTCGTTTCACTTTCAATAAACAATTTAGCTTTGCTTGTCATACGGCGTTTAGCCAAAATCAATTTGTGCAAATCACTAACATTAAGTAATGAAACAATATCTTCAATATCGGCAAGCCATTTTTGAACATTCTCAAATTCAGTACCCTCAAACATCGTAATCATCGTTTGGATATCATTAATGGAAATAGAAGATTTAAGAACATAATCAGGAATTAGAATTTTCTTATTTTCATTACTTCCACAACTGGAACTACCAGAATCATTTCTCAGATTATTCTCAGAAACATTTGAAATATCTCTACTTTTATTTGAATCATCATTAAATTCATCGCCGCTCTCGTCATCACTAAGAGAATCTTCATCAGGAATAACATTAATTTTCAATACACTAAAGTCACAAAAACTAGAAATTATTCTGGCAGCAATTTCATCAAAAGTTCATGAATTACAGTAATTTCGGGTGTATAGGCCGCAGATCAAACAATTCTTTTTTGACCCAGAATTTTTTAAGAAACAAATATAACTAGTTAGATCGCCGTACACATTTGTCTTCAATCACTAAATAAGATTTCTGGGTTCAAAAAGAATTGTTTGATCCGCGGCTTATACACCCGAAATTACAGCATTTATGCAAAAAGCATTGCAAATGGTTTTTAAAACGTTTACAGAAAAATTATCCTTAATATTTTTCAATTTTGATTGATATTCATCGGAATCTACTTCAAACGCAAACTTAGTAAAATTTCGAATTCTATGTCTGTTATTTCTGTTCCCGATTTCTCCAAAAATTAATTTATGTAATGTCTTAATACTAAATGACTTTTCCGCTTTCAACGAAAATTCTAATTCTTTAAAATCAATAAGTTTCGACATGCTTGAAAAGGAAAATAAAATAATACACTCACTTCATAATTAGATGTCCAGTTTTACACACTTTAATAGCGCTTTCATCACGGCATTTGACAGCTTCCAACATATTCAAAAGACTTTCCAGTTCTTTGTGGGCGTCCATCATTCTTTTCGTGCCGCATCTGACACCATTTGTAGAATTTGATGTTCTTGAAGACTGAGAGACATAAATTCTACGCTGACACCGTTAAAATTTTAGAACTTATATTAACCATTAAATATTTACAAAAGGAATATTTACAATATATTATTTACAGAACTCTATTATTTACAAGAGACTATAGCCATCTCAAATTTCGTATTTCAATGTTTTATAACATCCGAATTCGTCATTCCACGTCGTTCTCTCCAGTCATAACAATTGCTCTAAAAGCGTTGTCTTCACTTCAGTTTTAAGCGTCAGCACTTAGCCAGGCCTTTCATCTAGCTGCGTCGCTAGAATTTAATTGTCGTCGAAGTTTGGAAATGGGACGTATAACAGCCGGGCTGTGGGAGTAAAAAAGTCGCTCCCACAATAATGAACATACGTAACATTAAAGGTATCAGAAAGTATTTTGCTATTATATCTAGTTTCTGAATGTATAGAATTCGATGACTTTACAAGATTTCGTGTTCTATTTAAATAAACGTGTTGTTTTTTTAAACTATTTATTTTCAAAACAATATCAGATACATAATATTTTAGTGAGATACGAATAATTAAAAACATATAAGATAATAAAAAAAGAGACTTGATGTAAAGAAATCAAAAAATAACTGATAGAAAAGACGTTTTATGTAGTTAAGGAATATATACCTAGTAATTTACCCTAAGTAATTTATTTGCTAATACATAGTTAGTAGACCGTGATGTATTCTTTTTACTGTCGTAATTGCAAGACAGGGCAACACAGAATTCATAAAAATTATTGAAATATCTCTTTAGACAGGGCGAGACATTGTTGAATAGCGATTAAAAGCTGATACTTCAAAATGGCAGCTGTAAGATATTTACTTTTATGTTCACTGACCGAGAGAGCCTGCTGTAGCTAAGAAAAATGTATGTCGAAGATATTTCTTCAAATCTTCTATATTGAGGTCTTAAAAATATACAAAATTCAGCCAAAGCGAAGATCGGTGAAGTTCATTGCTTTTTAAATACATCATTTCTGTTATATGTAATTTTCTAATACTAGATAAATCTGTCATTGACATTGCTTTTTTTTGTAACTTTTGTCATTTTTTGCCAAAAAATAGCACGAGACCTCACGTCTTTTTCTTTTACCTTTTTTATACATATTTTCAATTACTGTGTGCTATATTTGTTTTATTCAACAGTGGTGCTTGTTTTAGTTAACTCTAAAATAAATGCTGCAGATTTTGAAAATTTTGAATATTTAACAGATTATATCTGCTAACAGCAATAGTAAGTCTATGCAGTATTATGTTATTATATAAATTTCGATTTTATTTTGGAAATATTCTTTGAGATTAATTATATCTAAAAATTAACTACCAAATTAATGTTCCGAAGCAAAAATTGCAGTTGAGAATGTTTATATGTTCTTGCAATCCCCAGGTGATCTTAATACTGGTATAAAATAGGGCCTATGTTAAACCGAAGGTTGTCTTCAAAAAATTTTAATTCCCACCTTATTGCTCACGTTATTGCAATTTTGCTCTTTAAAATCATTCGGTACATCCTGAAATTGCGTAGAAATCGATATTTAGAATATCTTTTAGAACGCATTTTGCGCATTTTTATATCTTTCAAATTTCTATTTTTTAAAGAAATGTTCTTAGAGATTAGTTATATCTAACAAGCAACTTTCGAATCATTCCAAAATTCATGTTTCCATGCTCTTCGGTATCACAAAAGTCGATTTTTTAGAGCGTATTTTACTCACACACATTTTTTGCGCTTGGTACAGTGGCATTAACGTACGATAGAAGTTATGTTAAACAGGAACAAAACACCATCATTTCGATACCATTAATTTGAAATCGGTTCTGCAGTTCTACAGATTATTTTGAGCAACGAAAAAAAGAAACAAACTTTACAGAAAAAATAAGAAACAAAGCAACTTTACAGAAAAAAAAGTATTTATAATAATTAGTATAGACAATATTCATACCTGGAAAATTGGTATTAGTTTCTGATTTAGCGGTCCAGTTACTCTCTAATCTTCTCGTTCCAGGAAATGTCTTATCATAATAAATTGCATAAATAAACTTATTTGACAGGGCGAGGAACTGTTTAATTTTTTATGCACCTCTTTATCTCCTTTTTACTTCATTAAATGTCACATAAAGTCTAAATTCCTGGGAAAATGAAGTAACGGGGAAATGCTTGGGAAAATAATGTTAATAAAATATAATAAATGAAGTTTATAAACTTAATTTTTTACATAATGAAAATTAATTATGCGTTAAAATTTGTGTCTTACCGAATGTGATAAAAATGAAAAAGCCAAACTCCGAATCTGTGTCTTTTCTTTATTAAATATTGTCATGTACTGCTAGAGATATTCTTTTATAAATTTCGTAGGAATTTTATTATTTTTTAAGAGAAACTGAATGTATGATTTTTCTCTACATATTATATATTTAATTTTCTAAACAATTAAATATATAATATGCAATATATATTCTAAACTAATATACCGTAATATCGGGTGTATAAGCCGCGGGTCAAACAATTATTTTTGGATCCAGAATTTTTTAAAAAATAAGTGTAACTACTTAGATCACCGTAAATATTTGACTTTAATCACTAAAAAAGATTTCTGGGTCCAAAAAGAATTGTTTGATCCACGGCTTATACACTGTAAAAAAATAATTCATGAGGTTACTAAAACTTTTTTAGTAAATTTGTATTCCACAAAATTTTTTAGTAACCATTGCTCGCAGTACAAATAGTAACCATTCCAAACTTTTTTTTGCAAGTGAAACATTTTTTTTTTAATTTATTTATTTATTTTTTTTTTTTTTTTGTAAACTGAACAAATGAATTTTTTGTATAACTAACTTAAAACTTTTTAGTGTGAGCCACCAAGGAAATTTTAGTAACAGCTCCAAAATTATTTTTAGTAACCATTACTCACAGATTCTTAGTAACTATTCCAAACGCAATTTTAGCAAGTGAAACAAACATTTATTTTGTAAATTGTATCAACGAATTCGGCAGCGGATGATTTTTGGCAAAGCCATAGTAGATGGCAGCACCAAGCATTGCCACAGGATTTTCACACCCCTTTATTTAACGAGTACTTACACTGTATACACTCGGTGTGTGTATGGTAGTGTGGAGCATCAAATCCGGAACCTTTCAGCCTGGCGTTCCGCGCTATGACCACTAGGCTATCACGGCCACACCAAGTGAGTTTTAGTAATAGCTATTAAAAATATAAAACTATTAATTCTATTCGTTGATAACTTTTTTCTAATAATTCTTACAGATTTTCTTGTAACTGGGTAAGATTACAAAAAAAAAAAAAAAAAAAAAAAAAAAAAAAAAAAAAAAAGTAATTGCAAGGATTGCTGAGAGAAGCTAAATTTTTTTTAGTAGATCGACCCTTTTTTTACAATGTACAGCCGAAATTACGGTATATTGCAGTATCCGTCAACAAGGTATTTTTAGGGTTTTGTTCATCTAATGAAACATTATAGGTCTCTTTCCTCGGTCTGTCCGTACACAAAAACTGTATAATTCAGAGAAAAAGAGTCAGAATCAAATTTTGTGTACTTAAATTGAATAATTTGTGCCACACGACAAATCATAAAATTTTGAAAAACTTTATTATTTTAATTAAAATAATTTTATCAATGTAATCCGTTAATTTTTGCGTTTTATATTTCAAAATATAACCTTAATTTGAACATTTGATGTGTAAACAGCATAGCTTGGAGGTAAAGTGTCTCATTAATAAACAGGAGAGTGTTAGTTCGATCTATGATGCGTCAAGTTGATAGTTTCATGTGCAGAGGGACATATTTAAAAGAAATTTCGTTTTTTTTTTTTTTTTTTTTTTTTTTTTGCCACTTCAAGGATTTACATTATTAGGGTTTCGTTCATCTAAAATTCATGTTTTTTTGAAAATCATTTTCTTTTTCTATTTAAAAAAATACTGTGATTTATCAATGATCCAACATTTTAAATCTCATTTAAACTATTTTTTCGCTGTAAGAAACTTAAAATTTCATTTATATCATCGTTAATTTTTTTAAATTTTGGATTTTTTTTTCAAATAATTTGATACGAACATTTTTAATTTGATTAAAATAAATAATTTTCTTTTATACTTTTTTTATACTGTAGTGAAACTTTGATATATATAAAAATCACGATTTCAATCACAAGTGCAGGCAAAAAATAAAGTGTAAAATGTCAAACAGGTAAGCAAGTGTTTTAAAAACATGTCCATATTGAAGAAAAACTATTCAAAATAAACAGGTGAGAGTTCGTTAAAAAATTAAAAATTTAATTAAGATTTTAAAATTTAAAAAATTTCTTTAATACAGCATTTTTCTCACTTTTAGTTACATTACATTCAATAATATCTTATTGTTTGGAACCCATAATTTCATGTTTCCCTATTAGTTAAGAAACTTCTGACTTGTATCCTCTTCTTTTCGATATAATTGAGCAAGTTTCCGTTATTCGTTGTACCGTGCACAGTACGCTAAATTCTATTGAAACTTCTCTGTTTACTCATGTTTTCAACGTTATTTTTAAATATATATTTATAATTAAAATTTATATTAAAATTAATTTACTTAAAAGTTAAATGGATAATTAATTTTTTTGGGGAAAAAGAATTTTACATTTATGGTAAAGATGACTATACATTAGGATGTGCCGAGAAAATGCAAAAAATGCTACTTAAGTCGCAATACCGCGGAAAATTTGTGAAATAGGGAGACTAAAAATTGGGTAAAAGACTAACAAAAAAAATTGGTTTATATCTGCTGGTTGCGCAGGCGCTATAAAGTTTGCCGAAATGTGGAAAAATTCACATTGTTACAAAATTTTTTAAATTAGCTTTTTCACGAATATAATAGCTGAAATTTTTACGTATTAGGATAGAGAAACATAATGTGGTTATTTAAATTTATCAATATCTTCCGGTCTCGCATATACTTTAAAGTTGTAAGGAACAATTTTACTTAAATATTGACAAGCAAAGCAAGATAAAGGATTTTCGTAAAAAATGTGATTCTTTTTAACCTTTCACGTATAGGAGCTGTAGTTATTTGGTTCAAATAATGTATTTCATCAGGGAAATGTCTATAAAAATTCCCATCAAAACCAAGGAGTTAATTTTCTGCTTTCTGGATAATTTAAAATAAAAAAAAATATTTTTAAATTAATTTGTTTTAAATATTTTTAATAAAATTGTAAAATAATTTTACAGGTGTGTATTTGAATTATAAGTGTTGAATAAAGAGGAAAATATTTTTAAAATAAATTTTAAGTATATTGAAATACTAAATAAATACTTCAAAACACTATGTGTCAAAAATATATTGTTTGCTTTGTATATTTGAAATTGAAACTTGCAGCTATAAAATTAACATTTTAAGATATAAAATATTTTAGAAATAGCTGAATGGT
Organism: Maratus speculifer; assembly: GCA_964019185.1. Classification (NCBI taxonomy): domain Eukaryota; kingdom Metazoa; phylum Arthropoda; class Arachnida; order Araneae; family Salticidae; genus Maratus; species Maratus speculifer. The sequence goes on from OZ025289.1 coordinate 157,894,641, forward strand.
TTTTTTAGATAAAACAATTTCAGGAAGTAAATTCCATAACACTTATCATATATGTGCAGATGCTGACTAAACAATTTTCTTTTGATTTTGATCAATAAAGTTTTAAATGTTTACAAAATAACTGAATACACTAATTGAGTGTTCTCTAAAAATAATCAAAATCAGTTTTTTGTATATGAAATATTTAGGTTTATATTTATGAAACGCTTGTTTAGTTTTGTAAGAAATGGCAATTAAAAAACAACATTAAAATATTTCAAATATTTTGAACACAATAAACTGTTTTTGAAGAATGCATTTTTCTGAGAAATAATTTTTTTTGACACACAAAACACTTATGCTTAAGCTATCAATCTAAATAATATGTTGGAAGAACTGCATTTTTTTAAAAGAAAGGGTACAATTTTACAAATTTAATGCTTAATCTGGCTTCTTACTATGGCAATTATTATTTCTAATTTTCCAGGTTTTGTAGGAAAATAAGTAATTCACGTAAACACATGTGATTAGCATAGAATAATTTTATTAACCATGATTTAGGATAAGCCATATTCTTAGATAACTGAAAACCAAATTGCACCACATAAGGAATAGTTCAGTTGTTAAACAACAATAATTGATATACAAATGAATATAATATTTGTTTAATGATATTAAATAATTATCATTAAAACCTTATTACAAGCTATCTATTTGTTTTTCTTTAATATTTCTGTTATTTAGAAAAATTAGAAATTGTTTCCAGTTTAAACTATTACACAATTTTATATAGCTAAAAAACAATAACTCCATATACACGTTTTTTAGTCTGACATTCAGTATTTAAAAACCTTGAAGAAAATAATTTATTGTAATCTTCTTTATAAGTTTGTAAATCAATAAAAAGTAATTTCGCAACTTTTATATTCCTTTTCCAAAATATAAATGAATCCCTTTTTTTTACCAAAGCAATCAAATCAATAACAATCATTCTTATAAAGAAAATGCAATACAATTATTTTCATATGAAATATAATAGAAAAGAAAATAGCTTTAAACACAATATTAAAACTTGAAATGTTGATCTTAAAAATTAATTTGTCTCGCATTACAAAACCATCATTTATGAAAAAGAGACATCAATACAATTTCACTTTAATACTTCTGTATGTAATCAGACAAGTGACGTCAATGATGTATTATTTTTATTATTATTATTATTAAATGATTTTCAATTTACAAGATCTGCTGATACTTTGTCAATTACTGAAAATATAATTTTAGAAAATGCTTCAAGTTTTTAAGGAAATAAGAATTCCAGTTATTATGACTTAATGAAAATAAACGCTATATAAAAAGTTTAAATCATCATGTAAGTTTTCTCTTGTTTCGAATGATGCTTTATAATTTTAAAGTCATTCAATTAAAGCAGAGTTATGATTATATGTTGTATTTTTATTTAGAAAAACACTAATGGGTCTCGTATTATGTACTGTATATGTATATTACCTTAAGAACAATTATATATATATATATATATATATATATATATATATAACTTGTTTATATGATATTCACTAGTAATTATATTCAATAAAAAATACTCACTTAACCCTTTGTATCACGGTGTTACAGATTTCAAACATACCCAAATGTCAATATTATTTTCTCAGTAATCTATAAAACATGATTTTGTTTGTTGTTCCCATTTCTCAACACACAAATTAATGTAAATTGATCATCGGAATTCTCAACTGACAATGATTTGAGTTAATGTCTCACATCAAACTTTTGTCTATCATTAGGGAAGTTTCAGGTCGATATACCAGAAATTAACTTACAAGGAAGGTCTCCATACGGGCATACTCAGAAAAATCTGAAAAAATTACAAAATGTTCTTCTCATGAGGATATATACATTTATAGAAAAAATTTTGGCGGAACCTAAGTACACTGTTAGTAAAAAAAATAAAGAAAATTTCGTTATTTGGTGATTTATCATCAGTTGGTGATAGAATGCAGTTTAAAAAAATACTTTTTTATGCAAATACGCTTTAAGGACAAAAAAAGTTTTATGTTGAATATTTTTAGGTAAATATAATTTAAATAATTTTAATTTTGACAGTTTAAGTTTGTTTTAAGTATAATTTTATTTTAATCGATATTTATATGCATTTATATTCAAATTTAACCATCAAAATTTGCAATTTAAGACGAAATTCATAATTTAAATTGATTAAAATTGTTTCAAGCTCAAAGTCCAATTGAGCATTATGAAGTGAATTTCGTTGCTATGGAAACATGTGGCCTTTTAATTTTGAATACACTTAAATGTATGAAAATATATTTTTTTCAACATGAATTTTTTGTATATGAAAATATCTTTCCAGTGATAAATTAAAACTATTGTTAGAATTCGAAAATAGGGTTAGTTCAAGAATTACTTACTAACCATGCAAGTCTTCATTTGCGGGTTGCATCTACGCGATGCCTGCGGAGCTCTTGAATTAAAATCATCTCATCTGTTAAGATAAACTTATTCTAAGTTCAAATTAATCTAAAAGTCCATATATTATAAAAATTGTCGTTTAATTCCATGTAAAAGACACATCCATCATTACATCCAGAGAACTCAATCGTTCTCACACACTTGTCAAAGTTCTTCGAAAGATAATAAATAAAATCAGACGATATTTTCATTTTCTTAATTTACGCGTTCAATTAGTTTCACTTCATTTCATTTTACAACATCCTCCCCCCTTTGAAACTTGGGGAGAGTTTCAAATACATAACAATTATTATTAAAAAGATCCAACCTCTTTGGAGCTTTTACACATCTTCCAGAAGAGGTATATTTCTTAAGTATGACACTATCAGGAGAAGACACATTTTCATGATCATCATGCTCACTGGAACTAGTTTTCTCTTCACCCGACGGTTTGGATGCAATTTCAATTATTTCATTCGAATATATTTCCAAAGGAAAGATGCGCTGCACCGGACGTAAAACCGTGCCGTGCTGAGTTTTCAACTTAACACCACGAACTTTACCATCCCGTCCTGGAATTAAATGAATCACCTTTGCTAAAGGCCAAAATAAACGTTTTTTGTTATCATCCCCAACTAAGACTATTTCTCCCACTCGCGGTTCACGTGTATATTTTTCAGTATGTTTTTGAACTAATTCGCTGAGGTATTCTTTTCTAAAACGTTGCCTAAAATCGGTAAGAAGTTTAGCTCTGTAATTCAACCTTCTCCTTAAACTTTGAGAATCTAATTCGATAATATCCGAATTGCTGAAACTTCGGTTTTCAGTAAGAAACATAGCGGGTGTGAGAGGTACTAGCTCCAGTGGGTCCTCTGAGATATAGGTTAGAGGTCTGCAGTTAATCACAGATTCACAATCACATATAAGTGTATTCAATTCTTCATAAGTCAATACAGATCTACCTAAAGTACGTACTAACAATTCTTTTACAATGCGAACTAACCTTTCCCACCAGCCTCCCCACCAAGCTGCGGTGGGAGGTATAAATTTCCAAACAATTTTATGCGTCATGGTTTCTTTTAAAATTTTATCCCAATTTAATTTTGAAAGTTCATTGGAAGCCCCCCTAAAGTTTGTTCCATTATCACAATAAATAGTGCTGGGCCTACCGCGTCTAGCTATAAAACGTCTAAGTGCTAGCAGGAAAGCATCAGAAGATAGCGAATTGACTAGTTCAAGGTGAATCGCGCGATAAACGGCACAAGTAAACAATGCTATCCAAACTTTCTCGCCATTTTTTAGAAATAACGGCCCGGCTAAGTCTACTCCAATAATTTCAAAGACAGCACAATCTGTAACGCGATCTGGTGGCAAAGGTGTTGGTTCGCTTGACAAAGACTTTACCTTAAAACGTTTACATGCAATACAGTCATACAATACATTTTTAATAGTTCTTCTAGCTCTAATTATCCAAAATCTTTCTCTTATTAAAGATTGCATTGTTCTTATACCTGCATGACAATTCTTTTGGTGTACTGATCTAATCAATAATTTAGTAAATTCACATTTGCCTGGTAACAATATTGGATACAAAAATGATTCTCGGTCATTTCTTTCAGTTATTTTAGTTTTAACTCTTAAAATTCCATTATCATCTGTGAATGTTACAATATCATTTAATGACCTTTTATTATAGAAATAACAGCTCTGAACTAAACGGATTAGATATTTTTCAGAATTTTCAATTTCATTTTGAGTAAGATTAGAATATTTACACTTATTAGAAACATTTCGGCAATTATTTACAAATCTCAGAATCCAAGCAAATATTCTTATCATCTTATCATAATTAGATATATTATCTAAGAGCCAAAGGGGTGTGTCTTTAGCTAGATCAATATTCGTAATTTCGATCTTTTTTCTTTCTAAATCAACATCTTTTGGCTGACAGTCAATCGCGCCAATTGGCCAACATTCAGGATTTTCTTTTAACCACTTAGGACCTTCCCACCATCGCGAATCAAGCATTTTCTGCGGAGAACATCCACGTGAAAGTATATCAGCTATATTCAAATTTCCTGGAACGTGCTTCCATGACTCTATATTGGACATCTGTCGAATTTCTTTGACTCTGTTGCTCACGAAAACCGACCAATTCCCATGTTCCTTTATCCACCAAATTGCGGTAGTAGAATCTGACCAGAATGTGATTTTCAGACCTGGCATATTTATTGCCTTGATGATAGAACTCGCAAGTCGAGTACCTATACAACAAGCCATTAACTCTAAACGCGGCATGCTCAAAGTTTTGAGAGGAGCAACCCTAGACTTCGCTCTAACAAGCGTAACCTTGACATCGGAATCAATTATTGATCTAGCGAAGACACATGCTGCATATGCCCCTTTACTCGCATCAACAAAAACATGAAGTTCAGATGAAGCATTAATTTCTAAGTATCGAGGTATAGCTACTTCTTTTAAAACATCAATATTCTTCAACCATTTCAAAAAAGCACTCACAATGTTACAAGGTAATTCTCGATCCCATGGAATTTTCTGTTTCCATGAGTCTTGTAGCAATAATTTTGGAAGCAATGTAGCAGGAGAGAATAAACCGATAGGATCAAAAATCTTTTGCACAATGCTCAAAATTAATCTCTTAGTAATTTTCCTTTCACATGTTAATGTTTCTAAATCTAAACAACATTTCAAAGAATCATTATCTAAATTCTAAATAATCCCCAAAACTGAAGTATCCCCAGAATATTTATCAACATTCTTGCAAGCTACATTGCTTTCAAAACAACGCAAATTGAAACACCCTTTAGACATTAATAACTTTGCATTTTCAATAAACATTTCAGCTTCATTAATGTTAGAAACACCTGATACACAATTATCTACATAAAATGAACACTTTAATTTTTCAGCAGTTTCCTTATATTCAGGAGGACTATTTTCTAAAAGATGCATTATAGATGCACTTAGTAAATAAGAGCTAGAAGAGACACCAAATACAACTCTACAATGTCTATAAATCAATTGTCCTTCATTACATGGGAAATAGAATCTAAGAAAATCTCTATCTTTAGGCATAACAGATAACATTAAATAAGCCTTTTCTATATCTGCAGTTATACCGATAGGATACATTCTAAAACGATCAAGAATATCAGGTATTAATTCTATAAGATTGATGCCTTTATACAAACATTCATTTAACGAGGGTTTCCCTTTCTCAGAAGCAGATGCATCAAATACAGGGCGTATTTTTGTGGTTTCCTTATCTAACCTGATAACGGGCCTATGCGGTAAATAATGACATTTATTACTTAATTCATTTTCTGGAACACGTTCAATAATATTCATTTTTTCCCAATTCTTAAATACTTCCTCATATTCATCGAAAAATCCCCCACATTTCAATTTATTGATCATTTTTTCATATCTCTTCCGAGCTAAAACTTTATTGTCGGGCAAATTCTTAAAATTACACTTCCATGGAAGCTCTACTTCATATCTGCCATCGGGATGAATTTTCATTTTTTCTTTAAAATCGTTTAAATCAAAGTTTTCCCGTTTTTCAAAACTCTGAATGGGGTCAGAAATTCCTATGGTTTCAAGTTCCCATAATTCATTCAAAGGAATATTTCTAACGTGCATAGACAATGTTGTCAAAACGTTATGTTTCTTGCCACACGTTTGTTTCCCCATTACTGTCCAACCGAGCTTGGTTTCTATGGCAGTCAAATCGCAATTTAATTGAATTAAATTTCCTGTCAATAATTTTCCTATCATATCAGCCCCCACCAAAAGATCAATTTCAGATTCCTTACAAAAATCATCAGATAGATTTATTTTATTTCCTTTTAATTCATTTAATATTCTATAATCTTTAATTTTAGGTACAAATCCGCAAATCTTTTTTTCGGAAAATGCCTCAAAACAAAACGCATTATTTCCATCTAATTCACTGATTTCTACAGAAAACACATCATGTTTTTTAGGTTTCGTTTCATCCCCCCCGAACAGCGCGTGAATAATTATTTCTTTTCTTATAGGATGCATTTTTAGTGATTTCGTTATTCTCTCGCTTACGTAACTACTTTGGCTCGCTGAATCTAGCAGTGCGCGTACGACTTTTTGGCGACCTTGCGATCGAATGCGCACGCCAAGCGTTTGCATATACACAACTTTATTTCTACTACAATTAGAAAGAGAATTTTCAGATTTCAAAGTATCATTTTGATTATTATTTATATTTTGTTCTGGACACATTATTTCAAAATGATGTTTATGGCAATAATTACACTTTAATTTATTTTTAATATTACAATTCTTACTCAGATGACCAGCTTTTTGCAAACAAGTGAAACAAATCCCCTTTTTTAACAAAATCTTTTGTTTATCAGTTAAAGACATTTTTTGAGCCCCAAAACATTTATTAGAGGGGTGAAACCTATCACAGAATATGCAATTGTTTTTCTTACCTTTATTTTCTATACTCACCAATGCAGAGGCGGTGGCTGGATCAGGTTTGCTAATAATTTCAGATAAAATGTTCTTTTTTCTAACAATAGAATCAAAACCTTTTCTTGCTAAAAACACCATTTCATCTCCTTGAACTTCTTGGCGTAGAAAGTCCATCAGATTTTTTAAAGTCCTGGAATTTTCACTGGAATATGTATCGTGATTTCGACTTCTTTCCCAGGTCAAAAGAACTTCTTCAGGCAGGCAGCTCTCAACCAAGGGCATGAGAAAGTCTCCATACTTCTCTTGAGTTCTTCCCAAACTTTCTAAGGCACGAAGTTTGCTTTCTAATTCATCGTATAAAGAGGCTAAGTCAACTTTCATTTTAGGCGCAGTGGCATTTTTCATTACGAGGGTTAATAGTTCCCTGACGTAAATTTGCACAAGAAGATCATCTCGTCCAAATCTCTGTTTCAATTGATCGATAGCCTTCGGATAATTTTCCGCGGTAGCTGGATAACTTGATATTAAACGCTCCGCTTTTGATTTCGGTTCCATACATTGGAATAGGTACTGCATCTTGTCTTCAGCGGCAATAGAATCGTCTTCGTGTATTTTCTTGAACTGGCTCCAAAACGATAAAAATTCCTTTGGTTCGCCGTTAAACTTTTTTAGCTCGATCTCCGGTAATTTAAATTTGCGTTTTACTTCTTCGCCAGGAGATGAAGAAACCTGTATCTTTTCATCAATACGTGCACATATTTCTATATATTTTTCTCGATATTCTTCTGCACTTTCAAAATCTTCGGTAAACAATTTTTCGTCCTTATCTTGTAACAATATTTCCGAAATTTTACTTTGACAAGTGTCCATCCGTTGAAATTTATCAAACAGTTGAGTTTTCAGAATAGAAAGTTCTTTAATTTCACATATTTCTTTAGTTAATTCAGTTTCAATTTTCTTAAACGTGAGAGTAAAAGCAGCTCTCAGTCCTTTTCTCTGAGTTTTCAAACTACTCAGATCCATTTTTTCATTTAAAATTAATTGAAATTCAAAAACTCCTGTCCCGCCGAGGGTACCAGAATGTTAGAATTCGAAAATAGGGTTAGTTCAAGAATTACTTACTAACCATGCAAGTCTTCATTTGCGGGTTGCATCTACGCGATGCCTGCGGAGCTCTTGAATTAAAATCATCTCATCTGTTAAGATAAACTTATTCTAAGTTCAAATTAATCTAAAAGTCCATATATTATAAAAATTGTCGTTTAATTCCATGTAAAAGACACATCCATCATTACATCCAGAGAACTCAATCGTTCTCACACACTTGTCAAAGTTCTTCGAAAGATAATAAATAAAATCAGACGATATTTTCATTTTCTTAATTTACGCGTTCAATTAGTTTCACTTCATTTCATTTTACAACAACTATAGCAACAAACAATATATATATGCAATACAAGATATATGTATGTGTGTATATATATATACGTATAAAATATATTAAACTCTTTCATTGTTTATGTTTAAATTCATTAAATATTATTTACAAGCATTCTAAAAAACTAGCAGTTTACTGTTGCATTAAATCATTTGTTTTTGGCGAGGAAAAGTGCTGCTCGCCAAATTGCGTGATATTCACGCCAAATATTCGAAAGTTTTTAATTTTATTACATATTTTTTTGTGATTCCGCCGCTAAGTTTGACTGATCTTTTATTACATACACAAATAGTTTAATTAGCATTTTTTTCAAAAGTTTCTGAGTTCCTAGTTTGGAGACCTTCCTTGTTAGTAAATTTTATCAAATTAGAAAAGCTGGAGAATTCCGAATGTAGATTTTTTTTAATGTAATTTTCTTTATATTAAAATTTAATATTAGAAAATGGACACGTATGACAATATGAGAATCAATTTAACAGAAGTATGTCGATTTCTGTTTATTGTAGATCTGAAAAAAAGTATCTTTTAATTAATAGCTATTTTAGTTTTACGTTCGAAATTTTAAGCTATTGCATAGCTTTTATCGCGGGCTTTGAGCGCGGCGACCGAATCTAGAAATTCCGTAACGAGAAAAAAAACCTAAGACTCTTGCTAACGGCGTTTCAGTTCGGCAGACTTCTCATTTATTCAATAAGAGAAAAAAATTGTTTTCTCATCGGTCACCACGCTCAAAAAGTGTAACTTTAATAAATATCAAAGAAAAAGAAAAAACTTGAATTAATATTAAAGACAAAAAAAACTCCATAAATAAAAAATAAATAAATAATTATAATTGCATAAGTTAAAAATATGCTATGCAATAGCTTTACCGCGGCAGCCCCCAAGTGCCAATTTATTTTTTATTAATTTTTACATGCTTAAAATGGTGTATTCTAACATCTGAGTCAATGTTTTACAAATCGGAGTTGTTGAACCACAAAGGGTTAATCATACCGGTGACAGTGCAGCCGATCTTCACGTTATAGTTAATAAATTAATGCCAATACTTAAGGGAATAATAAATCTATCATACTTATAATAGATTATTTACATACTTTTTTAGTAAAACATACATAGTGCAGTCTTTTCAATTAAGTAATGCATTCCCATTTAGAGACAACCACTATTACTATTATTTATAAATAAATTTTTAGAATTGATAAAAAGAAGATCTTCATTTAAAATAGTGTTAGTATGCATTTAACAGATCGTGTAATTTAGAATATTATACGGTTCATAAACGACAAGCTGTAGAATTTTTTAAAACATTCTTTCAACAATATGTGTATGCATGGATAACTCCTCTAGCTGGAAAAAATAAACTTCTATTTTAACAAATATAATGACAGAAAATTTATGCTTCAAGTTTTATTTAATGCAGTTGAAAGACCATAATAATAATAATAATAATAATAATAATAATAATAATAATAATAATAATAATAATAATAATAATACTTTCTTTTTATGATAAGTTAGTTTCATTTGTTTGACAACGAGTGTTAAGTATTTTTAACTAATTTTTTGTAATTTCATTATATGACTGTTACTCTATATATATCGGTAAGAAGAGAAAATCAAAAAAAAAATCCCTGTCGGCTTGGCCTATGCGGATGTAGATTTCGTTAAGTACTCATTTGAACGACAAAAAAGAAACTGTAATTAGAAAAACCCAGTTTAACAATTTTATTTGGCCACTTTTGAAAAAATTTTAATTTCATTTTTCTGTAAGAGCCGGTTTTATCAGAATCATCTTAAGCTAAATTTGGCTCAAATTCCCATATTGACAGCATTTTTTAAAAATATATTCTGACTTGAGGAAAACATTGTCCAATATGGTAAATTATATAGTTCCTAAATAAGAAAAACTGCCAACTGAATGCATTTGAGAGCAAAAATGGTTTTAAAAATGAGTCATAAAATAAGCAATTTGTTATCGAATGCATCCTCAAATCTTCAATCACGATCGCTTCGGGAAATTTCGTCCCAAATGACTACTTTGACAGCATTGTTTGAAATATATTCTGCCTTTATCGAAAAACTGACCAATATGGCACATTATGCAGTTTATAAATAAGAGAACCTGTCAATTGGTTGCGTTTGAGAGCAAAAATGGTTTTAAAAATGAGTCATAAAATAAGCAATTTGTTACTTGAGTACTTCCTCAATTGTTCAATCACAATCGTTTACGGAAATTCAGTTCATAGTGCCTTTTTGGCAGCTTTTTTTAAAAAACATATTTTGCGTTTATCAAAAAACTGACTAATACACCACATTATACAGTTTCTAAATAAGAGGACTTATCAATTGGATGCGTTTGAGAACAAAAATAGTTTCAAAAATGAGTCTTAAAATAAGCAATTCGTTATTTGAGTATTTCCACAATTTTTAAATCACTATCGCTTAGGGAAATTGAGTTCAAAAATACCTTTATTGGCAGCTTTTAAAAAAATATATTCTGCCTTTATCAAGAAACTGGCCAATACGTCACATTATATAGTTCCTATATAAAATAACCTAGAGAAGAAAAAAGAAATTGAAAGAATTTCTTTAATAAAATATTAAAGAAGAAAGCAACTTTACTGTTTAGCTTTTTTTTATTGAGAAAGAGTGACTTGAAAATGTCAACAACGTAATTTACCAGATTCCATAGCATGGCATATTATAGGCAGACTTGAATCCGGGCAACATGACAAAGTGTCGCGGACGCTGTTGTAATCACCAAAAGTGTCGTTGTAAGAAACAGGGAATGTTGGACGTCGACCAGGGCAATGTTGGCAGTCATGCGCCATTACAGAAACTGATGACCAGTATATACTATTAACAACTCCTCAAAACAGAACTAACAATGCTACTCAGATTCCAAGATAGCTGCTCTTGGCAACAGGATGAAGGGTACCAAGTCAAAAAGTATGTTATAGGCTTTATCAGGGAGATTTCTATGCACGTAGAGCAATGGTCTGCATTCCGTCGATCTCAAGCCATCATGCGGCTATAAGAACAGAGGCTACTGAACATCGAGATTGGAAGAAACAATATTGTACCCAAGTTCTGTCTACTGACAAGTCCCGATTCAGTCAGGAGGGTGAAACTCGACGAGATTTGGAATGGAGGGAAATTGGCACTCGAAATAACCCCATATTGGTTCGCGATAGGTCACAATACAGACGAGATGATTTTATGGTACAGGGTGGAATCAGCACAGGTGGACGTGCGGAAATGCATATTATGCGTAATGGTTCTTGGAAGGCCCAAGGGAATGCAACGAGATACTGAGACATCATGTCTTATCTTATTCCCCATGTCAAAATTCATGCTAGTACCAGCAACAAAAATATGCTAGTTATTGCTATATTTTGCTTTGTCTGCTAGATATCCCTGCTATTATTTGCTTTGAATTGCTCGCTAGCATCACATGCTATATGACTGGCTTACACAGCAATAGCATGGCAAGCTATGTACAAGCATCTTATGCTTATTTGCTGATTAAGCTTTTTCCAAAGAATGCAGAGGTAGGTACCTTAACATGCTATAATATGCTATTTTATGCTTTCCAGCATAATATGCTATGAAACAAGTTTTGGGAGAAATAGCATGACAAGCTATGTACAAGAAATATATTCTGCCTTTATCGAAAAACTGACCAATATGGCACATTATGCAGTTTATAAATAAGAGAACCTGTCAATTGGTTGCGTTTGAGAGCAAAAATGGTTTTAAAAATGAGTCATAAAATAAGCAATTTGTTACTTGAGTACTTCCTCAATTGTTCAATCACAATCGTTTACGGAAATTCAGTTCATAGTGCCTTTTTGGCAGCTTTTTTTAAAAAACATATTTTGCGTTTATCAAAAAACTGACTAATACACCACATTATACAGTTTCTAAATAAGAGGACTTATCAATTGGATGCGTTTGAGAACAAAAATAGTTTCAAAAATGAGTCTTAAAATAAGCAATTCGTTATTTGAGTATTTCCACAATTTTTAAATCACTATCGCTTAGGGAAATTGAGTTCAAAAATACCTTTATTGGCAGCTTTTAAAAAAATATATTCTGCCTTTATCAAGAAACTGGCCAATACGTCACATTATATAGTTCCTATATAAAATAACCTAGAGAAGAAAAAAGAAATTGAAAGAATTTCTTTAATAAAATATTAAAGAAGAAAGCAACTTTACTGTTTAGCTTTTTTTTATTGAGAAAGAGTGACTTGAAAATGTCAACAACGTAATTTACCAGATTCCATAGCATGGCATATTATAGGCAGACTTGAATCCGGGCAACATGACAAAGTGTCGCGGACGCTGTTGTAATCACCAAAAGTGTCGTTGTAAGAAACAGGGAATGTTGGACGTCGACCAGGGCAATGTTGGCAGTCATGCGCCATTACAGAAACTGATGACCAGTATATACTATTAACAACTCCTCAAAACAGAACTAACAATGCTACTCAGATTCCAAGATAGCTGCTCTTGGCAACAGGATGAAGGGTACCAAGTCAAAAAGTATGTTATAGGCTTTATCAGGGAGATTTCTATGCACGTAGAGCAATGGTCTGCATTCCGTCGATCTCAAGCCATCATGCGGCTATAAGAACAGAGGCTACTGAACATCGAGATTGGAAGAAACAATATTGTACCCAAGTTCTGTCTACTGACAAGTCCCGATTCAGTCAGGAGGGTGAAACTCGACGAGATTTGGAATGGAGGGAAATTGGCACTCGAAATAACCCCATATTGGTTCGCGATAGGTCACAATACAGACGAGATGATTTTATGGTACAGGGTGGAATCAGCACAGGTGGACGTGCGGAAATGCATATTATGCGTAATGGTTCTTGGAAGGCCCAAGGGAATGCAACGAGATACTGAGACATCATGTCTTATCTTATTCCCCATGTCAAAATTCATGCTAGTACCAGCAACAAAAATATGCTAGTTATTGCTATATTTTGCTTTGTCTGCTAGATATCCCTGCTATTATTTGCTTTGAATTGCTCGCTAGCATCACATGCTATATGGCTGGCTTACACAGCAATAGCATGGCAAGCTATGTACAAGCATCTTATGCTTATTTGCTGATTAAGCTTTTTCCAAAGAATGCAGAGGTAGGTACCTTAACATGCTATAATATGCTATTTTATGCTTTCCAGCATAATATGCTATGAAACAAGTTTTGGGAGAAATAGCATGACAAGCTATGTACAAGTATCTTTTGCTTATTTCTTATTTAAGCTATTTCCAAGCATGCATAGTTAGGTACTTTAACATGCTGTAATATGATTTTTATCTTACCAGCATAATATGCTATGCAGCCAGTTTAGGGAGAAATAGCATGACAAGCTATGTGTAAGCTTTTTATGCTTGTTTTCTTTTTAACCTTCTTCCAAAGCATGGATAGGTAGGAATATTATATGTTTAGCATTACATGCTTTTTGATGCTTGCTAAAATGACATGCTAGGAAAACAGCATGACGCACCATGTGCCAATAAAATATTCTAATTCACTAACCAAGAATAGCAGCAAAACTTATTTGTTGGTTATGAATTTCTGCTAGAATAACAGAATCTAACTTTATAAGCAATATTCTGCACAATTTTGCAGAAATGGGAGATTGTATACAATAAATTCATAAAAAGTAAATATTTTTTAATATTGCAAAAGCATATTTTTTTCTGAAAACTATCTGAATTTTTTAAGCTTTCATATCAAAGCATATTTTATGTTTCAGAAACTGGTCACATTGTTTGCATAATATAAGTGCATATTCGTTTATCAAAATTAAAAATACTGGAGAAGGATTGTTATCACCACTTAAATTCATGATTACCTTTAACCACCGATTTTACATTAATTTTTAACTTATAAACAAAAAAAAAAGTAGAAGAAGAAGAAGAAAAAACAGAACAAAGAATTTATTTTCATAGCGGATTCATAATAGTAAGTCTTCTCCTCTCCTAACGGAAATTTAACTGACATTTTAACTGATCTCTTAACTCATATTTTTCTTAGTGTTGAATTATTTTAACTTACATGAAAATTATAAATTTATTATTTCTTTAAGAATAGGATGAAAATAATTTTTTTTTACTAAATTTAAAAAGCTGGGTAAGGAGAAGAATAGCTATGCACCACCATGTGAATAAAACACTGCCTTTTGAACTCGTTCAGATAATGCTTTAACACACAAACTTAAAAATTAATAACAATTGATTTTTATAGCTTCCTCCCCTTCATGAAACGGAAGAAAATCACCGTCACTTTCTCATAGTATTTAGTTCTTTTAAGTTACTTCAAAAGTAAAATTTTATGTGTTTTTTAAAATAAGAGGAAAATATGTTTTTAAAATTTCAAAATCAAGAGGCTTTAGATCTTCTCCTCGGACTACTACAACGTAAATTCAAAACTTCCTTCGTCCACCCGAAAATTGTTAGCTTTCAATTTTGCTGGTGTTAATTAACTTAAGTTATTAAAAAATAATAAATGTGTTTTTCAAAATCGGTAAAAAACAAAATTTAGTCATTCAAAATTCAATATTCAAGGAGCAATTTTTCATTTAAGAATTATGTTTATAACAATCGATTTAAAAATATGTATAATTGATTCCTCCTCTCTTTCCAATATGCATTATAGTTTTTAAATCTCCCATCTCAAACAGAATTTACCTGAAGTTTATTCTATCAAAAATACATTTCATAAGTATTTATTTCTTGATTTATATTAATGTAATAATATTCTAATTACCCATTAATTATTTAAAAAAAAAAACTAGAAATAAATTAATTTTATTCATTGAAAATTTGAGGAAATAGTTGCATTGATAAATTCACTCTTAACCTTGTAAAAATAATAGCGCATAGTAGAATTAGCTTCGTCAACAATCACTAGCAGTTACAGGTGTCTATCGACAGGTCCCCGCTGGCAAGGTAAGTAACGCGCGCGTCTCCTAAACCACAGGTAGTCAGTTCAACCCTCAGGGGTGAAAAAGTCCGATGCAGTTTCTTCCACCAATATCCGTAGACGCTTCCAGTGTTGGCAATAGATGGCAGCACCTTCATTTTTTAACTAGCAACTGTTGCTAGAAAATTAAAAATTTAAACCAAATGATGGTAGAAAAATAGTGCTAGACTAGTAGAAAATACTAGCAAGTGATGGTCTTTATTGCTGCTAGGCCAGCTACATTTTCAAGCAACCCATCCTGGATTGTGTATGCTGGCCAAGCAGCAAAGTGGGCCAAAACACACCATGACATGCTAATAATACTGCTAGAAACAGCAAATATGTAATGGTAGTTTGTGCTATTTTACTTGCTGGGATATAGCAAGTAATGCTTGTCTAGCAAACAAATACCAGCAAGAATTTCGACTTGGGTCTGCAGACCATTTGAGATTTCTTTGTTTTTCAGCATGATAATGCCAGACCGCATACAACTCTTCGTGTGGAAAGCATGCTTGAATCTCAAGGAATACGGCGTATGAAATGGCCAGCGACCGAAATCAGATCGAGCATGTTGGAACATGCTCGGACGTTGCGTTCACTGTTAAAACTAATGGTGACACATTGCACCTTTTAGGGGTGAAAGGCTTGTCTCACTGGTGACACCATAAAGGAGCCAGAATGATACCTTTAATTAGGGTGAAAAGATAGCACCCTTAATCCAGAGTGCCCAATAATAAAAAATTAAAAAATATACAAACCGACTTTTGGCCCTCGAAGGATTCGAACCCACAACGTCTGATTACAAGCTCAGTGTTCTAACCACTTGGCCATTGAGCTCACCTTCATTCACTCACAGTCTTATATTTTACTTGCCGTCACCGAAAACAGAAAGACACACGTCACAGCGCATGCGAATGGTGCCAGTCACCCGATGAGGTGCCACATTGCTGCCAATACGAAGTGCATGGCACCTTATTTAGCTCCAATCACCCAGTAAGAAACCTGTCGGCACTGCAACCACATATCCAAAAACCTATGGAACCCTAGGGTTCCAAATGGCACTGCCTTTTCACCTCCAGATCCCAAATGGCACCGGTTTGTTACCTTTACTTTTAACAGTGTTGTTGTAAGATGAAGTTCTCCTTTTATTGTCCGAGATTTGGAGATTGCATTTCTTGAAGGTTGGAACAGTATTCTCCAAAATCTTATCGATAAAATCATCGCATCCATTGAAAAGAGGTGTGCAGCATTTTTAGCTGTTTGGGGAGACCACACGGCATATTAAAAATCTTGCATCATTTGTCAACAATACTTTTTAAAATCACTTACATGTAACCAAATTGTTGCTCTAAATCATTCTTTCATGTTTTTATTTCATCTTTTCAAACAATTAAAGCTCAGTTACAAATTTGCATCTTTTTTTCTGTATTGCGCTTTGGTATCCGTGTACTATCCATTTTATGGCAATGCATCTCTTCCTCGCACGGTTTTCTTAACTTCTTTGCTTGCTCTCCCTAATTTTTTGTGCAGTGTATTAATTAATCATTTTACGTTCTAATACTTGTGTTTATCTGCTGCTATGTATTTTAGAAAATTTAACTCTTGAAGATGGTTTTAAAGAGTAAGCCGAAACGTTGAGATTTATTTTATGCATGTGTTTATTTTACCTCATCTTTTATTTTATCATTACAATGTGCTTTGTATAGCAGAATATATTTTGCTTGTTTAAGAATTCAGTGCTAAGGATTAAATTTACACTATTATGCTTAAAATTCTTTTCCTCCAGTTTACAATGAAAGAAAATTTTTACCATGGTCTTTTTATTTGTAGTAGCATTACCAATTTAATTTATTCAACACTGGCGAGCTAAAACATTATTACTACGTACTTTTGTCCTTTTTTCCCATTTCTGTTATACATGCAGAAGTAGAATATTTGGTTACTATTATATATCGTTTGAAAGTCTGTACTACACCTACAACCAGAAATTACTCAACCTATCTCGCCTACATTTGAAGTAAATAATTAGTAAAGCAAAGCTGCCTACTGGCACGATTTTCTCCACCAATAATTTCGTATTTTATTCTACTCTGTCCACATATTTGAAGAAATCTGCGATTAATTAAGGCAAGTACTATATGCGAAAATAATGGTGACTCAAAATCGTATCATTCGACAGCAATGCATTAACATTACATAAAATCATTAAGGTACTCAGTACAATAATTTCTTAGCAAGATAGGAACAGGGATCATAACAGGAACAGATAAACATATTTTTCAGTGTGGGTTTTTTTCCTAAGCCTAATTAGAAACGCTTAATAATATAATAATTTTTTGTTTTACAAGAAGAAATGCACATAATTTAAAGAAAATTATATTTTCTGAAAATTTAATGCATTTTTGAGACAATTTTATAATACTTATAGAAAAATATTTTTATCATTGAATGTCATGTCTTATGAACTCATTTTACCATAAATATGTCCCATTATTGTTTTTGAGAATCTATTACTTACTAAAGAAATTAAAAGGAAAAGAGAAAATAAACAATTTTAACTATTAGAAAGTGTTTAGTGCTAAGGATTAAAATAACTATTAAAATATAAGCCTCTTTTCAAAGTTTTCTTTATATTGCAGCATATATAGATTTTATCTTCCTTGGACATATTCTAAAATTTGAAATTCTTGTAAGTTTATCACTACTTTTTAATTTTCTATTTTTCTATATTACATGGTTCATTTAATGATCTCATAAAATGTATTATAATACTTCTTTGAAGTGTTAACAGCGTAAACAGAGACAAAAATCTCAATATTGTTTTTTGCACATTTTCTCATTAGTAAAATTACCAGCATTCAACAAATCTAAAAGATTGATAAAAAACTTGAATATATTTTTTCTTATCTTTCAAAAATCCGCATTTCCAAAAAAGAAATTTTATAATACAGATAAAATAAAATAAAAATATAATAAAAAAGGAATTAGTTTGGTTAATAACTAACCATTACATTCCTAATATCATTATAATTGAAAACTTAAAAGAAACAGTATTTTCTTATCAATATGACGATTCTATCATCAAACATTAAAAAATTAATTAGAGTTGTAAGTATAGTTTTTGGAAAATAAATAGTTTCTATTATTTTTTTCATTTGTTGATATATCAAAGAAGAATACTATTATTACTAAAGCATTAAATGTCCCATTACTTTTATTATGAGGAGAGATCTGGTAAATTATAAAGGATTATTTTGAAAACTTTTTGTTTATTATTCAAAGATGCTAAACACATAACATTAAAATATGTTTCTTATCTTTTTTTTCAATAGCTCTTTCAAGAAATCCGATCCATAATGTCAGTAATAATTTTCTCTTAGTTTTTGTAGTTCAAGTAAATATACGAAAGTACTCATAATAATAAAGATTAGGTAAACGGAGTGAAAAGATTATTAGATAATTTGTCTTACATTTTTTAAATAAGTTTTTTAACAATCACTTTCTAATAAATTTGTTTATGATAGCACCGAAAAAGATGATTTTCAATTTGTCTTTCAAAACTTTGTGGTGTTTTTAAGAAATATACCGTTCTGGGCATTTTATTTAACATAAGTGAGTTTTCTATACAAATCCATCCCAAATAAAAGAAAAAGTACTTTTACATTCTTTTTAATAAAAGTAGTTAATTATAGTTTAATCATTCAGCCCTAAATAGGTTTTTTCAGGGCTTGTTCAGCCCTGAACAAGATAGGGTATCTACAAAAAACTGTTCATACGTATTGCAGCGTCTGTTTGCATAATTAATCAATAATAATCACAAACTTAGTTATAGAAGTAGCGCCAAAGTACATATCAATTATATATTTATGACATCGACACAAAACAGAACTGCATTTCACAACACAATTTGGAACGAGTATTCTAAGTTTATTTTAAAACGTAATTTTAATAAAATGGATAGTAATTATAAGGTGCTATCATCTATACATTTAAATTTAAACTAAAAAAGCACCATATTTCTCCCTCCCTTATATTTAAGATGTTCAGGATCTCTTCTCTTTCTGTTGGATATTCTAAGTACTTGTGGAAGAAGAATAATCACTTTTCAATTATGTTGTTAAATTATTGATTTCGTAACATAAACAATAGAATTACTGGGATCAGAATATTTTGGAAATATGGAGTCAGAATCAGTTGATTGATGACTGTTGAATTGGGATCATGAGAATCAATCGGTATACGAATTGGAGTATTAAGATCACAAGAGCCAACTGAAGAATATTTGCGATACTGTGATCAAATGTGCTGTGATACTTTGATACTTCAATCTGTGATCAAAATATTTTTTCCAAATATTTTGAACTAGTTTGAATTGCATAATGTGAATTTTCGTCTGTTTCTTTAATTTGACAAAATTTCAACTTGATTTCTGCACTATAATTTCTTACAGATACCTTCTGATTAATTTGATTTTTTTTTGTTGTAACTTTGAATTATTTCGCATTTTGTTTATCATGAACAAAATTTGTAATAAACCTGTTCCAGATAACTTTTTTCCTTCATTTTCGGAATCTGGAATAGTCTCTGGTGTAAAACCTGGTTGTTTTCGACACAAAGCATATATCCAATTTTTTCCTATGTATTTATCTCAAATCATGTATAACTTAACCCTGCTTTGATAAAATTGCCTGTCCTTTGAGTCAGTTCTCAAGAGCTATTTGTACGTGAGTGTTTGAAAAAAAAAACCTGTTCCAGATAATTGTTCCAGACATTATTAAAAAATGGTGGAGTAAAACCTGGCTATTTTACACCCGAAAATTTATCTGAATTTATTCTTGGCATTTATCTGAACGCATGAGTAACTTAACTCAGCTTGATAGAAATCATGTGCATGCACATTGAGTCATTCCTCAACAGCTGTTTGTACATCACAGTTTGAAGAAAAACCTGTTCCTGATAATTGTTCCCTTCATTTTCGGAATCTGAAAATAGTCTCGCGATGCAAAACCTGCCTGTTTTCTTTCTTTCCTTCTTTCTTTTTTTTATGCGTATATGCACGCGTGTGTGGGGTCAGAGAACTCCAAACTTCTCAGTTAAATGTTTAAGCAGTAGTCCGTTGAGTAGATTAGGGCTAGTAACGCAATGCAGGAAGATGATACCATCATTTAACATGCCATTTTGTTTGTGTTGGATGGCTTCTAATATTAAAAATAGCACAAGCATAACTTCTTTCCCAAACATCTTGTCAGTTCAGTCATGGTGACGCGTTTCCGAACTCGCACTGCCTACTTGTACAACTGTTGTAAAATAATTGGCACCACCGGCCTTCAATCTAGGATAAAACATTTACTTTATAAATATTACTTTGCAAATTCTGTGGTTTGTAATCCATTTTCTGATCCATCATCATCGTCTTTTATTACATATCGCTTACTCGAAAGAAAAGTGATACAGCTTAACAAAAATAAATTTCACAGGAAAGATAAAAGAAAATTTGGATCATTTTACTGTATCATGAAATTCCAGCACTTAGTTCAGCATGCAAGTGCAAAAATGTGATAAAAGCTTAAAAACTTTTAAAATGATAAAATTTCATGACGTTTGAAGGGTTTGATAAATTTATCGCCCCAGATAATCCAATCTTATTCTGTGGTCACGAATGGACAAATAGCATAATCAAGTGGTTACTACTGAAATTAAAATTATGAAACTTTTTGCGTAACAAGATACAATTACAACAGACCTATTAGTGGAATAAAACGCAAAATGAATTTTTACGAGATGCGTCACTTTTTTGTGGGCGAGCGATACAATCTCTATTATCGGAATTCCTGTTTTCAGAGAATTGTAAAATGTTGTTCATAAAAAATGTCTCATTAGAAAATGATATTGTTATTATTTTTACTGTGCTTTCTAATTTATTTAACAAGAAATAAATGCATAATCCATATATTTATAAGATAGAAAACAAAGCATTGATAATTACAAAGGAATACGTCTTTGCCCTTTTAGTAGCGGCCAATTTAATTTTTATCACCTGAAAAATCAAAGCATAAAAATTATTCAGTATTGTAAGCGATATGGCGTTTTTTATCGTTTAACATTAACGGTTTAAATATCATTATAAATGCAATTTTGTAAAGAACGAAAAGCTATTACTAACACGTTTCATTCGTTGATAAAAAAAAAGATGAATAACGTTGTTATTAAACCATTTAAACATCCATTATCTTTATTATTAAAAGAGTGTTGTTACCACTTAAAAGATTATGATAGGGATTGTGTTTATTGCTAAAGGTTGAAAAAGAGATACCAACAAAATATTTTGTTTAACAACGTAGTTAATGTAAAATAAGTTAAATTAATCGCTATTTTATTGTATTTAAATAGGAAAACTATAAAAGAAAAGTACACGCACAAATTTTTAATGAATAACGTGAGAGAAGGAAAAAATATATTAATTATTATTTTCTCGCATTCCTTCTTAACAGTATATTTTAATTGTCCTTTCTTTAAATTTTGTGTTTATTACTGCTCAATACTAAATTTTTAGGCGTATTTTTACATTAGCCGTGCACAAATTTCGTGAATAGTACTCTTTCTGTATTCTCTAATAGGAACTTATTCTCGCGTTTGTAAAGTAGAAATAATTATTTCGTAAATTTTCATTTATTTTCATTGAAATAAAACGTTTGAATTTATGGTATTATATCATCTTTTTATTAAAAATCAAAGTAAGGAAAAAAGCGAATGACACGTATTTGAAAATGAGAACGAAACATTTGAAATGATATTAGTGAAAAGTTTATATTTTCAATGAAATAAATTCAATACGAATAATTGGGATAATGTCAATGCTTTGATATATAACACAAGTGCTTGTAAAAAATAAAAATACCAAATTTCGTCCTTAGTTATTTGACACAAATTAGAGATTTCGTCGAAATATCTGGTATTGAGGCTACAATTTAAACTCATTTTTAGGGTTTCGTTCATCTGAGGAAATATTTTTTTTATACTCGACATTCATACATTTTTTACATTCAATTTTCTTTAAAAGGTTTATTAATGATTCAGCATTTCAAATTTGGTTTAAACATTTTTTTTCGTTTTTAGAAATTTAAAATTTTACTTATATCTATGCTATCTTTTTTTGTATTTTGTATTTTCAAAAATTGGAATTTCAGAATTTCAGTTTGAAATTTAGGATTTAATTTAAATAATTTGATTTGTCGATTGATAATTTGATAAAAAATAAATAACTTTCTTTTATAATTATTTTAAAATTAACTTTATTTGTGTTATGTCATCTATGTAAGAATTAAGTAATTTTAATATAACAATTTGGATTTATAATTAAAGGATAAGTTGTTTTGAATGAAATATTTGTGTTATACGATCTACGTAAGAATTAAGTAATTTTAAATTAACAATTTGCATTTATAATTAAAGGATAAGTTGTTTTGAATGAAATATTTGTGTTATACCATCTATGTAAGAATTAATTAATTTTAAATTAACAAGTTGGATTTATAATTAAAGGATAAGTTGTTTTGAATGAAATATTAAATTAAACCCTGTGTGCGATCTGCGATAACACTTACCCTCTTGTTTGAATAATATAAGAATACGTTTTCAAGAAATAAGAAATTATTATGAATATTTTTAGCTCAAAAAGTGATACAAAATCTTGCTATAGGTTGAGTCAAATTAAAAATTTTAATTAATATAACAAATGACTTATAAAAAATCATGAAAGAATAAAAATTAACATAAAATTAAAATTAACATAAAAATTAACATAATAAAATTGAAACAGTAATGTCTTGAAAATAAATATACCAAATATATAATAATTACCCCCCCCCCAATTTAAAAAATCTTGAAACTTTTTTTCAAATTTAATTGAATATTATTCTGATAAATTTAATTAAATTCCATGAAATCTAAATTGGATTCTTTTGTATCTTTTCTAACTACTCCTTGCTAAGAGAAGTGTAAAATCTATAGTTTTTTTTCGAAAACAGTTACTCAAAAAACATTTTGTTATTAGCCCTGAAGTCAATATATTTCCATTTATATATTTTAAAGCAATTGAAAGGAATTTCTTAAAAGTTACTATGTGGAATGATTACCTGCATTTGGAAAATTTCCTGATTTTTATACTTAATTATACATTTTTGCTTCGCCAGTCTACTGTTTTATCTTGAGATAAAATAACTTACATAAGAAACGTCTAATCAAATTCGGATTCTTTAATTCATCCAATTTTTTAACTTCTGGGTGCTCTATTTCATTTTTAATAAGTGCAGCTTTATTTTATTAACATTGTTTTATTCTGAAGAACTTAGAATTTTAATCAAAGAAAATTTTGAATACTTTGATGAGGCATTACATTTATTGTACGAAAATATATATTATATTCAAATATTAAAGAGAATACATCTAAAAACCGTTCGCTGTTATTATAATTATTATTGGCTAGATATAAATGTTAAAGTTGAAGCTAAAATGCTACCAAATATATCATAGTATTCCTTAATAATATAAATTCATTTAACGGTAATCAAAAAATATTTATGCTTGTTAGATCATGGACAAACAAACAGACCGAATTTATAAACACTTTTCAGCAATGTTGAAAATGTTAAAAATCGCCGCAAATGTTTCGGGTAAAACGTGACAGCAAATAAAACGTTAATTTTACCAATTCATTAAATTTCAAGGATTTATTTTTTTGATTATTCATTGTTTTTGATGATTCTTACGATTTAAAAAAGAATTGGAATTGCGGGTGCACTATAATAACTCATTTTAGGTAGATTTCGTATGAAATACTACCTATTGCAGTCGGTCCAATGTTAGAATTTCTGAAAAATTTTTGCAGATCTACGCCGATCATGACCTCTGGACCCCAAAACAACCATCAGTAAAAATGTTTATCTATCTATCTATCTATCTATCTATCTATCTATCTATATATATATATATATATATATATATATATATATATATATATATATATATATATATATATATATATATATATATATATATATATCTCATTTTCTTATGGACCCGATAACTTCTATAGTTCTACTCCAATCTCTTCCAAATTAATACAAAAAATCAAGGGGTATAAAATCTCGGCTACGTTCGTTAATGGGCAAAATCGGTCCAAGCAGGTGGAAATAGGAAGGGTTTTTGTGAAAACCGAACAAACGCATTAACTTCTTAATTAAAATAGATATTGAATCGGTTTAAAGTTTATATTACTTCTTAAACATGCGCCAAAAGTTTATGCATGACAGATTTTAGATAAATTTAGAAATGGGCTCAAAGGGTGAAAAAAACAGGTTTTTTGGGAGAAAAAAATTCATAACTTTGTCAATTTTTAAGGTATCAAATCCAACTAAATTTCATATAAATGTTCTCAATATTATCTAAAACTTTTATATTTACAAGTTTACAATACCACAAATTATTTCCTGTATAATAGAAAGCAGATAATATTTACAGGGACACACAAAAAAATTTGGCTGCAGTATTGTATACGAAATACTGTATTCTCTTACATCAAGATCTGAATATTTTTAGGTGCGTTCGTAATTACACAAATTCGTAACACCTATAATCGTCGTTCAGTCTGTCTGTCTGCCTATCTGTCTGTCTATCTGCCCGTCTGTCTGTTTGCCCACATATATCAGAACAAAAACTAATTAATCGAATCATCTGAAATTTAAAAAATATATTTTTTGCATAATTTTGTCAAGTCATTTCAAATTTTATGAAAATCGAATGTATAATTTGAATACAGGGACAATCCAAAGTATTCCATTACTTTACTGTCAATAGAAAAAATAGTTTCAAGTACATTTTTAAGATGTTACGGTCTTTAGAATACAATAAAATTGTCATTAATCTATGAAGTATATACTAAAATATACATTCTGAACAATCTGTGATGCAAAAGATTTTTATTATTAATTCACAGGGCCACGCAAAAGTATTCAATTACATAATCGTATATGGGGAAACATTGTTTGTGGTGCTTTTTCTTAATATTATACAATTTCATATTTTGTGAAATTTATATACGTGGTTGAAGTTTAATACAAATACCTTCTTGTATAATAGAAAATTGATAGCATTTACAGAAACGCACAAAAGATTTCGACTACAATATTGTATCCGAAGTACTCTTTATTATAACAGCAAGATCTGGATATTTTTAAAACTTCTATATTGTACGAACGCACTTCCTTTACTACGCTTCACGTGCAACTTGCAATTTGTTGTTTCATGTAATCTATATTCCTTTAACTTATGTATCACATTTAAGTAATATTTCATTGTTTCACTTAAGCATGACGTAATCTCAAGCAATTTGAAAAGTATACAGAAAACGTGAAAAAAGTGCCATCGTACAATAGCAATTTTTATAAATATTCTGATCTTTCTGCAATGGCTGTTGCACAATGCCCATGCAAAAATGCATGAAAACTAATTTATTAAGATTGTATATATTACATTGAGTAACGGAAATAATATGCCGGCATTTCAAATAGGACATAATCATTATGAAACCTAGAATCGTTACCTATCTTAGGTTCTCATTGAATCGATTTTATATAATAAGATATAACTGCCTAGTTTATTAATGTGTATTAAGTTTTGATTCAAATTTCATGAAATTTGAAATGTCGCGAAGAAATTCTGTAATAATACTACATATCACATTTTAAGTAATTTGGTTGGGTATTTTTTGTGGTATGGAATGTTGACAGACGGATCGATAAATGATGAGTATAGATGCTAAGTATTCATAAGGTACCTCTACCCAATATGGATACTCTAAGGAAAATGTATTTTTTCACCCCATGTACAAGTCATAAGATTCCAAAAATATGCGACCACTATCCTTGGACAATTGACTATCATTATTAAAATTAGCGAACTTGTAATTATTATGGTTTAATTTAAATTATAAAAACAAAAAAATGTTTACAAGTGTCCATATAAAGAACTACTTGACCCTATTATGAACAGGTGCTTCCTTATTGACTTTCTACACAGTGTGTATGGAAGAGCCACATTTTCAAGGGATTTTAGAGGAGAGGGAATAAAAAAAATGTATCTTAAAGTATTCGGAGAAGGAGGGGGACAGTAAATATCTTTAGAACATGCATTTTAAAAAGGAGGGGTCATTCTCTGTTTTTAACCTCTCGAAGACCCATGCAAAGCCCCTTAGTTACTAGTAAATATTATGAAATAATATTGTTGATTTTGCTTAGCTTTATAGCTACAAATATTTTTAGGTGCGTTCGTAATTACACAAATGCGTAACACCTATAATCGTCGTTCAGTCTGTCCGTCTGCCTATCTGTCTGTCTATCTGCCCGTCTGTCTGTTTTCCCACATATATCAGAACAAAAACTAATTAATCGAATCATTTGAAATTTAAAAAATATATTTTTTGCATAATTTTGTCAAGTCATTTCAAATTTTATGAAAATCGAATGTATAATTTGAATACAGGGACAATCCAAAGTATTCCATTACTTTACTGTCAATAGAAAAAATAGTTTCAAGTACATTTTTAAGATGTTACGGTCTTTAGAATACAATAAAATTGTCATTAATCTATGAAGTATATACTAAAATATACATTCTGAACAATCTGTGATGCAAAAGATTTTTATTATTAATTCACAGGGCCACGCAAAAGTATTCAGTTACATAATCGTATATGGGGAAACATTGTTTGTGGTGCTTTTTCTTAATATTATACAATTTCATATTTTGTGAAATTTATATACGTGGTTGAAGTTTAATACAAATACCTTCTTGTATAATAGAAAATTGATAGCATTTACAGAAACGCACAAAAGATTTCGACTACAATATTGTATCCGAAGTACTCTTTATTATAACAGCAAGATCTGGATATTTTTAAAACTTCTATATTGTACGAACGCACTTCCTTTACTACGCTTCACGTGCAACTTGCAATTTGTTGTTTCATGTAATCTATATTCCTTTAACTTATGTATCACATTTAAGTAATATTTCATTGTTTCACTTAAGCATGACGTAATCTCAAGCAATTTGAAAAGTATACAGAAAACGTGAAAAAAGTGCCATCGTACAATAGCAATTTTTATAAATATTCTGATCTTTCTGCAATGGCTGTTGCACAATGCCCATGCAAAAATGCATGAAAACTAATTTATTAAGATTGTATATATTACATTGAGTAACGGAAATAATATGCCGGCATTTCAAATAGGACATAATCATTATGAAACCTAGAATCGTTACCTATCTTAGTTTCTCATTGAATCGATTTTATATAATAAGATATAACTGCCTAGTTTATTAATGTGTATTAAGTTTTGATTCATATTTCATGAAATTTGAAATGTCGCGAAGAAATTCTGTAATAATACTACATATCACATTTTAAGTAATTTGGTTGGGTATTTTTTGTGGTATGGAATGTGGACAGACGGATCGATAAATGATGAGTATAGATGCTAAGTATTCATAAGGTACCTCTACCCAATATGGATACTCTAAGGAAAATGTATTTTTTCACCCCATGTACAAGTCATAAGATTCCAAAAATATGCGACCACTATCCTTGGACAATTGACTATCATTATTAAAATTAGCGAACTTGTAATTATTATGGTTTAATTTAAATTATAAAAACAAAAAAATGTTTACAAGTGTCCATATAAGGAACTACTTGACCCTATTATGAACAGGTGCTTCCTTATTGACTTTCTACACAGTGTGTATGGAAGAGCCCCATTTTCAAGGGATTTTAGAGGAGAGGGAATAAAAAAAATGTATCTTAAAGTATTCGGAGAAGGAGGGGGACAGTAAATATCTTTAGAACATGCATTTTAAAAAGGAGGGGTCATTCTCTGCTTTTAACCTCTCGAAGACCCATGCAAAGCCCCTTAGTTACTAGTAAATATTATGAAATAATATTGTTGATTTTGCTTAGCTTTATTGCATCTGTTATTACTCAGTCCTCACAGCATGGACAAACAGAAACTTTTTCGCCATGGGCAGTAAGTCCCACATAATCCTCATGAACATATCTGCCACATGTGATGCATGTCCGCATGTTTGAAAAAACATTAATACTGCAAAAGAAGCAGTACCAGCTCTCTTTTGTAGAGGAAGTCATACCATTGGTACCTACGATTTCGCCAACAGATATCCTACTGGGAGGGGGGCTTCTTTTTATTTTTCTGCAAGGGTTTTTTTGGAAGAAGGTTTTTGGGGGATTGTTGAAATGGCATCTTGTTGAACAAAGATTTTACCACTTTGATGCCTTTTTAATTTATTGCTTGGCAACGTTGAATTTTCTTCTTTCTTACAGTTGTAGTCGATGGGGACATAAGTTGTCCATATTGGGAACTGGGCGTAGTTTTAATAAATCTTGTAACAAATGAATTGGGAAAATATTTTTAAGCAAAATATGCAATAGCAATCGAAAATATGGTTTATTATCTTTCTAAAATCCTCCACTTTTTAACATTCAATGTAATTTTACCATATCTAATAAGAATTTAAGCTTACAAGTAATTAAGATCAGCACATCTAGAAACAATAAGTTTCCTCCTAAAGGGAGAACAGCGCGCTTTTTTACACTTTCCAGCCTTAATTATCTTTTCAACTGCTTTTCTTCGCGAAAATGTTGAGCCATCTCTCGATCAAAATTATTATCTTTAAAAATATTAGGGGTGTCCATATTGAGAGCCCTGTCCATATAGGGTACAAATACCTTATAATTAGGACTTTTCCTCAAAGACCATAACGTAATGACATAATTTTCAATTACTTTCTAAATAAACTATGAACTATAAAACTTAATTTTCAATACAAAATGGAGACATAGAAATTTTAATATGGATGGTAAAATAAATCCTAATAACATGGGTCGGTTAATCAAATCATTTTTATCAACGCAAATTAAAGTTTGGAGAGACAGGAAGGCAGACGGACAGACAGTTTATTCTTAAACACTTTGCACTATGTTAGATAGTATTGAAAATGCATCATATTTTGAAATTTGACTTTCACAAATTCATACCAATAGACGGTATCGGACAGCTTTGTACAGCTCTATACTTTACCTACTACTTTTATAAACATGTGTCTTCTGCGCATCCCCATAAATACTATGAATTTTCTATTAAACAATAATTAACTTGTATCAATTTCATTATACGTGAAATTGCTTAACACAATTGAAGCAGTCAATGTTTCCTCCTATAATATTATGTAATGAATATATTTTTGGTGGCCTTCTAAACAGATAATAAATTTTCTTTGCACCGCATACTCTATAGAATGTATATTTTAGGGTAAATCATAAATGCATACCGATTTCCTTTTGTTCGAAAGAGTGTAACATAATTAAAATATACTTGAAGTTATTTTTCCAATTGGTCATAATGTAACTGATATTTTTAACTATCTTTTAATTTTATGCACATTTTACTATATAGGAAGTAATTGGTTATAATCCTCAGCAATATAGATCAACTTCACTACATGCGATATAATTTAACAAAACTAAAATATGTCGCAAGAAATATTCCCAACTTGATCACTATGCAAAGGAATTCTTTTTTGTACCCCTATAAATAAATAAAAAATATTCCTCATCTCTTACATATTACAGAATGCATATTTTAGTGCATTTCATAAATGCATAAGAATTTCATTATTTTCAAAATATTGTAGCATCTTTAAAATGCACTTGAGACAATTTTTGCCATTGGCAGTAATGTAATGGAATACTCTTAACTGTCTCTGTAATTAAACTTTACATCCGCTTTTCAAAAAAAATTGAAGAAACTCGACAAAATTCTACAATAACTATGCACTTAAAATTTAAACACAATAAACAAATAATTTTGTTGGATAGTTTTTGAACTGGTATATGTGGGCAGACAGACGGTGGGAAAGCCGATGACTCTACGTGGTATATGCATTTATATATTTACGAACGCACCATAAAATTTTATGCTAACTGCTAATGAATGCCACATTAAGGAATGTCTAGTAAATAGTCTTACTATCTATATATATATCTGATATACAGGGTGAAAGCAAATTAATCACTTTCTAAAAAAATATATGTACAAAATGTTGTCTTTGATAATAGGGAGAATAGTTTTAGTGCGAAATTATAGAATTAGTTTTTAATATAACTTATTAAAAAAAAAAACTCATAAGTATTTGAAGAGAATTAAATTCTTAATGAAAACGATTTTAAAGACACTTCAACAATAACATAAAAAAACACAAACAGAAAACACAAACAGACATGAATTTCAGAAAATGTTTTTAATGATAAAAGAAATTAAACGAAAACCCAATGTTAGAATTAATTTTGAACACAAAAAACTAACTTTAGCTTTGATATACGAAATACATAAGTAATTAAATACTTGTGTAAACATTTATTTCATTTTTACAGTACCAAATACATTTAAACTATGTTGCAGTGCAATAATTAAATAAATTAACTTCCAAGAATTGTTTTCAAAGCAGGAAAAGAAAAAGGTTTTCAGGGGATTTAAACCTTTTAAAAGATAAAGTATGAATTCATTTATTTAACTGGGCAAAATTTTTGCAGTTAATTAATAGTTAATTACTTTTTACATTTTAAGCAAATATACTGTTTCTCTGTAGTAATTAGTTTTTGTAACATTAATTTCTTATACATAGCAAATAGTTTTTACTACTGCTATATTAATTAGTAACAGAAAAAGTTCAAGAGTTTTCACTTAATAATCTTTTTTAAAACTTTAATCAATAAGAAATATACTCATAAATTCAAAAATTATTTGATAAAAAGTTTAGTCTAATAAAAGTGGATTAAGCTTAAAAAATGTTTTTACGTGTTTTAAACTTTTTTTAAATTCTTGTAAAATAATAAAAGCAAATTATATTTTTTGAAAATTTAATTAATGGATTGAAACGGTACAAATAAATTTTGTTTGAGAATAAAGGAATATAAGTAACTAGCAGCTTTTGCCTGCTACGTTACTCGTTTTATCTAAAATGATATAGAAACAAATGAAATATATCTAACAAAGATGAAAGAAATAAAGAAAAAGTTTTTTACATACATAATCAAATATCCATAACTAGTGTCTTTTTCGTACAATCTTACATTATATTATTACAGCGTATGTAGGGTTCTTTTGATCTTATGGTTAGACAACTTCAAACTCTTGTCTCTTAGAAAAGTAGAAAATAATTTATTTACAGCTCTTCAGAACAACAAAGTCTTCGAAACTCACAAATATTACTAGATATTCAAAAATAACTGATCAAATCTATCGTACAAGTACAGATATAGGTCCCAGAGACTCTTTATACAACGTCTCAACACTAAATAACATTCAAAACAACGTAGATAAAACTCAAGCAAACTTGCTTAACAATCGCCTAATTGTTCACTCAATGACTGACTGATAAATAATAGCAAAAACAGCTCGTATTGCTCTCCTTATATAGGCTCGCAGCATGCGCTGAAAATTTCCACAGGCTTCTCGAATATTCCAGAAAACCATGGAATAACATTCAATGTATCAGCATATCTAAAGGGGGGGTTACCATAGAGAGGGAAGGGTTACCATCACCAACAATCGCCAAGTTTATCGCCAACTTGGCGATATATCGCCAAATTTGGCAACCAAAATTAGTCGTCAAAAGTGACGCCAACTTGGCGATATCTCTAATATTTCGCCAAGCTGCCATAGACATTCACTGAAAATAATAGACAAGTTTGCTTGCTAACAGAGACAATGTAACAAAAACTAATATTAGTAAAGGAATGGAGCTTAATAAGATTATTTACATTATTTTACAGTACAAACACTAACTATTTACAAAATTCGCAATACTACCCCCTCCTCAAGGACTGCACGTCCTGGGCAGTGCAATCCTTGAGTTAGAGAAAAGAACTTAAAATAAATAAATAAATAAATAAAAATAATAATAAGATTTGCATAAATAAAAGCTAATTAATATTTAAATATTTACAAAATGTGACTTTCATGACCATGGTCTGAAATTCCAGTTTTGAATTTCTAATCACTTTGACCAAAATAAGGGCTAGCCGGTTATAATGTACGACCTTGGGTTTGGTGTGTGGCGATTTTTGTATGCGTACGACGACGTCATTCAGTCTGTTGACGACTGTGTAAGGACTGTCCCAGTTTCTTTGTAATTTTGGCTACAGTCCCTTACGACGTATGGGATTCCAGAACCAAACTTTGTCACCTTCGTTGAACTCATGTCCAGTTGCCTTTGTGTCGTACCGTGTCTTCATCTTTTCCGATGCCAGTCCGATTCAGTTCCTCGCTAGACGATGATACTCCTCAATCCGTGCCTGCAGTTCATCCACGTACTCCTCGGGCGATAAAGGAGCATCAGGAGGACGGCCAAACAAAAGATCCGCAGGTAGACGAAGATCACGACCAAAGAACATTTGAGAAGGGGAATAACCAGTAGCCTCATGTGCAGCATTCCTGTAGGCAAGCAGGAAAAGAGGCAATTTCTTGTCCCAGTCCTGTTGATCTTTAGACACCAGAAGGGAGAGGCTATTTAGGATGGTACGATTGAACCGCTCCACCATGCCGACCGACTGAGGATGTAGAAGTGTAGTTCGAGTTTTGTCCATGCCGAGTAGTCCACACAAATCCTTAAACACAGCCTAATCAAAGTTTCTTCTTTGATCGGAATGGATTTGAAGGGGAACTCCGTATCTGGAAACCCAGTCTTGAAACAGTATCTCGGCTACGGTTACCGCCTCTTGATTAGCTATGGCGTAGGCTTCAGGCCACTTGGTGAAGTAATCCATGAAAAAGAGGAAGTACTTGTTGCCATCAGATGTTCTAGAAAGAGGACCCAGGATGTCTAGAGCAATTCGTTTGAAAAAAACTCCTACATTATAACGCTGCAATCGTCCACGGGTGCGCCTATTTGGACCTTTACGTGCTACACAGGTGTCACAAGTGCAACACCACGTCTCCACATCACTGCGAACATTATTCCAGTAGAAACGCTCTCGAATCTTCTGCAGGGTCTTCATTACACCGAAATGACCTCCTGTGGGACTACCTTGAATTTCTTGAAGGACCATAGAAATTCTCAACTTAGGAAGTAGTAGTTGCCATCTACATGTCTTTCCATCGTCAGACTCCCATTTTCGGTACAAGATACCGTTCTTCAAATGTAGGGAATCCCAGAAAGCCCAATAACGTTTAGTCGTAGGATGGTAATGGGCCATGTCTTGCCAGCTGGGCTTCCTATTGGACTCCTCTTTCAGCTCTAGAATTGGCTTAATTTCAGGATCAGCAAGTTGATATTTACGCAGGCTCTCATCACTCCGCTGATCTTGCGTTGATGTAGACCCAGTTGTAACTTGTCTCACTATAGGACCTTTGACATTAAATTTCTTCTCAACCCGGTCGCAGTATCTACAATTCTTTGAGCAGGATCTTCTTGAGAGAGCATCTGCATTTCCATGTGATGAGCCTTTTTGATAGCGTATCTCCATATCGTACTCTTGAAGCTTTTGTATCCACCTGGCTATCTGGCCTTCAGGGTTCTTAAAATTCAACAGCCAAGTTAGAGAAGCATGATCAGTTCGGATCAGGAATTTCCGAGCGTAAAGATAGTGATGGAAATGGTCTATGGCTTTCACTACAGCAAGAATCTCTTTTCTTGTTACGCAGTAGTTTCGCTCTGCCTTTGATAAGCGCTTGCTGAAATAGGCGATAACACGCTCCTGGCCGTCGATTTCCTGGGACAGTACAGCGCCAATGCTTTCGTTACTTGCATCCGTATCAAGTATAAACTGTTTATCGATTTGAGGATATAACAGAATTGGAGTGGATGTTGAGGCCTCCTTAAGTTTTTCGAAAGCAGCGTCATATTCGTGTGTCCACATAAATTTTTGATTGGCTTCTGTTAATTTATGAAGTGGTCTTGCAATCATCGAGAAGTCTTTGACAAATTTTCTGTAATAGGTGCATAATCCTAGAAAGCTCCTTGTTCACTCAATGACTGACTGATAAATAATAACAACAACAGCTCGTATTGCTCTCCTTATATAGGCTCGCAGCATGCTCTGGAAATTTCTACAGGCTTCTCGAATATTCCAGAAAACCACGGAATAACATTCAATATATCAGCATACCTAAAGTGGGGTTACCATAGGGAGGGAAGGGTTAACATCGCCAACAATCGCCAAGTTTATCGCTAACTTGGCGATATATTGCCAAATTTGGCGACCAAAATTATTTGTCAAAAGTGACGCCAACTTGGCGATATCTCTAATATTTCGCCAAGCAGACAAGTTTGCTTGCTAACAGAGACAATTTATCAAAAACTAATATTAGTAAAGGAATGGAGCTTAATAAGATTATTTACATTATTTTACAGTACAAACACTAACTATTTACAAAATTCGTAACAATATTTTCAAGTTAAAAGTCGATTTTTGTGACTTAAGAGGCTAAATAGCTCTAAAATAGTTGAAGTATCCATGTTTAACTAATTTTTAATATGTTTGTTCACCAAAAATCAACCAGCGGCAGTCAGGAGGCTATTGTATGTAAAATATTTGTACTGCAATGGTTAATGCAAAATATCGAAACTTAATGTCTTAGGTTCCTGTATGCTCAATATCATAATCGTAACTGTCATATAAACATATTTTTGAGAGTGGAGGTAAGTGTCTTCTAAGGATGACTCGATTAAAAAGAGTTGAAACGTGTAAATAATTTTTTTATGTATTTTAATTGTTTTAATTGATACAGCAACGTCTTATAAGCAAAACGTTTATTTATAATATAATTTCTTACTTTTTCGTTGTGGAATATATATTATTAATATTACGATTTAGTTATTAATGGACGTAATCAAGACATACTATTTTTTTTTCACATTCCTAGTAATATAGCCATGTCTCATCCGCTGTCACAAATTTAGCCTTATAAGTTCCAAATGAACTTTTCTGCCTCATCCCCGTCCCTTAAAAAAATTCCTCAAAACCTTCTCACCTCTTTTAAAAATATGTTAATATTGCTGCTACGGTTCTGAAATTAAGCATATAGACATCGAAGACAGACTTCGAGGTTCCATACCAACCATCACAGTACAAATATTTTATATATACTAGGGACAATAAATGTTGGATCATCCATGTAGTGAAATAACTTTATAAAATATTCTAAACGATATCAAAAGTACTATCTCATATCTCAATTTTTCAAATTCATTTTTCTGAAAGTCACTTAAAATGCCATTAATTTTGCCATTATATGTTATCAAAGCTTAGGAAATATTGTATTATGTATGATATATTTTAAATAATAAGATAAATAGCCAGAAATGTTTTAAACGATTTATTATATTATTGCATTCAAGTATTGATTTCAGGTAGTAATTTATATACAATTAAAAGTAAATGCGTAAAAAAAGCACTATGTTACATAAGGAAATAAATTTAAACAAAATATTACATGTCCTAGGAATAATACTTAAATATTTACTAAAACAGTATCAAGAGTTCAAAAATGTTCTGAAATTGAATTAGAATATTTTTCAAACACTTTCAGAATTTTGTTTTTTAAAACTATATTTTTAAAAGTAAAATCTGCATTTAACTTTCATATTATCTGTGCCTGAATAATGCTTATTAAAAGACTATTATTTTTACATGTGTTTACAGATTTTTTTTATTAATATGCGTCTGTTAATTTGTATACAATCCCGATTTTCACCAATTATTTGACTTTTAAATGAAACAAAAAAGGTGGTTATTTCTTTTTCTTTAATCATTATTCAGTTGATGATCATAATCCAGCTCATGATTAATTTCATTATAAATTATACTCTATTACAATTTATAAATTTTAGAAACTAAACAGAGTTTGCACATGGAAATTCGGTACCTTTTTAGGTAGATTTCGTATGAAATACTACCTATTGCATTGTCTCCCATGTTGGAATTTCTGAAAAATTTTTGTGGATCTACACGAATCATGACTCCTAGACCCCAAAACTACCATCAGTAAAAAAGTTTATATATCTATCTATCTATCTATCTATCTATCTATCTATCTATCTATCTATCTATCTATCTATCTATCGGTGTATATCACTTTCTTCTAGACACGATAACTTCCATAATTATGCTCAGATCTTCATCAAACTTTTACATAAAATCAAAGGGCATAAAATCTCGGTTAAGTTCGTTAATGGGCAAAATCGGACCAAGGAGGTGAAAGTTAGGAGGGTTTTTGTGAAAACAGAAAAAACGCGATAACTTTTTAATTAAAATAGATATCGAATCAGTTTAAAGTTTATATTACTTCTAAAAAATGAGGAAAAAGTTTATGCGTGACAGATTTTTGATAAAGTTAAAAGTGGGCTCAAGGGGCGAAAAAAACATGGTTTTTGGGAGAAAAAAAATCATAACTTCGTCAATTCTCAAGATATCAAATCCAACTAAATTTTATATAAATGTACTCAATATTATCTAAAACTTTTGTATTTACAAGTTTTTGATAGGACCAATTTTTACCGATGAAAAAAATTAAAAACGAAAAGAAAAAGGGGGGAGGAAAAAGAAAAAAAACCATAACTTACTCAATTCTTAAGCAATTAAATCTAATTAAATTTATTTTACATCTTCACAATAATATCTACAATTTTTATATTGACAAGTTTTTCATAGAACCAATTCTTATAGCAAAAATAAATTAAACAAAAATAGGAGTTGGAGAAAAAACCTCAAATCCAAACTGCTTATATTCTGACTCATTTTAAAATTCATTTTTGATTTTAAACGCATCCAAATGACAGATCCTATTATTTAGCAACTATATAATGCGACGTATTGGCCAATTTTTTGATAAAGGCAGAATATATTTTTAAAAAGGCTGCCAAAAAAGGTATTTTGAACAGATTTCCCGAAGTTTTCATCATTAAAAAATTCATTAAGTATAACAAATTGCGTTTTTTATGCGTCATTTTTAAATTCATTTTTGTTCTCAAACCCATCCAATTTACAGGTCCTATTATTTAGGAACTATATAACTTGACGTATTGGGCGGTTTTTTGATAAAGGCAGAATATATATTTTAAAAGGCTGCCAAAAAGGGTATTTTGAACAGAATTTCACGAAGTTATCGTGATTAAAATTTGCGGAAATTTAAGAAATTGCGTTTTTACCGAGTCATTTTTAAATCTTTTTTTGTTCTCAAACGCATCCAATTTACAGGTTCTCTTATTTAGGAACTATATAATGTGACGGAGTGGCCAGTTTTTTGATAAAGGCAGAATATATTTAAAAAAAGGCTGCCAAAATGGGCACTTCGCACAAAATTTCCCAAAGCGACATGATTAATGAACTGTGGGTATTCAAATAACAAATTGGTTATTTTATGACTCATTTTTAAATCCAATTTTGCTCTGACACACATTCAATTGACAGTTTTTTGTTACTTAGGAACTATATAATGTGCGTATTCGTCGATTTTTTGATAAAGGGTGAATATATATATTTTAAAAGCTGTCAAAGTAAGCACTTCACAAAAAAATTTCCCAAAGCGATCATGATAAAAGAATTGAGGTTGTATTCAAATAACAAATTGTTTATTTTATGACTCATTTTTAAATTCAATTTTGCTCTCAAACGCATTCAATTGACAGTTATTTGTTATTTAGGAACTGTGTAATGTGCCGTATTGGTCAGAGTTTTGATAAAGGCTAAATATATATTTAAAAAAAATCTGTCAAAGTAGGCACTTCGCACAAAATTTCTCAAAGCGATCTTGATTAAAGAATTGTGGATGTATTAAAATAATAAATTGGTTATTTTATGACTCATTTTTAAATTCAATTTTGCTGTCAAACGAATTTAATTAACAGTTTTTTGTTATTTAGGAACTATATAATGAGCATATTGTTCAATTTTTTAAATAAAGTAAGAATATAATTCAAAATATATTGCCAAAATGGGCATTTGAGTAAAAATAGGCTTTTTTTTTTTTTTTTTTTTTTTTTTGAGATGAAAACTTTTCGAAATCTACCTCCGCCTATAGGCCATGCCGAAAGGGATTTTTATTTACTTGAGTATTTTTAGTAGCGGAAAGTTGTATAAAAACGGATAGGTGGATAAAACAGGGAACCAGGCTTTAGGGCTTTATTTGTGGAGGTTTCTAGCGGAAACTTCTAGAATAACTTCTGGGCAAGCGGCATGCCAGTGCCCAGTAAGCGGAAGTTGTATAAACCAACTCAGTTCGCAGAGATAACTTTTTTAAAGTTACACGTGAAAAAATTAAAAATTCGACGTTTTCAATGTCACGTTACCAATCTTAAATACCCAGAGATTTAATTTAGTTGAATATAACGTATGATAGCCTATAATTTACTTGCTATTTTAATGTTTTGTATTGGTGTCTATGAGTTGCCTCAACAATGCTAGAGTAACATTTTGTGAAAACCGGGATGCAGGTGGTCGGACATAACAGGGAAGTTCCTGGATTCGGACAGCTCATTTATTTGCGTGATTGAAATAGAATTAACTTGTTTAAAGTACAAAAATTATTATTTAAATTAACTTGTTATATGGAAAACTGTTTTTACTCATTTAGACTCCAAATTAAGTTGAAAAAAAAAAAAATACAGGAAATCATCGAGTTGAGGAATCATCGAGGAAATCATCCATTTTCATCAACTGAGAGCCCCATGGAAATAGAAAATAATCATATGGATTCAATCAGAATCTCAAAAATTGACTGACCAAATCAAGATCCTGATATAGACCTTCCTCTAAAAGACTATTAGTCTCAGTCTGAGAAACAGAATGGGTCTAGAGGAAAGCAGCCAACGCCGACG
This sequence comes from Maratus speculifer, assembly GCA_964019185.1. Taxonomy (NCBI): domain Eukaryota; kingdom Metazoa; phylum Arthropoda; class Arachnida; order Araneae; family Salticidae; genus Maratus; species Maratus speculifer. The sequence continues at coordinate 157,933,948 of OZ025289.1, forward strand.
TCGAATGCTTCATTTCCTGTAGAAGACGACGATGTGGACTTTCTGGTTGCTGTGTAACCTTCTACGTCTTCTCAAAGCCTGGGCAGATATATCAGTCCTTTTGCTGTCTCACCAGAGGATATATAGCCTATTCTAGTACAAACGGACCCTAGACCAACGGGAATTCCGACAAGTGGCGAGGGAAAAGAGCTGTTTTTACTTCAACCCCCTACAAATTAGGAATACATGAACTTAGCCATGAAGAAAAACTTTTCAAGATGACCGAAAAAATTGTAAAAAAAACTGGATTGAAAAAAAACAGTGGCTAAAGAAAAAAAAAGACACAAAGCAAGGAGAAGGATATAAGTGAAACATATCTTTCGTAACGGCATATACGAACAAGCTAAATCTAAGGAGAGTTGGATACCACTGCAAAGAGTGGTCACATGACGCATGCAGCAATACAGATGGCCAAGATCGAATCGTTTGTGATTTTTGTGCCTAACATTTTTAACTCTTAAAACAGAACCTAGATTTAATATAGATTCACATTCTATAAGTATAATATGACAATCGCAGCAAATTTTTCTTCAATAAATGGTATTATTGCAAAGTTACAATATTTTCCAAGTTACCCCAAATCCAGTACCCCAAATATTTTGTGTGTCCCTGTAAATACTACCTGCTTTATTTAATAAAGGAAATATCTTGTAGTATTCCTCAACAACGTATATCAATCTCATAAAATGTTAAATAGTTAATTACAATTAAAACGCTCACCAAACAATATTCTCCATTTACCTTTATGTAATGGAACACTGTTGCGCGGCCTTGTAAATCAATAATAAATGTTCTTTGCAACACAGATTGTGCAAATTGTATACTATAGTATTTATTTCATTGATGCATATCAATTTTATTATGTTTGAATGAGTGTAACACCATTAAAAGGCATTTGAAACTTTTTCCCCATTGACCGTAATGTAACGGAATACTTTTGATTGTCCCTGTAATTGTTCTATGCTGCCGATCTTCATAAAATTTTAAATGACTCAACAAAATTATGTAATAATTATATATTTTAAATTTCAAACGATTAAAATGCATTTGAAACTTTTTTCCCCATCGACCTTAATGTAACGGAATACATTTGATTGTCCCTGTAATAGATCTATCCATCCGATTTTCATAAAATTTGAAATGCCTCGACAAAATTATGTAATAATTATATTTTTTTAATTTCAAACGATTCCGTTGGGTAGTTTTTGCGTTGTTATATGCGGACAGACAGACTGACAGACAGACATACGGACGGACTGAACGACAACTATAGGTGCTACGTATTTACATAATTACGAACGCACCTAAAAAGAAAAACTTTAGCGTCCCGGGTTTATCCGATTTTCCCCAACTTTTTTGTTTTATCATTTAATGGTTTTCTAAAGAAAAAAACTATTTTGTAGATGTAGATAAGACATTTTTATAATTAAAACACTGCAACAAAAAGAAAATAATTTAATTAACGAACTTCTTAGGAAGGAAATATAAAAATTAAAAAAATATAATTTTTTAAATGACATAATCTTTTTTTGTACCTTATAATGATCCGTTTTGCAATTTATATTTCCAATTTATCTCCAACAAAAAAGAGTTTAAGCACTTTTCAACGTTTTTCCATATTTTAGGTTGTTTTAAATGTTTTATTTATTTATTTATAAACTATTTGGAAAATAGTTGTTGTACTCGGTAAAGAACTGAAAAATCTGAAGTATATCTGCATCTTTTTATTGGTTGAATGCCACAACTTATTTTCTTTTTTCGTTTTCTGATTGGTCCATGTTTAATGTTTAAAAATAGAATACGCCTGTTTGCACAATGAGAAAAAATAATAAAAACTTTAAAAAAATTAATAATTTCAATACAAATTTTGATAAGGATTTCAAACAAATTTCATTTAAAAGTGCAATTTCTTTTCTCTACGCAATGATGTAAAAATATAGAATGTGCCATTTTTAGAAGTTTAAAAATTTGAAGCTCCAAAAACTGTAAAACTGAAATTTCATTTCAAATTTGTTCATGATTGGTCCAGGAATATTAATGTTGAATCCATGTCGTACGTAATAGGAGGCGTTCAGAAGTCAGTCTGATTAACTCCAAAAATAAATGCACATTTTAAACTGTTAAAGTAGTTTATATGTAAACAAATGTTTTTTTATCATTAGTCTAGGAATATTAATGTTTAATGCATGGAGTACGTAATATAGGACTCATTATGGTCATTATAAAAATGTTTATTATTATTATTAATTTAAATATAGAATTATTTATAAATCTTTAAAATTTTAGTCTTTAAAATTATCATTTTCCAAATAGTCGATGTAATATGTTAAATTACAATTATGTTTTTTTTTTGTTTTTATTTATTTATTTATTTATTTTATTTGTTTGTTCCGGAGTTCACGTTATATATTTTTAGATTTAACTAGGACTACTTTTTGAAACCAAAAAACTTTCACATATACTTTGGAAACACCTGCATAATAAATATACTACAATTTTTTTTTTTTTTTTTGAAAATATTGGTACGAATAGAATATTAAAATATTCTTCAATGGTGGCTATGCCCATGACCGGATGGAGTGAAACATTTAAGACCGCGTTTTCATCTGCAAAAAAATCTTTAAAAAAATCATCGGAGGCGGAATTTACGTACATTATAACGATCTGAATACAAATAATGCTGGTTCAGCTGAAGAGAAAAGTTTCATTTTTGTCATTGAAGATGATCTGTACTCGAAAAAGTGTTTGCTGTCCATTTGGCAAAAATGGATCTACTACAAGCTACTTCTATAAAACCATATTATCAATTGCGAAAAAATGCTGGCCAAAGCTTGGCAGAAATTTCTAAAAAAGTACCGAATTAATAAAAAAGATGTGGTGTTGTCATCCATTTATGACTAGTGCAGATCCGATATAATTAGGTTTTCCAAAACGAAAACTTTGCATTCGATTAATATACAATACTGCACTTACTGCTATATTTGGATACAGCTCCTCATCGTTTTGCTTAACACTAGAACCGCGGAGCGGGTCAATTTGACCCAAATCGATGTTTAATTTCTCTCCGCGCGAAAAGTATTAATTGAAAAAAAGGTTTCCCTTTCTGACTTTTAATATTTTAAGGTAAAGTACAAGTTTTCATATTTAATAGCGAATAACATAAATATTTTTTCAGTTATAACCACTTATACCTAGAACCGCGAAGCGGGTCAATTTGACCCGTAATAAGCTTTTACGCTTAAATGACAAAATAAAGATGCGTTTTTTTCCGGAACTAATGGGAAAATATATCTGCCTCACTCCTAATTCCTGTAATAGGAAGAATCGTAGGGGGGGGGGAGAGGATAGTAAAATTTTCAATCAATATCTTGATGTGATAAATAGATGATTGAAGTAGAAAATTACAAGAAATATTTAGAAGTAGTGTTGAAGTAGCCTTTATTATGTATTTATTGAAAGTATGGATAAGATTTTCGATGTCTAAATATCATCGTCAAAGAAAATTTGGAATGTTAGTAACTATTATTTGAAAATGATTGGAGATAAAACTGGATTGGAGTCTGTAAATGAAGAAAATTTAATTTTAATGATAAAAATGAAAGTGACGACGGTTCTGCCTATGCTCTTAACATTGTTGGACTTTGAATATAGGTGATTATGAATATAGGTGAAAAATTATCAATATTGAACGAAAGTTTGTGATATTTGTCAGATAAAAAGACGAATATGAAAAAGAAAATTAAGAATTTGAACAAATTGTGACAAGATTTGAACTTTATGCTCATGAAAATCTGAAAAATTAATAAAAAATAACTCGTGTATTCACACCTGGAAATGAAGAAGATGACAAAAAACTGCTATATTAACTATATAAAAGGACCTAACATGAGCATAGATGAGCACGTATTGCTTTCAATATCTGTGAGAAGGTTTACTCAGTGTATGTCTAACAAAATCAAATAAATTCAGCATCATATTACGTTCTAGTTGCTTGCAGATGATGATAAAAACGAGTCTTAGAATGCCCGAGACGAGAAATATAAATCTCTGTAAAAATGCCAAAATCGGAATTGCTTGCGGCTATTTTTCTAACGCATTCAGACATCAGCATAACTGTTTACCAGGTAGAATGTGGTGATTTTTTTTTATTGTTTAGCAGTATACATCTCTCTAATTGTTGAAATTTTAAATAATTCTAAAATAAATAAATAAATAAAATAAAGACACTTTTTTACAACAACGCAGCAAAATTCAGTGCGGTTTTGTGACTACCCAGATGACAAGAAGTTTGCTTATGGAGAAGCCTGCATCTTATAGGAGTCCAGTGAATGCAATTTATAATATTTTGTATTTTGTTGATATCAGTGCTTGGGTGTTTTGCAAATCTGAAATCTGAAAATCTATTAGTATACGTCAATTTATTCAAGACTTAGCTGAAGACGCATAGAAACAGTTTTTTCTCCCCCTCCCCCCCCCAAAAAAAAAGAAAAAAAAGAACTTGTCATTTGGGCGACAGGAAACACTAAAAACGATGAAAAACACAAACTAAGCATAAAAGAGATTACCAAAATTTAAAAAATGAAAACAAAACTAAAGATAATTATTCAAAATATAATTTACCCACACGTTTCTTATAAATGTACGAAATTTTTAACCATGTTTTTCAAGCAATGCATACAATAAATTGGATTCGATAAAACAGTAAAATTAGTAAGTAATTTGTGTTTTTTTTATATTTTTAAAAATTATTCTTCGATTTTTATATCTAAATTCATTTGAATGGGATAACCTATTTTTAATGTTTATTAAGTCTAAGTTTATGTATCTTTGAAATATAGATGAATATTTGTTCAATATATTTTCCTCAAATGTAATGAAATGTAATTTTGAATAATAACATTTTCTGAAATGTAGGGAATTTCTACTGACTTTATGAGTAAAATATAATGTAAATACTAAGAAATGTTGATTATTATAAGAAAGTATGACCTTTTAATTCACCAAATTAAGTATTTGGACATATTTGTAAATTATTTTCCATCTCGGGTCAAATTGACCCACTCCGCGGTTCTAGGTATACTGAATGTCCCGCGGTTCTAGTGTTAATTTTGGCAATAACTGATTTTGATCATATTGTATCGACGAGATTTTTTAGAATTTCCAAGGTATAGGATTTTGAAACTTTAACAAAAGTTGCTCTATACATTTATCTAACACAATATTAAAATGAAATTTTCATAGAGTTGACGCATGTACAGTAAAAATTTATTTAGTAAACCTGCTCATTTTTCATACAATTATTATTTTTTAATTTTTATTACAGAGTATTATGTACAACGTCGTTTCTCATATTTTCTGAAAAGAACATTGTTTTTTATCAAGAACTCTGCAAATTATAAGCGAAAAACTTGGCAAAATTTGGGACCTTTTTTATAAAAACCTAAATTTCTCTACAAGTATGCATGCTATCCCATAAAAACGAACACGGTTTATTACTACCATAAGCCTCTTAACCATAATCTGCAGTTTGAATGCTTTTGCTACATTAGTTTTGACAGGGTTTTTCAAAAGATATTCATTTTTTTTTAATTGTTGACGGTGCTCTATTGGATTTTGGAAAAAAATCTACTCGAAAATATATGACCTGTAGAATTTTGTTTATACATCTGGAGATTCAGAGTCATTCCTCATGTATATATCTTGATATCTGACAAAACGTCTTAAATCGCAAATGTCAAGATTTTTTTTAGCTGTGACTGTATTCCACCAAAATAGTATTTCACCCAAATGGCATTTTACGCATAGAGCATTGGCGGCTTAAGCCAATACATCAGTGATTCGAATTCTCGCCGGACTTTTTTCACCCACCTGTTATAATTGATTTACCGATTGAATAATCGTGCTATAAATTAATCTAATAAAATCAGATCTAATTTATATCAAAATATAACAGAATCTAAAATTTTGTGAATTTATATGCGTTAGCTCTTGAGAAAGAGCACCCACAAATCTTTGCCAAATACAGACAGACTAACTGACTGACTGACAAACAGCCATATTCACAGACAGAGATTTTGTAAAAATACGTGTTTCGAATTCCTTGATCCCTAAATATGTAAATTCGTTGAAAACCCTGATTTCGAAAATTTTCTTGAATCGAATACACTGTAAAAAAAATCTGTAACCTTAGTAATCTAAATTAACCGAAATCTCTTATGCTTACTAAAATTTTATGTGTACACTGTACAAGAAAATGATGTCAATCTACAAAACTTGTAAGCAAAACTAAAACCATCTGTAACTTTACAAAAGAATTTATTAAAATTTTGGTAACTTTACTAAAATTTTATCTATAATGCTCGTTATCGTCACTTAAAAAGTTCTTGGAATACGATTTCCCAAAAAAATTCTTAGTAACCTTAAAATTTGTTTGATTCAAAGTGCAAATCTGTATCTGTTACATGAATTTTTATTGTTGCCGTTACATAAAAAGTTCTTGGAATACAATTCTACTAGAAAATTTTTTGTAATTATCCAATTTTTTTTTTACAGTGTACTTTCCTCTTGTAAAAATAAATGAAAGTAAAAAAAAAAAAGAGAGACGTCTTGTTAATTCATTATGGTGATGGAAAAACATGTCATGTTAACTACGTAGTAGATTTTATCTGTATTTGTAAGGGGATGAAGATTTAGAACATGGTTGGTAACATATTATATAATTTGTAAAAAAAAATTAATAATAATAAAATACACGCGACTACTTCTGGTTTAATAAGTTTTTTTTCATATTGCAGGAACGGAGGAAACATTTTACTTTCCCCTTAATTCACTCTAAATTTGAAATTTCTTGTTATTTACATACTCTAAAGGAATGCCGCATAAAAAATTTATTTCAACATCTTTCTTTAGAAAAAATTGCACGTTCAAATCATTTTCTGTACTGTGGTTTTTAAAGAGATTTCCTTTCAAATGAAAATTTTTCATCTCTCAAGTTTTCTTTCAAGTTAAAAAAGTTCTCATAAAATATTTGATCGAATATACGAATACTGAATTTTCGTTTCTAATTTTTTTTCTATGACAACATACTTTCAATTTGAAACGCGAATATGATCAGAATATTTTTCAATCAATAACTGTAATAAAGTATCATATAATGAATGAAATCGACTATTTACATAAATATTACGGTTAATTGAAAAAACAAATTATATTCTTACATATTACATATGTCAAATGCTAGATATCAAACCTATTTATTGATTTTTTCAAAATTATTACGGTTAAAGCAAATTTTGTTAAATAGGGATTTAAAAAAAAAAACTAAAACTAGTACAATAATATACAGTATATAGCTCTAGTTTTAACTCTGTCAGTATTAATTAATACTGGAGGGGTTATATTTCAAAATATAGATGATTTTGTGATTATTTTTGGAAAATTACACATTTTTAAAAATTAAAATCATGGAAAAATTTAATTGAGTTACCTACGAGCTATTTGAAAACATCAATTGTATGCTGATATTATGCTGATATCAAAACTTATTGACAGAAAATAATGTAATTGCAGGCATTCCAAAAAATAATACATTGCATCTCCATGAATAATTTAAAAATAAGGTGTCCTGGAGTAATAATGCTACGTTGAAATTTTACCAATTTTGATGGCTTAGCTTTACTTTTTTTTCAAACAAATATAGGATTTATATAGCAATTTATTGACTATGTGAACAAAAAACTAATTAAGCAGATATGTATTTATTACGGTTATTTCGTTATATAGGTTTTTTCGTGCTCCCATTTCCCATTTCAAGTCGAATATTTTCTTAAAATTGACTTTTGTATCCCTTATTCATCCCCCTGCCATTACACTTTAACGGGCATTCAAGTTTCAGCTTCACAATGCTATCATCAGAAATGCTCCGGCATGTAACGAACCTTTAGAAACAATTTCCAGCTGTCAGTTAATACATATATAATGTAGTTTTACTTTGCCCTTTTTTAGTGATTCACACTGACACATGATTAAAAATAGCACTTAAATTTCTTTCTTCTCATGAGAACAAGCATAGAGTTTTCATTTTATCGCTCTGAGTGTTGATCATCTGCGAATGTATCTACTAACCACTCCTTTTCTGGTCTCCTAGAATAGACATAACGATATCAATATCGAGGGTTTCAGCATTCTTTTTTCTTCTGTTACTAGGCACTACTCTGTCCACATGTAGATTAAATCTGTGGGAGCCGCAAAAGTCTGGTAACCCTTATTCCCGGTGGGCATTCAAAATTAATACCGATCACGCGGGCTGTGTTTTTGGCAGCTATTATGTACGTGTGCTCCATTGTGCATAGGTGATTTTTTGTATTTTGCCGACATTATATTTTGCGCCAACACTGTGTGTGTTGTCTCTGAACGAGGTCACTTCACCGCCTGCAACGATCCTCAGAGGTTCTAATTTGTTCTAGGAGACACTGTTCTCCACTGCTTTGCCGTACATCTCCCTGCTCTGCATGAACTCAATAAATAATTGACTTTATAACACCAGTGGGGTTTATTCGCAGTTTTGTACCGAAGCTGGTAATGATGCGTTTATTATAAATTTTATACGCTTTGAGTAACGCTCTGTAAACAATCGTCGCAATAACTTTATTAATCGTTCTCATAGTATTCATAAAATGTAGTGGCGTGATTTCTTGACCAATGCGATTTGGCGTTATTACTTACCTAAGTAGATAATAACACCGTGCAAAAAATGCTATTAAATAAGATGGAATAATGGCATGTAATTTGTCCAGCTCTGGACAAAACAAACTCTGCAACTTCAGAAATTTACAATATTCTCTTATTTACTAACTGATTATTAATAAAAATATCAGGTGCAGCAATAAACATTTGACATTTTATACTTCAAACATGAAAAAATGGCAGCACTTAGGACAAGCAGATTTCTTTTTATAGTATTTATTTAGTTTTTAGCAGTGACAATAATGCTATCTCTTTCATAATATTTTTAAAAAAAGAATAGAAAAAACCCTTTAAATGTAGTGGCTTCATTGAAAAGAGTACAGATTTCTCTTTATCCTTTTTAGTTTTCAACAGTGACAATAATGCTATCTCTCCCATAAAATTAAAAAATAATAATAATAAAATCTCTTTAAATGTACAAAACAACACTAAAAATAATTTAGATTTTTCTCTTTATCCTTTTTAGTTTTCAATAATGACAACAACGCTATCTCTTGCATAAAATTAAAAAAAAAGAAAAAACTTTTTAAATGTAGTGACAGCACTGAAAGAAATACAGATTTTTCTTTATCCTTTTTAATTTCCAACAATGTCAATAATGCTATCTCTTCCATAAATTAAAAAAATAACAATAAATCCTCTTTAAATGTAGTGACAGCACACAGAAGAATGCAGATTTCTCTTCATCCTTTTTTGTTTTCAAAAATTTCAATAATGCTATCTCTTGCATAAAATTAAAAATAAATAAATAAATAAAACTTCTTTAAATATGGTGACAACACTGAAAATAATCATCATTAGTGAAAACGCAAGTGGATGGCGTGCTAAGGTAATGGAAAGATATATTTACACAGAACTTTACCTTGCAAATTTTAGACCGAGTATTGCGTCTTTCATACTTTTTTTCAGCGATAAGTTTCACAAAGTGAAAAAGTTAATTTTTAGTAGTATTTTCTGATCCAGATGATTCGGAAACCTTCTGCGTAGAATCCGTAGACATATTCTCTCATATTCTTTCATAATTACAAGTAATGCTAGCGAATGGCATTTTTACCCCAGATACTTCAATAGAACTCAGAATAGCTGCCTCATTGCTGTGTGCGAAAAAGAATACAACATTTAACTGAGTGCTAAATCTGTATATAGTTGTTCATAAAGCGTTTTCTTTATTTACTGAGACACACAAAATATCCCGCTACAGTATTTTTCTTTTATGAGTGATAAATATTGATTGTAATTTTATCAATGCTGCTATAAATCTTGCAAGTTTTAATTAATAAAGCTTAAAGTTTTAATTAATAAACACTCTATTATTATGATTTTCTTATGGTTAATGACTAATTATAATATGGTTTAGTTAAAAAATTTATTAGAGAGATTTTTCCTCCATGAATGATAAGAATATAATTTGGTTAATTTGTTGCTCAAAAAAAATTTGGTATCATTACAGTTGCAATTCAGTAGCACGATAGAAATCTTAGAAAAGAACCAGTATTCTTTCATTTTGTTTTTTATTTTTGTGGAACAACATGCCAGTTTTGTAAACATTCAAAATAAATTTGCGATAGATAATGCAATATCACCGTTGTTTCCTCCAGTTTCGTCCGTTTCGTTATTTTCAGTAAATATGATGAAAATTTTCGACTTTTAACGTTAAATTCCCTTTTTTTCGTAAAAAGGGACTTTTTCTATGAAATTTAGGAAAATATCTGTGAATATGAGATTTTTTTAACAGTGTATGTGTATGTGTTTCCTCTGCATATACTTTATTAAATAATTTATTTACTTTTTATACGTAAATGCTTAAAATTTTGAATATTTTAAATGTTGTCACAAAATAAAGTAATAAATTAAATACAGTAAATTTTATTTAATCTTGTAATTTGCATTACACGTATCTGTGTGAGTTAGAGACGACATAAAGTAAATCTATTAACTCTCTCCTTCTTTTACAAAATTACATTTAATGTGCTCTTCACATATTTAAATTTCTTACGAGACACGACTATGTATATTCTACTTATCTTATAATGTAAAATCGATAAATAAAATTTTATGTGTAAAAAAAGTTAAAATGTTATAAAAGTTATGCTTAAAAATGTAAACTATGAAGAAATAATATCGTATTTTATTGCTTTAAAGTGCAATATATGCAAAACATATTAAGTAAAAGTATTGAAAAAACCAGTTTCTAAAATTCTGCAACATTTTCGATAAATGTTATAGATTATATATAAAAATATATATATATATTTATTTATTTATATATATATATATTGTATACATTTTTTATCTGAAATACTTGCATTTAGTTACATAATACCTTAAAATTAATATAAGGCTTTTAGTAAAATTTAAATTTAATAAATTTAAATTACTAAAAGTTTTTAGAGAAGAAATGTGCAAGCATCAGAAGAAAGTTTAAATATTTTTCACAATCATAACACTTTTTTTTTTTTTTTTTTTTTTGTATTTAAAAATTAATTAATTAATTAATTAATTCAAAATATAAGGTGGTTAAAAAAATGAAACGGTCATGCTCAGCCTTTTTTAAACAAATATTGCAAGTTTATAAATGTTACTTTATTTTTTCCTACTTAAAATCATTATTAACAAATAGATAGTGAACAATTTCAACTATTAGAAAAGACAATGATATGCTGAAAATCTACTAAAATTATTAAACATTATTAACTAATAATAAATTGTTTTCAGAGATCTATAAATTATACAATGAAAAGCAATGTCAATAATTTCTGCTGAGTGACAAAATAAATAAATAAATAAATAAATAATAAAATATGTATACGTTACTGTTTAGTAAGGCTGGGCAATAATACTGTAATATCGTTATTTAGCGAATTTCTATAAGATTGCGGTAACGATATAAAGATATCAATTCTTCCGATACATCGTTTCCAGCGGTATTTCAACCTATTTCTGGAGTTTCCGAAATTACGGTGTTACGGAATTTTGGATCTATCGAATACAATCGTGAAAGTTGGTTATTTTTGCACATATTTTTGCATTGATATCAACATTTGCGTGATAGTTTCGGTTTTGTGCAGGTTTCGCTCGCATACCGGAATATAGGCGAATAGTCTCCTGTTCTGATGTTCAGCCTTGTTCATCGGTATTCGTCCAGAATCGAAACTAAAAGACTTATTCAAGGTTCGTGGATATCCAATTCAGTCGCTTGTGCACTCACTCCACACCGGTGGCTGATTACTGCGACTTGTTTCCGCGTGTGTTGAAATTGAAATCTCGTGTACAGTTATTGCTGACGGAATTGATTGGCTGATTTTCAAGAAGGAAATACAATTTAAAAATGACGACTTCAGAGGCCAAGGGGTACGAGTGATAAAAATTCGATTTGGAGTAAATTGAGTTTAAAGATAACTGACATTAAATTTGAACATTAATAATAATTCATTGAATTCAAATAAATATCTGCCACTTGTTTCATTGAATGCTTTGAACTCTTATTTCAAGAACAGTGAAAACAGTAGAGCGCATTTCTTTAAAATTTATAATTATCCAATATTTATTATTATTCAGTAGACATGTCTAGAACGCAGCACATACTTAGAAAATCACTTATATTTCATCACCTGAAAACTAAAACATATTTCCAAGTTTTCTGCGCCACTTCGTTCATTTTTTTCGATTTTGTCACTTATGCTTCTTGCCTTCTGAGATCCTCATAAATTTCTAGCAGATTACTGCTTAAAAATGCAGAAATACAATTTTTTTTCATTGTAATACAAAAGTTTGAAGTTTGAAGGTAATTAATTATCTTCATTTAATATATATATATTGTCTTATTATTGTCTTACGTACATTTTTTCGTTTCATTTGTATGATTTATACTAAAAATTAAAAAAAATTTTCAATAATATATACATTATTGATCACATCTACAAGGAAAATATTTGCATTTTATTAAAACACTATAGAAAAATTTAAAGTTATGCATCCTCTTAATACTTTAAACTAAGATAGTGGATTTAAATTTTTTATAGATAATCAATACACACACACACGCATATGTATTAAATGTGTATTTCCACTATTTTATACAGAGGATAGTTACATTTACGACCCTATAATAGAATTACATATCAATTAAAATGTATCGGTATATCAAAAATATCGATACTTGATTAGCGGTGTGTTCCGATATTATAAAACGTCAGATGCCAAGCAGCTTTAGTAAAAAAAAAAAAAAAAAAAAAAAAAAAAAAGCAAAGGATAAGAAAAAATATCTTTCCATTGAGAATATTGTCTTCTTTAAAAATATAGAAATAAACTAATCTTACAAGACTGTCTCAATATTGAAAGAAAGGAAAAACTATATATATGACATTAAAAGAAATTGAGAAGTAATACGAACAGAAAAAAAAACCTTTAAACTCTTTTTACCACATTAAATTCTAATACAATATCCGCATACAGATTAAATATAAATACGTCTGATTCTATTATACTTGATAGGAAGAAATTCTATCTATCTAAAATTAAAAATTTCTAAAAATAAGACCACAAGTATCTATAGTGCGGTGTAGTTTAGAAAAAAATATCAGATATTTTAAAAATAGCAATAAAATTTTAATTTTTAAAAAATCACGGTCTGAGGGCGCTAAATAAACTGCATCTCAGTAAATTTTGTATCTGAGTATGTTTATTAAAACATGTTCATATGCGTATGCTTTATTCGATATAAATTGAATCAGTAATTTACAATGTAGAATTTATTTGCTTACTTACGAAAGTATGCAAGTATGTTAGACTTGGTGATTTTTTGAACTAATATTATCTTTCATGTTAAAAGAAACGTGATAATAGTTTTTTGCCAATCGCATTTCATACCATTATATAAAACCAATGTTTACATGAACATTCCTCCAACCAAGCATTCAATACATTAAATGCATTCTTCTTCCACACAAAGCACGTTAACTGTACATTTTTCTTACATCACTAATATTCTAAGAAAGATATTTCATAAATATAAAACCATTGACAAATGTCGACTCTAAATTAAGAATATATTCAATACTGAAACATAAAGATATATTTGATGTTAAAAAAAATCAAAATTAGTGTGTCAATTTTGCCCTGTAAATTAAGTTTAATTGTAACACAAAGGACTTTTTCAACGGGAATTGAACAAAAAGAAAAAAATATACAAAAATAACGTAACATTAATATTTCAGGTGAAAACTAAAAAGTCAGATTTTTGGTTATCACGTTAAAGGAAATATATTTAAATTTTTAATGTTTATCTTGTTCAAAATCTTAAATATTTTTAATATATGATATTAATAAATTTACTAAGCATATTTTGGTTTTAACGGTAAAAAAGTACAATCTTAATCTAAAAATTTAAAAAATAATAACACATTTAAAACACGTTCATATAAATCAGTTTTCTAAATTGTGTAAAATTGACTTAAAATGTAACAAACTCTTCAAATAGAAAAATTTTCGAACTATTTTATAAGAAGGTTACGAAAACTTGTGGCTTAAGAAGATTTTGGAGGCGTCTTTTCCTTTTCAAAATAAGGCATTATAAGTTTGAACATTTCATTCAGTAGGGTTATGAACAATTTGTATAATTAGCTATAGTGATAAAGATATTTTTCTTCGTTTTTTAAATATATAGCTGTATTGATTTTGTAAAAAGATACAAATTTGATACCTTAATTAAAATTTGTAGTATGTAACCCTGTGAAAAAAGGAATATTTCTATATTTCCGTAAGAATGTTTGTAAATCGAAAGATACATAAAATGTTCCCAACTATATCAGACCAAGTCCAGTAAAATAACTAATCGGATGTGGCAATGCGAAAACTTTTTTCTGACTCATACATGTTAATATTTCTAGAAAAATGAAACATAGCAGCGTCACCGGTTTTGTAATTTACACCAAAATCTAATCTATAACAACTTATTTCAAGTTCTTAGAGAACCTGAAATTTGATGAAAATCCATAAATTTAGCATTTGATAAAAAGTCATCGCAGAAATCGTAAAACAAATCTGGTTAGAAGCGTTACATGATGATATTTTTTTTTATGTTTCTTTACATTAAAAACTAAAGAACGTTTATTTATAAATGGGACAATCTGAATTTGAACTTTGATGAAAATTAATGTATTACGTCCTGGGATAGAGTTATTGTGAGAATGATGAATAATGTCTCATGGCAGCACCATTTGTTGAGGATTTACTCCCAAAATTATAGAATACTAATTTATATCATCCATTAACTGATTCTGAAGTTTCATCAAAATTCGTGCACTAGTTCCTGAGATAGAACTATTGCGATAATCGTAAATAATGTCGTACAGCAACATCATCTGTAGAGCTATTTATTCGAAAATCTAAAGATTACTAAGTTTTATTAGAGACTAACTGAATCTGAAGTTTGATAAAAATTCGTGTATTAGTCTTTGAAATAGATCTATTGCGATAATCGTGAATAATGCCACATTGCAGCGCTACCTGTTGAGCGATTTACACGAAAGCGCAATCAGAAGTATATCATATCAATCACCAATGGAATCTGAAGTTTTATCAAAATCCGTTCATTAGTTTTTGTTACATAGCTATTAATGAAATCGTTAAAAAGTCTAATAGCAGCGCCACCTGTTAGGCTATATCCACCAAAAATTAATCAAGTCCAGCTGATATCAAGATCTAACTAATCTAAAATTTTAAGAAATTTCGTGTATTATTTCTTGAGATAGAGTGCCCACAAAATTTTTGTCACATACTGACAGACTGACTGAGAGACTGACCGACATACAAACTGGCAGACTCGCAAATGATATTTTGTAAAAATATGTATTTTGGCATTTTTGTCGTCTTAAACTATGTAGAACCGAAATTCGGAATTTTCAAGAATCTTTTACTTTCTTCTAATAAAGATAGAAGAAAGTAAAAAATGCTTTATACTATTTAGAAAGTGCATAAAATCTGTTTTATTCCCGCCCATAGTAAACAAATCTGTAAGCAGATCAGATACATGTAAGGTAGCGATGCACAACCTTTTTGCCAGAAAATCGTTTGACACCAGAATATTTCAAAAGTGACATTTGTTTTCTTTCATAGCAAAGTTTCTGTCATTATTATAAGGAAAATTATTCTGCATAAAATTACTGGTATCAGTTTGGCCCGCGGGCCACAGGTTGTGCACCCCTAATGTAAGGTATGAGAAAACAGACTTTGTTCATTGTTTCACTGGATAAAATAATATTTATGTACCTTCTAAATGGACTACTTCATATTATTTCTCCTGATTTTTCTAAAGAAAAAGGACCGCTTTTCTTGATCTTGGGTGACTCGTAAGAGATTGTTTATATTCCTGATTATAGTACTGTTCATAAATTAAAAAACATTTGTATATATATTTTTTGTTGTTGTTGTTGTTTTGTACAGCCATTTAAATATGATTACCGTATGCGAAAAAATGTAGGGCGAACACTCAAAAAATTCTATTTGAAAGTGCGTATTTTAATGTACTGTAAAAAAAAAAAATCTGCAAAGGTACTAGACATTTTCTAGGAAAATGGGATTCCAAGAACTTTTCCTATAACGGTAACAGCACAAATTCAAGTTTCAGAATCGATTACATGAATTTTTCCTGTTATCGTTACATGAAAAGTTCTTGGAATCCCAGTTTAATAGAAAATGTCTAGTACCTTTGCATATTTTTTTTTTACAGTGTACATTATAAACAAGAATATTATGGAGAGTATACGAAGTATGATGCCGTAAGCCTTCTGGATTACCTCAGAAACACAGTATACCCTCTATTTCTGCTGATAGCTATAGTATATACACTCTAGGGTATACTTTCTGCCTTGAGCTTACACGCTCTGTTTCTTTTACATCTACTCTACTGAATATAAACATAATGTATCACTATATACAGAGCAACCTAACACAAATGGTACAACAAGAAAAAATACAAATTACACCTATTCTAAATTTATTTCACAACATCCAAAAAACATACAAGATCTGTATAAAAAAAATATATATGAAAACGTATGCATAGAAACTAATATAGTTAATTATTACAAACTTTTCTTTAACTATGCTTAATAAGGAAAATCCTATTTTGAATAATTAATGCATTAAGTATTCTCTCTTGTAAAGTTTCCTTTAGTTTTAAAACAGTTACTTAGATAAATCCAATATTTTACGAAGCATTTCAAAGTGCTTTTCATTTGAGGGGAAATCGATACCCAGATAAAAGCCGAATGTACGGAAATCTGCAGCGGATATTTTGATGTTTAGTAAACCAATTGTTGCTTTAGGATTTTAGAAGTTGGAATAAATAATCTGATCATAATATGTTTCCTCCAAATAATCCGTGATAAAGCTAAATAATGACATTACGTGCAAGTTTTTTTTCTCAATGTATTTCATAGCTAGGATTCCAGGAGTTGATCAATTAAGTATTCTGAATAATATATTTAAAAAGAAATCAATTTATATTTTACAGTTCAAATACTGTATTTATTGTATTATCTTTTTTTAAAACTTTTGAGTTGGATAGGAACTGATGGAAATTGATTGTTGGAATTAGATGGAATATTTCATATTTATGAAAGCTACATGGAAGTTTTTGAAGGAAACTTTATCTAACAGAATAATTAACGCATAAATTTTTCGAACCAGTATTTCCTTTTTGTTCATAATATTCTGAAAGTTGTGATAATTACAGACTAAGTTTACAATTGTTTCTAAATACATAAAGTATTAATTTTAAACCATCTGCTCAGTATATGTATACATATGTATGCAATAATAGAAAAAAAATTCGCCATTTTCCCGGTTCGGTTTCGCTCCAAATTCTTATAAAAATATACTTTTATTTATAATTCAGTAATATGCTAAAATTTAATTATCAGCTAAGTTCCCATTTTTCCTTAATTCGGTGTAATCTGCTTTTAATCTTCGGTGGTGATCAGTGCTGAGTGAAGCGTCGACCTGGCCTTCAATCACCGTCAGCGCCACCTATTGTTTGAAATTTGAACTAAAATAAAAAATTACGGTAAAAAATTCCTGACATTATACATAACCCTCCTGCAAAAAAAATTTAAATAGCTCTCACCGTTTGCAAGGAATACGAAAATGAATGTACACAAATGGATATAATATATTTAATTAAAAGAAACTTTTCTTTAACTAAGATCGAAAGGGAAATGCTGGTTTGAAAAAGTATTCCATTAAGCGGTATTCTCCCAGGTAAAGTTTCCTTTGGTTTCAAAACAGTTATTTATATAAAACCGATATTTTACGAATCCTTTCAAAGTGCTTTTGATTTTAGGGGAAATCGATATCCCGTTAGAAGCTGAAAGTAAGGAAATGTGCTGCAGATATTTCGATATTTAGTAAACCAATTGTTGATCCTAGAATTTAGACGTTGAAGTAAATAATCCGATCATCAAATGTTTTGTTGAAAATATAATAATAAAACTAGAAAAAAACTTAATAAAACTAGATGCTGATATTAAGAGCACATTGTCTATTTTTCAAGGGGCCTCATAGGTAGGGTTTGAGGGGTTGATCAATTAAGCCTTATTTAAAATTATACTTTAAAGTTAAAGTACTGTATTTGTGATATTATCTTTTTTTTCAAATTTTAAAGTTCGCTAGGAATTGAAGATGGAATATTTCATATTTCAGAAAATTATACATATGTGTAACCACACATGCATTGTAAATAAAACAAGGGGTTTGTTAAACCTCACACTTCTTTTTTTAATCAAAATTGTTTGAAAAATTGCGCATTTATTTTATTGCGTAATTCTTAATCTATATTTATTTTAGATTTTAATACATAAAATTGTTTTCTTAACGAACTCTTTTTTTAAATTTAGAATGAAATTATGAAAAAAAAAAGATGTCGGAAATCTTGATTTACGTAAATTTTGCTCTATTTATGTTGTCCCGTGGAAATTGCGGTATACGAAGCAAGATAGTCAATTGATGAATAATATAAAAGACCGGATATTGAAATTTACCAATAGTGTCTTTGAAGCTACGATTCTGAAAAGAATTCGTTATCCTGAAACCACAAACACAGGATATAACGATGAATATATAAAGCCATAGTTTCTTTTGCTGCGACCGACTTTTGCAAGCTTATCTGAATAGATTTATATTGTATTTAACAATTATTTGAAAACAAACATGTTCTTTAGAATTCTAGAAATTCTCAACTAAATAAGGTACCCTGGGGTAATAACGCCACGTTAAGGTTCTACCAATTTTCACGGCTTAGTTTTAGATTGTATTTTTCAAACAAATATAGGATCTGATACAGCAACTCATTGACTATCTATATAAAATAAAATAATTTAAAAGAAATGTATTCATAAAATGTAATGGCGTTTTTTCTTGACCCATGTTATTTGGCGTTATTACCCACCTATATGGGTAATAACGCCATGCAAACAAATCTATGAAATAAGATGGAATAATTGCATGTAGATAACCCAATTCTAAAAGTACAAACTCTACAAACTTAGAAATTGAAAAATTGCATTCTAAGCTATTGAAAATGTTCAATTTTTTGTGAAAGTGTAAGAAAAATAAAGGTGTGGTGTGGGAGGGGGGGGATGAGGCAAAAGAATATCAGACCGTGAGCTTCTTTTTGCTTAAAAAGGACCGTTTAAATAGAAATATGAGAAACATTGCACAGTTTTAACTGTGTTTTTTTGAATCAGTATTTAGGATGTAGCTCGGCGACTGTAGGGAATCAACCGGGGTATTAATGTCAATGATGGGCGTTATTACCCCGGTATAGTTATTGCGCAGTACATTTTAAATTACAAATTATCTCGAGAAGATATCCAAAATCTTCAACAACATTTTAAAAGTACTTGAAATGCACTACAAATTTATGTAATTAACAAAGTATTTCCGGATAAAAACATAGTCTTCACATCACAAAACGTGTCTCGCAAATTTTAGATCAAGCGTAAATTTTAGTTGTTTGTAAAAATTATAAGACCTAAAAATGAAACAAATTAACTTGAAGCTGTTTTTTGCGATTTATATGACTCAAAACCCTTCTGCGCAGAGCACATGGGTGTCATTTACTCGATTTTTTCACAATTATGCAAAATATAAGCACTTGGCGTTATTACCCCGCCTGGCGTTATTACCCCAAGGTACCTTAATTATAGCTGTGTAATCAAACTTATAAAAGCAAGATTACCAAAATGAAGTTAATTTTAATATTAGGGGGCCACAGTGCCTTAAAATTGGTCAAAACATAGATTTCCTTTTTTTAAATATTAACTGAAAATTTCTCTATTTTTGAATATTTTGACACATCATTTTTAGGAATATGACAATTTTGTCGCAAGATATTTTAAATTTCTTTAATGGATCCAGCGCCATTACCCATACAAGTGGAATTTCGAAACTGATTTTTCTCCTTGTTCATATATTTATAACTTGTGTGTTCGATAAATATTTCGGCTTTTTTGCTAATTTAGATAGAGAATTGATTGTTTTATTTGTTCTCCATGGTCTGCTAAATATTTTTGTGCATGGATTTAACATCCAAGTTTATAGTTATTTAGCACATTTAAATTGCGAGTTTGTTTAATTTCCTGCACTTTGTAATATACACAAGGAAAAAAAGTCATATTAACAGTAAAATCCATTGCATATCAAAATCCAGGCAATCCTTTAAGATGTATCTTCTTATGACTATGGAAAGAAATCGAAGGAAAAATATTCATATATATGAAAACAGTGTAGATTTTTAAAAAGTTAAAAAATAATTTTAGCAAAATAGGCTGTTCTATATAGGATTTTCCTTTTTTTATTTATTTAATTTTTAGTATTATGTATTGTGCCATCATATATATTGTAGTATTATTAAAAAAAATTTAAAAAAAGTTTCAAAAGTCCTTTGCGTCCACTTAATACAGATAATTTGCGTTTGTTTGTAAAATATGTTTTACAAACAAGACTGTATATTTACGTGAGAATGTGAGAAAAGAGTGATGTAAATAACATGGAATATGGCAATTTCGCTATTTCAATCACGTCTCCCTTGATAAATAAACATACTGTCACAAAACTGCGGAATTGAGATTAGCAGTTATGATCATATAGAGTACCGGTTTTCTATTATATAGTATGTATTTTTCTTTAGTATTATACATAGAATCTAAATTTCTCGCATATTGCTTACTGTATTTCCAACAATTTCATATTAAAAACATTTATATGATTTATATTATTGTTCTATATGATTTTCTTTTTTTTAATTTATTTAATTTTTATTATTAAGTGCCCTAATGTATATTACAGTATTATTCAAAAAATAAAAAAAAAGTTTCAAAAGTCCTCTGCGTCCACTTAATGCGGTTAATTTGCGTTTGTTTGTAAAATATGTTTTACAAACAAGAGAATATTTACGTGAGAATATGAATCATAAATACAGAAGATTATAAACAGAAAAAAGTGATGTAAATAATATGGAATATGGCAATTTCGCTATTTCAATCACGTCTCCCTTGATAAATAAAGCATATTGTCACAAAACTTAATAATTGATATTAGCAGTTATGATTATATAGAGCACATGTTTTCTATTATGTAGTATGTATTTTTCTTTAGTATTATAGTTAGAGTCTAAATTTCCCGCATTTATGTATGCTATATTTCTAACAATTTAATATTAAAAACATTTTTACTGTCCTAAATAAACGTTGCTTTTCCTTTTAAAATATTATGTAACAGTTAAACAAATATGTCTGCATTGATTAGATATTTTTGCTAGAAACTTTAGTTTTATTGACTTTAATACTTCTAATATTTATTCAGAAATGATGAAATAGACTTGTAATGAAAGAAAATCTCATTGAATGTTTTGACATGAAATAATATTCTGTATGTTTATTAAGAAACACTTAATTGTAAAGGCTGAAGTTGCAATAAAAGTGATATTAAACATGTCATAGCATATTAAATATTTTGAATTAAAAAAATTATGCTGTACGTGTATGGTTTCGTCATATTTTGCTTTAGTTAAATTAAAAAATCCACTTCTTAATAATTCTGGATCTGTTTTTTAAACATATCTACTCTGATTTTGAACTTGACAATGGAGTTAATTTTAGTAAATAATTACAATTGTTTGAACCTGTAACTGATGTATAAGAGAAATATTTTGTCCTTGTAAAAATTTGTGGGGAAAACCATTGTTTTTTGAATTACAAGGTGCCGTGTGGAATAAATTAAGAGTGAAGTAATAATGTTTCATTAAGGAAAAAAAGAATTTTCGGAACTGTATTTATCCAAATAATGCTGATGTAAGTGCTGTTAATTAAGATAACATTTGAAAAACTCATCAGTAAATTGCAGCGTATTGAATATCATCAAAGGCTCTACAACCATGAAGCTGTGGGTTAGCTTAGATAATTTTGATGCCCAGAAATAATACAAAAGCGACTGTAACTTATTATCCTATTATTAAAAACTACTGTGCAATAATCTCTTAAATTTCTAAATTATCGGAATTTTCTTTCTTAGTCCTCAAAACAATATGGTGTTCCAATCTCCCCGTCTATATAAAAAAAATACTGTGCTAAAGAAAAAATACTGAATCACTTATATAATTTTTTCGTATTTCGTATTTTTTAAATTGGTTGCCAGATTGCAACACCATGCATTAAACGTACGCATACAATATTTGTTTAAAAAAAAAACTGATGAAAACTTATTTAAAATTATTAAATTTCCGTGTTATCAGTGATATACCACCACAAGGATGGGCTGTGATATCGATTTTTGAGCAATTTTTTCTTATTCTGTTAAAAAAAAGTATCTACTGTAATCAAATTTTTTACTTCCCATTTTCAATACATCTACATATTTTAGGGTTAGAGATCACGAAATTATTGTGTTTGTTCGTATGTAGAAATGAGTATGAAGTTAGGCATTGAATTTAACAAAAATATTTGTATAACTCTTTAGTTACAGCTAGCAGTATCTCATTAAATTTAGAAATATTCCGCCGAAAGGGTAGCCTGTAATAGCTATTTTTGTGCCATTTTTATTATTGTACCATGAAAAAGAGTAAGAAGTTATGGATAGAATTGAACAATTGTTTATGCCTTTAGATCTGCAAAAATGGGACTAATAAATATTGGTTTTTCTCTATTTTTCATGGTTCTGCTGTACATCAACTGTTCATGTAGCGACAAGCAATTTCCATCGTACCTAATCCACTAATTTTCAAGTAGCCGATGGAAAACAGGATATGGAAAAATATTTATTTTACTAAATATTATGAAGGAGATTGACTACTCTTTTACTCGATTATAAAATTAAGCAGAACGAAAAAGTAAAAATCAAAGTTGATAAATTATTGAAATAACAACTCTGAATCATTAGTCATCATGAATTCGATACTAAAAAGATTCGTTCATTTGTTTCTTAATTTGAAGGTTACTGTTCCTGAATAGCACCACTTTTCGTTTCTTTATGTATGGCAATACGTCTTTTATTAGGGATTCCATGGCCAAGTGTTTAAGGCACCACGCTGCTAGTCGCTTGAGAGGGTAGGAGTGTTGTGGGTTTGACTCCCGCTGGCTCCGTTACACACTCTTTCTGAAACTCCCAGCTGAGATCCTCTAGTGTTGTAAATATTCTTGTGCTATCTCGCCCCTGTATATTAACAAAGACTTAAAAAAAAAGCTTTCATGTCAAACACTCAAGTCAAACGTATGTGTTCAATACGTTGTCGATTATAAATAACTTAGATTTTCTCTTGCTTTCCGTCTTTATCTGCGGGCATTGGTCTTACATCTTGGATTTTCGAGATGAAAGCTATCCTCCGGGATATAGCTATATGTCTCAGTATCTTCAATCAACCAAACAAACAGTTTATATTTACTTAAGAAAATTAATATATTAGAATTAGATATTATATAGCTATGTAAAAATATGCTGTACGGACATGATTTCAAGTAACAGAAATTACCATTTAGTTGTCATATGTTAGAATTCGCTTTTCATTAAACCTTATATGACTATTATATACGTCCGATTCACAGATGAGCGGTCCAGACTATGATGAATACCAAAACCTTCCTACATTTTTCTTTCATTAAAAATATGTTTTGTGTTCAATGTCAGAGAGAAAATTTAATTGTTTTTCATGTTATAATTTCCAGCTATCGTATTTAAGAAACATTAGTGAAAATAAGTAGAAAGTTAAAATATTGATAATTACTTTAAAAAATAGGAACTTATATAACAGAAAATAGCAAGTAGTAAAAAAGAAATAGAAAATAGAATATTTAAGAAAACAATGTTTCCTTTGAACTTGGCTATGAAAGAAAAAGTAATATAGCCATGCAGAAAAACTTTCTTTACATTTAAATAGGAAAAGTGACTGCACAGAGAAAAGTTCATGAATTAAAATCAATAAAATTGGTGTACTTTGATCTGCAAAAAATATTTTACTTTTTGATAAATTACACTATTATCATTAATTAGAAAATTTATACTTTGTAGAAAACTTTTGTCTCGTTTTATTTATTTAAGAAGAATGTTAGAATATGTTTAAAAAAAGTATAAGAATAAAGTTTATGATGATTTATCAAAGAAAAATGACATTAATTTAATTTCGACACTGAAATTAAAGTTTACCTATTAAATTTTATTTTTTATTTAACAAGATTCATTAACTAAAATATGTGAACTGGATATTATATACCCACTTTCAATAAACATCGTTTTCTAATTTCATTACATGACACCAAAAAAGTCTTTTGTACATGAAATAATTAATTAAAACTTTAAGAGCAATCTCAAAAATTCACTTATTAAATTTTGCAAGTATATTATTTATGTGCTTAAAGAACACTGTAAAAAATTTTTGTAAAATTCCAGTAGATGTACCGTAAATTTCACGGTACTTCTACCATTTTCACTCTTTACGGTATGAATACCGTATTTCTAAGGTATATTAAGTGTAAAAAACAGTTTTTTGTACTGTTTCGATTAAAAACGGTATTTACACAGTAAAATTATTATTTTTCCGTAAAAACTCGGTATTTATACCGTAAAATAATTATTCATCAATAAGGAAAACGACATTGTAAAAATTTTCGTAGCATTTCAATAGATGTACCTAAATTTTACGGTACGTCTACTGTTATCATTCTTTACTGTATGAGTACCATATTTCTAAGATATATTAGGCATTAAAAAAACCATTTTCTGTGCTATTTCGATTATAAACAGTATTTATACCATAAAATGACCAATTTCTGTGCTATTTCAATTATAAACGGTATTTATACCATAAAATGATTGTTTTTCAGTAAAAAGGCGATATTTATACTGAAAAAAATTATATTTCAGTAAGGGAAAATATGGTATCCTCGCGTCGGTGTACGGCATTTTCTCAAGCAATGTTCTTGTTGTTGCTAGGTAAATGCGCGCAGGTCTGAGGAGATGGGGGGGGGGGGAGTGCAGCCGTTAACTTGTTTTGGAGTCCAAAAATCTCAAAGGGTCACAACTCCTGCAATACACACTGTTTATTATAATTTTTATGGATACCATAATGTAACAATAAAAAAAGAGAAAGGACTGTATTTACTTTTGTTAAATAGTATTAAAGAAGAATAGATAATTATTAGAATATATAATTATTATCTTTAACTACAAGAAAATAAATAATGTAATTTATGAAAGATGACTAAAGTAGTCTACAAAGTAGACGAGGCTTTATTAAAGATTCACATGCATTTTATGTGTCTTGCGTGTCTGTGTAAGGGAGGGGGGGGGGGGGCTGATTCTGGGCCCGTCACGGTTCTCGACGGCCTGAATAGATGTTGTCTTTCTAGTGGGAACTTTTAATCTATCATACTGAATGATGTCAAATCCATCCTTAATTTTTATTGGAGAATTATACAATTCATAGAAGTGAAATTCTAAGATTTTAAACTAGTTTAATTAATCACTTATTCATAGTCATGCAATTGGAATTGTAATATTATGTACGATTGAATATATATACCAGTGATATTCTTATATGTTAAAAGAGTTTGTTCAACTTTGTGTATGCTCTTTGTGTTTCATTCAGTTGGATCCTCATACCGGGCGTGCAGGACAAAGAAGTATGTAACATTTTAACTATTTTTAAGTGAAAGTAACTATTATGCATGTATTTTTATTACATTTTTAACTTGCATTAGTTCTTAATAAACTTCTTCTTTACAGTTATATATTTGTCTTATTAATTTATTTTGGGTTTAAAAATTATGACATTAATAATTAATATTTTTTTAGGTATGACAAATAACAAATTTTTCAGCTAAAAATTGTTTGAAATTAAAAGTTCTTTAAAAAAGAATCTATTAATACAATGTGAAAAATTTCCGTGGTGGAATTTCAAAGTGGAGTCTATTCATGAAGTAAAATAAAGAGAAGCACCGACATATGGTACAGCTTTTTTTTTGAAAACTCCAAGCTGGGCAGCACGAAGCGTTTTACCTTTTTCTTTTTCCGTATTCAGCGACACACTAGTAACACGCATGTTCACGTTCTATACAATTCTAATGTATCGAACGTCGCCTCTCTCAAATAATGAAGATCGGCGGCTAGTAAGTTGTCTGTTAAAAAAAAAATGATATGGTATAACGTATCGTGTGTGCTCAGATGGTGAAATTTTGGGGCCTATAAAGACCCATCCCCCGCGAATTTCCACGTTCAAAATTTAGACAAAATTATCATAAAACTAGAAAAAAATACATCCTTATCAGAAAAAAATAATAAAATACCAAACAGTCAGTTGGCTTAGATTTACGCTTAAACCACCGGTAAAACTGCAAACACCGGTCCTCTTTCCTCTACCAACCTCATAAATAACTAAAATTCAAAAATCTTTTTCGCTTACGTTGTTAGAATTTTATCGAACTCAGACCCCAATCTCGATGAGCTCAGGAATTTCGAAATTAACAATTCTGTTGATCTAATCCTTAAAAAGGTGGTGAAGTTCAAAAACTCTAAAAATAGCAAATCAAAATTTTAGAACCTATCTCACTCGACGCTCTTTCACCATACGGCTCAGTATTGAATTCAGACACTTTACTCCGGGAGGGACTTCTGTGGCTCCGGGGGGTGGGGGAATGAAACCTTTTCCCCCAGTGAAAACACAAGAACTCTATTTTTCCGGGGGGGACATTTCATTGCACTGGGGGGGGGTTTCCCTCTGGGGCACCCCATTAATTCAACACTGATAAGGCAAGACTGTTATTTTTGTTAAAAGAAAAATCTCTCATTCGGTAACTCAATCTCTCCCCTCCAAATTTTGGAAAATTAAACACTAAAAACCATTTAGACAGTTTAAGTTAATTCACAGTCTCATCCATATGTCTTCAAACCTTGGACAATCCCCCCTCCCCCGATCTCTCTTCAGTCCGGCTTGGATAAATTATTCAGACTAGATGTTGAATGATATTTTCAGGTTACTTCAGTGGTCATCAGTGGAATTTTGATGCAAACACTACCACTGATGTTTTTAAAAAAAATAGTCGATGCCTCCTACCCGATTCAGTATGATCCATCGGATGGATCGACCTTGCTCAGTTAAAGATGTCTGTAAAATAATGATTCCCTATTCCCTGATTTTGCACTCACTTTACCATATTTCAAGTAAATTATAGAAACGCGGTTAATGTTAAACGCGGTATAACGTTATTTACTTTTTGGTAATTTTGGACCCTTTCCCTCCCTTTAAATATCATACGTTACTTCCATCAAACTCCCTGACCCGGTAATGATATCGTTATCAAAGTGTAAAAAATTTTTTTAATATTTAGTTCATTTGTTTTGATTAACATACAAAACGGGTTAAATTTATTTTTCGCAAACTTTATTGATTCAGTTGAAGATAATTTAATAAAATATCGATTTATTCAAATAAAAATAGTTGACAAAATAAAAAAAAGATAATGTACTATTTTGAACAAAATACCACGTTACAGAGAAAAAGAGATAATTATAATTGGGTCAAAAATGATATCGATATCAAAAGGCAAATCCCCCCCCTTCCCCTAGAGATATCTTACGATATCATGTGTCAGACCCTCCCTCCCCCCTAAAAGAATAATGTTATATTTGCACAGCACCTAATAGAAAAAGTTAATATATCATTCTTGTTTCTAGTAAAACCATCGTAAATATTGACTGAGCAAAACATTTTCTTTGAAAATGTCTGATTATAGGCAAGATAATACAGAGCGTGAAAGTTTGCTTTCGGCCGAAGTAATGGTGTCAGATTTTCGAGGCAAAAGCCTTCTTTACGGGTAGCAGCATAAGTTTCGTATTTACCAACCAACCAACAAATCTAATGGCGTCAGTTTGTTGATTTCGGGCAATGGGGAACTTGAGATCCAGTTATTCATATTTAAGTAAGTTAATCGGCTGTATTTATTGTTTTCCTTTAACTTACATAATTAGATAACTAATTTGAACTATACATGTTTTAAATTATTTTTTCTTAAAAGTATGTTATTCATTTCTTTGGCTAAGTTATATAAAAATTGGAAAATAAATTACTTTGTTTTTGAAATGTGCGTGTTGGACTAAATTGCGTTAAAAAGAGCAAACTGACACCTATAAAATTTTGAATATTTTCTGTTCAATATTTCAACTATTTCCTTTTAAATTTAATCATTTTTACTAGAATTTTTGCGTAATATTAGTAATTTACATTTATCTTTTTCAAAAGAAGGAATTCGACTTATTTCATTCCTCCTTTTGCTAGACTGTCCCACGCTCCTCCGCTATTGTTTTTATGTTAAACTACTTATATAAACAACAGTGCTGCTTTTAAGTTTAGTTAAAATTATGGATAATGTATAATATTAGGTTTTCTAAAGATGGGAACTATTACAGCTACAGGTAATCAAGTCATTAATATACAGCAAATATTAAAATTATAGTAAGCAAATTTATTTTTTAATAAACAATTTTTTTATACAAATCTAAGTTTATGCTGAAAAGCAACTTTTTTCAACTGAAAGTTTGGTTGTCATTGCTCCATCTCAGTGGCTTAGCTAGGATAGGTGATACCCAGAGCGGATGTAAATTGTGTTACCGCCAGCCACCATGGTGTCACCTCCCCCCCCCCCCACACCGATCCGTTATATTTTTTCATTCACAATTATACGCTATTATAACAAATGGCCATATCATTTCTCATTTACCTTTTGCCCTGCATTGAGAAAAAAAAAAAAACAGAGGGGCGAATTTTTACTTAACCCATAATCCGCTTAAATCAATGTGGTGTCTGTATGTCGAAGAAAATTCTTTCTTTTAAAGTTTGCTTTTGTTATCCACTCGTTGGATAGATTAGATATTTGTTCTCTGGTGCAAATATCTTATTTAAACACACCAGTCTGCATAAAATTTCAACTTCTTTTAGAAAAGAAAATTAACTCTATTTCGTCGTACGCTAGAAATTTAATTTTATTTCAGAATTCTTTTTCCCAATGGTGTAAGATTATACATATTTATTTTCAAATAAATATTGGGTGACACCCGGGTTGGACTGCCCCCCCTGCCCCCCACTAACTACGCCACTGCCTCCATCTAGTATTGTGATTGATGTTTAGAATAATACGTAATGAGGAAAAATTTCTGTCCCATTCTATCCCATTCTCCATTACTAACTAATATTGTAACAACTATTAGTACTATTTATTACTAATATTAGAACTAGTACTAACTAATATATCCCGTACTTGAATAACATTAATTAATTAAAGTTTGAAAACATAGTATATTAACACACGAAAAAAATCATAAAAACCTGATTTAAATAAAAAGAATCTGATTTAAACAAAGATATACATATATATTTTTTAAACTATGATTGTTTTGCTCCTTAGTTGCTATTTAAAAGCATGCATATTCATGCATATTCCATTCATAATACTAATTTTGAAAATAGTGAGAAAATGGTGTTTATATTAAGACTTTTTTGGTTTTAAATGTTTATAAAAAAAGACTTGTGCATTGATTGATCTTAACCCGGGAGAACACGCCCTTACCCAGTGTTTGAATGGTTTTAACTTTGTCACCAATAAAATCAAAATATAACAACTACTTTATTTAGACGGAAACAATTCATACAAATTTTGTGATAAAATAAGTTGAAGACTACTTTAAAAAATTAGTGGTTACAATTGTAAAAACCATACGCACTCAGGGTCTTTTAGGCCCTGCGCGCGTCCTTCCGAGTTAAAATTAGAGTCATCGTCCTGTTTAATTTTATAGAACACAGTAAAAAGAGGGGGGGGGGAGGAAATTAAGTCAATGTAAATCAATAAACCAGTTGATATGGCCCTTTTAAAATTCAGCTGGCGTATTTGCAAGTCTGATTAAAAAAATTCACTGGCAACTCATATCTATGTGTTATTACAGTATGTATGTTTTCACTAGTGAGAAACTGGGTTATTTATTAAATTTTAAGTCAATTAAATGTCATTAAAACTAGTGTTTGATTAAATAGTCGATTCGGTATTTTGTGATTCCGCACGTTATACGATTATAAGTGTCATTAAACTAATTAAAAAATAATTAAAAATGTGTAGCCTATAATTCAAATACTTCGCTGAATAAATGCGAATTGCGGCATTTCTTCATCCCCCCCCCCTCCTCTCTAGAAAAAGAAAAGCACCCAGTTAAAGTCAAATTTCTGGAGTGATACTTTTTAGCTCACAGGCTATCATAGCCTGAGAGCTTATGTGCCCGTCCGTTCTGTATGGTCGTTCGTGCGTAACGCGATAACTCGTGATAAAAATATCCGATTCACTTGAAATTTTGTATGTAGGTATATCCTGACAAGGCGCTTCCCTGATTAGTTTTTGGAGTTCATTCGATATGTATAAGAGGGGGAACGGGGGGCTCATGCCCCTCCCCTTAGTTGATATAAATTTGATTTTCATGCAGAATTAAGTGTTCGTTCAAAATTTAGATTATGATCATTCTGATGAAGCGATTCCGTGACTGTTATTAGGTGTTCATTGAATAAGTATAAATAGGGGGAACAGGGGTTCTAATGCCCCCCCCCCCCTTAATTTATATAAATGAGTTTTTCAACCAGAATTTTCAGATTTCGTTCAAATCTCTGAATAGTTTTGGAAGTTTAATGGTTAAGTATAAAAGAGGGAGATAACTCCTTTTAAATTATATAAATGCTAAATGGGTTTTTATTAAGAATTATCTCGTTTGCTCTGAATTTTGGATATAGATTTTTTATATGATAAAGCATGTCTTTGATAGTATAGGAGGTTCAATGATTAAGTATAAAAAAAGAGGAAAGGGGAGAGCTATTTGTTCATTCTTGATTTTTTTTCGAACGGAATTAACCCTTGAAAATATAAGGCTTTAATGTACAATTAGTATTTGTAGCCTGTGAGCTCAATGCCATCAGTTTAACTGGGCAGTATTCTTTATTTTAATTTGTCTTTTTTGCACACAGAGTTTATTGAATTGGATTTAAGTCTTTGTGTTAAAAATTTACTTTCTGGTGTACTTTTTTTTTTTTTTTTTTTTTTCTTTTTTTAAATTTGGATTGTAAAAATAATGATGAAATATCTGATTTTGTGAAAGAGCCTATTATTCAATGATTTTTTTTTTTAAATAGGCCCCAAATTTCGCTTTGATTGTGCCTGATTACGTAAGTTTACATTCAAAATTTACAGTTTTACATATTTAGATTTTAGACCATTGGTGTAAAAATCTAGGCACCAGCGGGGGGCAATCACTCACCACGGAGTAAAATTTAATAGCATTCTAGCAAGAAATTTATACAAATTATTAGATGATACAAGTCGAAAAAAAATTAGTAGTGAGAGCTTAGGAGCAACTGGCGCAAAGACTTTTGCACCCCTGTCTTAAAACAAAGAGGTGTACCTACCAATCCATATTTTATCTATTGTTCTCAATATTAGAAGTTTTACGGGAAGTGTAAATTATAATTATCATCTGTTTGAGATCTTGGAAATCAGCCTGCGTAATTTTTGTGATAAAATATTAATAATAGTAAAAATCATTGATTTACAGTATAACTATTTAGTTTCTTACGCGTCAAAACCTTGTGTGATTTCTTTGTTTTTCAAATTGATTACTTAGAGAATTATAAGAATATAGTTATTATATTTTCGGGTTTTTTTTAAACATTTACTTTTTGATATTGAGTAATTTTAATATGACGGAAAAGCTAGGGGTCTTCCTCTGGTATTTTATTTATTTATTTATTTTCGTAGTCATTATCGTCCAAACTCTTCAAAAATTTTTGGAATTAAAACATGTTTTCACAGTTTTTGACAAGCAATCCAGAAAAAATATTGATATATATTAATAAAATGGCTGGTATAAAGACTTTTTTCTTTTGGTATATTTAAATCGTTAAGAAATAATATATGTTTATTTTCAATAACAGAAAATTTGGAATGGAGAAGGAATATGGCTACCCAATTTCATTTTTGAAGTATAATGGAGGAGTAGACTTGGAACTAACCCTTGGAACTTGGATACCCAGTACAAAAAAAAATTCTCGATTGTTTGCGGCAGATACTACAGAGGTAGAAAATAATCCATAGGTAAAATGTTTTGCAATTGCAGCGTTAATTAAACATTTACTTTTAACGATTTTACGCGTTTTATTCAGTTCTGTTAATAACTAACTCACATTTTTGCATTCAGTAATAAAGTGTTAAATATAACTTAAAACAAAAGAAATGTTTGGTGAAAAAATAATCTACAAAGAAGAAAAGAAAATCTGTAACACCCGTCCCCATTCTTTACCTTTTTGCTATAAGGCTTGCAATATGAATAGTGATTGCAAAAAATAGTGGATATGACTGAGTATCAGCATTTTTCATTGCACAGTCTTGATCATAGTTTCTTATTTTAATTTTTGAAAAACAAATAAAATCAAACATAAAGTCGATATTTGATTTTTTTTTTAAATCAAAGGCTTGATACATTTCTTGAAATATTTCAAACCCATAATGGTAATAATAATATAATGACTATTAGTTATTACTAATAGCATAATTTTATTTGTAGGTACATTTAACTCACACATAATCTAGCTAAAATAGCGTCTCAGTATTATCATTGTTAAACGCATGCTTTTTACTTATTTCTAGTTAGAATTTTTTTAAAATTTTTTAACCTCTCTTCCATTCTCCAAATAAACAGATTTTTTTAATTGACTTCTTTTTCATACCCTGCCCTTCATTATAATTACAGATTCAATGTCGCGAGATGCCACACGCGGCTAATTTTATGCTGCGACCTGTAACTTTCGGTGCTTAAGGGGGTGCGGGAAACAAAAATATTCAAATTTTATTAAACAGTTTTATTACATTAAAAATTCTGCTTAAAATTACGTTTAAAACCTTGTTTCTATTTTAACTGTAACAAAAAATATTATTTTTTTCTTTTTGGTTTCTTTTTAAAATCTAGTTTTGAAAGCAATCGTTCTCATAAAAATGACTTTCTGTGAAAATGCTTTTTTTCTTCATGAGTTTTTTCACCATTTCTTGTATTTAAATTACTTTAACCCAATAGCGGTTAAAAAAATCTTGTTTAAATTTGGAACAAATCTTTTTCAATTGTTTTATATTAATTTTGCTTCAGCAAATTTAAATAAAATATATTTAATTTTAAAAATATGATTTTAAAAATTTACATTTTTTTTAAATTTTTTACTTTAAATATTTTTTAATTTTATTCAAATTAATGCTTTTAAAATTCCTAAATCAGAATTAAAGCTTATATATTTCTGTTTATATTCTACAAATAATATTTCGAGTTATAACGATTTTAAATTACCCCACTTTTTAATAACTATTAAATAAAAAAAAAAAATTATGAGAAATTATGTCACGTGCTTTTGTTTCAAAATGATATGGTAAACAATCAGAAAAAATTTCAAAATTTTAACTGAATAAATAACAATTACTTGATAATGTGTGCATTGTTTAGAGAATGTATTAAATTAAGGATTTCATTTCCGACAATTCCATTTTTGTTTAAACACATAGCCTACACTAGGCTCGGTAAGAAATTTTCAATCTAAATATTAATTCTATGGCATTGTTATTTACAGACCTCTTGCCCCCCCCCCCCCCTTTTAATATTTTTAAATGATTTTTTTTCACAGAGGGTGCAGTACGTAAATTTTATTGTGCATTTCTACTTTTTTAATTGCTTGTTACAGTTTTAGGTAGCTTTCATTAGAAAAAGTAAAAAGCTATCTATATTGCAACCGTCCGGAGAAAAACACTTCCGGAAAATTTTGGTATATTTTCATCGATCATGACCCCCAGACCCCAAAACCACCCTCCGTTCAAATGTTGACATATATATATATATATACAGGGTGTATCTAAACTATTGGGCAAAACTTTAAGAGGTGATAGTACACATCAAGACAAACAATATTGAATAGGAAACTAAGGGACCCAAACGTCTTCCGAAGGAGATAGGTGCCATTAAAGTTTAGGAACTAAAATTTCAAATAAGCATAAAAAACGGAAAAATTTGTCGATTGATTTGCGGTTTTCACTAAAACTACTCTTTGTGTCAGTATTTTCTTTAGAATAAGTTGTAAAGATAAATTTCAAAAAATGCCAATAGAGGGCGCTTTAGACTTTGGAGAAACAAACAATTATTTTTTGCCGTTATTTTTGCATCTCATTAAATGTTTTCGGAAGCTTAGACTTAAATTTTGAGCTCAAAATCTGAATAGTTGTGAGTGCTTAAGTAGCGCAAACTGAACTATGTTTAGAGGTTCAAATTTCAAATGATTACAAAAAACGGAAAAATATGTCGATTCGTTTGTGGTTTTTGCTAAAACTACTCTTTAAATCAGTCTTTTCTTAAAAAAAAATATAAAGATAAATTTCAAAAAATGCCGATAGAGGGTGCTTTAGACTTTTGAGCAACGAACAAATATTTTTTGCGGTTATTTTTTGCATCTCATTAATTTTTTTTAAAAGCTTAGACATAAACTTGAATTTTGAGCACAAAATCTGAATCAATGGGAGTGGTTAAGTAGCGCAAACTGAACTGAGTTGAAGTGGAGGGCAAGTTCAAATTTCAAATGATTATAAAAAAAAAGAAAAAAATTGGTTGATTCGTTAGCGGTTTTCCTTTAGAGAAAACCGCAAGCAATTTTCTTCAGTACTTCCGTGAGTATTTTCTTAAAAATTAATTTAAAAAAATTTCGTTAGAGGGCGCTTTGAACTTAAGAGTAACCAACAGCTATGTTTGACCGTTATTTTTTGTATCTAATTAAATACTTGCAAAAGCTTAGACTTAAATTTTGAGCTCGAATTCTGAATCATTGGGAGGGGTTAAGAAGCGCAAACTGAACTGTGTTCAGGAGTTGAAATTTACCCCTCCCCCACCTCAAACACAGTTTATTTTTGCGCTACCTAATTACTCCCAACGATTCAGAATTTGAGCTCAAAATTTAAGCCTAAGATTTTGCATTTAATTAGATACAAAAATTAACGGTTCAAAATAGCTGTTGGTTACTCTTAAGTTTAAAGCGCCTTCTAACAAAATTTTTTGAAAGGTATTTAAAAAATTTATTTTCAAATAAACATTTACATATTACATACACATTGACATAAAGAATAGTTTTAGCGAAAACCGCAAACGGATCCACCAATTTTTCCTTTTTTTATAATCATTTGAAATTTGAACTTGCCCCTCCCCTTGAACTCAGTTCAGTTTGCGCTACTTAACCACCCCCAGTGATTCATATTTTGTGCTCAAAATTCAAGTTTATGTCTAAGCTTCTAAAAAAAATTAATGAGATGCAAAAAATAACCGTAAAAAATAGTTGTTCGTTACTCCAAAGTCTAAAGCGCCCTCTATCGACATTTTTTAAAATTTATCTTTCTAATTTATTTTCGAGGAAATACTGATTTAAAGAGTAGTTTTAGCGAAAACTGCAAACGAATCGACCAATTTTTCCGTTTTTTATAATCATTTGATATTCGACCTCTAAACACAGTTCAGTTTGAGCTACTTAACCACTCCCAACTATTCATATTTTGAGCTCAAAATTTAAGTTTAAGTCTAAGCTTCCGAAAACATTTAATGAGATGCGAAAAATAACGGCAAAAAATAATTGTTCGTTACTCCAAAGTCTAAAGCACCCCCTATCGGCCTTTTTTGAAATTTATCTTTACAATTTATTTTGATGAAAATACTGACAAAAAGAATAGTTTTAGTGAAAACCGCAAATACATCGACAAATTTTTCTGTTTTTTATGTTTATTTGAAATTTTGGACCCTAAACTTTAATGGCGCCTATCTCCTTCGGAAGACATTTGGGACCCTTAGTTTCCCGTTCATTATTGTTTGTCTTGATGTGTACTATCACCCCTTAAAGTTTTGCCCAATAGTTTCGATACACCCTGTATATATATATATATATATATATATATATATATATATATATATATATATATATATATATATATATGATTTTTGCCACGCTGTAACTATCGTATTTATGAACCGATTTGAATGAAACTTGGTATGTACATAGTACATAGAAATGGCTCGACCGAGTTCGTTGGGCAGCATCAGATGCCATCTTGTTTCAAAATGGTGTCCATTTAAGTTTATCAAAAATCTTTTAAATGTATAATGATGTACAAAGAAAAATTTAGAAATTGAGGAAAGATTCTTTCTAAGGTGTTTGATATTAATAATGAATTACGGAATACTTTTTGCTTTGTCTTTAACTTAAAAAGCGCGTGAGATATAGCAGTTTGGATTTTTAATGTGGATGACATATTTTTTAATCAAGTTGCCAGCGACAGCCCTTGTATATATTAATCGATTTCGATGTGAGTGTGCGCTTGTACATGAATTAAGATTTCGACCAAGCTCATTGGATTGTTTTATCCATTATATTGTTTTAAAATGGCATATACTTCATGATATCGTGGAATTTGGAGACCCTATAAATCGCTTAAAATAAAACCAGCTTCAATAAAAGATGACTAATTTATAAAAATTCCCATTAATATTCAGTATTGCCAAAAACGAGTGTTCAATCTTATATAATCGGACTCCACTAATTTGAGCTTCGTATGTTTCAATAACATAACTTAATTTAAAATAAATAAATAAATAAATAAGGTATATGAAAGCTACCTTTTCCTCCCGGCACTGCCGGAAGGACTTTTTTATGTGCAGATGCTTCTACTTTGAAAGCAGTTCTGAAAATAAAACTATTTTCGCCTTAAGAAATGGTTACAAAAGTTGAAAAAGTACAAACACACAACAATATATATCAATTTAAAATTTCACATCCAAAAAAAAAAAAAAAAAAAAAAAAAAAAAGTAAAAATAAAAATACTAAAATACAAGTTAGAAAATTCTAAGAAATTTTCCCGTGAATTTAACATTAAATATTGGCATTTAGCCACGGGACTGGTGTAGGTTCTTAAGAGTCATGGGAAGTACCACACTAGTCATGGGAAGAAACGAACACACTAATGTAAATTCTATGGGAGCGTTATTTTATAATATTTAACATGGATATAAATATTGTTTAGTAATTTCTGTGTAGGATAACTGAGGGCGATGTACCTGCGGTAGTTTTTTAATTTTTAGATCTTAGTTTTAGACTTTTTTTTAGTTTTCCTTCATTTACAGAACTGGTTTGGAAATTGAAACTACCCAAATATATATAAAAAATCTATAACTAAAATAGGAAAATGAAAAGTAGCCCAGTAAATCATCTATTGTATGTATATATGTATGTATATATATATATATATATATATATATATATATATATATATATATATATATATATATATATATATATATATATATATATATTATATATATATTAAAATCAAAGCGAGAAAATTGAAAATAACGCTCCCATAGGATTAATATTAGCATTCTTGTTCCTTCTTGTGAATATTGAAATAACCTCTTAAGGTGATTTTGTGAAACCATTTCTACAAATTACTTTTGTATTTTTTTCGATAATATATTTTAATGTTTATACCCATGTTGAATGAATCTTTTTCTTTAAGGTACTTGATATTGGTCAACCCTGTGTGTGGTACAAACTACAAATAATCAATTGGCGGATAATCAAAATGCAGCAAGTGGGCAAAACTATTGGAATTTTTATATAAATGTAAATGACACAATGTGTAGAAGAAAATAAATTGTATACATAAATATTATAACAATGCATCATGATACAGTGTATTAATGTAATTTAATCGTTGTAATAAATATCTTTTTATATTTTAATTGCTTGTTTTAAATATGTCTGAATCATAATGATATTCATTTATTTTGTAAATGTTCTAAAATATTTATATTTGTAATTTTAATATGATTCTCAAACCCTCTCCTTAACAATGCAAAGTTTTTATACAATTTTAAACTTATTTTTAAGCATGAATGTATAAATTTAGTCTTGACTATTTAAATATTTGGAAGGAAAATACATTTTTCATTAACTTTTTTCGCGTTATGGGCAATTTTGCCCACGACAACTAGTTTTTACTTTTCTTGATCTGTAGGAGAATTAAAGTTTGTTATTAAAATTATAAGCTATAAATTACATATCAATATAGAATAATATAATAGCACATTTCCATAAAAAAAAATTAAAAAGTGGTGATTTGCTAGACAGTGACATTCTTAAACTTTTAAATGAATGTAAGAAATTTTAGATTTGTATGTTGAGAAAATAAAAATAAAAATCCCAATTTCCAAGTAAGTAACAAGAATATTAATGTATATGTATAATTTTGACCACTTTTATTAATTTTACTTTTTTATTTTTTGAAAGTGTATGTGTTGTATTCTCTTCACGCCCTTCTGATCCTTTAGTTTTTATAATTATGTCTGTGAAACAACAAAAGAAGTGTGAAATAATTTTTCGGCAGTCAGTACTCTTGAATTATTTCTTAATATTTAATAAAATTTAATAAATTGTTACTATTTAATAAAAATAATATAAGATCAATTAATTATTTTCAGTTTTAATAATGTATAGAAATGTAAGAAAGTAATTTAATATTAGCATTTTATTTTATCAGAGATCATCTCACATTATCATAGCGGTCACAAATGTAAACACTTTTTTGTGATTTTTATTTTTAATTCTCTAAGTGCATACTACTTTTACAGCATCTTTATACCTCTATTTTAAAATAATAATTTTTGCTGTATATTTAAATCTGAAATGTGACAGCAGTAACTATTTTAAAATAGTGGTATAAAAAATGAATGTAGAAAAGGTGTAGTAATTGGCAGCTATGTAAGTATAATTCAAATTCATTGTTTTTAGTTACATTTTACCATAATTTTTTTTGAACAATTGTACGTAATGACAAAAAACAAAAAGAAAAAATATATTTCTTAATAAATACAGAAAATTTAATATTTATGAAAAATAATATATATATATATATGTATTGTTTTTTACCAGCATGCATATCATTGCACAACTTGATGATCTACAAATGGTTTTATTAAAATTTTTATCAAAATATTTAAATGTATCCTCACATATCTAATATTTCTCACCAAAATAAGTTTTTATAATAAGAGTGAGACCTGTGCTTACCATGTATATTCCTCGATTCTGATTACAGAATAACACATAAGAATATCCCATGTTTGACAGGATAATATAAAACAAAAAAGGACTGTAAATAGAAACTTGTTTGTTTTAAAATATGCAATTGGTATGACAAGAGTTTAAAATGACTATGTTTTAGAAATGATGCTTGGTAAGTGTTATCCATTATAAGCAATATAAATTTCTAGACAATATCTGAAATATATCATCCCCTAACATATTATGTCTTGTGGAAGCGGCTACCTCTGCTTGAGACAATCTTGAGACAAGACCTACATTCATTCTCACCTCAAGAGAGTAGAAGTAGCAATTCTCCCACAAGACGATGCGTTCGTGATGATAGATTCCAGACATCGTCTTGAAATCTATATTCCTCGCAATGGAAGACACTTTTCAGAAGTCATTCCTGAAAAATAGTCATTTTAAACTCTCGTCATATTTATTCTATATTTTTAACAAATAAGTTTCTCATTAGAGTCGTTTTTGTTTTTTTTAACCTGTCAAATGTGGGAGGGTTTTTTTTTGGATCATCCTGTATTTTTACGGTATATA
This sequence comes from Maratus speculifer, assembly GCA_964019185.1. Lineage (NCBI taxonomy): Eukaryota > Metazoa > Arthropoda > Arachnida > Araneae > Salticidae > Maratus > Maratus speculifer. The sequence goes on from OZ025289.1 coordinate 157,974,002, forward strand.
TACCGTATATTTCATTTACGGTACACATACTGATTACAAATGTTTTTACGGTACATATACCGCACATTTAATTTACGGTATATATGTTGTATAAATATTTTTTACGGTACATATGTCGTACATTTAATTTACGGTATCTGTGCTGTAAAAATATTTTTTACGGTACATATACCTTACATTTAATTTACGGTATATATGCTGTAACGATATTTTTTTAAGGTACATGTACTTTAAATACTTTACGGTACATATACCGTCCAGTTAAATTACGGTACATATACTTTAAATATTTTACGGTACATATACCACAAAATATTTAAATTTATGTTCAGTTAAATTACGGTACATGTACTTTAAGTATTTTACGGTATATATACCGTCCAGTAAAATTACGGTAAAAGGAAGTGTCACAAAGTTGACGGTATAACCACCGTGATTCGAGACCAAAATTTTTTACAGTGAATGTTTTATTGTTTGCACATTCGAGAACATATATTTTACGAAAAAGTATATTTTATTTATTATCTATTTTAGGATATGTGCAAACATTAAAGGCAGTAATTTAAAATTTTTTAAATAGGTTTTTGTTTTAGAAAATTATTGTGTAACATATTAAATTGTAAGTAAAGTTTATATCGCCTTAGGAATAATATACGGTTTAAAACAATCTATTTTTAAACTTCAATATCAGTAATAATGTAATACTAATAAAGATCAAGAAAGAATGGCTATGTATTAATGATAGAAAATATGAAATATTTTCTAAATCATTCAGAACACTGTAACAAAAGATGCAGTCAAAGTTACGACTTTAGAAAATACATCACACCACAAAAAATAAAAATAAAAGCTTTGAAATTGCCTTTTATTGTTGCAAAAATATCCTAATTATTTTACACAGAATTTATAGGTATGTATATATGCTAAATAGTATGCAACTATTCAGTTCAAGAGAACATTTCAGAAACACAATTAAAGTTGTCCTATTAGGAATTTCCATTCATATGCAAAATTGTGCTTGGGCATTTAAATGCAGTGCTAAATGAAATATGTATACACGGTAAGCAATATATGAGGGATCGTTAGATTTAAAAACGCATACCACAATTGAATACGCATTTCCAAAATTTATTGCTCAACAGCAGTACTGTAACGAATTCTAATGTATGTCCTAAACGAAGGATAAATGCTATTCACACCACCGTTCACATATAAGAGTACTCCTCATTGATGAATATCAATTTCAATAGACTTGAAATAGCACAGCATCGTTCAGACACACTAAAAACCATTTTTCCATAAATATTATAATGTAATGGAAATCTTTAGTGTGCTCCAGTAAATAAAATATAAATGCTACGCATTTGTATTTTAGTGCCATGGAAAATCTCCATAATACACTTTAACTATAGGTAATACTAATTTATTTACACTTTTTAGAGTACGGCCATAAAAACTGAAATGGTAATCGATTTCCAAAAATGTTAAAATGTAAATATATAACAAATTAATACCTTGCATTTATATATAACACAGATATATAAAACAGAAAAATTGTTTTATTTAACTGTTTACCTATGTTTCAACTTATCTCCGACTCATTTTCAAAAAAAAAAAAATCAAAATGATATTTGAGAAATGTCATTTTCCACTGAAAAATTAATTTGAAATACTGATCCTACAGTCGTGAATAACATTACACTGTGAAAGGATAATAGGTAAAAACTTACAGGAGATAAAATATTATCTAGTTTATTTGGATAATCTACTAATCTAGAAAATTTATTTTTTGGATGATAGAAAAGTTTTTGGATGATATGTTCAATGATAAAAGCTTTATGATGCTGTAAATTTAATTGCTTGATGAATTGAGAAATATGTTGTCTTAGTGGGAAATATAGTAATCTACAAAAGATTGTATATCTATCATAAAAAATGATAAAGTCTTATAAAGTAAGTGGTAAATAAAAATTATCTTGATAAAAGCTTTATAAAATTCGATTCAAAAACAGCATTAAAAGTAAATTCTTTTTGACCAATCTTCAGAAATACTCCAGGAAATATACATTCAAGATCATTGTTATAAGAATAAAGAAACTTATAATGACAATTAAGAATTCAAATACTTTTAACTCAACAGGTTCAAACTGCTTATGCTGTTGCATTGATTTTATCTTTGAAAGAAGTATCTTCTAGTGTCTCATTTTGAAATTTAACAAATACGAAATAACATTTGAAAAAATAAAGCCTGCATTCCATTCAATATACTATGACGTGGTAAGATTCTCCACATGTACTATCTCCACATTTTTTTTTTATTATGTTCAAACTTATTTTACATTCTTCTGTTTTTCAATAAGAAAGATCGGTTTACTATTCCTTTTTTAAGTCCATCATATAATTTATTTTGTTGGGGTTTTTTACACATTAAAATGAATTTTTAAACCATTTACTACTTTTTCAAGCTACAGTTTGAAAGTTTATTTTAAACTCTGCTTCATCTGTTCTTGTTTTTGTCAAATTTTATTCCATTAAATATTTCTTATTTTGTTAGCCAATAGGCTAAAAACAATTATAAATTGATCTAATATTAATTTTACAACTGTTACTATTGACACAGGTTTTAAAAAAAAGATTTAATATTAATTTTACAACTGTTACTATTGACACAGGTTAAAAAAAATAAAAAAAAAGATGAAACTGGCTTACATTATTAAATAAATATTTTTTCGCATTGCTTTCTAAATGGTTTAACAAGATTCATGCTACAATTCAAGCTATCGCATTTCGTTGGAAAATATTGAAGAATATGTTTTTTAGATGTACATTTCCGGTGTTTCATATATTTATAACCCAATAATGAACACACGACTGCCTTAATAACTATCATGTAACATTTATTATTATGATTTTTAAAGTATAACTGAATGTGCGAGTGAAATTTATTATTTTTTTATTATTTAGTAACGAAATAATCTGTACAACTTTCTGAGTAATATTTAAAATCGAGAAACGCTGTGAGGGTTTTTTTTTATGTATCGCTTTCAACAATAAAAGGAATTATTAAAATATTTATAAATATAGGTTGGACAATAGTAAATTTAAAAATAATTAATACTATACAAATAATTTCGAAAATCCAGACAAGATTATTGAAGGAATAAATACAAACATTCTTTAAATGCACTGCAATGTCTGTCCAAAATAATAATTTTTTTCGATTTCTCTGCCTCCATGAATAAAAATATATTACAATTTTTATTTATATTATACGAATTTTGTAATGTTTTGAATGTTAATACTTTATTATTTTCTACACGAAATCTGCGTTTAAATCAGACACAAAAATGTTAGAAAGTAATAGTACAAAATGTCAATTTCTAAAAAATAATAATAATACTAACGATTTTTAAGTGAACAGCTGCATTAATGATCTGTTATTGACATAAGTTCAACTTTTGTTTGAAATTTTATTACGCAATGCATTGTAAATTACAATGAATGTAGCAAGCAGTATTACAATGCAAATCTTTTTAAAACAAAACGTAACATAAGGTGTATTAAACAATATATCGTCACCTGAGAATAATAAGGTTCTATCAATATTTTTTGAAAAACCGACTTATCGATATAAAAATGTTCTATTTGTATCTGTGTAGGCATTTCTGCATTAAAATAATGCCATAACATAATCGTTATACTATATGTAAATTATATATAACATCATTTTTATGCAAAAATGTCTTCATAGATACAAATAGAACCTTTCTATATCGATAAGTCGATTTCATCAAAAACACAGATAGAACCTTATTATTCTCAGGTGACGATATGAGTAATGAGTATAATGATTTATTTCATAATTAGAGATTTATAGAGTTATATATATATATATATATATGTATATATATATATATTATATACTTACTTTTTATGAACATTCACACTTCTACTTACTTTTTATGAACTAATTTAGACTTTTTTATTACATACATCATATTGAAATCTTTTATTTATTTTTTTTTGGGGGGGGGAGAATTTTTTAAAGCGTCTTTTAATTAGATACTAAATTTCATATGTTACATTACGTTCTCGGTGATACCTTGAATATTATACAGAATTTTAGATCTTCCACTTTAGAGTGATTTGGAATTCTGTAAGTTCAACTGAATTTAATTTTTCAGTTTTCAGGCAAAATTTCTTCAGATTTCTGTTGAATATCTGAAAAATGTGGCGATTTTGTTAAAATAATCTTAAGATTATATTTAATGAGGCGGGGCTACAAGAGAAGGGCTTCATCCATTGATCACGCCACGGGGCGGTAAAATCGAAGTTATTCCTTAAAATATTCTCATAACAGCAAGAACTCAAGAATGACAGTATCTAATTGGTATATTTTTGCAAAATGTTATAAATAATTATGGGAACCATATAGTGCATTTTTTCTTATTAGTCTTAAAAAATACTTTCCTTCAAAATCTATAAAATTCTTAAATCACATTGTTAATTTTTTAGGGATTTTCTGGAGAAGATAACAAGAGAAAATCTTTTTTTATGTAATTTAATCCTACATACTTTATTTCACTTTAAAAGATTTTATGTGAGATACCAAATAGTATTTAATAATTCATGTTTTAAGATATTTTCAATTTCTTTTCTTGCATTTAGCTTTAAGCATATCTTCAATGAATAGGTGGATATGGTATTTTCTTCTCACAGTAGTTATATTATTATACGTGGAAGCTTCTTCAAGAGAATAATAGAACACATGTTAGCGAAACAGTTAAATAAGTAGTAAGTAAAAGAGATATTAAATTCACTACCATTTTAAGAAAATGTTGTAATAAACAATGATTAGCTTCAAATTCATGCTAACTCGCCAAATGTAAGGTAAAGTAGTAAAACAAAAACTAAAATAAGGTACTTAGAACTGGATATAATGTCGAGAAACTGTGGCATCGCTTACATTTCCGTATCTAATTAAAAAACTCTCGGAAAGATTTCTCAAAAGTTTTACTTACTTTTATTTATTTTCTCAGACTTACGTATTAATTTATATTTCTGTTACTATTATTTAATTTTCAAAATATTTATTTTTTACGTATTTCAAAAATTAGTGCATGAAATTTAGAAAAACATCTTATCTCAAGCATTTTGCAATTCATACTTTTTTAAAAAGAATATAAATCAATTTATATATATATTGCATGAATCAAATTGTAATGTTTTAATTTATTAAAAGTATTAACTGAAATATTGACAGCTGCAATCTGAATGCAATTATAGAAAAATTGTTTTCAAAATAATGTGAAATGAAAAGAAATCGCTGATGTATAACAGAAATATCAGTTATATGACTTCATTATTTCAAACGGCACATTGAATGATTGACATTTTGCGTTTTTCTTTCAAAATATAAACATATTTTATGTAAAAAAGGATGAAAAATATCGAATTCATTTCAAAATATTAAATAATATTACTATAATCATGCATAATAAATAGTAATTTAAACTATTTTTGAAAACATATGAGTGAAGAGTAATGAAAAAATTTAAGTAAACACACCGGAGATGTTTTTCATTTTCCAAAATGAATTTTCACTCAATTTTAGAACATTTTCTTTATTCTTGTTTTTATGTTCAAAAGCATTTTGTGTATTATTTAATATTGAAAAATTTAGTTTTTCCTCTTTTATTCAAGTTCATTTTTTATTTATGACGGGTACAAAACACGCTGGAAAAAACAGATCATGATTATTGATAGTTGATGATATTATTTTGTTGATATTAGATTGGGGAGCATAACCAATCACGCATGTAACACACGTATGTTTGGTTGTCCTTCACCAGTGATGTTAACAGTGTTTGTTCCAGATTTACCTGTAATTACGTTTATTTATTCAAGATAAAAGATATGGAGCAACACAATTGTATATTCACTCAATAAATCTCATAAAGTATTTCGGAAATAACTGTGATACTTTTAAGGAAGTAATACAACCTGAGTTGTTTCGAATAAAATGTGTAAAAAAAGTCTACTAAAATTTGTATAAAACTGGAAATTAATAATGAATACTTAGCGGATTCTCAATAGTATCTGAACAACCAGTCATATCAAAAGCGAAAAAGCACATTAAAAACAGAGATAGCTTTAGGAAAGTAAAACATGATGGGCCGGTTCTAGTAAAATGTCCATTAAGATGTACTATTGAGAATTGAATATATCACTGAAAATTATTATTACCTATTTAGCTTAATTTTGCTAGTATCAACAATAACGTATGTGTGAACGGTGAAAGAACGCTGTAAGCATAGTTAAATTTTTTGAAAAGATAAACATCCTGAGACATTTCGAGTAAATAGTTTATTAAAATCTATAGAAAACTGAAAATTTTATATTACCTATGTGGCTTGTTCTCACTAGTATCAACAATAACAGTTATGATAACGGTGAAAGAAGACAGTTAAAACAGTGATAGTTTCTAGGAAATAAAATATTCTGAGCTGTTTCGAGTAAAAAGGTCTTGTAAATGTTATATAATATAATGGTGGCTTATTTTCACTAACATCAACAATAACAGTTATATTAACGGTAGAAGAACAGAGTGAAAACAAAGATAATTAAGAAAAAATAAAACATCCCTAGCCATTTCAAGTAAATAGTCCATTAAAATTTACATAAAACATAAAATTAATATTAATATTTAACTTATTCACGCTAGTATCAAATATAATAGTTATGAGAACTGAAACTTTTTAAAATGGAACGGAAAGAAACGGAAGTTATAAGGAAGTAAAACATGCTGAGCTGTTTCGAATAAAAAGTCGTCTAAATTTATATAAAACTGAAAATTAATATTACTATAGTGAATTATTCTCACAAGTATCAACAATAAAAGTAAATGAATGGTGAAAGAACATAGTTAAAACAGTGATAATTAAAAAAAATAAAACATACGTAGCCAGTTGGAGTAAAGATTCTTTTAAATTTACATAAATCTGTAAACTAATATTACCTATTTAGCTTATTCTCGCTAGTATCAACAACAACAGTTATTTGAATGGTGAAAAAAATCATAGTGAAAACAGGGTGAAATAAAACTTTAATAAATAAAACTCCTGAACTGTTTAGAGTAAAATGTCAACTAAAATTTACGTAAAATTGAAAAGTTTATAAAAATTACCAATTTAGCATTTTTTCAATGGCATCAACAATAACAGTTATGTAAACAGTGAAAAAAAAACAGTCAAAACAGCAGCAGTTCTAGAGAAGAAAAATGTCCTAACCTGTTTCGAGTAAAATGTCTACTAGAAATTATGTAAAACTGAAAATTAATATTATCTATTTTACTAATTCTCACTAGTATCAAGAGCGCCAATTAAATGAACAGTCAAAGAAAGAAGGTATAAAATATTTTATTCTCCTTCACAAGGAAAAACATAGAGAAATACCACATTTATCTAAAAAGATATTTAAGTGTAATTTTATAATTTTAGTTCAGAAAAAATTTTAATGTACATATTGGATAAAAAAAAAAAATTTCAAAGCTAGAAATAGTTGTAAAACTTAGTAAATTAACATTATTTTGATGATGGCCTTTTTCCAGTGAGTAATAACAAAATCTTTAGTGACTGCTACATGAACAAATGCATATTTCTGTTGCATTAATATACATGGTGTCTTAAATGTTTTCACAAAAACAAAAAAGCTTTTTACCGGTATTATATTGATAATAATAACTCTGGGACTGCGTGAAACTATGTCAATTTAGGTTCTTCAATGGAAATTACTTATTTTATATATATTTATTTGGTGGTATTTTAAAATAAATTAAACATATGCAACATATGGACATGTGGGCTATTATAGCCTACACTTTACATAATTAAGTCTAATGGATTTTTAAAATACAAGAATATAGTCTTTAATTTCATTAATAAACTTATTAATTATTCTTTTATAAGTGGGTACTGATTTAAAAAAACACAAACGACATTTAAAAAATGTACAGTGGATTAAGATATACAATGACAATGTGTGGAATTGATGTAGACAATAATAAAACAATCACATTTTTAAAACCTTTCAAGTATTTATATATAATTTTAATGCACTTTATACTTTTATATTTTTTGTATGTTTACGACGTTATTATTAAACTGTCTAAGTCTTTATACTTTGAAACGATGGCGGGGTTAATTTTTTCTATAGTTGTCTGGTATTTGTTGAAGTGTAAAATTGAACATTTAAAAGAACTTTTTTCCGAAATGAAATTGATGAAACTTCATAAAGAATTTAAACCAGGTGCATTAAAAATGATTAATTTCATTCTTCTTATTATAATATTACTTCCGGTTGTTATTGTAGTGTTGGATATATATTATGATAAGAACAATCAAGGATTGCACGGAAAGATCTTTACATTCAACACTGTGTTTGAATCAGATGTTAAACAGATTTCGTTGAGATCATTTTTACTTACTATTTATATAATAACAATGTATCAGTTTCCTATGATTGCAACATTCTTCTGTTGCATATTGTATTATAAGTTAAGTGCAAGCATTTCACACTTTTGCAAACTATTGAAGTTCAAATGTCACAATAATTTTACTGGTAAAAATATCATTTATACTTTTCAAAAATTATCTCGTTTAATTGATTTCTCAGATAAACTAGATGAGATTGTATCCTCTGTAATTTTTTATCTTCTATCCTACTACGTTTGTATTTTATTTTCCCTTGTTGCGTCAATAGTTGAAATTAATTTTACAAATTTTGATATTTCATATATGTTCGAATGTTTCGAGTCACTTGTCATATGCTTAAATGGAATCTGTTCAATAGTTATCTGTGGTTATCTCATCGAAAAGCAATTTTTAGCTGTGAAACGGAAATTAATCTTTCTGCACGAGATGTACATCAATTTAGCAGGAAGAGATAATTTTACATTAGAATTAATTAGATACATGATATACATGAAAATACCAGTGATGACTGCTTGGTCAATTGTTGCACTTAGACCAAGTTTGATTTTCTCACTAATAAGTGTCTGCTTAACTTTTGGCCTTTTAAGCACCCAAATACTTCTCTAAAAGGCCAAATAACGAAAATTAACATGTTCGTATGGATATTGATTAGGAATGTTTACATGTATATAAATTATGAATTTCCATATGTAAATTTGTTATGAAAATATTATTCACATTTTTAAAAATATCTCGTTTAATTAATTTCTCAAATAAACTAGGTGAAATTTTATCCTTTATAAGTTTTTACCTTCTATCCCTATACGCTGTTACTTTATTTTTTATTGTTGCTTGAATAATTGAAATGAATTCTACAAATTGTGATATTTCATGTAAGTTTGAATGTTTAGAAGCACTTATTATAAGCTTAATTGGAATCTCTTCAATAATTATCTGTGCTTCACTCATCGAAAAGCAATTTTTAACTGTGAAACAGAAATTAGTCTTTATGCACGAATGTACATCCATTTCACAAGAAGAGATAATTTTACACTAAAATTAATTAGATACATGATATACATGAAAACACCAGTTATGATTGTTTGGTCAATTGTTGCACTTTGGACAAGTTTGAGTTTTTTCAATAATAAGTGTTTGCTCAACTTTTGTCCTTTTAAGCACCCAAATACGAACACATTTAAGCACAAAATTTACGGAAATTAACATTTGGTTTGTTGCTCATAAGTATATTGATTATGAATGATATAATCATAATGATATTAACATCAAAAATACTGCAAGAATGTATATTATAAAAGAAAATATAACTCTTGAAATTAAATTTGTTTTTCATCTTATTTATTTTTTAAAAATAAAAATATCATTAAATTATGTATAATAACAACTAAAATGCATCTGTTGGTTTCAAAGATGTGGTTAGAACAATTAAAAAAAACACAGAAGTGTTTGATCTAGAACCATGATTCACAACAAGCAGACCGCAGTCCACATCTGTACCTTCAAAGGTCAAAGAATGGACCGCAAAATTTTTCAATTTGAATATATGTATAATTTATTAATATCCACATCTAAAAGATTCGCTTTAGCGATAGTCTTATATTTTTTTATATTTAACTTTTAGGATAATGCGATTAAGTTAAATTTTTTGCATAGTTGTATCTGCTTTTAGTCGCATAATCGATATGTTTGAGAAGAATATTGCAAATCAAAAAAATTATTAATTTTCCAAAAAATCCTTAATATAAAAAAAGAATGCAGTGTTACTAAGTTTAGATCTCGATTAAACAAGATCCCTTTCAAGACTTTGAAAACGCTGGTAAACTGTCCAATTCTTTAAATCACTTTATGATGTTGCTGCAGCTACAAAATGAACAGATGTGGCAGCGAAGTATTTCAGGCTTGAAAAACCTTAAATTCATAAAAAAGATGCCTTAAATTCATAAGACTTGCAATAAGGTATTTTCTTTCAAATGTGAAAGTCTCTATTCCCTGCACAATTTGGAAGTAAACATGTCTCATACAAATATGAAAATTGCAAAAAACTAGCACTTTTAATCTGGGTACATGTTTGGATCCACACATATGTATGTGAAACAACTTTTGAAGAAAAAATATTGTTTGAAGTTAACACTCTCACTGACAAGCCCGTATGAATACTGTCACCAAGTTCGAGGTTCACTGCAATATAAGCAATAATTAAAGTAATACAATTCTATTGATTTAAGGAATTTTTAAAAACATTGAACAATAAATAATGCTTTCAAAGTTTACCTTCATATTCGTAAATAAACTTTTTTTTTACATAATGCTTTTTTTTCATATTTTTTTTTTACATAATGTGTCAAGAACGATATTTTATTTAGAAAAACAACAATAGAATTTTATTTTTTTGCAAGACTGTCTGGGAGTTTTAACGAGCGCTTCTTGAAGACACTCTTCACGTTAGCTATTAACTAAATGAATCTAACTGTAAAGATACTGCTCTAAGATCACTGGTATATTTTTTCCCTGTACTTTTTCAACTAATACCTACCTGCCCTTTCTATTTTATTATGCGCATGTATAAACTTTAACAATGAATACGCGTGTATGTAATAAATTTTCAGAATGAATGTCTAAATTTTCTGTCTTATATTACACCTATGTATTAAAATTTGAAATACGTATGTGGTAAATAAAAATTCAAAAGTAATATTTACTGATATTGCATATGTATCTTTTTCTCGGGACCTCGATAAAATTTTTAAAAAAGTATTTGGACTTCACTTGAAATTGCTTGGCAACCCCTGATATAGAGGAAATATGGATACATTAAAATATATCTATTTTTCACAGTTCATTAGAACTTCTTTTTCTCTTCTCTTTAAAAAAAATATTTTTTGTTTCATTTCGAGATACGGATTTTTAAATATAATATGCATATATTAGGTATATATTAAGTTATTAATCAATTCTTTGATATCAGTTGGATTTAATATTTCTTCTACATTCCTGAATTCTTAATAAATGCATTTTAAATTATCAATGAATTTTTCCAAACTATTTATTTATGCATGATTTAGTTTTAAGTTTATATAAAGTATTTCATGTAAATCAAAATTTATATAATTACACGCATTGTTCTTGTGCCTGTTTCTAAATAACCGACAATAATGTGTATTATTATTTTTTCAACAGTAAAAAATAAATGTAAAATAAGAAACGTTTACTGATATAGCAAGAAGGTGAATGAAGCATATAACATAAATTCATAACAGTTGCCCACGATTTCAACAAGCGTTCCTTTTATTTTAAAATCATTTCCGAGAATTAATAATGCTTTTGCTAAACAAAAGTTGTAACAAAAGTCACGATGACTTTCGGAGAAATTTCTGAGCAGTTTTAGAATCTGTTAATAATTTAACTCAACTCTTAATATCTGGTTTTTGAATGCTATTCATTTTGAAACAGGCATTTTTGAATACGAATAGTATTTACACATGCAAAATCAATAAATTAATATTAAATTTAATGTTTACAATGATGCTGTTAATTAAGCATGTTTATCTATTGAATTTGTTCTTTGAACAAAGAAAAACTTAGATAGAACTGATACTATTTGAAAAACAAGTAAGAAAAATCATGCGTTAAGCATAGATTATGAAAAAAAGTTCAAACAATTATGTAATGTAATTATTTTGTGTGGCTTTGTTTATGAATAACAACTGTTCATTTCTTTGTGTGCAGAATGCATATTTTACAGAATGAATATTTTAGTGCAATTCTTAAATGCATATAAATTTGAAATGTTTGACAGTGTGTAACATCTTTAAAATTCCTTTTAAACAATTTTTTCCCATAGGCCGTAATGTAATGGAAAATTTTTAATTATCCATGTAAATAAATTAATCATTCCAGAAACTTCATTTTCAATAAGGTTCATGATGGGATAAACGTAAAATTTCATGGCAGTCCAAGTATATTTGCAGGAGTTATAGCATGGCTAGACGGCTAGACAAACCAAAAGCATAAATACTTTTCAATTTCATTGGAAAGTGCTAAAAATGACAATCAGAGTTGCCAAAAGGTTTTGTTTTATATTTTTTTATTTCTTTTTTTATATTTCTAAAATTTTCAGAAACAGATAGAATAGTTTGAAAATGTATTAATCAGTTTCCTCAGCATGAAATTTTTTTTTAGATGCTATGATTTTTCTAGTATACAATTGCATTTTCGGAAGACATTTAATGCATGCAAGAGTAACATATTAACTTAAATTTAAATATTATTAATAATAGAATTAATTTAGTATGTTTGTCTGTCTGTTGACCATGTTTATTTAGCACGACAAAACTGGAAAAAGCATAGGATTTTGAAATCAGATATTACAATACTATGGAATTTTAGTAAAAACGATATTTCACAGAATTCAAATATTTATTCTTGTATTTTTCTGTCAAAATACAGTGCAGATTTTTGTAAATTTTTATTAAAAAAATTCAAATCTGTTTCTATACATTGCATGATGTTACAATAATAACACACATTAAAGGATAATTTAAAAGTTTAATGTAGATACAAAAGGGAAAGGCCAAGATAATGTTTAAATAGAAACAATGGACAACATCACCATTTCTGAGGAGAATTTGTATCCAGTCTTTTAAAATTGTTATTTTTCGTTAAAGTTTCAAAATTTACTTTTTAAATTGTTTCTTATTCAATAGCATCGTCTCTTTTATCATTGTAAGAAATACTTTTCTTTATTCATGATAAGTACTAAAAACGGCGAGAAAAAAATGGTGTTTATTGATTTCAATTATTATTCTGAAATATGCGTGATATTTTAATTTTGTTTGCATTTATTTGGATGTAATTAGTCACGCGTGTAATAAGTATATTTAATCGTTTTTCACTAGTCCTAATAATAATGTTTGTGAAAAAACACACATGTAAATGTTTTTCATTGTGGTGGATAAAAAGCATTAAGCAATAGTTAGTCACATTCACACAGGTGATCTTGAGAATGGTGACAGCTTGAGGAAAGTAACACATCGTGAACCGTTTTTAATAAAATATCTATATAGAATCATTTACAATATCAATTGTATATTAACTTCTGATATTCAGCTGTTTTTTTATCCCTATCATGACTGTAACAAGTGTGTAATTAACGCTGCATAATTTATCTTTTACCGTTGCTTTAAAGAAAAGAGAAATTTATGTAATCATAGTTGTCATAGTGGATAATGTTTTGACAGAACAAAATAATTTACAAGGAAATAAGCATGCCAGTCATATCTTGCATAATATGTAAAAGAATGATAAGAAAAGTGTAGTAAGAGAAGTGAATGGTTAAATAGGAACAATATAATAAGAGAACAAAATGCATATCTTGTGTGAAATATAAATGAGGTGTAGAAAGTAGTATTTGAAACGGGAAATTCATACTGCAAATTTATCTGTCTTTTGCCAATAGTAACAATATAGGTTACACGATCATTGAAAGAAAAATATATAACAAGCTTTTATTATATATTTTGTTATGTATGATATGTATAAATAAAAAGAAGACAAAAGTGCTATATTCCTCAAATTACTTTTAATTTCAGAATAATTTCAATAGAATTTCCTGCAACATCTTAAGTAAAATGAAATTAAAATCTAGAAATATTTTTTAAACGGTGTATTTCAATAACATTTGGTTAATTGTTTTTCATCAGTGATTAAACAAATAAAGATTGTTATATGTGCCAACCTACAATTATTTCTTGCCTATTAGGCTATACAAGCCAAGAGGAAACAAAATTACATTATCTGTCTCTCAAAATAATTCACAGAAAAAAACATAACTTCAAAACAAAAAATATTCTCAACATTCTGCAAATATTTTGAAGTTTCTTTGAACTATACGAGAATATTTTTATCAATTTGTCTTACACTACCTTATAAAAATATATGGACTGTTTATTTTAATATTATTCATAGAGAAGGGACTGAAATTACACTATTTTTTTTTTTTAGATTTGTATTCTTGCCATATTCTTTTACGACCAAATAGACAATGAACGTTAAAAAAACTGAAATCTTTTTTTATCTCAATGAACTGATCAGATATTATTTTATTGATAGTAAAAATTACTTATTAACAAAAGAATGAATGACATTTGAAAAATGAGCAGTGTGTTGAAATATACGATTAAAATGTATGGGATTCATTTAGACAGTAGTAAATACAGCATATTGGTAAAACCTTTTAAGTATTTATATATCATTTTAAAGCATTTTATAGTTATATATTTCTTATGTATTTATGACCTTTTAATAACATTTTCCAAATCCTTATATATTCAAATGATGTCAGGGCTCATTTTTTCAATAGTAATCTGGTATTTAATGAATTCTAAAATAGCACATTTAAAAAAACTTTTTTCTAAAATGAAATCAATGGAACTTCATAAAGAATTTGAATCTATTCAATTAAAAATAAATAATTCCACACTTACTTTTATCATATAAAAAACTGGTGGAACCAGAGAGAAAAGTAGAGCTCGATCTAAAATAAATGTTACAGTAAAAATTGTGAAATATTTACAATCTAAAAATGTGCGTAGAAAAGAAATGGAATCAGATTATCTGTAAAGCTCATGAAATAACCCAAATTTTTGTTAGCTGAAAATGTAGACTGAGCTTTACTGGTGCCTTAAAATCAATCAGGGAAAAAGAGGCAATTTAACTCACTCCGTATGTCAATCATCCATAACCAGTTTAAAAATTCGGGTTCATAACTATATGTTACAGGCTGGTGTAAGGAAGTATGAGAACGGTTCGTTCAGTACAAAGTGTGGACACAATTGCATTCCAGTGGTTTTGATAAATGGAAGATCAATACTCCAAGTAAACTCAAAACCATGAACAGATACGATTCAACCGTATATTAAATATTTGTGCTCAGACATATTTATCTACATCAATTCCTGAACAACCTGATTATATTAATGTTATACTTCAATTATTACTTCATGGTTTATATTCGTTTAGCGTTGTGGAGCTTAACTGATTCGAGACAACATAACAATACAATGTATTGACTACTTTCTTCAGTAATCACTTTGAGTGTATAATAGTATAATTCTGAATATAAGGCACCAGTAAAGCTCAGTCTACATTTTCAGCTAACCAAAATTTGGGTTATTTCATGAGCTTTATAGATCATCTGATTCCATTTCTTTTCTACGCACATTTTTAGATTGAAAATATTTCACAATTTTTACTGTAACATTTTTTTTAAATCGAGCTCTACTTTTCTCTCTGGTTCCACCAGTTTTTTATATGATTTCATAGCTTTTTCAGATCCTTTCAGGAGCTTTGTACAACAAATTCAACTAACAAATCTAAACTATTATTAGCATTAGTTTAAAGTTATTAATAGACATATTAGTTTGGCAAAATAAGGAAATAACGCCAAGCTGGCGAAAACTTGGCGGCATTTGGCGACGGAATTGGCCCCTCTCAGGTGGTAGTCTCACTGCAGTTATTCGATATCTACACAGATTTTCTTATGATCATACGTATCTACACAGATTTTCATATCTTCATTTTCAAATCGCTATTTTTATAATTATAGAAGAATTTTCTTTCTAAATTATCCCTTTTTAATTGAATTATATGTATTTTAATAACTGTTTTGACTTGAAAACACTCAAATAAAGGTGCGATGTTGTTTTAACGCTTATTTAGTTTCAGTTTATATATATGTTTATGAAAAATATATATTTTCTGTTTCGAATGACGTCAATTTCAAAGGCTCAAAAACCTATCAAGATAATCAGAATTTTTATTGATCTATAAAAAAAAGAACACGTGTTATCATTTCTTTTTTTAATTATTGTGTTGTTTTTTAGTAGGTGGCAATTCGAAAAAAATTGATTGAATTAGCAATTAAAAAGGAGAGATTTCTATAATGTTAAATTATGGAAAGTATAGCGTTATGTAAATTTTAAATGGATGCCATTTCCTTAATTTTTGATATTTTTTTACCGGATCTTCGAAAGGCACATCCCTAAATTAAAAGTTTTCGAACAAGCTATTACTCGTCGCTGAATGTTTCCTGGTTCGGGTTATAATTGAGTTGTTTCTCTTTTTTTCTTGTTTCACGAACAAAAAGTGCCAAAACAGGGGTTCTGGATCTTCGAAACTAATCGGTGGATCTGGATGAATTTTTGTAAACTTTGAGATCTAGAGTAGGACGCATCCCCTTTTAAATTTCGTCGCGATCCAATGATTAGTTCCAAAGTTATTAAGAGGCAAACTTTGGACTTTAACATTAGAGATGCATCTGAGCTCTACTATACAGCACTATCGTGCTGTATGATAATTTTATTTCAAATCGTCATAGTAATGTTGGAAGTATATTATTTTGAATACGGTGAAAGTTGGCATCGAAAGATGTTCACATTTAACACTGTGTTTGATACGAATATAAAAAATATGTTATCAAGGTCATTTTTATATACTACTTATTTCATGATTTTCTATCAATTTCCTATGATTGTCACATTCTTTTGTTGCTTATTGTATTATCAATTAAGCACAAGCATTTCACATTCTTTCAAACAACTAAAAATCGAGTTTTACAAAAATTTTACCACTGAATATGTCATTCAAATTTTCCACAAATTATCTCGTTTAATTGATTTTGCAAATAAACTAGATGAAATTTTATCACCTTTAAGTTTTTATCTTCTGTCTTTATATATAGTAGAGTTAATTTCGATTGTTGCATCATTAGTTGAAATTAATTTTTCAAGTATGGAAACTCCATTTATGTTGGAGTATTTCGCAGTACTCATAACAAGCTTAACTGGAATCTCATGAATAATTATACGTGCTTCTCTCATTGAAAAGAAATTTTTAGATGTACAACGGAATTTAATATTCATGCACGAGATGTATATTTATTTCACTAGGAGGAATAATTTTACTCTGGAATTAGTCAGATATATGATATCCATGAAACTACCTGTGATGACTGCTTGGTCAATTGTTGCACTTAGAACAAGTCTGCTTTTTTCAGTTATAAGTGTTTGCTTAACTTTTGGTCTTTTAAGCACCCAAATACTTCATTAAATGTAAAATAAACATTCATTTTTCTGTTTGCGGTGGTATGCATATACATAGTGATTCTGAATACTATACTCATGATAATAATGATATATTAATGCATACGATCGTAGACATCTAAGCCTTCATGAAAAACATTATTTTCTCGCTATTTTTTTTTATTTTAGATACCTCTATTAGAATCTAATTATATAGTAAGTAAGCGTTTGAATGAAATGAGTAATCCTTTTTCTTGTGCTAAATCAGTTCTGTTTTATTTACTTTTTATTTACTTTCTTTGTTTTACCACACAAAATAACGACTATGATATGCCGCTGTGTTCTGAAATATTGCGATTAAAGCCAAAAGGAAAAAGAAGCATGGTTTTTCATCTAGAGGAAAGATGAATATACCTCTTAAATTCCCTTTAAATATAGTGTAAGTTCCGAGACATTAATACCGAGACCGTAATTCTGAGACATGGGTTCTTAAAAATATTATAGCAGAGAGGTGGACAAGCTTGAACCATTTTTTAAAATATTAATACATTTCTTATTTCAATTTTATTTTTTGCGTTTTAAGTATTGCACAGTAAAAATAATGCATTTTTTCATTATATGAACCAGAAATTAAAAGTTTTCCATGTATATTAAAAAAGTTGTAAGGATTTACAAAACTGAAAGATTTCTGTTCAAACCTGCCCCATGTAGGGGTACCTTTGAACAAGTAAGTTGTACCTTTGAACAAATGAACAAATTATGAAAATATTGAGTTTTCTTAAAAAGCTGCATATGTTTCATAAATATAAAGTAGTATAAATAAAATTAAATAAATGCATTTTATTGAAAATAATGATATTTCTATTATTTAACCAAACTTAAATCCACCAAAGTTGATGTGAAAAATAATTGTTGAAGCAACACAGACTGTCCGTACTGTTATATTTGGTTGTGAAAACTTTTTTACAATGTCCATAAAATACAGCATAATATCTGATGCTTCTGGAAAGCATCTTTTTCATTCACTCTTTTTATTAAAAAAACCTGACTTAAATTCTGTTTTATCTAGTACGAAAACCAAAAATAATGTTTGGGAAAGGGTAAATTAAACAATATAGGTTTTGTTAGGCAAACCTACTTAATCATGAATCATTATTGTGCATCCAGGATTTGAAATTATCATATAAATTTTAAAATTCCCATCGCTGATACATCCAGAAATTGTAATACATGTGTGCAATAAGGAGAGACTGTTAACAGTATAAGTCTATGTTCTTTGATATTCTTAATTAACCTCTTTTCATATAGAAAAAATTCCCAAAATAGTAACATTTACGTACATCAACAACTCTGAACTTCATAGTTTTAGATGTTCAATTTAATTCGTGAACAATAAGACAAAAATTTAGGAATATAAAATTGTCAACAACAAATTTACAACTTTTTTTTATTTAGATTTAAAAGGGAGAAAAATACATATATTGCTTAGATGTATTGTGCATACAAAAAGGTGCAGCTTTGTATATTTATTGGATTGAAGCGGTAGTAATGTATTGACATAGACATTTAAAAAAATAATTTTATTTAAGGAAAATATTTAGAGTGTTCAAAGGTGCCCCCAGTTCAAACGTGCTCCCCTCTTCCCTATATATTTAAAATAAACTTTAAGTGATTACTGAATTAAATTTTACATAAACTGATCTATGAACATAGATATATGCGTGTGCAAAAGTGCATGAATTTCCTAAAAATTTATTAATTCAAGTTTATAAACTATTTACTCCCATATATGCATGAATTTTATGCTTTGGATTTCGAAATACTTTATGTAACTTTTTGTTTTACTTTTTGTAATGCAAGCTACCTAAAATGCCCATTTAAAAAACAATCTACTTTTGTAAAAATCGCGTAACATCAGATTAAGAAACATCTGTAAAGTTATTGATTTTTTTTTTTTTTTAGGAAAGGATTCCTAAAGTTTTTCATGTAAAGGCAACAACAAAAAATCATGTACCACTGTAAATCTGTAAAGTAACTAAAGCATTTTTAAAAAAAACTAGGATACCCAGAATTTTTTTTGTAAAAGCATACCGATTATAAATAAAACTCTTGCAAGATTGCTGTAATTTTAGCAGATGCTTTTGTAAAGCTACAGATTTTTAAGCGTTTGGAAAAACTAGTTTTGTAGATTTTCATCTTTTTTGTATAGTGTATAGATGAAACTTTAATAAGCGTGCAGATTTCTAAAACTTTACATCGGTACAGTTACATCTTTTTTTCTTTTTTTTTCTTTTTACAGTGATATTCATTATCTACGTTCCAAAACAACAGAAAAATCAAATGCTGTTCATTTATTATTATTATATTTTATTTTTACGTTTGTCTTAACATTTATCTGCCAAACTGTTCGGGATACTGGGTAAAGGAATACATATTTTTCAATTTCGTGCTTAGGCATCTTAGACATTGGAAACAACTCATTAATCTTTTGTTGTTAATCATTTCAAAAATACCGAAAAGTATCGTTTTCATGGTGCACATTTTTCTCATTTCATAAACTCTCGCCCATGTCTCGGTTTTAGAGATACCGATTCATTAGAAAACGTTATTTAAAGCTCAGACTTTTTCTTTGACAGCCTAACAGGTTTTGAAAAATCCAATTCTTTTTTTTTTTTTTTTTTTTATCTTTTCTAAAAAAAAAATCACTGCTGCAAATTAGCTCGCTTCCCTCGATGGTCTTTTTTAATATTTTCCAACTAAGTCATAAGTGTTTATGCTTTCGGTTTTTCTGTCCGTCTGTCCGCGCTCTAACTCTCGCAAATATTCTCGGATTGGCCTGAAATTTTTGGATGTCATTGACGTTTATCCTAGCACAAACCCTATTGAAAATGAAGTTTCTAACCTGATTAGTTTACTTACAGATACAGTCAAAAATTTTCCATATCATTACGGCTTATGGGGAAAAATCCTTTCAAATGAATTTTGTAGATGTTACACCTTTTCAAACATATTCAAATTTATATGCATCTACGACGCTCACTAAAATATGCACTTTATAATTTATGTACTGAAAAGAATGTTTATTGTTCATGTAAAGAGCACCACAAAATAATTCCATATATAATAATAAAGGGGAGAAATTTTTGCGACATACTTTAATTATGGTAATCATTTCATATACAATCAAATTGATATGTCTCGCTGAGGATTAATATGAGATATTTCATGCATAACACGAATTGCATAGCATTTACAGGGACAAATGAATAGTATATTCTATTCGAATTACTGTACATTATGGATATTGGTTGATGGATAGATGAAATGCAATTATGATATGCGCTTTAAAGTTTCACGAATTGTATGCATATTATATGGTGAGTATAAATACTAATACTTGCGCAAATTATATATACAGGGTTAGACAAATGATCTGGGAAAGGTTACTGAATATGAGAGTAAATTACTTAAAGGTGGTTTTTAAATAAGTTATGCATTTTTACGTTGCATTCAGTTTACTAAGAAATGTTAGTAGAATATAGATAAAAGGATATAGAAGGTCACGCAAAAACTGGATACATGGTTGCCTTTGGCTGATAATTTCTAGAAATATAACTTGAGTACTTTAAAGATTATTTTCGTTTGAACTAAATTTTATCAAAAAACTTTCGTGTATTAAAGGTATTAGGTAAACTACAGGGCTGAAGAAAAGTATTCAAGTATGTTTCCATCTCTTAGTATAAGTTGCTGAAAAAAAATCAATCAGTTGGGCGTTTTCTTGCTAAATTAAATTTTCCCATAATATAGTCTATATAACAACAGACAGATCAGATACAGGGCTGTTCAAAAGTAATAGAATGCATATTTGGCTATGGAAACAATACCAAATTTTCCTGGATAACGAAGTTTTGCTAAAGATTTCAAGAAGTGTTGAAAGTGTTTCATAATCTATGCTTAACGCACGATATTTTTACTTGTTTTATTATTTACGAGTAAATAAATGTCAGTATTTTTACACATTCTTTTTGTAAAATATCAGCAGACAATATTTATGGTAGTTGCAAAAATTTCAAACTTTTTGTTCAGACGAGTAGAAATTTTTTAAACAAAATAACATCTAAAATTTTTTTCGATGAAAATCGGTTTGTGTTTTGGCGCAATCTCCGCTCATGTTTTTACAGTTAAATACACACATTTTTCCACGTAACTTCAAACGGAGCTTCCATACACATTTATAACCGATTAAAGTTTCAGAGAATTTGAACTATAAAAACAACACAATTTGTAATGAGTTCTGTATATCATTTTGAGTTTTCACAACATTCAACTGTAATTTCTCATAATATTTGATTACTTTCTTTAAACTTTCAAATGCATTATAAAGGTGATTATCTACACATGATTAAATCATATTGTTTTAATATCACTATGAAATTTGTCACGGAATAAGAATCTTAAATATTAGATGAATATCTACACAAAATGCGTCACAAACAGCTACTTTTCTCTAAATAAAAGTCCAAATGGCATTTAAAAAAATTACCAGCACAATTATTTTTTATCGAAGACTTTTTTATTGAGATAAAATGCCTTTAGTCAGTAAAAATTGCCTTCTGCAAGCGAGCCTCAGGGAGCCAAAACCCCAAAAATCTGACCAAATCACGAAAAATGAAGTTACAGTTTAGGGAATTTTGATTATATAATTGGATAGAAAAATGTTTGGAAAGTCAGAATCTATATTTAAAATAAGTAAAATCAGAAATAACTTTGATAACAATACATTTATAAATAATTAAAGTTTCAGAAAATTCAGACGACAAAAATTTCAGAACTTTTAACAAATTCGCTATATTGATTTGTGTTTTCACAAAATTCGAGTGCAAATTTTCACAATATTTCACAAAGTTGTTTACATTCCCGAAGTCCAAAGACAACCCGCTAAACTTTTGATCAGATATTCAAAAAATCTGTGTAGAATGGAAAGAATCTCGTCATTGTTTCTTCGATTTTGAAGGCCAGTGTATTTCAGTAGTTTATTAATGAGCATATCTACATACCATTGAATCATTTTCTTTAAAAATAATTATGAAAATTACCACGGAATAAAAATAGTACACATTAAATGGAAGTTTACATGAAATGCATAACAGACAACTACATTTTTCTAAATAAAAGCGCAAATCGCATTCTTTCAAAATTTTACAAATACCCTTACTTTATATAATAGACCTTTTTTAAATTCAGTCAGTAGTCATCTGAAAGTTTTAGTTTAAGGAGCTACTGCAGTTTATACTTATTTACTGTAACATTTCTTTTTGTATAATCTTCGTAAGTAAAATATATAAACTTCGGGCGACCGCTACATTGTGCAATCAGTAATCCGCTATCTACTTATCTATCTACTCTATAATTAGGCGAATCTTTTATCGAAACGCTAAAATATATACTCAAAGCTCTTCTTGATTAAAACTATTCAGAACAATAGAAATAAAATTTTAAATATCAATGATTTTCACAATCTTCGATTTTCAAGATATATTAACAATTTCAGAAAACTAACATTTCTCAACTCATTCGGAGTCTGTTTTTTTTTTTCATTTTTTAAAAATAATTACTTTTACGTTAATAACATTAACACTACCTATCCAGTTACATTAATTAGTATTTAACGAACATTTCATTGTCTGAAAAATAACGAATGTTATTGTTGTGGTACTATTTAATTCATATTTATATGACAGTAGGTAAGTAAGGATCCTTGAAGATTTTAAAAAAAATATTGTATTATATTAAAATTTAGCTTATAATAAAAATTTTTAATGTTTTTTAGCGGTTTATTACACATGACTATTTCAAGAAAGTAACTTTTGTTTCAGATTTAAAGAGTGAAATATATATTTAAAATAAGAGAATTACAAACGACGCAAATGAAATTAAGCAAATAATAATAATTACTATTACTAAACGCCTAAACATAAATAAAATCATATAGTAAATGCATAGACATATACTAACATTACTACATTTTAACAAATAGTAAATAGAAGCAAAACTATTTGTTAAAACAAAATATTTCTACATTAAAAGACATTTACTATTAATAGTACATCAAACCCGAAAGCGTTAAGTACGGAACAAGATTTTTTATCTAAACAGTTGGGTTTCTTAAATAAAAATAATATAAGGAAATTTTAAAGAACAAATAATTTACCGCATACTTTTTATGGAAATCTAAAGATATTTTGCAGATGTACCATTTCCTTAAAACATTTTTAGAATATTTTAATATTTTTCTATAAATATTTTGAATCGCGAAAGATAAACAAATCACTGACTTCAAATATTTTACAATATAATCAGGACATAGAAAGTGTAAATATTTGTCTTTAAGAAGTTTACAAATATTCATACAAGAAGTCTGTTCAAACATTCATATTCTTATACTGACGTTGAACAATCTATTTAAAATAGACATCAAAACTTATTTTCAATTGTTCTACAAAATAATGAACCTTACAAATGATAACTGGCTGTATTTAGAAAATCTACAGAATATAAAAATGATTATTTTATATAAATTCTGTTATACAATTATTTCATTAATAATGATTTTTTGAAATGATACTTTTTAAATATTCCAAAATAAATGTGATATTTTATGCTTTAAAATATGTTATGAGGAACTAAAAAAAATTTTACTTGTAAAAGATTGAAGTAAAAACTAGATTTTATTAAATTTCTAGCGTAACTGTGGATTCCCTTAAATATCTATGTATATATATATTTAAAAAATCATATAATCAATTAAAGGAAAATAATTTTATATATGAATTACAGTTATTGTGCTGATTTTTAAAAATCTTACACAAATCTTGAAATAATTTCAAAAATTTCTGAAAAATCCTTTAGGACCATCAATGGATAGTACAGACTTTAATAAAAAGAATATTGCCCAGTTAAACTGATGGCATTGAGCTCACAGGCTACACATACTAATTGTACATTACAGCCTTATATTTTGAAGGGTTGATTCCGTTCGAAAAAATTAAAGGAGGGGAAACAGCTCCCCCCTTTCCCCTTTTTATACTTAATAATTGAACCCTTTAAACTAATCAGGGACATGCTTTATCATATAAAAAATCTATGTCCAAAATCCAGAGCAAATCGGAAAATTCTTAATAAAAACACATTTATATAATTTAAGAGGAGTTATCCTCCTCTTTTATACTTAACCATTAAACGCTCAAAACTATTATGAGATTTGAACGAAATCTGATAATTCTGCATGAAAAACCCATTTATATAAATTAAGGGGAGGGGCATTAGAACCCCTGTTTCCCCTGTTTATACTTAGCCAATAAACATCTAATAGTAATCACGGAGGCATCTGATACCAATCATCAGAGTGATCCTGTCTCTAAATTTTGAACGAAAACTGATAATTCTGCATGTAAAACCCATTTATATCAATTAAGAGGAGGGGCAGAAGCCCCCCGTTCTCACCCTTATGCATATCGAATGAACTCCAAAAACTAATCAGGGAAACGCCTTATCAGGAAATACCTATATACAAAATTTCAAGTAGATCGAATGTTTTTATCATGAGTTATCGCGTTACGCACGCACGTACGAACGAACGTACATAGATACAGAACGGGCGGGCGCATCAGCTCTCAGGCCAGGATAGCCTGTGAACTAAAAAGTGTCATAAAATTACAAACTTTTAAATCTAACTGAGTTTAGATTAATTCATTGATAGAATAATTACCAAAAATGCTCTCTAGGTATACCAAATGATAACCATTTTCCATCAAAATCATCACTGACATAGAAACTACGTTTAAGATTAGTGCTCTTTCTAACACAAATAACCTTTCAAGCTTAAGTGATGTAATGCAAGTGCTTAATACAAGGAATGAGATCATTAAAGGCATGCAAGTGATTAATGTCTTAGACATGATTGATTATCGATATTAATTTACTGGATGAAGTATTAGAGAGATCCTTATTGTTAAACCTGTTTTAAGAGAGCAAAATACTTTGCAGAAGAATTTGTTTTTTGCATATTAATATATTTGAACATTTGTTAGTAGTTATAATACATAAACTTTTGTAAAATATATCATAATAATTTAAAAAAGATATAAAATAAACAAAACTTTTTTTAAAAGTTCATGAAACTGTTTCTAAAGAGATTTTTATATGCATGAATAAATACATCGATGAGTAAATATATGCATGCGCAAACACACACTAAAAATCTTAATAATAAACATTAATTTACTAGAGCTCAGTACTTAAGAATTTAACAAAGTGTACATTACGATTATATAAATGATAATGTATTCATCGTCTGAACCAAATTAAAAAAAATAATAATAATCAGAAATTGTATGTCAAACATGACAAATGAATTAATTCGTACTTTAATTTGTTTATATAATGCAATAGCTGTTGCACTCTTATAGAAAAATGCTACAATACAAAATTTATATTAAAGTCAGTTATAGAGAAATAATATGACTCCATCTTAAATACTACGTAATCGCCATGGCAACGTACAATCAATACTAATTGTGCGATATCATTGAATTTATTAGGTATGATAGGATTGTATGGAATGAAAAAAATAGTAATAACATCTTAAGATGTGATTCGAATATCATAAAATTTGTGATCACAAATTTCATTGATTATAT
Source organism: Maratus speculifer (assembly GCA_964019185.1). NCBI lineage: Eukaryota > Metazoa > Arthropoda > Arachnida > Araneae > Salticidae > Maratus > Maratus speculifer. The sequence goes on from OZ025289.1 coordinate 158,000,270, forward strand.
ATTGTAAATTTTAAACCATTCGATTGAGTAGTTTTTGCACTGTTACATGCAGAAAAAGGATAAACAAGAATGAAAACCAACGATTACTATAGGTGCTATCTATTTATGTAAAAGAATGAGATTTCTTCATAGAACATAATGTAATATACGTAAATTTTCCATTTTGGTGAAAAAAGTCCGGGCAGATATTCGAACCAGGGATGTATTGGCTGAAGCCACCAATGCTCTTCCAATTGAGCCATCCCAGCCACGAACACAGGAAGACTATTTCACCCAAATAATCTTAATGATCACATTATCTGGACTGATACTATGGATCAGACCAGATTAAATAGTCTTCTAAATTAATCTAATATAATTTCGTATGCAGGGTTTTCTACAGTTCCATACATTGACTTCGATTTATTCTGTTGTGCCGATCCACAGTATCAGACCAGATTATGTAATCATTAAGGTTATTTGGGTGAAATAGTCCTCCGGTGTTTGTGGCTGTGATGGCTCAGTTGGAAGAAAATTGGCGGCTCCAGCCAATACATCCCTGGTTCGCATCCTGGCCGTACTTTTTTCACCGACATAGAAAATTTACATCTATTATAATTGATTTACCGATTGAAAAATCGTGTTCTAAATTAATCTAACATAATGTAATGATTAACTATTGAGTATCTCTATAAATAAAATATGAACTCTACATACGTTATCTTCTATACTGAACATGGCCGAGTAAATTTCAGTAAGATACAAATTACAGACCAATCCAAGTGTATTAGCGGAAGTTATATTTCCAGCAGACAGACAATTGAATTCATAGCCACCATACAATTATATTGGAAATTGTTAAAAATGCGTAATAGGTTTAAATTCAAACTTTCAGAAATTTGTACCAATAGAAAAAAGCATACTTAAAAACTTTTGTACAGCACTATTGTACAGCATCTTTATGTGCACGTCACTACTTATCTACAGTGTAATTAAGACTAAAATATACCTAAATATGCTGAAATCACACCTCCAGAGATCATCATCCATAGACAGTCGTGCATCTAATTCTTTACGTGACCAAGTGCGACATTTTATCTATGCATATGCTAGAAACATAACTTAAGATAGTAATGGTAGTTCATTGTAAAAAAGCATAACTCATGTAAAAGTCACCTTTAAGCTATTTACCTTCATACTCAGTAACCCATACGAATTATTTAGTTTTACTTCCAAAATATGTTCTACAACATTTATACACACAACATAATATGCAAAAATTTAATTAAAAACCCATATCACAATCAAAAATGACCTTCCACTAATCATTGTTAATATTTTATATTAAGGATACAGTATAGTATCCTAAATCTTTTGTGAGTAATTGTAAATATTATGCACTTGCTAATTTACAACAAGTAACTTGTAGTAAAGCTTGTAATAACGTCTTGAATTCAGTACATGTGAAATGTTTTAACATAACATAAATATTCTTCAAACAATGTTTCATTCTATACAGATATGTAAAGGAATCCTTTTGTATGACTCTGTAAAAGAATAATGATTTTTTCACCGTATTTCACTTCATAAATGCATACTAATTTCATTATGTTCGAAAAGGTTGTAATATCATAAAAATGCACTTCAAACTACTTTTTTCCATTGGAAAAAAGGGAATTCTATTTTCCCATTGAAATTCCATTTTCGAAATACTTTTGACTGTCCCTGTGATTGAGCTATTGAACTGTCATTTTTCATAAAATTTCAAATGAGACGAGAAAATTCTGGAAATATAATATATGTTCGATTTTAACCCATTCGGTTAAGTAATATTTGCGCTGTTATATGCGGACAGTGGACGGATGCTGTAAGTGCAGCATATTTATATAATTAAACAAAAATCTAATTTGCAGAATTAATTAATAAAAAAACAAAATTTATTTCCCAAATTCTTTAAACCCGAGAAGCACAGATATTAAGATATTTCATTCAAATAGTTCTTTGAATTCACAGTACATATTACATTGTAAAATTGTTACAAGTTACAATAACATATTACATAAGCAAATATATTTTCTATTCGACCAGTGCACACACACTATCTTCAACCTTGATACAGCCCCACCCGTGGCCGCGAGGTTCTGACCTCCAAACTGGTAGACAGTACGTGCTACGTTCGAACTCAATCGCGACCGTCGGCCTAACCGTTCGCAGTTTTCCGTGGTTTTTCTTCGAACCTTGCGTTAATATGGGTTAGGTTCCCTTAGAAAGACCCCACCGAGGGCATCCCACCCCTTAGGGCCTATATCCCACAGTATAGACCACAGACATATTGGCCGACATAAATACAAACAAACAAACCATCCTTAATACAAGCTCTATGGCTTAAGATTTATTTTATTTCCTTATAAATTCTTAGTAAAATAAAAGAATAAAAATAAAAAACAAGAGAGAGCCAGATTCAATTTCAAACAAATTATAGGCTTCCGCTAATATGGTTATGCTGGGCCTTTCCACTCTTTAGTTAACCTTTTATATTCATAATTAATCTTAAATTAAAAAGATCCTAAAAAAAAGAGCAGAAAACAATCAATTAGCTTAACAGTTTAAAGATTTAAATCTTTTACTGTCGTAAAGAATTGTTGGTAAATCTTTCAAAATATGTTAAACATTTTCTATAAAAAATAATTCAAGTACTTATGACTTATCAACATAGAAATATACCTTCCAAAGCTTTCGCCATTACGATTACCAAAAACGTTTTCACACAGACTAGACCATTTTCACTTGTTAATTTTCAAATGTTTTCATTTCTGTACTTACAAGGAAGGTCTCCACAGTGGGCATACTCAGATTTTTTTGAAAAAAATACTGAGTAAACTACTTATGTATGTAATAAAGGATCAGTCAAAATTAGCGGCGGAATTACAGGAGAAATTATGTTAAAAAAATAAAATAATTTCGAACATTTGGTGTGTAAAGACGAAAGCGTCAAGCGGTTTGGCGCGCTGCACTTTTCCTTGACAAAAGCAACGATTTTAATGCCACTGAATGTGTTGGATGTTTGGAATGTGTGTTAATGGTATTTAATAAATTTAAACATAAACAATGAGAGAGTTTAACATATGATATGCATATCTACTGCATTACATATATATATTGCCAGTTGGGGTAGTTATTTAAATTTTCATTTCAAAAAAAATATTTTAATAAATAAAAATAGTCATACAGAAAATTTATTTTCACATATTTAAGCGTATTCAGAAATAAAAGCTAGATGTTTCCATGGCCAAAAAATCGAATTGACAATGAACTTGAAACAATTTTAATTATTTAAATTATGAATTCAGTTTTAAATCGCAAATTTTGATGATTAAATTTGAATAAAAATACATATGAATATCGCTATAACAAAATTACATTTAAAACAAACTAAAACCATCAAGACTAAAGTTATTTAAATTAAATTTATCTAAACAAATTCAACATGACAATTTTTTCTTTTAAGGCCCCACACTAAACACAGAAAAAGACCCGGATAATAATGTAAAGTTTATGGGAGCATTCTTTTCAAATATCTCGCTCAAATTTTAATATTTTTACATGATTTTTTTGCACAAGATAGCTGAAGACGATCCACAACCATCCTAGTTTTTACTTTTTCTGTTTTGCTTATATCTTTCTTATATTCTGATAGCTTCAATTTCAGAACCGGTTTAAACCGGCTATGAAAGTTAAAGTAATTTTTTTAAATAAATCTAAAACCAAAACTGAAAAAGTAAAACCTAGGTCAGTTTTGGATCGTCCTCAGCTATCTTGTGTAAAAAATCATGTAACAATATAAAAATTTGGGCAAAATATTTGAAAAGAACGCCCCCATAGACTTTACACTATCATTCGGGTCTTTTCCTATGCCTAGTGTTGCGCCTTAAGTGCATTTGACGTAAAAAAGTATTTTTTGAAATTGCATTCTATAGCCTCATTATTAATAAAATACCTATGTTTAATAAATGTAGTTTTAGTAAGTGTATAATATTGCATTTCCCACTTCTAGCTATACCAGATCTGGAGTAATGGAGTAATTGAATTTTAAACTTGTCAGTTAAGTAACGACATTCGAACTTAAATCCGACATTCTGTTTGAAAACCAATCCGGCGTGTCTACGCGTAGCCGTTGCTTTCTGTTCTAAGGTGTTGGTTTATCAAGAATTCTTGAAAAAAAAATCGTATAATATTTACCTCGATAAAAAGCTTTACTGGTTCGTGAGTGGAAAACTCTGGTTTCCATGTACTGGCTGCATTGTAATCGAAAGGGTTGCCTCGGTGTTTAGGAACTCGAAACTACGAGGCAGTACGTGCCTAGGCTTGGTGTCTTGTGGCCCGAACGGCAGTTTAGTTTAGTATACAGATGTGGGAAGTCATCTGGAGGCTGGAACACGGGCACTATTGTAGGCTGCGCCTTCGCGAGGGCGTGTTTATACGCTCAGAGGAAATGTTACTAAGATTTATCGGCATCACTAACGATAACTGCACTTTTCATACATTGCCGAATAAATATACCATTTCTCACTTAGGTTTCCGAATTCTCAGGATCTTTTAAAGTCAAATCATTTTGGTGAATCTTGATATTAACATCCTGAGCTAGACACTCTTGTATAAAAATGGTTATAACACAAACCTGTTCTTTCTAAGAGAGCAAGGTATGACCCTCAACGGTGCAGGTTGCAACCTCGAAGATTCTGGATTTGACCACTTATCGTGACCAGACGTACAAGGATGTGTTCGGGGTGGTAGAACACACTGTGAGGTACTCATTCTTGATCAATAGCATATGTTATGACGGAGCCACACTGGCTCATGCTAATGACGACTAACATACGGTCATAACGTCTCCCGAGATCTTAGACTGGTGAGGCGACTTAATGGTAAGCATAATTGTTTTGTTGTGCTCAACACAGTTATTTGTTGTAGAAAAAGAAGTTGTAAATTGCTCATGAAGCATAAGAAATAATGTGCGTTCGTATTTCAACATAATTTAAAAGTATTCAGGTCTTGCTGTTATAGTATGCATTACTTCGAATACAGTATAGTGGTCGAAATCTTTTGTATGTTGCTGTAAATACTGTCTACTTTCTATTATACAGGAAGCAACTTGTATTAAACCGCAATAACGTATATCAATTTTAGTATAATTAAACCACGCAACAAACAATATTTCCCTTTATACCATAATGCAGTGGAATACACTTAAGTAGCCCTGTAAATTAATAATAAATATCCTTTGTATCATAGATTGTTCAAAATGTATATTTTCGCATCTACTTCATACGTTCATATCAATTTTATTATATTGGAACGAGAGTAACATCAATAAAATGTACTGGTGACTATTTTTTCCTATTGAACTTAATGTGATGGAAGACTTTTGATTGTCCCTGTAATTAAACTATACAACTGATTTTCATAAAATTTGAATTAACGCGACAAAATTTTGCAACAATTATATATTTTAAATCTCAAACGATTTCGTTGGGTAGTTTTTGCTCTGCTATATTCGGACAGACTGTACGATGACTATACGTACAACGTATTTATATAATTACGAACACACCTAAAAATATTCAGATCTTGGTGTAATAGTATATCAGATATAATTTAGTAGCCCAAAATCTTTTCTATGTCCCTGTAAATACTATCTGCTTTCTATTACACAGGAAATAAATTGCAGTAATCCTCAGCAGCATATATCAATTTCGTAAATTGATAAATAGTTTAATACAATTATAACGCGCACCAAACAATGTCTAAATATATAATTATGTAATGGAATGCTTTTGTGTGTAAATCAATAACAAACATTCTTTGCACCACAGATTACAAAATGTATATTTTAGTATATACTTCATAAATGCATAACAATTTTATCATGTTCGAAAGAGTGAAAGACCATTAAAATGCACATGAAGCATTTTTACCCATTGACCGTAATGTATCGGAATCCTTTTGATTGTCCCTTTAATTGAACAATGCATACGATTTTCATAACATTTGAAATGACTCGACAAAATTATTGAATAATTATGTATTTAAAATTTCAAACGATTCGGTGAGTAGTTTCTGAGTTGTTATATGCGGAAAAATGGACAGACGGACGATCAGACGGACAGGCGGATGGACAGACGGATGGATTGAACGACAACTGTAGGTGCTACGTAGTTACATAATTACAAACGCACTTAAAAATGGTAAATGGAGAATTTTTTTCAATAATTTCTATTCCGATTTATTAATTGTAAAAAGCACAAGGTAAAATTTTTCAGTTCCGCAAAAAGTTTCTTTGTTTTTACTCAAAGAATATTTATTATATTAGTATTTTGCAATGTACTAAAATGCTATGTGCAGCATTTTAAATAAAAAGAATATTGCCCACAAAATCTGATGGCATTGAGCTCAGAGGCTAAGCATACTAATTGTACATTAAAGCCTTATATTTTCAAGAGTTAATTCCATTCCGAAAACAAATTAAGGAAGGAGAGACAGTTGCCTCCATTTCCCCGTTTTATGCTTAATCATTGAACCCCTTAGACTAATGAGGGATATGCTTTATCATATAAAAGTTCTCTTTCCAAAATTCAGAGCAATCGAAAAATTCTTAATAAAAACCTATTTATATAATTTAACAGGAGTTATCCCCTTATTTATACTTAACCATTAAACTTCAAAACTATTCAGAGATTCGCCTTTTTAGAAAGAACCTACATCTAAAATTAAAAGCAAATCGTATAATTCTGCAGAAAAACCCATTTATCGAATTTAAGGGGGGGGGGAATCGCATGTACCACTTTTATACTTAACAAAAGATCCCCAAAGCTATTTATGGGAGCACCTTATCACTATGAACATGCATCGAAAAATTGTAGCAAATCGGTTACTTTTGCATTTAACTAAATTAAGAGGAGTAATCCCACTGATCCCCCATTTATACTTATCCAATGAATTTCTAAAACCACTTACGGAAGCGCCTGATCAGAATGAATCTATATCCAAAATTTGAAGCAAATCGTTAAATTCTGCGTGAAAAACCCATTAATCGAAATTAAGGGGGGTACCTCCCATTTGCCCCCTTTTAGACTTACCCAATGAACTCGCAAAACAAATCATGGAAGTACCCTCATCAGAATGATCTTATGTCTAAAATTTCAATGAAATCTCATAAACCTGTATCAAAAACCCATTCATCAAAATGAAGGGAGTGGGATCAGCCCCAATCCCCCTCTTTATACTTATCCAATGTACATCCAATACTAGTCACGGAGGCACCTCATCAGAATGATGCTAGACCGAAATTTTGAACAAAAACTGATAAATCTACATGAAAAAACCATTTATATCAATTAAGGAGAGGAGCATTAGCCCTCGTACGCCCTCCTTATACTAATTCAATGAACATCTAATACTCATCACGGTGCGCCTCATTAGAATGACCCTATATCTAAATTTTGAACAAAAACTGATAATTCTGCATAAAAAACCCATTTATATCAATTAAGGGGAGGGACATTAGCCCTCCGTTATCTCTCTTTATACTTATCCAATCAATACCTAATGCTAATCAAGGAGGCTTTTCATCAGAATGATTCTATATCTAAATTTTGAACAAAAATTTATAAATCAGCATGAAAAACCCATTTATATTTAATTAAGGGAGGCATGATTCCCCGTTCCCCCTCATTATACTGATCCACTGAACACCTTATACTAATCACGGAGGTGCCTCATCAGAATGATCCTACATCTAAATTTTGAACGAAAACTGATAAATCTGTGTTAAAAACCCATTTATATACATTAAGGGGAAGAGCATTAACTACCGTTCTCCCTCTTATACATATCGAATGAACTCCAAAAAATAATAAGGGAAGCGCTTTATCAGAACATACATACATTCAAAATTTCAAGTGAATCGGATATTTTTAACATGAATTACCGCGTTACGCATGTACGCACATACATACAGACCGGACAGGCACTTGAGTTCTCAGGCTTTGATAGCCTGTGAGCTAAAAATGTATTTACAAAGAGTATAAACTTTCCAAATCAGTTAAATTTACAGTTGCTCTGGATACCACATAAGCTCCATGTATAATTAAAGTGTCGATCTCACTGAGGTAAGACCAAGAGAATATAGTTCAATCATTTTTAGATGATATTTTGATATTGTATAATAAATCTTTGCAACTATATGAACTTTCTGACGTACCTCAAAGAGTAACCTAAAATAGACCTTGAACAGGACGTAGAGTACAAGATCGTTATACGAGTAGAAAAAATTCTGTTGATGAAAAACAATTACATGCCTGTTACAGTACAATTATGTAAATGCTAAAATTGACACAATGAAAAATAGTACACAATTAAATTTTTGCAGCTACCATGCTATTGTTATGGCTACTGAAGAATAAACGTGTAAGGTCTTGACAAGCTAAGTGCGTGATAAGATAACTGTCCAATAATTTTAACAATATACACTGGTGTCCAAAATTTAAGCATAATTGGTAATTAAGTAATTATTTTTAAGTAATGAAAGAAATATGAATCGGAATGTGCTGAAACTCCATGTGTATAAACAAAATAGTACGCATCACATATTTTCGCGAAGAGTTTTCCCCGAAATCGAACAGGGGACCGTCAACAAATTGAAAAAAACGAAGATCTTTTGGATAACCCTGTCAAAACTAATGTAGCAAAAGCGTTCAAACTGCACATTATGATTAATTGGCTTATTTTAATGTACTGTGTTAATTTTTACAAGGATAGCATGTATACTCGTAGAGAAATTAAGGTTTTTATAAAAACAGTCCTAAGTTTTTTGCTTATAATTTGCAGAGTTCTTAATATAAAATAGTGTTCTTTTTTGAAAAAAATGACAAACATCATTGTACACAATACCCTGTCATCAGAATTAAAAAATAATAAAAATTGTATGACAAATGAGCAGGTTTACTAAATAATTTTTTACTGCGCATGCGTGAACGCTATTAAAATTTCATTTGCATATTATGTTAGTTAAATGTATAGAGCAACTTTTGTGAAAGTCTCAAAAACATAGCTTAAAAATTCTGAAAATTATCGTTGATAGAATGAGATCAAAATCCTTTATTCCCTAAATGAAGCAAAAAGATGAGGGGCTGTATCCATATTCCATTGTTCACTGCCTACACAATATTGCACGTACAACTATATTTAGGTAAAACCCCTGATTTTTTTGCTTTCTTTAGGAATAACGGATTTTGAGTTGATTCTATAGGCTCCCATTTTCAGAATTTTCAAGCTATGTTTTTGAAACTTTTACAGAAGTTGCTCTATATATTTAGCTAACACAATATGCAAATGGCATTTTGATATCGTTGACGCATGCGCAATGAAAAATTATTTACTAAACATACTCATTTTTCATACAATTTTTATTATTTTTAAATTCTGATGACAGGGTATTGTGTACAATGATGTTTGTCATATTTTCAGAAAAGAACATTATTTTATAATAAGAACTCCGCAAATTATAAGCAAAAAACTTGGAAAAATTTAGGACTGTTTTTATAAAAACCTTAATTTCTCTACGAGTATACATGCTATCCTTGTAAAAATTAACACAGTACATTACAATAAGCCAATTAATCATAATGTGCAGTTTGAACGCTTTTGCTACATTAGTTTTGACAGGGTTATCCAAAAGATCTTCGTTCTTTTTTCAATTTGTTGACGGTCCCCTGTTCAATTTCGGGGAAAACTCTTCGCGAAAATATGTGACGCGTACTATTTTGTTTACACACCTGGAGTTTCAGCACATTCCGATTCATATTTCTCTCATTACTTAAAAATAATTACTTAATTACCAATTATGCTTAAATTTTGGACATCAGTGTAATATCACGCACCTTTCTTAATAGGAAATTGAATCTATAAAAACCATCGCGTTTGTTTTTATTCTTTGCACTAATCATTAATAATATAGATTAAAAAACAAATTCAATATATCCAAATTGTGTTGGCTTGTAAAATATCATATAATAAACATGTTTAAAATAAACATAGAAATGAAAACTATAACTACAATTGAATACAGCTGCATCGCAATTTTTTTTTTTACATCTCCGATTCGTATCTGCAATATTCTGCATTTAAAGTACTATTTAATGTGATGGGTAAATGTAATATTATCCTAATAATATGAAACTCATTCGGTATTTATTAGTATTTTCACCAGAAAATTCATTTCTAAATTCAAAGGAAAAACTCAAAAAAAAAAATATTCTTTTAAAATTCTATTTTCTAAGAGACAAATTTTGACGAGAAATGTCACATTATTGATAATAATCTTTGTTTGCACTCGTCAAAAGAAATTGCGTAAATGATGTAGATATGCGGAGGTTTATGTATGTATGTTCCCAAGTTTCAAAATTTGAAATAAAAATTATTAAATAAACGGTTAAGTTCAAGTTCGTTACGGTCAGTTAAAGTACGTCTTCGTGCAATTTCACTGTAACAACAACAACAAAGTCATTTAAATTTCCGAAATGTTTTAACCAAATTGTACCGCATCTCAAAGACGACTAAATAATGGATAGCATTTTTTTATGTTCGTGTCATAGGTACTTACGTAGATATATACTTTCCTAATATTTATTTATAATCAATGTAACACCTCATAAATAGACCAATAAAATAGTAGTTTTCGCTTAAATTAATTTTCACACGTTAAATTTCACATTAAATCGTTCAACATTCTTTTCATATAAATTGGGTGATAAATGTCAAAAATGATTTTTAAAACACCATTGTCATGCATTAAATTTAACGTATAATATATATTGCAAATTCCTAGTGAGCCCCATACATCGAATTTGTTAAAGAGGCAGTTAAAAAAATAAAAGTATGAAAGCTTCGCATTCATTGAAACCAAAAGAACATCATTGGATGCATCAATCTGAAAATTTTACGAAACTCGTTAAAGTGACAGTCAATAAACTTATATGAAAAGCAAAAAAAAAAAAAAAAAAAAAAAAAAAAAAAAAAAAAAAAAAGATCATTGGATACAGCAAATTACTTGTGCAGCAATCTCAAAAAAGCACGAAACTCGTATTTTCTATTCTGTCGCAAATCGCACATATGTTTATTAAATCGTTCAAAAATATGTTATTTTAACCCCAACGACACGTATTCACGTTATGATTTGAAAGCTGGGATGTTAAAATAACATATGTTTTCGCAAATTATCAAATTAAAATGTACAAAATGAAGTCACGCCAATAATTTATTTAATGGTTATGCTATTTATTCTTTGCATAAAATAGATTCAAACACTAACAATTGCAATTTCTTTTCATATTACATCATATACAAAAAATGGCAAAACCAAATGGCATCATATACAATATATGAGAGCATTAAAACAAAATAAATATAAACTTAATAGTAATCAAAACTACCAAAAATATGATAGTACTAGAGGAAACCATTTATCGGCTTTCCAAATTCTTTGTAGCCAATTGTCTCGGATTAAATAAGTTTCTTATATGTTTTAAAAAAATACTTACAAAATAATAATTTAATGATAGATAACACATCTAGACGGAAATTTAAATTGTCATATTAAATTACTATGTTTACTATAATTTAAATTACTGTATTTTCTTCCGTAATAGTTTAAATATGCGAAATGACACTTGCATGTCTAATTCTTCTTAGAAAAAAATTATATTTTTAAAAATAATTAAAAAATTACAATTTTAGCTATAGTTTCACTAAACTTTACTATTACTCAGCATCAGGCTCAGTAATATTGAGTGACACTTAAATTAATCAGAAGAACTAAAGCTAATCCTAAATAAATGATAATTTCGAAGGTAGGGAACTTTTAAACTTAGTTCATACTTTCATTTCAGTATTCGTTTGAAGCTTTAATTTTTTTAGAAAGTATCTTCTTTGTAGGCATTTACATTTCAAAATCAACCATCATGGCATATTTTAAAATTATTGCCTAACGGTCTACTATCTATCTAGAGAGAGTGGCACAAACATAAAATACCTATGTTGAACTGTTACCATTAATTTACCAACTATAATTTTGAAATCCACTTGGATATTCATTACTTTCTGTGGAAATTTAATTTCGAAAGTTTTGAAAGGTGTTTAATCCTGCCAACGCCAGGTAGTACAGGCGCCGGCATGAATATAAGATGTATAGCTTCAGAGATTGTCACCATTGGATCTCAACCATCAAATTTAAAATCAATTTATTATTTCCATAGATTACATATAAATTGTATTTTAAGAACATTTTTAGATTACTTTCCCTCCTTTCCTTCCTTTCACGACTTTTAAATTTTACATTTACTTTCATTTTTCTTAAAGTACGTTTATATTTTATAAGTAACTACTATGCCATATTAAAAATTTATAGCCGCTTTAGAATCACAAAAATCACAATTGTTTTCGCTCCTGCAACCTTCTGCTGGTAGTGACAACACACATAAAATACAGCTTATTTTCAACAGGTTCTGTCACCACGAATTTGTAACCATTATTATCTTTAATCGGTTTAGCATTTCATAAGATTGCTTAAAAACCGTAAACTTTTTAAGAAAGTTTTTAACTCGCTTGATCCTTTTAAACTTGTAATTTTCTTTCGAATGTTCTTAGAAAGCATTTGCATGTTTTAAGTAATTACCATGTCAAATTTTAAATTGTTAGGCCACCTCCAGTTGTACAAAGAAACGCAATTTAGAACATTTTCTTTTCTTGCAACCTCTGGGTATATCTATCAACATAAGATATAGCTTATATTGAATAAGGACTACTACCATTAATTTGCAGCTAATGATTTGAAATTGGTTTGATATATTCTGGGATTGTATAGAAATCGCAACATAGACTGTTTTTAAAACATTTTTCGCACATTTTTACACGTCTTAAATTTCGATTTTTTTCGAAACTGTACTTGGAGAGCATTTAAATATGCAACATACAAGCGTTAGTGACAATGATAAGAAATACACCCTATGTTAAATAAAAGGCTGTCCGCATCGATTTCCAATCCCTACTTTTTAAATCGATTTTATACTTCCTAAAATTGCGTAGAAGATAGCCATTTAGAATTTTTTTTTAGAACGCTTTTCACACTTTTTCGTCGCAAATTTCAATTTTTTAAGGCATGTTCTTAGAGATAATTTATATCTAATGAGCAACTATCATTCCAAATTTTATGTATATAAATTCTAATGTAACATAAAAATTGCATTTTTGGACCATTTTTTGCTACTGCAACCTCTTTGAGATAGTGGCAACAAAATAAAATGTAGACTATGATGGAGCAAGGGCTGTTACCATCATTTTAAAACAATCGATTTGGTACTTCCTGGTATTACGTAAAAATCTCCATTAAAAATGTTTTTAGGACGCTTTTTTCTTTCACAATTTCTAGCTTTTTAAATTGCGATTTTTTAAAGAAAAGTTCTTTGGGATCATTTATATTGTATACGAGTAAATAATTAATATTCCAAATTTCATAATTCTAGGCGCTTCAGTATCACAAAAATCGCATTTTTAGAACGTGTTTTTCTACTGCACGCTCTTTGAGTTAGTGGCGTGAACATAAATTGTATCTTACATTAGAACAGGAACGAACACCCTCACTATGATACTTTTACTTTTGAAATCAGTTCGGTAGTTCCAGAGATTACCTCCAACAAAGAAACAAAAAACTCTCTACCACAAAACCTTTTTTATAATATTAGTATACAATTATATTAGATGTTCTTAAAACTTCTTTTAACGAAAGGGAATTTATAGATTACCGAAACTGTTGCATTAATTTTATAACAGTGATCCATTTTTTATTAACATTGCATCCCGTTTTTATTAGTATAGTATAAAGTTTTTATTAGCATTGAATTTAATTTGTATTAGTATTGTTACCTATTTTCATTAGAATTACATTAATTTTTTATTAGCATTGTATCTAATTTTTATCAGCAAAAGAATAAAGTAACTTACAGCGTCTTATACTTAACCTGTTTATCAAAACTAATAAGTTTAGTGAGTTAATGTTTGACCACATTACTCATTTTTAGAGCAATAAAAACTTCAAATAAAACTTATTCTTTTATTGTTTTAGAATCAATATAAATTCAATAAACGAAAGTGCACTTCAGTACATTTTAGGCTTTTTATGGCTTTTACTTTAATTAAAAAAAATAAAAGTTTTAGACATTTAGGATAAAAAAGGTTAAAAAATGTTATTTTTAATGCAAAAAAGTGTATTATTATCTTCTGTTTACAAAAACACAACATTTATGAATTTGGTTTTTCAGTCCGTCTATCTGTCCACTCTTTAATGCCTTTAAATATGCATGAATTCTAGTGTAAATGATATATGCTACCGATGTTTATAAGAATTTTTATCATTCAGTATAAAATATATAGTTCATTTTCAAGAACACTTAGAAGAATTCTGTTAAATTACGCTGAAAGGGCAAAAATCGGTTGAAGAGTATTTTAATGAAATTACGTTAATAGAAATGACATACACGTTAATGATGCTTATTGTGGCACATTCCTTATTAAATATTAAATGCGTAGCATTAAATTTTTTTATACAAGGGCCGCAAAAAAATTCTGTTACATTATGATCAGTGAGGAAAGATCGTTTGAAGATTATTTTAATGACATAGCGCTATTTCAAATGCACTGAAATATGATATTAATCACTGAATTTTACTACAAGATGTTTGTCATAGAATTATAGACTCAAGCGAGAGTCCTAACTATCGTGCAAAGCACTCTCGTTACCAGGGTTTGTCAACATCAGCGATATTTTATTTCCCCAGTGTGCCTTGCGCTAGTAATAGTCAGCTGTTGTTGTGATATTAAATAGAAGTGTAGGTTGTTTATTTCGGTAAAATTTCTTAAAAGGTGTTAAAAATTAATAAAGTATCAAAATTACATGTTAAAAAAATGTTTAAAAAAAATAAAAAAATAAACAAACAAACGAAAAATAAAAATAAATAAATAAAATATTTCTCGCATGTGACATTCCTGTTACGTCATTTCTCATATGGTCCTATTTTTCTTAACCGGAGCTGTTGAATCTCTGGTTACGAGAGTAGCCTTCACGGTAGTTAGGACTTCCGCTAGAGTCGTGTTCATAGAATAGGACATTCATAGCACTTGTCATTATTTACAGGGACTCTCAAATGAAATCGGTTACATCTTTGAGAAAAAAATTGCTGCAAGTTCAATTTCAATTTCAGTAAGCACTTTTAATTTTAACAAATTTCTAGCATGTTTCTCGTTGTGTAAGTTCTATACCACGTATACAAAGCTCCACAAAAGAATTCACGTACGATTTTTCTTATTAGCGGAAATTAATCGCAATCGGACAACATTGCAACTCAGGTACATATTTCATAATTGAAATAAAAATTTGCATTCATGCAGTTAATCGATACAAATAAACTTATCAAATGCATGACTGTTCAAAGAATTCGGATAATTTCCCGATTGTAACTGAGAGTTGTTTAAATTTGGATTTCATATATTTTATTCGTTTCCAAATGATTCAATTAGATGTCTTATTTCAGCTTATTGAATTGTGAATTTTCGTTACATTATTATATAAGAGCAGAGTGTATCAAAATCCATCCTTCACGCAGTATTTTAGAGTCACTTTACCACCGCGAACTGAAAAATTGCAACTCAGGTACATATTTCTTAACTGAAATAAAAATTTGCATTCATGCAGTTAATCGATACAAATAAACTTATCCAATGCATGACTGTTCAAAGAGTTCGGATAATTTCCCGATTGTAACTGGGAGTTGTTGAAATTTGGATTTCATATACTTTATTCGTTTCCAAATGATTAAATTAGATGTCTTATTTCAGCTTATTGAATTGTGAATTTTCGTTACATTATTATATAAGAGCACAGAGTTTCAAAATCTATCCTTAACGCAGTATTTTAGAGTCACTTCACCACCGCGAACTAACATATACTTTCAATAAACTGTAGGTTTCACTGAAAAAAAATTATTTAAATTAGAATAATTAAAAAGAAAGATGTAATCAAGTTTTGAGAAATTAAATTACGATTAATAATGACAAGATTTATGTGCCTATTAGTAATAAAAAAATATATATATATCATGTAAAAAAAAAAAAAAATGCTTATTTTTTTAGCACCTAAAAAACGTTAAGGAGAAACCAACTTTTGTTCGGTGGTCATGGGATTTGACTCTCTGTTAATTTTTTAAACGCGATTTCAGAATTACCATAAAATATATTTATTGTGTGCAAATAAATAACGTAAAAGGATTTTTTTCTCATACCTCTCCATATCCCAAGATGAAAAATGTTACATCATAGATGACAGAAAAAAAGAATGTGTAACGGAAATCGATGCTTTAGGGAATTAGTAATTTCAGTTCGCATATCGAAATCTAAAATTACAAATATTCTTAAAATATCAGTGCAATTATCACTAACTTAAATTCGCACAGTCACCAATTTAACGCTTTTAAACAAGTGAATGATATATAAATTTTCAAAATATTGTATTGTAAAGGGTGTATGTTAACTAAAAATGAATATTTTTCAATTTTACTGTTTGTCTCAATTCCATACTATTTTAAAGGCATATTACAAACTCAGATTAAAGTAATATTTATTTTATCAAGAAAGCAGAATAGATGTTAGCGTTTATTCGTTTACTTTTTATGGTACCCGACTACGTTCGGAGACTGTTTTTATTCCGCTTTTGGCTTATTTTTTAATATTCCAAAATAATATAGTAAAAAATATAGTTTTTTTTATTTAGTGTAATCTAACACAGAATAAAAATAATTATAAAATAAAAAGAATACTACCCAGTTAAACTGATGGCATTGAGCTCACAGGCTACAAATACTAATTGTACATTAGAGCCTTATAGTTTCAAGGGTTAATTCCGTTCGAAAACAAATTAAGAAGGGGAAACAGCTCTCCCCTTTCCTCTTTTTTTATATTTAATCATTGAACCTCCTATACTATCAAAGACATGCTTTATCATATAAAAAATCTATATCCAAAATTCAGAGCAAATGAGATAATTCTTAATAAAAACCCATTTAGCATTTATATAATTTAAAAGGAGTTATCCCCCTCTTTTATACTTAACCATTAAACTTCCAAAACTATTCAGAGATTTGAACGAAATCTGAAAATTCTGCTTGAAAAACCCATTTATATAAATTAAGGGGGGGGGCATTAGAACCCTTGTTCCCCCTATTTATACTTATTCAATGAACACCTAATAACAGTCACGGAATCGCCTCATCAGAATGATCCTAATCTAAATTTTGAACGAAAACTTAATTCTGCATGAAAATCCCATTTATATCAACTAAGGTGAGGGGCATCAGCCCCCCGTTCCCCCTCTTATACATATCGAATGAACTCCAAAAACTAATCAGGGAAGCGCCTTGTCAGGATATACCTACAAACAATATTTCAAGTGGATCGGATATTTTTATCATGAGTTATCGCGTTACGCACGAACGAACATACATACAGAACGGACGGGCACATAAGCTCTCAGGCCTGTGAGCTAAAAATACTATCTTTTCAACATTTTTAATTTTTTAAGAATTTAGGTCATTTATTAGTATTTTTTTTATAAAAATTACCCGGTTCTAATAAAGCATAAAATGTATATATCACAAAATATATCTCGACATATGTATATTAGACAATATTGAATATAATTAACTAATTAGTCATTATGCGGAAATCTAAAAGAGATACAGGTGATTATACACAATTCCATAGAAAATTTCAGTAATTGTGCGTATAATTCTTCATAAAAAATAGCTATATATCAACAAATAAGTAACTTAGAGCTAATTGTTTTCTTTATTGCACTTTACACATTATCGAAAAGCTGCACTAAGAATTTCTTGGTTATAGTATAATAAAAATAAAAGAGATAAAATTTTGAGTTACAGCAATAGTCGAATAATTTTTCCGATGAAAATCTATTTTTTTTGAAAACGCATTTAATTTTTTCAACTTCGGTTTAAATAAACGTTGTCTGTTCATTTTTATCTATTTTTTAAGAGCTCTTATACCATTTCTAATAGCCTTACACTAAAAAATTAAAAACAGATTTAGAAAAAGAAATGTTCATTCTATATTAAAATCAAGTAAAAATAAAGCCTAATTTTCATCGAAATGCACGTTTTAAACGTAGGAGGATGTATTAGAGCAAAAAACATTCAGTTTAAAAAAAATAAAGTCAAAATGCACACAAAAAATAAAAAATAAAGCAGTTTAGTTTTTATGGGTAAAAAATTTTAAAAACCACAAATGTGAACACCAGTAGTAAAGAGGTTAGAGTATACCGCACACATTCTCCTTCATTCTTTATTCACGTTCGGTTCTTTATTCACTTTCTTAATACATCAATGTCTTCTTATTAAATACATTAAATATTCTTTTGGGGAAAAAATAAGTTTTAATTTTACAGTCTAGAGCTTCCATGCGATATACTTATAAAAAAGAATTAAAAGTAAATTATTTCAAGCATTAAAAAATTATTTTTTGCAGCAAAAAAGTTTTTAAAAAAATGTTCTGTGTTTGCTTACGGCTTATTAATTATCTAATTGGAAAAAACGCAATTAGAATTTCGTAATACACATTTTTTTGCACATTCTGAATAGAAATTAATACATATGTATATATTTATTCTCAAGGTATCTGTCTGCATTTTCAACAGTTTTTGTGTTATTTTCATTAATATTAAAAGTAACTGATGTATAAATAAAAAAATTCTGAATCACTCCAGCACATTTTAAAGCATATTTTGTATGCATATAATTATGAAAATGTTTTGATATTTTTAAGCATAGTAAAAATTGAAACTCGCATTCCAATTTTTTGATAAACACAAAAAATTTTTAATATTTTAAATATTTCCTTAACAAAATACTTTTGAACTAATATGTGTAAAATAAATTTCCTTTTAAAAAATATATTTCAATAAGAACGTTTTATTTGGAGAAATTAAACAGTTGACCTATTGTTGTTTTACTATTGCGGCATGTTTTTTGAAGAAAAAATTACACTTCGATCTGTAAAAATGCACTTTCGTTTGGGAGCATTTAAAACTTTATAAGAATTTTAAAAGATTCAAATATGAAAATCATTTCTAAAAGAGAAAAAAAAACTTTAAAACACGTACATGCAAAGGTATGTCTTCGAAAACAATAAAGAAAATAACCCAAAATTTTAAAAAATAAAATTAGTTTTCTTGAAAGGAGGATCTGTAAATAACATGTTGATAATAAAACATACAACAACAAGGAAATGGGAAGGGTAAAATAATGATTCAAAATAGATTTTAGCTTAGTGCAATTTAAAGTAATAATACTTAGATGATGGGTCCTATATGTTTCATATTAGACTGACTTAAAAATTTTGTTCCGAATACAAGAACTTTTCTTCTACCTTTACAAAAACAGAGATTGGGATTATTGAAAATTTTCGAATTTCGGGTTTCGACGAATTTACATGTTTTAGGGATTAAAGATCACGAAAAACATATTTTTACAAAATGTCTGTCAGTCCGTGACACAAATGTTGTGGGTAATCTATCTCAAAAAGTAAAAAACAGAATTTATCAAAAGTTCCTTTACTTAACTTCCGCTTATTTTTCAGTTAGTATTTTATATATACTGGTGCTAATTGGTTTTTGATGTGCCTTACACAATCGATGACGTTGTTATGCTGCATCTTCACGATTTGCACAATAAATCTATCTCAAGAATTAATTCACAGATTTTCATACAACTTCAGCTTTATTTATACATTCATATTAATTGTAACTGGCTACGTTTTAGTGTAAATCGGCCAAAATGTGGCGATTATATTCTGCATTTTGCACAAATTTTACAATAGTTTTAATTCAATAATTAATGTACATAATTTAATGAAAATTCATATTATGTTGCACTTTCACATAAATAGTTGCTTTAGAATCTTCATGATGGACATAGGTTGTTAGTTAATTTTGTCACTATGGTGGCGAATTGTTATGTAGTAACATGCATTAAATAGAAGAAACTTTTCGGATTGACACATCTAACTAATTTCAATTAGTTTGAAATGATTTAGAATTTACAGTGCTTTTCTGTTTACCGAGACAGTAATATATATACATACATATATTTGTTTATATAAACTTATATATAGTGGCGATCAAAATTTAGGCCAGTTAGTTTCTTTAATTTATTTTCCAGAATATTTGAGCCAAGAAGAAGTACTGCAAAAGTTGCTTCAAAAGTTAGGAATATGTGAATGACTTCTGACCACGTGATCTTTTTGATAGGATACTGAAAATAAATCATGCAGAGGGCCAAAATTCAAAATTCGCGTATGCAAAAGTTTCCGGCTACTCATCAATCCTTATTTTTTTCTATCGGTAAAGTGTTTTTTGGTCTTGTTTGTGAAATCACTGTGAATAGAACAGTTTAAATTTGAAAATGAAAAGTTGAACAATTATTGTTTGAAAATGAGCGATTAGTTTGTCCCTAAAGGGCTAATTTTTGCGCGATATTGCGTCAAAATTATCGATCGGGTAAAATAAACTGTGAAAGATATTTAATAATTATATAAAGACTTTCTGCGGTGCAGAATACTCCAGAAAACTAATGTTCTCTTGGACAAAATCACCAGTAAAAATACATTTGTATAACCGCATAAAAATTCCGTTGCAGTATCCCGCGATTTACAGAATCTAAAATATTGCTGAAATATGTCGATGTACGGTGTTAAGAAGCTGAAGTGACGCAGAAATTTATGGAAGAGTCGGTGTTAAAAAATCTTCAAAGGTTAAAAGAAAAAAAAAAAAATTAACGTACCCGACGGATGTTTTCCAAGGAACACAAAGCCTGGTCAAATGAAAACTGGACAATAGTACTATTTTCCTATCCATCGAATTTCAGACTTGAGAGTGATGACCGGCACTACGTCCTATAGCCTAACAACAAAATATAGGATTCGACATATGTTAGTCTTACAAAGAAGCATGGCGAAGGACACGTTATGCTGTGGGAAGTATTTTCTTCAAAAATCGTCGGTCCTTTATTTGATATCCATGGTACGATCCATGGTATCCATGGAAGGGTTCAGCGTATATTATTAAATGAAAATTTGTGGTCGTTACTATTTGCTTTTAACATGATAACGATTTAAAGAATGTATGTAAGCTCGAAAAGTGATGGCCTTCGCACAAAAAGAAAATTCGCTTTTGAAATAAAAACCCAAACGTCTGACATGAATTCAATAAGAAAATATTTTAAAAGAAGCTGGCTAACGTGTGTGGAACTATAAATATTCAAATTGAACCCCAAAATTCCAAAAGGTTGCAAGAAGTATGGAAAAAACGTGCCATAAACTATCTTTAAGCGTTGATTGTATCAATGATACGTTGATGCACCGCAATATTTATTACTAAAGGTAAAGTGATAAAATACTAAATCTAAATGTTGATCACAGTTATTTTCTATTACAAAATGAGTTGGTTTACTAAATAATTGTTTACTGCGCATGTGTCAACGATATCAAAATTTCATTTGCATATTATGTTAGCTAAATGTATAGAGCAACTTTTGTGAAAGTCACAAAATCATAACTTGAAAATTCTGAAAATAATCGTTAATTGAATAAGTTGAAAATCCGTTATTCTCAAAATGAAGCCAACACAATAGGGCTTGTATCCATATATTCATTGATTAGTGTCAGTATAGAATACACAATAAGGGATGTACTACTACATTTGGATAAAATCCTCCATTTTTTGCTTAATTTTGGAAACAAGTGTATATACATTATATTGCCATTGATTATGGGACACTTGCGATTTTAGACATTTTACTAAATAGCTA
The DNA here is from genome assembly GCA_964019185.1 of Maratus speculifer. Classification (NCBI taxonomy): domain Eukaryota; kingdom Metazoa; phylum Arthropoda; class Arachnida; order Araneae; family Salticidae; genus Maratus; species Maratus speculifer. The sequence goes on from OZ025289.1 coordinate 158,022,229, forward strand.
GAAAAATACATGAGGAATCATCTCGAAACTCTTAGAGTATAAATATAATAGTATACGTCATACATCTCCGTGAAGATTTTTTACCGAAACTCCATAGGGGACCGTCAACAAATTAAAAAAGAATGAATATCTTTTGAATAACCCTGTCAAAACTAATGTAGCAAAAGCGCTCAAACTCTAGATTATGATTGAATGCTTTATTGTAATACACTGTGTTCATTTTTATGCAAATAGCATGCTTATTCGCAGAGTAATTAAGGTTTTTATAAAAATGGCCTATATAAAAAAGTTTTTTCCTTATAATTTTCAAACTTCTTAATATAAAATAATATTTTTTTCAGAAAATATGACAAACAACATTGCACACAGTACCCTGTAATCAGAATTAAAAAATAGTAAAAATTGTATGAAAAATGAGTAGGTTTACTAAATAATTTTTTACTGCGCATGCGTCAAAGATATCAAAATTTCATTTGCATATTATGTTAGCTAAATGTATAGAGCAACTTTTGTAAAAGTCTCAAAATTATAGCTTGAAAATTCTGAAACTAATCGGCTATGGAAAAAGGACAAAATCCGTTGTTTCCAAAATGAAGCAAAAAAAATGAGGGATTTTATCCAAAAGTAGTCGTGATATCCCGTATTGTGTATTCTATATAGACACTAATCAATGAATATATGGATACAACCCCTCTTGTTTTTGCTTCATTTTGAGAATAACGGATTTTCAACTTATTCAATTGACGATTATTTTCAAAATTTTCAAGTTATGATTTTGTGACTTTCACAAAAGTTGCTCTATACATTTAGCTAACATAATATGCAAATGAAATTTTGATATCTTTGACGCATGCGCAGTAAAAAATTATTTAGTTAACCAACTCATTTTGTATGCAATTTTCATTATTTTTTAATTCTGATTACAGGGTACTGTGTGCAATGTTGTTTGTCATATTTTCTGAAAAAAATATTATTTTATATTAAGAACTCTGAAAATTATAAGGGAAAAACTTGGAAAAATTTGGGACCATTTTTATAAAAAACTTAATTACTCTGCGAGTATGCATGCTATTTGCATAAAAATGAACACAGTGTATTACAATAAGGCATTCAATCATAATCTAGAGTTTGAGCGCTTTTGCTACATTAGTTTTGACGGGGTTATTCAAAAGATATTCATTCTTTTTTAATTTGTTGACGGTCCCCTATTGAGTTTAGGTAAAAAATCTTCGCGGAGATGTATGACGTATACTATTATATATATACACTAAGAGTTTCGAGATGATTCCTCATGTATTTTTCTAGATATTTAGTAAAATGTCTAAAATCGCAAGTGTCCCATAATCCAATGGCAATATAGTGTATATATATATATATATATACTATTACTATATATATATATATATATATATATATATTACTATATATATATATATATATATATATACCGGGTGTCCCAAAAATGACTGATGGATTTTAAAATTCCATAACTTGCAAACGGTTACAGCTATTTAAAAAAAATTGCAGAAGGGTTATGTATAATGTCAGGAGTTTTTTTACCGTAATTTTTTATTTTAGTTTGAATTTCAAACAATAGGTTGCGCTGACGGCGATTGAAGGCTAGGGCGATGCTTCACTCAGCACTGATCACCTGGCTTTCAATCGCTGTCAGCGCCATCTATTGTTTGAAATTCAAACTAAACTAAAAATTTACGATAAACAAACTGCTGACATTATGCATAACCCTCCTGTAAAAATTTTTTAAATAGCTGTCACCGTTTGCAAGTTATTGAATTTTAAAATCCATCAGTCATTTTTCGGACACCCTGTATATATATATATTTATATGTAAGTGTTACTATGTATGTGTTTATATTGTGTATGCGTTTATATGTATGTGTTTATAATTATATTTATGTGTTACTATGATCACATATCTACCCCCCAAAATATTTTTGAAATTGGAAATATTTAGGTCTTCCGGAATGATGATGAAATTTAAACTTTTTGGCCTAAAATGTTCTTTTTTCATATTTTTTAAATATGTGAATATAAAGTAATTGTTTTTTGAAAAGTACAAAAACATAAAATTTAGATAGGTATTTGACATTTAAAAAAATCGTTTCTGTCATTAATTTTATAAGTGTCCCGGAATCGAATTAAAAATGTCATTATTTTACCAAATATCCAAGATTTTCAATTTATTTTGTTAATGATTTTAAATTTGTTATAGGTAATTTTTAAATCTGCAAAACTCTAGATATCATGAAAATAAAATGTACATTAAATTTTAATTAGTTTATTAGTCTAATTTGTTTTGGCTCATGACATTAGAAACAATTTTTAAAATATGACACACATACACAAACAAATAAAAGTAAAACTTAAAAAGTTTAATATTTAACTGAAAAAGGTTACAAATACAATAGTTCAATATTGAAGTAGGAAATTATTATTCAAAGAAGATCTCGATTTCATTGTTAGTTTATTTTCATAAATTTTCTTGATGGATATAGAAGAACCATGTTCAACATATTTTGGTTATGTAACTCCAGACAGTGGTTCTAGGAAAGGCATACTATCATCAGTACTAAAATACATGAAATGTTACTACATTCGTGTGACAACCATTAAAACTCTTGGGTTGTAGTAAAGGCAACAAAAACTGGTTTCTCTAATGGATAAATTGTAATGGATTAATTTGCTTTAAAGCACATAGTAAAAGTAATGATTTGTTTACTTTATTTAAAGGAATTACCTCTTAGGAAATTTTTGTTGTCCAATGTATTTCAGTGGTCCTATAAGTAAAAGCTTAATAAACTGTCAAAAAATACCTGTCGTTAAATGTATCAAAAATGTTAGTCTTTTACCATAGGTTAATAAGAAAGATTTCAATACGGATCAGAAATTAGTATTCAAACTGCACTGATAGCAGTATTAGCAAAATTGGCAAGCGGAAAGCCTGGAAACTTTTCCCATGCAAGGTGCCTGATAATAGCAAACAGAATCTTACGTTTATTGATTGCATTAGTTGTTCAAACTCCACAAATGAAAAATCCAGTTCAACTTGTCATGAACATTTATGCTCCACATGGTTTAACATAAAAAGTCAGCCTAGAATTATATATACATCACAGCACTTTTTTAAATCGTACAGTATATCAAGTACGTAGAAGATTAATTTAAAATTGTGGTTCAATCAGCTGTACAGAGAGAGTCGTTACGATACATCCAGAATATTTGCATCTCTGAATGTTGTTTGATTCTCGAAGACATACGAGTCTCTGACAAGCAAAAAGATATAAAAAGCTTGACAAACCAAATTCATTAAAAAAGAGTTTTAAAACCACCACAAGTTAATTATGAGGCAGAAGACATCGATCTTATTAATTGGCAATATACGATAGTAACTGTACCACTTCTCGTAACTAACTTGAGCAAACAATACATTGAGTTGATTGTTGGTTCTGGAACTAGTGATAGAAATAAATTTAATTTTTTTTTTCATACACACAGGCAATTTAACGCGTTCGCTGCCGCTTACATAAAGATGTTATGATAGTTAATGCCGCACTGTAGAAGTGGGTTTTTCCCAGAAGCCGATTTACTTTTTATAGAAGTAAAAAGAATCAGTGAAAGATTTTCCCGCGCCAAAGCGTGACTTGCTATTGGACATCACCCCACATCACGCGCTGGCGCGTGAGTGACCCCTTAACGTTGGCGCTATATCACGCACTATCGCGTGAGTGGCAGCGAGCGTGTTAAAGAATGCTAAAGGAAGGTACATAAGTGTCTAAATACACAAAGTTCGTGATGGCTTCATTAGGTAAAGATTGCTGGACAGAAAATAAATTCCAATGTTTGAAACGAAGCGTCACTTCATATCTGCAACTACAGCAGATTAAGAATAAAGAACAAGTAAAATTTTCTCTATGGCATAAATTCAGTAAATTTTTATTTTAATAATAGTAATAAACTTAATTTAATATTTTTGTTTAATAAGCATTTTTGCAATTCACTGCAGTATAAATTATGTATTTCAACTGGCCTAAACAAAAACTTTGGTTGCAAGTTGAAAAATCTGCTACACTTTTGGTGCACTGCCTAAAATAATAAGGATAAGGCGACAATGAAATCGAGCTTTATATGAATAAATCTTATTAAATTCAATGTTTAACTATTGTATTTGTAACCTTTTTCATTTAAATATTAAATTTTCAAAGTTTTACTTTGTGTGTGTGATAGTTTAAAAAAAAGTTTCTAATATGTTGTCCATGAGCCAAAACAAATTAGATTAATTAACCAATTAAAAATTCATGTGCATTTTATTTGCATATCTTTAGGTTTGTAAAGGTAAAAAAAAAATCCTGTAACAAATTTAAAACCATCCACAAAATAAATTGAAAATCTTAGATATTTGGTAAAATAATGAGATTTTTAATTAGATTCCAGGAGACTTATAAAATTACTGACAGAAACAAAAGTTATTTAAATGTCAAATCCCTATCTAAACTTTTTTTTTTTTGTACTTTTCAAAAACAATTACTTTATACTCATATATTTAAAAAACTATAAAAAAAAACTACATTTTAGGACAAAAAATTTAAACTTCATCTTCATTTTTTTCCGGGAGACCTAAATATTTTTCAATTTCAAAAATATTCTTTGGGGTAAATATGTGATCATAGTAACAACTTTTTATCAACTTGAAATTTTGAATTTCAAAAAAAGTTTTTCGTGATACACCCTATGTATCCGCATGGAAATATGCTCTCTCTCACACACACGCACACATATACTATATCTGTGGTTTCCGATAATAACCAAGTAAGGCACATTTTTGGAAAATTTGAGTTAATTTGGGAAAATGTAGCTTTAAAAGAGTACTTTGATCTGCCATAGTACTGAAAAAGAAAAATCAAATACCTCCCATCATAGAGCGACTATAAATTTTCATTTGAAATTTGAAAAAAACAGTAATAATCGTTCTCAATTAATAATAAAAACCATTTTTATATAACTATTTTGGGAAAAATGAGGTTCTTATATTCTAATTGAATGTAGTAAAAAATATTAAGTTCTAATTTATTTTAAAAAAGTAATGATATAAAAAATCTGAAAACTTTAAACATTAATTACTCAAAATATTAACAAGTTGGAAATTACACGTGAAACGTAGCAAATGAGGTGCGTTCATGCGATAACGAAGTTTTTAAAATATTCATATCATAAATATCTTATAATATTTCGACTAATTAAGCTTTCGACTAATAAAGATTCCGGAAGTAGCTTTTATTAAGCTTTAGAAACGTATATCAATTTCATAAAACGTGAAATAGTTTAATATAATTAAAACACGCCCCAAACAATGTTTTCCCGTACACTGTAAAAAAAGGGTCGATCTACTAAAAAAATTTTAGTGGTCCTTGTAATTACTAAAAATTTTTTTGTAATCTTACTCGGTTACAGGGAATCTGTAAGAATTACTAGAAAAAAGCTAGCAACCAATTGAGTTAATAGTTTTACATTTTTAATAGCTAGTACTAAAACTCACTTGGTGTAGCCGTCATAGCCTAGTAGTCATAGCACCGAACTCCAGGCTAAAAGTACCCTGGTTCGATACTGGACGCCACCAAATATGCACCGAATGTATGCAACGTAAGTACGCGTTAAATAACGGGATTATGAAAATCCTGTCGTAGCAGTTAACTTGGATAATGTTCTCTGGACTTTCCCTCCCCTTTAGAAACATATCAAAATAGAGCAGATAGCAATATTTGGTGCTGCCATCTGTTGTGGCTTTGCTGAAAATCTTCCGCTTCAGAAGTCTAAATATAATTTTTAATTAACTAAAAATAATTTTGGAGCTATTACTAAAATTTGCTTGGTGGCTCATACTAAAAAGTTTTAAGTTAGTTATACAAAAAAAATTTTGTTCAGTTTACAAAAGAAATGTTTGTTTCACTTGTAAAGAAACAGCTTGTAATGGTTACTAAAAACTTCTATCGAATAGAAATTTACTAAAAAAATTAGTAACCTCTTGATTTTTTTTTTTACAATGTATATTATTATGTATAGTGAAATACTTTTGTGTGGCTGTAAATTAATAATAAATTAATAATAAATTGTACAGAATGTATATTTTAATACTTACTTCGTAGATTGATGTCAATTCTATTATATTCAAAAGAGTGTAACATGATTAAAATGTACTTCAAACTATATATCCTGTTGACCATAATGTAACGGAATACTTTTGATTGTCACTGGAATTGATCTATGCATCTGATTTTCATAAAATTTGAAATGACGCGATAAAATTATGTAATAATTATACTTTTAAAATTTCAAACGATTAAAATGGATTTGAAACTTTTTTCTCCATTGGCTGTAATGTAACGAAATCATTTTCATTACTATTATTTTAACACGATCTAACTGATTGGTAAAGTTATCATACGAATTGAATATTTGTAACTGAGCGAAAAATTGCCCAGACCGGGAATCGAAGCCGGATATTTGGCTTACAAGGCCAATGCTTTACCTGTTAAGCTAACCGGGCGATAACCGGCTGGAATTTTTCGCTCAGATAACCTGAATAATAGTAAAAATAATGCTATACCTGAATAATATTAATAATATATCTACGTATCCTTCGTTCTATGGAGTTCCATTACCTGCGGCTTATTTTGCCGAGCTGTCTAAATGACAGACCAGATGTTATGGCCAATTAGGTTATCTGAGCGAAAAATCCCAGCCGGTTATCGCCCGGTTAGCTTAACAGATAAAGCATTGGCCTTGTAAGCCAAGTATATGGGCTCGATTCTCGGCCTGGGCAATTTTTCGCTCAGTTGGAAATATTCAATTCGTATCATTTTGATTGCCCTGTAATTGATCTAATGATCCGAATGATCCATAAAAATTAAAATGACTCGATAAAATTATGTAATAATTATGTATTTTAAATTTCAAACGATTCGGTTGGGTAGTTTTTGCGTTGTTATATGCGGACAGACAGACGGACGGACTGAACGACAACTATAGGTGCTACGTATTTACAAAATTACGAACGCACCTAAAAATGTGCCTTACCTGGTTATTACCGGAAGCCACAGATAGATACAATTTTATATACAAGTGCATCCATACATAATACTGGCATCTGACTAGCCAAAAATTATCGAATTTAAAGCGGAAATTATCATTTGCTAACTAAGCGTAAATCAACATTGGAGGAATGTCCAAGCCGCGGATCGAACCCGGAAGCCTTAGAATATTGCTCCAAATGCTCTACCGTATCAGATTTGAGGACGATGCCTAACTTGGCATTTTTTACTGCTATATGTTGTTTTTGCTAAGTATCGAATTTAGTAATTCCGATTCAAATTTCTGAAAATACTTTTTACTTTCATATATCTTTACAAGAAGAAAGTATTGGATTCATGAAAATTTTCGACTTCCGGTTTTTCATGGATTTATACGTTTTAGAAGGTCCTGAACACGTTTTGAATATTTTTAGAAAATGTCTGTCTGTGAGTCTGTCAGTCTGTCTGTCTGTGACAAAAAAAAATGTGGGCGCTCTATCTAAAGAACTAATGCTCGAAATTTCATAACATTTTATATTCAGTTAGACCTTGATATGAATTAGTGCCTATTGGTTTTTGGTGTATATTGGCCTGCAGGTGGCGCTGCTATACTACGTTTTTCATGATTTTAATGATTGTTATATCTCAAGAACTATTGCACAGAATTTCACCGAACTTCAAATTCCGCAATACCTTGAGACACATTGCCACTGATAAGGTTTTGGTGTGAACTGCCCAATAGGTGGCGCTGCTATGCTACATTTTGCACGATTTTTGCGATAGCTATATTTCAAGAAGTAATGCAGAGAATTTCATCTAATTTCAGATTCTGTTACACTAGAATATATAACATAATTAGACGCTGATTGCATTTTGGTATAAACCTCACAACAGGTGGCACTGCTATGCCACGTCTTTCATGATTTTTTTAAATATTAAAATGTACGTATGATACAGAAGAAAGTTTTGGGATTGGCACATCCAACTAGTTTTATTCAGTGATCACGAAATGAACAATAAACTCATATCGTACATCATCTTTATTATTTCACTTTTTGTGATCAAATCAGGCGAGATTGTACTTGGGGTCATTTTACTTTGTAAAATCAAAAAAAAAAAAAAAAAAGTAAAATAAAATATACAGTCAAGTCTCTATATAACGAAATCCATTGTTCAAGTAAAAAATTCGTTATATAGAGAAATTCGTTGTATAGAGAATAACGTTAAAATTCTTGTTTAATGTGTAAATTTTGAACAATTGTAATTTTTGATGTGTTTAATTAAGAATTTGAAATTGTTCATAACTCTGCTTAAAATATCACTATCTGTAAGCACTGTATCAGTACTCTGCAATAGTGAGATTGTAATCTACTTCCAAAAAAATCAGAGCAATATATTGTTGACATATCCGCAATCCTTAATATTTTATTTCCAGTTCTCTTTTTAAGTCTGCACAAGTCTCATCTTCTCCGTCCTCAAAATCCACATTATCTTCTAGTATACAAAATTCGGCCTTTTTGTAGTAATTATAAATTGTTTTTTCTTCAACCCCATTGATCACCTTCTTATATGTATAAATATTCAATTGACACTGTTTTGAGAAGGGTGTTGAACGGTGTGTGGGATGACAAGGAAGGGAGGGGGATGAGTTCGTTGGACTTAAAGAATAAGGAGATTCAAGCAGAGAAGTAATATAAAAAAAAAACTTAGTATTGAACGACAAATTAGGAATAAGTTATGGAAAATTGATTTTATGTGATTTCGAAGCTTTTTTACAACTGAATAAAGAACATTTATGAAAATATTCGATATATGGAGATAGATATTTCGCTGTATAGAGACTGTTTGTAATGTAATCATGGGAAAAGGGGGACGTCCCTACTAAAAATTCATTATGTAGAGAAATTCGATGTATGGAGTTTCGTTATAGAGAGACTCGACTGTATATATATATATATTTATGAAAGATGAAAAACACAAAACCAAATTTGTTTCCCAATGAAAAAAGTAAATGTTTTTCATTTTGGCAATTTTTCTCGCGTAAAAAGTATAAAAACGTTTGATGGTAAAACTTATTACAAAATGTGCGTGAGCAGGGTGCACGATACAGTGCGGATCAAGGTTCTGCTTCTTAAATTCATCTGAAATACAAAGGCAATTCGATTTATGAAGGTGAAATAAATGAGAAATCCTACGAACCTAGTTTGATTAAAAATGATCCACAAAATTAGCCTTTTTCTGAAAACCGACGCATGATTTTTGTATTTTCTTTTTTTTTTTCATGTTAGATATCATATGGAAAAAATATTTATCAGTTATTTTTTCTTAATACATAAACGTACTCTTTTAGGTAGCTTTCATTACAAAAAGTAAAAAGCTACCTATTGCAGCCGTCCGGAGGAAAGCACTTCCGGAAAATTTTGGTATATTTTCACCGATCATGACCCCCAGACCCCAAAACCACCCTCCGTTCAAATGTTGACATATATATATATATATATATATATATAACCATATATATATATATATATCTGATTTTTGTCATGCGATAACTAACCTATTTATGAACCGATTTGAATGAAACTTGGTATGTACATAGTACATACAAATGTCTCGACCGAGTTCGTTGGCCAGCATCATCCGCCATTTTGATTCAAAATGGCGGCCATTTTAAAATTTTTAAAAAATTTAAAATTTAAAATTAAATGCGAAAAAATTAAAATTTGAAAAATATTTTTCTTTTACGTGTTAGAACTTAAACCAAAGATTCCAGAACACTTTTTATTTTGTCAATATCTTAAAAAATGATTGAGTTATAGCACTTTCAATTTTTCGTATGGCTGACATTTTGAAACGATCTGATTTTTGTCAAGTAATAACACGCGTATTTATGAACCGATTTCAATGAAACTTGGTATGTACATAGTACATACAAATGTCTCGACCAAGTTCGTTGGCCAGCATCATCCGCCATTTTGTTTCAAAATGGTGACCATTTTAAATTTTTTTAAAAATTTAAAATTTAAAATTAAATGCGAAAAAATCAAAATTTGAAAAATATTTTTCTTTTACGTGTTAGAACGTAAAACAATGATTCCAGAACACTTTTTATTTTGTCTATATCTTACAAAATGATTGAGTTATAGCACTTTGAATTTTTCTTATGGCTGACATTTTGAAACGATCTGATTTTGTCACGTGACAACACGCCTATTTATGAACCGATTTCAATGAAACTTGGTATGTACATAGTACATACAAATGTCTCAACCGAGTTCGTTGGCCAGCATCATCCACCATTTTGTTTCAAAATGGTGGCCATTTTAAATTTTTAAAAAAATTTAAAATTTAAAATTAAATGCGAAAAAATTAAAAGTTGAAAAATATTTTTCTTTTACGTGTTAAAACTTAAAACAACGATTCCAGAACACTTTTTATTTTGTCTATATCTTAAAAAATGATTGAGTTATAGCACTTTGAATTTTGCTTATGGCTGACATTTTGAAACGGTCTGATCTGAACGATTCATCATGTTGCTTTAAAATGGCATACACTTTATGATATCGTGGAATTTGGTGACGCTCTAAATCGCTTAAAATAAAACCAGGTTGAATAAAAGATGACTAATTTCTAAAAATTCCTATTAATATTCAGTCTTGACAAAAACTAGAATTCAATCTTATAAAATCACTAATTTTTAAAGATTATTTCCACTAATTTGAGCTTAGTATTTTTGAACAATGTAACTTACTTTAAAATAAATAAATAAATATATAAGTATATGAAAGCTACCTTTTCCTCCCGGCATTGCCGGAAGGACTTTTTATAGTCTTGTAGAACGAATTTTGGTGTGCACCCACTCAAAAATCTAATGTTTCTGCTCCATGTACACTTTAATTCTCATGAAAAGTCATTAATCTCAGCATTTTTATCCACAATAATGTGTATTTTATTACAGTAAAAATTGTATATAAAAATATATATATAAGATTTTCGAATATGGAAAAATAAAGATGTCTGCTTTTAATTTATTTGTTATTAATTTTTTAAATTAATGATAATTTATCACTTCAGTTATAATTTTTCACCAGATGGAGTAATTATCTTGAAATTCATTAGCAGGATCAGGATCACCCTGCCAGGGAACCAACCAAAAATGGCATAGGCAAGAACCCCTGACAGAAAAGTACCCTCTGCGACGTGCAAAATCATAGACAGGAAAAACACCACAAAAATACAAAGTCAAATAACAAAATAAAATAACAAAATAAAATACGGAAAAAGCACCCTTGTGCCAGAAAAATTAAAGTTAAAATAAAGCAAAGTATTGAAAGCCAAATACACTAGTATAGATGACTGAATGTGGCAAAAGAAACAAGAAATATCACAAATTTTAAAGTCATTTACAGTTTTGACATATGACTACATTAACATTAACCCAAATGGAAATGAAATAAAATAAATAAATTACAATTAAAAAAAAATTCATTAGCAGATAGAATCTTATTTTTTGTTTATAAATGCCATTTAATATGTTTGGTGTGTGTTGATCATTTGTTATACTAGAGCTTTTTCAAAGAGCATTCAAAGCATTTCTGAAGTTTTAAACTAAAGTTTGTTTTCTATTCGTGTTACATCTGGAGTTTTTAATAAGCATTTGAAAAAATTTAGTCATATATTCCTTGCTTGCTTTAAAATTTGCACTCACGCCTTGAATTAGTCACGACTAATAATTATAATCTCCTCAGTCCAGATGCAGCTGGGAGGAGACATTAAAGAATAAACTTTAAATTAATTTATATACTTCTAGAATTGTTAAAAATTAACTATAACATTTTTAATAAATGTGTGCATATCATAAGCATTGATGTATAGACTGATATATCTTTGGAGATACTTTATAGTAATTTTAAACTGTTTTTTAAGGTCCCTCGTAATATTTATCTCAGAACAGAAGTGGATAATCAATGAAGATAATGGGGATAATTAGACTCATTTAAGCGGTCACAGCTCAAATCGATAAGTAATGTTAAAAATTTCCAAAGAAAGAAATGAGACCTTTGAAATGGAATTTAGGGCAGTTAGTTCGGAATACAGTTGAATTTACAGCTTCGGTGTCAATGAATTTGCAGCCGCATTTTTGCTGAAAAAGAATTCGGTGAAACTAAGATTCTAGGCTGAAAACGATAACGGTACCGAATTTTTAGTCTACCCGTAATTGAAATAGGTTAAAGAAGGATCATGCATGTAGGATTATACAATAAGCAGAATTTTACTGCCAGAAAGGGTTATGCCCAAAGCGTGGTTCTCAAGGGCAGATTTTAGAATGAATATGTTTACCCCTATTGAAGTTCATCTTTTTTTCTTTAAATTTTACTAATTTAAGTTGTTTAGAGTTATAAAAGCAGTATTATGCATCTAATATATTCATGGAGGTCATATAATCGACTAAAAATGAATTGTTTGATAATTTTGACAATTTATGCTTTAAACTAAATTGACACATGAACGGGACTATAGTTTATAAATCTAGTACAGTTTTATGTTTATTTTTTAATTCTCAAATAATGTTACAATCACTTATATAAATATGTAAAGAAGAAATTAAACAAATGTCTGTTTTTTTTCGACTTCTCAGCAGCATAATTTTTGAATTTTATATTAAGTAACATGAAAGAAAACTTTTTAATGAAAAAAATGATCTAAAGTGACACATTATTTAACGGTATTCACTTTAATTCCATACTATCTTTTTAAATATATGGAAGTATATATTTTTTTAAACGAAATGTATATTCTGATTTTAAAAAATGCATTTTGTGGGTCTTTTTTCTCTTGCATTCATGTCTTTGAAAGTGTATGAAACTTGAAAAGTTTGAAATGAGAAATACATTGATAAAAGAAAAAGTCATCTTTGAAAATCAATTCAAGAGGGTATGTTTGAATGGAAAAAGATAAATATTCTTTAAAAAACTTGCAAATAAAATCTTTGAATAGCATGTGGAAAAAATTGAGTTTAAAACTAATAGTGACACAGTAAAATCATCAATACAAATTATATTACATACTAGAATATCAAAACTTAAATAATTAAAAATATGATACGAGTATTTAAATAAACTTAAAATTGACTTTGGTTTAATTTTTATTCTTAAATATTTTGAATCACCTTATTATAAACATGTAATGAAGAAATTAAACAAAAATTCAGATTTTTTTTTCGATATCTCAACAGCATAAATATTTTTTTTAATTTTGTATTAAATAAAATCAATAAAAAATTTTTCAATAAAATTTTTTTTTATTATTTAATGTTAACTATATTGGTATCATACTATCTTTTTAAATGTATGGAAGCATATATTTTGTGACAAAGTGTACATTTCGATTTGAAAAAAAGCTTTTTGCAGGAATTTTTTTCTTGCATTCATGTCTTTCACAAACTTTATCAAAACATTAAAAGTTTGAAAGGAAAAACACATTAATTAGAGAGGAAGTCATGTTTGAAAATCAATTCAGGAACATATGTCTCAAAGGGGTTAAAGAAAGATAACCCTTTTTTAAAAACTTGTAAATAGAATTTTTGAATAACATGTAGTGAAGATGGTGTTTAAAACTAATAGTAACAGAGTAAAATCATAAATGAAAATTATTTTTCTTACTTGAACATCAAAGCATAAATATTAAAAAATATTATGAAAATATTTAAATAATTTTAAAATTGTTTTAAATTTATTTTTCAGTCTCAAATATATTTTTTAATCACTTAATTATAAATATGTCATGAAGAAATTAAAAAACATCTAGATGTTTTTTATCTATTTCTTGACAGCATAATTTTTTTAATTTTGTATTAAATAAAATGAATAAACCGTTTTTTGTATAAAAACTTCCTAGAGTAACACATTATTTAACGTTATCAATTTTGGTGCCATACTACCGTTTTAAATTTATGGAAGTATGTATTTAACCTTTATTCATATCATTCAAACTTTAAAAGTCTGAAAGGAGAAATACATTGATGAAAAAGAAAGCCATCTTTTAAAACCAATCCTAGAGGGTTCGTTGAAAAGGAATTAAAGAGAAATTTTTTTTAAAAAAAATTGAAAATTAAATTTTTATATATAACATACAGAGAAAATGGTATTTAAAACTAAAAGTGGCAAAGTTTAATTTCTTAGAAATTATTTTTCTTACTAGAATATCAAAACATTACCATTTAAAAATATGCTGCAAATGTTTCAATAAATTTAAAATTGATTTCAATTCAAAAATTCCAAACGCCTTTTTCCCTGCAAATGATTTATCCAAAGTTTACCACCTATTATTTTGTAGGTTGAAACCTCTAGTTTACAATTATTTATTTTTTTAATGCATATTAAAAACTTTCAAGAAGTTTTAATAATAAACATACACTTCCAACTTATACTAAATTTTATTGTTAAATGAAATAAAATAAGCACCACGCACAAAAAACACATATTGAGGGGATCCAACAACTACAAATTTTCTAATAAATGAATAAATAAATAAATAAAAATTGCATTAAAATTAGACTGCTTTATATGCTTAAAATGGCGTTTAAATCATGTTTCTAAGTTAACTAGAAGTAATATTAATTTTTTCCGTTTGGTTTGTTTTTAAAATCCAGCTTAAATGTAATGTTTGTAATCGAAATGACTGCTTGTGAAAATAATATTTTCTTCATGATGATTTTTTTTACCATTTCTCGGATTTAAATTGATATAATTCAAGAACTGTTAAAGATACAAGATTCAAACTTGGAAAATGTATTTTTTGATGGTTTTACTGTAATTTTAATTCAGAAAATTCGAAAAAAGAATTACTTTTGAAAGTATAGATTTTTAAATTCTAGTTACATCTTTTTTTAATACTTTTATTTTTTATTAATATTTTTTAAATGCTGAATAAAAATTAAAATGGTGATATTTCTGTTTATTTAAATATAAAAAAAAATGAAACTCTACAGATAATATTTTGAGTTATTGCTATTTTAAATTACCTCATATATTTAGTAAATTTTAAATTATTTTTAATTTTAAGTATAAAAAATTTTATCGGGTGATTTTGTTTACAAATAATATAATTAATCATCAGAAGAAAAATTCAAAAATTTAACTCAATAAATAAAACTATTTTAAAATGTATCCCGGACTTTTATAATTAAAATCTCCTTATAAAGAGTAAAAATTCTTATAAACAATCTTTATAATGTGGATTGGTAGTTTTATAAATTATATAAATGCAGCCTCGTCGAGGGTCCGCAAATGTATTTTCTGTTGATTTCAAAAAATGCTTTTTCTTTTTTTCTTTCTTGCATTCATGTCTTTCAAACTTTATGAAAACTTTAAAATTTTGAAATGAGAAATACATTGATAAAAGAGAAAGTCATCTTTGAAAACCAATTCAAGACAGTATGTCTCAAAGGAGTTAAAGAAATAAATATTTTTTTAAGAGCTTGGAAATGGAATTTTTGAATAACATGTAGGGGAAAATGCATTCAAAACTAATATTGACAGACTAAAATCCTAAAAGAAAATTTATTTCTTTTTATTTCCTATTTATTTCCTATTTATCTCACAAAATTCATTTTTAAAAGTACGATGCAAATGTCTAAATAAATTTAAAATTGGTTTTAATTCAAAAATTTCAAATGCTTATTTTTAAGCAAATGATTTATCCAAAATTCACTCACCTCTTATTTCGAAGTTTGAAGAGTCTAATTTATGATTTTTTTTTCAATGCATTTTTACAACTTTTCAAAGTTTTAATCATAAACATATACTTTCAACTTATACTAATTATTATTATTAAATGAAATAATTAAGTATCACGTACAAAAACGCATATTAAGGAGGTCCAGACACAAAGAATTACAAATTTTCTTTAAAAAAATTTTTGCATTAAAAATCTGCCTGCTTTTTTATGCTTAGTATGACGTTTAAATCATATGTCTATCTTAATAATAATATGATTTTTTTTTTAAATTCTAGCTTTTAAGGAAAAGTTGTCATCGAAATGACTTCTTTTGAAAATGTGTTTTTCTTCGTGAACTGTTTTTTTTGCCCTTTGTCGGATTCAAAATGTTATAACTGAACAAATGTTAAAGATAAAAGCTTCAAACTTCAAACATGTCTTTTTGATAGCTTTACTTAAATTTTGATTTAGCAAATTTGAATAAAATAAGCTTTAAAAAATATATCAACCGACTTCAAAAAAGCGCTGAAAAGGATTAAATAATTCTTTAAAATTCTCTAAAGACAAAACATTATCCAAAAAACAGACATCGAACATCAGGTACCGGCATAAAAACGGTTAAATTTAATATATATTATTTAATATCCACTAAACATGGATTTTAGAAAGCATATTTTTTACAAGAGATGCATTTGCATATTTATGATTTAATTTCTGAATACATACATATAAAAAGGTAATGAACTACTTTTTGAAGTCGGTGCCAAACAATCTCAATCGATAATGATCATCACCACTTTAGTTATGATACTAGGCACGAAATGTTCACAATTCTTCTTATATTTAAGATAGTTTGGCAACAACTTCAAAAAGTAATTCATTACTTTTTATATGTATATATTCATAAATTAAATCATAAATATGCAAATTCATCTCTTGCAAAAAATATTCTTTCTAAAATTCATGTTTGATGGATATTAAATTATATATATTAAATTTAACCGTTTTTATGCCGGTACCTGATGTCCGATGTATGATTTTTGGATAATACTTTGTCGTTAGAGAATTTTAAAGAATTATTTAATCCTTTTTAATGTTTTTTTGAAGTCGGTTGATATATTTTTTTAAAAAAGCTTATTTTATTTCCTACTTTTTAGCTATTGATAATGTAATACTTAAATATGTGTACTGACATGTGATTTTTTTTTTGCAATGCATTGATTAATTGATGTAGTTTGCTGAGCTTTGAAATATTCAATTTGCTGGTCAATTTCCTATTTCATTTTTAGCTATTCGAAAGCAACTTACAATGTCGGTTAGTATCGTTGTGGATCTTTAGGTTTTTCGGATGTGATAACGTGTTTCGATAAGATCTCGCTCTTCGAAAAGTTACCGAATTCATCAAACTTTAAGGTCCAAATCGATACTTACAAACCTCAGAAATGGATATCGACAGACTTGGTTTTCCAAACTGCAATGTAAAAAATTTGACCCTTTTGCTGCATCATCACTCCCCCGCTTTTATAGAATTTCTCTCTTTTGACCCCTGCGAATGCTTCATGATAGGCTGAAGTAATCGTTTTCTATAAAAGTGGAGGAGTGATGATGCAGCAAAAGGGTAAAATTTTTGACAGTGTATAGGAAACGATTACTTCGCAGTATTATGGAGCATTCTCACTAGTCGAAACAGATATATTCTATAAAAGCGATGGAGTGACGATGAAACAAAAGAGTCATTTTTTTTACAGTGTGTAGGAATTTTCTATCCCAAAACTTGGTGATAGTCGCCTGAATGAGTACGATTATACGAGTGCAAGAAGAACACACACAAGTTTATCTAATTTGTGTGCTGGACATGAAAGTCTGCTTATAACTCATCGTCAATATATAGGGACGAAATAGCTCAAGAAAATTTTATCACACGTAGGAAATGCAGCCGGGAGCTCCACGCAAAGAGTCTGTGCAATAGAAACAGTGAGATTCGAACCCAAGACCCCCTACGCGTACAAGCGATTAGAGGATTGGTGTCTTGGCCACTTGGAAACGGAGACGCCGAGTGCAATAAGTTAACTAGCTTCACTTTAATGGCAAGCTCATCAAAATATTTCCCCGTTTTCTTTTGTCTAGATTCGTCTCAACCTATCAAATATCCTCGTATATCACCACTTTGATATCGATGAGACCTGTCAAAAGAAAATCTGAAAGCATTCTGATATTTAACTAGATAACTGAATTTGAATCTCAAGATAGTATCGATACACATAGCAATGTATTTTAATTTCTTCGTACATCCGGCATAAAATGACCTGATGACGGATGACTTGATACACGGACACCTGTGCTCTGACATATAAAGGTACTTTAAAGGTGAAATTTCAGCTTTATGACACCTATTTACGATGTCAGTAACGATCGATACAGACCTTCCATTTCGGTGTGTACGAAAATTGATCCAATTACGATTTCGCACTTTGGAAAGAACTCGCATCTCTGCAACATTGGCTACGATCCATATATTTTTTCTACTATTCAGCGCACACTGTAAAAAATTTAACCCTTTTGCTGCATCGTCACTGCATTACTTTTATAGAAAACGATTACTTCACTAAATTATCGAGCATTCTCATGGGTCAAAAGAAAGATATTCTATAAAAGCGGGGGAGTGACGATGCAGCAAAAGGGTCCACTTTTTTACAGTGTAACGAGATTCATCTATCAGAAGCTTGCATTTTTGAAAACTTTTCACTATTTGAAGTAAACAGCGAAATGTTCGCAAAAAATGCAGGCTTCTAATTGGCCAATATGATTTTGCTAACAGCAAAACAGAACTTGGGTGCAATCCGGAAGATTTTATGCTATTAATGAAACCAGATTGACCAATTAGATATCTGCATTTTTTGCGAAATGTTCGCTGCTTAAGTAAGTAATTTTCTTATCGGTCAATCTCATTTTGCAATAGCGCAAAATATATCTGACTCCGGTCTAGTCAAAATTTTGCAAGAGCATGTATCTGTGTAAGAGTAACAGCACGAAAAACGAACGCTTCTAATTACACGACGACTTGTAAAAGACTGAATTTTTATTTTTATATTTAGAAAGTTCTAATGAACACAGTAAAAAATTTTACCCTTTTGCTGCATCGTCACTCCATCGTATTTATACAGTATTTCTGTTTGACCAATATGAATGCTCCATAATACAGCGAAGTAATCGTTTCCTATAAAAGCGATGGAGTGACGATGCATCAAAAGGGTCAATTTTTTTACAGTGAACAGATAGATCGAGATTTTCAATGGTCAAATAGAGATCTACACGGTTAAACATATGAAATTTTTGTTGAATCGTCATTCTACCGCTTTTATTGAAAACGATTATTTCGCTGTATTATAGAGTATTCTCATTGGTCGAAATTTTGATATTCAATAAAAGCGGTGGAGTGACGATGCAGCGAAAGTTTCATATTTTTAACAGTGTATACAAACGGTGGAGTCATTATGCAACTACAGCTGCACACTGTAAAAAATATGACTATTTTGCTGCATCGTCACTCCCCCGCTTTTATAGAATATCACTCTTTTGGTCAATGAGAATGCTCCATGATAGCCTGAAATAGTCGCTTTCAATAAAATCGGTAGAGTGACGATGCAGTAAAATAGTCATATTTTTTACAGTGCAGATTTCTAACAATGTAAATTTTCACGATGATCAATCTTCTTTCGCTCAAAACAAAATCTATCTACAATGTTAAAAATTTTAAACTTTTGCTGCATCGTCACTCCATAGCTTTTATAGACTATCTCTATTTTGACCAATGAGAATCCTCCATAATACATTGAAGTAATCGTTTTCCATAAAAGCAGTGGAGTGGCGATGCAGCAAAAGTTTCAAACACTGTTAAAAATTTGACCCTTTTGCTGCATCGTCACTCCATTGCTTTTATAGAAAACGATTACTTCACCCAATTATGGAACATTCTCACGGGTCAAAAGAGATATATTCTATAAAAGCGGGGGAGTGACGATGCAGCCAAAGGGTCAAATTTTTTACAGCGAATTTTTAACAGTGTAGATCCCAGCTGTTGTCCAGACAAAATTTCGCACTTTGAAGAAAAAAAAAATCTCGTATCGATGTAAGAGTAAAAGCCTGAAAAATGAACGTTTCTAATTGGACGACTGCTTCCAAAAAAATTTTAATTTTTAATTTTTTTGTTTTTTAAAAAGTTCTAATCACTAAAATTAGATGAAATTGAAATGGTACCACATGGGCATCTTACACTTTTAATCAAAATAACAATTATCAAAATCGGCTCATATTTACGGAAGTTATAAATGAACAACAAATACATACAGGCCGAAATCATAAACTCCTGTTTGAAGTCGGTTAAAAAAGTACTTTGAAAATATGATTTTTTAAAATAAAATTATATCTTTTTTAAGCTATTGCATAGCTTTTATCGCGGGCTTTGAGCGAAGCGACCGAATCTAGAAATTCCGTAACGAGAAAACCTAACACTTCCGTAACGAAAAAAAACCTAACACTTCGGCTAACGTCGTTTGAGTTCGGTAGACATTGGCGCGGTATTTTTCAGATATTAGGATATCAAGTCTCAAACTTATATTTCTTATGATCTAATTTTCATAGCGCGGCCAAATTTTGTTTGGTAATTTATTATGAGACAGTGTTAATTTTTGGTGACAAGAGAGCCCCCACCGTGAAGGTCGAAAAATTTAAAATGCTTATAACTCGCGATCTAACTTTCGTAGCGTGGCCAAATTTTGTTTGGTAATTTATTATGAGACAGTGTTAATTTTTGGTGACAGGAGACCCCCCACGGTGAAGGTCGAAAAATTTAAAATGCTTATAACTCGCGATCTAATTTTGGTAGTGCGGCCAAATTTTGTTCGGTAATTTATTATGACGCAGTGTTAATTTTTGGCGACAGGATACCCCCCTCCCACGGTGAGGATCGAAATAAATTAAAATACTCATAACTCGCGATCTAATTTTCGAAGCGAGGCCAAATTTTTTTGGTAATTTATTATGAGACATTGTTAATTTTTGGTGACAGGAGACACCCCACGGTGAGGGTCGAAAAATTAAAAATGCTTATAACTCGCGATTTAATTTTGGTAGCTTGGAAAAATATTGTTTGGTAATTTATTATGAGACAGTGTTAATTTTTGGTGACAGGAGACCCCCCACGGTGCGGGTCGAAAAAATTAAAATGCTTATAACTCGCGATCTAATTTTCGTAGCGCGGCCAAATTTCGTTTGATGATTTATTATGAGACAGTATTAATTTTTGGTGACAGGAGACCCTCAAAGGTGAGGGTCGAAAAATTTAAAATGCTTATAACTCGCGATCTAATTTTTGAAGCGCGGCCAAATTTTGTTTGGTAATTTATTATGAGGCAGTGTTAATTTTTGGGGACAGGAAACCCCCCAAGGTGAGGGTCGAAAAATTTAAAATGCTTATACCTCACGATCTAATTTTTGAAGCGAGGCGAAATTTTGTTTGGTAATTTATTATGAGACAGTGTTACTTTTTGGTGACAGGAGACCCCTCCCTCCCAAGGTGAGGGTCGAAAAATTTAAATTGCTTATAACTCGTGATCTAATTTTCGTAGCGCGGTCAAATTTTGTTTCGCAATTTATTATGACGCAGTGTTAATTTTTGGCGACAGGATACCCCCCCCCCCCGTGGTGAGGGTCGAAAAATTTAAAATGCTCATAACTCGCGATCTAATTTTTGTAGCGCGGCCAAATTTTGTTTGGTAATTTACAACGAGACAGTGTTAATTTTTGGTGACAGGAGACCCCCCCACGGTGAGGGTCGAAAAATTTATAATACTTTTAACTCGCGATCTACTTTTCGTAGCGCGGCCAAATTTTATTTGGTAATTTATTATGAGACAGTGTTAATGTTTGGTTACAGGAGACCCCCCTACCGTGAGGGTCGAAAAATTTAAAATGCTTATAACTTGCAATCTAATTTTCGTAGCGCGACCAAATTCTGTTTGGTGATTTATTAAGCTATTGCATAGCTTTTATCGCGGACTTTGAGCGCGGCGACCGAATCTAGGTATTCCGTAACGAGGAAAATCCTAACACTCCGGCTAACGACGTTTCAGTTCGGCAGACTTCGGCACGGTATTCTTTGATAGACTTCGGCAGACATTGACGCGGTATTTTTGCATAAGTTGATAAAAAATGCTATGCAATAGCTTCACCGAGGCAGTCCCCGAGTGCCACACACATTTTTTATTTTCATTTTTTCCTAAATTAATATTTTTTTAAATGCTGAATCAACATTAAAATGGAGATAATTCTGTTTATTTAAATGTAAAAAAAATAAAATCGACCGATAATATTTTGAGTTATAGCGATTTTATATTACCTCATGTTTTTAATAAATTTTAAACTTAATTTTTTTAATTATGCGAAATTTTATAAGGTGATTTTATTTACAAATAATATGGTTAACCACCACAAAAAAATTTTAAAGTTAACTAAGTAAATAACAATTTTTTTTAAATGTGTCCCAGACCTCTTGATAAATGATGTTATTAAATAATTTTTAAAATTCCATGTATGGTCTTAGTAAACAAAAATAGTTATCGTAGGGACTTGTTTTACATTTAATTGATGCCTTATAATGCTTTTATGAATAAAATCTCTTTATAAAAAATAAATTTCTTTAAAACAATTTTTTAAATATGGATTTTATTTCCTAGTTTTCCTTAATTTTATTTCCCAAACGCCCCATTGACACCGGAATTCTGATTTAAAAAAATTACGATTTATTGAATCCGTGAAACATAGCTTTTTTCATATTTACAAAAAAAGTTGTTTTCAAATTCCGGTTTCATTGATTATCAATGAATTTGCCCTGCGCCACAAAGTGTTAACATAAAAATGACCAAAGATCTAGTCATAAACGTGGTGTGTACGTATAGTAAAGTGGATTTGCACTAAGTGATGATACATTTTAAAGCGCCATCTTGCAGTAAATCTTGTAATAAGCATAATGATCTCAAAAACGGTGCAGGTATTACAGTAATTATGTTTCCAGTGATTCCTGGCGTTCTATTAAATGCGATTTATTCTGTCCAGCTGATTGAAATATCAGACCATATTCTATAATTAATAAGCTTAGCTGGATGAATTAGATGAACCAGATTCATCCGGAATAGCGCAGATGGAAGAGTATTGACTGTTTCAGAGAAGAGACCTCAGGATCGAACCCTTAATCGGACAATTTTTCGCCCATTTGGAAATTCAAATCTCAAAGGATTAATGTTCCTTGCTTTTCACACTGAATATTGATGATGTCATTGACGTTAACCTGTTGAATTCTTCATACCTTTCAAGTACCTGGGTGAAGAATTACCTACCTATTCCAGCACCCTCATATATAAGTTTTTAGTATGATTGTTAAAACAAAAGCTCAATATACATATACAAAATTCACGTGTTACAAATTCAAGTGTTTACAATGGTTACTATTTATATTTCTGGCCATGGCAACAAGCAATTTTACAAGGCCACCGCAGACAATTCCAATGAAAAGTTTGATATTTTTAACCATAAATTCTTCAGAACGATTTACTATTTTAGCTAAATTTGTATTATTTACAGTAAATTCTAAAAATCAGTCTTATGCAAAAAAAGGAATTGTCTCGTGAACATTTTCGTGTGATTATATCATTCTTAACTTTCGACGTAGATTGTGAAGACAAGAGTGCTCCAGTGAACTTGATTCTCTTTATGCAGCAATAAAGTGCACACCTACAATACTGTAAAAACTGGTATAACGGATTCTGTATAGCTGGATAACGGAACTGTAAAAAAACTGTAAAAACTGGTATAACGGAAAATGCTATGCTGTATTTTTTAAAATTATGTAATAGCTTTATCTTAATGACTAATGCGTAGATTTCCATCAAACTTTAGATTCAACTAATCCTTGACATGAGTTGATGCTGTTTACATTGTGGTGTAAATCACTCAACAATTGGCACTGGTAAAATGCATTTTTCACGATTACCGCAATAATTGTATCTCAAGAAGTAATGCACAGTATTTCTTCAAATTTTAGATTCATTAAATCCGTGATATCAATTAGTTCTGTTTAAGTTTTAGTGTTAATCGCTTACAGGTGGCGCTGCTATGCTGAATTTTTTTATTCTTATAATACTTCTATCTCAAGAACTAATACACGAATTTTCATCAAACTTCGGATTCAGGTATAGCATGATAAATATTATTGTTCAATATGTTTTGGTATAAATCGCTCAATAGGTGGCATTTCTAGGTTGCATTTTCCCCGATAGCCGCAATAGTTCTATTTCAAGAATTAATGCACTGAATTTTATGCCTGTAGAATCCTCACTATTAACAAAGATTGTCATTTATTTTTGGCACTGTGGTTTGGAATGTCGAAGCATTATCATGCATTTTATACATTATTAACATCATTTTATACTTTATTGCACTGTGTAAAAACCACTTATCAATGCCAATTTATGATGATACATTAAACAAAAATCAATATTTTACCAATAATCTGCACGAAATCGATTTCTAATCGTAAACACTACGTCATCAAAATCTCAACGTATTAGTCATTCAGAACATTCCTTTATGAAAATTTTCAATTTTTTAACAAAAGGCTATATTAATGACATTTAGTTCAGACATAGTTGTATACTCATTTCAAATAAAAAATCAAGGTGAAATATTGCAGTACAGAGCGATTATTATTACTACAAAAGTTATTCCTACATAATATAATTACATAATAGTAATTATGTATATGTGAATGTGAGCGTGTATGTGCGTGTTTGTAATTTTTGATCCAAAAAGGCATAAAGACATATATTAAGTCGGAAGGTTTTTTGTTTGTTTGTTTGTTTTCAGAAGGATGGAGGTGGAAATAACAAATTATATTTATTTATTTCTGACAGTCACGTTAAAGCATGACAAATTGACAAATTACTTATAAGATACTGAGTCTATGGCAATGTAGCTATATTTGATTCATTTATTTGAAAATAAAGCACTTTACACAAACGTATTTGCTCTAACTGTAATCTGAGATACGTCATACAGCATGAAGTATGGCACAGGTTATATATATATCAATGGAATCCCAAATAGTTTGAAACATGATTCAATTCATTACTTGAAATAGATAGATTGGCGATGTAGATTATAAAATTGTTTAGTATTAATTTAATGAAAAATCAAGACTTTTAGCATTTACATAGACAATTTTTTTAAGTAGTATATTCTATGCGAAGTACTGTATACAGCGATGATGGTTGATGAATGGATGAAAGGCATGTTTAATTTTGATATGCTCATTTATATTTCACTAAATATAAAAACATTCTTTTTCTACAAGAAATGTTTTTTATTTTATTCAAAAATATTTCCAAAGAAGAAAATTAAAAAATCCAACTAATTCGTTTCACGAATCTTTTAACTGGCAGCTCTTAATACTTTTCTTTTATAATAAGATTTCAGATCAGCGATAAAAATGTTTCTTATTAAAAAAAAAAAAAAAAAAAAAAAGACTTACTGACACTAAAGTATTTCACTCTTTGAAAAACATGTATTTTACCAGTTATTTCAGAAAAAAATAATTAATATAATTCTACTTAATTGTTTTCAAATATCATTTAAAATCTTTTTTTTTTTTATGTGTGTATAATACGTTATCGCGTAAAACTTTTTATTAACTATAAGCATATTTTTTAAATGTTTTTTGAAAAAATAATATATTAATAATAATTACAAGGAAAATATTTTTTGACGAGACAAAATAAAATCTTTCTTTTAAAAAGAGCCTGATACAGAAATAATAGTTTCAGTTAATTATTTCTATTTAGCGGCTTACTTTTTTTTTAAATGATGTCTGCCGGATTATATTTAGCAGATATATTTGTATCATATAGCTTTCAAGATATTAAAATAATTAGCTATAACAATGGTTCTAAATTATTTCTGAAATACTTGCTAGTTAAAATATTAAAAAAAAGTGATGTAAAAAAATGAAAATATAATAAAAACTAATTATTCAACTTCCACTTTTGAGTTGTATTTTTTAAAGTTATTTAATTCGTTTTAAATTTGACATAATACATACCTGATGGATCTATATATACTTTTTGACATTTTGAACTAATTACTTATTAATTAAATACATAATAAATGGTTGAAATCCAATTTTTCTTTTTTGCTTTTTAGACTCTTTTAACCCCCACAGCCCTGTCATGTGCAAGAGACATCAAGGAACACACTTTAAATGATTTTAAATGCCTTTAGAATTGTTAAAATTACTACTAGCCATTTTTAATAAATGCGTATGTATCATAAGTATCAGTATGTAGGCTTGTAGATTTTTGGAGATATTTTATAGTAATTTTAAACAAAATTTTGTGGTCCCTCATTACATTTGCCTCCGGAGTGAGAAGGTTAATTTGTGTTAAAAAGGAATTTTAACGTCTCACTCTATTTATATAAAAACAAATATCAGAAAATAAACTTGGTAAAAAAATACTTCAAAAATCTCAAAATTTTACTTAATTTTTTTAATTATACCATTATTTTGATATCCTTTACAATTATACGTGTATTTAGCTAATAATTAATTTTCACGATGTAATTTTTGTTTTTGAAATAAAATCTATGATCTGTAATAAAACTTTAATAAGATGAATTATTTAAAGTATATAAAATTTGTATAAAATTAACTTATGAAAGACGAATTAAAGAATATTCCAAATAACTTGACAACACTAATATATATTTTAAACTAGTGGAATGAGGCAATACCTACTTTTTCTCTCATCTCATACCTATTACTGCAAGTTGAGCTGTCACAGGATCAAAATTAAAGTGCAATCTATGCCCATCGTCAAAAATCCAAAGATATGAAATTCCATACATTACTTCTCCAAATATGACTGTCACTAAAATCAAGTTCATTATGCAAAATGCATCATAATAGCGCCACCTATCGAACGATTAATTACCAAAACTTGTATCAACATCTAATTGAATCCTAAGTTGGGTGAAAATCCTTTAATTATTTCTTGATATACAGCTGTTACGAAAACGAGTAATAATGTTGCATAGCAGTGCCATTTATTGAGTGATTTACCCCAAACATAATCAGCACCTATATTTATCAAAGTATAACGGAAGCTGGAGTTTAATCAAAACATGTGTATTAGATCCTCAGATTGAGCTATTGGATAAATCACAAAAATGCAGTATAGTGACAACCTATTGTGAGATTACCACCAAAATGTAAAACTCGTCATTTCATGTCAAGGATTAACTGAGTCTAAAGTATGGTGAAAATCCGTGCGATAGAACTGGTAATTGAGCTATTACAAAAACTATAAGAAAAATCTGCAGATCACCGCCACTTGTTGAGCGATTTACAACAAAAAATAAACAGTAGCAATTTATATCAGGAACTAACTGAATATAAATTTTCCTTAAATTCCGTGCAATAGTTCTTCAGACAGAGAGTTTTGGGCAGAAAAAATTTGTATCACATAGAAATAGACAGACGCACATGCAAACTTTTTTGTAAAAAGATATTTATCAGTATCTCTGATTCCTAAAACGTGTAAATCCGTCAAAAACCGGAAATCGGGAATGTCTACGAATCTAATACTTTCTTCTTTATAAAAATAGAAGTAAGGAAAAATATTGTTTCATATTCTCTGCGACGCTTAAGGTGTTCACAATTTTACTAAGTTCAGTTTGTAAGTACTAAGCACAAGCAATGTTTTCAGAAAGAAGAAATTAAGAAATCTGCCATTGCTGAACATTGCAGGAAAGTAAATCACATTTTTGGCGTTAGCTTCACAAAAAATAACGAACGAAATTAACGAACTTGATTTTATTGAAGCATTCCATATTTATAAAAGCTTTAAAAATATTGTTAATTGTGTTTTGTTATTTCTCCTTTGTCCGATTATTGGAAAATTACATTAAAATCTCTTGTTTATAAATTCTATTTGCAACTTTTCAGATTTATTTCATTAAATCTAATTAGGTGTTGTCTGAACTTTTCTGAAATTTTAATCGCTAATAAACTTAGTAATTGAATCAGTTCATATGGCCTATTTCCTGTGATTTCCTATTACATAACATACTTTTCAACGAGAGTAAATTATTATACAGGTCTAATTTTTATTTAAATTTACTCATAAGAGAATACATTGAAATTTATTTAAAAAGTTCACATATTTGTAACGATTCAGTATCATGTCGCATCCTAAATATATGGATTGAATAGTTAGATAATTTACAAGATAATTATTTAACATACTTTTTAACGAGAGAAAACTAGTATACAGGTCTAATTTTTATTTAAAATTATTCATAAGAGAATCCATTATAAATTTATTTAAAAAGTTCATTTATTTGTAACGATTTAGCATTATTTCGCACCCCAAATATATGGATTGAATGGTTAAACAATTTAAAAGATAATTATTTAACATACTTTTTAACGAGAGTAAATTAATATACAGGTCTAATTTTTATTTAAAATTACTCATAAGAGAATCCAAAGAAATTTATTTATAAAGTTCACATATTTGTTACGATTCAGTATCATGTCGCATCCCAAATACATGGATTGAACGGTTAGATAATTTACAAGATAATTATTTAACATACTTTTTAACGAGAGTAAATTAATATACAGGTCTAATTTTTTATTTAAAATTACTCAAACGAGAATCCATTGAAATTTCTTTATAAAGTTCACATATTTGTAACGATTCAGTATCATGTCGCATCCCAAATATACGGATTAAATGGTTAGATAATTTACAAGATAATTATTTAACATATATTTTAACGAGAGTAAATTAACATAAGGTCTAATTTTTATTTAAAATTACTCATAAGAGAATCTATTGAAATTTATTTTAAAAGTTCACATATTCGTAACGATTCACTATCATTTCGCATCCCAAATATATGGATTGAATGGTTAGACAATTTATAATTATTTAGCTAGACCACGGACAATACCCAAATTAAAATGCGCGTGATCTATTTAATTTAATTTCAATAGTTATTTATTCCAGTTTTCACGTTCATTATGTTTGTAATTTTATTTTCTATTTACATTTTGAAGATGACTCGATTAAAAAGAGTTGAAACATGTGTAAATAAACATTTTTAACGTATTTTAAATGTTTTTATTAATACAACAACGTCTTATAAGCAAAATATTTATTTACAATATGAATTTTTACTTTTTCGTTGTGGAATATACATTATTAATATTACGATATCTATATTATAAAGGCCAAACGTATCTGTGCGTAACGCATACGTCATTTTGCGAATAGCAACAATTTCAAATTTTAAATGAAATTTCGGTATAGCAGTTTTTGCTATTACAAATTTTTAAACTTCTGAATAGGCAGATTTTCAATTTTTACACCATTGTGTAGGAAAAAAATGTACTTTTAAATGAAATTTGTTTGAAAGCTGTATAATAATTTGTTTTTGAAATATTAATTTTTTTTTGTAGTTTTTAATATCGCTTTTTTAATCGTGGCAACGGGAGTAATCCATTTCTATTAAAAGCAAAGGAAAAAAGGGAAGAAATTGATTGCTGTATTTTTATGTTGCCATTTACTCATTAAAATGGGAAAACTGAAATTTAAATAGCTTCTGTTATAAAACCCGGTGAATTTTGATTTCATTTAGAAAATTTGATTTCCACGTAAAAAAATATCAATAGTTTAATATCTGTTTCAGCTAATAACATCGAGACTTCAAGTACGAATAAAAATGATCGAATTAAAATGTCATTTTTTTCTGAAAAGATGAATACAGATATGAAATGTTCATTTGTAAATTGTGATACGATGAAAATCATGCCGAGTTTTGATTTCACGGGAAAAAATTCTATGAGTCAAAGTTGAATAAATTTTGATTTTTTTCATTTTGGAATACTAGCATAAGAACCTAAATTGATAACTTTATCATAATAACAAATCTTTATTATTTTTTACTACTTACATGCACGATTAAGGTTTAATTTTAACAATTTCTACAACTGAATTTTATAAAAATAGTATTTTATTAATTTGACGTTAAATATCGATTGTTTAAGAGTTAGACTAATCAATAAAAAATGCATTTTTCATTATAACTAATTTTGTAGGTTTATTATAAATCAATTAAACAGTTCCTTTTTAAACATTTTCTTTCGTCGAAATTTGACGGGTTCTACCTTGTAGTTATTAATGGATGTAATCAAGACTTACTAGTGTTATTTTTCACGTTGATATCTATCATCTATCCTGGATGAAATTAAGTCTTGTAATAGTTTATATGAATTCAAATGCAATGACATAGAACTGGAAGATGTTGCATTGGATTCCTCTTTTACTCTGGAATTTTTATCCTGAATTTTTATCATAATGTGAAGAAGTTAGAACGGAGTTGTCTTGGATTTCATATCAGACAAAAATATGCATTAATTTATTCATTAACCATAAAAACTAAAGACGCCTATGAAAGAATGAGTTATAGTTATCCCCCTCTACTGTTTGATATTTTGTTTAAAAAGATAGTATGTTATAAAAAGTTTCAAAATAAGAGAAAATCGATAACACAGAATAACAAGATTAAAAGATTGAAGGTAAAGTCTCTAAAGAAAAATCGATTAAGAGTCGAATATCTTAATTTGTCAGATCATAAATTTACTCAACATGAAGATAACATTTTACAGCTTGGACCGAAATTTGTGTTCAAAAATCATCCTAATATTAAAGAAATCATCACTGAATGCAAAAACTTCGTTCAAGTAGCTCCTATTAAAACTGCACTATCCAGATTAAATCAAAAAGAAAACATTAACATACTTTTTAACGAGAGTAAATTAATATACAGGTCTAAATTTTATTTAAAATTATTCATAAGAGAATCCATTGAAATTTATTTTAAAAGTTCACATATTTGTAACGATTCACTATCATTTCGCATCCCAAATATATGGATTGAATGGTTAGACAATTTACAAGATAATTATTTAACATACATTTTAACGAGAGTAAATTAATATACATACGATTTTTATGAATATAGCTTGAAAACTCGTAGAAAAATTAAAGTTTTTATAAAAACGGTCCAAAATTTTCCCAAGTTTTTTGCTTATAATTTTCAGCGCTCTTCATAAAACACAATAATCTTTTCAGGAAATATGACAAACAACATTGCACATAGCACCCTGTAATCAAAATTAAAAAATAATAAAAAATGTATAAAAAATGAACGGGTTTACTAAATAATTTTTTACTGCGCATGCGTCAACGCTATTAAAATTTCATTTACATATTATGTTAGTTAAATGTATAGAGCAACTTTTGTGAAAGTCTCAAAAACATAGCTTGAAAACTCTGAAAATTATCGTTAATAGAATATTGTCAAAATCCATTATTCCCAAAATGAAGCAAAAAAGATGAGGGGCTGTATCCATATTCCATTGATTAGTACCTACAAAGTATTGCACGTACTACTATATTTGGATACAGCTCCTTATCTTTTTGCTTTATTTTGGAAATAATGGATTTTGACCATATTCTATTGACGATAATTTTTAGAGTTTTTAAGCTATGATTTAGAGACTTTCACAAAAGTTGCTCTATACATTTAACTAACATAATATGCAAATGAAATTTTATTAGCGTTGATGCATGCGCAGTAAAACATTATTTAGTAAACCCGTTCATTTTTCATACATTTTTTATTATTTTTTAATTTTGATTACAGGGTGCTATGTGCAATGTTGTTTGTCATATTTTCTGAAAAGATTATTGTGTTTTATGAAGAGCTCTGAAAATTATAAGCAAAAAACTTGGAAAAATTTTGGACCGTTTTTATAAAAACTTTAATTTCTCTACGAGTTTTCAAGCTATATTCATACAAATCGACACAACTTATCACAATAAGCCACTTAATCATTATCTGCAGTTTAAACTGTTTTGCTTCATTAGTTTTGACAAGGTGATCCAAAAGATCTTCGTTCTTTTTCAATTTATTGACGGTCCCTCTTAGATTTCGGGGAAAAATATTTGTCAAAATATATAACGTGTACTATTTTGTTTACACACCAGTAGTTTCAGAATGATTCCTTGCGTATATTTCTAGATATTTAACAAAACATCAAAAATCGAAAGTGTCAAGATTTTTTTGGCGGTGACTGTATATAAATTTCATAAATTTAAGTTGATTTCTATTTAA
Organism: Maratus speculifer; assembly: GCA_964019185.1. Classification (NCBI taxonomy): domain Eukaryota; kingdom Metazoa; phylum Arthropoda; class Arachnida; order Araneae; family Salticidae; genus Maratus; species Maratus speculifer. Next base: position 158,054,325 of record OZ025289.1, read on the forward strand.
TAAATTTTCCGTATAACAAAGGATTTAGGTGTAACGATAGGATTTCGTAAAATGGAAGTTTCACTATATTTAATTTGTGAGCCTTTAGGTTTACGGCCGAAAGAGAAAATTCTCAACAGTTCAATTATAATAGTACGGAATAATGGAATAGATACCCCTTTAATTGTATGTCTCAACTCTGAAAAATCATCAGGGGTGGCGAAATACAGACACAACATTTTATGAAGCATCAAATGAGACAAATGCATAACTCTAACGGCGTTTATTTCTTCATCCCTGAAATAACAATTTACGCTCAAGAGTCGTCTTTTTAGGCGCGTTCTTAATTATGTAAATGCGTAGCACCTATAGTTGTCGTTCAGTCCGTCCGTCTGTCTGTCTGTCTGTCTGTCTGTCCGCATATAACAACGCAAAAACTACCCAACCGAATCTTTTGAAATTTAAAATACATACTTATTACATAACTTTATGAGAATCGGATGGATAGATGAATCACAGGGACGATCAAAAGTATTCCGTTACATTACGATCAATGGGAAAAAATGTTTCAAATGCATTTTAAACGTTTGAAATTTAAAATACATTCTTATTATATAATTTTGCCATGTCATTTCAATTTTTTTGAAAATAGGATGCATAGATCAAATACAGGGACAACCAAAATACTCCATTATACTTCAGTCAATGGACAAAAAGTTTCAAATGCATTTTAATGGTATTACACTCATTTGAACATAATAATATTGATATGCATCATAAAGTACATATTATAATGCATATTTTGTATAATCTGTGGTGCAAAGAATATTTGTTATTGATTTACAAGTCCACACAAAAGGGGTGGCGAAATATAGACACAATATTTTATGAAGCATCAAATGAGATAAATGCATAACATAATGCTTTGAAAGCAATTCCATTACATAATGAGTATAGGGAGAACATTATTTGGTGCGCATTTTAAGTGTAATTAACTACTTACAATTTTATGATATTGATATATGAGAGTGATATTTTTAAAACTTCATTATCATAAGAACGCACTTCATTTGCTATGCTTCACGTGCAATTTCCAACTTGTTGCATATGTACTGGAAACGAGTAAGCAACAAATCAGAAGTCTCGCAAATGTTAACTTTTAATTTAGTCTTTATTTTAGACTTTGAAGCAACTATTTACAACACTAATAGTTGATACTATTAAAATTCATAACTGGGACTGTCTTTTATAAACACGCTGCATTCTAAATAACTTGACAGCATTTATTTATATTTTGGAAAAAAAATCATATATGTACTATTCATAAAAAATTTAGAACTCTAGTGGCTCACGAGTAAAAATCCTCAGAATAAACAGTAATTTAAACTATCTTTATTTCACATTCTATAAAAATATTTTGTTTATAAATTTTAAATAAAGCCATTAATATATGCATACGAAGGGAATTTTTCGGAATCCGTTAAATATTAATGCGTGATTCTAAAGGTTTTGAAAAGTTATAGTATCAGAATATATGCATTATTCATCAGCTTATTGAAGAACTGGAAGTATTCTGATATAATGTAATTATTTATGAACGCCAATATTTTTCATATTTTCGTTAAATTAAATTTGATAATAGAAATAATATCGATATTTCTTACACGCGATGATAATCTAAAGTACAGGATAATTAAAAAGCATAGATTATATTGACTGGTTAGTGCACGCCAAGATATATTTTTTTTTCTAGGAAACCAAAAAATTCTTCCTTAAAAAAAAACAGGCTGTTTACACTAATCGGACATAACTATAGTTCATAAATTTAGATAAAATGAATTTATTTGAAAGCAATTTCATTCTTACTTTGCTTTGTGTGAAATGCAGTGATATCATAATAGTGATAGAAACGGTCATTTCGGTATATGAAACAGTATTATCTGTCAATTTCCTTTAAAAGTAGGAAGCGTCTAGTTCAGCGCTATTTGAATAAGGTTTGTAGTCTATCCCTCCAAGCGACTTGCAAATGGGTAAAATTGTAATGTTGTTTTCTCTGCAATTTGTTTTAAATGCAAATAAACTATGATTCTTTCAATATTACATAAAAAATCTTATTTAGGAATATAAATGAGAGTCTTAATCATTCTTCAATACTTTGAAAATTCATTAAATATATAGAATTATAATATCTTAAACATTGCTTATATTGCAGTGAAACCTGGAGCTTAGTGTACGGAATATTACGGGACAAACGCTTAGTGGGCTATATTCTCGTTTCACATCCGTATATTCTATACAATGAAAGTCAGTATATTTTAAGTTGCGTAAAAGCATCTTAATTAACTCCAAAATTAGAACAATGTAGTTAGTATTTTTCTGACAGAACGAAAATTATCCCGAACCAATATTTGATCTTGAGGTACCTTGGCTTGCTTTGCTAATGCACAATCTATTGAACTACTCGGATGATACCTGATGAGATTTTTGTTCTGTTGTAGTAAGCCTATACTACGCCACTCCACCCTAAAAAGTATTTTTTATTTGAAAAAAAAACTTTTTATTACCTTCATAATTTTTTATGTTATGAAGGAAGTCTTCAAGTAAATTTAAGTAAAACTTTATTTTTGACTGATTAAATAAATTATAAATCTACCCTTTAAAAAAAAGACAAAAAAAAATAGAAAACATCGGATTGTAGTAAGAACATTTACGAAAATATAGCTTTACCGAGTTGCCCAACATTCCTAAAAACGTCTTTGTAAATAATTAAGTTAGTTGTTAAAACCATAGAAACTAATATATTTTCGGGATTTTCACAAGCATTTCTGAAATTTTTCCAGTCTGTAATTTCTGTAAACATTTAGAAAATTGTTAATAGAGTGTTTATATTTTATTTATCATTATATTTTATGTCTTTTATGTTTTTTTTTTCGGATTATACCAAATGTCAAGAAAAGATTGTTAGTTGCGTAGCGTTACTTATTGATGCATCAGTAATAAAATAATGTAAATGAAAAAGCTATAAATTTATCATATTTTTGTGTTAAACATATTTATTGAACTTGAAATGGATTACAGAAGAAGAAAAACGAAATATTAAACCGTTACTTATTGATGTAGCAGTAATGAAGAAATGTTGATGAAAAAGTAATAAATTTATCATATTTCTGTATTAAACATATTTATTGAGATTGAAGTAAATAACAGAAGAAAATATTAAAATAATAATTGTAGTTAAATTTATAAGGACCATGAAGTACTCTAAAATGTACGGAAAAATATACATTAAAAAAATAAACTTAACTAATGATACCATGTTTCAAAATAAAGAAAATACGTATAAAGTTAAAAAAACTCGTAATAAAATTTCATTTACCATTATTAACTATTTGAAAAAAAGAGTTGCTGTTCTCGCTAGAGAATTGGTAAATCTAAAGCATGTCTTAATCTTTTTAATGGTTAAATTCCGCAAAAAATTTGCTTTATTTTATTCGTTTCCTGGTCCAAGTTTAATGTCCAAAAGTGGAATACTTCTGTTGCCATGATAGCAAAAAGAAAAATTAAAACTTTAAAAATAATAATAATTTAACAACCAAGTGCGATAGAGATTTCGAACAAATTTCTTTAAAAACTGCATTTTATTTCTCTACGCAGCGGTGTAAAAATTTTAAATGTGCAACATTTTTAAGTTGAAAAATTTCATGTTCCGAAAATTGTATAACTGAAATTTCATTTAAAACTTGTTTATGATGGGTCCAGGGATATTAATGTTAAATCCAATATGTATGTAATATGAGACGTTCAGAAGTCAGTCTCATTAACTCCATCCAATAAGAATTCACATTTTAAACAGTTAAAGTTCTACTGTTTACTTATTTGTTATCTACTGATTTTTTTTATCGTTGGTCTAGGAATGATAATGTTTAATGCACGGTGTACGTCATATATGACTTGTTATAATCATCTTAAAAATGATGTTTATTATTATTATTAATTTACATATAAAATGTTTATTCATAAGTCATTTTCCAAATAGTTGTTGTAGTTTGTTGGATTAAATTTTTTTTAATCACATTAACGTTTTTATACGCATCAATTGAACAAAATAGTTTATGATAAAAGTTCTATATCTTTTTCTGGTTTTAATGACGGTTGAAATAATATGAAATACCGCCAAAAGCCTATTTTAGCATCTTACTAATTTTTTGAGATTGCAGAAATATGTGTTTTTCAACTATTTATAAATCTTTATTTTCATATTATGAGCGGTGTATATGAATTATTTTTATATACACTATATGTGGCACAGAAAGGTAACCGGCTACTTGCGATTTTAGATGTTTTAATAAATATCTAGAAAAATACATGAAGAATTATCCTCGAAATATAAGTGTGTAATCATAATAGTACAGATCATATATTACCGTGAAGATTTTTCCTGAAACTACATAAGGGGCCTTCTACAATAAGGGGGCCTCTCTAAGGGGCCTATCTGAAAATGAACGAATATATTTAGATAACTCTTTCAAAACTAGTTTAGGAAAAGCGTTCTGTAGATTATGATTAATTGGCTCATTGTAATAAACTGTGTTTGTTTATATGTGGATATCATATAAACTCGTAGAAAAATTATACTTTTTATAAAAATTCCCCCAAATTTAAGTTTTTCGCTTATAATTTGCAGATTTCTTAGTATTAAAAAAAAAGTTATTTTCAGAAAATATGACAAACAACATTTAAATCTAAATAAATGTGCACTATTTTCTTTTTTTCTTTTTTTTTTATTGTTCTGATATGAGGCAAATAACAATTCTGTATAAATAAAATAATAATGATTTACATATTACTATACATAATCTTTATAATAGAAAAAATATAGCTTAATCGAAAAGTTAAATTATTGAAGGAAGTGTGTATTCTACAGTTTTTACTTTTTACTTTTTACAGTTAATGAAGTTTTAATTTCTACAAAATATTACAATTTTGTATAACTTTGTACACGATATGTTTTATGAATGTAACTTTCAACTGCACGATTTCCTTTAGCTACCACAAGGAATTACAATCACAGATATGTCTTTGATGTAGCTTAAACAGATTAGCACGTTTCTTAATAATAATTGAAATGAATAAATGTCCTAACGGTTTAAGTCAGCGCTTTTTATGCTCATCGTAAACAAAAAATTGTCACTTTTTATATTACAAGTATAACAAAATTAAGTTTATTATTATGAAATAATTTTCAAGATATAATAGCATAGGGAAAGAAAATGAAAAAAGCATTTTTTATACAGTATATTCTTAAGCCAAAAATATTCTTCTTAAATCTAAACTTAGAAGTTAATCTGTAATTCGATTGTTGTGAAATTAAATGTTCTGTCTGTTTACTTCATTGTACTGATTGAATTAAACCATTTTTAATACTTTATATTGTTAAATTTGTTCTTCTTTTCAGTTTTTGGAATAAACTGACGTTTTTGTTGTTGTTGTTGTGTTATGGGTTTTTTTTTCGAAATTTCAGAAAGAGTCCTCACGTTATGAACAAAAGACTTGAATTCGACTCTTTGGTTTAGTGATGCACAGTCTGTGGTCCTCGATGTGTTAACGTGTGACCCGTAAATAAGTCAATTTATAAATGGAAAAAATTGCAATTTTTTGTGCATAAGTCGAAGAAAAAATTGTAAATTTTGTCAATTTATCAAGGTAAAATCGTGAATTATATTGTTCAAGTGCGAAAAAAGCGAATTTTGTCAAAATTCGTTCACAAATTTCGTTCATCAGATATAGAAAAATCGCGAATTTAGCCCGTGAGGCTCAGAAAAAATATCAAATTTCATCAATTGAGCACAGAAAAATTATGAATTTTGATGCAAATTGCACGAAAAATTGCACATCTCACTAATCGGGAAACAAAAAATCATTATTTTTTATGATGCACAAAAAAATGCGAATTTGCAAATTAGCTGCAAAAAATCGCATGCTTTCATGTTTATCGCTTGAAAAAAAACGCAAATATCGTTTATTGGGCACTAAAAAATCGCGAATTTTGTCGATCAGAGACGAAAAAATCGCAAACTTTGTTGCTAATGCACAACAATCATTAACTTTGCATTGAAGCGCGAAAAAATTAAAAATATCGTTGATTGGCTGTGAAACAATTGTGAACTTTGTCAGTTAATCGAAAGGGAAATATTGCGAATTTCATCTTGCCGCATAGAAAAAAAACAGATTTAGTAAATTCTTTAAAAAATCGCGAATTTCGATAACTTAGCGCTGAGAAATGTGTATTTCATCAATCAAAAGCTGAAAAAGTGCAAATTTCATCGATCGGAAAAGGAAAATTCCCGAGTTATATTGATAGAATTCGAAAAAATCTCAAATTTCGTTGGTCGGGCATAAGAACATTTGAAAATTTGTTTATCACACGTGGATAAATCGTTTAATTTGCCTATCATTTGAAGAAAAATTGCGAATTTCGTCGATCAGGCACAGAATAATCACGATTTTTGTCGTTCAGGCGCAAAAAAATCGCACATTTTGCTGATCGGGCAGCAAAAAATCATTAGTTTTCTTGATGATGCAAGAAAAAATGCAAATTAATTGCATCGGCTGCGGAAAAATCGCATGTTTTCTCGGCTTACCGCATGAAAAAAAACGTGAATTTCTTTGATCGGTCATGAAAAAATCGCGAATTTTATCCATGAGGGACGAAACAGTCTCAAATTTTATTGATAAGCGTACAAAAGTAGCGAATTTTGCTATGATGCGCGGAAATTTAAAATTTCGTTGATGGGCTGCGAAACAAACGTAAGTTTTGTGAGTTTATCAAGAAGAAAAAATCGCGAATTTCATCTTGCCGTGTAAATAAATGCATATGCCAGAGTTAAAAATCGCATATTTCGTTGACTGGGAGCGAAAAAATGAGTATTTTTTCAATTAAACACGGAAAATGCAAATTCCATCGATCGCACACTGAAAAATTACAAAATTTATTCATCGGGTTCCAAAAAATCGCAAATTTCTTTGGTTGGGCACGAAAATATCGCAAATTTTGTCGATCATCGAATTGCAAATTTCGTCGATCATGCTCAAATGAAGTCGTGAATTTCGTCAATCGAGTGCAGAGAAATCGCGAATTTCATCAATCGGGTGCAAAAAAATCGCGTATTTTGTCAATCATTCCTAGAAAAATCGTGAATTTCATCAATCAGCTTTGTAAAAATCGCGAATTTCATCGATCGGTTTCGTAAAAATCGTGACATTTGTTGATTAGACGCGAAAAGATCCTGAATTTTCTCAATCGGCTTCGTAAAAATCGTAAATTTTAATGATCAATCTCGAAAAAATCGTGAATTTCATGGATGATAAAAAGAAAGATTTTGCAAATTTAGTTGATTAGCTTTGTAAAAATTGCGAATTTCGTCAATCGGCTTCGTAAAAATGGAAAATTTCGCCAATTGGCTTCGTATAAATCGCTAATTTTGTTGATCAGGCTCGTAAAAATCATGAATTTCGTCCATATAGCGAGGAAAAATCGGGAATTTTTTCGATCATACGAAGAAAATTAACGAATTTGCACCGATCAGTTTTGTACAAATTGCGAACTGCATCAATCGGCTCCGTAAAAATCACGAATTTCATCGATCAGCTTCACAAAAGTTGCAAGTTTCATGGATGAACTTCATAAAAGTCGACAGTTTTGTTGATCAGCAGCAGAAAACTTCAGAATTTCATTGATCAAGAGTCGAAAAATAAAGAATTCCGTAAATCAAGCACAAAAAAATGGCGAATTTTTTCGATCATGTGAGTAAAATTCGCGAATTTTATCGATCATGTGATGATAAATCGTAAATTTCGGCAATCGTTTTCTAATAATAACAAATCGCTTTAATAGGCTTTGTAAAAATTGCAATTTTCGTCAATTGGCTTTGTAGAAATCCAAAATTCCACGAACTTCGTAAAAATAAAGAATTTTGTTGATCAGGTGCGGGAAGATTGTGAGTTCTCTTGATCAGCTTCGTACAAATTGCTAATTTTGTCGATCAGTTTTGTAAAAAGATGAAATTTGGTCAATAAAGCATGAAAGAATTGCAAATTTCGTTGGTCATGCACGGAAAAATTCTTGTTGATCGGCTCATTCTCTGTTCTTCGTTCATAAAGTTTACAATTTTTTTTTCGGCACCAGCCTTTTACGCATGTTTTTTACTAATAAATATGAAATAAAATTTACTCTCCTGAATTAACTCAAGAAATATTATTACATCTTGAAAAAATTTCTTGCTATATGTGTATAAACAAACATAAAAACTTCTGATATATCCTTACGAAATAAATTGGATATTTTGACTGGGAAAGTAAACTTAAAGGGGTAACTCCCACTCTCTTCTGGAACCACAATTTTTTTCCAATTAGAGGTCACAGATCACTTCCTTGAAATCGTATTCTCTCTGTGTTATTGATGTGGCCCTTGACCACCCATACATATTTGTAAGTGGTCCTTTAATTCAAAAGGTTGTGCACCTCTACTTTATTTTATCACTCATTTAATGTGGCCGACTTAGGAGAAATATCCATGTAATTTTAGATGAACCGGGGATTTTGTTAGAACATTCATCACCTTCGGTCTGTTTGACTTGAAACAGAAAACGAAAATACGAAAGAAATGTCATTTAATCTTGAAATATTCTCTTTCAATGATATATTATTAAGTAAAATCTTAATGAAATTATAATTTTCACAAGAAAATAAGAATATTCGGAGGAAGTAAAAATTAAACGACACACAAAATGCGGATTTATTAGTGAATTTGTAGCTACCGATTTTAGTACGTGTAGCTAACAAGAGTAATAATTTTTATAACTAATCTTTAAAACCAATTTTATTCGATCGTCGACAGCGGTAATCTTTTTACCAAGACTAATTCACATTACATCCTTTTTAAATAAAAATAACGATAAAATTAAGTTTTTAGAACAAGCACGCAAACTTTATTAGGTAAAAAAAATGTTAACTGCAAGAAGGTACAGTTACAGTCAAAAGATGCACAATAATACACAGTTAAATAAGTGAAATATAAAAATACAAATTATTTTACAAAAACTATTTTAAATATTAGAAATGCATTTTAAAGTAAAGAAACATTATTTTAAATTATTATGTTAGCAAAGAATTATTATAAAACATTTTAATTTGAAAAGATGAATATCATTTTAAAAGTTACTATTTGCGATGCGACAGAGCTTACGATTCCAGTTATTTTTGCTGGACCAGTATCGCCAACTGTTGGCATATAATGGCCCGACATTACTCCCCTACCAGTAACTAAGTTACGATAACAGAAATCATGGTAGAGAATAATTAATTACATTTCAAAATAATAATGGAAATAATTTAATGAAAATAATAATAATAATCGTATATATCCACAAAAATCTATTTCTGTTTTCAGTGAGACATTAATTTTAAACTAGTATAGAATTGTTATTAATTTAAATGCAACAACTATAAATGCAACTTTATCCACCATTGGGCGAAGAAAAAGAAAAAACAAAAAGTAACATTTATAAATTATATCATAAAATTGTTATTACTCAGAGTAACGTCTTGTAGTAAGTTTAAATAATCTCATATAAAAGAAAATTATCTGAAATCTATGAGATTATAAATATTAATGGTTACTAAAATTGAAGACTATTTACTTGACTTAAATACTATATGAAACCATGCTAATTTAAACATGTAATTCAATATTATAAATCATATCATAAACTAAGCAAGAATAGGAGAAATATAAAAAGTATATATAAAAGAATTTAAGAAATATTATAACACAATCATAAATTTATCAAGAATAAAAGTGACAATCAATCTTTAAAGCGAACTGGCAAATTAACTTTTCTGCCACAACGTGTTGTTGAAGGCAATATTTGATCATCAGAAATGACTTGTGGCGTATGTGAGTGACTAGGCATGTTAGTATTCTCTGGAATTTCATCATGTGTCAACATATAGGCTGGCTTAAGCCGGTCAATTGAGATATTGACATTTTTGCCTTTTATTTTCAAAGTATAATATTTATCATATTTATGGACTACCAAAAAGGGTCCTTGGTAGGCCGGTTCTAGCGGTTTTTTTACTCGGTCTACCCTAATAAACACCTGGGAGCAAGATTTTAAATCCTTATGTACAAATATTGTTTTTTGTGTTGCCTGTTTTGTAGGCATAGGTTTTAATTGCTCCATATAATTCTGTAGCTGAGTCACAAAAGTGTCAGAATCTGTACTGACTGTTGGTTTATCAAAAAATTCACCTGGCAGTCTAATATTTGTACCATAAACCATCTGTGCTACAGAATGATTCGTGTCACTTCTGATAACTGATCTTAGTCCTAAAAGCACTGTTGGTAAAATTTCAGTCCATTTCACATTGTTGTGTGCTTTAATAGCTGTTTTTAAAGTTCTGTGAAAGCGTTCAACTTTGCCCTGACACTGTGGATGGTATGGTGTTGATGTTCGAAGTTTTGCACCACAAATTTCTGCTAAGTTTTTGAGCAACTGAGACTTAAATTGTTTACCTTGATCTGTTATGATTGTTCCTGGCACACCGAATCTACAAATCCAATGTTCATAAAATGCTTTGCTCACTGTTACAGCACTATTTTCAGGCAAAGGAACAACTTCTGTCCAACAAGAAAATCTATCGATGCAAGTTAAACAATAAATATGTCCATTAGATGGAGGCAAAGGTCCAATTAAATCAATATGCACAACATTAAATCTTTCATCAGGTTCTTGAAAAGTAGAAAATTTAGATTTGGTATGTCTATTTACCTTGGTCTTTTGACAATTAATACAGGTTTGAGCCCATTCTTTTACTTGCTTGTTGATTCCTGGCCAAATGAACCTGGCAGCCATCTCTTTAACGGTAGATTTTATGCCTGGGTGTGACAAGCCATGGATTTGGTGAAAGAGTTCTCTCCTGAATTTGAGAGGAATATATGGGCGAATCTTGTTGTGGGAGGTATCACACCATAATGTTTTTCCAGATGCCAGAGTGTAAGGTTTGAAGTCCAAGGATGTGTCACTAGAACATAATTCTTTGAATTCTGCATCATTATTTTGCTCTTGAGCTATTTCATCATAGTCGATAACACAGACTGTTTCTATTCTGGACAAGGTGTCAGCAACAACGTTATCTTTGCCACTAATATGTTGGATGTTGGTAGAGAATTGAGAGATGTACTGGAGCTGGCGCAACTGTCTTGGAGAAGCCTTTTCATTTTTCTGTTTGAAAGCAAATATTAAAGGCTTATGATCTGTCCAAATTGTGAATTCGCGACCTTCCAAAAGGTATTTAAAATGTTTGATGGAAAGATAGATTCCCAATAACTCACGGTCATACGTACTGTACTCTTTCTGAGTTTCGTTAAGTTTTTTCGAATAGAAACCAATTGGCTTCCACATGTTGTCTTCAAATTGTTCTAAAACTGAACCAATTGCCCAATCTGAAGCATCTGTGCATAGAGATAATGTGAGTCCAGGTTTTGGAAAACACAGAAGTGCAGCATTAGCTAGATCAGCTTTGCACTTTTCAAATTGCTGGATACTTTCATCTGTCCAAGGGACTTTTCTGCGATCCTTTTTCTTTGCACCTTTTAACATCTCATAAAGCAGTGCTTGGGTTTGTGCTGCATCTTTCAGGTATCTGCGATAGAAATTAATCATACCAAGAAAGGTACGTAGATCGTGCAGGGTTTCTGGCAATTTATAATCTAGGATAACTTGGACTTTAGCTGGAAGGGGTGAGGAACCTTTCTCATTAATGAGGTATCCCAAAAATTCAATTTGGTTAACTCCCATTATTGATTTTGCAACATTAATGCGCAGGCCATACTTATTTAATCTCTCAAATACTATTTTTAGGTGCTCCTTATGCTCGGCTTCTGAGCTCGAAGCAACTAGCACATCATCCAAATAGGGAAACAAAAAATCTAACCCCTGAAAAACTTGATTAATAAATCGCTGGAACGTGGCAGGAGCATTCCGGAGGCCAAAACTCATGACATTGAACTCAAACAATCCGAATGGGGTAATTATTGCAGTTTTGGGCTTGTCTTCTAGAGCTATTGGAATTTGATAATATGCTTTGATTAAATCAAGCTTAGAGAAAATAACTGTATCTTTTAATATGTTATGAAAATCTTCAATTCGGGGTATGGGGTATCTGTCTGGAATGGTTTTGTCGTTTAATCTTCTATAATCCCCACAAGGTCTTAGGGTGCCATCTTTTTTATTAACCAAATGAAGGGGACTGGCCCATTGGGATTTTGAAGGTCGGATTATGTTATTGTCAAGCATGAATTGAAACTCCTGTTTGGCCAACGCAAGCTTTTAAGGATTTAGTTGTCGTGCCTTGGAATGCACTGGTGGACCTGTTGTTTCAATGTAATGCTTAACTTCATGTTTAACTGATTTATTTAAAATATTAGGTTTCGTAATATCAGGATATAAATTTAATAAATCACTAAATTGGGATGTACGATCAAACGTAGTTATAAAACACTCATCAGAAATTGTTGAAATTTCACTTTTTACAGACAATTGTGTGATGGCATCAATTAATTTACGTTTATGTATGTCAATAAGCAAATGAAAATGATGCAGAAAATCAGCACCAATGATTCCTTTACTCACCTTGGCTACTATGAATGGCCATTGAAATGCACGTCGTAAACCAAGATCTAGTGTCAGTGTTTTTATACCATAAGTTGGTATTTCAGTACCATTGGCAGCATATAACACATATGAGCATGGTTGTTCTGCTTTTACGTTTGCTGGAACCAAGGACACATCAGCACCACTATCGACTAAGAAGCGCACACCAGTTTTTTTGTCATGAACAAATAGTCTGTAGTTGCGGCAATCTATGTTCTTTGCAGCAGGACTTGCCGCTGACTCTACTGCTGGGAGGAGTTTTCCGCTTGTTGCCAACTACAGGGTTGTTTACATTTCTCAGGAAGACATTTTTTTTCAAATCTGAAGTGGTAATAGCAAAGCTTACCATTAGGATCATAACGCTTGCGGGATTGACTTCTGTATCTGCCAGCACGGTGATGAGGAGTACGACTACGAGATCGTTGAACATGCAAACTTGCAATCTGCTGCTCCAAGCTGGAGATCTTATCCAAGAGGGCTGCATAGCTGTGAGTCTCTTTATCAACTTTGGCAACTTCCATATTAGGGTTCAGTTCAGTGATTTTATCAGCCATTTTGGCCAATTTTTCTAAATCTTCATCACTGACAACAATTATGTTTTTCACTGAATCCGGGAGCTTTTCTAACCAGAGAGTTCTGAGCACTTTGTCTGAAACGTCCTTCGTATCGCCTAATGCTTGCATCTTACGTAAGAGTTGGCTGGGCTTCAAATCTCCTAATTCCAGTCCAGTGAGAAGTCGTTTGATGCGAAAATTTTCGCTTTCTTTAAAAGTGCTTAAAAGTCTGTCTTTCGCGGCTGCATACTTATTTGGAGTGTCATTTTGAATTATGTCCCATATATTCTCCATAAACTTCGGGTCCAACTGTGCGATCAAATAATTGAACTTAGTTTCGTCGCACGTAATTCCGGCTATCTTGAATTGCGCTTCAATTGTAACAAACCACATTTCAGGTTTTTCTGTCCAAAATGGGGGAATTTTGATGCTAACTTTGCTAGCTTCCGCTGATCCGGAGTTTTGGTCGGTAAGAGGCATTTTGAATAAGTTATGTTAACGAGGGTCACCAATTGTAGCTACCGATTTTAGTACGTGTAGCTAACAAGAGTAATAATTTTTATAACTAATCTTTAAAACCAATTTTATTCGATCGTCGACAGCGGTAATCTTTTTACCAAGACTAATTCACATTACATCCTTTTTAAATAAAAATAACGATAAAATTAAGTTTTTAGAACAAGCACGCAAACTTTATTAGGTAAAAAAAATGTTAACTGCAAGAAGGTACAGTTACAGTCAAAAGATGCACAATAATACACAGTTAAATAAGTGAAATATAAAAATACAAATTATTTTACAAAAACTATTTTAAATATTAGAAATGCATTTTAAAGTAAAGAAACATTATTTTAAATTATTATGTTAGCAAAGAATTATTATAAAACATTTTAATTTGAAAAGATGAATATCATTTTAAAAGTTACTATTTGCGATGCGACAGAGCTTACGATTCCAGTTATTTTTGCTGGACCAGTATCGCCAACTGTTGGCATATAATGGCCCGACATTACTCCCCTACCAGTAACTAAGTTACGATAACAGAAATCATGGTAGAGAATAATTAATTACATTTCAAAATAATAATGGAAATAATTTAATGAAAATAATAATAATAATCGTATATATCCACAAAAATCTATTTCTGTTTTCAGTGAGACATTAATTTTAAACTAGTATAGAATTGTTATTAATTTAAATGCAACAGTTGTTGCATTTAAAGTTATAACAATTTATAGTTATAAATGCAACTTTATCCACCATTGGGCGAAGAAAAAGAAAAAACAAAAAGTAACATTTATAAATTATATCATAAAATTGTTATTACTCAGAGTAACGTCTTGTAGTAAGTTTAAATAATCTCATATAAAAGAAAATTATCTGAAATCTATGAGATTATAAATATTAATGGTTACTAAAATTGAAGACTATTTACTTGACTTAAATACTATATGAAACCATGCTAATTTAAACATGTAATTCAATATTATAAATCATATCATAAACTAAGCAAGAATAGGAGAAATATAAAAAGTATATATAAAAGAATTTAAGAAATATTATAACACAATCATAAATTTATCAAGAATAAAAGTGACAATCAATCTTTAAAGCGAACTGGCAAATTAACTTTTCTGCCACAACGTGTTGTTGAAGGCAATATTTGATCATCAGAAATGACTTGTGGCGTATGTGAGTGACTAGGCATGTTAGTATTCTCTGGAATTTCATCATGTGTCAACATATAGGCTGGCTTAAGCCGGTCAATTGAGATATTGACATTTTTGCCTTTTATTTTCAAAGTATAATATTTATCATATTTATGGACTACCAAAAAGGGTCCTTGGTAGGCCGGTTCTAGCGGTTTTTTTACTCGGTCTACCCTAATAAACACCTGGGAGCAAGATTTTAAATCCTTATGTACAAATATTGTTTTTTGTGTTGCCTGTTTTGTAGGCATAGGTTTTAATTGCTCCATATAATTCTGTAGCTGAGTCACAAAAGTGTCAGAATCTGTACTGACTGTTGGTTTATCAAAAAATTCACCTGGCAGTCTAATATTTGTACCATAAACCATCTGTGCTACAGAATGATTCGTGTCACTTCTGATAACTGATCTTAGTCCTAAAAGCACTGTTGGTAAAATTTCAGTCCATTTCACATTGTTGTGTGCTTTAATAGCTGTTTTTAAAGTTCTGTGAAAGCGTTCAACTTTGCCCTGACACTGTGGATGGTATGGTGTTGATGTTCGAAGTTTTGCACCACAAATTTCTGCTAAGTTTTTGAGCAACTGAGACTTAAATTGTTTACCTTGATCTGTTATGATTGTTCCTGGCACACCGAATCTACAAATCCAATGTTCATAAAATGCTTTGCTCACTGTTACAGCACTATTTTCAGGCAAAGGAACAACTTCTGTCCAACAAGAAAATCTATCGATGCAAGTTAAACAATAAATATGTCCATTAGATGGAGGCAAAGGTCCAATTAAATCAATATGCACAACATTAAATCTTTCATCAGGTTCTTGAAAAGTAGAAAATTTAGATTTGGTATGTCTATTTACCTTGGTCTTTTGACAATTAATACAGGTTTGAGCCCATTCTTTTACTTGCTTGTTGATTCCTGGCCAAATGAACCTGGCAGCCATCTCTTTAACGGTAGATTTTATGCCTGGGTGTGACAAGCCATGGATTTGGTGAAAGAGTTCTCTCCTGAATTTGAGAGGAATATATGGGCGAATCTTGTTGTGGGAGGTATCACACCATAATGTTTTTCCAGATGCCAGAGTGTAAGGTTTGAAGTCCAAGGATGTGTCACTAGAACATAATTCTTTGAATTCTGCATCATTATTTTGCTCTTGAGCTATTTCATCATAGTCGATAACACAGACTGTTTCTATTCTGGACAAGGTGTCAGCAACAACGTTATCTTTGCCACTAATATGTTGGATGTTGGTAGAGAATTGAGAGATGTACTGGAGCTGGCGCAACTGTCTTGGAGAAGCCTTTTCATTTTTCTGTTTGAAAGCAAATATTAAAGGCTTATGATCTGTCCAAATTGTGAATTCGCGACCTTCCAAAAGGTATTTAAAATGTTTGATGGAAAGATAGATTCCCAATAACTCACGGTCATACGTACTGTACTCTTTCTGAGTTTCGTTAAGTTTTTTCGAATAGAAACCAATTGGCTTCCACATGTTGTCTTCAAATTGTTCTAAAACTGAACCAATTGCCCAATCTGAAGCATCTGTGCATAGAGATAATGTGAGTCCAGGTTTTGGAAAACACAGAAGTGCAGCATTAGCTAGATCAGCTTTGCACTTTTCAAATTGCTGGATACTTTCATCTGTCCAAGGGACTTTTCTGCGATCCTTTTTCTTTGCACCTTTTAACATCTCATAAAGCAGTGCTTGGGTTTGTGCTGCATCTTTCAGGTATCTGCGATAGAAATTAATCATACCAAGAAAGGTACGTAGATCGTGCAGGGTTTCTGGCAATTTATAATCTAGGATAACTTGGACTTTAGCTGGAAGGGGTGAGGAACCTTTCTCATTAATGAGGTATCCCAAAAATTCAATTTGGTTAACTCCCATTATTGATTTTGCAACATTAATGCGCAGGCCATACTTATTTAATCTCTCAAATACTATTTTTAGGTGCTCCTTATGCTCGGCTTCTGAGCTCGAAGCAACTAGCACATCATCCAAATAGGGAAACAAAAAATCTAACCCCTGAAAAACTTGATTAATAAATCGCTGGAACGTGGCAGGAGCATTCCGGAGGCCAAAACTCATGACATTGAACTCAAACAATCCGAATGGGGTAATTATTGCAGTTTTGGGCTTGTCTTCTAGAGCTATTGGAATTTGATAATATGCTTTGATTAAATCAAGCTTAGAGAAAATAACTGTATCTTTTAATATGTTATGAAAATCTTCAATTCGGGGTATAGGGTATCTGTCTGGAATGGTTTTGTCGTTTAATCTTCTATAATCCCCACAAGGTCTTAGGGTGCCATCTTTTTTATTAACCAAATGAAGGGGACTGGCCCATTGGGATTTTGAAGGTCGGATTATGTTATTGTCAAGCATGAATTGAAACTCCTGTTTGGCCAACGCAAGCTTTTAAGGATTTAGTTGTCGTGCCTTGGAATGCACTGGTGGACCTGTTGTTTCAATGTAATGCTTAACTTCATGTTTAACTGATTTATTTAAAATATTAGGTTTCGTAATATCAGGATATAAATTTAATAAATCACTAAATTGGGATGTACGATCAAACGTAGTTATAAAACACTCATCAGAAATTGTTGAAATTTCACTTTTTACAGACAATTGTGTGATGGCATCAATTAATTTACGTTTATGTATGTCAATAAGCAAATGAAAATGATGCAGAAAATCAGCACCAATGATTCCTTTACTCACCTTGGCTACTATGAATGGCCATTGAAATGCACGTCGTAAACCAAGATCTAGTGTCAGTGTTTTTATACCATAAGTTGGTATTTCAGTACCATTGGCAGCATATAACACATATGAGCATGGTTGTTCTGCTTTTACGTTTGCTGGAACCAAGGACACATCAGCACCACTATCGACTAAGAAGCGCACACCAGTTTTTTTGTCATGAACAAATAGTCTGTAGTTGCGGCAATCTATGTTCTTTGCAGCAGGACTTGCCGCTGACTCTACTGCTGGGAGGAGTTTTCCGCTTGTTGCCAACTACAGGGTTGTTTACATTTCTCAGGAAGACATTTTTTTTCAAATCTGAAGTGGTAATAGCAAAGCTTACCATTAGGATCATAACGCTTGCGGGATTGACTTCTGTATCTGCCAGCACGGTGATGAGGAGTACGACTACGAGATCGTTGAACATGCAAACTTGCAATCTGCTGCTCCAAGCTGGAGATCTTATCCAAGAGGGCTGCATAGCTGTGAGTCTCTTTATCAACTTTGGCAACTTCCATATTAGGGTTCAGTTCAGTGATTTTATCAGCCATTTTGGCCAATTTTTCTAAATCTTCATCACTGACAACAATTATGTTTTTCACTGAATCCGGGAGCTTTTCTAACCAGAGAGTTCTGAGCACTTTGTCTGAAACGTCCTTCGTATCGCCTAATGCTTGCATCTTACGTAAGAGTTGGCTGGGCTTCAAATCTCCTAATTCCAGTCCAGTGAGAAGTCGTTTGATGCGAAAATTTTCGCTTTCTTTAAAAGTGCTTAAAAGTCTGTCTTTCGCGGCTGCATACTTATTTGGAGTGTCATTTTGAATTATGTCCCATATATTCTCCATAAACTTCGGGTCCAACTGTGCGATCAAATAATTGAACTTAGTTTCGTCGCACGTAATTCCGGCTATCTTGAATTGCGCTTCAATTGTAACAAACCACATTTCAGGTTTTTCTGTCCAAAATGGGGGAATTTTGATGCTAACTTTGCTAGCTTCCGCTGATCCGGAGTTTTGGTCGGTAAGAGGCATTTTGAATAAGTTATGTTAACGAGGGTCACCAATTGTAGCTACCGATTTTAGTACGTGTAGCTAACAAGAGTAATAATTTTTATAACTAATCTTTAAAACCAATTTTATTCGATCGTCGACAGCGGTAATCTTTTTACCAAGACTAATTCACATTACATCCTTTTTAAATAAAAATAACGATAAAATTAAGTTTTTAGAACAAGCACGCAAACTTTATTAGGTAAAAAAAATGTTAACTGCAAGAAGGTACAGTTACAGTCAAAAGATGCACAATAATACACAGTTAAATAAGTGAAATATAAAAATACAAATTATTTTACAAAAACTATTTTAAATATTAGAAATGCATTTTAAAGTAAAGAAACATTATTTTAAATTATTATGTTAGCAAAGAATTATTATAAAACATTTTAATTTGAAAAGATGAATATCATTTTAAAAGTTACTATTTGCGATGCGACAGAGCTTACGATTCCAGTTATTTTTGCTGGACCAGTATCGCCAACTGTTGGCATATAATGGCCCGACAAATTTCAAATGTACTTATTAATATATATGCCTTTTAAAAAGTAAGAAAGCCCAGTAATTTCAATATGTTGGAAGAGAAGCATTTTCTGTGATTTACGTGAAATTTCTTAAAAGTATTTCTAAAAAATAATGGCTTATATGAAGATTACTAACAAAAGTGGAAAAATTACTGATAAGCAGCTACTGTCTTAAACGCAGAATTAGCATATGAATAATTTTGTAAGTAAAAGAAATTATCAGTTTACAAATTGCTTGATATTTTTGTCAAAAAAAAATCATATGAAGCAGTTTTATTTGGAAAAAAGTAAAAATAATAATTTCACGAGATTTACAAATGTGAAACATGATCATTTCTTTCGGCAATAAGTATGTTTTCTGATATTTTTTAAAAATCTTTTTTTTTTTTTTTTTTTTTTTTTTATGACACTTAATAAATATAGCAATATATTTTTTATCACAGTTTAATTTTATTTCTTAGTCAAATTTTCCTTCCTTCTGAATGTTTTTTCGAAAATTTAATATGTTTCTGCATTGCAATTAATTTTTCGCAGAGCAAAGAAATAGTTTAAATAAGAATTTGTAACATCAAAAACAATACTTACTGCATTAAATTTTGTTTTACAAAATTTAGTAGGTAACAATTAATATTCTAAAACACATCGTTAATGACAGAAAACTGGGACAGTGAATTAAACCTCGTAAATATTTTCTAAAGATCAATGATTTTTTTTCTGAGTAGCTTTAAAGAATTTATATTTTATATTTCTTAATGAAAAGATTTTTTTTCATTGTGAAAATAAATTTTGACAGTTGAATTAATTTCTAATCCAAAAAATATCAATTACTTAGAAAGTGAACAAGAATAATGCGTTCAATTCATTAAATTTTCTTCTTCTTCTTTTTTTTTTCTTGAAAATCTTTCGAAATGGCAAAGGATAAAATCGAAGCACATTTGGACGTCAATAGTTTTGACACTTCTAATATTGCATTTCTAATACTACATGTTCTAATATATAATTTGTATAATTTAAACTAATTAATAATTTTTTAAGTTAAAATTAAATTTGAAGGAATTCGCAAACACAGACATTGTTCCTACAGAAAGTTATGTCAAACATAATTCATGAAACATTTGAGATGTATCTTAAATATGTATATTATGCTCAAGGATCTGTATCTCAGAATATAACTAAGACAATATTTAAATTGGATGGTAAGGGTTATTAAACAAGCTAAAGTTTTATTTTACTCTAGAAGACATTTATTTTTCCTCCAAATGTAAAATCATGCGTATAATTTCTATTTTAAAGTTTTTAAGCACAGATATTCACAGCTCATAGATGTATTTCATTTATTTTGTGAAAAAAAGCAATGCAACATTATGACATAAGTAAACGCAACATAACAAGTTAAAAGCATAAAACATGTTAAAATTAAGTCTTCAATGTTCGAAATTAAATGTGCAATATATATTACAAGAAGTTTCAAAAATTTAAGCCATTAATTAGGTAAATATAAAATCATGTTCCGGTAGTTATATTTTTTAAGATTACATGCATTAGTGTATCATTATTATCATGACTATAACAAAATTTATCAATATGCAAATGCAAACTACGCCATACGTATGACGTATGTTATTTTATTTCTTATTTAGTGAAGTATTTGCGTGCTTAAAAGACCAAATGTTAAGCAAACATTTACAAGTGAGAATAACAGACTTGGTGTAAGTTCAACAACTGACCAAGCAGTCATTACAGGTAATTTCATGGAAATCATGTATCTGATTAATTCCAGAGCAAATGTATCTCTTTTTCTGAAATAAATATACATATCGTGCATGAATATTAAATTTCGTTCTACATCTAAAAATTGCTTTTCAATGAAAGAAGCACAAATAGTTATTGCCGAGATTCCACCGAAACTTATAATCAGGGACGTAAAACATTCCAACATGAGTGGAATATCCATAGTAGAAAAACTAACTTGAACTACGGATGCGACAAGAGAAAATAAAGTAACTACGTACAACGAAATGAGGTAAAAACTTAAAGGGGATAAAATTTCATTTAGTTTATTTGATAGATTAATTAGTCGAGATAATCTGTGAAAAATTTTAATGACATATGCATTAGTAAAATTTTTGCGAAATTCGAATTTCAATTTCTTAGAAAAATGTGAAATGCTTGTGCTAAATTGATAATACAATAAGCAACAAAATAGTGTAACAATTATAGGGAAGTGATATATAGTCATGAAGCAAACAGTGTATAAAAAAGATCTCGATAGTATATTTTTCCAATTCGCGTCAAACACAGTGTTGAACGTGAATATCTTTTGATCCCATCTATCACCGTATTCAGCATAATATATTTCCAAAACTACTACAAAAAATTGCGCTAAAATTATAATAATAAGCGTGAAATTAACAATTTTTAATTCAATAGATTCAATTTCTTTAAGAAGTTTCATCGATTTCATGTCAGAAATAAGTTTCTTTAAATGCACTATTTTACAATTCATCAAATACCAGACAACTATCGAAAAAATTAATCCTGTCATTATTTGAAAGTATAACGACATAGAAACTGTTGTAATAAGTTTGTAAATACATAAATAATATATAACTATAAAGTGCATTAAAATGACATATAAATACTTAAAAGGCTTTAAAAGTATGCTACTTTTGCTATTATCTAAATCAATTCCACACATTTTCATCGCATATCTTAATCCACCGTACATTTTCCAAATGTCAGTCTGTTTTTTTAAATGAGTAATTTTCATTATGAGTTAAATACTATTAATAATGCAAGTTATAATAATATATTAATAAAAATAACAGCAATAATATATTTTCAGGTACTTCTGAATAAATATGTACAAAATCAGTTCCGTATTTTTATTTTATATAGCAATATAAAACATTTCTCGCTCACTTTTTCTTCATTTTCTTTATTTTTTATTGCAGAATGTTTCGAGTAGTTTTCCTTTCTTTTGAAGATATTTTATTTCAATAAAATATACAGAGGTACAGTCAGTATTAATGCAACTATTGTTATTCTATGGTTTGAATCAACTTAGAACCAAAAACAGTTATACTTCTCTCCAAATAACTATAACTATTTTTTAATCAATAGTGAAAAAAATTAAATATTATTGAAGTACAAAATTTTTAAAATATTCCAAAACTTTGACTTCTTTTATACTTGAGATATTGCTGGATTTTTTTTAAAAATCCAAATTAGCAAATTGTTAAAAATATATATTTTTTAGAGTAACATGATATTTTTATTTTTTTTTCTTTATAAAGCATCACAAAATCTTGTTACATCTGTTTCTCTCAAAGATATGTTGTAACTATTATCATTGATGCTGGTGTAAGATAGTTAAAAAAGTAATATGAATTTCCAATTTTAAATAATTTTTTCTACACTTTTCCAGTTTACACAACATGTAACAGGCAATTTTATTTGCTTTTAATTAGATTGTAAATTTTTCTGAATATATTTTTCCTCTCAATAGATTATATACTTTCATATTTTATATAAGATGATTACTTTATTTCCATGCAAAAAATCCGTCAAAAAGTAAACCAATATATATATATGTTTTTCTTTTCTAGCTTTATTACAACTGGAAAAAAATAAATATCAATTGATGCAGCATTAATGACATCATCTATCATCTCAGATGAAAAATCAGCTGTATCACTATATCAGCACTATTTTACAATTCATCAAATACCAGACAACTATCGAAAAAATTAATCCTGTCATTATTTGAAAGTATAACGACATAGAAAATGTTGTAATAAGTTTGTAAATACATAAATAATATATAACTTGTTTCATATTTCATATTTATTTCATGTTTTATGTTTCATGTTTCATATTTATTTCAAATTATTTTTTGCATATTATTTTACTCCAATCGGTTTAACAAGTTATATTTCCTTCAAATTTCAATCGCTTTAAAGATATATTGTATCATGCGCCTTTCTGGTAAACGTTTTTATCTACTGCAATGAAAAACTGTTATAAAAGTGTCCTTGAGCCAACATTATCACCATGACGCATTAATAGTAATGTCTAGTAAAGTACAAGTGAATATAGGAGTTACATGCGTGACTAATTATAACTGATTAAATGCTAACAAAGTAATATCACGCACATTTTTGAATAATAATTGAAATCAATAAATAGTATTTTTCTCTTTTCAGCGTTTTCTTTGGGCATCATTATTGAAAAAATACATTTCGTTCTGTGTTAAAAAGAATCAAGCTAAATTTATAAATACGTAATAATTTGCTTTTTCAAATGTAAACATGTATAACAAGTCGGAAATTGCACGTCAAGCGTAGTAAATAAGATGCGTTTGTACTAAATCGATTTTTTTAATATTCAGATCTTAGAGTAATAGTATACAGTACTTCGGATACTGTATATTGGATGAAATCGTTTGTGTCTCACTGTAAATACTATCTAATTCTTATTATACATAAAGTAACATGTAGTAAACCTTTGCAACGTATATCAATTATAAAAATGTGAAATATTTTAATATAATTAAAATGCGCCCCAAACAATGTTTCCCCTATACTATCGTTTAATATAATACTTTTGCATGGACCTGTAAATTAATGACAAATATTCTTTGCACCAGAGATTGAATAGAATGTATATTTTAGTATAGACTTTATAGATACATATAAATTTTTTTAAGTTCGAAAGAATCTAAACTTACTAAAATGCACTTGAAATTATTTTTTCGCATTTGCCTTAACGTAACGGAATACTTTTGATTTTCACTGTAATTGAACTATACATCCGATTTTCATAAATTTGAAATGATTTGACAAAATTACCCAACAGTTATATATTTTATATTTCAAATTATTCGGTTGAGCAGTTTTTGCTCTGTTACATGCGGATAGACTGACAGGCAAGAGGACAGACGGACAGCGGAGTGAATGACGAATATAGGTGTGTATTTACTTAATTACGAATGCACCTAAAAATGCAGGAAGATTTAAAACACAAAAAGCTGTTTACCATTTCTCTTTATACATCTATGCAAAACTGTGAAAGTATGTCATTTCTTTTGCTTAATTACTGTACTATTGTGGAATATTTTGAAACAGATTTTTATTTTTCATCATTGTGTACAAAACATTTATTCTGTATTTTGGCAAAAAACAGAAAAGTCAATCTTTCAAAATATTTAAAAATCTATATAATAAGAATATCAAACTTCCAGATGCTATCAGTTATACAATAAACATTTCGATGTTGAATAAACATGTCCAACAGACAAACATGCGTAACTAAAATTCGATTATTAACATTACAAATAATATTCTTTTCTTCACCATGCATGAATAAAATCAGTGTTGGGTATGAACGCGCTCACTGAACGAAAACTCACGAGTTTCGCTCACTATTTGTGAACTTTGAACTGAACTTCGCTCACTATTTTATAAACGAGTTTGAACTAAACGGAAACTCAAAAAATAGACGAGTTTGAACGAAATTTACGTTCAAATTTACGTTCAATTTTTTCATAATTTATTTAAAATTTTTCCAGACCTTAGTACACTTTTTCCCTCTTTCAAATGCCATTTAGAGGCCTACACGAGCCTCAGGACGGGTTAAGTCTGGATATCACTTCTCTGGGTAGTATCCTAGTCTTACTTCTTTTGCAAACTAGGGTCGCGCCGAGCCGGATCTGGGTTGTATACAATTTCGCCGAAAAAATATATATACAGTAAACTCTCTGTACAAGGTGGAATGTGTAAGGCGGAAATATGTCTAAATCGGAAAGATTTTAAAGAAATCGGAAAGATTTTAAAAGAAAGCATAAATATCGCAGCCTACGGCACTTCTGCATAAATGGAGATTATAAACAGACTAAGGTAAGTTTTTTTGGCCAGAACTCTTCCGTAAGGGTAAATATCAATGTCCTGTAGAAATATACTCGGGGTCCAGCCGGGTTCGGTGCGAAATTTCAACTTTTTTTTCGGGGCCGGGCCAAGCTCGGGCTTTGTTTTTAGCTATTATATCGGACCGGGTCGGGCCTTGTTTTTAGATATTATATCGGGCCGGGTCGAGCCTTGATTTTAGCTATTATATCGGGCCGGGTCGGGCCGCTAAATTTTCTCTACGAGCCGAGCTGGGCTCGGGCCGAAATTTTTATTTTAATATCGGGCCGAACATTTTTTTTCTATGGATCGGGCCTGGAAATTTTCGTCCGTGCATACCTCTATCTTACATATCTAATAATCAAATGATTAGTTCACAAAATTTTGTAAATTTGGACAATAATATACAAACATAAAAAAAGTGAACTTTTTAGTGAACTTCGTTCAATTTTACATATGAGTTTGATTTGAACGAGTTCGTTTGAAAATTTTTGAATTTGAACGTGAACTTAAATCACTTTTCAGAAATTGAACGTGAGTTTGAGTTAGTTCGTTTATTTTGTGAACGTGCCCAACACTGAATAAAATGTGTTACAAAGTTTGAAATAAGAAAAAAAATTATATCTCACAAAATCCGATTTTACAACTTTAGAAAAATGATTGATACATTATAAAACATCTTGGAATATTTCTGAGAAATCTGATAACAAAATTGTTCTCTTCATTAAAATGCTTCATTAAAATCTCGAAAATTATTTCATTAGATAAAGAAATTTTCTTACAAAACCGAAAATATCTACTTGATAATTAATATTTTTTTTTTCTTTCAACTTGTTCTTTGAGCAGCGTCTTTGATACTAGTCATGAATAAACAAATGTATTTCCTTTTAGTGTAAAAAAGATACAAATAAATTTATAAATATGGTGTAATAGTACAATACTTTGCATACAGTACAGTATCCAAAATTTTTTGTATACATCTGTAAATACTACCTGCTTTTTATTAAACAAGAAGTAAATTGTATCAACTTGTGCAACACGTATCAATTTTATAAAATGTGAAGTAGTTTATTATAATTATAACGCATCCCAAATAATGTTTCCCGTTTTATCTTGATGTATTGGAATACTTTTGTACGGCCCTATAAATGAATAATAAATATTCTTTGAACCACAGATTGCACAGAATGTACATTTTAGTATATACTTCACAGATGCATATCAGTATTATTATGTTTAAAAGAGTGTAATTTCATTAAAATTCACTCGAAATATTTTTCGCATTTGCTGTAATGCAACGGAATACTTTCGATTGTCTCTGAAATTGAACTACTTATCCGATTATCATAAAATTTAAATTATTCGACAAAATTAGGAATGGCTTTGGCAATGTTGTGCTGACAACATAATAGCCAGCAGCTTTTGCATAAATTTAACAGATTTTTTTTACAGTGCAATATTCCCCTAACATACTTTTATCCCTCAAATCTTTTATGTATGTCTTCAAAAAGTTTAAGATCTTGGTGAGTATGCACTCCCTTTGATCGTTACTCACGGTGTTCAAGTTTTCAGGAAGAAATTCAGGTGTGAATGGAGAAAATACATCTTCACAGACATATACACATGCATTGCATGATAGTTTTTCAGTAAAACAGCAATCTTTGTTTCATAATTTTCACTTTTATGATTTCCTAAGAATCCATCCGTTTTTCGTCCGTGGATATTGAGACAAGGGCTTTGTCCCAATCTGCCCCCTTTGCTTCTACCAAATTTTCTGTGTTGTTCTACTTTTTTTAACTTAAAAATTATAACTTTCAAAAAATCTTAACGTTTTCATAAAAAAACGTAAGTCAATTTCGGATATAGCGATACAGAGTACAAAAGAATTCCCCCACCCCATTCATCAAATACTAAAAAAACGACAACATAACCCAGCTTTTGCAGAATAGGGAAATCTAAAAATGTTTTAAATTATGTATAATTTTTTAAGGAATTGAAGCTGTTAATTTTCATCATTTTATTTAACAAAAAATCATTTTTTCCTAATATGCTTATAATAAATTACATATTTTGCATTAATGTGTTAAAAAGATTAAATATTTCAAATTTATATTGCAATATTAGTTTTACTCTCAACCATTTTTTAAAAATATCTGACAAAATTATTTTGCTACTGAATTTTCGAATGAAAAATATTGAAGTAAAATAACCACTAAAATCCTTAAAATAACATCTTTTTCCCACATAAAAAGAATTTTAATCAACAAACAGTTTTCTTTTATGTTTTAAAAAATCCCATTTTTATACGGGAAAACTCACTATTTTAGGATCTTTGATCGGATTCCATATGTAAAGATTTGTCCATGTTTTTAGACGCATAGAATCTGTGTATCTGATTTTGTTTCTATAAACGAAGACACTTTCTCAGTCACGTTGTAGAAATGTGATATCTCCTCTCCACCACTTACTCAATGAACTTGAAAAAAAGCAAACAAACCTTTCTGAAATCCTCTTCTAAATGAAGAAAGCAGAAACCCACCCCACAAATTAAGAGTTTTGTTGAAATTTGTTTTGAAATATTGACACAATTGAACGCATAAATAGATCAGGAGTATACAGTATTCCTTTTAAGACAGATAATAGGGAATTTATGTACATAGGTATGACATTAAGGAAACTTCAAAAGAGATTGAAAGAGCATGACACAGATTTAAGATTGGGTAGACCCCACACCGCACTTACAAGATTTGCACAAACTCCGCCTATAGAAAAAAATTTCAATAGTTGGAAAATAATCTTTCATACTACTAGTCACCTTGAAGCTATCATTAGAGAATACATCGAAATAGTATCCAATAAAGAAATAGTATGTAATGATGTACTTTCCTACGATATTCGCGCAATAGAGAGAAATTTTATTCATAATAGTTAAACCTGTGTTTATAGAAATATTTTCAATATTTTCAATAGTTTTTATTCTTTTTTCCCTTCTACTCCGTTTCCTCGTTCTCCCCTTGGTGTAAAATGGACTAATCCGGATGAATCCTGTCCGGATGAAGCAGCAACAACTGTCATTAGAGTTTTTCCCACTGACGAAGACCGCGTAAGCGATGGCCTAAAACGTTCTGAACTTTTTAAAAAGTACTTTAAAAGTATTTTTAAGTTTTTATATGTTTCTAGTTTCAATTAGATGCGAATTGTTGTGTAAGGTATACCATACCAAGTATATATAAAATTTTACAATATATACACTGAATAAAACGGACGATTTTACTGAGATTAGACTGTCAATCGGGACGCTTGTACAATTCACATATTTTTTTCTATAAAATATGGAAAATTCTCTGGAATTTTTAATTAAAAAACAGTGAATTGTACTAGCGTCAATACAGTCTCCGTAAGACCGTTTTTTTATTTATTTTTTATTTTTAGCGTTTGGTTGACAGAGGAGAGTGGTTTATTATTTTACTTAACATTCTAAATACACCAAGGTTTTACAGTTATGACAGTGAGATTATCTCAAGCATAAAAAAATAAATCGAAAAGCATATAAAATACGGAACATACAAAAACCATTTACAATCGTTGCCTAAGACAAACTCAGCATTTGTTAAATTTTTGATAGTGAATGTAAATTTTATCAGGACAATATTGAATAAATAG
This sequence comes from Maratus speculifer, assembly GCA_964019185.1. Classification (NCBI taxonomy): domain Eukaryota; kingdom Metazoa; phylum Arthropoda; class Arachnida; order Araneae; family Salticidae; genus Maratus; species Maratus speculifer. The sequence continues at coordinate 158,083,166 of OZ025289.1, forward strand.
ATTTAAATTGAAAAAAAAGGATTTAAACTCAGCAAAATTTGTTAAAATGTTGTAAATAATTATAATAGTGTAATAAATAAAACGACATAAAAAAGTATAATAACAGAACTTTAATCCGAAATATGTATTTGCCCACGAAGTTTTTATAATAACCGAAAATATCCTAAGCTGTACAAAAAGGCCGAACAAAGGTTAAAGTTTGTAAAAGAGTAGTATAGTAATTACATAAAATATATATTTCTAAGGTATTACTATCCGGTGCAAAAAATTATTTGTAATCTCCATGGGGCTAAAATGGAACAGATTTCAATTTTGATTTCTACAAACGAAATATTAATAGGTGACAGTATGTTTGCTATCATTTGTACTATTTTTAAAACAACAAGAGCTAAAAACATAACATTTTAAAAAAATCAGAATAGTTAATATAATGGTTTGTGTTATGATAAAGCTCAATGTTTAGAACTATTTACTTAAATATATATATATATATATATAAATATGCATATACATACATACAGGGTGTCCAGCAAATAAAACCCTGATTTCAATATTGAATTTCTCAAAAACAAAGATCGATAGTAATAAGCAGTAAACGGTTTTTTCATTAGGTAAGCTGTAAAAATCTTATACAGAAATTTCAAACAGTGAATATTTTGAAAAATTACGTTCTGATAGCGCAATATTTTAAAGATTTTTCGAAGTAAATTTTTTGAAATTCGAAATTTCAAAAATTTAATTTAAAAAACTATGAAATATGGCACTTTAAGCCGAAAAACACACTCTCTGGCAGTAATTTAAAGCAAGAAAAGTGTCAAATCAAAGCATTCTTTGCAACCAGAACACAATCTATTCAAAATATTTACCGTTCGAAACTTTTGTATAAGATTTTTACACCTTACCTGATAAACAAACCATTTACTGCATAATTCTATTGATCTTTGTTTTTGAGAAATTTAATTTTGAAATCAGGGTGTTATTTGCTGGACACCCTGTATATATATATATATATAATATTATTTCATGTCAAGACACCCGAAGAAGTATTCTGCCATACTATGTCTATTTTATCATTTCCGAATAAATATTAGAAATCTCAAAGTCAATAAAACTAAGTAAAGTTTGGAAAGCGTCTAATCAATGCAGATATATTTGCTTTGGTGTCATATAACCATTTAAAAGGAAAAGCTATGCATACATAGGACAGTAAGAACGTTTTTAAATTAAGTTTTGTTAACAATATATATATATATTCAAGGAATTAAAGATTATCAAAAAACTAAAATATATGAAATGCATATAGTATAATAGAATGCTGATAGTATTTACTTGCTTGTAGTATATATAATAAGTTATGAAACACTCCACCACAAGAAAATCATCATTTAATAATTAATTTAATTTTCTGTAAACATCGTTTTAAAGTATTTGTCGTCACAGTAAATCAGCACCTTATATTCGCTCATAGTGCACAAAGAACGAAGCTTATGAATACAATTACGTCTCTTTTAATTCCTTAGTTGTAATCAGTGATTCAGTAAAATTAAACATAGAAATGTTTCTTAGTCAGTAAAAATATGTATAACCAAGAGTGATACTATACAGATCTCTTTCGAGTTATACGTTAAACCAGGTTTCATTATATGAATAACTATTAATTTTGTCATTTTCTAGAAAAAATATAAATAATTATCAGAAAACTCCGTTCTCGAGAGAAATACAGTAATTTTACATTACACATAGCTATAAAAGAACTTTAAATTCATTGAAAATGTGAGTTATTAAAAAAATGGTGTTGCAAAATGATATGGACATTAATCAAAATTCTCAATAAACAAGCATGGAATCTGTACATAAATAGTAAATATCAGTCCGAGAAGAATAATCCGAAATATGTAAATTAATTTAGCATATGAAGATACTTCGCAAACTAGGAAATTTCCAAACCTGATCGCAAAGCGATGGTATGGATCATAAAAGCGCTCTAAGGAGTTTTGAGAAAGGGGAAGTTGTGACTTTTAAGGATCAAGTATTTTCAGCCAGAGATGTCGAAACAAAAGAAAGAAAAGATTTTTAATATGTTATATTAAATTTTCTTCTATTAAAGAGGTTTATGAAGCAAGTAAAACTTCCGGATGTCCTCCAAAGCTGTCGAAAAAGAAAAAAAAAGGGCTTCTATATATAAATGAGCAATGGGGAAACAATCGTAAGTAAACGTTCAACAGATCCACTGATAGCAGAGTCAAAAAGTGCTTTGTCCATATTATTCAAGATCTCTAAGATGATGAGGTATAGAAAAATAATGTCCCAATGTTATATGACTAAAATTTATCGAAATAATCTTCTGGATTGCGTAAAAAATTACATGTACTATAAGATAGAATATGAAAGAGTAATATTTTCCTATGAAAAAATTTGGATGGTCTGTGTAGTTTTTCTTATTATTGACGCGACCTGAGTAAAAAACAGAAACGTTGTCAAAACGGCCATAGAGTGGAGATTTACTCATGGTTTCAGCTGCGTTTGGATTTCATTGTAAGATCAACGATATATTCCCCTTTGGCAGAATGAGTGCATCAATCTTTCAAGATCTACTTGAAGAATATTGCTGTCATTTACTTAGGAAATTGGCCAACCGTTCTGAATGTTCCAACAAGATAATGCAACCATTCACAAGGCAAACAACACTAGGAAGAATCTTCATAAATCGTGTACATGTATGGATATCTGTTTCTCCTAATTTAAATCCATTGGAAAATATATGGAACCTATTGGTTAGAACTGTTTATGCAAATGGAAAGCGATCTGCCATAATTTCAGAATTAAAAGCTGTTATTATGGGAATGAAATCAATCAAAATACATTTAAAAATGTTATACTCACCATATCTGATCGCGTTTTTACATTTAAAGTTCTGTTTAATTAATAAATTAATTAAAAGGACTGGTACATACACTCGGTATTAATATATATTTTTGAAGCATGTCATTGTAAAACACCTAAAAATGGGAAAATGCAGTTTCTTTTATGTATAAATTGCTGATTTAATTATATTTGTTATAAAATAAAAATATTTATTATATTTCTAACATTCATTAAACTTGTTTTGTAACATTTCCTTCTGTTTTATGCTTGAAATACTAGTTGTTCATATAATTTTGAAAACTCAGTGTATTCCGAAAAGCGTCCTTTTCCTTTAGAAACAAGAGAAATTAATTTATTTCGGTTATTAAAAAATATATAAAAACATAGCTTCTTTTGTGTCCACTGATTTTCAAAAATTAGTTCGAGTAGTTTTAATATAGTATTTATCAGTTTTTTCAAGCTGGAATATAGGTTTTTCGAATGATGGCAATGAAGTAAAGATTTTCATGTTCAACAAATGTTTTGCAGACTAGTACGTTAAAATTAAAGCTCTCACTGCACATCCCGTGATTTCCACAGGAAATATAAAAGTACACTGTAAAAAAAATCCGTTAAATTTACGGCGTAGCAATGTTCCCAGTGGTTTTTGCCGTACAAATTGCAGTAAAATTAGATGTAATAAAAATAATTACATGTAATTTTTATTGCAATTTTTATGGCAAAAACTGCTGGCAACATTCCTGCCGGAAGTTTTTGCCGTAAATTTAACGGATTTTTTTACTGTGTAGAAAATCTTCTCAACCCACGATTTTCTCGATTCTTTTTTATATGATTTAATTATATATTTGAAAAAATAAATTCTTTTGCAAAAGAACTTTGCATAGCTGTACTTTATAAAATATATTTGAAATATTTAATAAAAATATGTTCAATGTTTGTAACGTTTTTATTTTTTTAATTACGCAGTGAAAGAACTAACAATAAATTTCATATTATTTGGTTAATATTGGATGTAAAAATTAAATTACGCAGCTGAAGGCGTTTAATTGTGAATTGACAGAATCCTAAAAAATAGTTTTCCGGTTAAGAAAAGTTTTCAATATATTACAAATGATAAAGGTGGTAAAGGAACTTTGATTTTATAAGTACTACTTTAAATTGAATTCTTATTTTTCAAAATATAAAGAACGCTCTTTCGAATTGTAGGTAACTCTAGAGAATTTTATGTTCTTGATAATGGCTATACATAACTCAATGTAATGTAATTCAAAATGAATATAGCGATTGCAAACGGCTGTATCTATTTAATCGAAATTAATTTATTGATAAGAATTATGCAGAATTTAAAAGAAAATTCAAGATTTTGTTTACATATTATATAAATATTCTATGGAATACCCCCTGATCACATAGACAACATTATACTATCCCTTTTCTTGAACCATCCGATACTATATGCGTATGTTGTTGGAGGTACTTGGCTAAACCGCTGACGAAATCTTCGGTACACTGATGACACAAATTACAATTATGAAGTTCTAACACAGAGACCAACAACACATACAGATGGTACTTGATGTTTGAACAAAAAGGTTCTTTAGATGTTGTCCGTTTAAACAGGGTAAGACAAATAGAATATTTATAAAGTATGCAACAACAATTTTGAAATCCCTTTTACATATTGTGTATTTGTTATCAATAAAGTCTTTTCAATTAAATAGTTATAGCCGTTTGTAATCGCTTTGAATTAGCCTATATTTTCGTAGGTTAATTGACATATTTTCTTTTTTCAATGCACATGTAGTTCCATTTATACACAACTTTCAGAAATATTCCATGAATAATGCACTTTTTTAATTCTGGAAATTTGTGTAAAGAACGCACTCTGTTAAACAAATAAATTTTGAATGTTTCGTTTAAAGTAGAATTTCATTTATTTAAAAATAATTTATGATTCTCAGATTTAATTAAAAAAAACGTAACTTAATTCCTATTGTATTACATTGTAAAAAACGAATGAACTTACTAAACATTTTCTAATAAACTGGGATGCCTATAACTTTTAATGTAATAGCAGCTACCAGCATTCATGTATGAGAAATATGTTTGAACTTTAGATCCAAAATTTTGTAAGGTTGGTAATTTTTTTAAAGAAACGTGGATGCCTAGACCATTTATGTACCTGCAACATAGGATACAGAAAAAAAAAATAATTCATTTACTGCAATTTCACTAGATTCATTTTTAAAGGTGTAGATTTCTGTAGCTTTCGAAACTAGTTTTTTAGATTTACTCGTGTATAAAGCGCACTTTTTTTCCAAAAAAATAGGGCAATACTCCTAGGTGCGCCTTATACACGGAATAATTTTTTTTACTGTTGGATGCAGTCGAACTATATACATATGAAACAAGAAATTATTCAAAGAAGATATTAAAACTCGGAAAATGTTACTTAATTGAAGTATTGCAGCAATTTATTTCCTTGCAGTTTTTTATACAACAGAGCTAATGCCATTATCTAAACGCTAATTAGCGATTCTCTTTACCATCACACATTCCTATTTCCCGTCATTCTCTTAAACGCGAAGTCTAAAAATGCATTTTCGTCTTGTTTTCTGTTCTAGTGTAATGTTTGTTTCGACTCTTTTTTTTACTGAAATTCACTCGATCATTCTTCATTAGCGTATCAAATTTAAGGTGCGCGTTATATACGAGGTTTTAAGAAATCGCCATTTTTACTTGTAAAGTAGGGGTGCGCCTTATACACGAGTAAATATGATATATATATATATATATATATTGTATAGGGTAAAGATAGAAATTTAACAAGCATACAGAATTTTGTGAACATCTAAATGTCTTTACATTTGTAGAATTACACTTTTTTACTATGTACGAAACACAGTATTACAAACATCATGCAACGATTATTTCCAGAAAACATTTGATGATCGGCTTATTTACTTTAACTTCTAAATTCCTAAAGCAAGAAATGATTTACTAAATGTCGAGGTTTCTACTTTTATCGGTCAATCGATTTCATCTCACATCAAGAACACTTTGAAAGGCTTCGGAAAATATTGGTTTTTCCTACATAATCATTTTAAAATTACAGGAAAATTTACCTGAGAAAATACTTAATGCATCAAGTATTTCGACCTAACTTTTCCATTTTGAGTGTAGTCTATAAAGGGCTTCAGTTAATTAAATATATTAAATATAATAAATATATAAAATCAATTTCCATGCATTTTATTCCATATATAATTTTTAAGCATGCATAAGTTTAAAAGAAATGCCTAAAAAGAAAAAAAACTGTATACCTGTAATTTTTTTTATCACAAATACTAATGCAACTTAAATGCAATATTCATGTTGTAACATCATATGTTTAAATTAATATAAAAATCTTTGATTATTTCTATAATTTGAAATATTAACGTAGTCTTCTAATTGCTTATTATATAATAAAATAAAACAAAACATGAAAACTCCTTCAAATATAACTTTGTACAGCAATGAGGGTGTTATTAAATTTGCTTCATATACTCATTAACAGAGATAAATTTTTTTCACCTATTACAAGATTAAAATAAAAATTTACTTTTGTGTGAATATTCAATTTAGTTTATGTTTAAATATTTCTGTAAAAATAAATAAATAAACAAATAAGTGTAAATTTATTAATAAAATACATACAAAAGAAAGACGCATTCATATAAGAGGCAGTCAAAAGCTCACTGAATTTTGTTGTAACACTTTAATACCACAATATAATAAATTTTCTTGTTTACCCTCACTGTAATTTGCACACACTATGACGCACAGCGTCCTATTCTAGACCCTTATGTCAACTCCAAAACAAAGTGATACTCATTGCGATATTCGCAAAGGTGTAGTTCTCCATCAATTTCTACCACCTGGAAAAATTGCTACGTAAAATTTCTGGAAACACTAGAATGGGCAATCCGAAGAAAAAAAAATCCCATTACAAAAATTGTTCTCATTTTATCACGTAAAAGCCTCATCCCACATATCAATTGTTATGAAGACACGGGTTGCAGAAAAGTACACTCCACTTCTTCACCAGCCTCTCTACTATCCAGATTCTGCACCATCAGATATCTGACTATACTGTAAGACCTAAATGGCCCTCAAAGGTAACCGTTTTGATACTGTAGAAAACATGAAAACTAACGCGACGACTGAATTTGGGAAGATACCGAAACAGCACTTTTATCGGTGTTTTCTGCAGTGACAGGTGCGGTTTATTTCAATGGAGCCTAATTTGAATTCGATTAAGTAAATGTGTGCCTGTATTGCGGTTATAAATAATAGCAAAAAACTGTGAGAACTTATTGATTGCCCTCCTATAAACATATTTATATATGAAATTCGCTTAGTACATACTTAAAATAATCATACTATGAAAAAGAAAGATTATCACATTTTTAATAATGTTTTCTTTCATATGTCAGAAAAACATTAAAATGTACATCAAACAAACAGAAACACACACAAACAAAAATCGCCCTTTTCGACTTAATGTACGCTGATGTAATTCTGAATGTAAGTAATTAACGTTAGATTTAAAATGCATCATTTTTTTCTAAATTTCAGACTTTTTATTTTTATTTTACTATCCTTGAATAGTTTATGCTTCTTATGAGAAAGAAGAAAAATATGCAGTAACTTTAATAAATGGATGATATTCCTTTATATCTATCTAATATGACTGTCTCCATATCTTAACAATACTATATTTTAGATTACAGAATTTATTTTTAACCAATTTCCAACGAAAGTGGTTTATCTACCATTAAATTATGTGTTTTTTCATGCATAATTATTACACTTATACTCTCACTTTATAGTTTCTTTCCAAAAAGCAAAAATTAGTTGTATTTCATCATATGTTTTATCATAATCTAAAATATTGTATGACTTTTTTTATATACGTTTTCAATGCAGATATTATTATTTCCTAGGTTGCAAATTTTGTATAAATTCCTTAATTTTTTAAATAGTTATGAAGTACGCAGCACTACTTTATTTTTAGCACTTACAAACATAGTTTATGACTTCAATTTGTCAAAGCGTCTATCTAACTTTTCATAATTTGTCTCACTTAAATATACCTGGAATATCATGGACTTCGTTTATCACAAGGCATTAACTATTTTAGTACATATAGTTAGAACATAGAGACACGATATAATAATTCCACGATGGTCTATAGATAAAAATCAATTTGAATGTGCTTTAACGAAGTTAGGCTGAAATAGTTAAATCAATACACAGGAAACATATATTGGTAACAGCAAAAAATCAATATAAGTTTTAAGTTTAATAAAACTCAATAAGCATAAAGTATTGATGTGCAATGTATCTGTGATCCTACTTGGGTGATAAATGCTGAAAGAAATTTTCAAGTGTATGTTGCATTTTATATGTGAATTAAATTTTATAAAATTATGCAGACATTTAAGTATCTCTAGATCTTATGCATAGGTAAGAAATAATTTGAAAATTCTATTAATCGCGGTCGCTAATTCCTCATTTAATTACAGTATTTTACTTTATTGAACAACGAAGTTAAATTACAACATTCTGGAAGTTTTGGATATTATTTTATACTAAATACGTATTTCTTTCTTGTTAAAATTATCACCGTATCAAATCATTTCTACAGAATATTTGCTTCTGCCTGACAGAATAAACGAAGTTTTCGATAATGAGATTTCAATATGAATTTAGATAAAAACAAAGACATGCCAATAATACCCTGTTTTCTACAAACATTCATTTTAGGATGTACCAGCTTGTATGTACAAAGTTCAGGGACGCAAGCGCTTCCTCCACAAGTAATCGATTAGTACCACTAAATTTTTACTGTATTTTTTGACTGATTTAATGACAAGATTTTTTGAGATATAACAAAGCAAAAAATGCTATTAAATTTTAGTTGATATAAACGGCCATTTGTGGCGCAGCATTTACATTCCTGTAAGTGCAATAAAGTACAATAATCTCCACATTTATACATAGTGCCTTTTTTGTCTCTCCATCAGTTATACGTCGATTCTAGATATTGCCGCATAAACATATAGTTGCGCAATTTAATTTTTTTTTCGTTTATGCTTCGCAATGTTAAATGCATCTCTCACTTATGAGTCGAAGAAATTTCAATTTTCCGTTAATTTTTTTACCTATTCCACACATGTCCATAAAGAAATTAAAAAATAACATCAGCATGTAAAGGGGAAGTAGATTGTTTTCTATTTTTTTATCTGTAAGTTTTATTACTCTTTTGCTATTTCTAGAGTACGGAGAAGAGTAAGGGGTTTCTTTTGTAAAATGGAGCAATATAAATCTGCATTTATTATTAACTGCATACATAAAAAGTCTTTCTTGTTCTCAAATTTCTGTCCTCGCTTGGAACAATGAACTGTAGAGATTCTCCATTTGACGAAAAAAAAATCTATGGCGAAACAATTAAAAATTCCTGTTACAACTTCCAAAGGCATTATGAAAAACTTCGATGCAATTAAGGCAGCCAACAAAGAATTTGGAAATCATTAAATGAAAAGGAGCCAAATACACATTGGATAATTTAATCCACTGGAAAAAACATTAATGCAGTGGCTTAGAGATGTTCATGCCTCCAAAATACTAATCAATTGCAGTTATTTAAATAAAACGTATTTTATTAGCACAGTTTTTTGAATAGAAAGTTTAACTGCCTCCCAGGTATGGATAGAGAAATATAAAAAATCGGCATGGATTAGCAATATGCATTATGTGTGAAGAAAGTGCAAGTACTAATGAAGATAATGTTGAGCAGTGGTTAAGTACCAATTTCATTGAATGACTATAAGCTTTATGAAATTTTTAACTGTGATGAAACGTGACCTTTTTTAAAAATGATGCCCATAAAAATTTATTTTTCAAAGATGAAGCGTTTCATGGCATTAAAAAAATAAACAGAGAATCTATTTTGCTGTAGTGTAGATGGTTCTGCAAAATTATCCCCTTTGAGCTTTGGGTTTTGAACAATTGAGAAATCCTCTTTGTTTCAAAACGTAATAGAATTGCCTTCTGAGCACGATAATAGTAGCCAAGAGTATTTGGATTTTTTCTATTTATTTCACATCTTTTTTAAAATTTCTTCAAGGATTTGATACAGAGATGGAAAAGGAAAAGGAAAAATTATTTATTAGTTGACCAGATCACTGATAAGCACACACTTCGTACTTTTGAAAACTTAACACTACATAAGTAACATTCTTCCCTGTAAACTCTATAAGTAAACCTCAGCCGTTAAATTTACAAATTATTCGTTGTATGAAAGATAATTGTAGAAAATGTTTTATCTCAGAATTCTACCTGCATTTGTATTAAAAAGTGCAGTAAATAATCTAAAAAATGTCCGTAATTAATGCAATAGATATGTCTATTCGTCTTGGGAAAGTGTCAATGAAACGTGTATACAAAACTGTTTCAAAAAAGCAGGATTTATTCTGAAAGATGTTGAAGATGATTTATATTCTTCCAAAGATTTGTCACAAACAGATGAAGAATGGAATGCCGTGTCTAAGGGAATAATTAATTTTCCCGATTTAGTGGATATTGATGAATATAAAACAACAGTATAAATGAGAAACATACAAGAAATAGTTTAAAACTGTGCTAAACTCAAAATAGTGCTAATGCAGATGAATCAGATAGCAAAGAAAATGGAGAACACACATTCACTGTCTTTTGCAAAGGCAATAGATGCACTGAAAATCCTTCGTTACTACACTTGATGAAACTGGTTCTACAGATTATTGTCTCAAAGAAATTGAAAAAGCTATTTTTAGGGCAGGCATCAACCTCACCAATAAACTTCGATTTTAAATTATTAAAAAAAAGAAAACAAGGTAGTTAATTAAAATTTTGAGATGCGCATGTTTTTAATTTAAATTAGTAAATCAATAACAATCCAAGGAAATCGCATTTATTATTATTATTCTGCATGTTATTTAGCCATTTCAAGATTAATGTTTTCTTAAAATTTACTTGAAATTTAATTTTTACTTGAATTTCATTTAAGCGGTTTTTTTTTTTTTTGTAGTCCCTAACATCGATATATAATTGAGGGGTTACTGTATGAAAAAATTGCTTTGTGTGGGTTTTATTTTTCTATTTACTAAATATGCTTTTAAATGCGTACGTACTAATAAAACTAAAATAAATATATTATTTTTAATTTTGTTTATTCTTACTTTCATGCATTTTTTGTCTAATAACGAGCTTTTTAAAAATTTTCGACTATTATAGTAATTAAATTTAATAGAAGTCCTGTCTATTATTGCATCTAAATAGCACATTTGTGAAAGACGTTCAAAGCTTTTATGATTAATTTATCAAATATATTCCAATAATAAAATTTATTTATTATGTCTGTATATATATTGAACTTGTGAGTATATGAAATGAGCTAATTTTTTTTTTACCTCACACTTGCAAAAAAGAAAGTGATTTTTCTATTTTGTTTAATAACTTACACTATTAGATCCATGATGCAGTACTTTCTTTAAGGCGTTTAAATATGTGAGTAACATATTAAACATAGTGTTGAAAAGAAAGGACATTTATAATAGTTTTACATCAAGTTGAAAAGAAAGGACATTTATAATAGTTTTACATCAAGACAAGTAACAGAAATACTTTAAATGCGCATGCTACGTTAATAAAATATCTCATTATTTATGAGAGAAAATTTAAAATATAATAATTTTAAGACACTAAATTACAAAGCAAAAATAACTCCGTGTGTAACACTGGTGTCTGATAACGATGAAATATCAAAATGTAATTGAACATTATAATATCTAAATTTTGAATGCTTATAATTCAAAAACTTCGCATGAAAATTATTTAAAATGTCGCATATAAATAAAGTTTGAACTAAAAATTCTAAAATATCCTGCCAAAATCTGGTATTTCTCCTTTAAAAATATATTTTGTCCTTGTTTGATATGTAGATGGCTCTTAACAATTTTTTATATAAATAATTTAAAAATAGGCATTTTTTACAAGTTGGTAAGAGTAACGTTTTTCTACTATAATTTCTTGTACTGTTAGTAGGGGGTGCTTACTTTTTTTTTCGACAATTGTACGAGGACAATCATAACATTACGAACAGGACATTTGTGCTCAATTAGATTTGAATGTTTTACAGAAGCATTCAAACATTATTTTATGTAAAAATCTGAAATCGCAAAGTTTTCATCCGCTTTTCTTTCATTCTCTTCCTTTTAAAAATATATTACATTTCCAACGTTTGTTCTTTTATAAAGTAATTTGAGTTATTTATTAAAAAATATAGAATCAGAGACGAATTGAAACGGTTTCCTATAGAAAATAACAGAAAAATAAATATTAATTAACGAAGACTTCTACTAACGAATTGCTTTCGTTAAATCTACGATGAATTAATTTAATAACTTGGGTGAGCGATGTGAAATCACTCATGTGAATCGCTCATGCTCGATGTGAAATCATTATCGCGCTCAGTCAGAAATAGCTAATTATGGCCTCTGTCCTTTGAATGGTAAATATTGGCTATGTATTTAGATTTATAAACCTTACCAATCATTCCGTTTACCAAGGAGGGCCTCAATTATCTGAAATGTCTTTTCTGATTTCTCGAAGAGAAGTTTTAAAAGCATGTATCGGAGAAATAGATCTCAGTACAGACTGTACATTTATCAAATGAGTATAACACTCCCATTAACTGTAGCGAAACGTCTGACGCTTTTTGATTATATGCCTTGAAATTCATAATCCTAACGATGGTAATACATCTCGATGATAGACCTTAACAGTCTTATTCCTAAAGTATTCGCTACATTATAGAATATATTTTATATTTCTTTCTGTATATTCGGGTTTTCTGTGGAATATTTATTAGAGAAAACGTATGTCATTTGAAAAACATTTTTTAACTGATTATCATCTAAATAAATCCCATATCCGATGGATTGATGAAGTTGTACTTCCATTAAAACATCCAATAAAATAACTGTGTACAAACACTATTGCATAAATTATTAAAAAACATTTAGTGAAAAACACTTAATAGCATTATAAATGATACATATTTAACGGTACAAATGCTAAATGTTTCTTTTTAATTTCCACTGATACTCGTCGGTTTTTTTACTCTTTCTTTCTTTTTTTCTTCGAAAAGATTATATTTTACTTTATTAAATTAAAAAAATTAATGAAGTTTTATATGTATGCAAGTATCGAAAAAATTGAATATGTAAAAGGATTATGGAAAGTTCAACCAAACAATTCTTTGCTTAACAGTCCAAAGGTTAAACAAGACCCTATAATCGAAAATATCAGACTTGGCTTAAGTGCAACAACTAACCAAGCTGTCATCATTGGTATATCCATGGATAACATATGCCTAATTAATTCTAATGTGAAAGCATCTCTTGATGGATGATGGATATAAATCTAATGCATACAAGCAATATTTCGCTTTGTATTTAAAAAATGTTTTTCAGTGAGAGAATTACAAATAATAGTTGATATGATTCCAGTGATTGTCATAAGTAAACCAGTTAAAAATTCCGTAGTGTATGGAATATCCATGTTCACAATCTTAACTGAAACTAGGGAAATTACGTTAGCAAATAAAAGAACCATATGCAAAGAGAGAAAATGAAAGCTTATTACAGATAGAACTTCCTCTACTTTGTATGCTAGTTCAACTAAACGAGATAACTTGTTATATATTTTTATGATATCTCCGTTGCTGAAATACCTAAGTGTCTGGTGCTTCAAATTTCAAATAATCATATATAATTAAAATTATATATAATTAAGCTTAAATTGTAGTATATTAAGCAACAAAACAATGTACATATCATTGGAAATTGATAAAGCGTTATAAAATAAATGAAAAATAAAAACAACCTGGATGCTACTTTTATAACATTTGATTCAAACGTTGTTTTGAATGTGAATATTTTTTGATTTATTATCAGGCCATATTCAACATAGTATACATCTAACAATACTCTGCAAATGGATAGGGAAACAATAAACACAATTATAAATCGAACAGTTTTATACGTCAACTGCTTAACCTCAATTTGCTGTTGTATAAATTGCAATTTAAACATAAGTTTTGTTAATGAAGCCCTTTTACATCTTAACAAATGCCAAACCATTAAAGAGAAAATAAATCCAGCCATCGTTTCAATATACAGAGACTTGGAGAGAGACATAACTAGATCAGAGACATATATAAAATAAATAATTTGCAAATGCATAATATCCGGGTATAAATATCGCAAATGTTTAAAATAAATACCCACTTGTGTTATTTGTGAAATCAATTCCAGTCATCTTCATTACGCAGTTCATCACGCCATGCAGTTCTGAATGTGGTTTGAAACCGTAATTTTTTCCATGTCAATATTTTGTAGATTTTCACTTAATAACAATGAATTTTTGACGGTAAACGGAAAAATAACATTTTTTTATTCATTATTCAAATTAACTCTTAGCATGGATTTTTCGTCCTTGAATATCATGACTTCTAAAATAAATGCAATAGTGTCGAAATGGAGTGTGTTTAATTTCGTTTAAAATTTCAACATATGATACTTCTGTGTAGAAAAATATTATAAATATTAAACTGTGTATTATAAAATATTTTTTTAAATAAATTTAGATGCATTATCTCATTATTGTTCATCGGATATTTGGAATTTTTTAGGATAATTTGTTTTGTTTTACATCTGTAACTGATAATATCATATTTCTTTACATATCCTTACGAAGTTAAGACTGATTATTTACCAAAAAAGTCAAGTAGACATGTTTTTTTTTTTTTTTTTTTTTTTTTTTTTTTTTTTTTTTTTTTTTTTTAAACAGAGATTATAATTATAAATTTTATAAGTTTTCTAATTATATATTAAAGTATATTTTCAATGCATGATAAAATCTGTATCAAAGAAATTGTTTCCTTTTTATATTTATGGCGTACAGCTATAAAATAGCTATACTAGAAGATTTAAAATGCTTTAAAGATAAATGAAAGCTTATTTTCTTGAATAAAACATTTTCTGTTTCTTAATGCTAGTTATTTTTAAACAAAAGTTTAATACTCAAGTTTGATTATGATTTTGATCTAAAATATTTTATAATATTTCAAAAAATTTTCATACGGTAATTCAGCGTTCTTCAAAAATAGTTTTAAAATTGTTCATGTATTTAAAATTTATATTTAAAAAATGCATTCTTGCAAGAATTATTTTGCAGAAAGAAAATTTGTTAAGAAAAATCAACTTTGAAACAGTTAAAGAACTTCGATCTCAATAAATTGATTTTGAAGAAAATAATTTTCAGATAATAATTTCCTTTATTACAGAAAACACCATTTGTTATTTTCTAAATAAAAAAAAACATTTAAAAAATAATGTTTCATAAATCTTGATAATTATTCAGAAAGTTTACAACAATTTCTAGTAAATAAAGTAACTCATGAAAACACAAATGATTAGCGTAATGCCTTTTCTCACGTTAGCTTACAATAAGCCATATTCTAAGATAAATGACAAGTTGTACTACATAAAGAATACAGAGAGTGTTAAATCACACTGCCTAGTACACAAGTGAACGTAATATTTCTTTTTAAATAATAAGATATTTTTGTTCAATCATAATGTTTAATCATCCTTTTTCTCCTTTATAACTTCCGTTTTCCTAAACTAATATCGGTTTATATATAATACATTTTCAAATTCATTGCACAATTTCACATCACTGCCAAACAAAAAAATGCGTACACATTTCTTATACCTGTATTCAGTTTTTAACTGCTTTGAAGAAAATAATTTAATGTAATCTTCTCTGTAAAATCACCTATCAATAAAAAATAATTTCGAAACTTTTGTATTCATCATCTTCTATGAAATAACAAAATGTATTTTTTTACTAAAGTAATCAAATCAATAATAATCCATTTCTAGAATGAAAATGCTATACAAATAATTATTACTAATTATTACTATAATAACTACAACTAATTACTAATTATTACTATAATAATTATTACTATAATAATCACACTGCCTAGTACACAAGTGAACGTAATATTTCTTTTTAAATAATAAGATATTTTTGTTCAATCATAATGTTTAATCATCCTTTTTCTACTTTATAACTTCCGTTTTCCAAAACTAATATCGGTTTATATGTAATACATTTTCAAATTCATTGCACAATTTCACATCACTACCAAACAAAAACTATGCGTACACATTTCTTATACCTGTATTCAGTTTTTAACTGCTTTGAAGAAAATAATTTAATGTAATCCTCTCTGTAAAATCACCTATCAATAAAAAATAATTTCGAAATTTTTGTATTCATCATCTTCTATGAAATAACAAAATGTATTTTTTTACTAAAGTAATCAAATCAATAATAATCTATTTCTAGAATGAAAATGCTATACAAATAAGTCCGCAGAAAATATAATAAAAATGCGGCAATTACATAAATGAAATTCAAAAAGCTGTTCTTAAAAACTAACTTGTCTCGCAGTACATAAAGTCATTATTCAGGAAAATTAAAAAAGCATCAATCCAATTTCACTTTAATATTTTCGTATGTAATCAGAAAAATGGCGTCAATAATGTTTTTTTTTAATATTATTATTATTACTAAATATCTTTTGTTATGAAACCTACAGATAAACTGTCGTTTACTAAATGTATAAATTTATGAAATATTTCACAATTTAAACAAAATAAAAATTTCTCATTTTTGTGGTTTAAAGGAAATTAATTATATGTATATATATATACACTGACGGAAAATAAAATCCCAACACCAAGAAAAACTTATTGTAGAGTAATGAAATTTGGACAGTGCATTTGTCTAGTTAACATGTTTAATTGATTAAATTTTCGAGATCACAGGTTAATTTAAGGTCAATAAAATGCATCTCAAAGGTGAAATGCCGTTACATTAATAATCACTATAACCTCCAGAATTTCGAATGCAAGCCTGCACACGTGCATGCATTGTGTCATACAGGTGCCGAATGTCACTTTGTGGTATGAAGTTCCATGCTTGTTGTACAAGCTGTGTCAATGCGTGATGTTCAATGCTGGCTGGGGATGACACTGGAGTTCAAATCCAATGATATCCCATACGCGCTCAGTGGGATACAGATCTGGTGATCTCGCTGGCCAAGGTAACATGTTGGCACTCTGTAGTGCGTGTTGCGTTACAACAGCGGAATGAAGGCGAGCGTTATCCTGCTGAATACATCTCTTGAATGCTTTTCTTGAATGGCAGCACTACAGGTTAAATTACCTGAATGACGTACACATTTGCAGTCAGTGAGTCTGGGAGAACCTCGAGAGTGCTTCTGCTGTCATAGGAAATTGCTCCCTAGACCATGACCCCAGATTGTAGGTCCAGTGTTTTTAGGCCGCAGACAGTTTGGTTGCAGATGTTCCCCTGGCTTCCTTCTGACCAGCACATGGCCGTCATTGGCACCAAGGCAGAACCTGCTTTCATCAGAAAACACAACAAATCTCTACTCCATCCTCCAATGAGCTCAGGCTTGACACCATTGACGTCGTAAACGGCAATGACTTAGAGTCAGTGGAATGCATGCCTTGCATCGAGCTGTCCTTGAAGTAACCGATTTCTAACAGTTCGTTGTGTCACTGTGGTACATACTGCAGCTCGAATTTCTGTCGCAGACGCAGTACGATGCGCCACAGTCGTACGCCGAATACGATGGTTTTCTATCTCAGTAGTGTCACGTGTTCACCCGGAACCTGGACTTTTTGTGGCAGTACCATCCCTTAACCACTACTCCCAACAATCATGCACAGTGGATACATTCCGTCCAAGTCTTTCTGCAAAATCGCGGAAAGAAAATCCACTTTCTTGTAGCCCTACTTTACGACCTCTTTCCAACTCGGGAGCTGATGATGATAGCTTCTTCGTCTTCTTAAAGACATTCATGATCAACCTCAACTCAATTCGTCAAATTTTGAAGATAAATAATGCTCACAAACTTTACAGCACGCATTTAAAGCAAACCTGATTTTAAAGTTCTGAGTGGCGCTACTAACGCCATACTTATGTGCGAAGCATGAAATTTAAATCAATGTCATCTTTCAGATGTATGAACACGCTTACAAAATTTCGTTTAGCTAACACAAGTCTTTCTTGGTGTTGGGATTTTTTTTCCATCAGTGTATATATATATATATATATATATATATATATATATATGTATATATATACAGATATATATGTATATTGCATATATATATATATATATGTACGATTTCAATTTTAAAACAATATGTTTCCTTGTTTCATTTGGTACTTTTAATGCAACCAATGAAAAATATATTATTTTATGATATATTTTATAAAAAAAATACAAAAGAATTTTTGTTTTAAAGAATCTAATTTGCTAAGCTTGTTTCTCCAGTTATATTCAAAAGAGTAATTAACATTTTTAAAAAATCGATCCCAGATCTAACCGTACTATATGAATGTCAGTGAATTATTTAAAACAATGCTTTTCTTAACAAGTCAATTAAGAGATTTTTGATAACTTTAATCCTGACAACTTCAGAATTTTTATCGTCACGGTTAGACCGTTAAAAAATGTTCTTTTCTGACTAGGCCAGACCAGGCCCTGGACCTTCCTTTTTTCTGAAGACTCGGCGATGCTTTACATGTTTTTTCATTTGGAACAGGGATCTTTCATCCTAGTCATCCTCCACCCAGGACATCTTTCTTCATAGGTCTTCACCGGGCTAAATTATCAATTTCAGTCACGATACAAAACCCATATTATGATCATCATCTCTTACTGGTATAATCCGCGCAAAAATAGGAAAAATTTGCTCAAACCAAAAATTTTTTACAAAAAGTGCATAGATATTTAAATCGTCATTATTTTACAATAGAAACTTTAAAATTCTATTTTAAAGGATAGTAGATTTAAAGGAAAAATAAAAATAAAAATAAAAATAAAATATAGTAAAAGTGATTGAATACAAATCTGCCTATGACGTAATCCTGTCTTACACGGAAAACATCCATGCAAAGTATACAGATTGGATTTATACTTCCTAAGAAAGGAACTTGTCTATAGCTCATTTTAATTTTTCCCATGAAATTCCATCTTAAACGATTTTAGTGTATAGCAAACGATATTAAAGAAAAAGTGAAACTTTTACATATAAATGGAGATTCATTAATAAAACAAATGTATCGCAATTTGTTCCGCAACTTAAATATAAAATTTATAAACAAAAAAAGGTATAATAAGAATTTTTAGTCAGAACTCACCTATACGAAACACTTTTCACTAATATCTATGTAAAAAAAACTATGTAGAAATTCAATGACGCCGACCGGGTTATAATTTTAACGTTTTGAGACCAGGCCGAACTTTTTCCTACGTATCACTTTAGGACGGGACCTAGATATTTCGACCTAGTCAGGCATCTAGTGCACACTACCAGGATATTTTAAGCAGCTGGTTTAGCATTAAATCTGTACGCTTGTTTTTTATGTCCAAATGTGGTTTCACTGTCTTAAGTTGACATTTAAAAACAGACAATATATGGATGATCCCTTTCTATCTTTCAAAATGAGTCAAAAACTTTTCTTTTAGAGGCATGGTCAAGTGGTGTAAGTCACGAATTTTGTAGAGTTTTGGAATTTAATATCTCTGTGAGAGTTATAGATATGGAGATAAAACTTTTTTTGTTAATTTCAAGAATGAATAAAGGAATAATTTCCTGATAAAACCTCCCCCCCCCATAAAGTTGTAATTTGTCCATGAACTTTTCATTAGATTTTGCAACTTATTTTATGAAACTTTACAATTAGAAATATGATTCTAGGAGCAATATTTAAGGAGATAGCCTATTACTTCGTCAATTATGATTCACCCTGTACATTAATAATTTTTTATTATTATTATTGGATTTTTATTGTTTGTTTCCCGTCAAAAGTGAGTTATTTCGCCAAGTAAGATGCTAAGACGTTTTCGTTTGCATTATTTTGGGACTACGATATTTGGCTAGGATTGCCGGAGAACTTTATTTTTGAAAATACGTCAATTCTTTCCCTGCCGAAAACGCAAATATAATGTCGTAATTTTTCGAAACCAAATTCGTAGGTATTTGAAGGACTTTTAAAACATTTTTCAATATTTTGTATTTATTATTAACTAATTTATATTTTTAAATACTTTTCCTAAAAAAAAGAAAAAAACTATGTTAATAGTTTGATAAGTGACCTCGAAAATAGCATTTTCATAAAGTTATACTGCTCTAATTTATACATATATATATTTTTTTAACAGAAATTTATGGTATACTAGGTTATCCCGTCGACCAAAAAATTATTGCCAAACTATAAGACTAAATGCCAATAATGGATGATCATGAATGTCACATTAAATGACACGATTCACGTGTTTAAAATGTAATTAAGTTATTTTTATTTCGACTTTTCATTTGTATTTTTATCGTATTCTACTAATTATTTATTTTTTTTTTCGTTTTTTAAAATAAAAATAATATCAATATCTATAATTTCGCTATTTGTTTGGCGATTTGTATAATTTGGGGAAATTGGTCGACGGGATAACAAAGTAGTACCCGTACAGAGTAGTGGTTTATTTTCGATTCTCAAACTTCCTAATATAGATCTTTAAAGTGCAGCAAGTCTCAGAGCTAGGTGCGAGCAATATTAAAAATGGTTCCCTTGTGAGAGAATAGATGTATTTATTCCATAGTTTCTAAATAACATCTACACATTCTTACTAATCTCGGAAAATTCTCAGTTTAAAATGATATGCTAATAAATACCACATTAGGACGCTGTTTAAAAAATAGTCAATTAATTCAGTTTTGATGTACAGGGTGTCCCCTCTCAACGGTAGCCAATGGCTAATTTCTAAATCGTTAGTCATAGACATATAGTTCCAAATGCAAAAATGCTTTAAAAAAGGTAAAGAAATGTTTTTCAAGCGATTTACCTCAAAATAAAATTTTATTAAAAAATTACGAAAATTAACTTTTTATACGGTCCCCCGTTCCTATAAGTGATATTTAGTAATTTTTTTTCACTACTGTAACAAATATTACAAAAAAAGTCCCATTCCTCTGCGATTAAAACTGACCCAGTAATAGCTTTTTAAAGTTGAAGCATCATTTTTGCTGCAAATTAGGGCAAAATCAGTCATACATTTACTGGAAATAAAAATAAACGCAAGATATAAAATTTCACATTAAACATTGAGAGAAAAATAATATTTACAGTATTATTTTTAAATTTATGTTGATGATTACATATTAAAGCAAAATTTGTACTAAAATTATAAGTAAAAAATAACAGAAAGTTTGTTAATTTAATTTATGAAAAGCAACAGTCACAAATCGTTACAAAATGACATATATTTACTATTCTATTAGATTACTTAACCTAACAGAATTTGATGTAATCCTATAAAATAAATAAATGGTACGCACTTAAAATTGTATTAATATTATACTGTCATTAGGTATAAATAAGTGTGCAAATTGAACCTTGATCGGATATTTGGAAGTGAGTTAAAATTTGAATAGAAATTTTGAGCAAGGGAAAAATAAGTACGAACTTTTTAAGCCAAATAAAGGCTTATCAAAATACAACATGTTTTAAAATAAAATTTCGATTTCCCAAAATTTTATTTTCACGATAAAGAGAATTTTAAAACTTACGTCTTCAACTATTTTAACCAATCTAGAAGTTAAATAATGAAAATTAACATTACCGTAAAACTTATACGGTGGTAGCACCTTCAGTTAAATTGCTTTTAAAATATTTCTTTATCTCATTTAAAACGTTTTAGAAATTGGAACTATATGTCTGTGGCAAATGGTTTAGGAATTAGCTCTTAACGTTGAAAATAAACGCCCTTTATAATACTTTAAGCACTTAGTGAACGTTCCCTTAAAGCTCAGTCCAATTCATCCGTATTTAGCTACAGAAAAGTGGGTTAAGTTATGAAATTTAAAGCTTTATAACTCTGTCAATTTTAATGTTATGTGAATGGGACCTTTTTTTCTCTTATTTGTTAGAGTAGTGGGGAAAATTTACTAAATATCACTTATAGGACCGATTGATCTTATAAAAAGTTAATTTTCATAATTTTTTAATAAAATTTTATTTTGAGCTAAATCGCTTGAAAAACAATTCTTTACCTTTTTTAAAGCATTTTTGCAATTGTAACTATATGTCTATGACTAACGGTTTAGAAATTAGCCATTGGCCACCGTTAAGAGGGTACTGTACAGAGTAACAACAAATTAATCGTTGGTTTAAAAGTTGTTATACAAAAAGTTGTTATTAATAGAGAAGAGAATTTTTTTTAGTTTTATTGCAATATTAACACAATTATAATACAATACTTTGTAACATTTTAAAAGCGGAGTCAACATTAAATAACTATGTTACAATGGCAAATGATTCCTAAAAATTAGCCTAAATAAATGCTTTTTTTAATGTAACTTATTTTCTAATGCAACGCAGAAATGATTAAATGTTATTAAATTCTAAATAGGAGCTATTTTAAGTACAAGTAAACATTTACTTTCGAAAAAGTATAAATAATCCATTTAAAAAAATATTTGTAATGATAAAAGAAATAAAAACGAAAGTCAATGTTAGAATTAATTTTGATTACTAAAAAACTAATGTTAGTTTTGGTATGCGGAACAGATAAGTAATTAAATACTTGTGTAAATATTTATTTTTATCTTTACAGTACTGTGTATCTTTACTGTTACACATTACTAATAGAAGAAGCCTAAAGATTTTAATTATAAACCCTACAATTTTTCACTTTCTAACACTCTAGTCATTTAAAACAAATTTTACAAAATTCTTAATGAAAATAGTTTACTTTGATACTAGAGGATAATTTAGTACATTTAGAGCGTAAACATGAGGTATTTCAAGCTTCTTAAAGAAATTTTATAATTTAAACCCTCACAAGCACACATCTAAACAGTGTAACTGTTTAGGTACTAAGGGTGAAAAGTACCCAAAACAATTCAATTTCAAATATCTTTGTCGCTAATAATATTCAAGATTTTTTTTTAAATTTAAGCTTAAACAATTCTACATATAATATATATTATGTTAAATTGATTGGTGTCAATTGAAATAAATATAAATGACAGCGTAGGTGAAAAAAAATGCATTTTTGATATTTTTTTGATTTTGTGTCGCATCTTTCATACTAATGGACTAAAATTAAAAAAAAAAATTACAGTGTTTTGGGAAACTTAAAAAGTGGTTTAAAAGGTGGTGAAATCTGTTTTTTGATCCGTCCCAAAAAGTACAGTTATTTTACTACTTGAATGCATTGAAGTGGTGCATATTAAAAATTAGATATACGACAAGTTTTTATAGAAAACAGAGATCTACTATTCATAATAATCTTTATTTTATATATGACATATACATGCATATAAATACATAAATTTACATAAGCTAATAAATATTTTGTGATACAGTTGTAATCATAATTTATTATTGTAAAAAATAAAATTAAAAAAAAAAAAACACTCAAATGATCCGAGAAAAACTCTTGAACATTTGACTGACTACACTTAACTGGCAAACTGAGTTAAAAGTACCCATAATTTTCCCATAATGTACCCTTAAAATACCCATAATGTAACAACTGAATCTCACTAACGGCTACTTAACACGCTTTCTTAACTTCTCATCAAAATATCACCGAAAGTGAAAGCCTTCTGTTAAAAACATACAAAAAATTACAACAAAATAAAATTTTGGGGTGGGTACTTTGTACCCAGCGTGCTTGTCAAGGGTTAAAAGGCAAAATATTTTTAGTGCAATAATAGATCCCAGATAGTATGCATATTACAGGCAAGTTTGATTCTTTTCTAATGTTATCTTTCTGTGACAAATTTGACTTGGCAAATTCACAGCGAATTTTCCGCAAGGTAGACCCTCATCCACATGCATGAGTAGTTTGTTGTGAAACTGATCCAACACTGTCTTGAATTCATGAAAGAGGCGAAATTAAATATCCTTTTTATGAGAGAATAGACAATCAACACATACGCAGAAATTGTAGAAATAGGGATAAAATCAAAGGGTAAATAGACATATAATTGTAAGTGTTATGCAATCTGATTTCCAATGTTTAGTTTTGTTAAGGAACCCAGAAAAAGGTATTTATTATTTTAACTGTTAAAAAATAATTATTTTTTAAATAACAATTTAACTACAATCTGCATTTTCTTTATATAAATATTCTTATAAAATAAAAAGTTATATTAATGTACTATGTTATGTTTACATCTTCGACTATTTAAATTTATAATAAAAATATTAAATTTGAAGTGATTTTTTCTCAATAACATTTGATTTTTCCAAAATATCGTTTTAATAGATATTTAATTATTTACATAATTATTTAATTTTGCCTTTAACCCCATTCTTGTACATAATTATTAACCCTTTTTGGACGTTCCCTCATACAAATTTTATTTTGTCGATACGACTTTTTTAAAATAGTTTATTTCACAAGTGCCAAATAGAATCTAATTTAAAAATACAAATATTACCTTATTTGTTAATAGTGATACAAACGATGCATATGCCTTCTATAAATGCGTAACACCAGAGCGTATGCATCAATAGACCTGAAGAAGTTAAACAATGTTGACAGTTACAAAAAGATAATGTGATGTGAGAAAATTACTATTTTGCAATAAGTTTGCAGAAGTTTTGGCACGACAAAGCTGAATTTTTTAAGTGCCTTGCAAAGAATTTGGAGTAGTTTCATCATGGCGAAAGTAAAATTTCTACTTATTTGCCGCTAATTTGCAATAAATTTGATATAGCAAGAGTTTGATGCACAACAAGTTAGCTCCACGTTCAAAGTGTGGTCACTTCAGCGTTTGTGCGATCTCTCTGTAGTGTTCCGATAAACTTTCACTTTTGTAAAGCTGAAGGTGCTGCAATTTGTCAGGTTTTCAAAGAAAGACAGCTGCAAATGTTCTGCAAACTAAAAATGATACATAGAAAGATTTGTTTTGTTTGATTATAATCGAATATAAGAAATATTAATATGGTTCAAGATTTTTTTTATAATAGCCTAATACATGTTCAGACTAGAGTAACTTGTCAAAGTTTTAGGTTCTATGCTAATTTTTTTTTCTTAAACAATCCATTTTCTACTGCAATTTGTACAATTTTGGAATTTACGTAGCAAATTTTTCTCCAACAGACAGAAATTTTAACCGCCTGTAATTTTGATTCACTTAATATTTATAAACAGAGAAAATATTTCCTTTTCGTTTTGTATTTGTAATTTAGGGTTGCTTCTATATAATTCTTTATTTTAAAAGGAATGTGATTTAGCCAGCCATAATATTTTTCTAAAATAATATATTCATTTATGGAAAATTGGAAATAGTTCCTGATTTAAAAATCCAGTTTCTTAATCTTCTTGTTCCATATAAGTCTTATCATAATTAATCGTATAAAATAGTTTATTTGACAGCACGAATAACTGTTTAAATTTTTATGGATCTATTTTTTTTTCTCTTTACCTCATTAAATGTCACAGAATCTTTCTGAGGTACGGGGAATTTTTTTATAAGAAATGACGCAAATAAAATAAGATAAATGAAGTATATGAATTTTTTTTTCTATCGTACTAAAAAGTAGCCATGCATTAAAATTTCAGCCCTGCAGAGTGCGATAAAAATGAATAAGCCAGAATGTGAATTTAGATGCTTTCTTTAGTAAATATAATTATATTATGTTGTAATTACACATATTCTTTTACACTTTTGCTAGGAAAGATTTAAAAAAATGTAGAAAATGAAAATATGATATTTCTAACTATTTTATACAGCTAATTATATTGAAAAAAAGTCTTTACTGTTCTGTCAGCATTTTCTTTAGGTGAGTTCCTAATTATGTAATTATGTTGCACCTATAGTTGTCACTCAGTCAGTCCGTCTGTCTACCCGTCTGTCCGCATATAACAATGCAAAAATTACCCAACCGAATCATTTAAAATTTAAAATGCATAATTATTACATGATTTTGTCGAGTCATTTAAATTTTTATGAAAATCGGATGCATAGTTCATTTACAGAGACAATCAAAAGTATTTAGATACATTACGATCGCATAGAACATCTCTTAATTATTCTGAAGTATGATCCAAAGTTTACATGCTTAAACCGGAAAAAGTACATAAAAAATTGTGAGTTTCTTCTAAGAAGTACATTTTAATATCATTTTGAAATTTTTCGTTAAATAAATTTTCCGGTTGAAAACATGTTCATCTTGGATCAGTCTCCAGAGTAATTAAGAAATATTGGCATTTTTGCGGTCAATGGGGAAAAAAGCTTAAAGTGCATTTTATTGGTGGTACACTCTTTAGAGCATAATATGCATCTGGTATGCATCTATGAAGTATACACTATAGTATACATTCTGTACAATCTGTGGTTCAAAGAATATTTGTTATTGATTCACAGGGCAAAACAAAGGTATTCCATTACATAACGGTATAGAGAGAAGATTGTTTGGTGCGCGTTTTATTTGTATTAACCTTTTTAGCATTTTATAAAATTGGTATATATTGTTGAAGATTGCTACAAGTTATTTCCTGTTAAATAGAAAGAAGATAGCATTTACAGAAACGCACAAAAGATTTTGACTGCTATTCTGTATCCTAAATACTGCGTACTATTGCACTAAGATCAGAATATTTTTAGGTGTAATCATAATTATATAAAAACGTAGCACCAATAGTCATCGTTCATTCTATCCGTCCGTCTGACAGCCTACATATAACAGAGCAAAAACTACCACACCAAATCATTTGAGATTTAAAATCTATAATTGTTGCAAAATTTTATCGAGTCATTTAAATTTTATGAAAATTAGACATATAGTTTAATTACAGGGGAAATCAAAACATTCCATTATATTACGGTCAGTTTCAAAATAGTTTCAAGTACACTTTAATGATGTTACACTATTTCGAATATAATAAAATTGACATGAATCTATGAAGTATATGCTAAAATATACATTCTACACAATCTGAGATGCAAAGAACATTTTTTTTTAATTTACAGGGCCATACAAATGTATTCCATTACATAATGGTACAGGGAGAAAATTTTTTTGGAATGTGTTTTATTTATATTAAACTATTTCACATTTTATGAAACTGATATACGCTGCTGAGCTTTAATACAAATTACTTCCTATATAATAGAAAGCGGATAGTATTTGCAGGAAAACAATGAAGATTTCGACCATTAATTGAAACGAAGTACTGTATATTATAACATCAAGAGCTAAATATTTTTTTAATTTCGTTATAGTACGAACGCACCTCAGTTGCTACGCTTCAAGTGCAATTTCCAACTTGTTTCTTTCAAAATAATTTATTTGTTTGTATAAACTAATCTATTTTGCATGATAGAAAACTGTTTATTTTTCGTAGATCTTACTTTTATGCCGTTACATATAATTAAAAAAAAGCCACGCTTTCGAAAAGGTAAGGTACAATCTGTTTTTGATGTCTAATTTAAAAAAAGATGAATAAAAATTTAGAGAACATATATACGAAACAATTCTCTAGTAAATTCGATAATAAAATTAACATAATTTCCATAAATTACATCAAAAAGAAAATCTTGGTAGAGCTTCATTCTTAAAAAAGTTCATCACATTTTTATGTAGAAAAATTCCAAGTAAACTTTTAAAAAATGCTTTCTAATAATGGATAAGTGCATCTTAGCAACAATTCATTTTTGGCATCAACATTCCGTGCTATATATTAAATTGTAGTGCACCGAAATTGAAGAAGATGATTTGACAAAAAATAAATCATTTTCCAGCTCTTGTAAGGAGCTTGGAGTAGTACTTAAAAAAGAGGCCTGGTAATCGAATTGCCCATTCCTTAATCTCCAAAACGTGACCCACAAGATAATATTCAATAAGTGGAGTTTCATGAGTTTTCACAATGTAATCCATTAGAATGAAAAACTACCAATAGCGGCGCTATTTGGGTGAACATCTTGATCAAGCATTACCTCCCTGTATCTCGCAATAGTCAGGAGTTGTGACCGCTGAGAGATAAACCTACTCAAACATAATTCCATCATCTCCATATTCACTGCGTCTTTCAGGAGTGGATTTTCCGAGTTTAAAAATGTATTTCACTTTCATTCGTTGCTGTATTTAAACGCGAGGCATTTTTTCAGCAAGAGACTAAAAGAGAGTCCAATACAAATGAAAGTCATGGCGAGACTCAGGGGCATGAGAAGAGAAAACTGCGCCTGGGGCAAAGTTACAATTTGGCACCCCCTCCGCCCAATTTTTTGTTGTAAAAGGCCGAAAATGACGTAGGTAGTATAAATTTGGCTCCCCCTAAAATTCTGCGTCCAGGGCGGCCGCGCCCTTCGCCCCTCATACGGCGCTGGCGAGACTAATTGGAATGCAAAACATTTAAAAGCTGTAATCGATACAGGAGTCTTTGCGCAATATAACTATTAGTCGTACAAATTTAGCGTATTTAGTGTACGAATTTAGCACATATTTCTATAGATGCATTAGCCTCGTTGTCAAATAGACACATATCTGAAATATCTAATCTGTTTTTAATAGAAGTGTCGAAACTTTAAAGTAGGTTAAAACAACATTATTCTCCGAGCGTTTTATTTTCTAAGATTAAAGAAACTGTTATATAATTACTTTTTTTTATTATAAAATGCAGAATGAATGATTGACATGCCAGCCATATGAACACCACGCCAAACGTACCACATATGATTGTTCCTTCTCTTTTTAGTGGCGCATTTGGGTGCTTAAAATACCATATTTTAGGCAAACACTTAGAAGTGACAATTATATACATTTCTTATTAATTTATTCAATTTTTTTAAATATTTACGAGAAAAATCAACCTTTTAATTATAAAATCAGAAATATAATTATATAATAATAATGCAACAATTATTTTTAATATAAAATCACTATTTTATGTGACTTTAAAACAATTAATTTATAATATAAGGAGCTCTTTTCACATGCCTCTTATTTAACTGTTGTTTAGTAACATCCTACATTATCCACTTTGTTATGTATTGAGTTTAATTAACGGAAAACAAATTCTGAACAAAACGGCATGTTTTTTACATATTTTTGGATTTCTCATCTTGCTAAATGAAAAAAGTTTAAAAAATACTTGTAAAAATCTTAACCCTTTTATTCGTGTTGTTCATGAAAATGACACCTAATTTTCCTGGATATTGGCACCTAAAATATTTAATTAAATTTTTCTTTTTATAAAGTACGTGGAAATCAAAAAAAATTTTATTCGCTTGTTATTTTCGGTGTTAGTTCATCTTTTTACAAACATAGTTACTCGGCGCCAGCGAGAGTTAAATTATAATCACTGAACACTGACTTGGAGCTGCCATCTACTGTTTATAATAATTATCATATACTTTTCTCGTTTTATAGGCTGTAAAAAAGCACATATTTGAAGGAGGACCGAAGATGATGGGTTTTTTCATTTACTAAAGTACATTTTACAGACATTTTTTTTGACAGTACAAAAATTTATCAAAACATGTTATTTAATTTAAAAAACATGTTTCTGGCAATTTAAATATCGTCGCTTTTGTTACAATTTCGTCACAATGTTAATGTCAAAATAGTCACAAATGACACATTTTTCACAAATTTGTCACACCGTGATTTCACAAAGTGGTCACAATGTGACGTCACAAACGAGCTCTAAAACGGTCATAACGACTTCACATTTTAGTCACTGCGACTTCAAATCGATGTCACGAGATGTCACATCGACGATCGATGGTCACAAAGTCACAATGTGACTTCACAACGATGTCGCAGTGACGTCACCATGCCTTACGGGTGTGAAAGTATCTTTTGATGGATGAAGGATATAAGTTTCGTGCATACAGAAAATATTTCGCTTCATATTTAAAAATTGTTTTTCTGTGTGAAATCCACAAATAATTATTGATATGACTCCATTGATAGTTGTCAGTTTCTTAGAGTTTTTTTTTTTTTTTAAATTTCTAACTTCTTTTTCATTCTTTTTTTTATTAAAAGATTTTTTCTTAATTTTTTTTTTAAAAATTAAGGAAGTAGTAGGTGCATCCAAATATTGAAAAAACTGAATATATGAAAGGATCATGGAAAACTCAGCCAAATAATTCTTTGCTTAACAGTCCAAAAGTTAAACAAGACCCTATAATTGAAAATATCAGACTTGGCTTAAATGCAACAACTGACCAAGCTGTCATCATTGGTATATCCATTGATAACATATGCCTAATTAATTCTAATGTAAAAGCATCTCTTGATGGATGATGGATATAAATCTCGTGCATACAAGCAATATTTTGCTTTATATTTAAAAATTGCTTTTCAGTGAGAGAACCACAAATAATAATTGATATGATTCCAGTGATTGTCATAAGTAAACCAGTTAAAAATTCCGTAGTGTATGGAATATCCATGTTCACAATCTCAACTGAAACTAGGGAAATTACGTTAGCAAATAAAAGAACCATATGCAAAGAGAGAAGATGAAAGCTTATTACAGATAGAGTTTCCTCTACTTTGTATGCTAGTTCAACTAAACGAGATAACTTGTTAAATATTTTTATGATATCTCCGTTGCTGAAATACCTATGTGTCTGGTGCTTCAAATTTGTGCTAAAATCATGTATAATTAAGCTTAAATTGTAGTATATTAAGCAACAAAATAATGTACTTATCATTGGAAATTTATACAGCGTTATAAAATAAATGGAAAATAAAAACAATCTAGATGCTACTTTTATAATATTTGATTCAAACGTTGTTTTGAATGTGAATATTTTTTGATTTATTATCAGGCCATATTCAACATAGTATACATCTAACAATACTCTGCAAATGGATAGGGAAACAATAAACACAATTATAAATCGAACAGTTTTATACGTAA
This sequence comes from Maratus speculifer, assembly GCA_964019185.1. NCBI lineage: Eukaryota > Metazoa > Arthropoda > Arachnida > Araneae > Salticidae > Maratus > Maratus speculifer. The sequence goes on from OZ025289.1 coordinate 158,114,178, forward strand.
ACTGCTTAACCTCAATTTTCTGCTGTATAGATTGCAATTTAAACATAAGTTTTGTTAATGAAGCCTTTTTACATCTTAACAAATGCCAAACCATTAAAGAGAAAATAAATCCAGCCATCGTTTCAATATACAGAGACTTGGATAAAGACATAACTAGATCAGAAACATATATAAAATAAAGAATTTGCAAATGCATAATAACCGGGTATAAATATCGCAAATGATTAAAACAAATACCACTTGTGTTATTTGTTAAATCAATTCCAGTCATCTTCATTACGCAGTTGATCATGTCATACAGTTTCTGAATGTGGTTTGAAATCGTAATTTTTTTCATGTCAATATTTTCTGGATTTCCACTTAATAACAATGAATTTTTGACGGTAAACTGAAAAATAGCATTTTTTATGTTATTCATTATTCAAATTAACTCTTAGCATAGATTTTTCGTCCTTGAATATCATGACTTCTAAAATAAATGCAATAGTGTCGAAATAGAGTGTATTTTAATTTCGTTTAAAATTTCAACATATGATACTTCTGTGTCGAAAAATATTATGAATATTAAAATGTGTATTATAAATTTTTTTTTATAAATTTAGATGCATTATCTCATTATTGTTCATTGGATATTTGGAATTTTTTTGGATCATTTGTTTTGTTTAACATCTGTAACTGATAATATCATATTCCTTTACTTATCATTACGAAGATAAGATATTTATCAAAAAAGTCAAGTGGACATGTTTTTTTTCTTTTTTTTTTTTTTGCTTAACAGACTATAATTATAAATTTTATTAGTTTTCTAAATATATATTAGAATATATTTTCAATACATGATAAAATCTGTATCAAAAGAATTGTTTCCTTTTTATATTTATGGCGTACAGCTATGAAATAACTATACTAGAAGATTTAAAATACTTTAAAGATAAATGAAAGCTTATTTTCTTGAATAAAACATTTTCTGTTTCATAATGCTAGTTATTTATATAAAAAAGTTTAATACTCAAGTTTGATTATGATTTTGATCTATAATATTTTATAATATTTCAAAATATTTTCATACGGTAATTCAGTGTTCTTCAAAAATAGTTTTAAAATTGTTCATGTATTTAAAATTTATATTTAAAAATGCATTCTTACGAGAATTATTTTGCAGAAAAAAAAATTGCTAAGAAAAATCAACTTTGAAACAGTTTTAGAACTTCGATCACAATAAATTGATTTTGAAGAAAATACTCTTCAGAGAATAATTTCATTTATTAAGAAAATATCATTTGTTATTTTCTAAATAAAAAAAAATCATTTAAAAAAATAATGTTTTATAAATCTTGATAATTATTCAGGTTTCTTGACATTTATACGGGAATTATTATTTAAAGTTTACAACAATTTCTAGTAAATAAAGTAACTCATGAAAACACAAATGATTACCATAATGCCTTTTCTCACAATAGCTTACAATAAGCCATATTCTAAGATATATGACAATTAAGTTGTACTACATAAAGAATACAAAGAGTGTTAAATCACACTGACTATTACACAAGTGAACTTAATATTTCTTTTTAAAAAATAAGATATTTTTGTTCAATCATAATGCTTAACTATCCTTTTTCTCCTTTATAACTTTCGTTTTCCAAAAATAATACAATTTTTATCAGCATATATCGGTTTATATGTAATACATTTTCAAATTCATTGCACAATTTCACATCACTACCAAAGAAAAACTATGCATACACATTTCTTATACCTGTATTCAGTTTTTAACTGCTTTGAAGAAAATAATTTAATGTAATCCTCTCTGTAAGATCACCTATCAATAAAAAATATTTTCGAAATTTTTGTATTCATCATCTTCTATGAAATAACAAAATGTATTTTTTTACTAAAGTAATCAAATCAATAATAATCCATTTCTAGAATGAAAATGCTATACAAATAAATCCGCAGAAAATATAATAAAAATGCGGCAATTACATAAATGAAATTCAAAAAGCTGTTCTTAAAAATTAACTTGTCTCGCAGTACAAAAAGTCATTTTTCAGGAAAATTAAAAAAGCATAAATGCAATTTCACTTTAATATTTTCGTATGTAATCAGACAAATGGCATCAATAATGTTTATTATTATTATTATTACTAAATATCTTTTGTTATGAAACTTACAGATAAACTGTCGTTTACTAAATTTATAAATTTATGAAATATTTCACATTTTGAAAAAAATAAAAATTTCTCATTTTTGTGGATTAAAGGAAATTAATTGTATATATATATATATATATATATATATATATATACACTGGTGTCCAAAAGTTAAGCATAATTGGTAATTAAGTAATTATTTTTAAGCAATGAAAGAAATATAAATCGAAATGTGGTGAAACTCCAGGTGTGTAAACAAAATAGTACGCGTCATATATTTTCACGAAGAGTTTTCCCCGAAATCAAACAGGGGACCGTCAACAAATTGAAAAAGAACGAAGATCTTTTGGATAACCCTGTCAAAACTAATATAGCAAAAGTGTTCAAACTGCACATTATGATTAATTGGCTTATTGTAATGTACTGTGTTTATTTTTATAAGGATAGCATGTACACTCGTAGAGAAATTAAGGTTTTTATAAAAACAGTCCTAATTTTTTCCAAGTTTTTTGCTTATAATTTGCAGAGTTCTTATTATAAAATAATGTTCTTTTTTGAAAATATGACAAACATCATTGTACACAATACCCTGTCATCAGAATTTAAAAATAATAAAAATTGTATGAAAAATGAGTATGTTTAGTAGATAATTTTTCATTGCGCATGCGTCAACGATATGAAAATCTTATTTGCATACTGTGTTAGCTAAATGTATAGAGCATCTTCTGTAAAAGTTTCAAAAACATAGCTTGAAAATTCTGAAAATGGTCGCCTACAGAATCAACTCAAAATCCGTTATTCCTAAAGGAAGCAAAAAAATCAGGGGTTTTACCTAAATATAGTTGTACGTGCAATATTGTGTAGGCACTAAACAATGGAATATGGATACAGCCCCTCATCTTTTTGCTTCATTTAGGGAATAAAGGATTTTGATCTCATTCTATCAACGATAATTTTCAGAATTTTTAAACTATGTTTTTGAGACTTTCACAAAAGTTGCTCTATACATTTAACTAACATAATATGCAAATGAAATTTTAATAGCGTTCACGCATGCGCAGTAAAAAATTATTTAGTAAACCTGCTCATTTGTCATACAATTTTTATTATTTTTTAATTCTGATGACAGGGTATTGTGTACAATGATGTTTGTCATTTTTTCATAAAAGAACATTATTTTATATTAAGAACTCTGCAAATTATAAGCAAAAAACTTAGAACTGTTTTTATAAAAACCTTAGTTTCTCTACGAGTATACATGCTATCCTTGTAAAAATTAACACAGTGCATTACAATAAGCCAATTAATCATAATGTGCAGTTTGAACGCTTTTGCTACATTAGTTTTGACAGAGTTATCCAAAAGATTTCGCTCTTTTTCAATTTGTTGACGGTCCCCTGTTCGATTTCGGGGAAAACTCTTCGCGAAAATATGTGACGCGTACTATTTTGATTACACACCTGGAGTTTCAGCACATTCCGATTCATATTTCTTTCATTACTTAAAAATAATTACTTAATTACCAATTATGCTTAACTTTTGGACACCAGTGTATATATACGTTTCCCATTTTAAAACAATATGTTTCCTTACAACTAACTAACTAAACAACGTTAAAGAGCACAAATATTATAAAATAAAATAAAAGATATTAAAAGCATACAGCCGTTTCGGGACTTCTAAAGTCCCTTCATCAGTGCTAAAAATGTGTAAAGTGTAAAAGAGAGTCACATCGTTAAATAAAATAAAATAAACCGTGCATCAGAGCTCGCTGATACACGGTTTATTTTATTTTATTTAACGATGTGACTCTCTTTTACATTTTACACTTCTTTAGCACTCATGATGGGACTTTAGAAGTCCCGAAACGCCTGTATGCTTTTACCATCTTTTATTTTATTTTATAATATTTGTGCTCATTAGCGTTGTTTATTTATTTATTTATATATAAGCACAAAGTACAATCCCCCCTTCTAATATGTTTCCTTGTTTCATTTGATATTTTTAATGCAAGCGATGAAAAATATATTGTTTTATGATTTATTTTATAAAAAAAAATACCAAAGAATTTTTGTTTTAATGAATCTAATTTGTTAAGATTATTTCTCTAGTTATATTCAAACGAGTAATTAACATTTTTAAAAAAATCGATCCCAGATCTATCCCGTACTATTTAAATTTCAGTCAATTATTTAAAACAATGCTTTTTCTAACAAGTCAATTAAAAGATGTTCGATAACTTTAACCCTGACACATTCAGAATTTTTATCGTCCCGGCTAGACCGTTAAAAATTGTTCTTTTCTGAGTAGGCCAGTTCAGACCCTGGACCTTACTTTTTTCTGAAGACTCGGCGATGCTTTACATGATTTTCATTTTGGAACAGGAATCTTTCATCCTAGTCATCCCTCACTCAGTACATCTTTCTTCATAGGTCTTCACGGGACTAAATTATCAAGTTCGGTCACGATACAAAACCCGTATTAATATCATCATCTCTCACTGGTATAATCCGCGGAAAAATAAGTAAAATTTGATCAGACCAAAAACTTTTACAAAAAGTGCATAGATATTTAAATCGTTATTATTTTACAATAGAAACTTTTAAATTCATTTTTAAAGAATAGTAGATTTGAAGGAAAAATAAAAATAAAAATCAAATACAGTAAAATGATTGAATACAAATCTGCCTATGACGCAATTCTGTCTTACCCGGAAAACATCCATGCAAAGTAAATATGATAATACATGAGAAAAATACAGATTGGATTTATACTTCCTACGAAAGGAACTTGTCTATAGCTCATTTTAATTTTTCCCATGAAATTCCATCTTAAACGATTTTACTATATAGCGAACCATATTAAAGGAAAAGTGAAATATTTACATATAAATAGAGATTCATTAATAAAGCAAATGTATCGCAGCTTGTTCCGCATCTTAAAAAATAAAATTTATAAACAAAAAAAGCTATAATAAGTATTTTTAGTCAGAACTCACCTATACGACACACTTTTCCCTAATATCAATGTAAAAAATTTATTTAGAAATTCAATGAGGCTAACCGGGTTATGATTTTAACATTTTGAGACCAGGCCGAACTTTTTCCTATGTGTCACTTTGGGACAGGACCTAGATATTTCGACCTATGCAGACATCTAGTGCACACTGCCAGGATATTTTAAGCAGCTGGTTTAGCATTAAATCTGTACTCTGGTTTTTTATGTTTAAATGTGATTCACTGTCTTAAATCGATGTTTAAAAACAGACAATATATGGATGATCCCTTTCTATCTTTCAAAATGAGTCAAAAACTTTTCTTATAGAGGCATGTTCAAGTGGTGTAAGTCACGAATTTTGTAGAGTTTTGGAATTTAATATCGCTGTGAGAGTTATAAATATGGAGATGAAACTTTTTTTGTTAAATTCAAGAATGAATAAAGGAATAATTTCCTAATTGGGAATTTAGCTCTCTGGGGGCATATAAAATTTTAAATTTTGTATTCTTTCAAACAAACCTCCCCCCATGAAGTTGTAATTTGTCCATGAACATTTCATTAGATTTTGCACCTTATTTTATGAAACTTTTCAATTAGAAGTATGATTCTAGAAGCTATATTTAAGGAGATAGCCTATTACTTCATTTCTTATGATTCACCCTGTACATTAATATTTTATTAATATTATTATTGGATTTTTATTGTTTGTTTCTCGTCAAAAGTGAGTTATTTCGCCAAGTACGATGCTAAGACATTTTCGTTTGCATTATTTTAGGACTACGATATTTGGCTAGGGTTGCCGGAAAACTTTATTTTTGAAAATACGTCAATTCTTTCTCTGCCAAAAACGCAAATATAATGTCGTAATTTTTCGAAACCAAATTCGTAGGTATTTGAAGAACTTTTAAAACATTTTTTAATATTTTTCATTTATTATTAACTAATTTTTATTTAAAAATACTTTTCCTAAAAAAGAAAAGAAAAAAACTACGTTAATAGTTTGATAACTGGCCTCGAAAATAGCATTATCATAAAGTTATACTGCTCCAATATATATATATATATATGTAATAAAATAAAAAAAAATTCGCCATTTTTTTATTTTATTACATATATATATATATATGTATATATATATATATATATACATATCTTTAACAGAAATTTATGATACTACTAGGTTTTCCCATCGACCAAAAAATTATCGCCAAACTATAAGATTAAATGCCAATAATGGATGATCGTGAATGTCACATTCAATGACATATAACACGATTCACGTGTTTAAAATGTCATTAAGTTATTTTTATTTCGACTTTTCATTTGTATTTTTATCGTATTCTACTAATTATTTGTTGTTTTTTTCCGTTATTTAAAATAAAAATAATATCAATCTGTATAATTTGGCTATTAGTTTGGTGATTTGTATAACTTGGCGAAAATGGTCGATGGGATAACAGAGTGGTACCAAATTTATTTTCTATTCTCAAAACATCCTAATATAGATCTTTAAAATGCAGCAAGTTTCAGAGCTAGGTGCGAGCAATATTAAAAATGGTTTCCTTGTTTCCTTGTGAGAGCATAGATGTATTTATTCAATAGTTTCTGAATAACATCTACACATTCTTAATAATCTTGAAAAATTCTCAGTTTAAAATGATATGCTAATAAATATCACATTAGGACGCTGTTTTAAAAACAGTTAATTAATTCATACAGTTTTGATATACAGAGTAACAGCAAATGAATCAGATGTAAATCTTTCCATTTTTCATTTTTCGGTGAAAAAAGTCCGGGCCAGGATTTCATTTTTTCACCCAAAAATTAAAAATGGAAAAATTTACATCTGAAATTGATTTACCGATTGAATAATCGTGTTAAAAAATTAATCTAACAAATGAATCGTTGGTTTAAATGTTGTTATACAAAAAGTTGTTATTAATAATCAAGAGAATTTTTTCTTAGTTTTATTGCAATATTAACAAAATTATAATACAATAATTACAAAATTACAAAATTATAATACAATAAAAGCGGAGTGAACATTAAATAAATATGTTACAGTGGCAAAATTAGCCTAAAATTCCTAAAAATTAGCCTAAATAAATGCTTTTTTTAATGTAACTTATTTTCTAATGCAACGCAGAAATGATTAAATGTTATTTAATTCGAAATACGAGCTATTTTAAATACAAGTAAACATTTACTTTCGAAAAAGTATAAATAATGTATTTTAAAAAAATATTTGTAATGTTAAAAGAAATAAAAAAGAAAGTCAATGATAGAATTAATTTTGATTACTAAAAAACTAACCTTAGTTCTGATATGCGGAACAGATAAGTAATTAAATATTTGTGTAAATATTTATTTTTATCTTTACAGTAGCAAAACAGTTTTAAACTAAGCGACAGTGCAATAATTAAATAAATTAACTTCCAAAAACCGTTTTCAAAGCAGAAGAAGAAAAAACTTTTTTTGAGATTAGAAAGCTTTATTAAGATAAATTGTTTAAAAAGCAAGAATTCATTTATCTAAATGAACTTGATTTTTGCAGCTAATTGAGTACTAATTTTTTTGTATCTCTGTGTGTGTGAATATACTATTTCTATTTCTTTTTAGTTATTTTTATAACAATAATTTATTACTCAGCGTAACTAATTTTATTACTGATACACATTACTAATAGAAGCCAAAAAATTTTAATTATAAACCATACAATTTTTCATTTTCTAACACTCTAGTCATTTAAAACAAATTTTACAAATTCTTAATTCCATAAAAATCTTCAAAATATTTACAGTATCCATGTTTTAAAAATAAACTTCGTTCAGAGATACAACAGTGTAAAATAAACTGAACTTTCATATAATTAATTTGCGCAATTTCATATAATTCATTTGAAATATCGATTGTACGAGGTAATTAATAAAATAATTGAATGATATTTTTATTAGTAACGTTTTTGCTATATTTAAAGTTAAGTTTTTTGCAAAAGTGTAAAATACTTGTGTTTAACTGATATTACAATAAACAACAAAAGAACGTAGGAATTACGAGAAATTGAAATAAAGTTATAAAATGAACAGTAAATAAAAATAATCTAGATAAAATATTTATAAAGTTTGACTTAAAGACTGTGTTAAAAGTGTATATTGTTTGCTGCAATTCAGGACATTGGTTGACGTAAAATACATTCTACATTAAAGTAATTAAAAATAGTGAAATTATAATTATAGTGATAGAATTAAAAAATTTTAATTCTATAGGTTCAAACACTTTATGTAGTATCATCGATTTCATTTCAGGAACAAGAATTTTTTTATGTGCGCCTGTTTGCAGTTGATCAAATGCGAAACTACTATCGAAAACATTAAATGTGCCATCACTTGAAAGTGTAAAAATTTCGATAGTGCTGTTCAAATATGGTAAATAGATAGCAAATGTATAACAGTAAACTTCATAACAATTACGTATAAATATTTAAAAAGCATTAAAAACCTACATTTACTTTTGTCTAAATCAATTCCACACATTTTGATAGCATATCGTAATCCTCCGAAAATTTTCATAATGTTGATTCCACTTTTTAAACGAATAAATTTCACCATTTCTAAAAATATTTTTAATCCGTTTATCCGTTAGTGAGGCTTTATTCTTACTCTTTAATTTCCTTTCTACATCTTTTCTAGAAAGCATATGGCGCAATAAAAAATCTGCTGTATTTAAAAACATTTTAAGATACTTCGGAATAATTACATACAAAAAATGTTTTGTTGTCAATGTTTGTTTTTTTAATCAATTTGAAACAAATTGATGCAGGGTTTCACACATAATTTAAGATTATATTTTTATGTTTTATGAACAAAGCCCTTATGCAAATATTTCAGACACCATCTATAATAATAAAAGCTTTTTTATTCTTTTGATTTTAATAAAAAGCTAAAATAAATTCATGTATTTGTTCATATAACAATCACATTCTTTTCTCAATTGTGTAAAAAAGTTATTTAAATCTTGCTGAAGTATACAATTTAAAAACTATTTGCAGATTTTGACTTCATTTTATTGAATACTTTATTTTTTACTGAAATTTTCTCTAAATTGAAATTAGAATATAAGTACCAAAAATATTTTTAGATTAATTTTAAGCACATTTTTTACCCTTTATTTAAGGAGTAGAACAAAATACTGTTATTCATTTTTTCTCTCATCTTCTTATATAACTTTTAGATAACGTGATAACACGTGAATTTGTTGATATTATTGAAAGTCGGGTAAATATGCAATAATACATTTTTAGTTTCATAAAAAATTTAGCAGACTTCTAATCTAAATTTTTAACTTGATACAAATCAAGAATTTTTACTATTATCTTATCGACACCTTTAAAAATACTTTATATGATTTCTTCTGTGAATATATTCTTCTGTCGCTACATATCTTTTATGTGGCATATTGAAATACAATTACTTGTAAATCCTTTAACCAATATTATTATTATGAACTGCAAAAGATATATGGATATTTGTGATACATGCGTTACTCGTTATACTCTTCTATTAAATGTTAAGAGAATTACATCACGAAATATTCTGAATAATAAATCAAATTACTATTTTTTAGCGTTTATTATACTCATCATAAATAAAGAATAACTTTTAAATGAATAACTTTCATTTTATCGGTTAACAAATACCAATCAATTCATTCGGGAAAGTAAAACTTAGTATTATGCTTTTTAAATTCTCTATGCATTGTTATATAACTAATATAATGATTCATCAAATTTCTAAAATTTATAGTTTTAGATTCTTTCGAATAAATATAGATAAACGAATTTCTCTCTATACATATTTTAACTCAATGTAAGCAAGTTGACGGAAAATTTGTCATACAATTTAAATATTTTTTCTTGCTTTTCTTGTTGAAAGATGTTCGGGATAGTTTTTGAAGTTAATTTTTATATGCTTGTAAAATATTTAGAGACACTGTCTGTAATAATGTAAACTTTCTTCACTGAGTCTATTTAAGTCAATTCAAAAGAATTGCCTTAAAATAAAAAACAATTATATATTTATCTACATAAGATTTTTAGGCGCTTGTGAAAACAAATTAACCAATTATTATTAAAATACACAGTTTAAAAAATGTTTCTTGAAATTGGTGTCTTTTTACTTGAGATGTAGTTGGAAATTTTCTTTTGATCAAGATTAGTAAATAAGAAAAAATATGAATGCAGCAATATTTTCTATCTTCCTCAAGCAAAAGAAAAGTTTGTTATATAAATCATCGATCATAAAACTAATGTTATTGATATTGGCGATAAAAATGTAATTAATAATTCCAATTTTAAATAACTTTTTTAAATTTTTTCTATTTAAACAATATGCTGGCAAACAATAACTGGTAATTTCTTTTTCAATTTACCCTCTTCCCTGTTAAAAAGTTATCTATTTAAAATATGTTTATCTTATTACTCATGTTTCTTGAATTGCACATTTTGTATTCTACTCACAAATTTATTTTATTGTAAACTATTTTATTTCTCTCAGAAAGTTAACCTCCTTTAAAGTATATTTTGTTTCCATATGACAACATGAAAAATGTAGTCATGCACGGATCCAGCATTAATTGCATATGTGTTCCTATCATAATAGGAGGAAAAACTAATCAGATGAAAATAACACATCGAAAATAACTTGAAGAGAGATTTTCATCAAAACGGTCAAAATAATTTTACTTTTTCTTTCAAATCATCAATCTTCTTCGGAGCACTTCATAAATTACCTTGTGTAAAGATGTCTTCCTGTTGTTTATTGTTTTTTACTATCTGTATTGTAAACAATTACCTGTATGTCCTGCTCCATCATTATTATTAAGATTGGTGTATGACGAGTGAATATATGTATTACATGCGTGACTAATTACACATAATTAAATACTAAGAAAATAAAAATCACGCAAGTTTCAGAATCATACTTAAAAACAATAAACACTATTATTTTAGTCAACGACATTCTTCATAAACAAAGAAGTGGTTTCTGGACAACCTACTTAAATTTATAAACATGAAAAATGTTTATTTTTTTAATTAAAACAAAAAAGAAAATCTTGCAAGATTTCAAATAAAAATTAATTTAAATAAAAAAGAAACACCGTTTCTGTTTATATTTTTTTCTCTCTCCGACACCTATGTTAAAATGTTAAAGTAATTCCTTTATTATGTATTATTGCAAATTATAATTTGCAATAATTTCAAACACATTTGTATTTTTAACCTCTTCTGTGTTTTTATAAACACACAAACAGGGTTGGCAAGTTTCTGCCGGGGTGGTTAAAACCAGCGGTAGAAACCGGTTAAAACTGGCATGGCAGAAACTGGTTTCTGCCAGTAAGTGGCAAAAACTGGCAGAAACTAAGAAACAGTACTAAATAAGAACTTTACTCAGCAATGATTCATAATTCACACTAACATTTGATATGTAAACCATTGAGCTAAAAATTAAAACATAAGATTATGAATGTTATTCAAAGTATCAAAGTTCTGAATGTAAGAAAAGTTTGAAAAAATTCTTTCGAAGCCAGCATTACTTACTGGCAATGTCATGATTAAGGATGCAAAAGTTGCAAAATTTGCAAAATCTTCATTTGTTTTGTAAGTGAGATTAAAAAAAAAAAAGATTTATTCTTTTGAATACTGTATTTAAATGAAATCTTTTCAAAATCCAAAGAATTACTAGATCCACATATCACTATAACAATTCTATGAGAGAGTTTTTTATTACTTATTAATTATGTTATTATTAAATCATGTTAGATTACAGAAAAATATTTTGAGTAAATATTTTTTTTTTCTTTTCAGTGCTTTATTTAAAATAAGCATTGCATATAGTTTTCTATTTTGGTTTTTAAACTGAGATTTTAAAATAATTGTTTAAACATAAATTACATATGCATATTTAACAAAAAAAAATAATATCTGTTACATTACTCAATTTTTCAAAAATCAAATTTTTTTTAAATTAAAACTATCCACAATATTTTATTTGTGCGCATATATTTATTCTGAATTATTTAAGTAATAATTATTTAAGGATGAACTACTTAATAAATTTAATATTACTAAAAAAAATTCAGAGATTATGTCACAGAATGTCTTTATGCCAGTTGTTGCCAGTTTCTGCTGGTTAAAACCGGTTATAACCACTTTCTGCCACTGGCACGGCAGAAACCACTTTCTGCCGGCAAAAACCCAACCCTGCACACAAATCTATCAAAAAAAAATCACATAAATTAAAAATCCTTAATATTAGTATATCAAATTTCTAGATGCTACCAGCTATGTAGTAAATATTTCGATGTTCAATAAACATAGTAAACAATAAAAAATGCTTAATTAATATATTATACAACTATTAACGTTAAATGTAATAATATTTTGTTACTCTCACATGAACAGAATCTGCTACTCAGCTGAAATTACTAATCTAGTAATTGATATAACATAAAAAGCATATTATATATATTAAAAGCTGGGGAAAATGATTACCGTTTATTTCCATATGTAAGACAAGCATTTTTAGACATTTTGTTTTACTCAAAAGAAGAGTGGTCGGCTTATACACGAGTCATTTATTTTTCAAATTTAATATTCTAAGACAAAAGTTATAGTAAATAAATGAAATATAAAAATTGCCTGCAGATTTGTAAATGTAATTTTATGTACTATTCTTTTATATTGAAACAGGTCACAAGCCATCTTTTATAAACTAAGTCATTATCAGAATTTTCAAGCAATTTTCAAGCTTTCTCTAACTGGTGTATAAGGAAGATTATCATCAGCATCTATTTCTTCACTATCTCTAGTTTCGAAAATAGCATCATCCTCAGTTCCATCCATCGCAATATTAATGCAACATTTTTAGTTGCGTTCGTTTTTATGCAAATACGAAGCACCTATAGTCATCGTCCACTCCGGAGGTCTGTCCGCATATAACAGCGCAAAAAATACCCAACCGAATCGTTGAAAATCGTATATTAGCAAGGCAACGCTAGGTACCGGGCTTGCTCATTCCTTTTATGACGTCACAAAAGGTGGCTGAATGACATCCAGCGATTGGTACAAAACGATTTGTGCGTCACTTTGAGACTTGTTTGTACCAATCGCAGATAGCGGCCAGCCACCTTTTGTGACGTCGTGATAAGGAATGAGCAAGCCCGGTATCTAGTGTAGCCCTGATATTAGTCTTACAAAATTTTGTCGAGTCATTTCAAATTTTATGAGAATCAGATGTGTAGTTCGATTACAGGGACAATCAAAAGTATTCCGTTATATTACGGTTAATAAGAAAAAAATATGACTGCATTTTAATAATGCTACACTCTTTCAAACATAATACAATTCTTATGTATCTATGAATATATATATTAATATATATATACATATATATATATAGATATATATAGATATAGATATAGATATAGATATAGATATAGATATGTATATATATATACTAAATATACACTAAAATATACATTCTGTGCAATCTGTGATGCAAAGAATATATATATATATATATATATATATATATATATATATATATATATATATATATATATATATATATATATGTAGGGCCACACAAACGTATTGTATCACATAAATGATTTGGGGGAAAACATTGTTTGGGTGCGTATTAATTATGATAAAATATTTAGGATTTTATGAAATTAATATATGATGCTGAGGTTTACTACAACTTAATTTCTGTATAATAGCAAGAATTTAGAATTTGCTCGCAGACACAAAAGATTTTGGGTGCTGTATTGTATCCGAGATACTGTTAATTTTAAAGTCTTCGCCTGAGTACGAACGCAGCTAATTTTTTAAGTATGACGTGCAATTTATTATTTTGAAAGATCTTGTGATCATTTCTTGGGGTAATTGAAGGCAAGCTTCTTATACCAATTTGCATGCAGCAACGCTGTAATTTTTTTAAGGGGGCTAACTATTACGGTTGAAGCCCAGATGACTTCCATTCAGTTCACTTTAAATTGGGCCTGTCTTTAATTATTTAGATAATACAGCAAAGTATTGAAGACTAATAGTTGAAAAACTTGTTTTCAATTATTTTTTTTTAAATCTATAATTAAGGCACATCATAGATTAAATAGCTTACAAATATTAATTCATAATTAAACTGTATGTATAATGTTCTATTTTGAATGAGCTGGTTTTTTAATCAGATGATTTGTGAGATAAGGCTGTAAATACTTTAAATATAAAATGTTGTAAGAACAACTAATTACTGTATAAAGAATTATAGCTCGTTAGATTAAAATTTTTCGAGTTTTTACTGAAATGGGTAAATTGATTTAATAGCCATGTACATGTATTTAAACAATGAAAAAGGTGAAAAGGAAATTATTTTGCGACATTTAAATTTTCTTAGATCATATGCATACATTTATTATTTTTTATTATTTATAAATATCCTTATTTTTATATTTATAACATTCACAGCAATATACTTAAGAACATCCAGTCACACTTACCATGCTTGTTTGATAAATTCCCTTTTACAGAATTATTTGGGTGCTTAAAAGTCCAAAAGTTAAGCAAACACTCAGAAGTGTGAATATCAGACTTGGTGAAAGTGCAACAACTGACCAAGCTGTCATCACCGGTAATTTCATGGATATCATGTATCGTATTAATTCAAGTGTAAAATTATCTCTATTTGGGACATGGATATACATCTCGTGCATGGATATTAAATTGCTCTGTATATCTAAAAATCGTTTTTCAATCAGAGAAGCAAAGAGTATTATTGATGAGATTCCCACTACGTTTATAATTAGGGCCGCAAAAAATTCTACCTTAAATGGAATGCTCATATTTGAAAAATAATTGTTCACTACGGGTGCAACAAGGGTAAAAAAATTAAAGACATGCAAAGATAGTAGAAAAAAACTTATAGGAGATACAATTTTATCTAACTCTTTTGAAAGATGTATTAATCGAGATAATTTATGAAAAAATTGAATGATATATTCACAAGTAAAATTTTTACGCAATTGCAGGTTAACTTTCTTGCAAGAATGTGAGATGCTTGCGCTTAACTGATAATACAATAAGCAACAGAATAATGTAGCAGTAATAGGAAATTGATAGAAAGTTATCAAATAAGTACAATATAAAAATGATCTCAATAAAATCTTTTTTAATTTTGATTCAATCTCAATGTTAAACATGGACATTTCTTTCTGCAATCCTTCACTGTTCTGACCATAATATGAATCCAACCCAACAAAAACAATCGGTAATAAAATAATGAAAATATCTGTGAAATTAACTATTTTTAGTTCAAGAGTTTCAAACTCTCTATAAAGTTTCATTGATTTCATTTTAGTAATAAGTTTTTTTAAATGTACTATTTTACATTTCATCAAATACCAGACAACTATGGAAAATATTAAACACGCAATGTTTTCATAAAAAAAAGTTTTGGAAAAATCTATTGAAATGCGATGAATGCATAGGAAATAAACAAAATAAAAATGCATTGCAAAAATATATAAATATTTAAAAGGTTTTAAAAATATGCTACTTTTACTGTTTTTTAAATCAATTCCACTCATTTTCATCGTATATCTTAATCCTCCGTACATTTTACAAATATCGTTTTGAGCCATTTAAAAAGTAAATGTTACCATTTACAAAAAAATACTTAATTAGTTTAATTCAGGTAGGTAAAGGTTATGACCATGCTTTAAAATTCCATTATACTTGATTTTATACGGTATGACAGGAATTCTATAAAGGAAATTTATAGCGTTCAAATGCATTTTAAGGTATTTAAGAATAAACATAGACTTCAAAAGCGAGAAACAATTTTGAAACACTAACTGTACACAAAAATCAATACTTCTAACTATAATCGTTTTCGATTGTGTTGTGAACGTGTTGTACGAAATAATGAGATTGCGCAAAAAATGTTTACAGTACAATAGATTACAAATGTTTACAAATGTTTAAATTACAAAAGGAGAAAATGTATTTTCAAAACATTAACCTTTAAAGTTGTGTAATATTAAAGGTACCATGTATAAAATACTTTGAAAATCTTCGACATGTTCTGTTTTAAAGTGTTCTAAATTGGGTGGTGTTTACAATGTGTTGTTAAGTTGGGGACAAAGAGTGCAGCACAACATTATATTAAGAAACTTTGTCATCAACACTATTTGTAACACTTTTTCAACATAACTAACAACACTATTTTTAGAACACATTACTAAATGGCAATACTTTTCAACATATTAAGAACGTATTTGTAGAGTGCACCACTTTTTACAACATATTAAGAACAGAATCATAACACAATAAATTCGTCACTACACATTGACCTGCTGTGAATTTAGGGACAAAAAGGGTTCCAAAGTAAGTTTATTTTTGTATTTTAAAATTTGTAGTGTGTACAAAAAACAAAACAAAGTTGTTTTACATGTTTTTTCTAAGCAAGTTTAATTCAAATCGTCGTAATTTCTTAAAATTTAAGAAAATTTCTTCATTTTTTTCACGTTATATTGAGGATAGCTTTCATTGTTTTGCTAAAACTTTTGATACGCCGTCTATAATAATGGATTTTATTTTCCTTCAGATTTTGAATGTACTCAAAATTTAAATCAACGATACATTTGGTCATAAAATAATCTTGAAGTTGTTTCTTTTGCTAATAAACTGTGAACTAAATTTCTTAAGATGCACACTTAAAAAAATGTTTCTTTTTTTATTATTTATTTTTACTTTATATTTAGATAGAATTTTCCTCTAAGTTAAATTAACAACTTATTTTGAATAACATTATTTAGGCGAAAAAGCACCATTTAAATATTTATTTTGCTTTTTACGGGATTAATAAAAATTGTTACATATATTTCTCACGTGCTTTATATTTTCACCGTACCAGCAGCTCATTATCATATCGTTTATACTAGCGAAAGTCAGGATGCTGTAAAATATTTATTTTCTCTTTTATACAAAATTCATTAGACTTTTTACTGGAAGTCGTTATCCACCATTTCAAACTTTCTCCACTTTTCGATACACTTTATAAGATTTCTAGTGTGAACATATTTTTAACTTGTTTCATAACTTTCATATCCTACACAATAAGAAACTATTACAGGTATAATAAAGCCATCAACATTATTATTACCATTGGTAAAGAGCATCTGGATATAAGTGTTATTTACATGATTGTTACTTTCTCCGATTAAATGGTTACAAAATAATATCACAGACTATTTTGGATAATAAATCGAACAAATAAACCCGATATATCATTTCAGTTATTTTTCTACTCATCATAAATAAAGAAATATATGCGTTTGTATTACAAAATGCACAGAACTAAATTTCTCAATACAAAATAATATACAAAAATTTTTTGAAAATTAAAAAAATAAATCACACAAGCTTGATTATAAACATTCTTCTAAATTTTAAAATTTTGTCCATTGTATCTACTTTAACCTTATTTTACTTGTCACAAATATAAATGCATTAAATCATTAAAAAACTATTTGTTACATGTGAATGTAGTAACATTATTTAATATTTTGAAACATATTTTACATTTTTCATCATTTTTCTACAAAGAAAATATTTCTTTTGATGGAAAAACGCAAAAAATCTATCGATCAAAATACTATTTGGAATAAAAGAGCCATATAATTTAAAATACTTTTCATTTTAAAGATACTTTTTCATTTCATATTTTTAAATAGCATGAGCTGCATCAATCCATAAAAACTGAAACTGTTAATATTCACAATGCCTATTCTTAATATATTAAAATATTATTATTTTATTATTTAATGTTTTTTAACAAGCGGAAATTTGCAAATTCATATAAATGTACTTTTTTCTAAATGTCCTTCCTTTACTTTTGAAACTGCATGTTAAATATTAAACAGTGTTCACGCAACATAGGCTCTTCAGGGGATTTTTTGTGTTTTAGTACGAAAAATTTCGTAAACTACTGATAAACCATACTTGTAAGATATCCGTATTCGTGGAAACGGTATTAAATATTGCTTTCTATTTTCTGATCTGAGTAAAATTTTATTTTAAATTAAATAGATTGTGCACCTTCTACTAGTTCTCAAAATAAACCTTTTCAAAATAGATATATTTTTCCTACATTTTTGTAAATTTTAATAAAAGCATATCCTTTTTTTTACATTTATATTTATGGCTAAAACACAAATTAAACGACTGTTTGGCATCTGTCTTGGCTTCTATGCTAGAAATTTGAAATTTTATCAACTTAACTATTCAAGTCCAATGCAAACAAATAATATAAATAAATAATGTAACAAATAATGTATCAAATAATATAAAGAATAATTTAAGTAAATAATGTAAACAAATAATTTAATGCAATTAAAAAATATACAAATTTTTAAAATCACACCAAGCAGTCGTCAATCCTCTAAAGTCGTTAATTCTGAAATGATTAAGTTATATTATATTATGAGAGAAAATTAGTTTAGTTATGATATCGTTAAATTATATTTCTTACTGTATTTGTCATTTTATAACTTATTTCAATATAATAGAGCTACAATATAATATTTAAAAACATTAGTGACAGAAACAAAAATATGTTTGCCAAAAAATGCGATTATCTGGGATGTTTAATAAACAAATTTTTAATCATCAATTATGAAAAATGTGCTTAAATACTATAAAGTGTAAAGCATCAAACCTTCTTGCAAATCTTTACCTATGTTAATACGAATGTAATATTTCTGTTGATGATTGCATTTTCTGCAGGTATATTGATGAAATAATTGTTTTTATTTGAAAGGGTTCGCAAGTTATCCATTACACTAAATTATCAAAAGAATTAAATATCAAATGAAAATGATAGGATAGGTAATGTGATTAGCTTCCTTGGTTTTAAATTAATACTTAACAAAAATAAAAATAAAAACATTTTGACAAAAGCAAGGATATTTTAATTCAAGTAAATTTATTTACTCCCTACGATTCCTGTTTCTAAAAACTTGTTTATGTCAATATTATTCTAAACTTTACACATAGAACCAATCAAATTCGTTCAAAAACATTTAAAATTCATATTTAAAAAAATCAGTTTATTATTAATTTGTAAACTATAGACATCCTTCAAATGTTATAAAATCATTATCACATATTAGTTTTATTGTGATATATATTTCCACATACACAAACTAAAATTAAAGCACATTCTTGCTTTTATATGGCGCGTAGATTAAAGGAGTGCAGTTTCATTCACATGAAGAATTATGGAAGTAGAGTATTGTTGTATTAATCACTGAAAATAAATTTAGAGATGAACAGCTACATTCTTTTAAATAATTACGGTGGTGTATGATGGTTAGGTAGTATTGTATGAGTTAATATCCTTAATGAATTAATATCCTTATAGCTTTCCATATTCATTTCCTTAAAATTATTTTTCAGAAAAAGGAAAGTCTAGTTATTCATAATTGGTTTTATATTGATCATATCAGCTGCATTCTGTGGTAACAAATGATAAGTATGTTTGTGTTTTGTTATTGATAGATCCATTAAAAGTTAATTATTACAATTAATTCCTTATATACACTTAAGATTTTCAGTTCAAAATTTAGCTGATTTACTGTAAAGAAATTAGAAAAGAACAATGCCTCTTCTTAAATTAGAAGTTAAACTCTCTTAATTCAACATTTAGAAAAGATTTCACATGTCATCAGAAAATTCAGCTATTAAATTGCAATCAGAATAGGAAATTATTTGTTCTTTCAAATTTTAGCTTTAGAATAGAAAATGTTTATCCTATTAATGAAGGTTGCAAGAAAAAAACTATAAGGATAGAATACTGATTCTAAATAGGATAGCTTAGATTGTGTGAGATTCATTTTTAAACAATGATTCAAGATAAGTTAGCATTTGTTTGTAAAATTAATAATAACGACCAAATTTATTTTATTTCTTTATTACAAAATACTTAACCAGTTGTATGTCAACATATAAGCATTCCTTGATTCAAACTATACTATTTCGTTTTACAAAAAGCAGAAGTATATACCTAAACAGGGGAACTAAATATTGGGACAATATTTCAACAAAATGCTTATAGATTCAACTACGGATACTTTAAAAGACCATAAGATTCGGAATTAATTTTAATCAGTTTGCAGTGGGTATATAGCAAGAAACTTTATTAGGTGAAAATCTAATCACTTTTAACTGCAGACATTTTGTAGAAAGTCTAGTTATATTTGACCAACTGTTTTTTAATTTATGAGACATAGAAAACAAGTAGTAGGAAAAGGACAGTTTAAGCTCAGCCGGCGACGGGGCGGCGGGGGGCCGTCCCGCCGCAGCAAACCGTCCCGCCGCCTCCACCACCGTCCCGCCACCATCCCTCCTGCCCCCACCATGCATCCCCCTCCACAAACGCCCCCTAGTGGAAAAAAGGAACATTCTATTATAACATGATAGGTGATTAACCCCATCTCCACTGAATAATAACAATACAACCAATATAATTTTTAAAATTATATACTCAAATGATTATTTCAATAATTATATTTAAATACTTTATTATATAATTTCTATGTATACATTTTTATTTCAATTAAATTTAAATACTTTTTATTATAATTTCTAAGTATACATTCCAATTCAATATCATATAAATGAAAATATTTATTCAAACACAATTCCTCTATTCTTTCATTAAAAAGTATAGTAAATTTGTTAATATTATTTAATTTTGTTTTAAAACTCACTAATATCATTTCTAAAATTGATTTTAGAAATTAAAAATATAATTGTTTAAATTTTACACATGAAAAGTAAATATTTTTTCTTTCTTTCATTAAAAATATTATTAATTAGCTAACATCATTTCTGAAACTGATTTTAGATATTTAAAATGGAATTTTTTAAATTTTACACATGAAAAGCAAATATTTTTTTCTTTCTTTCATTAAAAATATTATTAATTAGCTAACATCATTTCTAAAGTTGATTTAAAAAAAAAAAAAAAGAATTGTTTCAATTTTACACATAAAAAGTTCATCTCATAAATAAAAATATTATATATTTAATCTGTGTATTTTTTCTCAAACGAATGTTGCTCAATCACATCTTCACAAAAAGAAAATAAAATCGCCCCCACTGGCTTAAAAAGAAGTCAGAGATGTTCTTTTCCCCCACGCAAACATCTGCTTCAAAATCACCTGTCCTCCGTGGGGTGATGAAAAAGAGGTCATTCAACTTGGATAGGGGATTGGTTTTGGTTTGTGTTAGGGAAAGAAATCAAAACATATCTAGAGTTTATTCCTTCTCAGAGCGTTGCCGTAGACAGACCTTAGAAGATTAACTTTTTTAACCGCTTTTTTACAACAAGAAAATGACTTCTCAGCTAATCTCTCAAACCGAGGTATTTATAATTTTTTTCTTTTTACAAATAATATCTTTAAAAAGTTATGCAACCGTTTTTACAGCAATTTAAATAATATTCATGTGTATTTTTAATTTATTTTTAGAATATTTTCCTGGATTTTGGCATTTCTTCTGAGGAATTAAAAGAAATTTGCAATAAAATGGAAGAAGAGATTTCTTCAACGTCCAGACCTTCTAAAAGAGTGAATGTAGAGGAGTCATTGGTACGATTTTTTTCTTTAATATCTACATAGAAAACTAATTTGAAATTTTATTTTAGTTACAATTTATAGAAATGTTTTTTCTTTTTAATGTTTTTCAGGATTCCGATACTCCACCTTACAAGAAAAATAAGATGGAAAAAGGGAAATTTAACAGAGTAACAGACGGAAATCTCCATTCGGAAGATGTTGCAGGACCCAGTGGATTAAACCTCATCAAAAATGACAATAAACATTTAGTAAGTTTTTTTTAATAGAAAAAGGAGTTTGAAAAAAATTCTTTTTAATTTGTAAAAATAGTGTTTTTTATGTTTTTTTTCTTTTATCTAGAGCTGCCCACTCTTTGAGTGCCGTTTCGCACATAAACGCCATTTCTTAAGACACATGAGGTGGCATGACAACGAATCATCTGATGAGGATATGTCTCAACACCCTGAAGGTAGTGGAGAACATGAAAATATCCAGAGTCGTAGTGAAGTGATGCAAGCTTCATCTCATGTAAGTATTTTTTTCAAAACCTATCTCTCTTTGGTGAGCTTAGCGGGGAATAGTGTTAGGAGAAGTTTATTCTGCTAGTACTGTTTTCTATTTCGAAGTTTACATCGAGGTATGACTGACCCAACAGTACTCTCGAGACACTTCAGCGCGTTAAGCCTAACTCACCTGAATTTTTCTCTGTTAGGTAGGAAATTTTTAGGACCTCTCAAATTAGATTTTAAGTATTAGGAACAAGTACAAAAATTCTAAATTGTTAGTTAAAAAATTACACTAAAAATGAATTTAAAAAATAATCACATTAAAAAAATCAATATTCAAAAACACTTTTATTTCTAAATTAAAGAAAAAAAAATCTAAAAATCAATTTAAAAAATATATTAACTAATTAAATATTCAGAAACACTTTTATTCCTTTCAGGAATGTTCCATATGCGATCAATTAAAAAAAATAATGATGTTAAAATTACTCAATACACAAAAACACTTTTATTCCTTCCAGGAATGTTCCATATGCAATCAATTTAAAAAAATAATGATGTTGAAAATACTCAATACTCAAAAACACTTTTATTCTGTCCAGGAATGTTCCATCTGCAACAAAACCTTTAACCGTCGAGATCATTTAAACCGTCACATGAAGACTCACAAAAGTGAAAAATCGTTTAAATGTGAACAATGTAACAAATCATTCACTAGAAAAGAAGATTTGAATCGACACATGAAGAAACACAATAATACGAATTTTCAATGTCAAGAATGTTAAGTCTTATTTACAAGAAAAGATAGCTTAAACCGCCACATGAAGATTCATAGAAATGAAAAATCATTTTCTTCTGAAGAGTGCCAAATATCTTTTACTCGTAAAGCCGATCTTAGAAGACATCAAGAACACCACACTAATTCACCTGCTTCTCATCAATGTGAAGTATGTTCAAAATCTTTTTGGCGGAAAAGTAATCTCCTTCAACATAAACGTACACACCACACAACGAAAAAAACAGTCCCCCCACAGAAAGCGAAATCTGTTAAAACAAAAAAAAAAGAACCACTGAAAAAGCGTTAAATACATTTGAGAAAATTACGATTCCAACTACAGAAGAAAACGCTTATGACATTGACATTTTTAATAGCCAGATTATAGAATAAATCCAAAACCATATATTGAATACTTTGAAATCCCTTAAATGGCATCTTATCCACACCATCAAGTTTACTCGATTTAATGAAGATGACGAAGTTGAATCAATGTTAGGGTATTTTAGGTCTGATCCCTGTCCAGAACATATTGAAGAAACAGTCAGAAACCACATCATCGAAAATTTACAAAAAATTAAGACTAATTTTGAAGAATTTGTTCAACTTGGGTCGGGCTGGGTGATAGAAAAAATAATTCATACAGACCTATACATAGCTCATTACAAGCCACTAACTGGAAGCAGTTATATTGAAACCCCTCAAAAACTTGTTCCAAAACATGCTCTTATTAATATTCAAAATTTTAGTGATAATAAATGTCTTATTTGGTGCCTACTAGCTCATAAAAAGAAAATAGAAAAAAATGCAGAACGTGTTTCCAACTACACACCTTTCGAACATGAAATAATCATTGATGATATTCCTTGTCCTGTCCCTTACCATAAAATTAAAGATGTTGAAGAAAAAAAGAATTTAAGAATTAATGTATATTCATATGGCGAGGAAGAAGATGAATTCGGAATGCTTCACATCTCAAATCGAACCCATCAAGAAGCAATTAATTTATTATTAATTGGGGATGAAGATAAGAACACCCACTATATATACATAAAAAATATGTCAAGACTATTTTCACATCTCACCAAACATGACGGCCAAGTCTATTTTTGTTATCGATGTCTTCATCGCTTTAAGACCCAGACACTTCTAGACAATCACCTTCCATATTGCTCAGAACACGCTCCTCAACACATCAAGATGCCTGATCCAGAGAAAAATATTTTAAAATTTAACGAATATCATTTCCAACACTTAACACCTTACATCATCATAGCCGATTTTGAAAGTCTTGTCGTCCCAATTCACACTACAGAACCTAATCCTAGCACTTCTTACACTATCCCCACACAAAAACATATCCCTTGCGGCTATGCCTACATAATAATTGATCAAGATGGGAAAACACATAAGAAGATGAAAACGTATCGGGGAGAAGATGCCGTATCAGATTTTTTGAAGAATATTTTTCAAGAAAGAGATGAGTTAGCCGAAACATTAAACACCATCAAACCTCTGAAACCATCCAAAGAACAAGAAAAAGCCTTTAGAGAAGCTACTGTGTGTTGCATCTGCGATCAGCCCTTAGGCAACAAGCGATGCCGAGAACATGATCATATAACAGGTGCATACCGCGGTGCTGCCCATATGAACTGTAATTTACAATATAAACAACCTAAAGTTATCCCAGTTATTTTTCACAACCTAAAACATTACGACGGTCACCATCTGATGACGGAATTAGGAAACATTAAAAGTTACAATATAGATGTCATCGCAAACACAATGGAAAAATACATATCATTTACTATCAAAAAACAAGACTGTCCCATAAAACTTAGATTTCTCGACTCATTCCAATTTTTACCTACATCTCTTGAAAAATTAACAGCTAATCTGCAACCAACAGACTTTCACCTCCTTAAAGCTAATTTCCCTAAAGATACAGACCTCTCACTCCTCACTCGAAAAGGGATATACCCATACACCTATTTTACAGACTTCCAAAAATTTGATGAAACACAACTCCCTCCACCTTCATCATTCCATAACGATTTAACAGATGAACCCATTTCCATAGAAGATTATGAACATGCTCAAAATGTTTGGGAAACTTTAAACATTCAAAATCTCGGTGAATATCACGATTTATATGTTAAATGCGACGTCCTACTTCTAGCTGACATCTTCCAAAACTTCAGAAAACTTTGCCTACAATATTACAAAATTGATCCTACACACATGTTCACATCTCCAGGACTCGCATGGCAAGCTTGTCTTAGAATGACTCAGGTACAATTGGAACTTCTCACAGACATTGACATGCTCTTGTTTTTTGAGAAGGGTGTAAGAGGTGGTGTGAGTGCTATCACTAAACGATATGCAAAAGCGAACAATCCCAATGTCCCTAATTACAACAAAAATAATAAAACAAGCAATATCATGTATTGGGACGCTAACAACTTATATGACTGGGCTATGTCCGAATACTTACCTGTTGGTGAGTTTCAATGGATTCAACCATCTGAAACAGATATAAACAGCATCCTTTCCCATTCAGATAATGCAGATTACGGCTATGTCCTGGAGGTGGACTTGCGTTATCCCCCTGAACTTCATTTACTCCACAACGAATACCCACTTGCTCCGGAAAACATTCACATCACTGAAGACATGTTATCTCCTTACACAAAGTCTTTATTAAACAACAGACCCTACAAAGGAAGTTCGAAGCTCTCACCGAATTTAAAAGACAAAGAACAGTACATCGTCCACTACAGAAACTTGAAACTCTATCTCCAACTTGGTCTCGAACTCATTAACATACACAGAATAATTAAATTTAGGCAAGCACCTTGGCTAAAGCCCTACATAGAATTCAACACGGATAAGAGGAAACAAGCTACCAGTTCTTTCGAGAAAGACTTCTTCAAATTGTTGAACAATTCAGTTTTCGGTAAAACAATGGAGAATCTACGCTTGAGACGGAATATTGAGTTGTGTAACAACGAGAAGAGGTCAAAAAAACTTGTCGCATCTCCAGCATTTAACAACTTCAAGATTTTCAATGAGGGACTGGTAGCCGTGGAACGAGTCAAAACCACTCTGACTATGAATCGTCCAATCTATGTAGGGTTCGCTATTCTAGATCTCGCAAAATTACATATGTTCAAATTCCACTACAACATAATTAAGAAACACTATCAAGATCGTGCTCAACTGCTTTTCACTGACACCGACTCACTCACCTACCACATCCAAACAGATAATATACTACAAGATATGCAAGAACATCAAGACGAATTTGACTTCTCCGATTATCCTAAGAACCACCCCCTCTACTCTGTAAAAAATAAGAAAACATTAGGTAAATTTAAGGATGAGATGAATGGAAAAACTATTTTTGAATTTGTCGGTCTTAAAGCGAAAATGTACAGCATCCTATCAGAAGATGGAGAGAAAAAAAGAGCCAAAGGAGTACCTACATCTATCGTTCGAAAGAAAATAAAACACTCACAATATTCCGAATGCATACATCACCTGAAAACACTCTGTACAATAAACAAAAGAATCCAGCAAGATCACCATCAATTGTACACTATACAGCAACAGAAGCTAGCACTCAGCCCGTTTGACGACAAACGATTTATTCTAGATGATGGTATAACAAGTCTCGCTTATGGTCATCATCAAATTCAAAACAGGAAAATTAAATTAAAAAAACAGAAAAAGAAAAAAAAATGAAGAAAAGAAAATGAAGATCTGGATAAAAAAAGTGGGGCGCCACATAAGGAGATGTGGCGGGAGGCGGAGGGACCCCATAAAAAAATATTTTCTTTTTAAACATACATTTCATTTTTAAATTCAGGGTTGAAAAGAAGACTATTTCTAAATAAAAATCTAGTTTTATTAATTTAATTAAGAGTTTTTGTATTCGCATTCAGAAAATTAATTTTTCTGTCATGAAATTTTCTAGTTTGTTTACAGTTTTAAAGATTAAAATTTCGGTTACAGAACATGTTTTCAAGGTTGAATCATAAAACTGCAAGAAGCAGATGTTGTTTTTAAATAGAAAGTATTTTACGATTCATGTCAACACCAGGTGTAGAAAACTTAAAGTAAAAAAAAAAAAAAAAAAAATTAGTTCGAATATGACGTCACAAGAAGCAGGTGTTGTTTTCAAAAACCGTGAGAAAGAATTTTTCGGTTTGTGTCAACACCAGGTGCACAAAATGTGAACTAAAATATTGGTTTGAATATGACGTCACAGAAGTTATGCGTGAGTTCGAATTTGTGCGTGGCAACATAACTCTGTTATATTTTGTTGTGGAAAGTCGCATCAATTTTTCTTATGGAAAAAATGAAACGATCTAATAATTCTTCTCAGAATGGTTGCGAGAAAAAATCGAAAAATGAATGTGAATTAGAAGATGTTTTTGATAATTTGGATGATGTGTTTCAAAGCATCGATTTTAATAAACTAATTATGAATTTATCTGATGAACCCCCCTCTCCGGCTGTAGCTGAGTCTTCATCTGATAAACCCACTTCTTCAACTGCATTCCAGACTTCCAATCGCCGATGCAATTCCTACATTATCTAGCGGAAATGAGAAAAGCTCTCAATCTATGGATATGAACGATGGCTATTCCAATCAGCGGATCTGTTTAAAAGAACTTGGAAATAGTATCTATTTAACCTGTGAACTGTTCAAAGGTTCTGTCATCATCCACATTCGAAAATTTCTTCGATCTTCTGAAACTCAACCACTAACTCCAACCAAAATCGGTGTTTCCATGAATTTAAAATCATGGTATCGTTTCGTTCAGAAAATATTTGACTTTAATTTAATTTATACAACATCATCTTTCATTGCAAACAACTCCATCCTCATATTATCTAAAGATGGTATCGCTGAAATCAGCAGCATTCAGAAAGATTGTTGCATCAGGTTAGATGAATACCAACTTGAGAACTTAAAACATCATCTAAGCTCCTTCAATGAAACAGTGCTCACATATCTGTATGAAAATTACTTACCAACTCTAATTGCTCATAAACTCTTACCTTCGGAAACATGCGCTGTAGAATTTACAACATTAGAACTACGGTTAATAGCAATGATAGAAGTAGAAATGCAAAAAGTTTTTAAATCAGAGTATGAATGTCTTGGATGTGTCTACAATTCACCCGCACAACTTCGCCATGCTTGTATAACTTCCAGTAACTTAGAAAATTTTTCAAGTTTAGGTGAATTAGGCCTCTGTACAATCGACTTTAAAGCATTATCAGAACTTTTTGTCAAGGAAACACAGATTGTTTCACATTATTTCCTTCAAAATGTAAATTACGAAGTGTTAGCTGGTGTTCTGTTTAAAACACTTGATGATTTGTAAATTTTAGAAAAAATAAACTGGTGTGTCTCAAAATGGTGTAATTAATGTGTTAAAATAATTTATACTTTTTCTTTCAGAAAAAAAGAAGTTTCTTTTTCAGAAAAATCAACTCTACATTAAAATCTTTGAACAGATTTTGAATAAAAAAATTTTTCAAAGATTAACTTTCAGTTTCCAAACAAAAAAAAATGTAAAGTGAAAAAAATTTCAAATGAAAAAAAAAAATTCGAAATGTAAAAAAAAAAAATTTCAAAGTGAAAAAAAAAATTCAAAATGAAAAAAAAAATTTTCGAAATGAAAAAAAAATTTTCCAAAGTGAAAAAAAAAATTCAAAATGAAAAAAAAAAATTTCGAAATGAAAAAAAAAATTTTCTAAGTGAAAAAAAAAATTTCAAAGTGAAAAAAAAATTCAAAGTGAAAAAAAATTTTCGAAATGAAAAAAAAAATTTCAAAGTAAAAAAAAAATTTTCGAAATGAAAAAAAAAAATTTTCAAAGTGAAAAAAAAATTTCAAAGTGAAAAAAAAATTCAAAGTGAAAAAAAAAATCGAAATGAAAAAAAATTTCAAAGTGAAAAAAATATTTCAAATGAAAAAAAAAAGTTTTGTTTAAAAATATTAGATGAGGAAAAAATGTTTGTTTACGTATAAGAAAGTGGGTGTTTAAGAAAGAAAGATGACACATGATAAATTTTGTGAAAAAATATATTTATTAGCGCTGAAATGTAGGACGAAACATAATTTGGTTAATAATATGAAAGGACTAACTCAAGACTTTATTTATTTATTTATTTATTACTGCTATTTATACAATACACTGTTAATAATATACATTCCTATCAATTATAAAATCGACACTTAAAAGATTACATATTTACATGATGTAAAATCAATTTCTAGATAAGGTGCCATACTTTGAAATATTCAGTTCTAAACATTCAATTTTTCGAAGTCTCTAATCTGATCTTTGACTGTTAAATTTTTCAAATGATTGGTTAATTTTTGAATATCCATCATTGTAACTAAGCAACCTTCTTCATTTTTCTCAGGATGAAAAGTTAGAGTTTCAAACACTTCGAAAGCTGGTATTTCATGTTTTATTCTTTTAAAGTCTACAATGGGTAAAGGCATTTCACTGTTAACAGGAACAAGATGTTTTTTAGTATGGTGTGTACGTAAATGTTGATTTAAATTTAATTTATTACTAAATTTATGTTTACACTGATCACATGTATATTGTAGGCTTTGGTGCACTTTCAAATGACGGTTTAGTCTATTTTCATTTGAAAATGTTTCCTTGCATTCACTACAATTGAATTGTGGTCTATTGTGAATATGCGTATGCTGATTTAATCTATAACGATAGTTGAAGGATTTCACACACTTTTCACGCTTAAACAGTGGACGATGTTGGACTTGATGAATTTTTAAATGGTGATTTAGCTTATTTTCACTTGAAAACGATTTCCCACATTCATAACAATGTAATTGTGGTCTATTGTGAATATGCATATGTTGATTTAATCTATAACGATAGCTGAAGGATTTCTCACACTTTTCACATTTAAACAGTGGACGATGTTGGAGTTGATGAAATTTTAAATGGTGATTCAGCTTATTTTCACTTGAAAACGATTTCCCACATTCATAACAATTTAATTGTAGTCTATTGTGAATAATCTTGTGTTTATTTAATCTATAACGATAGTTGAAGGATTTCTCAGACTTTTCATGCTTAAACAATTTTCTGTTTGGATGTGTTTTCATATGAGTTATTAGAGCACATTTCCTAGTAAAAGATAATTTGCAAATTTCACATATAACAGGTGATAGGGTATCATACATCATCATATGCTTTTTTAATTCGCACTTTCTTGAAAACAGTTTTTCGCAGTCCTCACAAGTAAATGGTTTTTCATTGGCATGGATCTGTATATGTTCTTTTAAATCCCATTTAGATGAAAAGTTTTTATCACAAAAGGAGCAATTCTGTAAGGGAAATTAATGTAAACAGTTAGATATCACTCTAATATTACAAATAAAAATACTTCTTATTGAATATAGGACAAAATATTTTAATGTAAATTAAACCTAATTATATATAGTGTATGAATTCTAGTATTTAACATATAAGTAACTTACATATGTATTATTCTTTAACTTTGTATGTGCTAACGTCGAATCAGTCGGATCATACATTTCAGAAATTTGCTGCTGTTTTGCTTCATCTTGCTGAAACATCTGCATAATAAAAGTATATTTATATAGTTAATAAATGCTTAATATATAAAAAAAATCTTTTTTTTTAAGTTTCATTAAATTAATTTTTATTGATACATATGTATTGCAATGATAAAATAAAACTTACTTTATTCGTTAACGAAGAAAACGGTTTTCACTTGCATTAAAATCTGGAAATTAATCAGAGTTGTGCATCTGCCAACTTCCCTCTCAAGTCTAACTGTGGGAATGAGGAACGTTGTATTGCTATTCAAAAATTCATATTGCTGTTAATCGTTTATGTCACGTGACAATTTGCGCATGCGTACAAATAAGTTTAATAATAAATTGCTAATTTGATTAATAATACGAACAGAATAAGTAGAATTAATCATGTATACTATCTAAACACTAAGCAGTATTTATATTTTAAATAACTTGATGTTTGATAATATGGAAATTTTAAAAAGGTGAGGTGAAAACATGCCAGTTTGATTAAAAATGTGAATCGAATAACTCAGAGAAGTTTTCACATGTCAAGTTTCTGAAACAGTAAGAAGTGACTTTTTTCAGTTTCTAGAATAATAATAATAATAATTAAAAAAAATTGCATACTATTTGTTGAAAGATGTTGAATGTAGTCAAGACGTGAAAAATATGAAATATGAACATTTTATAATGACATTCAAACTTTTAAAAATAGTTAGTTTGGAAATATATTGTAATAATACATGTAAACAAATGTATTTCAAAGTTGAAAATTTGTGTAAAAAATTGTCTTTTCTTGAAAATCGATATTTATTTTCGTTTAATTAATGATACTTATTACTTTTGGGTTGTTAAAAACTAAAATATACGTTTAATTCTTCTGTTAAAATTCATATATCCGTGTTGGAGATGAGAAAAAATAGTGTAAAACTAAAAAAATTATTAAATTCGTCTTTTTCCTCTTAAAATTATTATTAAACTAGTGTAAAACTAATAAAATTTGTTTAAATTCGTCTTTTCCTCATTGAAAAACTAATATTTCTATTATTTTGCTTAATTAATTACACTCATTATGACTTCAAATTTTAATTTGGAGATGTTGGGGTAACTGTTATAAAACTAGAATGGATAAATAGTTTAAATGTCTTCTTTTTTCTCTCTGTGCGATACTTTTTCTTGAACGTAAACATTTTGTTGTATACCTTTGTAAGTTGTGACGTCAGAACTCTATTGTGTGTTTCCCCTACTTGGAATACAAGGGTGGAGGGGTTGTAGAAAAAAGTTTTAGTTTGGATATGACGTAATGAAGAATGCTTCGTAGGTTCAAATGTGCGTATGTGTTGAATATTTCTTTAAATAATTCGTTTATGTATTAAAATTCTACTTAGTTGGTGTATAAAAGTATGATGAAATTGGTTTTATTTCTTTAAAAATCGGTATTTTCCGTTGTTTTGCTTAATTAACAAAACTCATTAAGACGATATTAAAGTGATAGCCACTTAAAAACTGAAATGCACGTTTAAATTTCTTTATCTCAAATTGATATTCTGAAGTTTGAGTTGAAAAAAATGTAAGAAATCAGTCTTTTTCTTTAAAACTTGATATTTTCTATTGTTTTTTACTTAATTAACGATACTCATTAAGATTATAGATGTTGAAAAACTGAAATGTACGTTTAAGTTTTCTCTCTTAAGTTGATAAAAATAGTAAGAAATTGGTTTTCTTTCTTTAAAAATCGGTATTTTCCGTTGTTTTTTACTTAATTATCAATACTCATTATGGTTATAGTTGTTGAAAAACTAGGATGTATGTTTAAGTTTTAAGTTTTAAGTCGATACATTGATCTTGTAGTTGATAAAAATCGTAAGAAATCAGTCTTTTTCTATAAAAATCGATATTTTCCATTGTTTTTTACTTAATTATGAATGCTTATTAAGGTTATAGCTGTTGAAAAACTGAAATGTACGTTTAAGTTTTCTCTTTTAAGTTGATAAAAATAGTAAGAAATCAGTCTTTTTCTATAAAACTTGATATTTTCCATTGTTTTTACTTAATTAATACTACTAATTAAGATGTCTATCAAGCAAAATTCAAATATATGTTTAACTTTCTTGGGTTAAATTGATAATCTCATCTTGTAGTTGAAGAAATCTAAATAAAATGGTTGAAAACTGAAATTTTAATTGTTTCGCTTAATTAATAATACTCATTAAAATTACGGTTGTTCAAAATTCAAATACAAATTTAATCTTCATCATATAGTATGATTCTGTGTTAAGATGTGATTGATAATATTTTTGAATAAGGAAGGTTGTTCACCTCTCCTGTTATAATAGAATGTTCCTTTTTTCCACTAGGGGGCGTTTGTGAGGGGGATGCATGGTGGGGGCAGGAGGGATGGTGGCGGGATGGTGGTGGCGGCGGCGGGACGGTTTGCTGCGGTGGGACGGCCCCCGCCGCCCCGCTTCCCCGCCGCCGGCTGAGCTTAAACTGTCCTTTTCCTACTACTAAAACATTTGATTTTAAAATTCACACAGGATCTTTAGTCCCGTCTATATTTACGGACCGACATTATTTTGAATAGCGTACATATATGCAACTGCCTTGTATCATAAAAAAACCTAAAAGCTTTACAGATGTAATAAAAGATTACATAGGCTCTCTTTAAATTAGTTGCATGCATATATGAAGAATACTTGCTTGTTTATTAATACATAAGTATTACTTTTAAAATTTTAGGAAAATAGTTGTATATTTTTTTATTTATAATATTCAGGATCTCTTTTAATCCGTGATATTCACAGTGGTGGAATTCACACCGATCAAGATTAGAAATGTAATGATAACAAGTCAGTAGTTGATCAAATGATGGCAACTCTAGGGGGGGGGGGTTAATTTCCTTTCATTTACTCTCTTAAAATTTCAGCCAAAAAACACTCAAGTTGAGCTGAAATTCGCTCATCTCACGTTTTGAAAGGCAGCTTCTCACAAACAGTTGAAACAACTCAAGTGAGTGAGTTTTTTTAAACAATTTAAATCAAGATAAGTTATTTAACTAAGCAATCTAAATTAAGATGAGAAAAGCATTTAAAAAACAACTCAGTCACGATTCAATAAGTTACAGCTTTTTCCGGGAGAAGCCAAATCCACTCTTTCGTTTTAAGAATGTAAGTTTTAGCAGTAAACTAACATGATTGCTAAAACCATTTGTAAATGTCCGACGATGAAATAATGAAATCCATTGAAATTAATTAGCAAAAAAATTAAAAAGAAACAATTTTCTAATTGTCATTTACTATGTGGTTGATCAAGTGAAAAAAACAATCAAAAATCTAAAAAAATCTTAAAAACATCATCCTTGGACAGTGATTAAAAATAATTCTTATAAAAATATTATTGGAAATAATGAAGATTAAAACGGATTATTTTATTTTACCGTAATTGTCTCCAATTAAATCAAAACTGAATGTTTATACTTTTTAATACAATAATTTTATAAAATGGTTTTTGTTGCAGCAAACAGCTCACAATACTGAGACAGCAGATGCAGTAACATTCAAACAAAATATTACATCTAGTGCTACGTATAAAACTCATATCGCTTCAAATAGAGCAATATTTCAAAAATGTGATAAACTGCTTGAAAAGTATCAGAGGGGTCATCTTATGCGTTTTTGGAAAACATGTTTTAAAATTTACATTTCTCATTAACAAGTAGAATTTAGATAAAATAAATATCACAGATTGACTTTTTATTAAATTCTGTGCAAGTATCAATGTGCTGTATTTTATTATTACTAAAATATTGCCAAAAAAGTAACGTGTAGTTAAATTTGCGGAATACCAAAACGCAAATGATGCGATTGTTAAATTAAGTATGCAGTCAAATAAATCAGTTTCAATTGACGTCACATCAAGTGTTTTTTTTTTCTTTTTCTCACTTAAATTTGGCCGATGGTGATTGGTTGGATCATATCACAGGCTACAAATTGTCAATTATTATTGATTGAATAAAAAGTGGCGAGCTTGTGATCACGTGATTGAAACTGATCTATTGTTAAAATGTTTAATTATTAACAGAAAACATGTTTCGGATATTAAAGGTAACTTCTAGAAGTCTTAAAATTATTTAAAATTTTGTATCTAATAATTTTTAGAAAAAGGTTTACAAATATTTTTTAATCAATATTATTTTTTTATTAAGATTTATTTAATACAAAAACTTTGAATTCGTGCATAAAATGTAACTAAATGTCATTTAAACATATATGTATTTCTATAATTGAGTAAGTCTATACTTACATAAAAAAATCATTTTAAATTAATGCACTTGTATCATTTAATTTACGATATAGAATATTCTATTTTGCAAAGAGATGCATTGTAATATGGATAGCAATATTCATAGTATGAAAATAAAGTTTTTCTTTTTGAAATGTGAAACCAAAATAACATTTTATGAATATGACTTTTCTATTAAATTTTGTTATTTATTTGTATAACGTGACATTTTGATGATTACTTTCTAGCGTGTTTATATATGATTTAGATACAAATTTTATTAAAGAAACACGGGGCTTTTTGAAATTATTAGTATAATACGATATTGATCGTGTATCATAAATAATACTTTTAAAATGTTATTTAGATAGAGAACATAGCAATAGAAAAAATTATTATTATAGTGGAGAGATATTGCAGTTTTTGAAGAATGGTTGTATTCATTCTTCCAATATTTCTTCATATTAGGTTTTTTAAATTTTTTTTGTAAAACATTAAATATTGAGGATTTTAGTCTCATCTTTTTTATAATAATATATAATTTTATAATTCCTGCCTTTGCTTAAAAAGGCAAAGAAAAGAAAATAAGGCAGTGTTTATCGATCTTAAATACTTTTAAGAAAACAACGTCAAGTCATTTCAATAAAAAGTCATAGATCAATGTCAAAGATCACGCATATCCAGATGTGTTTTTTACCATTCATAATAAAAATGATTGTGACAGTGGCCGTGTAATTGTTTTCTCATTGCAATATAAAAGACGTGAAGCAGCAAAAATATTCATTTAAAAAGAGTATTTTATAAAGAAATGTTATTGTTTTAAAGGTAGTTTAAAACTTCCTAACCATTTTTAGAGCAGTACGTAAATATAAACATTTATCTGAGTATAAAATCTTAAGACTGTTTTTCTGCTGAGATAATAATAACAGTCATTGGATTAATGTGATATCCATAGATAATTTTTTTAGTTTGTTTACAGAAAAAAAGAATATGTATATTCGAATACATTAAATTTTGAGAAAAACAAGACATACAGGGAACGAAATTGGTACTTGCAGATTTTTTAAATGGTAAACGTCTAGAAAAATTCATTTTACATAAAAAAAATATCAATAATAATTATATGATAGACGCAGAAAGTAATATTTTCCCCGTCACCATATAAATAGAGGAAAAGAAATTATTGCCTTTATACAGATAAGTTGCAAATATGTTGATAAATCTATGTTTATGAAAAGAATTTAATCATCTCCGCTATAGCTTGAGTAAATAAGAAATTTGAAAATTCCTAATCATTTGTACAGCAATGAGTAAAAATACACATTTGTGTGTGTATAAAATCTTCCACTGTTTTTTCTCTTCAGACAATGATGATATTTAGTGGATTAATGTTATGTCAATGCATAACTGTTTTTAGCCTGTTTATAGAAAAAAAAGAAGAAAACCTACATTCAAATACAGTAAATTTTGAGTAAAACAAACAAGCAGGAAACGGAATTGTCACTTCCAGATTTTTTTAAATGGTAAACGTCTAGAAAAATTCCTTTTACTTTTTAAAAAACAACAATAACAATTATATGATAGACGTAGAAAAGTAATAGCAATAATTTCCTGCATGCGTCATAGAAATAGAAGAAAGTAAAGAAATGTCTTAAATAGATAAGTTGTAATGCTCTTGATAAAAATGTGTTTATTGAAAGAATTTAATCATCTTCGCTATAGCTTGAGTAAATAAGAAGCTTGAAAATTCCTTACCATTTATGGAACAATACACAGTTATCTGTGCATAGAATATCCCATTGTTTTCTCCTGAGACAATAATAACTGTTATTAGATTAATGTTATATCAATACATAACTGTTTTTAGCCTGTTCATAGAATAGAGAGGAAAATGTGCATTCGAATACATTTAATTTTGAGAAACATATGACAAACAGGAAATATAATTGTCATTTGCAGACTTTTCGAAATGGTTAACTAGATAATTTCACTTTATTTAAAAAAACAACAACAGTTATATGATTAACGTAAAAAATGTAATAACACTATTCGCTCCTGCACTATATAAATAGAAGAAAATAAAGTACTATTCTTATATAGATAAGTTGTAATGACATTAATAAAACTGTGTTTATTAAAAGACGCTAATCATCTTCGCCTGAGAAATATGAAGTAAACTAGAAACAAACTTATCTGACTATTTTAATAATATTTGTTTTCGTTTTTCTATTAGTAATAAAAGTACCCACGATTGGTGGTTATACAAATGCACAATTGCTTTTAGCCAATGCCATTACAGTACATAAAAAATTATAAATAAGCTTTTATAGAGAGTTTTGCTTTTAAGTTTTTCATAAAAATAAATTATTTTCACGAATAAAAATATCCACTGCATCATTTTGCGAAAAATTCTCTCAGAAAATACTTTTACGTCTGAGACTAATTTAGCATTCGATTGTTTTAAAAAATCTTAAACATATCTCCTTTTTTGTAGATTTAACTTAAAAACCATCTGAAAATATATTTAATTTTGTCTAACTGAACATGTTCTTATTATTACTACGTAAAGTAAAGTGTAGAAAGTATAAATATAGTATTTATCCACTTTTGTTAGCTGATTAAATTCTCTGTGAGAAAATTCTCTCAGAAAATACTTTTAAGTCTGAGACTAATTTAGCATTCGATTGTTTTAAAAAATCTTAAACATATCTCCTTTTTTGTAGATTTAACTTAAAAACCATCTGAAAATATATTTAATTTTGTCTAACTGAACATGCTCTTATTATTACTACGTAAAGTAAAGTGTAGAAAGTATAAATATAGTATTTATCCACTTTTGTTAGCTGATTAAATACTTATTTATAAATGGAAAAAAATACTAATTCACAATATTGTAAATCTAAAGACATTTGGAAAAATTATGGTTTATTAAGATACATTATGAAGATATGTGGAATTGATTTAAACGATAGGAAAACATACACATACTTAAAAGTTTTTAATTATTTATATCCATTTTTAATGCATTTTACGTTTATGTATTTCATATGTGTTTATCCTCTTGTAACTACTTTTTCTACGTCTTACTATATTGAAATCATGGCAGGAATATTTTTTTCAATTGTAGTTCGGTATTTGTTGATCTGGAAAGTAAAACACGTAAAACAACTTCTTTTGAAAATGAAAATGTGGCAGCTGCATAAACAGCTTGGACCTACACAAATAAAAATAGCTAATGTCCTACTACTAATAATAATTTTACTACCCATTATTACAGTGCTGATGAATGTTTATTATGTTGAGTATGATTCGGAATTACAGCAAAAATTATTTACATTTAATACTGTGTTTCAATCAAACTGCATTAAAATTTTATCTCGATTACTTGTGTTTACTGCTTATTTTGCAACTCTTTACCAATTTCCAATGATAGGTACAGTCTTTTGTTGTTTAATGTATTATCAGCTAAGCAAAAATATTTCTCAGTTTTGCAAGGAATCGATCTCGCAGTTTAATCAAGATTTAAATTCTCCATACATCATGAAAATATTTCATAAATTATCTCGACTTGTAGATCTTTCAATTACACTGGATGAAATTTTATCCCCTATAAGTTTTTACCTTTTATCTATGCAAGTTGTTATTTTATTTTCCACTGTGGCAACGTTAGTTGAAATGAAGTTTTCAAGCATGAATATTACACATTTCTTGGAATATATTATGGCAACCGTTACTAGTTTAACCGCAATTTTTTCAATAAACATCTCTGCCTCACTCATTGAAAGACGATTTTTAGATATAAAGCGAAATCTAACATGCATGCACGAAATGTATGTTCATTTAACAAGAAGAGATAATTTTACGCTGGAAATGATCAGATATATGATATCTATGGAATTACCAGTGATGACAGCTTGGTCTATGATTGCACTTAGACCAAGTTTGATATTCTCAATTATAAGTGTTTGCCTATCATTTGGACTTTTAAGTACCCAAATACTACATTAAAAATGAGTTAGTGAATGTAGATGTTACGTGGATGTTCCGTAATACGGTAGATTCTATATATTTTTTTCCATATTTTATCATTTGTTTTCAAATTCAAAAATTTTTGCCTGTTTTAATAAAAGAAAATACCTTTATCAAATAAGGCAAAATTTACAATAAAAATTTAACTGATGAAAATAATCAAGGCTTTTCAGCACCTTATTCTTCACATATACATAAAAATCGTCCCCAACGGTTAAACAACATTATTCACACAAATAAAGCAGAGACACGTATTTTTTCCTTTCTACGCGAAAAAGCAAAGAAATGATCAGCCTTCACTTTGACAGAATTTAAATACAATGCAGTTAAAACTGTAGATGTAGTTAACAACTAAACATTTTTTCTGTCTTAAAAGCTGAAAAGGTTTCAAAAATTAATTTACATAAGTTAAGAACTATTATCATATAAACGTCATACATTAGAGTTAATTTACATGCCTTAAGAATAGGCCTTTTTATTCCCCTTAAGTCTTACTGTCACTTCAAGAACCTTTTCATCATATTCAGAACTGTATTTGAACACTCTAACCAACTTCCATTATACAAAGAAAAGCAGTGTTGCCAGATGGGTTGCTTCTTTTAAATTGAGATTCTTGATTGGCACTACTTTTTACATATGATAAAATGTGCCTTGTTCAATGACATGATAATTAAGGCGAAAACAAAAGG
Source organism: Maratus speculifer (assembly GCA_964019185.1). Classification (NCBI taxonomy): domain Eukaryota; kingdom Metazoa; phylum Arthropoda; class Arachnida; order Araneae; family Salticidae; genus Maratus; species Maratus speculifer. Next base: position 158,153,883 of record OZ025289.1, read on the forward strand.
TAATTTACCCTTTCAAAAAAGTGGTGTCAATCAAGAAATCCGAATTTTTAAAAGTAGCCCACTGGCAATACTGAAGGAGAGTCCTGCTCTTTAATTATCAATTAAAAAAAATCTTAACATTAGTCTCTTCACACGTCCTTTGCAGCGAAGAGCCCTTTCATTACTTAATTATTAAAGCAAATGAATGACACCAGAATTTGAAAACAATTTTATTTTTAAATAAGAAAAAGCAATATTTCACTCATCTAATAAATGGATTTTTTTTTGTACGGAAATTTTGGTAATTGAAATTAAATAGTATTATAGACATACCCTTGGAAATACCCATGGCTTTGGACATACCTACGGCTTAACAACTTAAGAGAATAAGCCATTTTACTCTTTGTTGCAAAGTAGAGTGGTACTCGTCACGCCATCTTTTCTACAAGTATTGTAACACTCCCTGTACTAATTGTTATCTATTAAATCTTAAATCAGATAACGTACATCTGAAATATCATTTTGTGGTATTGAAGTAAGAAGATCAGCAATTAAAAAATTACCAGTTCTTATGACTTTAATATCATTGGAATCTGCACTTAAAGGATAAAAGAGTCCAGAAATTAAACAGGATGCAGTTTGAGTTAAAAGACTTTAAAAAGACGTTAAGACTTTAAAAAGACTTTAAGACTTTTCAAATGTTTGAACTGAATTGCCAATGGTTCTGTTTAATCGAAATTTAATCTCTTTAACGGCGATCTACGGAAATCAACAACTATTGAAACTCTTAATGTTAAAATTTTCGAAAAGATATTACAATGCAGGTATTTTTTAAACAAAATTCAAAAAATACCTTGCAGGATAAACTATAAAATCTGCATATTTGAAGCTTCCAGAAAATGTTTTTTTTAAAGAAATTTGTTTCGGTTGGAACCATTCATAAGAAATAGGGTTCATTCATTTTTTTTTGTTTTGTTTTGTTGTTTTACCGAATTTTAAACCCTTTAAATTGAATTATAAAATTACAGACGATTACTCCAAGCAATGCTTTAGTTTTTCCTAAAAATTACTAACACTCCAATAAGTTTGGCAAAATTATGAAATTAACATTGGGAGTTCTAAATTTTGATGCATCGTAATTTGTAAAATGTTCTACAAAGTACCCTTTGGTATGCGAATGTAAAATTTTCTAATAATACCAAATACGATGTCAAAACAAGGTTTTGGTGATAAAAATTTTAAATTTTATTACAATTTCTGTAGCTAGAAGCTGTCTCAAGCTCCAACTAAGACACTTTAAAGTTAGGAATCATTTGTAGATGCTATTAATATAATCTGTTAGTATCAATTGCATATTTGTAGAAGTGCTAGCATATCTTTTTGTTGAAGACTGATGTGATATAACAAAATTTTTATCAACAAAAAATGTGTGAAGAATGTAGATTTTATACTTAACCGGTTTTTATAACAGGATAGCTGATGGAAAATATAGTTCTAAACATAAATTGTTCATTTCTAAAATTAATTATTATTTGTATATGTTACCGCCCAAATCCAATTTTAGGTCAAACTAGTTTATCCTAACGCTCATCGTATAAACTAGTTTTTTCTAGAAAAAAATAATTTATCCTAAACGTCCATCGGGTACACTTTTTTCCGAGGCCAAACTAGTCTATCCTAACACGTATAGAAAAAAGTTGTTTTTTTCTAAGCCAATCTAGTCTATCCTAACGCCCATAGAATTAACTCATTTTTTCTATGTCAAACAAATTTGTTCCTAACGCTCATAAGATAAACTAGTTTAGTCAGCTATTCATTGGTCTGAACTAGTTTATTCTAGACCACTGCCATTTGGTGTGATTTCATTGGTCCTAAAGACCGCCTCGGCACCAACCTTTTGATTTATCCTAGAACAAAGTAATTTGACTTGTTTTTATTGATCTCAACTGCCGTTCCAGCGACAATCTTGTGCAAAGTAGAATTGCTATCATTCCTGTCTAATATATTTTATTTGACGGTCCGTGGGATACTGTCTCCTTATCATCCATATTTCACCATTATCTATATTTAAAAATATGTACCATATGATTAATTGGTTGCTGGAGGACCAAAGAATGGGTTGAGAGGTTATCATAAAATTTAGGAGAAGTAGAATTTAGAGAATGAATAAATTATCTACAATATTGCCTCAAAACTTCAATTTAGAAAATTCGTGATTTGTGAAAAAATATCAAGTGTATTTCTAATATTTTTACTAATGCATTTATTCATCATTAATTCAAAACCAAGTGATATTGACATGTGAAAAATATATTTAATAATGTGGATTTTTTATGGTACGCAATTTCTAACAAACAGAAAAATCAATTTTATCGTAATTTCCAAAACATCGATGTCCATTTCATGAATTTTATTTTTGCCGTTCTTTTACAATTCTTTATTATATTTTATAAGTGAACAATAACGATTTCAGAAACATAAACTCGTTCCTCTAAAGCATATATTAATTTTTTGTCAAACATATACTTTTTTAAATGACATATTTCTTCTGCCGGCTCATCTTCCTCTTTCTTTAGAGTTGCTACTATAGCATTATCGCTGGTTTCTATGTCATTTAAAAGTCTATACAGACTAAGGATACATTGAGTGTGATCATCAGTTTTCAGTGGTGTCCGGGTCATGCTTTCTCTGCAGGCTCGGGCCGGAATGAACAGAACTTATTTCTGGGCCTGTGCATTACTCTTTCTAGAAGCTGCCGAAATATTGTTATACGGTCACAACCCTGCATATATAAAAATCCATGACTTCTGCCTGTGAGATCCGGGCAAAAATCTCCTTAAAAAAACTTCAATGGGTTGGCTATTTTGATCGAAAATGCATATATTTTTAAAATATTGTTATTCCACAATTAAAATTATCTTTAAAGAATAGTACATTTAAATATATACGAGATAATATAAATATATAATAGATATTGTACTGTAATAGCTGCTTGACGATTATGTGTGTGACAATATCCTATTTTAAACATATCTTTTTATTTATGCACATTAGATAGTAATTCATCTGCAAAATAATCTATATTATAAAGGCCAAACGTATCTGTGTGTAACGCATACGTTATTTTGCGAATGGCAACACTTTCAAACTTTAAATGAAATTTCGATATTGCAATTTTTGCTACTACAATTTTTTTAACTTCTAAATACCGCACACTTTCAATTTTTATATCATCGTGTAGGGAAAAAAAAGGACTTTTAAATGAAATTTGTTTGAAAGCTGTATCTTAATTTGCTTTTGAAATATTAATTTTTTTGTAGTTTTTAACACCGCTTTTCTAATTGTGGCAACAGGAATACTCCATTTCTATTAAAAACAAAGGAAACAAGTTGGAAATTGCACGTGAACGTAGCAAATGAGGTGCGTTCGTACGATAACGAAGTTTTAAAAATATTCAGATCTTGCTGATATAGTAGAGCGTAGTTCGGACACAGTATAGTAGTCGAAATCTTTGTGTTTCTGTAAATATGCAGGAAGTAATTTTTATTACACCTCAGCAACGTATATCTTATTCATAAAATGTGAAATAGTTGAATATAATTAAAACACGCCTCAAACAATGTTTCCCCGTATAGCATTATGTAGTGGAATACTTTTGTGTGGCCCTGTAATTTAATAATAAAAATTCTTTGCATCACAGATTGTACATAATGCATATGTTAGTATATATTTCATAGATTCATGCCAATTCTATTATGTTCGAATGAGTGTAACATCATTAAAATGCATTTGAAACTTTCTCCCATTGACCGTAATGTAATGGAATACTTTTGATTATCCCTGTAAATGATCTATGCATCTGATTTTCATAACATTTGAAATGATTGGACAAAATTATGTAATAATTATATGTTTTAAATTTCAAATGATTAAAATGCATTTGAAACTTCTTTCCCCCCTTGACCGTAATGTAACGGAATCCTTTTGATTGCCCCTGTAATTGATCTATGCATCTGATTTTCATAACATTTGAAATGACTCGACAAAATTACGCAATAATTATATGTTTTAAATTTTAAACGATTAAAATGCATTTGAAACTTTTTTCCCCAATGACCGTAATGTAATGGAATCCTTTTGATTGTCCCTGTAATTGATCTATCCATCCGATTTTCATAAAATTTGAAATGACTCGACAAAAGTATGTTATAATTATGTATTTTAAATTTCAAACGATTCGGTTGGGCAGTTTTTGCGTTGTTATATGCGGACAGACGGACAGGCGGACGGACTGAGCGACAAAAATAGGTGCTACGTATTTACATAATTACGAACGCACCTAAAAAGAAAAAAAATTATTACTATATCTATATGTTGCCATTTTCTCATTAAAAGTCAAAAAATTGAAATTGAAATTCGATTTCATTTACAAAATTTTATTTACACGTAAATGAATATCAACAGTTTAATATCTGTTTCAGCTAATAGCATTGAGACTTCAAGTTTTGAATCAAAATGATCAAATAAAAATAACTCTTTTTTGAAAAGGTGAATACAAATACAAAATGTGCATTTGTAAATTTTGATATATTGAAAATGATGCCGGGTTTAGATTTCACGAGAAAAAAATTCTATTCCTGAGTAAAAGTTGAAAAAATTTTGCTTTTTCATTTTGAAATACTAGCAAAAAAAAAAAAAAACTTAATTAACAACTTTATTATAATAACAGATCTTTATTATTTGTTACTGCTTACATGTACGATTAAAGTGTAATTTTAACAATTTCTGCAACTGAGTTTTAAAGAAATAGTATTTTGGTAATTTGACGTTAAATATCGTTTGTTTAAGAGTTAGACTTACCAATATAAAATGTATTTTTTACTATAAACTAATTTTGTAGGTTTATTATAAGTCAATGAAACTGTTCCTTCTTAAACATTTTCTTTCGTCAAAATTTAACGGATTCTACCTTGTAATAATAATAATAATAATAATAATAATAATACATTTGCCAGAGGCGACGGACATGCTAGAAAAATCTTAAATATAACAAAGCTTTTTTCTCTGTCATAGGTCATTCCGTCTTAGAAGGTTTTTCAGCATAAATATTCTCATATTTTCCAGTCTCCACACAGTATAAAAAAACTAATGCTATTAGTAATTATTCAGATATTTTCATACAAATAGATAGTCAAAAATTAATCTACGTAGTTCACAAAAGAATCATTAATATTGTAACGAATTTTGATAAATAGTTAGTGTTTGTACTGTAAAATAATGTAAATAATCTTATTAAGCTCCGTTTCTTTACTAATATTAGTTTTTGTTACATTGTCTCTGTTATCAAGCAAACTTGTCTATTATTTTCAGTGAATGTCTATGGCAGCTTTGCGAAATATTAGCGATATCGCCAAGTTGGCGTCACTTTTGGCGACTTATTTTGGTCGCCAAATTTGGCGATATATCGCCAAGTTGGTGACAAACCTGGCGATTGTTGGCGATGGTAACCCTTCCCTCTTAATGGTAACCCCCCTTAAATATACTGATACATTGTTTGTTGTTCCGTGGATTTTTCGAGATGGTTCTAGAAATTTCCCGCACATGCTGCGAGCCTATATAAGAAGAGAAGCGATGCGAGCTGTTGTTATTATTTACCAGTCAGTCATTGTGTGAACAACGCGTTTGTTAAGCAAGTTTGCTTGAGTCTTATTTACGTTATTTTGAATGTGATTTAGTGTAGAGACGTTGTATAAAGAGTCTCTGAAAGCTATATCTGCACTTATACGATAGATTTGAACAATTATTTTTGAATATCTAGAAATATTTGTGAGTTTCGAGGACTCTGTTGTTCTGAAGTTCTGTAAAAAAATTATTTTCTACTTTTCTAAGAGCAAAGTCTAAACATAAGATCGAAAGAACCCTATAAACGCAACATTTGGTGTCAGGAGTCGGGATCTTATGGCGAAAACAAGAACTATGGACGGACAACTAAAAGAACTGTTAGAAGCTATTAACGGATTAAGAACAGAGCTGACCAATAAAATTGATAAAGGCCAAGAAGAGTTGGCGGATAAAATGAATAAAGGCCAAGAACAGTTGGCGGATAAAATGAATAAAGGCCAAGAAGTGTTGGCGGATAAAATGAATAAAAACGAAGAAAGAATGGAACAGTTGACAAACAAAATTGACAAATGCCAAGAAGAAGTGACCGAAAAGATTAATATAGGCCAAGAAGAAATGAAGAAAACTTTAGAAGAAAAGTTCTCGTCGGTAGAGAGACGAATAGAGGAAGTAGAAGAGAAAATTCAGAAAGAAGTTAGTAATGTAGAAGAGAAAATGTAAAGAAAAATAGAGGAAGTAGAAGAGAAAATTCAGAATGATGTTAGAAATGTTGAAGAGAAAATGGAAGGGAAAATATTTGAAATAGATGAAAAGCTAAATAAAAGAGTACAAGATCTTGAGAAGAAGCTTTCAGCGTCCAGTGGTAATTATGAAGAATTTAGGAATCCGCCTGCTTCTCCCGTGCACATCAAGCTGTCGACAGATGACGGAAAGAGTTCCTGGCAAGTTTACAAGACCCAATTCATCATTGTAGCCGAAGCGAACAAATGGAGTGACGAGGTGAAAGCTTGTCAACTGGCAGCATCTTTAAGAGGAGAAGCCGCCGACGTGCTGCAAACATTGCCCGATATGACGCAACTCAGTTTTGAGACTTTAAGTTGTGCACTTGAAATGAGATTCGGCGAAAAATTCTTGAAAGATTATACGAGAATACAAATGAAGAGCCGCCACCAAAAATCGAGTGAAACCCTTCAAGAGTTTGCCTCGGAAATTGAACGGCTTGCAAATTTAGCATTCATTGACTTTCCAACAAATGTACGGGAAATGCTCTCACTGCAATATTTTGTAGACGGAATAAAAGATCCAGAAGTGCAGAGAGCGGTACGAATGGCAGATGTACAGGATTTAAAGGCTGCATTACTATACGCCTTAAAGTTAGAAGCAGCTACACAAGCCAGCCGAAGAGATCGTCATTCAGTCCGAGGGGCAACGGTGAACAAAAGCTCAGACACTGAGAGCGATGTCTTGAAAGAAATTAGGAAAATAAATCAAGAGATTGAAGCTTTAAAATACGGAAGAACAAGCTCAAGAAGACAGAATCTCACGTGCTGGGGATGCGGTGATACAGGACATCTCCGAAGAAATTGTCCCAAAATCCACTAACGTGAGATAAATTCAAACAATCAGCAGGGAAACTAAATTTTGGCCATCTCGCGGGGCGGAGATTGCCAGAGAATGAAAAGCCCCACCTGAAGATCCTCCAGATATCAAAAATGAGTGGCGGTGATAATGAATTATATGTGATTGGCTTTATTAACGGAATTCAGTGCCGTATGATTGTCGATACAGGAGCCAATGTGACAATAATAAGAGAAGATTTGGCTCAAAAATTGAAATCTAAACTCATCTGGACTCCACCAAGCGTTACCTTGCAAACTGTGACGGGCGACAAGATTGGCATACATGGAAAGGCCAATTTAACCATACACTTTGGAGGAACGAAATATTACCATACGGCATATGTGGCTGATATAACAGATCCTTGCTTAATCGGGCTAGATTTTCTGAAGAAGTTTGGCTTCAAGCTTGATTCCAAAAATAACAAAATGCTCTCAAAATTTGAAGAAATAAGTCTTTTTGGATTAAATAATGAAATTGAATGTAAACAAACAGTAATAGCCAAAGAAGACACCAATCTAGATCCAAGAACAGAATTTTTAGTTCCAGCTGAAATTAAAAATGAAACTAATTACCGATTTGGCCATACAGATTATCCAGAAGACAATAGTACACAAGCAGGAGTATTGGTGGCTTCTTCTGTAGTAGACCTCTCGAAAAAGACCATTCCAGTCAGAATTGCTAACATCAGTGATAAGACAAAGATTATCAAGAAAGGAGAGATGATAGCATCGTGTGCTCCTGTGACGTGCATAAGTCAAAATTCCAGTTACTCTGAGAAATCTTCAGATAATTTAGTCAAGGATTTGTTACAAAATACAGACTTAGATCCAAATCAAAGGGATGCTGCGGAAAGTTTAATTAAGGAATTCCAAAGTTTATTCTCCCAAACATCTGAAGACTTTGGGCGAACCAAAATGGCACAACACCGAATTGATACTGGAGATCATTCACCTATTAAACAACACCCTAGACGATTACCTTTTGCCAAGCAAGAAGAGGTGCAAAATTTAATTAAGGATATGGAAGAAAATGACGTCATCGAACCATCGACAAGTCCCTGGGCGTCTCCCATTGTATTAGTAAGAAAGAAGTATGGTTCTACAAGATTTTGTGTAGACTACCGCCGACTGAATGACGTCACCAAAAAGGATAGTTACTCTCTGCCAAGGATTGACGACACTCTTGACACACTTGCGGGCAACACTTGGTTCTCGACTTTAGACCTGAAGAGTGGTTACTGGCAGGTAGAGATCCATTCCGACGACCGCGAGAAGACTGCCTTCACAACGGGACAAGGATTATGGCAATTCAAAATAATGCCTTTTGGTCTGTGTAACGCACCTGCAACTTTCGAACGGCTTATGGAAACGGTTCTCCGGGGGCTGTCATATGAAGCATGTCTTGTTTATTTAGATGATATCATAATCATAGGAAAATCTTTTGATGTACATCTGAACAACCTCAGGCGGGTGCTACAAAAGTTAAAGGAAGCTAATTTGAAGTTAAGTCCTTCGAAGTGCATTTTGTTTCGTAATGAAGTCTCCTACCTTGGACACATGATTTCGGCGGAAGGAGTTAGGACTGATCCGGAGTAGATATCGGCCGTGAAAAATTGGAATCGTCCAGCAGATGTTCACCAGCTTCGAAGCTTTCTAGGATTATGCACCTATTACAGAAAATTTGTCAAAGGCTTCTCGATGATTGCAAGACCACTTCATAAATTAACAGAAGCCAATCAAAAATTTATGTGGTCACAGGAATGTGATGCTGCTTTCGAAAAGCTTAAGGAGGCCTTGACATCCACTCCAATTCTGTCGTATCCTCAAATCGATAAACAGTTTATACTTGATACGGATGCAAGCAACGAAAGCAGTGGCGCTGTACTGTCCCAGGAAATTGACGGCCAGGAGCGTGTTATCGCCTATTTCAGCAAGTGCTTGTCAAAGGCCGAGCGAAACTACTGCGTAACAAGAAGAGAGCTTCTTGCTGTAGTGAATGCCATAGACCATTTTCATCACTATCTTTACGGTCGAAAATTCCTGATCCGAACTGATCATGCTTCTCTAACTTGGCTATTGAATTTTAAGAACCCTGAAGGCCAGATAGCCAGGTGGATACAAAAGCTTCAAGAGTACGATATGTAGATACGCCATCGAAAAGGCTCATCACATGGAAATGCAGATGCTCTCTCAAGAAGACCCTGCTCAGAGAATTGTAAATACTGCGACCGGGTTGAGAAGAAATTTAATGTCAAAGGTCCTATAGTAAGACAAGTTACAACTGGGTCTACATCATCGCAAGATCCGTGGAGTGACGAGAGCCTGCGTAAAGATCAACTTGCTGATCCTGAAATTAAGCCAATTCTAGAGCGGAAAGAGGAGTCAAACAGGAAGCCCAGCTGGCAAGACATGGCCCATTATCATCCTACGACTAAACGTTATTGGGCTCTTTGGGATTCCCTACATTTGAAGAATGGTATTTTGTACCGAAAATGGGAGTCTGACAATGGAAATACATGTAGATGGCAACTACTACTCCCTAAGTCGAGAATTTCTATGGTCCTTCAAGAACTGCATGGTACTCCCACAGGAGGTCATTTTGGTGTAATGAAGACCCTGCAAAAGGTTCGAGAGCGTTTCTACTGGAATAATGTTCGCAGTGACGTGGAGAAGTGGTGTCGAACTTGTGACACTTGTGTAGCACGTAAAGGTCCAAAGAGGCGCACCCGTGGACGATTGCAACGTTATAATGTAGGAGCTACTTTCGAACGAATTGCTCTAGACATCCTGGGTCCACTTCCTAGAACATCTGATGGCAATAAGTACATCCTCGTTGTCATGGACTACTTCACTAAGTGGCCTGAAGCATACGCCATTCCTAATCAAGAGGCGGTAACCGTAGCAGACATACTGATTCAACACTGGGTTTCCAGATACGGAGTTCCTCTTCAAATTCCTTCCGATCAAGGAAGAAATTTTGATTCGGCTGTGTTCAAGGAAATGTGTGAACTACTCGGCATGGACAAAACTCGAACAACACCTCTACACCCTCAATCGGACGGCATGGTGGAGCGGTTCAATCGTACCATCCTAAATAGCCTCTCCCTTCTGGTGTCTAAAGATCAACAGGACTGGGACAAGAAATTGCCTCTTTTCCTGCTTGCCTACAGGAGTGCTGCACATGAGGCTACTGGTTATTCCCCTTCTCAAATGCTCTTTGGTCGTGATCTTCGTCTACCTGCGGATCTTTTGTTTGGCCGTCCTCCTGATGCTCCTTTATCGCCCGAGGAGTACGTGGATGAACTGCAGGCACGGATTGAGGAGTATCATCGTCTAGCGAGGAACTGAATCGGACTGGCATCGGAAAAGATGAAGACACGGTACGACACAAAGGCAACTGGACATGAGTTCAACGAAAGTGACAAAGTTTGGTTGTGGAATCCCATACGACGTAAGGGACTGTAGCCAAAATTACAAAGAAACTGGGACAGTCCTTACACAGTCGTCAACAGACTGAATGACGTCGTCGTAAGCATACAAAAATCGCGACACACCAAACCCAAGGTCGTACATTATAACCAGCTAGCCCCTCATTTTGGTCAAAGTGATTAGAAATTCAAAACTGGAATTTCAGACCATGGTCATGAAAGTCACTTTTTGTAAATATGTAAATATTAATTGGCTCTTATTTATGCAAATCTTATTATTATTTTTATTTATTTATTTATTTATTTTAAGTTCTTTTCTCTAACTCAAGGATTGCACTGCCCAGGACGTGCAGTCTTTGAGGAGGGGGTAGTGTTGCGAATTTTGTAAATAGTGTTTGTACTGTAAAATAATGTAAATAATCTTATTAAGCTCCATTCCTTTACTAATATTAGTTTTTGTTACATTGTCTCTGTTAGCAAGCAAACTTGTCTATTATTTTCAGTGAATGTCTATGGCAGCTTTGCGAAATATTAGCGATATCGCCAAGTTAGCGTCACTTTTGGCGAGTAATTTTGGTCGCCAAATTTGGCGATATATCGCCAAGTTGGCGACAAGCTTGGCGATTGTTGGCGTTGGTAACCCTTCCCTCTTAATTGTAACCCCCCTTAAATATACTGATACATTGTTTGTTGTTCCGTGGTTTTTTCGAGATGGTTCTAGAAATTTCCCGCACATGCTGCGAGCCTATATAAGAAGAGAAGCGATGCGAGTTGTTGTTATTATTTACCAGACAGTCATTGAGTGAACAACGCGTTTGTTAAGCAAGTTTGCTTGAGTCTTATTTACGTTATTTTGAATGTGATTTAGTGTAGAGACGTTGTATAAAGAGTCTCTGGAACCTATATCTGCACTTATACAATAGATTTGAACAATTATTTTTGAATATCTAGAAATATTTGTGAGTTTCGAGGTCTCTGTTGTTCTGAAGTTCTGTAAATAAATTATTTTCTACTTTTCTAAGAGCAAAGAGTTTGAAGTTGTCTAACCATAAGATCGAAAGAACCCTATAAACGCAATAATATTTTAAATTTACAGTCTGTGACTTGGAGATTTAAAAATACAAAAATTTCTCCATAAAAATTTTTTTAAGACGGAATTGCATGGCAATGAAGCAATCCGCTATAGCCTGGTTTCCTTATAAGAAGGTTCATTGTCAGTTCTAAATGCATTATATTCTTTTAACAAACAACTAATATCTCCTTTTTAAATAGATCAGTTTAAATAGAGAGTTTTGATGATGTTAACACGGATTTTATCATACGTAGGTGATTTTTTTTAGGTTTTACCGTACATTAATTTTATTAGCTAAAAATGCATCTTCTCAAATTAAAAAATTTTTATTATGCAAATTTTAATTGTGAAATAATGATTTAAAAAATCCCTGTCGGCTTAGCCTATAGGCGAAAGTGGATTTCGATGTCAATTGTTCGTTTCAAATAATAAAATATGATTATGTATAAATGCAGTTTAATAACTTTATTTGGTCACTTTTGAAGATTTTTTAATTTCATTTTTCTGTAAAAGATACATACATCAAAATCATAGTAAGTGAAATTGAGCTCAAATACCCATTTTCATAGCATTTTTTAAAATATATTTTGACTTTATGAAAAAATTGACCAATATAGCACATTACATAGTTCCCAAATAACAGAAACTGTCAAATGAATGCGTTTGAGAGCAAAACTGAATTTAAAAATGAGTCATAAATTAAGCAACTTGTTATGTGAATACATCCTCAGTTTGAGTATAGGTCCATCTCAAAAAAGTAATCCCCAAATCAAGCCTGGAAATGTGCCGGAAGGGAAAATTAAGCTAGCCCGTAAAGATTCCTCCATAGTCTAAGAAAAAAACTAATTCACAAATTTTTGTAAATTTGGATAATAAACTTCTATTATATTAAAAAATAAATAATTAAAAGAACGCGTTTTTTAATATTTTCGGTTACTTATGGTTCACTTTCATATAGGTCGCTTTTATAGATGTGTTTGAGCTGAGTGAAAACGTTTTAAGCATAATCTTCAGTAATTTTTGAGAAATTAAATTTGATCTTAACTTAGATTTTTGCTTCTTTTGTAAGCGTGACCAACACTATTTGACATCAGTTAAAGCGGGTCAAATTGAATTGATTTATGATAAACTAGACTGGATTAAGATAAATTACATTGTACATAGATAAACTAGAATATTGTCGCCAAAACGGTTTTTGGGATCAATAAAAACATGCTAAAATTGAATTGGCCTCATACAAACTAATTCAGAACACTAAATGCAAGGTAAGCTTGTGAGGGAGTGTTCTTTTGTGATAAAGGCACTCTAGCATTTTTAGTGAGATCGTGACGTCAACGTTCTAACATGCGTGGTGCAAAAACAACATCTATCTTTTATTCAACTTTAACTTTTCAGAGTGTGTGTGGCGCCTACGGGTCTACAGTTAGCTGCGGTTAGGAGTATTATGCAAATTTATAGCTCCGTCTTCAGTTTGCAATGTATAAAATCTATGAGTTGTGGTGTTGTGAGATGTTGTGAGCGGCAGGAGCTCGCAAAGTGAGATAGATAGTGTTGTGAAGCGAGGTAGTTAGGTCATGAAGGCCGTGAGGGCCAGCCAGGCGTTATGAAGCGAGATAGCTAGTATTGTGAGCCGAATTAGCTTGTGTTGTGAACTGAGTTACCTCAGAGGAAAGCCAGCGGGTAAAAGTTATTTAATACGTTGAATATTTTGAGAATAAAGATTGTTTGCAGCCACGGGCTGTTTTATTATAGATTTAATCTAGCATTTAGCCGCAAGCTGAAAGTAGAGCCGGTGTGAGTGCCCCGAGCTGAGCTTAAGCCGTGGACGTGAGTATAGTTTACGATTTAATCTCTTAGTAGTGTGCTTAGTGACTGAAATCTCGAACTTAGCTCCACTTTTCATGTCCCAAAGGTTTAAATAAACTGCCTGATTTTAGCTTGCATTATTTAATTTTTATATTTTTATATTTTAATATTATATTTTACGGTTTTAATTCTATTTACTTTGCGATAAGTACTGGAGTTTTAATTATGTAAGAATTGTTGTATATTGTATACTGTACTGTGTATGTTACTCTTTAACGCAGTATTTTTTTACAATGTATAATCTTTACTTATTTTACTTTAATATTCGAAAAGATAGATTTGTTTTTGAGTTATGATAATCAGTCTGCAAGGCGAAGGTAAAAAATACCCAGAATGAATAGATAAAATACAAATATTTTTTTAATTTATTTTTCACTAAGCATTATTTATTTTAATGTAGTACCTGACTTCAGAACTGTAAAATATACTTCTAAAAAAATAAAAAAGTACAATCTTAAAAGTGCCTTCCACCCAAATTTATTTTTTAAAATAAGTTTTTATAATGACAGCATTTATCCCAATCTATATATTAGGTCGATCAACGGTACCATTTTGCAAAGCAATAATTTAGCAATAACAAGACGCTGATCAAATTATTTTAAGATATTGTCTGATCCATGAGAATTAAAAGACAATCGGATTTAATTTATATTTGCACTGTGTAAAATTTAATAGATGACTGCTATTTTCTCTATTTACTCTTATTATTTAATTTGAAACAATAAAAGTTATGAAACACATTTTTTTATAAGTCAAAAATCTTAAAGTTAACATTTTTATTAAGATAAATTGAAATAAATTTCACTCGTCTTTACAGCTATATATTTTGAAATATACATGTTTATCTAAATAGATAACTAGATATGTATATGGATAACATTATTTCAAGACAGTTCATCAGGGGAACTTTTCTTTCATTTTATGCCTATTTCATAATTTCCGAATAAATATTCGAAATCGCAAAGTCAATAAAACTGAATGAAGTTCGGGACGAAAACGTCTAATTATTGCAGATAGATTTGCTTTGAGGATATATATAATCATTTACTAAAAGGAAAAGCTATGTTTATTTAGGACAGTAAAAATGTTTTTAATTTAAATATTGTTAGAAATAAACGTATTGGTATATTAGAAAATTTAAATGTTATGAAAAAGCTAAATATTAGATTAATTTTAAACACGATTATTCAATCTGTAAATTAGTTATAACAGACGTAATATTTCCATTTTTCTTGAGTGAAAATAGCCCGGGCCAGGATTCGAACCAGGGATGTATTGGCGGAAGCCGCCAATGCTCTACCAACTGAGCCATCTCGGACACGAACAGTGGAGGACTATTTCACCCAATTAACCTCAATGATCACATAATCTGGTCTAATACTCTGGATCAGCTCAACAGAATAAATCGAAGGTAAATATATTGAAGTGCAGAAAATCGCTGCATACGAAATTACATTAGATTAATTTTAAACACGATTAATCAATCGATAAATTAATTATAACAGATGTAATATTTCCATTTCCATCGAATCCTGGCCCAACTTGTTTCACCCAAGAAAAATGGAAATATTACATCTGTTATATATTAAAATATAATTAAAATATCTGTTATAATTTAAAAGTAGTTTTTGTAGGAGTTACGTATTTTTTCAATATCTTATGATAGGCTATGATAGGCTATGATTTTAGTTTTTCCATGTTGATTGCTTACTATTTAAGAAAATGATCTATTATTTTCATATTACTGAATTGAATATATCTAATCTTATTTTATTTATAAAGATTTTAATTGCTAATACATCTAGCTCGGTATTTTTATAAAGTTAACACGAACGTATCTCATTCGCCACGTTTGACTTGCAATTTCCAACTTTTTTTATTTGATTGTAGCAATACATAATCAGGTGAATTCCATGCCAACTGAAACCAGTAGTGAATTTTTCAACCTAATGTTATCTTCAAGTATTAGGTGTCATTTTAAAGGCAATTTATTACAGTTAATGGATTTAATAGTTATTTTTAAAAAACATGTCTGGTTATATTTAAAATTTATGATAAATAATAGGTATTTAACGATTTAGATTTATAATATTAAAAACATGACTTTTTAAAAGATCAATTATTCATTAAAAATATGGTGATTATACATATTTTTTCATTTATATAATACGTTTAAAGGTTCTTAATCATAATTTTGCAGTACTAATCTTCATATACAATTTTTTTCTTACTTTTTTAAAATAAAGTTAAATTATTTTTTGTCCCCTCTGTTACATTTTTTAAAGTTAATTTTATTCATTATTTAAAAAGCTTTAAATTTACTAAAAAGTGTTTACAATAATTATCATTTGTATAATCATATTATATAGTATTTTTGAAAATACATTCAATTTTTTCAATACATGTGTAACAGAAAGGATATAACAGAAGAGACAGAGCTAAATGTTCCCTCTGTTACACATGTTTCTGAACAAATCTGATTGATTTGTTTACAACCAGTCAGATTATAAATAAACAATCTGATTCCTACAATGTTTTCAGGAGTTGTGTGATCCTGTTTCAACTAGTTCAAATCAGTTCCTCCTTTGCTTGTGCCTGCAAACTCATAGTGAATTGTGCTATTTTTATTTGATAAAAAGTGTATATTGTAAGCTAACTAGTTTTTGATTAATTTATCAATGGGGAAAACAGCAGCAGAAAGAATGAAAGAATATAGAGTTAGAATGTCTCAAGATAAATAAGATTTATTTAAGAAAAAATACAGAGAATATAAGAAAAATGTTTATGATAATAGAAGTATTTTGAAGAAAAAAATTGGCAGGGAAAATGATAAAATGAAAAAAATAAGACAAAGGGAAAATAAAAAGACACAAGTAATTTCAGCCGAAATTCAAGATGGATATTCACCTTATAATACTCCCCAGACATTAGGAAAAGCTGTAAAGAAAGCTAAGCGTGCACTACCTATATCCCCAAGAAAAAGTGGAGCTGTTTTAAGCAAACTTTGTGAATCTGATATTTTGTTACCAAAACAAAGCAAACAACCTAGTAACAAGATTTCTGATAAAACAAAAAAACTTGAACCTACAAGTAACGTAAAATAGGGTGAAAAGGAACAGCAGGATGAATAGGAACGAAACTTCATACAAATAAATTCATTATAAATATATGTGATGATATTTTTAGTTGCCAATTTTTTTTATAAGAAGGTAGTAACATTAAAAGTTGGTAAATTCAGTTTTGACATGTTTGCACAACTACTGGGGTATCTGAAAAAACTTCAAGAAGATCCTCAAAAACGTCATTTTTTCAAAGTCTTCAAAACTTTGTATATAAGTTCAGTATTTTTCGTCTTCAAAACCTAAGAGAGGGGATTTTTAATTAATGATAGACTTGTAAACGATGTGCTGTATTAAATTCTACTTATTTCTAAACCACATAATGAAAAATTGAAAAATGGCTTGTAACATCAGAGGTTTAAGATTTACGGGGTGAATCGGAACACGTTTTTTCTCATAATTTATTTTTTTAAACAGTAATAGTTTCATGTAATACATGAAAACATATGCATGAATATATATTGTAACAATATTTTGTTCGTTCTAATTACTTGAAGTGTTTAAAGGTACCAAGAAATTACTTGGTTAAACAAAAAAGTCAACGCCTAATCCAACAGACATGGAACACACAATAAATGAATTTAAAAATAGCAAATTAGTTAAAAAACAGCACAGAATTATTCTCTGACATCCACAATATTACACAAACATCTCAAAATAATAAAACCAGTTAAAAAAAAGAGGGATGCAAACAGTACTAATGTCTGGGGATGAGGGCGTATTAGTAGATCGTTTAATACATGCAGCGATTGGGGCGACACAATAGATTCACTTACCCAATGACTACTAGTAAAGGATAACACAGAACAGGGCTAAATTTGTATTAAATTCTACTTCTGCAATTCGTATATAACTTCTTAAAATAAATTTAAATTTTTCTTGATTTAAAAGTTGTTCTCTAATTTTTTTAAAAAGGCATATCTTTACTTGTATATAAAGTAAGGGCTTGGTTTCACAGTAACTATGTGTTCCTATTTCTCCCTTATCATTATTACCTGTTTTTACTAACCCTATTAATATTTGAATCAGAATAAATAAAGTATATAGCGTTTGTTCCGATTCACCCCTATCTGCGGGGTGAATCGGAACACCATTAAAAAAATAAATTATACATATATAAACAGTAAAATTGTTTCGTTTTTGCTTAAAAATTAAAAACAAAACAATACCGAAGTTTCTAGTAGAAAAATTAAAAAATTAAAAAATCAGTTGTTGCTTTTTTTTAACGTTAAAGTTGAAAAGTGTTCCGATTCACCCCATTTTACGGTAGATTTAAGCAAAAATTTTATTTTTGTCACACAAAATGAGATACAATCAGCACATTGGACTCACAAACAATGCTGCTTGTATGCTGCTGTTGCTTGGCTCCCAAAAAGCAATCTCTTGGAAGAAAAATAAATTAGGAGTTATGTCATAGCCAGTGACTATATGCAGCATGACAAATGTGTAATCCACACTTTCAATGAAACCCTCTTTGATAAATAAAAAAAAGGAATTCCCTGTGTTAAAAGAAATTGACAATGTCCATGTTATATTTTTGAGTCAGTCTAGTGGACTGAAATTATTTAAATATAATTATAAAAATGTAGCATGGGTTCTCTTGTCTGAAATAAAACAAGTACTACCAATTCCAACATTAAATAATCAAAACGTTACCTTCAATAATGATATCGTATTAAAAATATGATCACTGAATTTGTAAGACGTCCCTTGTGTTACATTCCATGTCCCCTCTGTTACATTCTATTAATTTCACTTAAATAAAATGTGTTGTCTATTTAAACAATCTGACAGATACTTATTTAATGTTGATATGTCTTTACTTAAAAAATAAATTTAATTTATATTTTGCAATTTCCAAATCACTGAGTTTTATATAAATTGTAATGCATGTCAAAAATGCGTTTTTTTGTTCTTTCTGCTACATACCAGTTTAGTTAATTTATCACTAAATAATTAAACTTTTTCATCGTTTATAATTAATTAACTAAGATCTGCTCCATATATTTACATAGTCTTGGAAATTTTTTAACTTTGGAAAATTTAGTACGTATTTAAATGGTAAAATACTTGTGCAGTTTTCCCTCTGTTACGCTTGGAATTCCTCATCAATCATAATTCCCTTCCCCAATGAAATCATAATTTTTCTTTGCTGCACTCGTTCCTTTATCACACATTTTACACACGATTTAAAGAATTTTTTTTTCTATTTTGTCTTCTGTTCGTTTTCGATAATAACAAAAAATAAATAATCAATTACTTAAAAAATTCATTCACTTCAAAATTTCCACTTCTCCTCCTTAGATATTATGGCTCTCAAGTTTTAATATTTTTGAAACTTGTTATTTTTTTCTTGTATAAAGATATATATACAACAATATAGATAACAATTACATAGATATAGATAGATATAGCATATAGATAACAATATATTTCTTGTATTTTACTTTTCTGTAACCATAAATAATTAATCATTTAAATTTTCTATTATCAAAATCACAATTCTGCGTCTGCCACTTTTTATGACTTTCAAACATTTCAAATTTACACTTTGTACATAAAATGTCTGTCTTTTTTTTGTTACATTTTATTAACAGTAAGTAATCAATAATTTATTAAACTCCGTACAATGTTGTTTAGTAAAATTATTAAAATTTTGCTCCTTTGTAACATATAAATATAAATAATATTTTGTACAGTTGTTGATAGCAGAATTATTATCTTTTCAATTATCGAATTCGAAAACTCATTTAATACATATTTTGCTTTCGTTTTGTATAAGAATTTTTTATCATTATTATCTATTTATTTACTAAGAATATTTGTTTTTGAATGAAAAAAAAAAAAACAACATTTTTTTCATTTTTCCTACGTTGTATAGCTACGTTGCGTTATGTATTATAAGTTTAAATTATTGAAAATACTATTTAAAAATTTCTATATTTTTTAAGCGATTGTGAGCACGTGTACTTTTTTATAATTTGTAATATCGGAAGGTAGCAGCACATACGATCACGTACTCCAGTTCATGGCTTAAATTCAAGAACTAGTTAAAACTGTATTCGCACATTAAAACGCAATCGGTCTACCAAGTCATATCTTGGTGGATCACAACTGAAAATACGATTTTAGTGGTTGACAAGTAGTTATACTAATATATTTTCGTGCTTCCAATAGATATTTTTTCATACCTTTGGGTGCCGGAAAAATACAATGGTAAATCTACTATTTAACCGATAAAATCGGGTTTTCAAATATTTTCCATCAAAATATGACCGATTACGTTTTAATATGCGCATCGAGTTTTAACTAATTCTTGAATTTCAGCCATGAATTCAGTGAGGTGATTATATGTCCTGCCGCGTCCTGGTCTAAGATAAATGTAAGATTTTTACAGCATTTACATTATCATAAATAATTAATTATTTAAATTTTCTATTACCAAAATCCCATTTCTGCATCTGCCATTTTTTATGACTTCAAATTTAAACTCCGTACAAAAAATGTCTGTATATTTTTTGTTGCATTTTATTAACAGTAAGTAATAAAATTGATAGCTATATCTATATATACATATATATTTAGAGTGCAAAACAAATTTAATATTTTTTTAATGCTTAATCGAGAATTACTATCATAATAAAAAAAATCCCCTTTAAAAACTGTTCAATACACCTTAAAGGTAATTTATAAAATAAAACCTTACATAAATCACCATACACACAAAGCACTTAACAAGTCGCCTTTCAAGGAGAAAATTATAAAGGCCCGTCATCAGTCATTTAAAACGTATCCAAGACATGTGTTTACAGTAGTTCATGACGGGCTATTATATTTTCTAGCTCAAAAGTTTCGTTCTGTGAATTGCTTTGTGTGTATGGTGATTTATACGAAGTTTTATTATTTTAGTCGTGATTTGTCACTAGTTTTCCGTATTATTTCAACGCTGTTCTTTCCAAAAATCAATCGCAGAAAAGAATTCTCATATATATATATATATATGAAATAATAAGCAGATTATCGTGGAATAACACCTAATGATCTGACGAAAAAAAAACTGTCGTCGATTAATGCGATGAAGGTCATTGGTCATAGGAGAATTTCTTCTTGATTTAGCGGCCGGAGTTAAAGGCAGTGGAAATGACATGTATGGGAATTTCTCCAGAAATAATGCAAGAGATCAGTTTTTAATCCTTTATTCTTTTTCAGCACTTTCAGTGGCTATTCCACACATCTTCAATTTCCACAAATTTATAATAAATAAAAAATGTTCTTCATTCCATTATGTTCATTAAAGAGAATGCACTAAGTCAAATAAGCCATTTGTTGCAAGCCCGTATCACCACAAAAAGAATAAGAAAAACACAAATTGGACTTTGAAAAGAGACTGCCGAAAATGCATTGCCCTCCACAAATATTCCATATTATTCTGAGAAGAGACGTGAGTTTTAGTACTTAGAAGGTCAAAAGCATTCTACCCGCTCCGACAAACCAAAATGACTCGCTCAAATATTCTAAGCTAACCTTGCCCCTCGGCTTTTGACGTAAGGCTTTTAAAAAGCCACTAGAATTGTTTTCAAGGTAAAGGTAATTCACCTTGCGCTCTACTATTGGCTGATGGGCGGGACTAGATGCAAGGATTATTTAACAAACAGCATAAACCTTAGAGTAATATGCCCCACGAAAAGCATATGAATCTCACTAGCGGACGATTAATTAAATAATAAAACAAAATTAAAATTTCGATAAATGCTTTTTAATTCTAAAAAGGAAAATGGATTTGTGTAATGAATTTAAGATTTCGCAATAAATATTGACATTCAAGATACATTCTAGCTCTTTTTAAGAAAATAATCAATAGATTATGCTAAGTTAAATAAAATAAAATAAAAAGAACTTTAGCCATTAAAAATATTAATACATTACAGAAACTGAAAATAAAAGTATGTTCCTATAAAACTTTAAAACAAACTCAAGGGGAAAAACAAACTCAAAATTTTTTTATTTATCACATATATATATATATTTCAATATATATGCTTGAAAAAATGTGTTAAGTTAAAACTAACTAAAAAATTGGCATTTTGCTTTTTCAAATTTTATTGTAACCGCCAATGGCAATATATATATATATGTTGCGGCCAATACCCGGAGCCTGGCCAATTCTAGAACTGGCCGGCCAATACCCGAACTGGCCAAGCTTCCTGGCCAAAACCCGAAATACATGAAATGAATAGCGTATTTCGGGTTTTGGCCGGCCAATTCGCGAACTGGCCGGGAAGCCTTGGCCGACATCCGAACTATGATGCATAAGTACCAATTTTTTTGTAATTAAGATAATGTAATTAAAATGTACAGTAAAAAAGATTGGTGAGCGCTAAATCGCACAACGCTCCAGGATATCCAAACTGCAGGCTCCTCCCACAAAAGAAACGAGCACCGTTTACTGGTTAAAATGACTACATAAAATGACATCTTGAAGCATTTTTTAAATTAATTTTACATTTTTTTTTCTGAACAATGAATTAAAAGCACTCTTGTGTATTCTTAAAATAATAATAATAATAATTATTATTATTAGATGTTCTTTCCCTAACTACCCATAATTTTTTTATTTTATGATATAAAACCATAAGGCACTTTAATTTGAAATAGAATTTCTTAAAAAAAAAAATAAATAAATAAAAAAAAAAAAAAAAAAAAAAAATGAGAGGTTGGTGGGGGGGATATATGTTAATATCAAATATTTAATTTATATGCTTTAACATTGAAGTTTTATTTATGAATGTATCTTGATTTAAAACTAGCATCTGTTAATATTAATAGGTTTTATTTATTTGTCATTTATTACTTTTATTTATTAAATAATTTATTTATTTATTTATTTACTTTAAAAAAATTATTTCAGATTTACTAGTTTCTGATGTCATGCAATAAATTTAAAAAAAGGACGGCTATTCATAGAAAAATCACATTTAATTATTTTTATTACTTAAGAAACCATAGGAAAGCTTTTTTGTAATTCATTAGTTTGTATATTGATAAGGTTGATCTTAAATCCAAAAGGCCAACTTCACAACATACGTTTGAATTTATTTTTGTCGGAAATGTATGAAACTAGCAGGTGTTGTTGTTCAGGAATTAGTTAATAACACTCATTTCCCCCCCCCCCTTTTTTTTGTAAAGATTTTGGAAAATAGTGTCAAAGTGGGCGTTTTAAACTGAATTTCTGATATTTTGGATTTATATTTAATAAAAGAAAAATTGAGGGAAAAAATAATAATAACAGATAATTTCAAATAGTTTTGGCTATCAGTTATTTTCAAATACTTTAATCAAAAGCTATTTAGTTATGTAAATGATTTTTTTGTGTAAAAAACAACAACAAAGATGAACAATTTATTTAACTTATTTTTATAAATAACTATTTGAGATCGTGTTACACAAAAAACATATACTCTTACATTTGGACTTAAAAATGTAGTAGGAAGGTTTTTGTTAAATCTAGTTAAAATTTAAATCCAAATTAATTTTACATTTCTTTTTCCTTCTTAGCAGTTTTTCATAACTACTAAGACATTCAAAACAAATGTTCAAAGGTTTTCAAAACATTTTTCATACTATACTTAAAATAGTAATAACGATAATAATATAGTTATTTCTGTGACTACCCATACAATTTTCATTTTGTGATATAACATCATAAGCTAGTGAATTTGCATAAAAATTCTTTAAAGTTAAAAAAGAGAGCGAGAGAAAATATACTTTAATATCAAGTATTTCATCTATATGCTTTACATTAGAGTTTTATTCAGGTTTTTTTGTGTATATGGACCAGAATATAATGTATACATAAAAAGGTTTTTTTCCTAAAAGCCTGGAAAGGAAAAAATAAAAATAAAAAAGATTTATTTTGATTTAAGACCAACATCTGTTAATATTAGCATTTTTTATGTATTTGTTATTTCTTTCTTTTCTTTTCTTTTCTTTTTTTTTTTTTTTTTTTCTTTTTTTTTTTTTTTTACTTTAAAGAAAAATTATTCGAGATTTATTACATTTAATATCATGCATTAATTGAAAAATCATGTTCGATTATTATAAATATGTAAGAATTCAAATGAGATCTTTTTTTTTTTTTTTTTCAATTTATCATTTTTGCACTTTGTTAATAAATAAGAAAAGTTCAATTTCGAGAATCTCCTAGATTCTTTTTTATAGTAATTGTTTGAATTTATGTTTGTTAAAAGAGAAAGAGAGATAAAAAAAACATGTAGTACTTATTGTCTAATAATTTTAGCTATCAATTACTTTCCAATACAGATAAGTGTTATTTAAATTCTGTACTACACCAAATTTGAATTTTATTTTTAAATATATTTAATAACTAACCTTTTTACTATTTTTTTAATCTCAAATATAAGAGTATATTATCTTTATATACCATATATATATATATATATATAACTTGAATTTGAATATATTTATCATGAAAAAGTTAAATAAATTGTACATTTTTGTATTTATTTTATTTTATTTTATTTATTTATTTTTTTGTATAAAATAATTTATTTTCTTCGGTAAATTATTCAAAAGGATCAAGATAATTCTTTAATAAATACTTTTGTATAAATCTGCTTATTTTATTTATAAAAAAATCATTCAAATAATTAAGTAAGATTTGGATAAAGGTATTTGAAAGTAATTGATAATATTACAATGAAAATGAAACTCTAGGAGTTTCTTCAATTAAAGTTTTTTTTAATGAGATGCAAAAATAATGAATAAAATAAAGCTCTGCTTTGAATTTCTAAATAATAATAATAATTAAACATGGAATTTGCTCAGATCAGCCCTATTTTTTTTTTTTTTTTTTTTTTTTTTTAATTATTGCATGGCATTGTAAACTAGTAAATCTGAAATAAATTTCTTTTAAACAATAAAATAAATAAATAACAATTAAAAAACAAAACAAAACTTGAAATAACAATTAAAAAACAAAACAAAACTTGTTAACATTAAAAGTGGCTAGCCCTAAGTCAGGGTTCAAAACATAACTTTAATGTTAAAGCATATAAATTAAAAATTTACTATTAAAATATATTCTCCCTTTCTCTCTTTTATTATAATAATAATTATTATTATTAACTTTACCTTTTTTTTTTCATTTACTAACGTATGATGGCATATCATAAAATGAAAATATTATGGGCAGTAACAAAAATAATATATTATAATTATTATTATCTTTATAGTGAATAATGTTTTGAGTATATTGAAGCAAAAAGAAATTTTAAATTAATTTAAAGAGCCCTGCAAAACCCATATTAAACAATTCCCCAGTAGATGATGCTCGCTTATTTGTATGGGAGGAGCTTCAGTTTGTTTATCCCTAAGCGTTGTGCGATTTAGCGCCGACCAAAAAGATTCCCATTGATTATATTGAAACGAAATATTTTTGTGTGCCCAACTAAATTAACCAAAAATAGTGCACAGTTCCCTTTCAATATAGAAATTAATTGATAAACCAAATACAGTGACAATTACAAGTTAACTAGAAACTTTATTTGAGTTAGATCACGGACAGGCTGACATCTAGACTATTTGAATTCATAAACACTTTCAACTATGTTAGAAGGAATTAAGTCAAGTGCTTATATCTATTTCGCGAATTGGCCAATCGCATCTGGCCAGTTCGCGAATTGGCTAATTGCATCTGGCCAGTTCGCGAATTGGCTGGCCAATTCTAGAATTGGCCAATCATTTTTTAACGTTGCTGGCCAATTCGGGAATTGGCCGGACAGTTCTAGAATTGGCCAATTTCGGGTATTGGCTGCAACATATGTTATATATATATATATATATATATATATATATATATATATATATATATATGTATGTATAATACAAATATATATATATAATATATATATATGTATATATAATACAAATATATATATATATATATAATATATATATGTATATATAATACAAATATATATATATATATAATATGTTTATATATATATATATATATATATATATGTATAATACAAAACATAATCCAGTTTTAAGACTTAAAATATATACTTTTATTTGACATAAAGCAGCTTCATTCACATCCGCTGATGATGTCTAGATTTATGATCCAATATTAAATAATAACTATAAGAAAGGTATGCATATGATGACATCACTATCCCGGAATAATATACAAACCCAGCAAAAAGGAATGCTGTCATACAAGAAACTTATAAAAAAATCAGGTATCTAAGGATTCGTATGCCAACATTAATACGGATACTGAAAACTTTATTTTCTGATAAGGAATTATTCAGTTATGTTTTTCCAAAATTCAGAAAATTTTACTGCTCATGGAAGAATAAAACTGCATTTTTTCAATTTTTTGGTAGAAATTAAGTAATTGTAGAGAAAATTTGCCACACAAATATTCTTCAAAAAATATTTTTATAGCAGGCGAAATTTTTGACATAAAAATTGATTGACAAGACGAACAATTTTAAAGACGAAAGGAATTGTTTGACAATTGAAAAGACGAAATTCTTGACATTTTAATTGATTATTTTTTTTTTCAATTGTCATAAAAAATGTCATGAACAAAAATATATTGTAATTTACTACTTACTATAAAAAGGCAGTTCTTCAGTTGCCACTATTATACAAACAGCATTAAAAACAACAAAAAATTAATATATCTAAAATAACATAAGATGATGTTTTCAAATAAATTCATTTAAATTTTTTTTTTCCTTTGTACGACGCGACTTGAATTGAAAGTGTGATAAATTGAAAATTGAAAGTGTACGGGTAAAAAAAAATCCAGTACATTAACAATATTTAACAGTGCAGTAATGCACGTACTCCGCTTGACAGATGGCTGATTGTTAGATGTAACGTTATTTTTTAGCGATGATACTTTAATTATTATCTAAAGGAAACGTGATATCGGGAGCTAAAAAACACTATATTCTCACAATGTCAACATCTGATTTTGTTCAAATCAATTCTGGGAAAACAAAGATGACCTGATTACTTAGTTCATCTACTAAATTCCTAAAGGCACAAATGGCTTAGTAAACATCAAAATATCTTCCACGCGTTTTTATTCCTTCCACGTGTAACGGGATATGGATTTCCCAAAAACCAAAAGTACTTAGAAAGCTATCGTAAAATATTGGATTTTTCTGCATAAGTTTTTTAAAAACAAAAGAAAATTTACCTGAGAAAATACTTAATGTATTTATTTTCCAAAGCAACTTTTTCCCTTTGAGTGTAGTCCAATAAGGTTTCGGTTAATTAAATATGTTATATCAATTTTTATACTTTCGTTTTCATACTTTTCTAATTACAGAATCATTCAAAAAGAATGTTACAAAAAATAAAAATTAAATCTTGAGGAGATGGGATGATTTTCTTTTCAAATATACAAATGTAGTTCATTAAAAACTTACAAGAACATTAAAGAGTTGATGGAGTACTTCATAAGATAAAATATTACGTTTAAGTATTTCATAAGATAAAATTTTAATTTGTATGTAAAAAATTGGTAGCAAAGCAGATATTATTAACCACTTTAAAAACTTTAAAAAGAAATTTTACTTTTATTTCTAAAAACTAAATTTTTTAATTAAATATTTCTAAGAAATACATCTTTCTTGTTAATTAATGATGTTTACAAATTTCTTAAAATGTTCAATGTACCATTTTCCTTTATATCTTTTTTTTTTTTTTTTTTTTTTTTAAGTTCAGTATTTGTTAACACTGGATTTGTCAATAATCGTTTTAACCCGATAGAACTTGCTACATGAGATTTTTTCTCATCATCGTACCTTTTTTTAAGACTCTTATTTAAACCCATTTTCCTTTTAATTAAAATTTCAAAATGCTATTTCAATTATTTTACCTGTTTTTTGTGAATAAAGGTACTAAAGCAAAAAAAGGTAATATTAAACGAATGTAAAGTAAAAGAAAAACAATTGAGTATTGTGAGAGAAATTCTCACTTGCAAGTTCTCCCGGGTTAAATGTGGGAAAAAATACAGTAACCTTAATACATTTTCGTTATTCTCTTAAAAATTTCTGATCAAAACAACATTATTTTCATAACTATGATACATTTTGCAGTGAAAAATTAAATTTTTAAAAATAATCGTAAAAAACAGAAGAATATTTAAAACTGCATCCGTACCTGTGGTTCCACGCATGAATCCATAGCCTGAGAAATGTTGGAATGTGTTTAGTTTTCCCTTTGCCCCCCGTTTTCCCAATTACGAATGTGTTTTGTAAACTTTGATGGAAATAACACTTATTTTATGAAAAAATAAGAATCAATGGTTTCAATTATTGGTTTTGATCACAATTTTATTTGAAATCCAAAAAACTTCAAATATACAGAAATAAAGTTCAAATGTAAAAAAAAATAATAATAATAAATAAATTTAAAAAAAGAAACAGTTTATTTTATACTCTCTAAGGTTTGGAAATATAACATGTTAAACTTCAGAACCTAGGAAGATAATATCAATACATAAATTTATATAACATTTACGGCAATTATCGTATAACTTTAAAAATCTGTTATTGAAAAAACGTTTTTTAAATATCCCTCATTTATACCGGTTTACACCTGCCCGTTGGAACAGAAAATACTTCTTTAAAGCTCAAAATTCTTTTTTCATAGCTCAAAATTTTTTCTTTATTGATCATGTTTTTTAAACCTCTTTTTTTCTAACAATAATATTTTATTTACATATTTTACATTATAGGGCATACTATGACATGCATTGCCTGTAATGATATGCTTTACTCGTAATATATTGAAATATGTCAAGAACACATGTCCAATTTAGTAAAAAAGAATAATGTTAATAGTTTTACTTAAGATTGTCTTCTACGAAGATACGTTTAAGGCATTTGTTACAAAATTAAATAAAAATAATGATTTTTTTTTTTTTTATAATTTTGAAAATATTCTAATCATTAAAATTTCTGAAAAAAAATATGTATCAAAATAGAGCATAGAAAAAAATAATGCATGCACACATATAGCATATATTTATGACATTTTATAATAAATTTAACAAAATTAACGCATAGTAATGATATACAAGATTGAAATACTAAAACCTCTAAATTAAAATTTAAAGTAAGAAAAATAGGTTTATTCGACTGTTTAGATTCTTTAGACTCGATTGATGTTTAAAACAAATAAATAAAAATGTTTTAAAATTGCACAATTTATGAAATTCCACTTTATAGTCTTCCGTATTTTTTATATTATACAAGTTGTTTTAGATACATTCGTATTTATGTAAATATACCTATATTTGTCGTTCAGTCCGTACGTCTATCCGTCTATATCTCCATCTGTCCACATATAACAGAAAAAAAACTACCCAAATGAATCATTTGAAATTTCTAATATATAATAGCTGCATAACTTTGTCGAGACTCAGATTCATAGTTTAATTATAGGGACAATCAAAATAATTCCGTTACATTACGGCCAATGGGAAAAAATAATTTCAGGTGCATTTTAATAATGTTACACTCTTTCGAATATAGTAAAATTGATATGCATGTATTAAGTATATACTAAAATATACATTCCGTATAATCTGTGATTCAAAGAATATTTGTTAAAAATTTACAGGACTATAAAAAAGCATTTCATTATATAATGGTATAAGGGGAAACATTGTTTGGGGTGCGTATTAATAGTATTAAATTATATCACATTTTAAGAAATTGATAAATTGTCGTTGCTGAGGTTTACAACAAGTTATTTCCTGTATAATAAAAAGCAGATAGTATTTACAGAGCTACACAAAATATATCCCATACTCTTCTGTATCCGAAGTACTGTATACTATTAGTCTAAGATCTGAATATTTTTTTTAATTTCCTAAAAGTGCGAACACATCTCATTTGCTACACTTTAAGTGCAATTTCCAAATTGTTTATTATTATTATTTTATTTGAATGCCTATTTTATTTGCATATACTTAAGGAACTCAAGCCATAATGCCGGCCACCAACATCATTTAACTTACCAAAATTATGGCTCCAACTGCTCAACAGTTAAAAAATAAAATATATACTCTAGTAAAATAAAATGATGTCGCGTATAATATCAAAAATTCGTTTAAAATTAAATGATGGTATTTCATAAAGTGTGTAATTTTAATTTTTTTTTTTTATATTTATATGTTTTGAAACACTCGAATACTCTAGAAACATAGAGCAGTCGAATACTTCTTTATAATCTTAAGGTGAAACTATTATTAATACTTTACTAATATTTTCATCTATATGCCTGAACATTAATAAAATTTGTATTAAACCAAATACACATTCACACAAAAATTTACAAACATGACAGAGCGTAAATCATTAAATACAAGGTCCGAATACATAAGATGTTAACAAGAAAACGTGCTAATTTAATTTGTTTTACATTTCTATTTTAATTTAAAAATCCAATAAATTTTTAAATAGTTGTCGTTCGATTTAGCGCGCATCATTTTCTTTTTTTAATATTCAGAATATGTCCATGTCGTTGTCTTTGAGTTGTTACGAATTATTTTAAGAACAGAAAAAAAAAATAAAAATTGTGCTATTCCTATAAAATTTTCATAACATGACTGTCTGATTTCATAACAATGTTACATTCTACATAGTAGAATTTAGTTTAATTTTCTTCCAAATACTATTAGTTATTTTGCAATTTGGTCTATTTTATTTTCACGGATATCTTTCACACGGATGATCCCATTTTAATTTTTTTTTTCTATGCATGATGCAATTTATTCAGTGGTTCCACTCTAAACTTCAGCACCATCCAAAAATGATATGCTTATTTGCAATTTTTGATGAGTTTTTAAGTAGCTTTTATTACAAAAAGTGAAAAGCTATTTAATACAACTGTCCAAAATGAAAGTTCTTATGGAAATTTTGTTACATTTTTACCGATCATGATATCCTCACCAGAAAACCCCCTCCGTTGAAATGCTGTTTTTTATACATATACAAGCACACACATATGTGTATATACACTGCTCAAAACAATTAAAGGATATTTGAAGTTTTAAATTAAAAAAAAGATATAAACGAAATTTTTTTGCCGAAAATAGAAGAAGAGAATCACAAAGGCAAATTTTTCTGGTTTTCAAACTGTGGAGTATGCAAATTTTGAGTTCGACGTCAAAAACGTCGTTTCAGCGGCAGCGAATGAAATTTGACTTTCAACTGGATAAAAGAGAATGAAGACAAGGATGATCGGCATTCAGTGATTGCTTTGTTTCGATGAGTACGATGTCTCAACGAAGTCATTTAACAGATTCAGAAGCTTGGAGAATTGTTGGTAGGTTAGAAGGGGGCCAAACTCAAGCCGAAGTAGCGCAAGCCATTGGAGTGTCACAAAGTGTCATTTCCAGGATCTGGAACCGTTTTTTGGAGAGTGGGTGTGCAGACGGAAGACCAGGATAAGGTCGTAGAAGGGCAACAATGCCCAATGAAGATCGGTATTTAGCGTTAACAGCTCGGAGACACCGAAACATGAACGCTACTCTTCTCCAACAACACCTTCGCTCGGCTACAGGCACCACGATTTGAACTCAGACTGTCCGAAACCAGCTCCATGCTGTAGGTCTGTATGCTCGCCGACCGATGGTATGTGTTAGATTAACATCAAGGCATCGTCGCGACCGCAGAGAGTGGGCAGCCGAGCATGTCAACTGGAGGAGAAATGAATGGAGCAATATTCTGTTTTCTGACGAGTCCCGTTTTTCTGTGCATCCGGATAATAGGCGTATTTTCATCTGGAGGGACCGTGGCAGTACGAATAATCCTGCGTTCGTGCACGAAAGTGTCAAATTTGGCGGTGGAGGAGTGTTGGTGTATGGTGGCATCTGCATTGACGGGCGCACTGACCTCTACATCATTCGAGATGGAGCTCTGATTGGTCACCGATATAGGGATGAGATCCTCAGACTTATTGTAGTCTCTTACGCTGCAGCAATCGGAGATAACTTCATTTTAATGGACGATAACTGCAGGCCACATCGTGCAAACCTGGTGGAGGATTTCCTTTTCGAGGAAGGAATCGTTCGAATGGAATGGCCAGCGTGTTCCGCAGACATGAATCCAATCGAGCATGTTTAGGACGCTCTAGGAAGACGAGTTTCTGGCCGCCAACAACCCCCACAAACTCTCCAAGAACTGGAAAGAGCTCTTCTGGAAGGGGGGGCAGAATACCCCAACTCGTCATTAATAGACTCATTGAGTCCATGCCTCAAATGTGTTCAACGTTGCTGGCAGCCCATGGAAACCATACCCCCTACTGAAAATGATTTTCTTTGAAGAAAACACCTTTTCTTATTCTTTTTTTCTCATATGCACAAATTGTGTTTTTTTCCTTTTGTACACAAATGCGCAATAAAATGCATTTTTTTTCTGCCAAACATGTGTAATTTATTCTCATATAACCTACTATGTTTGTCGACCATGTATCAATAAGCTAAAAAGTTTCCCAGATACAAAATCCACCTAAAACTGCAATATCCTTTAATTGTTTTGAGCAGTGTATATAACTATCTGTCAAATGTTTCAAAATTGCGGCAATTGAGTCATAGCAGTTTGAATTTCTAGAGTGGCTGACTTTTTGAAGCAATCTGAAATTTTCAAAGCGATAACACATGCATTTATTATAAAATATAGATGTGATTTAGTATATGCATAATACACACCAAAGTCTCGCCAAGTTTGTCGGTCAGCTACTTGCGCCATCTTGTTTAATTTTTTTTTAAATATTCCCAATCGTGCTATATGTATAAATCTCTTTTAAGATACATAATGCTACTTTATGATTTTGGTAATTTAAAACAATTTCGAAATTGTTTGAGACTTTCAGTTTTTTTAAATCGTCTGTCTGTTTATGTTTTAATTCATGTTTACTATAAGACATTCCTTATAGAGAAAGGAGTATGTAGCATTTATAGTAGGGTTCGGGAGACACACAAAACAATTCCGTTACATTATAATAAATGCATTAAAATCAATACTATGTAGTAAAACTATTTCAAACATCCTCAAATCAATCTTGAAAATCTGCTGAAATCAATATACAGTATTAAGATACAAAACGATACCATTTCTGTAGAATATGAAGTACATGGTGTTTATCATTTATTTACAGGAAGAAACAAAAGTATTTCATCTGTCAGGTAAAACAGTATGATGTTTATTTTTGAAATATTACATAATTGAAAATAGAATGAAATTGACATACGTTGTGAAGCGGAACTACTGCATAATATGGAGTGCATAGCATCTGTTTTCTCATTTATAAAGACAAAGAAAGTCATAGTGTTATTTACAATAATTGCTGAAAGTGCGATTACAAATGCGATGTACGTTTTAAAACTGAACAAAGTTAAAGTACATGACATAGTAGGCATAAATTTTACAGTTCATATACAGGTATGCGCAAAAAATCCCTATACGTTACTGTCTATATGTGTGTTAATACTTCAATAAATTTTTAATTGCGTCATTCATTTTCCATGTTAGTGCATTTATTTTTGTTTATTAAGATATGCGAGAACATAACTAAATTCCTATGCAGGTCTATATGAAAAGTATATTTTGCTGCATAAGTATGGTTACTGGTTAAAGCGAAATTTCAGTTGTGCTATACGTTTTTTATCTGAATTAAATTCTAGGTTAATATGTGGTGTATATGAAAATCTCTAGATTATATGCAGAACTGGACTTACTGAAGTTAAATACATGTGAGCACGCCCAATCAGCACAACTGTGGTCTCGGTTCCTAGGATAATGATTTGGATATTTAAGTGAATTTTTCCCACATTTTAAGGATAAATAAATCTGTTTGTCTTTTAGTCTGTCTGTGTGTATGTGACAGAAATTTTGTGGGCACTCTATCTCAAGAACTAATGCATGGAATTTTATAAAAATGCATATTCTGGTAGTCCCTGATAGAATTTGATGCTCTTTAGTTGTTGGTGTAAATCGGTCAACAGGTGGTGTTGCAATGCTTCCTTTGTTACGATTTTCGCAACACTCTGTCTCAAGAAATACTGCACAAATTTTCACTAAACTTCAGATTCTGTTAATCATTGAAATAAAATGATGCTGTTTAAAATTTGGTGTAAATAATTCAACAGATGGTGCTTCTATGCTACGCTTTCTATTATTTCCGCAACAGCTGCATCTCAAGAATAGATGCACGGATTTTTACCAAATTTCAGAATAAGTTGTTCCTTGAGATGCTGTTTGCATTATGGTGTAAATAGCTCAACGGGAGGAGCTCTTATGCTGACTTATTCACGAATTCTGCATAGGATCTATTTAAATAATTAATGCATTCATTATCATAAAACAGCGGATTCAGTTAAACTTTCATATACAGTGATTCCCTTTTTGTTTTAGTATCAATCGTACAATAGGTGGCACTTCAATGTAAAATGTTTCCCTATTCCCACAATAGATGTATCTCAAGAATTATTGGACGAATTTATATCAAATTTCAAATTCAGGTTTACCTTGATAAATATTATTGCGGATTAAGTTTTGCTGTAAATCGCACTAGAGGTGGTGCTTTTATTATGGAGTTTTCCCGATATTCGCAATCGTCCTATTTCAAGAACTAATACACGGAATTTTATGTTATTAGAATCCTCGCGATTGGCACAGATTGCCATTTAATTTTGGCATTGAAATAGATTAAATTATTACATGAGTGAGACAGAAGAAAGTTTTGAGATTGCAACATCTGACTAGTAATTTTTTATTTCCATTCATTGAACTTAGTTTTTTAGTGTGTTTTCCACCAATCTGTTTTTCGTACTTTTTTACAATAAAAATATGCATTTTTTGACGAATTAAAATGCATCTTAAAAATATTGATGCATTAAAAATGCATCTATAAAAGCAAATGAAGTAGCATATGCATCCAAGAATGGAATAAAATAAATATTCGAAAAAAGTATGGAATGTTCAATCAAACAATTCTTTGCTTAAAAGTCCAAAAGTTAAACAGCACCCTATAGCTGAGAATATCAAACTTGGTTTAAGTGGAAAAACTGACCAAGCTGTCATGATTGGTATATCCATGGATAACATGTGCTTTATTAATTCTAATGTAAAATTATCCCTCGTAACATAATGGATATAAATTTCATGCATACACACAATGTTTCGCTTTATATTTAAAAATTGTTTTTCTGGGAGTGAGCCACAAATAATTATTGATATAATTCCAACTATAGTCATTAGTACTCCTGTGAAAAACTCCAAAGTGTATGGGATATCCATATTCGGAATCTTAACTGCAACTAGAGACGCTACACTACCGAATAAAAGAGCCATATGCAAAGATATAAGATGAAAACTTACTGCCGACAGATTTTTATCTACTTTGTATGTAAGTTCAACTAAACGAGATAACTTATGAAAAGTTTGAATGATGTCTTTGTTGCTGAAATAGCTATGTGTCTGGTATTTTAATTTCTTACTAAAGTCAGAAATAATAACATTTAAATTATAGTATATGAAACAACAAAATAATGTACTTATCATTGGAAATAGATACAGTGTTATAAAATAAATTGAAAATAAAAACAGCCTGGCTGATACTTTTATAACATATGATTTAAACGTTGTCTTGAATGTGAATATTTTTTTCAACTCCATAAGACCATATTCAACGTAATATACATCTACCGAAACTGTACAGATAAATAATATAACTATAAAAACACAGATAAACTGAAATATTTTATACGTAAACGGTCTAAACGCAGTATGCTGTTGTATAGATTGCATCTTAAGCATAACTTTGTTTAAAGAAGATATTTTATATCTCAACAAATACCAAACCACTAAAGAAAGCACAAAACCAGCCATCGTTTCAATAAACAGAGGCATGGAGAAAGAAATAACTAGCTCATGAACATATATAAAATAAATAATTTGCAAATGCATCACAATTGGGTACAAACATAGCAAAAGTCTGAAATAAATACCGCTTGCACGATTTGTTAAATCAATTCCGCTCATCTTCATTACGCAGCTCATTCCACCATACATTTTTCGAACGCTATTTCGGTCAGTATTTTTTTCCATGTAAGGAAATATTTATGCTTGTAATTTCATCGACATAAATATTACGTTTATGTTGTTTTTACTAAATCATACATGAATGCATATCAAACGTTATAAAACAGATAATTTTTAATAATATATTTAAGGTAGGATTTTGTATTACTATCGCATACCAAAAGAATATCATAGAGTAAAACTTCCATTCATTTTCCATTTTACTTTCATTGGCTGTATATTTTAAGTTAGTACTTTTTCAGCTTTATTCACATTAAAAGTATATGTTATTCTTTATACTTTTTATTACACTTTTATAATTGAAATTATTTTTTCAAAAGGTACAAATGTTTTTCTCCCGTTGTTTAAAAATCTGTTCATTTAGAAAAGTAATCAGTAAAACGTTTTTCATGCGATACTAATGAAATACTGAAGACCTAAGTCCATGGTTCATTTCTGGAATATATGTACAATAAAGTATGCAATATTTACTTGTATAGGTTTGAACCACTTTATGTGCTTATGAAAACTGATTGTTTTAAAATTTAAGTATCAATAAACCGAAAGATTAATTGTGAAAACCCATTAAACAAAAGGGTTTTGCTGATGAAATCAATTTAATAGGTATTTCACAATTATTTGTTTTCATTTTATTTGTTTTCACATTAACATTTTTTATACATATAAATACCCTGCAACAATTTTTTTCAAACTTTTTAAAGAATTTTTTAACACACGAAAAACGTCAGTGATACAGTTTTTTTAATTTTCATTATATATAATGTTAATGTTCAATTACTTTCATTGTATTTTTTAATGTTAATCGGAAAAATAATATTATTTAACGCATAATTCTTCAATAATGAAATTAACTCTTGGGATACATTTTTTGTCAATATAGAACTTGGCATGTAAAACATGTAAATGCAACAATCACAGAAAAGAAACGCTTTTTGATTTTGTTTAAAGTTTAATATTATTAATTTTTAATTATAAGTTTAAGTGTATTGTCATATTATTTTCCATTAAACACTTTAGCTTCACTATTTTATTTCTTTTAAACTGTCAATAATAATGCATAACGCATTAACTTACAATAATATGTCCGGATGAAAACACTGACAATATGACTAAAAAGTGGAATATTCTTGTTTTTAATACAGGCTTAAGCTTCAAATAATTACATTTGAAAATTTAAAATAATTTATAGATTTTTTTTTAGATAAAACATTTTTTTATTGTAATTTCTTTAATGCTAACGATACGTAGACAAATGCCGGATATACAAAGTTTTATTTGGATGTTAAACTGTAATTTTTATTTAACTTTTAGAATATTTTTATCAGGTAATTATTCATCTTAAAAAAAAGATCTCAATATATTGTAAATTTCTACAAACGAATCTGTTAAAGATTTGGTTTACGTGATAAAAAAGCAGTTGTCAAAGAAACAACACCGGAATATTTTAAATACTTTGAACAGAATAAACTGTTTGAGGAATATAGAATAATTTCTTTGAACATGCAAAAACAAATTTGTTGTTATAATCTAACAGTATACGCTATCATTTTCAATGTCAATATCGTGGTTGAATTAAATTTTATGAAACAAAACAGAAAGTTTGAAAATCCTACTAATACATAAAACTTTTTTATAGTTATGCGAGAATTTTTATTCCTAGTCTATCAAGTTTTATAGAAACTCTAGAGGACCCGACAGACGTTGTCCTGGCACCGGCTTAAGAAAATAAAATAAATGTACATAAATATAATAATACGCACGATAAATACAACACTCTTAATTAATTTCTTATAACAATTATATAAGGAAATTAGTTTTCACTTAGCAGTAGTTTTTGAAGTTGATTCAATTTTTGATAGAAAAGTTTATTTTTCTCTTTTTAGTTAAAAGGTTATTTTCTGAAGACGGTTAATTAAAATTATAATTCCGGAAAAAATTATCGCAAACCATACACGTATGTCAGGAGTGGGGTTCAAACACATGATCTCTTTCAAGAACCAAAACTTAAATCTGGCGCCTTAGATCGCTCGGCCATTCCATCCGTACTCTATTCAGCGAACTTATTCAACACTTTTAATTAGCGGAAAATCACTAACTATTCGTTTTTGCCTAGTTACTAAAAAAGTACTGAATCAATTTCGATGAAATGTGAATCTAAACCATTCTCGAATCCACTGCAACACACACACAAAATTTCTTTAAAATCGGTCCAGTCGTTTAGGAGGAGTTCAGTGACAAACACACGCACAGAAGATTTATGTATATAAAGATAAGTAACTCACACAGACACATGTGATAACACGAAGTATTTGTAATAATAATGACTTAGGATTATTGGTATTCTTATATAACTGAAAAAAAAATGGCACAGTATAAAGAAAATTCTTAGAGTGTTAAAATACACTAAATCATAAACACATGAATTTTATATTATTTAAGATTAATAAACAAGTTTCGTTAAAATATTTTGATAAATAACCCATTTATTACACGATAAATACCTGATTTCATTTTCTAAGAACAATACCATTTTTGCCAGCTCCATTCATTTTTACACAATATCATTGTTTCCCATTTTTACACAATGTCTTAGCGGTAGCAAACAATAACTGTAATATACATTAACTATACCTGTATTCGGTTTTTCATAGCCTTGAAGAAAATAATTTAATATACATTTCTCTATAACATCAATCAATAAAAAGTAATTTCGCAACGCTTGTATTCATCTTACCCCAGGAAAAAAAATCCTTTTTTACGAAAATAATCATACTAATAATTCTGTTTCTACAAAGGAAATTCTATACTGTTCATTTCATGCGAAACATAATATTAACTGCGAAAAATTATCTGTAAACATAATTTTTAAAATGAACAATTTGATCTTAAAAATTAAATTGTCTTGTAATGAAATAGGGCATCGTTTAACAAAATTAAAAAAACATATATCAAATATAATTTAATATTTTTTATGCAATGAGACAAGTACCTTCCATTATTGTTTTTTTTATCAAATGTCTTTCATGTTATAAAATATATAGATAAATTGCCTTTTACTAAAAATATAAATTGATGAAATTTTCTGCATTTTTGAGTAAACGAAAAAAAATAATTGCGATCCACTGCAAATGAATCATATCCTCATTGTAATAAATATTTTAAAACACATGTGTGTGTGTTTGTTTCAACTAATGATTTAACATTGTTTCGACAAAATTATTATTCTTATAAGATTCAGTTTTAAAAAAACACGTTAATATCTATTCTATTATCTAAAAATATGATAATAACATCTTTAGAATTCAGCTTTTAACTTACGTAATTCGGTTATCTGAGAATTATCATTTGTGTTCAAAAATTAATAACATTTTTAAAAATTGTACACTGTCAGGCATCGTGCTTTAATTGGAAAATCACCAGCACTGTCTAGGAGACAGATACAGTGGTATATATTTTTTGTATTTATTTTAATATCGCTCTTTATAATGACCTATATGCTTTTGTCCTTTTTAATATTAAAATGCCTTGGAATTTAGTGCAAATCACTATTAGTATTATTTATTATAAGTTCTCTAGAATACAGACAAAAGAGAAATCGTCCATTAAAATCATATTAATATACATTTAACGGATCATAAAACTTTGAAAGTTACAGTTATCTCTTCATTGCAAAACGTATTATTATCGAAACAAAAGTTAAAGAGTTAAAGTCTGGGATTTTACCCTTGATATTTTTATTTTGTTTAATAAATTTATTTATTGAGAATAAATATGTATTATAAATATATAGCTTTTTACAAATATGCGTTTCTAAGGCATTAATATATATATACATATATATAACAATTTTTATTATTTTGAGTTTGGCTTTATAAATATCGTAAGCCATTTAATAACAAACTCACTGAATTGTAAAAAATATGTCGCCCTGTATTATGTACAAACTGTAGTTGCCAAGAGTGTAAGATATAAAACTAACAGCCTGTGTTAAAATCAAATGGCTCGAATTGGTAAAAAAGTACAAACATTAGTTGATAACGTATCCTCTAACCAATTTATGATGCTAGTTTCGTTCCGTTGATATCACACGCCATGGTTTTTTACCGAGATATAAAAAATCACAGCGTTCAAAAACAATAATAATTGTTTATAATAATTTCGTTCATATCGTAAATATGTTATTAAATGGGATAATGAAAATTAAATAAAATACTGAATGAGAAAATAAATTCTAATCGAAACACTATATACAGGATGTTTCATAAAAGACTAGCTAAATTTAAAATCCAATAATTCATTTTCCCATCTGGTTCCTAATGTACACAATTTACTTCAAAATTCTTTAAAAATTAGCATATCGTCAGTAATTAAAGAAGCAGCGCAATAGATAAAACTTCAGGTAAAGAAACTGCATTTTAAACGATAGATCTGCAATGATATTAAATTATAGTCATTATCAAACTGACGAACGAAAATCATAATAATTGATTTTTCGACTATGTACATGTACAATAGTGAACAGTCAGGTATTTCAATCCATGACGTATCGGCTTTAGCATACAATCGACTATGTACATGTACAATAGTGAACAGTCAGGTATTTCAATCCATGACGTATCGGCTTTAGCATACAACTTATCAACTAAAATTTCTACATACACAATTATTAGTGGATGGATTTTGCAATGCGCAGTTATCCTGGACTTAGCTATTAGAAAGCATTTTAAGCTAAAACCAAAAGGTCCTGTTTTCAACTACCAACGTATTTGCACATTTCCAAAATGAAACATGTATAATTCCATTATTAGCAAGATTTATGGTCTTAAAACAATCCTATATTTTTAAAGGTCCAGCGTTTAAAATGAACTTCCGTTACCCGAGTTTTAATCTGTTGGGCTGCATCATTTATTGCAAAACCGATACTAATAAAGTTTGTCTGAATGATTTATCTGCCAGTCATGTCATATACAGCGTCGTCATCTAAAGTCAAAAGTTCCTTGCACTTTAAAAACAAAAGACCCAAACCGGATTGTAACATTTTTCGGTACAGCAGTGTTCCATATTGGAAAGTTCACATTGTAGCCCAAAATGGTAAAAAAATCTGCAGATCCTTAATAATATTCAAAGAATCAAAACATTTTAGATAACATATACATTATATCTAAGAAATTTTGATTGTTTTAATGTTTTTAAATATTTGTTCTGTTTTGAATCATTTGGGTTAATTACTTTGGGAACACTACTGCACCATATTGGAAACACTAACTGCACCATTTTGGGAACACTATTGTACCATTTTTGCAACACTACTTTTTTTTACATTTGATTTTTACACTTTTTTTTTACATTTGATCTTATTAAAAGAACTCAATATCATTTTCATTTAAACTGTTTAACATAAAGTTCCGTTATTTGAGATTTAATCTTTCAGGCATCATTCCTTATCTCCGTCTGGATACTAATGCCGATGTTTAAATAAATTGGGTATCATCGGAATTGTTCGTTTGACCGAGCGTTAGCAACTAAAACCAATGGATCCAGCGTATCCTGGCTGGGGTATACTTTCATTAATTGATAAAAAAAGCAATTTATAAGACTTTATTATCAATTTGAATGACTGTGTAAGATTATTATAAATAGATCGTGTAATAAAATATATACAACTAAATGGTAAAATACTAGAATATAGTTCAGCAGTTAGTTTCTTCTTTTTACAGTTTAAAGTGTGGTAGTGCTTTCTGTGTCTTTCAATCTGCCATGAAAAGCAAGTTTATAAATGAATCGCTTAGCATGGTTGGTGTGACGTAACTTTTGCACATGCCTGATTTTATACTCATAGAAGTGGGTAGAATTACATAAGATTTTTCATACGGTGTTTTAAAGCTTATCCAAATTTCGAACAATCCCACAAAAACGGGAACTCTCAGCAAGATTGTTCTCGAAAATCGCATTTTTAACTTTTTTGGTTGTATCATACGGTGCGGTTATTAATGCTCTGCCTAGCTGAGCTGTCAGAGAATCAGTTTTCAAAAAACTTCTCAAATCATTGCTTTTAAGGAATTAACACACAAACAATAGTAACTTTTTATTTTTTGTATGGTCTAAAAGCATGATGAGCGGCTCATGTGTTGCACTGGTTAAGGCAAAAGTATTTGATAATTTACTCATACTCGGATAAAGAAAAATACGAATTGCAGATAGTTTTCAATTAAATTTCTAAAATTAACACATTGCTTTTTTTTAATGACCAATAAGGTGGACACTGAGCCAAAAGTAACAAGAAAGATAAAAAGATATTAGTATTGATAGAAGTATTCCGATATTTTAAAATACTGTTCCCTCGTCGAGTTTTAATTAAATCTTTAAATGTGCTAAACTTCAATCTGGAGAAGTTAATAAAAAATAATATAGGGATTCTTTAAGTGGGGAAATAGTTATTTTTTGGGTTTCGTGCATCCGACGATGCCCTATTTGTCTATCTCTTCTGTCAAACCGTCAGTCCATCTGTCACAGAGTCCGTACACAAAAACTGTATCACAGGACAAATCATAAAATTTTGAAAAAGCTTTTTATTTAAATTAAATCATTTTTATCAATGTGATTCGCTCATTTTCGCGATTTCAATGGTTTTCGTGTAAGCATCATAGCTTGGATACAAAGCATTTCGCTAGTAAACAGAAGAATCTGACATCGAGCCCCAGTGCTGGAACTTGGAATTTTCATAATTGTAAGAAATTTCATGTTTTTTTTTTACCAGTCTAAGAGTTATTTTTTTTTTCACTGATATTAATAATATTTTTTGGAAGTCCATTTTCGTCCCGTTTTAAAAACTACTGCAATTTATTTTTGATTCAACATTTTAATTTTCATTCAAACAATTTTTTTCGTTTTTAGAAATTTAAAATTTTATTTATAGCTTCGCTATTTCTTTTATTTCGGACACTGAGAAATGAATGGAACGGGCTGTAATCAAGGACTGGTCCTCTTGACGACTACGAACAATTTCGCGAGAACCTGGGACCAGATCCCAACACACCGACACTTAATGTAATGGAGCCTCTAACGCAAATTGAACTTATGGCAAACGAGCAATAAATCTTGAAATAGCAATTAATTTTACAAAAAAAAAATCTTTTTTTTTTTAATTCGGGTGAATAACTAAATAAAAAGTGTGAAAGAAATGGTTAAATTCTAGTAATATTAATAGTAAAAGTGGCTCTGTCTTATTTGATTGTAAAATCTGAAAGTCATTTTCCGCACACTCCCCGCAACCTACCGGAATTTGCCATTGCATTTTTTTAAACTTGAGGTCTTACCTGGTCAACATTATTGCCTCACTACATTACCGCAATGTTTTTCACATCTATTCTGTCATATATCTTTCGTGATTTTATGTTGAAAATCGAACTGATTGTTGAAAAATTGTTCGAAAAACGATTTAAATTAAAATGATTTCATTAGACGCTTTGAACACTGGTGTACGTGTCCATAAAGAAAGGAAAGTTTCATAAAATTCAAAACGAATATAATGGGCTGTAATGGAAGTTTAAATCTTCTATTTGAAAAATTGAGGTGTTAACTCTTCACCCGTTTTATCTCCTCACCACCTCCAGTTATTACCTTGGGCCCTTGGGTCTTTTTTCCATTTAGTTATCTCTCACATTTACGGGAATTATAGGGACCGATTCCTTGATTTTTTTTTTTTTTTTTTTTTGTGTGTCCTTAAGCTTTCACCCCCTAAATATCTTATCTTCTAAGTACAAAATTTGAAAGTTGAGTTTTCGACGCTTTTCTTTGGAAAATTTCAATGGTATTTACTTCATTCTACTTACATGACAATTCGGCTATTTTCTGTATCATTAATTTTTTTCTTAGACTTCAGCTACCACTGCTTTCTAAAATTAATAGGACATTCTTTTTTTCAGATTCTGTGGGCTTGATTGTTATAATGTGTGGCTCACTTAACTTGGTGTTTGATTGTCTCCAGCACATGCGGAGTGCATGCCGCT
This sequence comes from Maratus speculifer, assembly GCA_964019185.1. Lineage (NCBI taxonomy): Eukaryota > Metazoa > Arthropoda > Arachnida > Araneae > Salticidae > Maratus > Maratus speculifer. The sequence goes on from OZ025289.1 coordinate 158,197,754, forward strand.
TTAAGTCATAAGGACCTAGACCTCAGGATCGTTCGGAAAGAGGATCTTTGGGAGCACAGAAAGCGTTGTGGAAGTCAATAAGGTCCCCGAAACTAGGTTCATTTAAAAGATTTTAAAATAATGTAAAATCATACAAACTTGAGTTTTATTTAAGGTTATTATAACAACCCGGGCAACGCCGAATGTATAAGAGAGTTAATAATAAAATTGTTATTTGATATATCTTTTTAATTTAACTAATATAATATAATATATTAATTTATAAAGCACACAAGATTACATGTGAATTACAAGTTTATTTATTGTTGCTAAAATATTTAATAGCTGCAATTTTATTTTCCCAGCTGACATATTTATGTCATTTATTAAGGAAATATTACCAGTTTAAAGTCTCTTCATCAAATGAAAATCTATAAAATATTACACAAATCTTATAGTAATTTTTGCATTAAAGATTTTAACTTAATTTAGAAACAATAAAATTTTAAATAACATTCTTTACTGTCTAAGAAATTGCCAGTAGTTCCTCCGATGATTCAGTGAAGCGAAGTTTAAAAGCTGTAAAGCGTGGATTGTGTGACATTTAAATCTATTTTATGCCCCACTAATAGCATTTAAAATACTTTCTGTGAAGGCATAAAACAGACATTAAAAATATTTGATAGTTATTTACGTTTATACATTAATTCATTATCAAAAAGTGATGGAATAACATATTATACATTGTTCCATTCAGTTTATTTAATTTCCAAAATAAATAAAGAAAGAAAAATCCCCTATAACACATATAAATAACGTGTATAACGGGCAATTCGTTAGATTTTAATTTGTCATAATTATATTATATAAAAAATGTTAAGTGAACAGGACGGATTCAGATAAATTCTAATATAAGTTTAAAAAACAGCTTCTTCCCTTCCCTTTCCCCTTTTTTAGAAACATATACACCGGTGTTCAAAATGTAAAATTGATTCATTTCAATTTAAATCCTTTTCAAAATTCCCAAAGAATACTTGATAGAATATACTGGATAAACATTGCGGCAATGTAGTCAAATAATAATGGTGAAATGATAACATCTCAACTTTCAAAATAGGAGGTTCAGCGAATGATTTCAGCCTGTTCCAGTCTTTCTGAAATTTGTAAAACTTTACCCTTTTTATGAATATGTACACCAGTTCTTAAAACGCCAATTGTAATCATTTCAGTTTAAATCCTTTTCAAACAATTTTTCAACATTTTATACATTTTCGACGAAAAAAAATTTAATGTGACAGAATATACGTGATAAACATTGCAGAAATGTAGTCAAATAATAGTGGTAATGAGGTAACATTTCGAGTTACAAAATAGTTGGTACAGCTTTCCATTCCATTCTTTCTGAAATTTATGGAACTTTTCTTTTTTATGAACATACATACCAATGGCAAAGCTCCCAAATGGTCCGCGAACTGAACATTAATATTTTTAACAGAAAATTGCATAGTAGGTTTCTATAGTATTTGTGCTAAAACCAACCTTCGAATACGTTTTCTGCGCAATTTGCTAGAAAAATAAAAAACGAAAATATTTCTAAGAAAATATTGATGTTCAGTTGGCGGATCATTTGCAATGTTACCCTGCAATGTTCAAAACGTCAAAGGGCATCAGTTCAACTAAATTCCATTTCATACAACTTTTTAACAATATATAAGATTTTCCATGGGAAATTACTAAGAAAATGTGACAGAATACACATAAAAAACATTGCAAAAATGTAGTCAAGCAATAGTGGTATGAACGTAGCATCTCTAATTACAAAATAGGAGGCCTAGCGTTCAATTTTATTCCGTTCATTCTTTCTGAAATTTAAAAAACTTTTCCTTTTTAGTGGGCATGTACACCAGTGTTCTGAATATCAGTTGAAATCATTTCAACTTAAATTTTAACTTACTTTTCAATCTAAATCCTTTTTCAACAAATTATTTGATTTTTGACGGGAAATAACAAAGAATATGAAATAGAATATAAGTGACCAACCAAATCATAAAAGATAAAAAATATATACATTAAATGTATTAAGATATATGAAAATATATTAATAAACTGTAATAATTTCTAAAAGAAATAATTTTTTTTTAGTTTTTATGTATTCTTCTAAAAGTAAGAAATTTATTTTTAGCTTTTTTTTCAATTTGTAAGAAATGATTTGATTCACAAATTATCATTATTAATCAGTGTTCACAAATTTGGATGTTATTTATTTTTATTTTATTTTAATTTTTTATTTATTTATTTTTTTGTAAATTATTACTGTTTTAAATTCTTTTAAAATTCTTTTTTAAAATAAACAAACCACATAAAAAGTACTTTTTTCTCACCATAAAAAACTGCTTTGTAAGATGTTAATGTGTTATAAAAACTATTTGAACACTTTTGCGAAAGTCTGTTTCAGCAAAAGAATTTTATTTTTATAAATGCAACTTGAAATTTGAAAAATACACTGCATTTTCAGGTTTAAAATGATATTGTACGCTTGTAAAAATCGGATTGTCTCGGAGTAGTTTATGTATATTTCTCTACTTGATTATATTATACTAGCTGTTACCCGTGACGTTGTTTACAACGTCATCTTACTATGACGTACTATATTTTTCAGTTCATTACTTGAAATGATGATATGAAAAATACACTGGATTCTCAGGCTTCAAATGATATTTTACGCATTTAAAAATCAGCCTACCTCGAAATAAGTTATGTATATTTCTGTACATGGTTATATTATACTAGCTGTTACAGTGGCGTTGTTTATACAACATTAAATTGAAAATAAATGCATTAATTAAAAAAAAATAACTTTCAATAATTATAAACATATATAAACAATAAACACATAATATAAGCAACTGCAAAAATGAAATAGAATCAAACAGAAAATTTCACAGTAAGTAAAAGTGCAGAAACACTATATATCTCTTCCGAAAACGAAAAACAGCGCTTCGAGCAGCCTATAACGCAGTGTATTTTAAGTTGCGTAACTATTTTCTATCTTATATATAAGAAATGTTTTACTATATACAACGTGATTTCACATTTATAATAGTAGAAATTGGCACGATCGGCTTGTTCATGTCTGAGTACTTCGGTGTGAAGAAAAGTTCCATTATTTCTTTTACCTTCTTCTTTAATCTTGCATTATGCAAATATTTAGGCACTTTTGATTTTCGTTTCACTAACACTGCGTTTTTTAACTTTTGAAAACGTTAACAATGTTAAATGTTAAAAATAAGATGAAAACATTTGTTTTCATATCAAAACCCCACCAATGTTGTCTCCAATTTCACCAATGTATTTTCGCACCAATGTTGACTCATGCTATCACTTGTTGAGCTTTTTAAAAACTATTAAATTTTTGTGCCTGTATATGAAGTTTTATTGTTGGACACACATCTTTTATTAAATAAATAAGTACTTTTAAGAGAAAAAAGTTATTTAATATTTTAATCCTCTTTTTTAGCGGCTATGTAAAGAAGAAAAATAAGTGTGAAGGCCTAAATATCTTAATTATATTAATATGCTAGCATAAAAGTAAAACGTTCTGGTGATACAGTCCACGGACATGATTTCTCATGTTCTGTGGACACATAATTTCACTAGAAACAAAATTCACTTAAATACACTAGAAACTTTTCTCTTTACTAAAAAGATATTATGTTATGTGAAAATGAACTTTATCATCACCAATTAAATAACAAGTAAGAAAAATCATGCGTAACCTGGAAATCTCGTGTTTCCATGACCATAATTTTGGGTCAAACCATTTTCATTTTGAGTGTAATTTTGCTGCATACCTGTGTTAAAAAAATCCTGTCTAAAACCTCTATTACTCTTTAAATTGTACCAACAATAGCTAATGTCATGCCTACCATCATTGCAAATTTGACAAAATTTCTGAGATTTATTTCCTTCAGTTGTGTTTTCTTTATTAGTCAATCTCAAATTATTTATTTCCATTTTAAGCTCCGATATGGCAGTCGATTGATCCGCATTTATTTTTAATAAATTTTCGTAAAATTCATTTTTTTCTGTACTCGCTATAGCTGAAACTGCATTTATTTGTTCTAATGTTGTTGAATTGAAAGCATTTTCAATAGTTTTAGCCTTTTCGCATAGACGCGAAAAATCTTTATTTTCCGATTTTCGCAATTCTAAAGAAATATTTGGGGAAATTGCTTCCAGAAACTTATTAATTTTAATTAAATCAAAAAGTTTTTTAGCTCCATCCTCTGTTGCATGCCCAGAAGCATTCAGATAGTCCGATGCTGCTCTTTCAAATTCACTTATAAAATCAGTAATAGACTGATTTGGTTTCTGTTTAATAGAATTAAATTTTGTTTGCGAATCTGCAAATGAATCCTTTTTTTGAAAAATTTTGGTCATTTTTGTTTTAAATTGTTTGTAATCAGTTTCATTATTTAGACTATCATCTGAAGCAAGTTTATCGCGAGCGTCCCCTATAAATTTTGCTTTTAAAATTTGCAATTTGAAGTCTTCTGAGACTTTTACTTGGTCTGTTAGAGTATCAAACTCTTTCAAATAAAATACGACATTTTTTACTTTTTTTCCATCAAAGGGTAGTATTAATGTCAAAATATTCGCTAGATCTGGTTTAGCTTCTGCCATAATGTTATCAGTTAATTTGTTTGATGCTTCCTGCAATTGCTTCCTTGTTTGTACCCCTGAGTTATCTATTAACGGATTTTCGTTTTCTCCCACGCGACATATGCTACACACCAATCAATACACATAAATGTACAATTATCACAATAACAAGAAAAGAAATATGTATGTATGAATATTTTTATACAATACATAATACCATTATTTAAATTTTCTTTGCTTTACCACATAGTGTGATAATTTTAAAATTATTATATTTCTTTAATTACACTTATTATCATTATTTTTATTTTATTTTATTCGTTTCTTTATTCATTTATTATTATTATTTTTTATAATTTGCATTTTGCTATTGTTATGTATTTTTTTTTTAAATTTAATTTAATTTTATACATATAGAAACCAATTCAAAATAGATAACATACACCATTTCTAAGAATAACAGTTTGAAATTAACAGCATGATTACCAGAATATTTTTATAATATTAATATCAAAACAAATTACAAATGCATAAAATATCATAGTATGTGCTATCTTTACTATATAGCTATAAATATACAACCCTAGTTAATATCTGAAAACACCTATATATAGATATACATATCAAACTTGAAAATGCCATTCTCAAAAATTAATTTTGCCAGAGGTTTACTTTGTGTACCCAGTGAGGTGGGAATAGTTGTTATTATGATTAGATATTAAATTATGTAAGATGATTTTATATTAAAAGTCACCACGAATTGTGAATAGTTAATTTATTATATACCATAGCAAATATCCATTACAATTTAGAATCCGAAAAGAGGGTAAAAAGAGAAAAATGATATGAAGTTAACGGATTATACATATGAAAGAAGAGAAATTTCATAAATACTCTAAACATAGTTATAATATATTTTAATTAACCCAAGGAAATATCCGTGAGGGAACTTGGCACCACATTAATTATTATATAAGATGTTGGAGTGAAATAGACCAGCAGTTGCTTTTCCACAAACCACTCATATTCTAACTCTAAATATATATATTTTTCTTAGCTGAGTAACTTTACGTGATCGTATATATAATCCCTAGCTAGAATGATAGGTCCTATGCTGGACTTTAAGGAGCGATATTTTACTTAAACATCGCCAAAGCGTTGTGAATTTTTAGTAGACATTCTAGCTTATAGGATTCCCTTAAAATCATTAGGGTTCAATCATCAAAATATAAAGAATAACTACACTCATTTTACTAGGAAGAATGATAAAAGGGAATTTTAAATTAATTAATTTATTTGCAATTCTATTAATTACATACAATTTACAATACCTTTAAATGTTACATAATTTATTTTAAGCATCATTTACTAATCTAGGAACAGATGCTACATTTATTAAAATCATACATTATTCACTTTCCCATTTTCTCATCTGGGTACAAAAATCCCTAATCACAAAACATGTAATATAAATATGGGAACATCAATATATATTAAGCATTACCTGTTCTCTTTTTTTTTTACATCAGCCAAGCTGGAACATACACTAACTTTTTTTTAACACTGACCATTTTTTACGCGTAGAACTCACCAACACTCTCATTTTTCTTCCAACAAGAGAACTGACTAACTTCTCTGGGAAAAAAAACTGGAGGCGGACTTCTAATTATCATATTCAGATTTTTTGGGGGCATCATTCTGGCCTTCGGAAAGCCCCTTAGCCAATCTGTGATTAGCCCCACATCTGATTAGTATCATGAACAAAACTATTTGCACAAGGGTCCTACATGCTCCTCCCCTGGTCCGGCTGAGCTGACCCTTGCCCCGACGTCCCTTGCCTCTAACATTTTCCCAGAAGTGGCCCCTTCAAGGGGGTGAGAACAGGGGCGCAGTCCTGCGGACTGTCATAAATATTTTTGTGACTGGCTATAAACTATAGCCGACGTATACTGTCAGCCCCATTGTATGGGCTCCCCAGCTTGGCGCCTCATGACTGCTCAACAATTAATTATACAGAAAATCATACATCTCTGTAAACAGAATTAGTTACATTTTTTTTTACACAAAATAAAATTTCACAAAATTTTACTTTCACTACAACAATTATGAAGCACTTTCCAACACTTAATGAAATCTTTAACAAAACTTTGTTATTTAGGGAAATAATAATGTATAGCCAAATATACCCAAATATGCATTCCAGTACATTAGAACAGCCCTGTATTTCATATGTCAGTTCATATAATGGGAAAATTTAGCTTAGCAAGAAAATACCCAGTAGCTTGAAATTTCTTTTTCAGTAATTCATACTATTAGTATGAAACATACTTGAATACTTTTGTTCAGCCCTGTAGTTTGCATTTTAACTTATTACACGTCAGCATTAGGCTAAAATTTATTGTAAACTAAAACACTTTTAAAACAACTGAAATCACATTCTCATAAATCATTCATAGGCGTCCACGTACCGAATTCCTTGCGTGGTCCTGCATATCCCTTTATCTATATTCTGCAAACATTTCTCAGTAAATTTAATGCAGCTCAGCGTAAAAGTGCATAGCTTATTTAAGAACCACATTTAAATAATTTACGCTCATATTTAGTAACGTTGGTGAGCTCTTTTGGGTAGCCCTGTATATCAACTATAACATTTATACACACCATATAATGTGCATATATTTAGCGAAATATAAACGCGAATATCAAAATTAAAATGCATTTCATCCTTCCATCAGCCATCATTGGACACATATACGGTACTTCGGAAAGAATATACTATTTGAAATCTTTTGTATGGCCCTGTAAATGCTATGTACTTCATATTATGCAAGACAGTAGCGTATAATTTACATTAAGCTTCAGTGACATATATGAATTTTATTATACATGAAAAAGCCTAATATATTTAAAATATGCCACACACAATTCCCCATTTTACCATTATCTCATGGAATTCTTTTGTGTGGCCCTGTAAATGAATAATAGCTACATTTTCACATTATATTTTATAGAATGCATATTTTAAAATGTTTGACAGGGTATAACATCTTTAAAATTCCTTTAAAACGATTTTTCCCCATAGGCCATAATGTAATGGGAAATTTTGATTCGCCCTTTAGATAAACTAATCATGGTAGAAACTTCATTTTCGATAGGACTTGTGCTAGGGTAAACGTCAATAACGTCCTAAAATTTCATGGCAATCCGAGTATATTAACGATTTTTCCCCATAGGCCGTAATGTAATGGGAAACTTTTGATTCTCTCTGTAGATAAACTAATCATGGTAGATACTTCGTTTTCAGTATTGTTCGTGCTAGGGTAAACCTCAATAACGCATAAAAATTTCATAGCAATCCGAGTATATTTACGGGAGTTAGAGCGCGGACAGACGGCCATCCGGCCAGACGGACAGACGGACAGACAAACCGAATGCATAAGCACTTTTCAACTTTGTTGGAAATTGCTAAAAAACTATTAACTTGTATGTAAAATAAAATAAAAATTGTCTTAGACAAAGATTTTAACCCTTTGTGGAGAATGACCCTTAATGTAAAAAACAAATACTTTACTCAATTCAGTTAAAATACAGAACTTTCATTCGGAATATACACAGTTAAAATAAATATAACATGAACTTAAAATATACTCTTTGAAAGTGAAATACAAAAAGTTAAAAGAAACAAAAGAAAAATGTAAGGAAGAAAATAATGAAAAATAATACAATAGTTAAAGACCATTTTATTTCAACATCAAAGCATGTCTGGTTTATTTTTTATATATGATGCCATATTTGTCTGGTTTCACTTAATGATATTTATGGGCTTGCCATTGTAAAGAAATACTTGAAAATTTTCGTTTTATTTCTAGTCTAACATCAAATTCATGTGTTTTTTAACTCATAATTTGTTTAATTTATTTTTTATATTTCACGATGAAATCTTTCAATTAAAAATTAATTGTTGAGGAGAAATTATTATTCTGAATTATAATTTCTTTTGGGAATGAAAAATTTTATCAGGAAAATGCCAATTGAAATTGTATGAAAAATAATGAAATTTTAATTTATTAGGAAAAATATTTGAATAAAATAAATAAAACGTAGCTTTTGTTCATTTCCGTGTTACAATACATCTGTATAAAAAAATGTAAAAGTATTAAATCGCCATTTACGTGACTTGATTAACCACTTTAACTCATAAATATTTTTTGAAAAAAAATTAAATAATTTTTTTTCATGTTTTTTGCTGAATTTTTAATCTTTTGTCATCGGTTTTTCAAAACATTTTTTTTCCTAATTGAATGAGAGAAATGCTCGGATTAAATAATAAAAAAATTTACAATAAAATTTTATTGGTGAGAATAATAAATTTTTGCTGGAGTAGAATGCCCGTACGTGGTACGGGCAAATTAACATTGGCAAAAACACGTTGCTCGCACAATGTATGGGCAAAACAGGCAAATGGTTAAAATTTTTACACACACTTTCACATTCATAATTTTATAAGCATTTTAGTAGATTACGAAACATGTTTCTTTCTTTACTTCGGTACTACTCTGTTATCCCGTCGACTAATTTCGCCAAATTATACAAATCGCCAAACTAATAGCCAAATTATACTTATTGACATAATTTTTATTTTAAATAACGAAAAAAACAAATAATTATTAGAATATTAATAAAAATACAAATGAAAATTCGAAATAAAATCACGCAATGACGTTTTAAACACCTTTATCGTATTTAATGTCATTGAACGTGACATTCATGGTCATCCATTATTGACATTTAATCTTAGAATTTGGCGATAATTTTTTGGTCGACGGGATGACAGAGTAGTACCTTTACTTCTTATAAATAAAAAAGTATAACTGATACAAAGTTGAAATGCTAAAATATAATTATTATAATTATAAAAAAGTATATCCATGATTGGGTCAAAACATTAGCTAAATCATTCATACAATGATGATACTCACTATCTTAAATGGAATTAGAACATTAAAACAATTAAATGATTCCAACTTGAAGTTCCGGAATGACTGTTGTATATCTTAATAGTAAAGGGAGAGTTTCATAAATTTCAGAAAGAATGGAATGAGATAGAATCGAACGCTATACGTTTATTTTGAAACTTGAGACACTAGCTTCTTTACCATTATTGTTTGACTACATTCCCACAATGTTTATTACGTATATTCAGTCACATTTCTTCTGTGTTTTCGGTCGCAAATCAAATAGATTGTTGAAGATGTTTTTGAAAAGGATTTTAAATGAAATGATTCAAATTGACGTTTTGAATACTCGTGTACATGTCTATAAAAAATGGAAATATTCTTAAACTTCATAAAGAATAGAAAGGGTCTAATTGTTGGCTGTACCTCCTATTTTGACAATTGAGATGTTACCTCATTACCGCTATTATTTAACTATATTTCCGCAATGTTTATCACGTATATTCTGTCTCATTGCCTTTGTGATTTCCCATTCGAAAATTGAAAAGACTGTTTAAAAATTGTTTAAAAAAGATTTAAGCTTAAATGGCTAAATTTGACATTTTCAACACAGGGGTACGTGTTAATAAAAGGTTAAACAAAATTTCATAAAGAATGCAACAGGCTGAAACCTAACGCAGGACCTCCTATTTTGAAACTTGAGATGCTACCTCCTCACTACTATTCTTTTTTTACATTTCTGCAATATTTTTCACGCATATTCTGTCACATTCCGTTTGTGATTTTCCATCTAAAATTGAATAGATGATTAAAAATTGTTTGAAAAGGATTTAAACTGAAAAATACAATTTCATGTTTTGAAAATTGGTGTTCATGTTCATAAAAAAGAGAAAGTGTCATAAATTTCAGGAAGATTGGAACTGGCTGGAATAGAACGCTGTACTTTCTGTATGAAGCATGAAACACTACCTCCTTTCCACTATAGTTTGATTAAACCTGTAGCTTAGTGAACGTATTATCACGAGATTGTCAATAAGAAGATTAATGAAATAAAAAATAAAAATGGGTACGAATTACGTCTAAGGGCGATGATTACAAAAGCATTTCAATTAATATATAATTGTGGCTATTAGTCTTATTCCTCTGGTGACTGATATAAAATTTAAATTTTGCGCCTTTTATCCTATTTTTTATCGAAGCTATAATATTGCAACAAACATTCATTTATCGCAGATGACCGAAAAAGAAAAATTTTGAAATTGAAACATTGGAGGACTAATATATTGTTCACAAATGGAGACCTAAAACTACGAATTCCATAAATATCAATTTATTTATCAGTAAAAGGAATTCACACAATCACGAAGTTAGTAGCTTTAAACAAATCAATAATGCACAAATCCTCAAATATTTTTGTTGCAAAAGGATTTAAGTTAAATACTTATAAAAATTTCTCACTGTGTTGGCCGCACTTATTTTGAAATCATTTTGCAAGCATTTGTTTTCTTTTAAAGCAAAATACTTTTAATCATTAAAAATTAAGTAAAATGTAAAAAGAGTCTATCATTTTACTTTTTATAATAAAAAAGGTTAAAGGTCCACATATGTGTTACGAAGGACACATTATATTATAGTTAAGAGTTCTGAAAAACTTAATTAATATCCATTACTTTCTAATTAAAATAAATAAATGTATGTTTATACATAAATTCTGCGAATTAAAAGCGAAAAATAATACATTGACTGTTAGGCATAAGATTGTCCAATTATGGCGGGTTTTTTTTCCTTTACTTAATTTCTTATTATTAAAATTATTAGCATTCGGTAAATGTAAAAAGTTATTGATAGAGCATTTGAATATTTAAATTTTTTTATCTTTTAAATATCTACAATTATATTTCCGAAAAGAGATATATACTTCATTTATTTCTAGAACGCTTGGAATCGATAAGTATAATAAAAAAATAATTCCGCTTATGTAATAACTAAACATCTAAAACCTATTACCATTAAGAATCCAGACATAAAATACATAGAATAGCCTAAGCACCATAATAGCTCTATCATCAAACATTAAAAGATTAAAAGTTATTTTACGTGCAGTTTTTTAGAGAAAGAAAGCTTCTATCAATTTGTTTTACTTGCTGTTAATAAAAATATAAATACTTTTTTATTGAAGTAGTAAACAGCCCGTTACTTTTATTACGAGGAGAACTTTGAAGATTTTTAAAGAATAATGTTAAAAACTATTGTGTTTATTACGCAAGGATGCAAAGCAGATAACATTAAAATATGCTGCTTCTATTTTTTCTACAACAGACATTTTATGAAATGAAATCTTTAATATTAGTAATACTTTTGTTTTAACTTGTTGGGACGCGAATTAACGTATAAAAGTGATCAGCGTTAGTTTATTTTACTATAAATTTTAACAACCTTTTTCATATTTTGTTTATATTAACTTAAACAATTTAAATTTTTTAAACTGTTGAAAGGTTTCAGAACTCTTACATGGAATGAAATTTAGCAACATGTCATATTTAATTTTTTTTTCTCAGTCGCTATAAAACATAAATGCATACAATTTTTAGTATAAGCAACTTAATATCTCTTCTTCCAAAATATGTCTTTAATATTCTACATAGACAGTTTTATTCTATTTTTTATGTTTAATTTTGATTTTTTTTAACTGGCATTCACTGCGCGCAAAACTATTGGTTTAAGAGCTGCCCAAAATTTTGATAATGGTGTAAAACTTATGTATTTTGCGCCTGTAATTCACTGGAAAAGAATTTATTTATTGATTTATTTATTTATTTAAAGTTTAAATTTAAATTATGAAATTTTGATTAAATCATTCTTTAATTGAAAAATTATTTAAAAAAATAATTAATGCATATATCTATATTATAAAGGCCAAATGTATCTGTGCGTAACGCATTCATCATTTTGCAAATGGCAACACTTTCATTGCAATTTCGGTTTTGCAATTTTCGCTACTGCATTTAATTTTTACACCGTCGTATAGAGAAAAAAATGTATTTTTAAATGCAATTTCTTTGAAAACTGTATCTCAATTTATTTTTGCGATATTAATTTTTTTTATAGTTTTTACTACCAATTTTGTAATTGTGGCAACAAAATCACTCCATTTTCTCTTAAAATAAAAAAAAGAAAAGAAATAGAAATTAAAATGCGCAACACTTTCTCATGCAATTTCGGTTTTGCAATTTTCGGAACTGCAAATTTTACACTTCCAAACATTGTGCATTTTAACTTTTTACACCGTCGCGTCGTATAGAGAAAAAAAACGTACTTTTAAACGAAATTCATTTTAGAGCTGTAACTCAATTTATTTTTGATACATTACTTTTTTTTATAATTTTTAGCGCCAATTTTGTAATTGTGGCAACTGAATCACTCCATTTTCTCTTAAATTTGAAAAAAAAATTAAAATGCGTCTGTGATAAAATCCGGCGAATTTTGCATTTTTTTTACCATTAATAATTTGGATAATTGAATTTTGTCGTATTTTGTTAATTTTAGCTTAAAATAATATTTGCTTGGGAGTTAGACTGACCAATATAAGATTTTTTTTTTATTGATAACTAATTTTGAAGATTTATCATAAATAATGAAACATTTCTTTTTCAAAGATTTTCTTTGGTTGAATTTCGACGGGTTCCACCTCGTAATACTAAATTTTAAATGTAAGTTATTCTTTATCACAAAATGAACATATTTACGAAGTTTCATATAAATTGCTTCATTAATTTTTGAGAGATATTGCACGCAATGGATGTAAGTCAAAAAACAATTTAATTTTTTTTATCAAAATGAAACATAAAAAATAAAATAAAATTTCCATATAGAATATTAAAAAAAATTACTTTAAACGGAAAATATATTAAATCGTCTACATTAAAAAATTAATGTTGCATTAATGTCTGCATTAATGTTCCACAGGGACTGAGAAATAAAATAAATGTGACACATTGCTTAACTGCACTACCAATTGAAAACCAGGAAGACTCTGAAGACCCTTTAAGTGTAGATTGTTGGTTCAAAGTCACAAATAAAGAATCATTAAAACGCTTCTGGGTAACTGACTGCATGTGCGAGTACTGCTTTGTTATTTACTCTGTTTCAGTGCTATATAGCGAAATAAAAAGGGTTGAGCGTAAAGTGTTATTGCATAACTGAAGATGTAAAATTTGTTAGAAACAAATTTTCTTTTACGGCATTAAAAGGTCATTCCATCACTGCTTAATGATTTGCCAAAGATGAGACGCAAAATTGAAGAGGATGTTGTTTCCATTCGATCGGACTTATTAATCGAAGTGTGAACCATTGACTTTCTAGTATACGTAGACGCCGCATCCCATTGTTATGTCGGCATGGTTTCGAATCCAACGTCTTTGGCGAGAAGATGCTGTTTTTTGGCGGTGATCGCTTTATTGGCAACTTTCAGATTTCATTCTCGCAGTAAAATACATGTAAACATAGAAGCGAAACTACAAGCGACGGAAATGCGGTCGTGAGAAAAACCGGTTTGGCGCGCTAAATCTGCCCTCCCTCACGTGACGGAAGGCAAAGATGTATGCCTATGAAAAGGTTGCCATTGTGGGGTCTAAGTATCTTAGGTCATTGGTGTAATCAAAGGTAGAATTTATTTGAGATGTCTTTTGTATTGTTATGCCGTTGCCGTATCGCTGTCGAGCACATAGTGAGCATTTGTAAGAAGAACTAGGTTATGTTACTTTAAATTTGACGCATATTTTTTAAGTAGTTTAAATTACATTGTTACAATACACCACTGAATCTCGGGCATTCCCTTACAGACACTCTATAGTTTAATCAGGTTGTTTAATCAATTTTCCTATTAAGGGTGTATTCGAAAAAACGCTTTTCCACCTTCGATAGCTCGAAAGTTTCTGATATAATTTCAGACACATGTTTAAAAGTAGAAAGATAAAACTTGCTGAGAGGATTTTTGAAAAGACTTTTGTGATGTCATTTTATGCTCAATTCATTAGAATTTGATTTATAAACAATTATCTTCTGAGTATGACCCTTTTTTCCGTTCACAAATCTCCCGCTTCGGAAAAATCGGTTCAAAATGCCGTTTTTGATTGCTTTTTTGCAATATTTTCTGCATTTATCAAATAATCGACATTTACGGCACCTTGAGTACTTTCTAAATAAGACAATTTGCCAGTTTAATGCATATGAGAGCATAAATGAAGTGGAAAATAAATCGGCAAATAAGCAGTTTGAATTGAAATACACCCTTAAATTTGCCCAGTTTCATTTATTTGATTTTTTTTTTAACTGCTTTCTGCTAGAGTCCCTTACACTTGGGACGTGAGTCAGGACCTTTCAACTTTATTTTCCTCTAGAGAGTCCGAACAAAAAAAGAAGAGCATAATGTTCGTGTACGGAACTCGCGCACCGTCATCCGCGAATTCTGCGGGAGTCTTGTATTTTATTTACGCTTCAACTTACCATTTATGTCATAAAAGCCATAAAATGAGTTTTTTTTAGTCTGTTTAGTGTCCGGAATAAACAGATTTAAGAGGGCACTTTTTTGCTGTTAGTGATGTTGATATTATACTACTAATTTATGATATTTTGCTCTTTCGGATTTCATAATTTTTCTCGCTAAATTTCGGAAATTGTTCAAGGGAGTGGTGACATTTAAAAAGATCGAAAGACGATAATTTTTTTGTGTGTGTGCTAAAGTTTAACAAAATATAATATTTTGTCCATTACGAGGTATAAAATTTACACTTTCAATAAAGGTAAATAATGAAAACAAAATATAAGTAATGTATCCTAAGAATATCTCGGCTTACATACGTTTAAAAGGTTCCACGTACTTTAATTTTTGCGCAAAATTCTGATAATCGATAAGCAGGAATGACATTGGTAACTATTTGTGTATATTATTCGTACCACTTTTTAAAAAGAATAACTTTTATTATATATTTGTCTTGTATATGTTTTTAAGTGTATGTGAAATGTGTTGCGACATAGAATTAAAAAAAATATCTAGCAGTTGTAGAATTCGAATAGACACTACTATAAAAGAATGCTACATACATATTTGAATGTCGGTGTAATAAGATCATGAAATTGGCCAGAAAACTTATTAACAGGTTTATTTATCATCAAATTTCAGTTCCGCTCTTACTTTCGGGATTTTATAAGTAACCATCAGTCAATTAATATATGCATTCCCAGACTCATTATGGTTCATTGTTGCTCCTTAAAGGTCTTGATAACCTGTAAAAACATTTAAAACGCATGGAACATTTTAAAGATGTTTAATGTGTAGAAAATTTATTATGTTAATTTTAATAGAAAACTATGTTATTTAAAAAAAATTTAAAAATTCCTTTACAAAATCACGTTTTTTCAGCATTTACATTTAAAAGATGTATGGAAATACACTTTCTGTTATACTTCATTTTTTTTCTTTAAAGACACTTGACCATTCAATCATCCTCGCTAGTTGACATGAGAATAACACCTACTATCGTCTTATCTGATTTTTTTCCATTTCATTTCCGCTTTGAGACTTATCATCCTGTACTGAGAACTGAAATCATCTTCAAATGCAGTTTGTCAAATGATGAGCAATTGAAAACCGGTTACCATGGAGATACTCTTCCAAGCTGTGATGATCAAAGAATGTCAAGCGCCAATTCTTATTGAAAAAATGTATAACTTATGAAATAATTATAATATATTGATATCGTTTCTTTTTTTAAATTAACGAAAATTTTCAACACAAAACAAAATTTCGCATTTCTTGCTTTTCTCAAAGCTTGCCACACTCTTGTTCTACGTTTACTAAATTTTGACTAATGGAGTGCTAAATTTTTCGCCTCTGCCTAGCCTAGTCTTGTTTAAAAAATACCTTGTCATTTTGTATAGGCCAGTTTTCTTGTAATAATATTGAAACCAAATGCAGACAAATTCTTACACTCTTATAAACAAAGTATTTAAATGCTGTTTTTTACTGTTGTTTTATTTATTTTATTGTATCTTTTTTTCTTTTTACTTTTGTCATTCTTTCAATATGATTAAATTTTTTTAAAATGCAATCAACAGTTTTTTTTATTATTAGTGCACACTTTTAATTCGGTAACCTATAGATAACGTATCCCATTACCGTGGCTCCTGAAGTAAGACATGTTACAGTTGATTCTGAATAACATAAGAATTGTTTCAAATAAATTTGGCATAAAATTTGTGTGATAAAAAAATTCTATGTTCAAAAAATTCTGATATTTAAAAGCTACACAATATGAAGTTTATAAAGCGAACCATTTTACTTAAAAGGTGACTAACATAATAATATAGATATTATAAGTTAAAAATATTCTTTTTTTTCAGACTGCAATTCTTCCCACCAGTGGCTGCGAGATTCTGCTCTCGAAGCTAGTTGACGGGAGGTGCAGGATTCGGACCCAATCGCGCCCATCATTCAAACCGCTCGGAGTTTTCCGTGGTTTTCTTCGATCCTTGGAACCCGTGAAAGTTAACCTTGCATAAATACGGATTAGATTCCCTTAGAAAGACCCCCATGGAGGGTATTCCCCACAGGGCCTAAATCCTTCGCGTAGATATTCGGCCGTCATTCATAACACCAACACTGACTGCAATCCCGATACCATCGCCAGGGAATATAGTAGGAAGTTAGAAGCATTAGTGATTTGGACTGATTTTATCTAGAGGAAAATATTTAATTGTCATTTCAATTATAATAATGTGTAACATTCTTCACATACGTCATTTTCATTTAAATGCATACCTGAACAATAGTAGAAGTAACAGTGTTTTGAATTTCTTTTACTGTCCAGATACGTATTTAAAATGCGAGCTTTACTTAAAAAATAAAGTTTGCTTGATATATGTGGATTATTAAAACTAGATCCTCTTAAATATATTTTATATAGCATGATTCCTTTATAATAGTGTTTTCAGTAATCTAGAACACATGATCATATAAAAAAAGAACTCAAAATAGTACTTTTCTTTTATATACTTTTTTTATTATCGAAATTACAAATTTTCAGATAATCTTAAAATGTTGTTTATAAAAGAATTTTTGATAAAAAAAAATTAAATACTTTTATTTATCTTTTTAAAAGTATGCTTTATATTTTATATTCCAAGTAAGAGATGAATAATTCATATATTTAAAAAATTCACAGTAAAATACTGATAGTAATAATTGTAATGGAGATTCTTGTAGCGTAGTTTGGTAGCAGCTGCTATTGTATTAGCATACTTAGAAGAAGCGTGATCATGTATAGTAGTCCAGATTCGGATGTACGAAAAAACCCCACAATGATTGCGAAGTTATTCTTTATTTAGACATCTATTACTAGGGGGGCACACATACAGTACTCGGAGGAAATCTCCGAACAGTTTTTTAGCAACTTTACTAGGCAAGAGCAGGGAGTCAAGTGGCCTCGTACATAGCAACAAAACGCCACTTTTGGCATGATATAAAATCGCCAACATACACAAGTTCGCCCATGCACAATGGATAGTATACGCCAAATAACAGTTAAAATGCAGCCAGCAAGATCAGAATTCAATTTAGTTTTCCAGCTGGGATGGGAAAGGAAAAGGTTGCCAAACGATAAAATGTTACACGTGTTGTTTTGTCTAAACACAGAGGCACACCGAAGGGACATCAGATTTTACTGCGCAGATGTTAAATTCTTTTTAGGGTTTTGTCGAGAAAGGAAAAAGAAGCGTAAGCATAAATTTTAACTGCGAAACAGAGATGATCTCCTTAAAAGGTAATGCAGAATTGCTTCGATCGGAAATAGCAGACATCTGGAAATAGTTTTAAACGGTTGATTAATATGTGAGTGTATTTCTCACAGATAAAGTTAAGCAGCTGCCGATTTTCGGTTAGAGAATTAATAAGAGAGAAAAATGGAAAAGGAATTAAGGACAACTTAAAACTAATTTTTGAATTGAATAGAGACGGGGGGTGTAAAGGAATAATTTAAGAAAATAACCAATATATAACGAAATAATCGTTATATATATCACCCGGTGCACCACAAAAAAAACTTTTGCTGTCCAATGTGCATAGGCTAGCATACAATATTATAACATAAAAACATACATAAATGCAAAAGTTTTTTTTTTTTTTATATGTATCTGTAGAAATTTGACGTCATGATAATGGAGACTTTTGTATTCAAAAACAGTCAGCAGTTCTAAAGTTTCTATATTTTTTTTTACTATTTCTGTATATGGATCCAAGCTAGTACTGTATTTTTATATGTAGAAGTTGAGTCGACTCAGACAGTGCAAAAATCTTACTGCAGCTTTGATTGTTATCATGACATAAGTAAAATTTTGAAACATATACACAAAACATGAAACTAATACTAAATGAATATAAAATGGCAATGCACAAAAATAACATAATAGCACTATACTTTTCAAAAATTAAAAAAAGAGTAATATGATGTGTATTAAAAAATAAAAATGTTTTTGTAAAAAATTGTTTCATGCCGAAGCATAGGATGACAAAAAAAAGAGGTGCTCCAAGCACGCCCATAAAAATATGCGTCACCCTGAATCTTGTGTACAACACAAGTATTATGGCATC
Source organism: Maratus speculifer (assembly GCA_964019185.1). NCBI lineage: Eukaryota > Metazoa > Arthropoda > Arachnida > Araneae > Salticidae > Maratus > Maratus speculifer. The sequence continues at coordinate 158,216,996 of OZ025289.1, forward strand.
GGCTTAGGGCCTAGCCTTAGATGAGGAGGGAATTGTGATGCTCCCCCGAAGGCACTAGCGGTCTTCTGAAGGAGCCCACGTCGAATTACATGAAAAAAACTTGAATTGTTGTGAATTGGAATCACAATTCAAAAATTTGAATCGAAACTCCAATTCCAAAACTTTGTCTCTCAACACAATGAAGCTTGAACCCTTAGGGCCTTAATTTTGAACGGGAACAAGACTTCAAAGGGAAGAATTCAAAAAGAAAAAACAAAAAAAATGTATATCATCTAACAACTAATATGGGGAGACAATCCTAGAGTGAAGAGAGACGAAAAATGTGTCACAATCGAATGGGGTGATGAACAAGTCATATATGAAAACTGTGTTTTATTTAACTACATGAATCATTTGTTTACTTTTCTAGACTACAGTACCTGTTTATCTAACTATAATATGTTTGACTTATAGTACAGGAATTGTTAAGTGGGAGGTTAGCTAGTGGAAAAAAATACTGAATTAATGAATATTGTCAAAGAAATTTTAAGTGTACTGCAAAAAGAAACAAAATAAAAAGTAACTAACATTTAAGTGAGTATGAAGACATATCTAAGTGTTAAAGGATAACAATGATACCTAATATTGTTCCTAAGAGATCTTCAGAGCAACAGTGATGGACCAGCCATGATATTGTTAAAGATCAGTCAAAAACAACATACACACAACCATGAGCTCTTTGGTTGGATATGTGGTATCATAAACATGACTTAAAAAATAATAAATAGTGTTTTTACATTAGCTTCTGTTTCTTAGATTGTATGTGTGAGGTTGATAAAACGTATTAAAGTTAGTGTTGTTTATATGACTTGACGCATCAAATAAATGTCCATAACGAGGAGGTGCTAGTAAAAGTCTATCAATATGTACCCGAAATGCTGTGTTATCAGGAGTATACAACCTTTTAATTGAGAATGACACAGGGGAATGTTTACAAGTGACAATATATGGACCAGTATACTTTGTTTTAAACTTGTCATTTGATTTTAGATATACAATATCTTTTAAGAAAATGGATCTTAATTTAGCTTTCTGACCGTAATATTTATATCTTTTATCTTGAGCAGATTTAATGTTGTTATAAGCTTTGTGATATATCTTACTCAAATCATCAAGTAATTTGTGTACTTCAATATGTTTATCAAGAAAGGGTTGGTTGCACGACTGATCAAAAGTGTCAAAAATTAGAGAAAGTTCGCGTCCAAAATGAAGAAAATTAGGAGAGTACAATGTAGTTGCATGTTTGGAGCCGTTATAAAGTGACTTGTGTATAAATACAGCATTTTCGAATGAATGACCTTCTTGTAAAAGAATATTAACTGAATATTTGATTGACTTATTGATTCGCTCTGCAATCGCATTTGATTGTGGTCTCGAGGCAGAACTGTGTAATACCTTAATGCCCATTGTATCATTAAAAATGTTATATACCTGAGAAGTGTACTGGGGTCCTAAGTCTGATAAGACAACCGAAGGTCTCCCAAAGGTGGTTATGTAGGAGAATAAGCATTTAACAACCTTACTCGCCGATATGTCATTAAGTGGAAAGAGTTCAATATGTCTCGAAAAATGATCAGTGATAGTTAAAACATATTTTCCATTAGTAAACGGTCCAAGGAGATCAGTACTGATAGTGTGACCAGGGTACCTGGGAGTGTATGTGGGCTGCAAAGGTGCGGGTGGAGTTTGGTGATGTTTAGTTTGAAGACATTTGATACATGATGCAACAAAGTTTAAAGTGTCTACATACATACCCTTCCAAAAATATCTACCTGACAAGAATTCATAAGTTTTATTAAAGCCAAAATGAGATAAATGTGAAATTGCTAAGACTTTGCTTTTAAGTGAATTTGGAACAATAATGTGATACGAAAAAGTATTATTAAAAATATTTTCCTTCTTTAACATTAATACTTTCGAATCAGGATGAATGAAGTAGTTAGGAAATTTTTGAGAAGATCCTTTCTTTAAGATTTCTTTATAAACAACAGACAAAGTAGGGTCATTTTGTTGTTCAGTAGCAAATGTTTCATTCGAAATTTCTAATAAAGGGTCAGGATTTGTTTGTGTACCAGAAATAAGGCAGTTAACATGCATATTAGAATCACTCGAGCTGGAGTGTGGAGTATCACATTCTACAATAGGTAAGGGTTGAGTATCATGAATAAGTTCAGTGTTTGTAGCTAAAGTCTGTTGATTATTTTCAAAGTTACAGCGAGATAAATAGTCAGCGAGTACATTCTTTTTACCTGGAATATGTTGAAATTTGTATGTGTATTCTGAGAGATCCATGAGCCAACGAGAGATAATATCAGCCGGATTTGTAGTTTTGTTGTACTTTTCCAGGGGTTTACTATCTGAAAGGATTACAAATTCTCTGTTGTATAAATAATATTTGAAAGCAGTAACTGATTTATGAATCGCCATGAGTTCTAGTTTAAGTGCAGGATATTTTTTTTCTGATGCTTTTAAAGATTTTGAAAAGTATGCAACAGGTAATAGTTGTTTATCATGTTCTTGTAGTAAGACACCAGAAATAGCAATATTTGACGCATCAGTATTTAAATAGAACTTTTTGTTCCAGTCAGGTAATCTAACCATGGGTGGATTAAAGAATATCTTCTGTATGGTGTCCATAATTTTTTGATGTTTACTTGTCCACTTAAATTTAGCTTTTGGAGTAGTTAAGTTTATGAGAGGTTGCACAAGTTCAGAAAAGGATGGAACCAGAGATTTGTAAAATGTAATGACGCCTATGAGTGCTTTTAATTGACGTTTTGTTGTAGGTGTTGGAAAAGATGTTATTTTTACAATGTTCGAGTGAACAGGAGAAATAGTTTGATTTTCTATGTGAAATCCAAGATAATCTAAACTGGTTTTGTGAAAAGTGCATTTGTTAGGGGACAGCGTTAAATTATATTTTACTAATATTGCAAGAATTTTATCCAACTTATCATACATTTCTTGATATGAATTGGCACCAACAATAAGATCATCTTGGTAGGTATAGACACCTTCTAACTGTAATTCATCAAGTAACGAGTCCATTAAAGCTTGATAAATTGAGGCGCTTGTTTTTAAGCCGAATACTAATCTCTTATACCGAAAAGAACCGAACATTGTAGTGAATGTGAGCTGATTTTGAAATTTTGCAGGCAAATCAATCTGATGATATGCCTGATGAAAGTCGAGAGAAGAGAAAAAACGATATTGTGAAAGATTTGAAATAATAGTTTGAATTTTTGGAAGTGGATAGGACGAACCTTGAATTATAGTATTAACCATTCTGAGATCTAATGCGAGTCTATATTTCTGTATACCTGTATCGTCTGGTTTCTTTTTAACAAGGAGCATGGGGCAGGCCCATTCGGAACAATGACGTTCAATGATTTTGGCATCAAGTAATTGTTTGATTTGATTTAAAACATCCTTCTGCACAGCTTGGGGAAGAGGGAAAGGGAGAGTCTTTATGGGGTAATCATTAATGAATTTCAAATCAGGTACAATTTTATCAGTATGACCAAGTGTGTCTAATGATTTGGAAAAGGCAGGATAATAACTAAGTAGCAATTTCGTTAGGTTCTTTGCTTCGTCAGACTTTAAGTGAGAAAGTTTAAAATCATTAACCGATAACTCCTGCTTTCTTTTTTGTAAGATTTCATTAGACGCCTGAATAAAATTTACAAAGTGCTGTTCTGAGTTATTTTGCTTGTCAGACATTTCAGAAGTATAGTCGCGAATTTCCTCAATCTCAGATACTTGACCTATTTTTGTGTGTTTAGGGAGATGAATGGTCTTTTCAGAAGTGTTTTTAAGTGTTATTGAGAAGAAATGATGTATTTGTGAAGTTTTCTTTCTTTTATTGGATAATTTATTCATTTGAATAATGGCATCATTTCCTATTAATTCTTTTGTTTGTGCCAAATATTCAAATAGATAATTTCTGTCATTGTTGATGTTATTGGAGGTGTAAACAGAGCACCATATTTGTTGTTGAGGTTCTACTATAATTTTTCGAGTTAAGAACACCGCTTGGTTCATTACTACATCACTCAAAGAATTGCATGATTTTGATTGTTTCTCTCCAGAAGATTCTTTACTGGTTTTTAAAGGGACAGCGAAATTATTGTTGACATGGAGACACTTGTTAAAAGTATCGATGACAACATTGTATCTAGTTATGAAATCGAAACCTAAAATGCCTTCAAAACTGGAAGACTCAGGTATGTCAACAATATAAAAGTGCTGTGAAAACGCTTTTTGTTTTAGCTTAATGGATGTTCTGATGCAGGCGGAAAATGAGACATCAGAATTGACAGTTTTAATATTGACGTCAGTGGACAGTCTTTTATATTTTAAGACAGGTTTAAGTTGATTAAATAATTTTTGTGAAAGTAAAGATATACTACTACCAGAATTAGCCAACAAAGTAATATCATGGTTTGCTATAGTGGCTTCAACAAGAGGGAGGGATGGTGACATAGTGTTTACACTACAAATTATTTGAACATTATCACCTTCTGTTTGTGTACTGATGTTATTTGCTATTTTAATGGAGTCAAAAGTTTGGGAACCTACTGAATTAACTAGTCTCGAACTTGAAATTTTAGGTAAAACAGGGTCAAAAACAAAAGTTGCTGATGTAGAAGTATTAGACTGAGACACAACACCATCAGCATAAAAATTGTATCTCTGTTTCAGTTTTCCTGAAATTGGGGCGTGGAGTTTGTGTAATTGTTTTTCCTTTGAGTATTTGCTCTTTTCCATTTAAAACAAAAGAGAGCGTCATGATTATTTCGTCCACATAACTGACAAACAATTGGTTTTTTTTGTGAAAACTTGTGTGGGGAATAACGTCTAGTGTAGTTTCGATTTTTGTAATTTTTTTTGAAGCGTGAAACATTTGCGGAATGTTTTGGTCTAGTCTGCAGATTTTTTTGCTCAGTTTCGGTTTTAGTATCAGGAGGGACAAAAGATAATGCATTTATTTTCTCAGAGATTTCTTTTAATTGCGATTCAAAAAGATTTTCTGGTCTGTGTACTGAAGGTAAGGAATGTAAGATTTTCTCATTCCTTAAAATTTCATGAAGGGTTTGCGCTCTTTCAACTGCTGTTTTATAATCATTAATGCCTTCTTCCTGTAATTTTATTCTAGTATTTGAAGGAAGGGCTTCTAGAAATTTCATGAGTTTGATAGTGTTGCGTGCATTTTCGTCGTTGATATCTGCATATACTGTAGCCGCAAGATCATTTAGTCTATGGGCTAAATTTTTTATCGTCTCAGAAGGCATAAGTGCTAAACTGGACAGCTCAACAGAGGCAACACATTTACTAGGGGGGGCGAAGAATGACGCAAATTCTTTTTCCAGCAAATCGAGGTCTGTTATCTTTTGCAGGTCGGGGTTCTGAGCTAGAAATTTTTGTGCAGGCCCAACTAACTTTCCCTTTAAGATTGCAATTGTTGTTTGTGGGTTATACTTATTAATTTCCGCAGAGACTCTAACTTGATCAAAGAAAAATTTAAGTAAATCTGGATCTCCATCAAATTGAATGATATTTATCGAAATTTGTTTTGCCGCCATGATTAGTTTTTTTTGTTTGTTTACGCTCACAAGTTTTAGAGAAATTGTTACACAGACCGAACTTATACCCTAAAGCACATTGAAAACAAGTAAATTTCCTAGCAAGTAAACTACGTAAACTAGCAAAATAAATAGATCTTAAAAAAATATACCTCACTTTAAAGATATCTTATTTGAACCTTTTATGACAGTAAAGCAAGGAAGCACATACAAAATTAACACATTTAGAAAATAAATTAAATAAAATGGCAAAATAATTACACTTTGAAACATATATCTATATATTCCTTCACTTTAACAAAGTACTTACTTTAGATAATAAAGCAAAGAAAACTCTATAGAAAACCGCAAAAACTGTTAGCAAGCAAGAAAAAAAAAATCCTTTAACTTCTTTACACTAGGAAAAAAAATTCCTTTTTTTGTAACTTAAAACCTTCTGATTTATTTATATTTTTTGGATGAAAAAGAATGTTCTTATTTTAACCTTGTAATTAAAGTTCAAAACTGGTTAAACACATTTAAGCATATTAGAGAATCTAAATACAAATTAAAAAAAAACAAAAAAAAGGGGTGGGACGTAAAATATGAAACAACAGCACATAAATGCAAATAATTGATAAAAACTGCATAAAATGTCAGCAAAGATAATAACTAGAAATAACAACAGTTACCGTGCTTTCGCAAATTAAAAATCTTTGCAAAAACACAATAACAGGATTAAATTAATGCTCTATACAGAACATAAATGTTGACTGTTGTGTCCTGAATGTGAAAGCAGAACATGAAATAAACAAAGTAGGTGGGTTGACTTACTGATTTAGTTTTTAAAAAAATAATTAAATGATTACTAACTTAATAACACAAAAACTTAGGGAAATGGGGCAAAATCTGCTCTCACGTTCAAAATGTAGATTATTTCGACGTTGATTTTCGTTGTTGTGCACTTTTTTTTTTTTTTTTTTTTTTTTTTTTTTTTAATCACTGACGACTAGCAGAAATTTTATATTGTAATCAGGTAATTGAATATGCACTTATCAAAGGTGGTGACACCTCATTTAGAGAATTTTTGTAATTCTCTTATTTATTTATTTATTACTTTGTGCACTGTTAACTGATATAAACGATGAATTATTTCTGATGGATTTTCTCAGAATTGAAGACAATTACTATTTTTTTTGCACGATGAACGATTTTACGATGCATCACACCACAGGAATACTGTTATTCACTAAATTTTCTATGAGGCTATATGAACTTTCTGTAGATTACGTTCACTAAAGACACAAAACACACTGGTATAGAAGCACAAAATGAGCACATGCAGCCCTCGATGATATCTGGCTGCGATGAACACGTCAATCACACAGACGATGGAGATGACAAAAGGGGCACCCAGCGCTCAGGTGACAATCAGCCGCAGATTTCTTTTAGGATATGGAATCTCGAGGGGAGACCCTCCGAAGCAGTTGAGATGGAGCACACAGGGGAGGAAAAGGGGGTGTCCAGCAAAGGAATTTCAGGACGGGAACAGCTCTGTACTTTTTCGGTTGACACTTAGCAGGCAAGACTAATAGCATTTTCTACCGGGGGATGCAGAGAAGAAAAAGAAGAAACAAAAAGCATCACATCCGCCGGAACGTCGCATTTGATTCTACCCCCCTCCATATTTTTTTTTTTTTTATGTGGGGAAAAACGAAAGAGTCAAACGGTACCAGTTATTTTTGTAATGGAGATTCTTGTAGCGTAGTTTGGTAGCAGCTGCTATTGTATTAGCATACTTAGAAGAAGCGTGATCATGTATAGTAGTCCAGATTCGGATGTACGAAAAAACCCCACAATGATTGCGAAGTTATTCTTTATTTAGACATCTATTACTAGGGGGCACACATACAGTACTCGGAGGAAATCTCCGAACAGTTTTTTAGCAACTTTACTAGGCAAGAGCAGGGAGTCAAGTGGCCTCGTACATAGCAACAAAACGCCACTTTTGGCATGATATAAAATCGCCAACATACACAAGTTCGCCCATGCACAATGGATAGTATACGCCAAATAACAGTTAAAATGCAGCCAGCAAGATCAGAATTCAATTTAGTTTCCCAGCTGGGATGGGAAAGGAAAAGGTTGCCAAACGATAAAATGTTACACGTGTTGTTTTGTCTAAACACAGAGGCACACCGAAGGGACATCAGATTTTACTGCGCAGATGTTAAATTCTTTTTAGGGTTTTGTCGAGAAAGGAAAAAGAAGCGTAAGCATAAATTTTAACTGCGGAACAGAGATGATCTCCTTAAAAGGTAATGCAGAATTGCTTCGATCGGAAATAGCAGACATCTGGAAATAGTTTTAAACGGTTGATTAATATGTGAGTGTATTTCTCACAGATAAAGTTAAGCAGCTGCCGATTTTCGGTTAGAGAATTAATAAGAGAGAAAAATGGAAAAGGAATGAAGGACAACTTAAAACTAATTTTTGAATTGAATAGAGACGGGGGGTGTAAAGGAATAATTTAAGAAAATAACCAATATATAACGAAATAATCGTTATAATAATGTTACACGTATTTTTTTTAATATTGAACAAATTAAAGTTTATCATTTGTAAAATCAAAACATAAAAATTATTCTGCTACGGTAAGCGTTATAATGTTTTTATCACTATAGGGTATTTATCAGATAGCATTATATATGGGGTTTGTGTAGAACGAAAAGCTGCTATTAACATGCTTCATTTGTTGATAAGAAAATAAGTAATATTTCTATTAAAGCATTAAATGACCCATTATTTCTATTAGAGGATAGTTTTGTTAACATTTAAAAGATTATGCTGAAGAAAATGTGCTTACTGCTAAAAATGTAAAAAGATAATAACAAAATATCTTGAATATATTTTGTTGGACTACATTTAATCCTGTCGGTAAGTTTAATCACAGATCACACAGACGATTTCGCTTAAATATTCTTTACAAAATACTCGATCATTCAATAAAATCTACTAATACTTTAAATCCAAAACACATAGTCTTTAGTTAATTAATTCATATAATAAATCCATTTTAATTATTAAATTCTAACTCAGATGACAGCACAATCAACTTTGATTTAAAAAGTTTATTAAAGAAAGTAATTTTTGAATCAAATTTTATATATTCAAGTCAAATTATTTAAGAAATTTTTGTTCCAATATCCACCACCAGCGATGCACTCTGTACCAAACAAACCACCTTCCGAACGAAGCCATCGAGAACCAAGTTGAAAAACCAAAACGCTTTGCTATCGAGCTCTTAGAATTCGAGAGAGGAAACCACCCCTGGCAGTAAAAAGCGGGTCTGAAATATGTAAGACTATGGATATCAATTCGAATTAGCCAAACACCATCGTAATCTGACCAATAGAACCTGATATAGGAAAACACCCAATGGTGGCACAAACTGGAACTAAACTATTTATGACAATAAAATCTAATGAGACAAATACCATCGCAAACTAACTCATAGTACTCGAGATACTTTGAAATAGAATTTAAAACACCTGAAATTATTTTTCGAAAATAGTGATATGTGCTGTTCATGATTTTACCGTAAAGTTCTAGAATGTCATTAAAAAGTTAATTGTAATGTTTATAATTTCTTTTGTTAAAATCCGATAGAGAGTTGGCGAATTAGATAAAAATCATTATTAATGTGCCTCTTAAAATTGGAAATGAAAATTTTAGGTATTGATGTTGAGTTGAATGAACTAAACCCCGTCGTCGTCGTGGACATAGAACCCAATTTTCTTTTTTATTTCATTTGTTCATTAATTATCGAGATGAATGAAATATAAATATTTCTCCACATCCATTTTATAAGGAGGACAAATAGAGAGCCGACCAAAAAATCAAAGAGAAATCAGATTTTTCTAATCATACTATACGTTCAAATGCACGAAATGATATATCGCTGCAGAATACAAATATGTGGTTACTGTACAACATAGCCACTCATTTTTGTAAGATTGGGACACATAATTGTGGATATAAAGCTATTTTTTTAATTAAAAAAATTATTGCATGTTTTAAGATTATATCATGCACGGATTTCAACCAAATTTGACTTCAGTTTCAGAAAAAAATGACAAAATATATCTAAAAGAATATAGTGCCTTTGGAATATAAATATATTAAGTGTATATAAATATATTTTATATATGACTATAAATATATTTTATGAAATATGAGTAGTTGTATAAAATGATTTTTATTACCTTGTCGCGATGGAGCAGGTCTTAGGCTTGTATACCACTGTGGTGTTGTTGTGCAGATCAAGTTTTTTTCTTCAGCCGATTGACTTTTCAATCAAGAGACTTTCCTTTAATCAATAGACTTACCTTCAATCAACAGTCAAGTTTCCACCTTCAGCTCGCCGCCGTCTGTCGCGAAAGAGCTTTGTACTCTAGCGGCCAGTATATTATTATTATTATTATTATTATTATTTTGAGGACTCGAAGTTATTGCAATGAATCTCCGCATGCCGGGGAACTTACCGGGTGGGACAAGTAGGGTCTACACCGGATCCTAGCGATCTGGTGATCTTGCTCCACTTAGACATAATAAAATAATTTTTATCTGCACTTGCACCAACGATAGAAACGATTGTTTTACATTATGTAACAGTCAACTCTACACTGTAAAAATGCTTTACAGAGATTGTACTGGCAATCGAGACGCCAGTACAAGTTACTGTTTTAACGGAAAGATTTCCGTAAATTCCATAATTTTTTACTATTTATTGGAATTTGTCCGTTAAAAAACACTAAATTCTCTATAAAGTCGACCGCTTCCTTTTTACAATTTATGGAGCAACTTAAAGTAAGAATCCCGTCAAATGTCAGGAAAATTCAGAGGAATATAGCCGATGTGGGTAAGTACATGTTTTTTTTAGTTCTCGCAGCTGAAGAATACAGAATGTTCCAGAAATTGTCAATTTTATTTATTTATTTATTTATTTTCCAGACCTTCCTTTTAAGGGAGGTCCTTTTAAGGACCTTTTTAGACGTTCCTCGAAAAGAAGCAAAACGAATATATTCCATAATAAAAAGAAGTATCATAATCGAAGCATTTGTTCCAAATCTTCTCATCAATATTCTTTAAATATTGCAATTTTTCTGAAACTCAGTTAATAAAAAATAACACTTTGTGGAAATTCCCTTCTGATTCAGCTAACTTTTAGAGAAGATCTTAAAAAACAGTTTGCTTTATCGACAATGTCTTTCATAATTTTCCAGATATTTGACTGGATTTTTATTTTTTAAGGTTTCTCTGTTAAATCGACTATTAATTTATGTAAAAATATCATTGCAATTGCAATATTGTAAAAATATGATAGTTAACTTTAGGAGCCCCAAAAATGGATGGCTTAAAATGAATCATGAATCGTGATCATTTTATCAAATCTGAATCTGAAATCAAATCAGAATCATGATCGAAAGTTTTTGCAGGATTCAACGTGGTAAAACATTATTACGTACAATGCTTACAAAACAAATTAGCTGCAATTTAGATACTTGAAGTGTCTGAAATTCAGAGTATAATGTGTCTAAAAGAAATAAGATATTTTAAAATGTCTGAAAATTGAATACTCCGTTTCAGACACTTAACTGACTCCTGACACTATAGACATTTTAATTTAGAGTGTAGATATATATCATCCATAAAAATGCAAAACGTTCAAACGGCTAGTGAAATTTTATATTAAATAAAATGTGTGAAAATTTCGGCGAAATAAGTAAAAATCTGTTTCGCCGAAATAAAAAAAATTTCTTAAGAGTCTTTTTATGATTAAATCTTATTTTTTTACTATCTTTTTCTCTAGGCTACGAAAACATTATAGACCGTGTGGTGAAGTTATCATCGGCCCAGGTGATTTACCAAAGAAAAGGGTGCACACAAAAAACTCCGAACATGAAAACTTATAGATTTAAGCAGAGCATTTTATTAGTGAGAGAGTTGAGACAATGTAAGCGCCCCCGCATAAGGGGGGGGGGGAGATTCTGAGAGTTCGTGCGAGCTACATCTTGGCAGTTCAGTGAATAACAGTGAAGTGACGACATACAGTCATATCGCTTATCGCCAAGGGGTGTCAGAAGTTTTTCATGCAAAGACTTTGGCGATAGAAATTTGGTAGACCACGCTTTCAGAGTACGCTAAAGATTTTGTGGTTAGGAACCCAGAACTTTTCTCATACCCACGAATATCTTTTAGGGTTATAGAAATACTTTAAGCCTGGGAAGTAGACAGATAAGCAAGCAGTTACATACATTGGACTTTTGTTGACGAACAATATGATATCCAGATGGGCAATTGAACAGATAACAAGGCGCAGTCAGCATAAACAAAAATAAAATTATTTCTAGTTCTAGGCATTAATTGCGAGATTGAAAACAGGGTGTGGAAGGCAGATGTTAGTAAAATGTAACGGATAAAAGATTATGATGAACCAAGCCCAGAATTTTCTTTATTTTGTTAATAAGTGTGGTATCTGTCGGACAGATGTTTTTCGAAGACACAACAGAGATTTGTGAGAAAGGAAGTTTTGTTATTATTTCTTACAGAGAGCTCCAAAAGTTAAAAAGTTTTAACTTCTATTAGTGTGATCATGAAAGCTAAAACTTAGCTATTAAATGTAGAATTAATTTAAACTAATGGGTTTATTAGTGAAAAGGGAAGCTAAAATAAATCTAAGAATTTATTAAGGGGAAATAGTTACTGCATTTATGAAAGGGAAAAGATATGTAGCGATAATCTTCGCTACAGACCGGGATGTGGCAGCTTAGAGAATCACCTTATGGATTTCACGACTGAAATTTCAGAATTAGTTAAAACTCAATTCACATATAAAAACGCAATCGGTCTGACAAGTCGTATTTTGGTGGCGTTTTCCCCAACACCCGATTTTAGATATTGATTCGCAGATTCATCATGGAGCTTTCCTTCATCAAAAGATATGAAAACATGGAGAACCAGGAGCATGAAAACCCAATAGTAAACCTACAAATCAACCAAAAAAAAATCGGGTTTTGAGATATTTTCAACCAATATAAAACTTGGCAGAGATTTGCATTTTAATATACTAATCAAATTCTGTATAATCAAGGAAATTCGAATTCCATATTGATAACATGATAATCTGTGCTGCCATCTGCAGGTCTATTAGCAGACCTATTTTAATATGCTAATCGAAATTTAACTATTTCTAAAATTTTAACCATGAACTCGATATTGTCGTAAAATTACTTATAAGTTTAGTTTAATGAATTTTAATACATCAAAAGTGTAATTTTATTATTTACTTATTTTTTGCGAAATTTTACAAAATTCCACTATTTATGATTCGCAATTTGTAAATGTCCATTTACGTAAGAAAACACCAACAGTTTTCATTTGACTTTGATTGTAAGTACTCCTATCTCCTGGTCTATTATGTTTTAACTGCTAAAATTTCAAAGAATTCGGACTAGCGGAAATTTTGTGAAGCATTTAAAATATATACCCTTGATATTCCTTCCCTTTTCCAACATATTTCAAAATAGCACGTACACTTCAAAAATGCAGTTACATAGAAAATTGCCAAATAACATATCCTTCAGTTATCTTTGAAACACTTCAAAACATTTAAAAATATATATCAAAATTAATCTTTTGAAAAAATAAATCATTTTTCGTGTTTTTCGCCTTTTATGCGCATTTTGCGTAAATTTAACATTAATTCTTTCGGATCCGAGTTTTTTTCTTCTAATTTTTAGAAAAAATTACTTTTACGTTAAAAACGTCAACACTAGCTATTCAGATAGATTAATTAGGGTTTAAAGATTCATTGTCTGAAACATAACGAATACTGTTCTTTCGGGTATTGTCCAATTCATATTCTTATGACAAAAGGTTATGGAAGAGTTTTTGGTGATGCTTAGAAAAATATTATATTACAAGGTTTAACTGGTATTGCAACTTTCTAATACCTTTTGAGCTTTATTACATGTAAATCTCTTGAAAAAGTAACCTTTATTTTAAACTTAAAGAGGGAAATATATGTTTAAAATAAAAGAATCGCAAACGGTGCAAAGATAATTATGCATATATTCATTACTATTATTATTACTAAATGCCTAAACATTAATGAAGTTATATAATAAATTAAATGACATGTACTAACATTACTATACGTAAAAAGTAAGAAAAATATTTGTTAGAACAATTAAAAGACATGTACTATTCTTAGTACACCAAACCCGAAAGAATTAAGTAAATTTTCATTTAAAAAAATTACACTTAGTTTTTATTATTACATAGTAACCTTTTAGTTAATGATCCAGAATGGGTTTGATTCAAGACTAATCGGATTTAAAGATTAAAAGAATTTGTCAAACGATAAAAAAATGCCTTTCTTGTTTTCGATGTGGAAAAAAAGAAGTGTATTTTTTTTTTAATTGAATCACTATCCGCTCTCTTTTAAATTGTAGTTTTTCGAACCAGTTTTTTTATTTTTACAGGTAAATATAAGTTGTTTTTTAGACGATTTTTCGCTCAATGGGCTGATACGAGTTTTATATAACATATCTAAATTGTTAAACACTTGGACAAATATTTGTTATGAGATTTTTCATAGTTTTGTAAAATAAAATAAAAAACATTTTTAAAAAATCTAATGAACGATGAAATCCTATAACTCAAATTCCCAACAAACATTTGTTAAGAATAATTTCTTTAATCCCTTTTGCTAAATTGTTTTTCACAAATTTTTTAGACGGGCTGGAAATACGATAGATTTATAAGCATATGAAAAGATAAAATGTTTCGAACAAGAAGAAATACTTATTATTATTATTATTATTATTGGAAAAAAAAATCAATCGTGAAAGGACAGGAAAATGTCTTCTCAGCACTTTTAGACGTTTAAATCGATATTTTTTCTCGATTTATTCATTTAAAGTTATCAATGTAGACAAAATAGGATGAAAGGCTGAAAAGCATAAAAAATTGAGATTCATTTAAAATAATTATCACTACTAGTTTTATTCCTAAATTTAAAAAAAAAAACAGTTTTTTTAATATAGAAAAGAATCGGACTATTTTTAATAAATGATGTAAAGTGATAATAAATTGATAAAGAATTAGCCAAAGCAAATGCAATTTTTAATGTAACTCGTTTTCTAAAATAACTCAAATGATTAAAGGGAATTAAATTCTAAATGCAAACCATTTTAAATACAACTAAACATTGACTTAAAAAAATTTAAGTAATGCATTTGGAAAGCAAATTTGTGATTCCAAAAAAAAAAAAATAAATAAAATATAAAGGAATACCAGTGTTACATTTAATTTTGATTACTAAAAAACTAACATTAGGCCTGATATGCGGGGTAAATAATTAAATGCTTGTGTGTATTTGCTTTCATCTTTATCGTTGCAAAACACGTTTAAACTATGCTGCAGCGCAATAATTAAATAAATGCACTTACAAGAACAGTTTTCAAAGCAAGAGAAAAAAAACATTTGGGAAGATTAAAAATCCTTTTAAAGATAAAGTATTTAAAACGCCCAAATTCATTTATTTTGTCTGACTGAATTTTTGAAGTTAATTAAATATTAATATCTTCTTCTTTGATACCATAATGTTTCTCTCTGGTAATTGTTTTTAGAATAATAAATTCTTACACACAGTAAATAATTTTAATTACTGCTACATGTTAGTACCGGAAGAAGCTCAAAGATTTTAATTAATACCATAACAATTTCCGTTTCTTAAAACTTTATTTAATACAATCTGAAAATTAAATGCGGAAATTATTCAAATTTTCATATATATATTACTTACTTGTGAGGAAAATTACACACTTTTTTCGAAGTTTTACCTATTTTTGTGGATATTTTAGAGTATAAAAGTAAGTGCATAATTTGTTTTAACTTGGAAAGCACAAATGACTGTGTAAATGTTCAAAAAGTCTGGATTTACACAAATTAGTGTATTATAGTAATTTACACATAATGATATATACACAGGTGAGTGTGTAAATTTCTAAAAACACCATACTTGTCAGGAAAATTACACAATTCATACAAAAAATACCTCTTTTTTTTACGTATATTTAGCTTATGGCAGTAAGACTATAAGTTGCTATCAGTTGATAAACTCAGACAAATCTGTAAATATAGATAATGCCTCGTATTACGCTAAATGGTGTATTGCAAAAATGATAAATATGCAAAATTTACTGTTGACGATAAGAAGGGGATGGGAGGCTTATATATTATTCAGGGCTACACTTTTAATTTCAGGAATTCCATTCCATAAATAACATGCTGCCATTGCATTGCTGTAACAGCAATTTTAAAATAAAGAGCTAAAACATTCACTGTACTATGGAGAATCCTCATTGATCCGAATAGAGATATTCTATAAAAGCGGTGGAGTGACGATGCAACAAAAGTTTTAAATTTTTAACAGTGCATGGCTTTAAATTCCATTAATGCATGTTGAATCCTACGTTAAACTAGAATGTAAACGCGCGAAGAACAGACTATGTTGCATGTTCAATTTAATATAATGACACAGTTATTGATGTTTGGACCAATATTGGTGAGGAAGAACAAAAAATATTAACAGAAACATTATTCAAAATCTCAGTTAAGAATTGAAATTGAAAATTAATAATTTTCGAACAATTTGACAATTGTTTTTAAAAAAATATGTTTCTAAGATTTAAAAAACAATATTTATTTGTATTATTTTCGCATGGTCCATTTTAATTTTTAAAAGTGTTTGTGATATATTACTTTTAAGCATGTTAAGAAAATTTTTATATAAAGTATTTTTATGTTAATTTTTGATTAACTAAAAATATGTGTAGGACCATTTTTTACCTTATTATTATTCCGACCATTTTGAAAATACGTATAAGCAAATTTTTATAAAGAAAACGTTGCAGCAAATAGAAAAAAGATAATTGGAAAAAATATCTGGGGAGGACGTATAAGACTGTATAAAAGTGTAACTCTTCGGAAATTTACAAGAGTAAGATTTCACTAGCATCTTTATCTTACTTCTTACCTTATTTTGAAAACTTTTGCAATTTACATTGCCAATTTATTTCTAAAAGAAAAAACTTAAAGCACGTTTCAACATTTCTGTGTCACTCTGTATTTACAATACATATAATTTTTATTTTTGCTTTTAAGAATGCAATTTTAAACATGCTATCATATTTCTTTCTCGATTTAAAAATTAAGGTGATTTCACCAGTTGTAATATTTTCTCACGATAATAATACGTGTATCTGGAAAACTGCTAACAATTCCTGACTTAACAATTCAATTTCTTCCCAAACTTCCTTTTCCATAAAATTCTTATCCTAATTAATATAATAAAATAATTTATGTGACAGGGTAATGAACTGTTCAAATTTTTTCGCCACCTTACCTCACTGAATGTCACATGAAGATCATATTCTTTATAATGTACGGGGAATTTTGATTGAAAAATTGAAGGAACTAAAAGAGGATAAATGAAGTACATGAACGTATTTTGCAACATAATGAAAATTTATTACCATGTATTAAAATTTGCATCCAGCCGAGTGTGATAAAAATGAAAAAGCTGGAATATTAATTTGCGCCTTTCTTAACTAAACATAAATCATACAGTTTTATAATTACATCATACAGTGTTATATTTAAATTATTCTTTTATAAGTTTGTTTGGAATGATGAGAAATTTCATTTTATTCAGTAGGATTTTTCTGTCAATTATTATGCATTTAAAAATAATTGAAACAAGATCTTTAGTGTCTAACCGCCAATTATTATATTTTATATCAACATAAGTTTATTCATGTAAAGTACTTACTTTGTCAGGTGAGAAACTATTTAAAATTTCCAGCTTGAGCATAATCTCGTTAAATGTAACGTAAAACATATAACATCAGTGAGACACCGTTAACATTGTTTTAAGTAATGAAGCATCTATCAATTGGTAAATTATTTAGTTGCACACACTTTATAATACAATAAACACTAATTATGTAATTCAAATTGCGTTTTTTTTTCAGTGCAATAAAGATGAAAAAGCAGACCGTAAAACTATACCATTTCCTTAGTAAGCATTACAATGAAGCGTAATTATTTTACTGTATCCTTTGATACTTTTTGCGGGAAAGCCATGACATTTTATTAGTAGGGCTAGTAGTCCAGTAAAATTAGATAAAAAAAGGCTTCTGTCTGGAAATTTTTGCAGAAGTTTTATTCTCAGTGTTCCTATATGTTTTTGAGGCACTGTGATGTTCACCTTGTCATCTCCTATTTCAAAGGCTTAAAGAGTTACAGGTAAAACACCGCAAAAAAAAAAGTTCTTTTTATCAGATTTTTTTTTTTTGTATTAGACCCCCTGGTAGCCGGTTAAACTTTTTTCAAACAATTATAGCACAAAATTAAACTAGAGATTTTTTTTTAATTTTACATGCAATATGTTTTTTCTGTAAGATGGATACTTTTGGTAATATGATTTTGATAGTAATCAGAAGTATGGTAATTTGGTAAGGATTTTGATGATATATTCAATTTCCATCATCCATGGATGTGGAAAACGGCTAATATCCCAGCAAACACATAGCTATCGGTAAACAATCGGACGATAGCCGCTTGCCACTGCCATCGGTATTGGACCGATGCCAGTTGCCGCTACCGGTTCCGTATCTTTTTTGATACGCCGCGCGAATGCCGCCCGATCCATGAGGCACGCAGCCGGTCCTGTATCGGCAAAAAACTATGCCGATAGCTAACCACACGAATACCGGCTGAAGACCGGCACAAGCCAAAGAAAAAAAAACTCTGGTGGCACCATCTGTTAAACACTCTAGCAAGTATTTTGAAGACCAATGGACATACTTCAGCGGGAACAGGAGGGATTTGATCGCGCAACCCCTAGCTCAGAAGGTGAACGCTTTAACCACAAGACAAGTCAGAGCTGGTTAGGGGAGGATTATGTGTGGTAATAAGGGTGTGGTTTTTCAGTAAGTGCTACGTGAATGGCAAGTGTTGTTGACGTAAATGACAGATTGGAAAATTGTAATATTAAAGTGTTTTTATTTAATTTTTTTGTAATCATTTACTTGTAATTGTCTTATGCGCCTGATTTTAAAAATCAACTTAATATTTAAATTAATTAATTAGCAAATAATTAAAGCAAACAAATTGTTTTTCTTATAGATTTTAGAATCATTAAATAGTATATTTAAAAAATTAAAAATAATATTTTTGTTCCGTAGTATTGTTAAATAAATAAATTTTTTTATTAGAGACTATAACATAATTACATGCTCATAGTTAATTTCTAAAGTGTATATTTTTAACTTAGAAAAATCTTATTTTAAATAATAATAAATTGGTAATAATTAACTTTTAAATAGAATAAAAAATTATGTTGTGCCATTTGATGATTCAAAATAGTATTTATGTTTTAAACCTATGTTCCAATGTTATTTAGTTGATAATGAATATTTATTAAGTAAAAAATAAAATAAAAGTAACAGATATATTATATATATATTGTCTTTTTATACACATTTTTTTAAATAGGAGATATTTGATATTCCTTTTTATAAATTTAAAAATGCTTAAGTACTGGATATAATAAATGAATTTTAGAGGTTTTTCTGATGCAATTTTCTTTTTGTGAATTATAAAGTAATTAAATGTAATAATAAAGTAAATAATAAAGTAAAAAAATTAGTAAATATATATTTGTATCATAAAATAACTAATTTAATAAAAAATAAGTTGGTAATTAATCACTTTTAATTAGAATGAGAATTCACGTTAAGTGATTTCATAATTTAATGCAGAATATTTTTTTAGCAATATTAATTCCGAATAATTGTTGCAATAATAATTTTTAAATGTTAAAGTAAAATAGAAATACTATTTTTTTTCGTTTGTGAGATAATATTTTGGAAAAAAAATCTAATTTTTTATGTAAAAAAATGGGTAGATTTCTTTTATGCTTTACATTGAAAAATAATGTTAAGCACTTTTTAGTAATTAATTTTTTAAATAAAATAAGAAACTGAGTTATTGCTTTTAAAATGAATAGATAAATAGAAAATAAATTCAATTACCTTACAAAGTATTTTTCTGTTTTTCTATGATTGAGTTCCTAATAGTGATTAACAATTTAAAGGAGAGAATTAAAAAACTATTTTGTGATTAAAATAATTGTAAGTCATTTTAAAAATTAATTCAAAAACAATATTTTTAAATAAATAAATATAGGTTATTTTTGACATATTTTCTGTTTCTCACTGACAGAATTTTTAATTAAATACATGTAATATACATTTCTTATCAAAAACTCAAACTCGAATAAAATTGAGAAAAAGAAAAAAAAAATCGGTTAAGACTAAATATTCTGAATTTGGACCGATGTTGGCTGATCGGTCCACTATCAGAACTCAGATATCGGTCCTGCGTCACTTGCCGGTATAAGTCGCTTACCGATATATAACCAAGTGTGGACCGATTACCGTAACCGGCTGTCAAAATAATAGTTTCTTAAATATTAGCTGCCAATCTGCTACCGACACTTAACCGACATTGCCGGCTCCGGTCCGATCGTATGCCGAAAGTTATGTGCTTGCTGGGATAATATTTTTGAATAAGCAAAATGAGTGGACAGGTGTCCTTGAAACTCTTCCATGACATCAAACACATCATATTACAAAAACAAAAAAAACCCTCAACGTCTCCTACATCCCCCTCTTGTATTTTATGGCTTTTTTGGCTTATGTTAAAATTGAAAGCGCAGCTCTCAGTTTTTTTAATGTCTCATTAGTCGGTAATGCATGTAACTTAATATATATTCAATATGCATTTAGTTACAAATTATCTGTTTAAAAAAAGATTCAGTGAGTTGCGAAGTGCTATTCCTGACGACAATTCGACTGAACGTCCGATTAAAGCAGGTGAATACTGTCCTTCAGTGGAAACAGTTAAAACACACATTTTAATTATGTATGAAGATGATATTGTCATATCAACTACCACAAACAAAATAACTGTTCCTTGCTTCACGGACGTATGTATGGTTGCGAAGTTTGAAAAATAGGGCACATTTCATGTGTTAGGCCGAGATCGCAACAAAAGATGAAATAAAAGGCACGTTTTTTTTTTTTTTTTCTTTTTTCTTTTTTTCTTTTTTTTTTTTTTTTTTTTTTTTGCTAGGTTGAGATCGCAGTACTACGTTGTGATGAACACCAGGTCCAGATTTACATTTGTTTCTGAAGTCAAAAAATGAAGACATTTTCATCAAGGAAAATCAGTTCTCAGAGATCATCTTGACTATTTCTTTATTTTTCAAAGCACAAGAAATTGAATACCTATAAACGTTAAGTATGCAGCACGGTAATATAAAAATGCCTTCGAACATTATATAGAAAGCATTAGTCATCGCTGACAAGAGAGAGCGAGCATCTTTACTTAGCCGTGACAAACGTAAAACTGGCAAAAATTTCACATTTCACAAACGCCAAAAAATTCCTTTGGCATAGAATAGATTCCCAATCCGAACAAAACAATGTACAGGTAAAAAGGGCCGTTACATGCTAAGCAAATGGGAAAATTTAAAAAATGAGTATTGTCAAGAATATAGCATTTATCGCGCGTGGCGAGAACGTACAACACCCGGCAACCCTAAACGAAATTACACAACCGGTAACAAATTAAGTTCTTTATACAAGACAAAACGAAATGATTGGGAAATAAAAAAAGCAGTTATTTAAAACAGTCGTTTGATATTTAATCAACTGAAGAACAAGAAAGAAAAATCTAGAAATGGAATGATATTTTAAAACTAATTTATTATTTGTTCTTTTTATTTATTATTATTATTTTATATGCACTTGGAGACGAACACATAATAAAAATACGCATTAAAAATGCTTTTCTTTTAAAATTAAATTTTAAAAGAGGGGGGGACTCACATTTGAAAAATTAATAGAAATACAGTAGACGCTCGTTTTTACGAACCTCTTTTTTGCGAACACTTGCGATTTTGCGAACTAGGGCGTGGTCCCGAATACATTCCCATAGACGCTATGTAAATTTTCGCTCCCATTTACGAACTACAAATTATGAAAATTTCTTTTTTGCGAACTAAACTTTTATAATTCTGCATTTTTTTAATTTTTTTTTTTTTTATTTTAATTTAAGTCCAGACACGGTTTGAGCTTCAGAAAATTGTGCGGTGAAAGTGGAACAGCAAATACGACTTTGGTAAATGAATGGAAAGAATGCGATTTAAAAGCATTGCTAACTGAATATGCTCCAGAGGATGTTATTAACGCAGACGAAACAGGTCTGTTTTATAAGATGCTGTAGGAAAATCACCTTCAAAGATGAAAAATGTAGCGGAGACAAAAAGGCTAAGCAGAGAATCTCAATCTTGTTGGCAGCCAACATAAATGTAACACAAAAATTGCGCTTGCTTTTCATTGGAAAAAATAACAAATTACCAGCTGCATACCATGCTAACAAAAATGCTTGGGTGACTGGGCACATTTATGAAAAATGGTTGAGAGACTTGGATCGTCAATTTGTTTTGGAAAATAGTAAAATTCTGCTAATTGTGGATAACTGTTCAGCTCACGTTGAAGTCTCAGATCTTAAATCTATTCGTGTGGAGTTTTTTCCAACGAATGTAACTTCAATTTTACAGCCGAAGGATCAGGGTGTGATTAACAGTTTCAAGCGCATATATCGAAGAGTGCTTTTGCAAAGAGTAGTCATGGGCTTGGAGTTGGATAAGCCATATGAAATTGATGTTCTAGGTGTGATGCATTTGTCAATACGTGCTTGGAATGATGTTCAAGCGACTACAATATCTAAAGCATTTCAACACGCGGGTTTTAGTACCGTAATTGAAGAAAACCAAGAAAATGTAGCCGACGATATCAATGGAGATGAGTTACTCATAAATGAACTACGCAAAAGAAATCTACTGTTTCCTGAAATTTCATTCCAAAACTTTTTGAATGTGGATTCAGACAAGATTTGAACGAAAGAAATATCAGATGAACAAATTATTGCTGACACAATAAATGAAAAGGAAGAAGAATTTTCAGATTTTGAACAGGAAGAAAATGAAATAATTCAACGACCGATTGTCAAACAAGCAGCTCAATGGTTGTCAGGGCTAAGGCACTTTTTTAAAGAGAACAGTAATTGTGAAATGATTTCAAGCATAGATTAAATGGAAACATGTATTTTCTATTTTATTTCCATTAAATAATTTCCGTAAGTGATTATTTCCATTCCTAATTTTTTATCTATGTATTTTTTCCATTAAATACTAATATAGTATCTACGTTTTCACATGTAATGTTTTCAACGCTTAATAACATATTCTTCTTAGTGCTGAAATTTATTTCTGTGCATAAATTTGCATTTTGCATTTTCTTATATATTTAAAAAATACATGTATAACTTTATTTCAGAATAAATAATCTTAAAATATTGCATCATCTATGAAGAGGGGGGAAATTGATAAAAATAGACATAATACCATACACATTCATGTCATTTTTGATGATTTTCTATTTTACGAATTTTCTATTTTACGAACCGTTTGAGTGTTCCCTACGAGTTCGCAAAAACGAGCGTCGACTGTATATATAATAGAATATGTGTTACATCACATATTATCACTCGAAGGACCACCAAAAAATATTTTTTTTTGGCGAAGGAAAAAAAATATTTTTTCTTATAAAAAAAAAATATAAAGTGTTGGGAATCTATGTACAAAGCACAAGCAAAATATACACTTATAAAATAAGAATAACTATATGTTTATAAAAATTACAAGTTATATATGATATATATATAACACAATACGATATACAAAATGTTACCACAAAAAAATTTAAACTTTAACTTATGCCTAGGTCTTTATATACATGCATATATGCTAGTCATTGCTTTTAATATCAAGCAATTTGATGTGTATACACAACCTATTTTTTATATTCTTCATCATCATTCAAGTGTAAGCGCTTACATAAAACAGTTCTGCTGTAAAAGAAAACCTTTAGATGACATATTTTTTATTTATAGAAATTGTCTTTTATGTTGCTGTTGCTTGAAAATACTTGCAACTTGTTAAATCAATTATCATAACAGTTTACATTCACTGTTTAAACACACATTTAAATAAATGCTGAAAAAATATTTTTTTTTATATAAAAAATTTCTAAATACTATCTTGATACAATGTTTATATTTGAATGAAATTTACAAAAACATAATACCTTTATTAAAATGTAAGAATCAAAATATGTAAATTTAAAAAAATCAACACTGATCAGTATAAAAAAATTTAGAAATGTAAAATGTCATTCCAATAGAGTGTAGAGCAGACTTATTTCAGTACATTATGAAATAAAATTGTCAAAATATTGAATTACACAAATATCAAAATAGTAGTATGAAAACAAAATATAAAACCAAATTGTACACTGCATAGAGAATCTAATACATAATGAACTGATTCAGCAGTAGACCAGTAAAAGATTCAGTACATAGTACACAACTAAACATAATTCTGTGTCCTGGCCAGTTAACACAAAACATGTGGCATTACATTTATTTTCTTGGTCTAAGATTATATCTTGAAATAATGTTTTGAGGAGAGCTTTTGCTATTGTACTGCTGATAATTATTATTGTTGTTATTAATATTAGAACTTACATTTTTATTAACCCTCTGACAGTCTTGCAGAAGGGCAAAATTGTAATGTTGTTTTCTCAGCATTTTGATTTAATTGCTAAAAAAAAGATTCTTTCAAAATTATAAAAAAAATCTTATTTATGAATACGAATGTTATCCTTGAGTGTGTTAAGCATTGCACAATGTATTAAAAATCCATTAAATCAACTGAGTTATATCATTTCAATTATTGCTTGCATTGCAGTGAAACTTGGAGCTTAGGGAACGTCTATAGACGAGCTTGTCAGTGAGAGGGTTAAAGTTGGAATTAAGGCATGCATTTCTTGGTGGAGCAAGTAAAAGTCTATCTATATGCACTCTAAAAGAAGGAGCATGTGAATACTGATATTTCCTTATAGTAAATGAAACAGGTGAATGTTTCATAATAATTTCATAGGGTCCAGTATATTTTGGTTTATATTTATCTCGAGATTTTAGATAAACAATATCATGAACAGTTAATGGACGTAGTTTTGCATATTGTGAAAACTTTAAGTTTCTTTGATGTTGAGCAGACACAATGTTTTCATAAGCTTTTTGGTACATTGCATCCAGTTCTTTTAATAATTTATAAGTGTCAACATTATCAAGAAATGGTTGATTTGCATGAGTGTCATATGTATCAAATATTAATGATAACTCACGCCCAAAATGTGAAAGATTTGGTGAGAATTTTGTAGATGAGTGTGTGGAGCCATTGTAGTTTTTCATTGCATTTGTGAATCAACAATGCATGTTCAAAAGAGTGTCCTTCAAGTAATAAAGTATTAACTGAAGTTTTAATTGAAGAATTGATTCTTTCAGCATTCGAATTCGATTGGGGGTGCGAGACTGAAGAATGGGATATTTTTATACCTAATGTTTCATTAAAAATGTTGTAAACACTGGAAATAAATTGGGAACCTAGATCAGACAAAATAACGCAAGGTCTCCCAAAACAGGTGAAATATTTAAACAGTGATTCAACAACATTATTAGCAGAAGTCTCCTTTAAAGGAAATAATTCCATGTGTCTAGAAAAGTAATCTGTTACTGTTAATACTGAATAACCATTTCTAAAAGGACCTACAATGTCAATTGCTACAGTATGACCTGCTTGTTTTGGAGTGTACGTTGCTTGCAAAGGTGCAGGCTGTGTTTTGTGATGTTTATGTTGTAAACATTTAATACATGACGCAACATAATTTAATGTGTCTGTGTAAATACCTTTCCAAAAATATATTTTACTTACAAATTCATAGGTTTTCTTTAGACCGAAATGTGAAAGATGTGAAATTGCTAAAACCTTAGCTTTTAATGAGTGTGGTACTACAATATGATAAGAAAATGTTGAGTCATGTGGCATGTTTTTTTTAAACATCAACACTTTAGTATCAGGATGAATAAAGTACATGTCATATTTATCTGAACTACCATTGTTTAATATTTCATTATATATAACAGATAATTCTGTATCTTTTAACTGTTCATTAACAAATGTCTGGTTTGATATTTCAAGCAAAGGATCTTTATGATTTTCTGAATTACCAACAGTCAAATAATTAATTGAATGTGACTCAGAGATAGTCTTTTCATGCTCATCATTCTCAATGATAGGAAGAATGTGAGTGGTATCATATACTAATTCAGGATTTGTGTCTAATGTTTCTTGATTATTTTTGAAATTATTTCTAGAAAGATAGTCAGCAAGTACGTTTGACGAACCTGGAATGTGTTGAAAATTGAATGAATATTCGGATAACTCGGTGAGCCATCTAGTTATAATATCCGCAGGGTTACTAACTTTCTTTTAGTGTTTTAATGGAGCACTGTCAGATAAAATAGTAAAATTTCTGTTGTAAAGATAATATTTAAAAGCAACAATTGCTTTGTAAATAGCCATTAACTCAAGCTTAATGGCAGGATATTTTTTTCAGAAGGGGATAATGCTTTAGAAAAATATGCAACTGGTAGTAAGTTATATCAAATTCTTGAAGTAAGACAGCTGAAATAGCAATTTTTGACGCATCTGTATTTAAGAAAAATGGTTTGTCCCAATCTGGTAAATGAACAATTGGTTCAAAAAAAAAAAACATTTTTTGAATATTATTAAAAATTTTGTCACGTTCAGGAGTCCAGCGAAATTTTTCTTTAGGCCTGGTAAGCTGAATTAATGGATGTATGATTTCAGAAAATTTGGGTATTAAACTTCTATAAAAGGTCGCTAAACCAATAAAACCTTTTAGTTGGCGTTTAGTTGTTGGTACAGGAAAAGATGTTATTCGCAAAATATTACTTTGAATAGGACTTATTGCATGATTTTCAATGTGAAAGCCTAGATAGTTTGTGGAAGTCTGATGAAAAGTACATTTGTTGAGGGCAAGAGTCAAGTTATACTTCGATAAAACCTGTAAAATTTTCTCAAGTTTTTGTAATGTTTCTTGAAATGTGTTTGAACCAAATATAAAATCATCTTGATATGTAAATATACCTTCCAAATTTATTTCATCTAAAATCATGTCCATTAGTGCTTGAAACACTTAGGCAGAATTTTTTAAGCCAAAAACTAAACGTTTATATTTATAAGAGCCATACTGAGATGTAAATGTCAATTTATCTTGCAATTCTTGTGCCAAGTCAATTTGATGGTAAGCTTGTTTTAAATCTAAGCTAGTGAAATATTTATAAGAGGATAAATTAGCAATAATATTTTGAATTTTGGGAAGAGGATAAGAAGATCCCTGAATAACTGAATTAAGCATTCTCAAATCTAACGCTAAACGATATTTTTGTTTACCTGAACCGTCAGACTTTTTCTTTACAATTAATATAGGGCATGACCATTCTGAGCAATGCCTTTCTATTATTCCTGCTTCAACAAGATTATCTATTTGCTCTTTAGCATCTGGCTGAAGTGCTTAGGGAATGCTAAATGGTAAAGTTTTCATTGGGAAGTCATTAATAAATTTGATATTAGGTACAAGGCGATCGATATGACCAAGTGTCTTAAGAGATTTTGAAAAAGCAGAATAATATTTTAAGAGAAGATCAGAGATTTCCTTCTTTTCATTTGCTTCTAAATGTTCCAATTTAAAATCATTTATAGAAAGATCTTTTTTTCTTTGAGCAAGTACCTGATCAGATGCAGTAATAAAATTACAATAATTTTCATTTATGGAAGGATTTAAATAACTTTCCAGTTCATTTTGATCAACAATTTCATCTGGTATACACAGATAACCTACTTCCATATTTTTATTCAAATGAACAACATGATCAGATAAATTTTCAATGTAAACATGCATGATTTTGGGATATGTGATATTTTGAACTTTAGAATCTAATTTTATAAGTGCATCATGACATAACACATTATTAGAGGAAATATTACTACAAAATAACATCTGATCTTGATTTGGCGAGATGTCAGTTTTAATTTTTATAAATTTGTGTTCATATGGATTTAAGTTAACTTTGTGTGCAAGATATGCACAGAGCTGATCATGCGATTCATTACTGTTAACTTTATGCACAGCATCACTTGAACTGCTGTCATTATTATTTACCTCACTTTCAGAACTTTCATCAATACACATTGCATTTATTTGACTTTTTTTACATTTATTTTTTAAAGGTACTACAACACCATTTATTGAGTATTATCACTGGGATTAATAACAATATTATTTTTCACAATAAAATCATAACCTAAAATTCCAACAAATTCTGAAGAATTTGCAATTTCAACAATATAAAAGGTATGCCGAAAGAATATTTTACCAATTTTGATAGACACAGAAATGCAAGAAGAGAATTTAACTGCGGAATTAACAGTTGAAATAGTTACAGAAGAAGCTAAATGTTTGTAAGAAATATCTTTTTTTATTTCATTAAAGAAGTCAAGTGATAAAATTGAAATTGAACTTCCTGTATCCAGTAATAAAAATGCCTCAAATTTGCCAAACTTACTGGAAATAATAGGTAAAAACGAACACTTATCATACACATTGTAAATGACTATCTTTTCATCAGTCTGTGTTGACTGATTGTTGCAAATTTGAATTTCCTTAGATGTCTGTGAATAAGTCGATTTAACTTGTCTTTCATCAGACAGTTTAAATTTATTTGCTGATGACCCAAGATAGTTTTGAGACAACAGCTCATCAGCTGTACTGTGTCTCACTGGTCGTTTATAGGCTGAAATTGGTTATAACCAGAATTATCAAAATTAGTATTTCTGTATTGTCTATAATAATTCTGATCATACGATTTCTTTCTCTTACACAAATTCTTGTATTTAAAACACTGGAGGGCCAAATGACCTCGCTTAGAACAAATTTGACAAATATTTACCTTTCTGTTATTTTTATTTTGAAACTTAAAATCAAAATTTCTAGAGTTTTTTGATTTGTACAACTCACGAGTGTCCTTCTTAAAACTAGGACGTGTTTGGGTTTGTTTAGTGTCATCTTTTTGTGCATTGTTTACAAATGACAAAGCATTTATTTTCTCTGATAATTCAGATATTTGTTTAGAAAAATCAATATGATTAGAAAATTCATTATGAATATTAATTAATTTTTCATTTGACAAAATATTTTGCAAAAACTCTGCTCTTTCCACGGCTTTGTCATAGTCATCAATTTTTTCCTCCTTAATTTTGATTCGAATATCAGTTGATAAACATTGCAAAAATTTCTTATATTTTATTTCGTTAAGAAATTCAGGATCTTTCGTTTTAAAAGCCTTATTGGCCAAAGTGTTCAATCTATGAGAGAAATTACCTATACTTTCATTAGGTAAGAGTTTTATGTTATCAAATTCGATATCTATAACTGTTTGAGATTCTTTAGAGAAAAATCGTGAAAGTTCCTGTTTAATTAGTTTCACACTGTTTGAATTTCTAATTTTGTCATTTTCAAGAAAAAATTTTAGGGCAGGTCCTGCTAATTTAGTTTTGAGAAACAAGACCTCCTGATCATCTGTCCATTTTTGTATTTTTGCATAATTACTGACTACATCAAAGAAAAAATCCAAAGTGTTTAGATCACCTTCATAGCAAGGTACAGAAATGTTAAAATTATTTTTTGATGATGTCATATTCAAAAATATATATATATATACTTATAAATACTTAAGCTTGTTTAAATATATCATAATCAATTACAAATAATAATAACATAAAAGCAAATATGTAATATGAAACACAAAAAGGAAATAAAGAAAAAGAAATACGTACATTACCTTTCTTCTAAGCTGAAAATAACATCATAGGAAAAAATAAATACATTTCCCTTTTTTTTTATGGAAAAAAAATATATATAACGAGAAAAAAATAAATGATAAGTTGTTGCAGTTACGTTGCATTTTTGTTCAGCGTCCCTAACTTTCTTTGTTCCGGGGGGGAGCACAATTAAGCGTAATCAAATTAGATGTTCCCACACATACAAAAACCACGATACATCTTTGCAAAACAATTCTGCAGAACAGCAACTTTGCAGAACTGAGACTCCATTGAAACACAAGATTCCACGCATTATCCTCGCCATCGTCGAACACTTCTTCACTGCAAAATCCGGAACCGAAACAAAACACGGTGCACGCACAAATCACATTTTCGTCTCATCACTTTGTTTACACTTGGACAACTTCTCCAGAAACAAAAAACTCTTCTTCACGGCGCCATATTTCTATGGTGGCGAAGTTTGAAAAATAGGGCACATTTTATGTGTTAGGCCGAGATCGCAGCAAAAGATGAAATAAAAGGCACGTTTTTTTTTGCTAGGCCTAGATCGCAGTACTATGTTGTGATGAACACCAGGTCCAGATTTACATTTGTTTCTGAAGTCAAAAAATGAAGACATTTTCATCAAGGAAAATCAGTTCTCAGAGATCATCTTGACTATTTCTTTATTTTTCAAAGCACAAGAAATTGAATACCTATAAACGTTAAGTATACAGCACGGTAATATAAAAATGCCTTCGAACATTATATAGAAAACATTAGTCAGTATGCAGCACGGTAATACAAAATGTCTTCGAACATTATATAGAAAACATTCGTCATCGCTGACAACTGAGAGCGAGCATCTTTACTTAGCCGTGACAAACGTAAAACTGACAAAATTTTCACATTTCACAAACGCCAAAAAAATTCTTTTGGCATAGAATAGATTCCCAATCCGAACAAAACAATGTACAGGTAAAAAGGGCCGTTATATGATAAGCAAAGGGGAAATTTTAAAAATGAGTGTTGTCAAGAATATAGCATTTATCGCGCGAGGCGAGAATGTACAACACTCGGCAACCCTAACGAAATTACACAACAGGTAACAAATTAAGTTCTTTATACAAGACAAAATGAAATGATTGGGAAATAAAAATAGCAGTTACTTAAAACAGTCGTTTGATATTTAATCAACTGAAGAACAAGAAAGAAAAATCTAGAAATGGAATGATATTTTAAAACTAATTTATTATTTGTTCTTT
Source organism: Maratus speculifer (assembly GCA_964019185.1). Taxonomy (NCBI): domain Eukaryota; kingdom Metazoa; phylum Arthropoda; class Arachnida; order Araneae; family Salticidae; genus Maratus; species Maratus speculifer. Next base: position 158,247,868 of record OZ025289.1, read on the forward strand.
TTATTTATTATTATTATTTTATATGCACTTGGAGACGAACACACAATAAAAATACGTATTAAAAAATGCTTTTCTTTTAAAATTACATTTTAAAAGAGGGGGGGAAGTCACATTTGAAAAATTAATAGAAATATATATAATAGAATATGTGTTACATCACAGTATGTCATAGCATTTTCACTAAAGTTTAAGGTCAACAACGATGCTCATCTCAGCAGAAAGAACTATTGCATATTGTTCAGTCAGTGACTGATATATTCGGTCTTAAGTTTACATATCTACTCAACATCCTCCTCCAGATGAATTTTGAAATTGAATGAGTCTTTTTTTCAGAAACTACGAAGATTTTCGTAAAAACCCTATTTTTAACAAAAAGAAAAGAAGACCTCGATAAATACTGGAACAACACAACTGCACTAGCTACCAGCATTATTACTACAATAAGACTAAGAATTATTTTAAGTCTGCGGCAAATATAGCATCGCTTTTTCCAAGTGAAGAACCAACTCGATACACTTGTCTGAAAGTTTACCACCAGTACAGCTATGACTTGGTAACTGTACAAAAGCTGAGGAATGGGAATGGTATAGAGCCAAGAGAAGCAACACACTCATAACAACTATCAAAGCTCGCGCACCAGAAGTTTTTCTGCGAAAAAAATCCTACAAATGCAAAGCAAATTGCATTCGAAAATGCAGCCGTAAGAATGGAGGTTTGTTTTGTTCGATCCTTTGTTTGAACTGCAATGGTGATTGTGATAATGTCAGCTCTTTTATCGAAGATGACTTGAAAGTAATTGTTCACGAAATAATACTCTAGGATATTTTAAGTGGATACATAACCTGAACAACCAAGATAACGATGAGCCTTCTGTCGAACAACTCAAACCAGGCCCTTTAAAGCTACCAAAACGACATTAGTGGGCGAGCAACATTGCATTTGTTTTTTTTTTCCTTCATATTTACAATCTTCATATGTATTATTATTTTTTTTAATATGATAACAGTTATAACTGCAGAATTATAATCATGTAATAGTTATAAAATGATTAACAGAAAAGTAAAATATCGTGCATTCGGAGGTTTGTATTTTATATTCTTCTGAATTACCTGATTTCAATTTATTTTTTATTATATACATAAAAGCTTTAAAACATTTTACTTTGGAGGATACTAAGATTATATTTGTTTCAATGAAAACATTCCTGTATTGAAGTACCGTTATATATAATTTATTTCCAGTTGAAATGGATAATAGTTTAGTTCTATCAGAAATTGTCAAAATCAACGAATATCAGATGGAAAAAACTCATTTTTTAAAAACGGCTTTTAAAATAAGATTATTGTCAGAATACAAAATGTTAGCATATTTAAAATTCAACTACAATTAAATAAAAAGCTTATAATTGATTATCAAAATGATTTCATATTGATTGTATCGCACTGTTTCCCTCCAATGTCGGAAATTAAATTTAATTATATCGCTAAAATTCTTTTTTTTTTCATGTTGTCAAAAGTATTCCTCTTAGTATAAAACATAGCATGTGAAAAACGTAGGAAATTTTCTTTCGTTTAATTTAGTGCAATAATTTTATCAAAAAAGATTAATTCTTTACCGAATACAAGGGAAAACATGGGGGGGGGAAACGATTTTTTTCGCGGTTTTTCGTTTTTAACATTTTAAGCCGTCCAGTTACTAGGTGGCAAAGTTGAAAATCGTCTTCCGCACATAAAGAAATACTGAGAAAAATATCCCAAACATTCCAGGCAGAATATCAGATTGACTGGACTATAGAATGTAAGACTTTTCATTTTACAATATCTTTATTAAAAAATAATTTTGTGTATGTTACAAATACAATATTTTCATTTTATAAAATTCTTATGATAATTAGTCTTACAAAGAGATATATTTTCTAAAGGTAAGAGCTATTAATGTTTTTATGGATCTCTTTATCATTTTATATGTCATATGAAATTCAGGATGTTTTTCAAATGATTAGCGTTCATCTTGAAGAAATGAACAATCTGTAGGAATCATATATATGCACACATCTTACAATATGCCGAAAAATAATTACACTTAATCGCGTCCTTATTTCAAACCTAAACAGAAGAGATATCATAAAATATAAGGTATTTTAAGTGTCCTTTTTTTAACAAAAACATATTATATTATGGAGACTATATTCCATGATGTAGCATAACTTTTAAAACATAATAAATTACGTGATCAGCAATATCGCACAGATATGTATCAAGGAAGTATAATACGGCATTTTTCTCACTTTCTTTAGAAGAAGAAAGTGTTAGATTCGTGAAAATTATCAAATTCTATTTTTCGACGGATTTAAACTTTTTAAGAGTTAATTATTTAATATAAACAAATTTTGTGGGTATTCTCTCTCATGAAATAATGCACAGAAATTAATAAAAGAAATTATTGAGATAGTTCCTGATGTAAATTATTGCTGATTAGTTTTTGGTGTAAATCTCTCAACAGGTAGCTGTGCAGCATTTTTTATAATTTCCGTAAAAGTTCAATCTCCAGAAATAATGCTAGTAGTTTCATCAATCTTCTTATTCAGTTAGTCCTAAATATGACTTGATGTTGTTTACATTTTCGTATAAATCACCAAACAGGTGACGCTACTATGCTGCATATTTTACAGTTTCCGCAATAATTTTATTTTGATTTAATAAAAATAAAATTATTGCGGATTTATTTATTATAATTATATTTATTTTATTTTAATCAAATGCACAGATCTTCATTAAACTTTAGATTATGTTAGATGTTAACATAAGTTGATGCAGTTTGGGTTTTTGTGTAAATCACCCAATAAGTTGCTCTGCTATGATGATTATTCTGCATGATTTACGTGATTTTTATGATAGTACCAAAAAATTAATACACATAATTTTATATCCTTAGAATCTCCATGATGGACATAGATTGCTATTTAATTTTAGCACTGTGATAGCGAATTTTGAAGTATTAATAGGCTTGAATAGAAGAAAGTTTTGGGCTTGCCACATCTGATTAGTTTATAGTTCGTTTACAACGACGGACTGTAACCGTTATTTCCTGCCAGTATGTTTTCGGTTATTATATATTTATACACATAATTGAATTTTCGTGCATTGACTGGTATTGTTATGGATTGGTATATTAATAATTTATTTATACGCACGGCTCTTTGCAAATGCTACTCTCATATTTTATTTTATTTCCTAAATGCGGCTCATTGCCATGGAGTTTTTTTTTATTTTACACTTTTTATTTTTATCTCACAAGAACAAGTTAAAATTTAGGAAATAAAAGTTAGCATTTGTTGTTATTTGAGTAGTAGAGAAAAAAATTCTGGTATTTAATTTTTTATCTTCTGTTTTTACTAATATTATTTAGAATTTCGTCAATTTTCCTGATACAGTGCGACGAGATTTCAGTGAGTGCAAATAGTAAACATGTATTAGGGTCTTGTTTTTTTCGTGAACAAGTATAGTGATCTGACTTCCAGGTAAAATGAATCTGTATTTGGTCAAAAACATACATAATTGTTAATTTAACATATCTTTGAATGTCCCAATTCTATCATTTCAAAATGTGTAAATTAATTTTCTGATAATCAAACAAAGTTCAATGATTAAATATTTCGAACCCATCATTATGTTTGACAGCTTGCTAACAGATATGTTTACTTTATATGTATAATAGAGAAGTTTGTGATTGTGTCAGCGTTATTCTCAAGAGACCGCAACACGTAGAGTTACAAAATTTGGGGAGAAGTTACCTCTGTATATGAAGCTTTTTACCTTGAAGCTTAATTTTCGATTTTTTGATTAGATTTTTTTCTCTAACTTTTTAGTTGATTTTTAGCGTTTTTTTTTTACGTTTCGAGACGATTTTTCCACATAAGCGAAAGGAATACGGTTTCATTCCTTTATCTCAATATAGAAAATTTAGTTCATTTTTTAATAAAGCCCTTTCGGAATTAGTGCAGCTATTTTTGAATTTTTAATGAAATTTTTATTGCGATCATTATTATTATTTCGCATTTTTTTGCTTCTTTTTAGAGTGATAAAAAGAAAATTGCTTGAAACTTTTAGTCTAATTTACGAAATTTTGTTTGCTAAGAATTTTTAATTTCATCGATTTTTAGTGCGATTTTCAAAGTAATTTTTAACGATTGTTCGAGTTTTTGTGGTGTTAGAATCGATTTTTTTTTCATTTTTTCAATAGTATAGGGGGTTTTATGCATCATGGATCCATGCAACGCCGGACAGATCAGCTAGTACAATAAATATAGGGCTGCACGACAGATAAGGCACAGACTACTGGATTTAGATAGCAAAAGAAATGAAAAAATATTTTTAACGTGTTATGTGTTTTTAAAATGTTTATTTAGCAATTTAATTTCAAGAAAAGATTAAATATCTCAAAAATATTCTACGAATGCTGGAAGTGTTTAATTATTCACGCCATAAGCTCGGCTTTCATATTATTTTGTGTAAATTCCATTTGATTTCTGATTTCTGAACTGAGTTGATTTCACCACTCGGGGTATCTTTTCGGCATAAAGATAAATCTGTATCGACTGTTATTTTTTGGTTCGTTCCTAATTATGTAAATACAAAGTACGTATAGTCATCGTTCAGTCGGTATGTCCATCAGCACGTCTTTCCGTCTGTACGTCCGTCCGTCTGTCTATCCGTCTCTCTGCATATAACAGAGTAAAAACATACCCAACCAAATTGTTTGAAATTAAAATATGTAATTATTGCATAATTTTGTCGAGTCATTTCAAATTTAATGAAAATCGTATGTATAGTTTAATTACAGGCATGCTCAAAACTATTCCGTTACACTATGATCAATGGGAAAAAAATAGTTTCAAGTGCATTTACTAATGTTTCACTCGTTCGAACATAATAAAATTGATATGCATCTATGAAGTATATACTAAATTATACATTCTCAACAATTTATGTTAGAAAGAATATTTTTTATTAATTTTTGGGGTAACACAAAAATATTCCATTGCATAATGGTATAGGGGAAAAACATTTTTTGGGGCGTGTTTTAATTATAGTAAAAAGTGATTACGAAATTGAGATCGATTAAAATAAATTATTATAATTAAATATAATTATGATAATAAAAATTGATTTACGAAATTGATATACATTTCTGAGGTTTATTACAACTTACTTTCTGCGTAATAGAAAGCAGGCTACAATACTATACCCGACCGAATACTATAACCGGTATAATAACCCCGATTATATATACCGGTTTAATAGTATTGCATACTATTAAACCAAAATCTAAATACATTTATAACTTCATTATAGCATGAATGCACTTCATTTGAATCGCCTGACTTGCAATTTCCGACTTGCCTCTAATGTAAGCATATATTCACTTCATAATCTTCTAGTTTCTTAATATTACAACAATAATTACTCGTATAAATAAATTATATGGCAGAGTGAGAAACTATTTAAATTTTTATAAAACTTTTCATCTCCTCTTTACCTCATCAAATGTCACATGACATTCATACTCATTCTAGGGTGAAGAGAATTTTAATCAAAATAATGAAGCAAATAGAAATCGTTAAACTAAGCGTTTCTGCATATTTTATAACACAATGAAAATTAACTGTGCATTAAAAATCGCGTCTTTCTATAGTGATGAAAATGAAAAATGAAAATTATCTATCTTTGAAAAACCGTGAAAGTCGTTAATTTTCCATTATTTAGTAAATTTTATTTGAATGGATAAAAATTTATTGCTTAGTAAATAAACATTAAAAATTGCCTTTTCTATACTCAGTACGTTTTCACAATAGAAAAAATGTTTCTTAATCATTAAAATATCCCAATTCTATCATTTCAAAATATGTAAATAAATTTTGTGATCATTAAAATAGGTTCAGTGATTATATATTTGGAACCCCATCATTTTGTTTGAGAGCATGTATACAGGTATTTTTAACTTATAGACAATACATATAGGGCTTCAGGAGACATAATCCACAGTTTATTGGATATAGATAAAGAGTTAAAGAAACAAAAAAATACATGTTACGATTTTTTAAAATGCTTTATTTAGCTATTCCATTCTAAAAAAAAAAGATTTTCCTCAGCAGTAAACATTTTCGATTTTAGAACTGAATTGATTTCAGCACTTGGGATATTTTTTTTTCACATACAGATAAATCTGCGTCAAAAATACTGTTATTTTTTATAATTTATTTCTAAATCACTTCATAATTTCACAATTACTTTAAACAATAATTACTCGTATAAAATAAATTGTATGGCAGGATTAAAAGCTATTTAAATTTTTCATGAATATCTTTATCTCTTCTCTGCCTTATTAAATGTCACATTGAAGTTCATATTCATTCTCGTGTGAAGAGAAGTTTAATCAGAATATTGAAGCAGAAAGTAGTTGCTAAATTAAGAATTTCCACATATTTTTTAACACAATGAAAGTTACATATGCTTTAAATTTCGTATCTTTTCTAGTGTGATGAAAATAAAAAAATAAAATTATCTCTCTTTGAAAAACTGTGAAAGTCGTAAATGTTTCACTGTTCAGTAAACTTTATTTGAATGGATAAAAATGTATTGCTTGATAAATAAACATTAAAAATTGCCTTATCTGACCACAATATGTTTTTACGGTAGACAAATCTTTCTTAATCATTCAAATATACCAATTTTATCATTTAAAAATATGTAAATACATTTTGTGATCATTAAAATAAGCTGAATGACTAAATATTTCGAAACCCATCATTATTTTCGTGGGCATGTAAACAGGTATCTTTAACTTTATAGACAATATATATAGGGCTGCAGGGCAGATAATTCACAGTTTATTGGATATAAATAATGAGCTAAACAGCAAAAATATTACGTGTTACGAGTTTTTAAAATGTTTTATTTAGATATTTCATTCTAAGAAAACGATTTTTCACAGCAATAAAAATTTTCGAATTTAGAACTGAATTAATTTCATTACTTGGGATATTTTTTTCCACATACTGATAAATCTATATCAATAATACTGTTATTTTTTTCCTAATTTATTTCTAATCACTTCATAATCTCGCAATTTCTTTATGCTTATACTTTAATAATAATTATTCGTATAAAATAAATTGTATGGCAGCGTGAAAAACTATTTAAACTTTTATGAATCTCTTTATCTCCTCTTTACCTCTTCAAATGTCACATGACTTTCATACTCATTCTGGGGTGATAAGAAGTTTAAGTAAAATAATGAAGCAAATAACAATTGTTAAATTAAGCATTTCCACATATTTTATAACACAATGAAAATTAACTATGCATTAAAAGTCGCGTCCTCTATAGTGTGATGAAAATGAAAAATAAAAATAATATCTCTTTGAAAATGTGAAAGTCGTTAATTTTCCTCTATTTAGTAAACTTTATATGAATAGATAAAACTTATGCTACATAAAATTAAATATTAAGTATTAAATATTAAAAATTAAATATTAAAATATAAAAATTAAAAATTAAAAACTGTCTTTTCTATCCTCAATAGAAAAAATCATTTTTAATCATTGAAATATAATCTAAAAAAGTATGAAAATGTAAAATAATCTCTTGCGAATTATCCACAATTCTTAAATGCGTTCTTTATCTTTAGAAAAATAATAATAGTATAATTTCGATAGTTAAAAGGATAATTTATAAAAACAAAGCTCCTTTTGAGGCTATTTATTTTTTGGAAATGTTTTCTAGTAGTTTTTCTAGTGTATTAAGCAGTTTTCTGAATTCCAATTATTGTTTTTAGGATGCTATTATTTCTTAACTTATTGCTTTCAGCTGTGTATTTACATTTATGCATGCAAGAGTAATAAAATTAGTTTTATGACGATGATAACAGTGGAATCGTCCAGGCGGTCATTTTGATGTTTCAAAATTTTCATTCCAAACCAATTTGTTTCGATTTAGAGTATAATGTTGAGGTTTCGTGACTTTTCCTATAATGAAAAAAGCTATGACATGCCAGTGATAAATTTTGCAGTCAGCCAAAAAAACATTGCAGCCTTCGTATCTAGAACTGCTCGAACAGTAAAAATGACCGCCGTCACTTTTAATGCACATTTTATCTTCTAGATGTCGCAACAGTCAATACTTTCTATAAACGTACTTCAACAAAGTTTACGACATTGCAACATACAACTTCTTTACATCGTAACTCCTTTCAGAAAAGCTGAAATCACTAAAAACAAGCATTGCTGACACGGTCAGTTGCGGCCTAAAAGACATTCCGCAAGCCCTGATAAGCAGAAAAAGGTCTACAATACAAAGGTAAAAACAAAGTCTGTGTACAGCAAACCAATTCTTGCCAAAGATGCTGGTATTATATTGAGGTTTATCAAGGGAATAAAAATAGACAGGATTTAATTCAATGTACTCAAAATCCACCAGTTACATTTCAAACTGATGATAAACACCTACCAGACACTATAAACTCCTATAATTCTAAAAAATATGGCTTTGTCATTCTAGACCAAATAGTACGGAAATATTGTATTCCAAAAATATAATAAAATTCCAAAATCTATTTCTAGACGGTGTAAAAATATTTTATAGTATTTTATAAAGTTATTGATCAATATGGCATCAATTCTTGGATATTATATAAAAAAGTAAACAAAAAAGAACATTTCATGGCATGTCTTACTTCATTAACATATTTATTTCATGGCATTTTTACTTCAAATAACGTGCCAGCTTCGATACTCATATGTGAATTCTATGAGAGCGTCTATTATTTCAATGCACACTACATTCTCAGACACTTAGGATTAAGAAGCTATAGCGAAAGCAATGTGAAATTTCTACATGCAAAAAGAATAAATTTATGAACAAGTATGAAGTTTGCAGGAAACCACCTTGCGGCAAAAGTACTGCGACATTCGTGAAAATATATGATTTAATATAATCATGATAATTAAGATAGCATGGTGTGTTTGGCCCTATTTTCATCGATGGAACTCTAAGCGCGGCGAATTACAGAAAATTCCTGGACGAGCAGTTCATCGCTTTTCTTCATGATCATGACTTGGTCCAATGTCATTGGTTTATGCAGGATGGAGCAAGACCACGTCGTACGGCGGATGTTTTCGAGTTTCTCAATGCCCCCATATTCACCAGATCTGAACCCTTGCGATTACTATCTACGGGGTTATTTGAAGAGCAAATTGTGGCAGACAAGTCCTATAAACCTTCCAGAACTCAAAACTGCCATTACAACTGCTGTCGACACGGTTCACAGTAAGGCCTGCTCACGAGTAATGGTTGGATTCCAGAACCGCCTAACTGCTGTCCTTGTTAAAGATGGCGGGAACTTCGAACCTCTTTATCATTTATTGCACAATTTGTCCATTCAATAAACGTCATTAAATTCTTCTCATGTTTCTTATTTGTTTTTATTTTTTCATTTGTTTCAAACATTACGCGCTGGGCCACCCGGTATCTGTAATGATTTTTTCCACATTCTTCGATTTTTTATAACCCTGTATTTCATTCAAATTTCAATTCAAACATATATTTTAATTAGGAATGAGACACTTAATCCAAAGCGACAAACTGATATTAATATGATTATTATTTTAGAAGTTATAAGGATGTTTCTTTTATGCAATTAGGTTCTACTTGAGTAGTTTTGCGTTTTGTCGAAATTGGTTCATCAGCAATTCATTAATAGAACATTACTATGCATATTAAAATATTTAAAGATAAGTTTACACTTTATTTTGAAATTGCAATGTATTTTATAAATAGTTTACACATATTTTATTTTCATATATTGTATTATGGATATCCATGATCTGTAAGTAATAAGGTGGCTTCCAGCGACTAGTTTTTTTTCAGTATATATATATACATATCTAATAAATTTATTTTTGTTATATTTCTGTAACGTATTTTCGAAAATATCCCTAGATTTTTTTAAATAAAAAAGGAGCTTTATTACTTCAAATGAATTCACAAACATTCTTATTTAGAAATTTAAATCTTATTAGTTGTATAGATATATTTTAGATAAATTTATTTAATATATCAGCACAAATTCTTTCGTTTTTTTTCCTGAAAAAAATGACATAATTATATATTTAATATTTTTTAAATGTAAAAAAGAGTTCTTGTTAATTAATTTAAAAAAATCTTCCATAATTTTATTTGCTTTAGATACTTTAAAAAAATATATGAATAATTTCAATTAACCAGACGGTAAACTTCTTTCCTCGAAATAAATTCGGGGTTTTCTTCTATAGAAAAAAAAGAATGAAGCAACATAAAAAAGGAAAGTAAATATTAATAATTACGAAATTATGTAAAGGAGATAAATCAGACACGTCAGCTTAAATTCAGCTTAATGGTTTCTTCTTTTCAAAACATTTCAATTTAGAGAGAAACTTTTTTTTAAATCAATATAATTAGATTTTTTTCCGTGTTTCTTTTATTGAAACGTATTTTAGTTTATCTTGAGAAATTTTTTTATCATCCTTATTAATTTGTTTTTTCGCTTCGCACTATTTCCTAGTTGTTTTATTTTTCTATTGAAGAACGATAAAAAATATTTATGCCAAAAAAATTCTTTAAAAAACGAAAAATTAATTTATGAATCCATGTATCAGTTGTATTTGTATATCAGCTAAGACGAAAGCCTATTAGATTTATTTTTATAAACACAGTTGCTTTCTTTTCCGAATATATATTTATATATTTATGTATAAAGGTATTAAAACAATCTAATTAATATTGTATACGAAGTTATTGATTTAGAAAGCAAAAAGATTTGTTTAATAGAAAATTAATCATTTTAATTTTTTTTGGATTACAATTGTTTATTTAATTTCTAATACAATTTATTTTATTGATATTACTGATTTAATGTTTAAAAAAGGAATTGAAGTAAATTGCATAGCTTAATTCTTATTATGGAAAATGGATTTAATTTTCCTCATGTATTTCTTTGTTACATTTTAAAATTCATTTTTAATGGCAAAACTTATCTAATGAGCAAAGAAATGAATAAACATGAAAATATCTGGGTAAGACTTATTTAGAGCTTAACTAATTTTTTTTAAGCGTTATCTACAATCAGAGAGTTCTTTTTGTGGGAAAAAATCAGTAAAATTAAGTACCATTCAGAACAAAATATAATTAAGGAAACAGCTAAAAATGAGCTGCAGTTTTTTTGTAGAAGTGAAGTGTTTTTGAGGTTTTTCTAAAATTTCTCTAGTCTTTCTATAGTGCAATCTCAACTATAAAATCACTTCAGTTATTTTGTAGTTAATTAAAGGTGCAGTAATTTATGCAGTTAATTTTAATTATGCAGTTAATTTTAATTTTTTGCAGTAATTTATTTTAAACATTCTGTGCGCTATTAACTTTGAAAACACTGTAGTTTTTATAAAGTCATTTTATAATCAAAAATTAAAAAATATATAAGACTTTATAACCGTAGAATCACTGCAGTGAATTTGAAGTTATTATCCAACCATTAATTTAGAAGTACATTTCCGATGCATCTCTCGTATAACTGTAGTTATTGTCCGATGAATTCACACAATTTAATCGGAGAAAAATAATTTCAAATATGCTTCAAAATCGAACTAGGGATTTCTCATCCCATCGAACCACTTCCGTATAAAAAAATTTATTATTTCTTATACTTTGTTTTGTTACTTGGAAATAACAAGTTTTAATACATTAAAATCCATTTCTTTTTTTTTTAATTCAGACATGGGCGTCCCTATCTATGCTTCCTTCCCCCTAACTTAAAATTCTTAGTTCCTTTATTATTTTAAGCTAAGAGAAAAAAAAATTAATTTCACTATATTACATTTCGAAATCTAGTGAGGGGTAGTGATTACCTGTGCCCCCTGCATACAACGGAAATTTCTTAGTTCCTTTATTTTAAGTTACTCTACAGGAATAAATTTTGCGAGGTTTATCAAAATCAGAGAAAAAATATATTAAGTTTCAAAAGTTATGAGGGACAATCGGCTTTTCACTTACCAGCCCCTTAATGAAAATTTCTTCTTACTTTTTATTGTAAATTTCTTGAAAATTATACATTTTACTATGCTTTTGAAAATATCAGAAAAGAAAAATTTTGTTAATGTATATATATATTTTTTTAATTTAGGAAGGGGCAAATACTTTCCTCTACCTTCTTCCCCCTAACAAAAAATTCTTAGTTCTTATATTTTAAGCTAAAGAAAAAGATTGAATTTTAGTATTTTTTCAAAAATCGGAGAAAAAATTTAGTTAAATTTCAAAATAGAGTGAGGGAAAATGGCTCATCTATTCCCCCACCCCTCACGGAAAATTCTTCTTTTCTTTATTTAAATCACACTAAAAGAATAAATTTTATTATGCTTATGTAAATTGGAGGAAAAATTGCTAATTAAATTTCAAAATGCAGGGAGGGGCAATGAGTCTACAATCCCCCTGCTTAATTGAAAGTTTCTTTTTCTTTCTTTCTAAGTCACTCGAAAAAATTACATTAGGTTTTTGAAAAAAAGAGGAAATTTTATTTAATTAAATTTTAAAATCCAACGAGCTCCTCTGCTTCCTGCCCCCATACATCTCCATCTTCATAACTGAAAATTACTTGCAATTAATTTACTATTACTTCTTTTTGAAATCGACATACAAATATGTGAATCATCAAATAATTTTTTTAATCGCTCTTTAAAATTATTATTCGATCTAAGCTTAATGAATCGTAGAAAGAAAAAAAATACTTCATCAGTTAATTGAAGTGTATTTTCTAATTATGTATTCATTTTAAAAGCACATCAAAGTTTCTTATTTCACGCAAATATTAAATTATTAAAAGTATTTAAAATTATTTTACAAGTCATAAATATATTGAAAACTCTAGTCATTTTTTATATTAAAGTTTGAAAAAATCAGAAATTTCCTTTTGTAAAAAATTATTTACCAAGGAAAAAAAAAGAAGAAAATTAATGTTTCTATTTTATTTTTAAGTAAAAATGTAGATAAGTTAACTATAAAATATATCTACATAATGATTAAAAACATATGCTACATTAAAAAATAAAAATGACATAAAATGAGTCCTTATTCTAATTCAAAGTTACTATGAACTTCTTATTTTATAAAATTAATGTTTCCTTTTTACAAATATATATTTCTTAAATTAACACATTTAATTACATTATAATTCCTAAAAAAATTATATTATCAGAAAAACCTCTAAAATTCGTTTATTTTTCTTTATTTGCAAGAAAGATTCAGAAATATTCTCCATTTATAAAACTCACTACAATATATATATATATATATATATATATATATATATATATATATATATATATATATATATATATATATATATATATATATATATATATATATATATATATAATTTTTATTTAATTTTTAAATTCAAAAATGTTTATAAATAACAAATTATTATTCTAACACAATATTATATTCTTATTTTATAAAATTAATTTATCCTTCTTACAAATATATATTTCTTAAATTAACACATTTAATTACATTATAATTCCTAAAAAAAATTATATTATCAGAAAAACTTCTAAAATTCGTTTATTTTTTTTAATTTGCAAGAAAGATTCAGAAATATTCCCCATTTAAAAAACTCACTACCAATATATATATATATATATATATATATATATATATATATATATATATATATATATATATATATATATATATATATATATATATATATATATATATATATATATATATATATATATATATATATATATATATATATATATATATATATATATATATTATATTCTGATTTTATAAAATTATTTTTTCCTTTTTACAAATATATATTTCTTATATTAACACATTTAATTACATTATAACTCCTAAAAAAAATTATATTGTCAGAAAAACCTCTAAAATTCGTTTATTTTTTTTTTAATTTGCAAGAAAGATTCAGAAATATTCCCTATTTAAAAAACTCACTACAAAAAAAAAAAAAAAATGTATATATATATTTATTTATTTATTTATTTATTTATTTATTTATTTAATTTTTAAATAAAAAAAAAATGCTTATAAATAACAAATTATTATTCTAACACAATAATAAAAAATATGTTTAATCGTATCATTAAACGACATAAAATGAATTTTTATTCTAATTAAAAAATATTAATTACCGACCCATGATTTATTAAAGTAAGTACTTCCATGTCAAAAATATATATTTTATAAAATTAACACAACGCATGTAATTACATTATAATTCATAATAAAAAAATTATTATTTTCGCAATTAGCCTAAAAATAAAATTATTTTATTAAATATTTACTGATTTTCAAATTCAGAAGAAAAACCAATTCATTTGCTTTAGCCAATTCGCTACAGTATTTATTTAATTCATTTAATATTAAATTGTTTTTAAAATACACGTCCATATAAACGAATTACAATAAATAAATAAATAATAAAAAAAGCACTTTAAAACATCCAATTTTTCTGCCTGCCATTCAGCTTTTGCAACAAATAACCTTTAATTGAAATGCCTCTCCTTTATACCTGGCACAACACTAACCACACAAGTCTCAACGGGTAAGTGGTCAAAGCGTGTCTCTCCTGTACCTGGGATCGTCAGTTCGAGTACAACTGTTTCCACAGTTAAAATCTGCCTTTGAAATGTTAAAAAGGAAGCTTACTAGTAGGGTTAATAGATGGCGCCAGCAGAGCCAATTTTTTTCGGTGGGAGGAGCATTTAACTTCAAACTCACTGCAGAAAATGTGTAGTTATGAACTACACATTCACAGTAGTGATTTTGTAGTTATTGACTTCGAAAAAACTGCAGTGATTTGTGCCAAATCACCACAGTTTCGCAACTGCATTTTCTTTGCAGTTTCACTAGAGTTCATTTTTAGCTGGACAGTATTTTGAAATTGGACAGAATATCGATTTTCCTTTAATAATATTAAGGGGACGGTGGACGTTAAAGATCTTTTTTTCATCATAGCAATATGAAATTTTGTGCATATATACAATTCACCAAAAGCATACATAACATCTTCAAAAAAAATTTCCAATCTTATTAAAATTTTTAATTGTTTAAAAAAAAATTTACATTTTTAAGCGACATTTTAAAATGCTCCTCGTGTTCTAATTTTTGATATCGTTTCTTGCCTTTCGCATTTTTATTACTTAAAACTCTATTATAAATAAATTTAAGGATTTTTTTTAATCTTTCGAATAGTTAATATTTTACAAATAAAAACATCTGTAAAATTTCGTTTATCTAACGCAAGTCTTTATTGGTGTTTGGATTTTTTTTTCCGCCAGTGTACTATGCTATGGAATTTGCTCATTTCAAAGTTAAAGTAGTCGGATCAGGCAATCCCAAAACTTTCTTTTATCTCATACATGTTACTAATAATTTGCTTCCACCATACCAAAATTTAATGACAGCCTATGCCCATCGTGGGGATTCTAAAGTTTGGCCATGGTTTTGGTGAAATTCTGTGCAATAGTTCTTGAAATAGTACAATTGTGGATACTGGGAAAAATTCAATATAATTAATGGGATTGGGTGATTTAAAGCAAAACATAATCAGTAATAATATTTACGAATGCTGATAATCTGAAGTTAGATGAAGCTTTGTGCACTAGTTGTAGAGATTTAGCTGTTGCGGGAATTGGGAAAAGTTCAGCACAGCAGCGATTGTGACCAAAACGCAAATATGACCAATCCATATCGAGGATTAACATAATCGGAAATTTGATGAATGTCCTTGCATTATTTCTTGAGATAAAGCTATTATGGAAATTGTGAAATATTCAGTATAGCAGCGTCACCTACTCAGCGATTTGCGCCAAAATGTTAACAGCATCAATTCATACCTAGGACTAACCGAATCGGAAGTTTGATGGAAATACGTGGATTAGTTTTTGGGATACAGCTGTTTAATGAATTGTAAAAAAATAGCATAGCAGCGCCAGCTGCTGAGCAATTTACACCAAAAACTAATCAGCATCAACTTATATCAGGGACTACCTGAAAACAAATTTTTAATAAATTCTACGCATTAGTTCTTGAGACAAAACGCCTACAAAATTTATATCACATATAGACAGAGAGACGGACGGACAGACAGACAGAGATAAAGTCACAGACTCACAGAAAGACATTTTGCAAAAATATTTTTTTTTTAATCTGTGACCCCCTAAAACGTGTAAATCCGTCGAAAACCGAATTTCGAAAATTTTCACGAATCCAAAACTCTTTTCTTGTAAAGATAGAATAAAGTAAAAATTATTCGGATGTAACAATCCAAAAACTTTCTTTTATCTCATGCATCTTAACATATCGAAATTTGCTATCACAGTGCCAAATTAAATGACAATCTATGCCCATCATGAGGATTTTAAAAATAGAAAATTCCATGCATTAATTATGAATATATGACTAGCGCTAAAATCGTGTAAATCCTACAAAATTCGGCATATGCAGCTTCACTTGTTGTACAATTGACACAAATATCTAGACAAAACCAACTCATGTGAAGGATTAGCTGAATTTAATGTTGGATGGAAATCCGTGCACTAATTCTTGAGGTAGAGGTGTTACAGAAATCATTACAAATACAGTATAGCAGAGATATTTGTGAAGCTATTTTTAACAAAATGTAAATACCATCAATTCATTTCAAGG
Source organism: Maratus speculifer (assembly GCA_964019185.1). Lineage (NCBI taxonomy): Eukaryota > Metazoa > Arthropoda > Arachnida > Araneae > Salticidae > Maratus > Maratus speculifer. The sequence continues at coordinate 158,264,628 of OZ025289.1, forward strand.
ACTAATCGAATCTAAAGTTTGATAAAAATACGTGCATTAGTTCTTCAAATTGAACGATTTCAGAAATGATAAACAATGCTGCATAGCAACGCCACCTATCGAGTGATTTACACTAAAATGTAAACAACGGAGTAACTGAATATGAAGTTTGATGAAATTCCGTGCATTAATTCTGGAAATTGAGCTATTTCAAAAATAAGCAAAAGGCAGCATAGCAGCGCCACCTGATGAGCGATTTGCACCGGAAACTAATCGACTCCAATTTATATCAGAGAATCTCTGGATGTAAATTTTTATTAAATGCCATGCATTAGTTTTTGAGATAGAGCTGCCACAAAATGTATGTCATAGACAGACACACAGATGGACAGACAGACGGACAGAGTCACAGTCAGAAATTTTGTAAAATATGTTTTTTGGTTTCTCTGACCCTTAAAACGTGTAAATCCGTCAAAAACATGTATTCGAAATTACCCAGCTAAAAATGAACTGCAGTTTTTTTGTAGAAGTGAAGTGTTTTTGAGGTTTTTCTAAAATTTCTCTAGTCTTTCTGCAGTGCAATATCAACTATAAAATCACTTCAGTTATTTTGTAATTAATTAAAGGTGATTTTGTAGTAATTTATTTTAAACATTCTGTGCGCTATTAACATTGAAAACACTGTAGTTTTTATACAGACATGGTAGTTTTTATAAAGTCATTTTATAATCAAAAATTAAAAAACATATAAGACTTTATGACCGTAGAATCACTGCAGTGAATTTGAAGTTATTATCCAACCATTAATTTAGAAGTACATTTCCGATGCATCTCTCGTATAACTGTAATTATTGTCCGATAAATTCACAGAATTTAATCGGAGAAAAATAATTTCAAATATGCTTCAAAATCGAACTAGGGATTTCTTATCCCATCGAACCACATCCGTAGTAAAAAATTTATTAGTTCCTACTTTGTTTTGTTACTTGGAAATTACAAGTTTTAAGACATTAAAATCCATTTCTTTTTTTTTAATTCAGACATGGGCGTCCCTATCTATGCTTCCTTCCCCCTTACTTAAAATTCTTAGTTCCTTTATTATTTTAAGCTAAGAGAAAAAAAAATTAATTTCACTAAATTACATTTCGAAATCCAAAGAGGGGTAGCGACTACCTGTGCCCCCTGCATACAACGAAAATTTCTTAGTTCCTTTATTTTAAGTTACTATAAACGAATAAATTTTGCGATGTTTATCAAAATCAGAGAAAAAATATATTAAGTTTCAAAAGTTATGAGGGACAATGGGCCTTTCACTCACCAGCCCCTTAATGCGAAATTTCTTCTTACTTTTTACTGTAAATTTCTTGAAAATTATACATTTTACTATGCGTTTGAAAGTATCAGAAAAAAAAATTTGTTAATATATATATATATTTTTTTTTAATTTAGGAAGGGGCAAATACTTTCCTCTACCTTCCTCCCCCTAACAGAAAATTCTTAGGTCTCATATTTTAAGCTAAAGAAAAAGATTGAATTTTAGTATTTTTTTTTTTAATCGGAGAAAAAAATTAGTTAAATTTCAAAATCGAGTGAGGAAAAATGGCTCATCTATTCCCCCACCCCTCACGAAAAATTCTTCTTTTCTTTATTTAAATCACACTAAAAGAATAAATTTTATCATGCTTTTGTAAATTGGAGGAAAAATTGCTAATTAAATTTCAAAATCCAGGGAAGGGCAATGAGTCTACAACCCCCTCCTTAATTGAAAATATCTTTTTCTTTCTTTCTAAGTAACTCGAAAAATTTACATTAGGTTTTTGAAAAAAAAAAGTGGAAATTTTATTTAATTAAATTTTAAAATACAACGAGCTCTTCTGCTTCCTGCCCCTATACATTTCCATCTTCATAACTAAAAATTACTTGCAATTAATTTACTATTACTTCATTTTGAAATCGACATTCAAATATTTGAATCATCAAATAATTTTTTTAATCGCTCTTTAAAATTATTATTCGATCTAAACTTAATGAATCGTAGAAAGAAAAAAAAAATACTTCATCAGTTAATTGAAGTGTATTTTCTAATTATGTATTCATTTTAAAAGCACATCAAAGTTTCTTATTTCATGCAAATATTAAATTATTAAAAGTGTTTAAAATTATTTTACAAGTCATAAATATATTGAAGAATCTAGTCATTTTTTATATTAAAATAAAAAAAAATCAGAAATTTCCCTTTGTAAAAATTATTTACCAAAAAAAAAAAAAAAAAAAAAAGAGAAGAGAATTAAATTAATGTTCCTATTTTATTTTTAGGTAAAAATGTAGATAAGTTAACAATCAAATATATCTACATAATCATTAAAAACATATGCTACATTAAAAAATAAAAATGACATAAAATGAGTCCTTATTCTAATTCAAAGTTTTTAATTATGAACTTCTTCAAATATATATATATATATATATATATTATTTTTATATAATTTTTAAATAAAAAAATGTTTATAAATAACAAATTATTACTCTAACACAATATTATATTCTTATTTTATAAAATTAATTTTTAATTTTTACAAATATATATTTCTTAAATTAACACATTTAATTACATTATAATTCCTAAAAAAATTATATTGTCAGAAAAACCTCTAAAATTCGTTCATTTTTTTTAATTTGCAAGAAAGATTAAAAAATATTCCCTATTTAAAAAACTCACTACAATATATATATATATATATATTTAATTTTTATATATATTTAATTTTTATACATATATTTAATTTTTAAATTAAAAAATTTTATAAATAACAAATTATTATTCAAACACAATAATAAAAAATATGTTTTACCGTATCATTAAACGACATAAAATGACTTTTTATTTTAGGTAAAAATATTAATTACCGACCCATAATTTATTAAAGTAAGTACTTCCATGTCAAAAATATATATTTTATAAAATTAGCACAACGCATGTAATTACATTATAATTCATAATAAAAAAATTATTATTTTCGCACTTAGCCTAAAAATAAAATTATTTTATTAAATATTTACTGATTTTTAAATTCAGAAGAAAAACCAATTCATTTGCTTTAGCTAATTCGCTAAAGTATTTGTTTAATTCATTTTAGTATTAAATTGTTTTTAAAATACACGCCCACATAAACGAATTACAATAAATAAATAAATAATAAAATAAAAGCACTTTAAAACATCCAATTTTTCTGCCTGCCATTTAGCTTTTGCAACAAATAACCTTTAATTGAAATGCCTCCCCTTTATACCTCGCACAACACTAACCACACAAGTCTCAACGGGCAAGTGGTCAAAGCGTGTCTCTCCTGTACATGGGATCGTCAGTTCGAGTACAACTGTTTCCACAGTCAAAATCTGCCTTTGAAATGCTAAGAAGGAAGCTTACTAGTATGGTCAATAGATGGCGCCACCAGAGCCAATTTTTTTTGGGTGGGAGGGGCATTTAACTTCAAATTCACTGCAGAAAATGTGTAGTTATGAACTACACATTCACTGTAGTGATTTTGTAGTTGTTGACTTCGAAAAAACTGCAGTGATTTGTGCCAAATCACCACAGTTTCGCAACTGCATTTTCTTTGCAGTTTCACTAGAGTTCATTTTTAGCTGGGTATTCACGAATCCAATACTTTGTTCTTGTAAAGATAGAAGAAAGTAACAATAAATAATTAAAATCATGAATAATGCATGCAATGAATACCTCTAATAAAACAGCTGCTATTGAATATAAAACTATTACAGTATGTTACATGAATAAACTGAAGATTATGCCATTCATAAATATAATTCCGTGAAGACATAAAACTCTTTATGTGTGTGCATCCAATAGGAGTATTTGCAAACATTTGTTTGTGTAGCAGTGTTCGCTACTGTAAAGAAGATTGATCAGACTACTTAAGAAGCCTTCGTCTAAATTAACAATTTAGACTTTTTTTTCATTAAGCCCTTTTTTAGCATGTGAAACTATATACTATAACTACATAGTTATAGTACATGCAAAATTTGCAAGGGCATTCATAAAACTATGGTTGCGACAGTTGTCGAAGTCTTCGAGAATGATCGTTAAATAATTTGCCGTATAATTCTATAAATGTCAGGCAAAATTCTATAAAATATATAAACGACTTCCATATCAACCAAATATATTAAATAACTATTTTAAAATTACACTTATTACTCTTTATAATAAAATTTTAAAAAGCAGAATAGTAGTTTTTCTCAAATTATCTGCACACAAAACACTCAAATCCAAATGCTTGTTTCAAAATTACTTTTAAAGAAAAAGAAGGCGTCTAAATGAATAGCTTATTCAAGTACTTCTTAAAAAGTATAATTACACTTCTACACAGTAAACAACATTGTTAACACAAGCAAATGTTTACAAGTTACCCTATTAAATATACAAACACATAATGATGTTTATGTCTTTATGGAATGACATTTAAGAAAGCGCATTCATTTTCAGAGAGTTCAGGAAGTTGGATTTTAGTTCCGTTATACTTTTTCTCTAGCTCAGTGTGTTTTCAATTTTTTACATCACATCTGTAAAAGTTGAATATGAGCAATTTTTCTCCGAAACGCTTTTTGCTGAATTTGTGCGTTTCTAAAGAGATAAAAATTTTATTAAGCTATTGCATAGCTTTTATCGCGGGCTTTGAGCGCGGTGACCGAATCCAAAAATTCCGTAACGCGAAAAATCCTAACACATCGGTAACGAAAAAACCTAACACTCGGCTAACGTGGTTTCCTTTCGGAAAACTTCGGAACGGTATCCTTCGGTAGACTTCGGCAGACATTGACGCGGTATTTTTCAGATATTAGAATATCAAGTCTCAAACTTATGTTTCTTATGATCTAATTTTCATAGCGCGGCCAAATTTTGTTTGGTAATTTATTATGAGACAGTGTTTATTTTGGTGGTCTTATTTATTTTGGTGACAAGAGACCCCCCCCCCCCCCACCGTGAGGGTCGAAAAATTTAAAATGCTTATAACTCGCGATCTAACTTTCGTAGCGCGGCCAAACTTTGTTTGGTAATTTATTATGAGACATTGTTAATTTCTGGTGACACGATACACCCCACGGTGAGGGTCAAAAAATTTAAAATGCTTATAACTCGCGATCTAATCTTCGTAGCGCGGCCAAACTTGTTTGGTAATTTATTAGGAGACAGGGTTAATGTTTGGTGACAGGAGACCCCAGACGGTGAGGATCGAAAAATTTAAAATGCTCATAACTCGCGATCTAATTTTCGTAGCGCGGCCAAATTTTGTTTGGTTATTTATTATGGGACAGTGTTGATTGTTGGTGACAGAAGACACCCCACGGTGAGGGTCGAAAAATTAAAAATGCTTATAACTCGCGATCTAATTTTGGTAGCTTGGCAAAATATTGTTTGGTAATTTATTATAAGACAGTGTTAATTTTTGGAGACAGGAGACCCCCCACGGTGAGGGTCGAAAAATTTAAAATGCTTATAACTCGTGATCTAATTTTCGTAGCGCGGCCAAATTTTGTTTGGTAATTTATTATGGGACAGTGTTGATTTTTGGTGACAGGAGATCCTCCAAGGTGAGGGTCGAAAAATTTAAAATGCTTATAACTCGCGATCTAATTTTTGTAGCGCGGCCAAATTTTGTTTGGTAATTTATTATGAGGCAGTGTTAATTTTTGGGGAAATTAGACCCCCCCACGATGAGGGTCGAAAAATTTTAAATGCTTATAACTCACGATCTAATTTTCGTAGCGCGGCCAAATTTTGTTTGCTAATTTAATATGAGACTGTTAATTTTTGGTGACAGGAGAGCCCCCACGGTGAGGGTCGAAAAATTTAAAATGCTTGTAACTCACGATCTAATTTTCGTAGCGCGGCCAAATTTTGTTTGGTAATTTATTATGAGACAGTGTTAATTTTTGGTGACAGGAGACCCCCCATGGTGAGGGTCGAAAAATTTAAAATGCTTATAACTCACGATCTTATTTTCGTAGCGCGGCCAAATTTTGTTTATTCATTTATTATGAGTCAGTGTTAAGTTTTGGTGACAGGAGAGCCCCCACGGTGATTGTCGAAAAATTTAAAATGCTTGTAACTCACGATCTAATTTTCGTAGCGCGGGAAAATTTTGTTTGGTAATTTTTTATGAGACATTGTTAATTGTTGGTGACAGAAGACCCCCCCCCCATGGTGAGGGTCGAAAAATTTAAAATGCTTATAACTCGCGATCTAATTTTCGTAGCGCGGCCAAATTTTGTTTGGTAATTTATTATGAGACATTGTTAATTTCTAGTGACAGGAGACACCCCACGGTGAGGGTCGAAAAATTTGAAATGCTCATAACTCGCGATCTAATTTTCGTAGCGCGGCCAAATTTTGTTTGGTAATTTATTATGAGACATTGTTAATTGTTGGTGACAGAAGACACCCTACGGTGAGGGTCGAAAAATTAAAAATGCTTATAACTCGCGATCTAATTTTGGTAGCTTGGCAAAATATTGTTTGGTAATTTATTATAAGGCAGTGTTAATTTTTGGTGACAGGAGACCCCCCACGGTGAGGGTCGAAAAATTTAAAATGCTTATAACTCGCGATCTAATTTTCGTAGCGCGGCCAAATTTTGTTTATTCATTTATTATGAGTCAGTGTTAAGTTTTGGTGACAGGAGACCCTCACGGTGAGGGTCGAAAAATTTAAAATAATTATAACTCGCGATCTAATTTTCGTAGCGCGGCCAAATTTTGTTTGGTAATTTATTTTGAGACTGTTAATTTTTGGTGACAGGAGAACCCCCACGGTGAGGGTCGAAAAATTTAAAATGCTTATAACTCACGATCTAATTTTCGTAGCGCGGCCAAATTTTGTTTATTCATTTATTATGAGTCAGTGTTAAGTTTTGGTGACAGGAGACCCTCACGGTGAGGGTCGAAAAATTTAAAATGCTTATAACTCACGATCTAATTTTCGTAGCGCGGCCAAATTTTGTTTGGTAATTTAATATGAGACTGTTAATTTTTGGTGACAGGAGACCCCCACGGTGAGGGTCGAAAAATTTGAAATGCTTATAACTCGCGATCTAATTTTCGGATCGCGGCCAAATTTTGTTTGGTAATTTATTATGAGACATTGTTAATTTCTGGTGACAGGAGACACCCCACGGTGAGGATCGAAAAATTTAAAATGCTCATAACTCGCGATCTAATTTTCGTAGCGCGGCCAAATTTTGTTTGGTAATTTATTATGAGACATTGTTAATTGTTGGTGACGGAAGACACCCCACGGCGAGGGTCGAAAAATTAAAAATGCTTATAACTCGCGATCTAATTTTGGTAGCTTGGCAAAATATTGTTTGATAATTTATTATAAGACAGTGTTAATTTTTGGTGACAGGAGACCCCCACCACGGTGAGAGTCGAAAAATTTAAAATGCTTATAACTCGCGATCTAATTTTCGTAGCGCGGCCTAATTTTGTTTGGTAATTTATTATGAGATTTTGTTAATTTTTGGTGACAGGAGACCCCCACGGTGAGGGTCGAAAAATTTAAAATGTTTATAACTCGCGATCTAATTTTCGTAGCGCGGCCAAATTTTGTTTGGTAATTTTTTACGAGACAGTGTTAATTTTTGGTGACAGGAGACCCCCCACCGTGAGGGTCGAAAAATTTAAAATGCTTATAACTCGCGATCTAATTTTCGTAGCGCGACCAAATTTTGTTTGGTAATTTATTAAGCTATTGCATAGCTTTTATCGCGGGCTTTGAGCGCGGCGACCGAATTTAAGAATTCCGCAACGAGAAAAATTCCTAACAATCCGGCTAACGAAGTTTCAGTTTGGCAGACTTCGGGAAGGTATCCTTCGATAGACTTCAGCAGACATTGACGCGGTATTTTTGCATAAGTTGATAAAAATGCTATGCAATAGCTTTACCGCGGCAGTCCCCGAGTGGCACTCATATTTTTTTTAATATCAAATACTAAAAATGATGTCTCCGGACAAATATTGTATGTTTCTGAAAAAGTAATTTTACATTTTATTGTGAAAATTAATATAATATATTGACAAATATAGAGTCCAATCACATCGTCAAATGGACAACTTAAACAATTATTTGGAATATGACAGAAATCGTAGCTGTACGAATCGTTCTAGACAAATTATCAAGAATGTTCCAAATTACATACGAAAAAAAAATTAACGAAATAAGTGTACTAATAATAGAGCTTCACATTACTTGAATAAAATGTCAAACTGTTGCTAGATATATAACGGAGGTTAGTGATATTTTGTTTCGTTCGTAAACAAACTGTTTCCATAATTAGAGACAGATATTTTTGTCTTTGAAATTCTTTATAATTTGTCTTTATTTTCCCATTATTACTTACCCATCATACGTAGTATAGGGTAAGTCTTGCAATCGTTTTGAAAATCGAAAAAAAATTTTTGGCGGATTTACACGTTTCAGATAGTGGAGATTCAGATACTTAATTCAAATCAGCATTTAAATTTAATTAGCGGCAGTCCAGACAAAGTCAGATTACCCGACTGAATGCATGAGTCATTCAATAAATGCAGATTCAATAAATGCAGTCATTGAATAAAATACAGGGTCATGAAAAAATATTTAGAAATTTTTAGAAAAAAAATTTGCCGTCCGTACGTCTGTGTGTCTGTGTGTCTGTGTGTCTGTCTGTCTGTCTGTAACCGCTCTATCTCCCGAAAAAATTGAGATAGAGACTTGTATGTACTTAGTATGTAAGAATGGGACGAAGCCTATTTAATATCAGTAACCTCGATTATCCGGAACTATTTTTTTCGGACTCTCGAAAAATTCATTCTGATGAAACGTATATAAAAATTTTCGAATTTTTTTAATTTAAGGAGTGGATATAAAAGGCAATAAAATAACACAAATTTTGCATAAAGAACGAAGTCGATCGGATTATTAGTTGCTGAGATACGTGTAATCCTGTTTTTCACATTCTTTGATTTTTCATGACCCTGTATTTTATTCAAATTTGAATTCCCTACTCTATGGTAACCCCTCTATTGATATACTGATACATTGAATGTTGTTCCGTGGATTTTTTCGAGATGGTTCTAGAAATTTCCAGCACCTGCTGCGAGCCTATATAAGGAGAGCGATACGAGCTGTTGTGGTTATTATTTACCAGTCAGTCATTGAGTGAGCTACTAGAGATTGTCCAAGCAAGTTTGCTTGAGCTTTATTTACGTTATTTTGAATGTGATTTTAGTGTTGAGACGTTGTATAAAGAGTCTCTGGGACCTATTTTTGCACTTGTACGATAGATTTGAACAGTTATTTTTGAATATCTAGTAATATTTGTGAGTTTTGAAGACTCTGTTGTTCTGAAGATCTGTAAATAAATTGTTTTCTACTTTTCTAAGAGAAAAGAGTTTAAAGTTGTCTAACCATAAGATCGAAAGAACCCTATATACGCTGCAACATTTGGTGTCAGGAGTCGGGATCTTATGGCGAAAACAAGAACAATGGATGGACAAGTGCAAGAACTGTTAGATGCTATCAATGGCATAAAGACAGAAATGAATAAAGACCAAGAAGAATTGGCGGAAAAAATAAATAAAGGCCAAGAAGAGTTGGCGGATAAAATGAATAAATGCCAAGAAGAAGTGACCGAAAAGATTAATATAGGCCAAGAAGAAATGAAGAAAACTTTAGAAGAAAAATTCTCGTCGGTAGAGAGACGAATAGAGGAAGTAGAAGAGAAAATTCAGAATGATGTTAGAAATGTTGAAGAGAAAATGGAAGGGAAAATAATTGAAGTAGATGAAAAGCTAAATAAAAGAGTACAGGATCTTGAGAAGAAGCTTTCAGCGTCCAGTGGTAATTATGAAGAATTTAGTAATCCGTCTGCTTCTCCCGTGCACATCAAGCTGTCGACATACGACGGAAAGAGTTCCTGGCAAGTTTACAAGACCCAATTCACCAATGTAGCCGAAGCGAACAAATGGAGTGACGCGGTGAAAGTTTGTCAACTGGCAGCATCTTTAAAAGGAGAAGCCGCCGACGTGCTGCAAACATTGCCCGATATGACGCAACTCAATTTTGAGACTTTAAGTTGTGCACTTGAAATGAGATTCGGAGAAAAAATTTTCAAAGATTATACGAGAATACAAATGAAGAGCCGCCATCAAAAATCGAGTGAAACCCTTCAAGAGTTTGCTTCAGAAATAGAACGTCTGGCAAATTTAGCGTTCATCGACTGTCCAACAAATGTACGGGAAATGCTCTCATTGCAGTATTTTGTAGACGGAATAAAAGATCCAGAAGTGCAGAGAGCGGTACGAATGGCAGATGTGCAAGATTTAAAGGCTGCATTACTATATGCCTTAAAGTTGGAAGCAGCTACACAAGCCAGCCGAAGAGATCGTCATTCAGTCCGAAAGGCAACGGTGAACAAAAGCTCAGACACTGAGAGCGACGTCTTGAAAGAAATTAGGAAATTAAATCAAGAGATTGAAGCTTTAAAATATGGAAGAACAATCTCAAGAAGACAGAATCTCACGTGCTGGGGATGCGGTGATGCAGGACATCTCCGAAGAAATTGCCCCAAAATCCACGAACGTGAGATAAATTCAAACAGTTAGCAGGGAAACTAAATTTTGGCCATCTCGCGGGGCGGAGGTTGCCAGAGAATGAAAAGCCCCACCTGAAGATCCTCCAGATATCAAAAATGAGTGGCGGTGATAATGAATTATATGTGATAGGCTTTATTAACGGAATTCAGTGCCGTATGATTGTCGATACAGGAGCCAATGTGACAATAATAAGAGAAGATTTGGCTCGAAAATTGAAATCTAAACTCATCTGGACTCCACCCTGCGTTACCCTGCAAACTGTGACGGGCGACAAGATAGTCATATATGGAAAGGCCAATTTAACCATACACTTTGGAGGAACGAAATATTACCATACGGCATATGTGGCTGATATAACAGGTCCTTGCTTAATCGGGCTAGATTTTCTGAAGAAGTTTGGCTTCAAGCTTGATTCCAAAAATAACAAAATGCTCTCAAAATTTGAAGAAATAAGTCTTTTTGAATTAAATAACGAAATTGAATGCAAACAAGCAGTAATAGCCAAAGAAGACATCAATCTAGATCCAAGAAGAGAATTTTTAGTTCCAGCTGTAATTAAAAATGAAACTAATTACCGATTTGGCCATATAGATTATCCAGAAGACAATAGTACACAAGCAGGAGTATTGGTGGCTTCTTCTGTGGTAGACCTCTCGAAAAAGACCATTCCAGTCAGAATTGCTAACATCAGTGATAAGACGAGGACTATCAAGAAAGGAGAGGTGATAGCATCGTGTGCTCCTGTGACGTGCATAAGTCAAAATTCCAGTCACTCTGAGAAATCTTCAGATAATTTAGTCAAGGATTTGTTACAAAATACAGACTTAGATCCGAAACAGATGGACGCCGCGGAAAATTTAATTAGGGAATTCCAAAGTTTATTCTCCCAAACATCTGAAGACTTTGGACGAACTAAAATGGCACAACACCGAATTGATACTGGAGATCACTCACCTATTAAACAACACCCTACGCGATTACCTTTTGCCAAGCAAGAAGAGGTGCAAAATTTAATTAGGGATATGGAAGAAAATGATGTCATCGAACCATCGACAAGTCCATGGGCGTCTCCCATTGTGTTAGTAAGAAAGAAGGATGGTTCTACAAGATTTTGTGTAGACTACCGCCGACTGAATAACGTCACCAAAATGGATAGTTACCCTCTGCCAAGGATTGATGATACTCTTGACACACTTGCGGGCAACACTTGGTTCTCGACTCTAGATCTGAAGAGTGGTTACTGGCAGGTAGAGATCCATCCGGACGACCGCGAGAAGACTGCCTTCACAACGGGACAAGGATTATGGCAATTCAAAGTAATGCCTTTTGGTCTATGTAATGCACCTGCAACTTTTGAACGCCTTATGGAAACGGTTCTTCGGGGGCTGTCATATGAAGCATGTCTTGTTTATTTAGATGATATCATAATCATAGGAAAATCTTTTGATGAACATCTGAACAACCTCAGGCGGGTGCTACAAAAATTAAAGGAAGCTAATTTGAAGTTAAGCCCTTCGAAGTGCAGTTTGTTTCGAAATGAAGTCGCCTACCTTGGACTCATCATTTCGGCGGATGGAGTCAGGACTGATCCGGAGAAGATATCAGCCGTGAAAAATTGGAATCGTCCAGCAGATGTTCACCAGCTTCGGAGTTTTCTAGGATTATGCACCTATTACAGAAAATTCGTCAAAGGCTTCTCGATGATTGCAAGACCACTTCATAAATTAACAGAAGCCAATAAAAAATTTATCTGGACACAAGAATGTGACGCTGCTTTCGAAAAGCTCAAGAAGGCCTTAACACCCACTCCAATTCTGTCATATCCTCAAATAGATAAACAGTTTATACTTGATACGGATGCAAGTAACGAAAGCATTGGCGCTGTACTGTCCCAGGAAATCGACGGCCAGGAGCGTGTTATCGCCTATTTCAGCAAGTGCTTATCAAAGGCAGAGTGAAACTACTGCGTAACAAGAAAAGAGCTTCTTGCTGTAGTGAAAGCCATAGACCATTTTCATCATTATCTTTACGGTCGGAAATTCCTGATCCGAACTGATCATGCTTCTCTAACTTGGCTATTGAATTTTAAGAACCCTGAAGGCCAGATAGCCAGGTGGATACAAAAGCTTCAAGAGTACGATATGGAGATACGCCATCGAAAAGGCTCATCACATGGAAATGCCGATGCTCTCTCAAGAAGACCCTGCTCAGAGAATTGTAGATACTGCGACCGGGTTGAGAAGAAATTTAATGTCAAAGGTCCTATAGTAAGACAAGTTACAACTGGGTCTACATCATCGCAAGATCCGTGGAGTGACGAGAGCCTGCGTAAAGATCAACTTGCTGATCCTGAAATCAAGCCAATTCTAGAGCTGAAAGAGGAGTCCAACAGGAAGCCCAGCTGGCAAGACATGGCCCATTACCATTCTACGACTAAACGTTATTGGGCTCTCTGGGATTCCTTACATTTGAAGAACGGCATCTTGTACCGAAAATGGGAGTCTGACGATGGAAAGACATGTAGATGGCAACACATGTAGATGGCAACTACTACTCCCTAAGTCGAGAATTTCTATGGTCCTTCAAGAACTGCATGGTAGTCCCACAGGAGGTCATTTTGGTGTAATGAAGACCCTGCAAAAGGTTCGAGAGCGTTTCTACTGGAATAATGTTCGCAGTGACGTGGAGAAGTGGTGTCGAACTTGTGACAAATGTGTAGCACGTAAAGGTCCAAAGAGGCGCACCCGTGAACGATTGCAACGTTATAATGTAGGAGCTCCTTTCAAACGAATTGCTCTATACATCCTGGGTCCACTTCCTAGAACATCTGATGGCAATAAGTACATCCTTGTTGTCATGGACTACTTCACTGAGTGGCCTGAAGCATACGCCATTTCTAATCAAGAGGCGGTAACCGTAGCAGACATACTGGTTCAACACTGGGTTTCCAGATACGGAGTTCCTCTTCAAATCCATTCTGATCAAGGAAGAAACTTTGATTCGGCTGTGTTTAAGGAAATGTTTGGACTACTCGGCTTTGACAAAACTCGAACTACACCTCTACATCCGCAATCGGACGGCATGGTTGACCGGTTCAATCGTACAATCTTAAATAGCCTCTGTCTCCTGGTGTCTAGAGACCAACAGGACTGGGACAAGAAATTGCCTCTTTTCCTGCTTGCCTACAGGAGTGCCACTCATGAGGCCACTGGTTACTCCCCTTCTCAAATGCTCTTTGGTCGTGATCTTCGTCTGCCTGCGGATCTTTTGTTTGGCCGTCCTCCTGATGCTCCTTCATCGCCTGAGGAATATGTCGATGAATTCCAGGCGCGGATTGAGGAGATTCATTGCCTAGCGAGGAACCGAAATGGACTGGCAACGGAAAAGATGAAGACACGGTACGACACAAAGGCAACTGGACATGAGTTCAACGAAGGTGACAAAGTTTGGTTGTGGAATCCCATACGTCGTAAGGGACTGTCGCCAAAATTACAAAGAAATTGGGACGGTCCTTACACAGTCGTCAACAGGCTGAATGACATCGTCGTACGCATACAAAAATCGCCACACGCCAAACCCAAGGTCGTACATTATAACCGGCTAGCCCCTTATTTTGACCAAAGTGATTAGAAATTCGAAACTTGAATTTCAGACCATGGTCATGAAAGTCACTTTTTGTAAATATGTAAATAGTAATTAGTTCTTATTCATGTACATTTTATTATTATTGTTATTATTATTTATTTATTTATTTATTTGTTTATTTATTTTAAGTGTTTTCCTCTAACTCAGGGATTGCACTGTCCGGTACGTGCAGTCTTTGAGGAGGGGGTAGTGTTACGAATTTTGTAAATAGTTAGTGTTTGTACTGTAAAATAATTTAAATAATCTTATTAAGCTCCATTTCTTTACTAATATTAGTTTTTGTTACATTGTCTCTGTTATCAAGCAAACTTGTCTATTATTTTCAGTGAATGTCTATGGCAGCTTTGCGAAATATTAGAGATATCGCCAAGTTGGCGTCACTTTTGGCGACTAATTTTGGTCGACGAATTTGGCGATATATCCTCAAGTTGGCGACAAACTTGGCAATTGTTGGCGATGGTAACCCTTCCCTACTCTATGGTAACCCCCCTATTGATATACTGATACATTGAATGTTGTTCCGTGTATTTTTTTGAGATGGTTCTAGAAATTTCCAGCACCTGCTGCGAGCCTATATAAGGAGAGCGATACGAGCTGTTGTGGTTATTATTTACCAGTCAGTCATTGAGTGAACTTCTAGGGTATTGTTTAAGCAAGTTTGCTTGAGCTTTATTTACGTTATTTTGAATGTGATTTTAGTGTTGAGACATTGTATAAAGAGTCTCTGGGACCTATTTCTGCACTTGTACGATAGATTTGAACAGTTATTTTTGAATATCTAGTAATATTTGTGAGTTTTGAAGACTCTGTTGTTCTGAAGATCTGTAAATAAATTGTTTTCTACTTTTCTAAGAGAAAAGAGTTTGAAGTTGTCTAACCATAAGATAGAAAGAACCCTATATACGCTGCAACAATATATATATATATATATATATATATATTCCATAAAATTTATCCAACAATGGATAAAATTTTGTTTCTGATTACCAAGTTGGACATTATCAAGTTGTTTTGCAAGATTATATGCATTTTCTATTAATTTTAAAATATAATAATTATTATAAATGTTTCAGATCAATTTTGCAGTTGCTTCAATTATTATATTCTTGAAGATTAAGAATTTCAATAATCTCCATTAAAAAGAAAATATTCATAGTTTAGAAAAACAGTGTGCTATATATTAGGGTGGGCCAAAAAAAACTTTTTTTCGATTTTCGATGATGGCGGGTACGGAAAAGTGGCCACTGGTGACACTAAGTTCATACAAAAAATTTGAGATTTTTTGGACATTTCCTTACCCTTCCGCAAATGGCTTGAAGTTTTTCAAAAATGCTCATTTTTGAACTTTTTCGAAAAGAATTAAAAAATGTTAAATTAAATTTATTTTGTTTATATTTACTTGAAAAGGCATATTTAATGTACCAAATGTTTAAATAAGATCTGGTCATGCATTATTAAATATCGATGTGTATCATAACTTAACCTATTTTTATAGCTTTTTCTCGCATAACAGGCAAAAGTTACATTTGATTGAATCGATAGTTAGTTTTTCTCTTATTTTTGTCTCTTGGTCTTCTTTATATTTTTTCTATGTGTCAAAGGTCATATATTTGGGCAACGGACAACAGTATACTTCAAAAGCAATTCTGGAAGGTGAGAAAGGGGTGAAGCAGGACTCTAAGCGAGCACAATGACTCGTCGTAATATGAGGGAATGAAGGACGAAATAGATGAGAGCCAAAATGCGATAAAGGATTCTTATTATTTCTCCTTGCTCAGTTACCTGAGACATTTGTTTAGTGTGAACGTGAAATCTTTTTCTAGTGAGATACAGTGCTTTTTGGTTCGTTTAATGTTCCATTATAGTGTTTTGTGCGTTTTATTACGACGAGCTTAGAAAAGGCTAGTATGAAGGACTAGGGTAATGTAAAAACACACGATAGCGTGAAAAGTAGCCTTTTGGAGGCATTTTGCTTATTGAAAGTATTGTAATTGCCAACTTATGCTGATAATCATGCGCCACTACTACTAGTTGCTTCACCATGTAGAGGTTGTGACAGCAGAGGATACGAATCTCTTTATCGATAAAAACAAAGTCAGAAGAGAGAAGCTTGGAAAGAAGATAGAGGCAGAAGAAGTTCTTGAAAGAAGGAAAATTAAAAGCATATTTTTTGATGGTAGAAAGGATAAAAGTTTATCCAGAGCGAAAAAAAGAACAAGCGGCACCGTTGAGAGAAAGGCGAGGAACACATCACCGTGTTGTTTGAACCTCGTTAGGAATAATTGGATCACTTGATACCTCGTTCCGGTCACGAAAAAGAAATAACAAAATTATTATATAAACTTCCAAGTCACCACAAGTTAGACTTTTCTGAACTGACAGCACTTGGGTGTGATGGCACCACTGTTAATACAGGAAAACGCAATGGTGTCATTGCCTGTCTTAAAAAAAAAAAAAAAAAAAAAAAAAAAAAAAAAAAAAAAAAACAAGGAAGAGAGCTGCAAGATTTGATATGTATTCTTCATATGAACGATATCCCACTTCGACATCTACTCCCGAAACTTGATTTTGAAACCACGAGACCTAACATTTTTGCCAAACCAATTCGTGCTAGACTAATGGAGTGTGAAAAATCTACGTGTTACTTTGTTTGAACCTATTACTGTTTCACGGATATCAGAAATGGAAAATACTGAAGATCTAAGTACCGATCAAAAGTGCTTATTTGATATTTATGCCGCAGTTTTAACCGGAGAAATGGAAAACAGATAACCTGGACTAACTGTGAAATCGAGAAGGATCACAACTGCTTGCAGAGTTTTACGCTCATACATTAGTAGTTTAAATCCTGATAAAGCGTTAAAATATCTCGCTCAGGTACATGAAACGAGTTTATGTGGCCGTGTGATTTTCTGTAAGGAAAAGGCTAGGTTACGCGGACGGACCTAGACATATGTGGCAGGTAGTTAACACTAAAACCGCCGGGTATTTTGCTCAAGTTTTATGGCAAGTGTTTCTCACCAGAATTTGAATTTTAAACTACTTAACTTATTGAATTAGACTATTTTTCTGCTGCAAACATTTAACATATCTTATGAAAACAATTCTGGTTCGAATCAACTATTGCTAATGTGGCAGGGGTCATTTTGACCACTAAAGGCGGTTCTAGAGTTAAACTTTCAACGTTTTTACCAGATGACCAAAAGGAGACAGGGCATTCAGTCATCCAAATAAATGGATACTTTGGTCATACCGAGAATTTACTGCTAGCAATAGCAACCGACGATAGACAACATATTAGAATTATGGCTTGGGAAATAATAAAAGTATGCAGCAATTTGATGCCGCAAATTAAGTTCCAAAGCTAAACATAAAAGCAACGGAACACTATGAATGTATCGAATGGGCCGCCGCCAACATCATCGAACCTCCTATAACAAAAGCCTTTTCACTAGAAGAAATTAGAGAAAATGTAATTTCAGGATCCATGTTGAATGAATCATTAGTCTGCTTTCTAAGTCCCTCCAGGCTCTGGAAATAATCGTTAAAATTGTGACAGATGCTGCATCAAAGGTATGCGGGAGTGAAGGAAGAGATACCTTCATTAGAACAAAACTGCAAGCACGGAAAAACATACCAAAGTTCATTTCTAAAAAGGACCTTGTAGCGTAAATGCAATTCCGTGCATTTTTAATAAAACATTCTGTGGGTATGAGGGCCGGTTAAACTCGGCGTGCTTCTGCCTCTTCGTGGCGAGTTCTGAGTTGTTTCGCGTTGGTATCGAATGCTAAGCAAGCTAAAAGCAGTACATTTTTAAAGAACATAGCACTAGAATAATACATAATTAGAGGCTATTTAAATATTTGGCACATTAAATATATCTTTCCAATTAATACAATAAAAAAAATTAATTTAACATTTTTAATTTTTTTGCTAAAAAAGTTAAAAAATCAGCATTTTTCACAAATTTAAGCCATTTGCGGCAAGGTAAGGAATTGTTAAAAAAATCTCAATTTTTTGTGTGAACTGAGTGCCACCAGTGGCCACTTTTCCGCACCCGCCATAATCGAAAATCTAAATAAAGTTTTTTCAGCCCACCCTACTATATATATCAATATAACACACAGTTTTATTTAAAAAAAATTTTAGAAAGCACAACTAAAATTTTTGATTAGACATTTAAGATATTTAAAGCCGCGATCATTTGATGCCTATCTTTACAATACAGATTATTTTGGATTTCGCTTTAATACATATATTTTTAAGAATATTCTATACATTCCTCAATTTAAAAATTAAAGTGATTTCCCCAGCCGTAATATTTTTTAAAGGTAAAAATATTGGTATCTGGGAAGCTGCTAGTAGTTCCTGATTTAACAATCAAATTTCTTCCTAATCTTCTCTAATCATGAAAACCTTATCATGATTAGTCTGATAAAATAATTTATTTGTCAGGGTAAGGAACTGTTTAAATTTTATGAATATCATTATCTCATCTTTACCTCATTAAATGTCGCATAAAGATCGTACTTTTTCTGAGGTACGAAGAATTTTGCCAGGAGAAATGAAACAAATAAAATAGGAAAAATGAAGTATATGAACGTATTTTGTTATATAATGAAATTAGTTAGGTATTAAAGTTTGCTTGTGTGATAAAAATGAAAAACACTTAATGTGAATAGGCATTATTTGATTAGTAAATATAATCATAGTGTTTTAATTAGACATACACATTTAAAAGTTCATTAGGAATGATAAACATGATTTTCTCTCCATATTTTATATCTTATGTTATTTTGTTTTAAATAACGTTCTTTATGATGTATAACTTCCATAAAAAAAACTTATCATAATTAGTCCGATAAAATAACTCATTTTCACAGGGTGAGGAACTATTCAAAAATTTATGGATATCTTTATCTCTTCTATACCTAGCATAAAAATCTTATTATCATTAATTCCGTAAAAAAATTCATTTGAGAGAGTGAAGAACTATTTAAAATTTTATGGATATCTTTATTTCCTCTTTACCTCACTGAATGTCACATGAAGATCATACTTTTTCTAAATTACGGAGAATTTTGCTTGGAGAAATGAAGCAAATAAAATAGGATAAATGAAGTATATGAACGTATTTTGCAACATAAAGAAAATTAGTTATGTATCCAAAGTTTGCTTGTGCGATAAAAATGAAAAAGACAGAAAGTAAATTTGCATTCTTTGATTACTAAATATAATGATAGCGTTTTAATTAACCATACTCCTTTATAAGTTCCTTTGGAATGATAAGTATGCTTTTTTTTCATATTTCCTATTTTATTGTATTTTTTTTTCAAAAAAGTAACATAAAATATGAATGTAGCAAACAGTTACATTAAAAATTTTAGAAAGTACAAATAAAATTTTTTATTTAACATTTAAGATATATAAGATTAAAGGCATCGTTTAATGCTTATCTTTACAATACAGATAATTCTTGTTTCCGCTTTAATACATGTAATTTTAAGAACGTTCTATATATTCCTCGATTTGAAAATTAAAGTGATTGCCAAAGCCGTAATATTTTTCCAAGATAAAAATTTTCGTATCAGAAAAATTGCTAGTAGTTCCTGATTTAAAAATCCAATTTCTTCCTAATCTTCTCCTTCCATAAAAATCTAATAATTATTCTGATAAAATAATTTATTTGACAGGATGAGGAACTATTTAAAATTTTATGGATATCTTTAACTCCTCTTTACTTCTGTAAATGTCGCATAAAGATCATACTTCCTCTGAGGTACGGAGAATTTTGCTTGGAGAAACGAAGCAAATAAATTAGGACAAATGAAATAGGGGAAACTGAGGAACATTGATACATGGGGCACATTGATACATCCCCTGTACTTCACACAGGTCATTACAGGAAGTTTCACAACAGCTCCAAAAGGTAATACTAGTGCATTCAACTACACACAGAAAGTTTTGGAATGATTCAGTAGTTTGATGAAATGAGACGGGTGATTAATTGTTTTTGTAAGTCAAAAGTACATTTGAGTTGTACAATTGAAATGGTATTATACAACTGTTCCAGTATTTTCAAGCGAAAAGAATATTCTCCCTGGAAAGTAAAGCTACTCTTTATCAGTTCCTCATGCTTTATTATTAGATAAATTATGAAGTGTTGCATTTGAGACTCATTTCATTCAAAATAGCTGTATGGGGCACATTGATACAGTCTACGTCGGGGCACATTGATACAACCTAAATCCTTTTCTAGTTCATTTTTTCATTACTTTTTATTGTTGTTTTTACCATACACTCCTTAATCCAACCATTCTTTGCCAAACATTTCTAATATTAGTTTTTATTGAAGTGAAATAGCTCTAATTTCTTCATATTAGAACATTTTATAGTATTTTTGCAAACAGAAGACGTCTGAACTTACCCAACATCTTGTGCTAGTAGAATTAAGAAAAGAAAAGGACGGCAGCCTGGAAAATCTCAAATTTATATCGATTCTTCAGAAAAAAAAGTATTTTCGACATTAGAAATGTTAAGTAAGATAAACAAGTTGCAGAATAGCACAGGATAATTATATTATAAACATAATTTTTAATATAATTATTTTTTATCTTCTATTTATAAACCGATTTATAAACAGAAACTTAGTAATTTTTTTTGCCAGATATGACAAAGTTACCACATCCAACAATCAGACAAGGAACAGCCAGAACATCAGGTCATTATACATTTAATTTTGATTGCTTTAATATTGCTTACAAATTAATTGTGTGCGATTTGAATTTCTATAAATAAATATAAAATGGTTTGCTAACTATTTTTCTAAGAAAAATATGCATTGGTGTTATTTTGTCTCTATTTTCCCGGAAGTATCAAAGTGTCCCATGAGGTGTACCAATCTTTCCCGGGGATGGGACACATTGATACAAATGACTTTTTTTGATTTTTTAAAAATTACATGCAAAAATAATATATAAAACAACGATTGTACATTTTTCTAACACATTACACAAGTTTTGCTGACACCACATGGAAAAATAACTTGAAATTTCTGTTTTCTGGACACCAAAAAAATTCTTAGAAAATAGCTGTATCAATGTGCCCCAGTTCTCCCTATATGAAAGTATTTTGTAACATAATGAAAATTAGTGATGAATCAAATTTTGCTTGTTTGATAAAAATTAAAAAGACAGAATGTAAATCTGTATTCTTTGATTAGTAAATACTAAATATAATGATAGTGTTTTAATTAGACATACCCTTTTATAACTTCCTTAAGAATTATAAGTATGATTTTTTTTTCGAATATTTTACATTTTACGTTATTTTTCCAAAAAAGGAACAAGAATTATGAATATAGCAAACAGTTGCATTAAAAATAAATTTTATAAAGTGCAACTAAAATTTTTTATTTGACACTTAAGCTATTTAAGCTATATATAATTAAAGGCATCGTTTGATGCCTATCTTTACAATACAGATAGTTTTTGTTTGTGCTTTAATACATGTAATTTTAAGCACGTTCTATATTTTTTCGATGGGAAAAATGCAGTAATATCCCTAGCCTTAATATTTTCCCAAGATAAAAGTATTCGTATCCGGAAAGCTGCTAGAAGTTCCTGACTTAAGAATCCAATTTCTATAATTATCCATAAAATGGCTTGCTCTGTTTAAAATCGTTGAAATTTGCAAGTTTCAAGTTTTGTATCTTAAAAATTATTTAACAAAAATGATTTTTTTATAATATTATAATCTCTGAAAATCAATCGTTATATTTATTGAGTAATAATAATCTGGTAATATCATGATTAAAATTAAATTGATTGTAAATATTGAAAACTTGTAAATATCTTTTTGTAAATATTGAAACGCTGTAAAAAATCAAAGGATTAAAAAAACTTGTGTGAAATTGATGTTTCATGTAGCATTATTTATAAAGATCGAATTCTCCAAGTTTGAAATTTGTTATTTATTTCATTCATCCTGAAAAAATACCAAATCATAATTTTCTCGCTTATGTATCTGCAAAAGATAAAGAAAGAAAAGATCTGACATTATCAACGTAATTACTTTGCGATTCGCGACATCTTTGCATTTAGTGACGCTCTCAAAGGACCATCTGTATCTTTAAACATTAATTAATTTTTTTCTGGAAAAATCAGGCATGTCCAAGTCATCGTTTCAACTTTGCAAAGCGCTCTTAGCACAATGCCAAGTTTAAACTTTGAGCAGGGTTTATTTTTTCAGATACATTGTAAAACAAAAGCAGTATTACTCCGCTAGATATTTTAGATCACGAAAGTGATTAAAAGAAATCACCTCTGAATATATAAATAATGTCATATTTTAAAAACACAGATCAAGAAACAGATCGTTGAAATATCTTGCATATGATTTCAATGACAACTTCAATAGTAGTATTAAAAATGATTTGTAGGAATATTGTTTAATTTTGGTCTAAGTCCATTTATTCAAGAATCAGTTACCAGGAAAAACACAATTATTGACAATGTATTACACATATCCCCCTTTCATGGGACGTAAGTCATTCTTTTTTAGTCATCATAAACAGATATGGACAATATTTTTAAAACGTTACGCAAAATAGCAATCTTTGATACTATTTAAACTTCATATGTCTACGAACTTCCATATTATATCCACATACATTTTAGTATATATAGCTATATCCAATCTTACGTTACGCAGTTTTTAACAAAGTATATTTTTTAGAGACTTTTTTCTAATATTTCATAATATTTCAGTTACTAATTAATACATTTATCATACGAAATCCTCTGTATGTGAGTGTTACACGCACTGGAACAATTATTTAATAATAGAATAAAAAGACACTTCTTTTTTTATAATGGAATAATTCAAATTTCTTTTGTGGTCTTTAACGGTTCGATTTAAAAAATATCGGGTGTATATTTCAAAGGAACCGCTTCAGTTAAATATTTACATGTTCATACTTCCACTTCTCAAAAACAGAAAATAAGATTTGCTTCTTTTTGTAAAAGGTGGGCATAGTATTTCCAAGAAAAATATCATTAATTAATACAATTATGATGCGAGAAAATTTTTTTCAATACAAACAGATGTCGATAATTATTTACATGCAAAAAATCATGAATAGTGATTTTCTTTATCCCAAATATCATCCATCTTTATTAGCAAATAAAATATACAACTGATTTTTTTTTTTATGTACAAAAGATAATATTTCTCTCATATATAATTTTCTAACAATCATTTAACCGGAAATACTTTGAATTAATTGAGTTAAATAATTAAAATAATAACGAGTTGTCTGCATTTCCTATGTTCAGCAATACAGAATACTTTAAACTGCTAATTGCTTTAAAATTTTACGCAAATTTATAAAACAGATACGAAAGTAAATAGCAAATTTTTTGCTTCTTTTTTCATTTAAATCTCAAGAAGAAGAACAGGAAAAAGGGAACTGTTTGTTTAGATCCATTAATAATTCAAATAAACCATTTTATTTAATTATTGTTTGTTCAGACCTTCATTTATCAAAGCTTCTAATATGTTTCTTTCTTTTTCTAAAGGTATGCTTAGTTTATCTTAACAAATATTTTATTAATTAGTAGAGTTATGATATGAATTGATTCATTCAATTACAAAAGCAGTCAACATCATTAGAAAACTTTATGTATCCGAAATTCTGCATATTTTTATTGACCCATAAATTGCAAAACTAAATTTTCCTTACTGAGGCTGAGGTATATTACCGATTTATGATAATGTGATTTCTTAGTGTTTTTTATACTCTTGTTGCCTTATTATTTAATTAATCAATTCATGTAAGCAATTCATAAAAAAACTAAAGGTGAATAAAAATGAAAGGTTTCTATTTATTT
The DNA here is from genome assembly GCA_964019185.1 of Maratus speculifer. Taxonomy (NCBI): domain Eukaryota; kingdom Metazoa; phylum Arthropoda; class Arachnida; order Araneae; family Salticidae; genus Maratus; species Maratus speculifer. The sequence goes on from OZ025289.1 coordinate 158,288,795, forward strand.
CATTTACTTATACAGCGTAATTCAAAATGAATGTAGTGCAAAAAACGTGCACAAACGGCTATAATTACTTCATAGAAATGATTTTATCGATAAAAATTACACAAAATGTAAAAAAAATTTGAAAATTTTATTTATACAATTTATAAATGTTCTATGAGAGAATCACATGGAAACCATCTGAACGTCCTTTTTGTTTAAATATCAGATACCGTCTGCCTGTGTTGTTGGCTTTTTGGAGAATTTTCTGCGTTAGGATTTCACAATTGTCATTTATGTCATCAATGTAGCTCACTTCTACGAACAGGGGAGTCCGATTAGCATGGTGCTGGCAACATAGTGATTGGAGTATGGAGCATTGGGCGACCTTTCTATTCAACCAACGAGTCCCTTTTAGCCTAAATATTGATTCTCGACGTACTTTCATATGGAGAGAACCAGCGACCCGCTACCTATCATCCAGTGTCAACAATTGCAGTGCGCAATCAACAATTAGGCGGTGGCGGTGAAATGGTCTGGGAAGGCATAATGTTGGACGACCGCAGATCTTTCTACGTCTTAAACAGAGACTCTGTGACTGGTGTGAGGCATAGGTATAAGGTCTTGGTTCCTTATGTTTACCTTTTTCGAGGTGCAGTGTGCTCCGAGTTCATCTTAAATGACGATAACACGAAGCCACATAGAGCTCTTCGGTTCTTTAAAATGAATGTCTCGAGATTGAGGATATTCGCCGGATGAATTGGCCAGCCAGGTCTCCAGGTCTTAACCTTATAGAGAATGTCTGGGACGCTCTGGGGAGGGAAATTGCAACTCACAAACCCCCTCTGTGAACCATCCAGGAACTGAAAACAGCGTTGCTGAATGAATGGGACTAATTGCCACAGGCACTTATAAACTGCCTTATTTCCAGTATGACATCATGCTGCAGTGCCTGCATAGCTATAAGAGGGGATCATACCCCCTATTAATCCATTTCTTTTATGTATTCTGCGAACGATGTTTCAGACCTTCAGACTACCATGAGTGTTATGCACGAGCATGTGTGTCTATTACAACTGTTGAATATTTATTTTGCTTGTATTTTATCAACCTATGTTCACACCAAATTTTATTAAAGTCTGTCCAGTAGTTCTGGAGATCATAGATTAAATATGAAAATTCTCTTAATTTCTTACACCAGTGTATTTAAATTTGTAGTGCATTTCATGTACTTTCAAAATATTGTAGTAGATTTCGGAAATGTTCTCGAAATAGTTTTTAGTTTAAAATGAACTGCGCAATAAGTATATCGGGATAGTAACGCCATTCCTTAGCGTTATTACACTGGTTTATTCTTACAGTGGTGAAACTTCATCCGAAAAGAGTTAATTTTTTAGTTTATTATTTACCGCATGTTTATACTTACAGCATTATTGTCATTATTGAAATGGTTAGATTAAGGAAAGTCCGATACCAAAAACTAATCTTTTTTTAAAATACTAATGTAAAAACAATTTTAAACTCTTATAAATGGAACGATATCAAGATGTTTTCAATATTCTAATTCTAGGATTTTCAAAATAATGTTTCTATTAATATTCCACTTGATTGTTCAATTGAATTCTAAATTTTAACACGTTCACTGCAGCTTACGGGAAGATTTGATAATAGTTAATGCCGCACTGTAGAAGTGGGTTTTTCCCAGAAGCCGATTTGCTTTTTATAATAAACAATCAGTGAAAGAGTTGCCCACGCCAGCACGAGACTGGCTATTGGGCATCGCCCCACATCACGCGCTGACGCGTGAGTAGCCCCTTAGTGTTGGCTCCATATCACGCGCTTTCGCGTGAGCCGCAGCGAATGTGTTAACACTCCGCTTTCTCAGCGTTCTGTTTTTCAAAATATTACAGATTAAACCATTAATTGGTGTGGCAGAAATGGTAACGTAACTAGTGTGAAGGGATCTGTGAAATCGCAATATCAAAAGATGAATAGAAGGTATGATTAACTCATAAGGTGTTTTTGTACTCAACTTTCTGTACAAGACGATTATAATTAACATTTAATTGTTTAAAAGTGATAGTACTAAAGTTCCAATTGAAGCAAAATTTCAGTAGTGTTTGAAGTCAAACTGAACATTACAAGTTAAACTTTGAAATTTGTTTAAAAGAAAAAAACCGTTTAGTGAGATTGCTAACAATTAAATGTTAATTTTGCTGCTAATATAGAGATGATGAAATATATCCACATGAATCATGTACAAAATTTAATAAGAGATCTCACAAGGATATTGACTTTTTTCAAAGTTCTTATTTAATTAATTAAAAATACAAATTTATTAAAGAATGTTTTATGTAATGCCGACATTTTAACTTTACGCAAATCCGCAGATTTGTGGTTTGTGCGAATGCGCATTAGTGTAGAGTTTATGGGTTAAAAAGTATTTACAAAAATTCTGTAACAGTGTTAACAAAAATATTTATTACACATAGCTCTAATTATTATAAAGTTTCACATCACAAAAATATTACATTAAATATGGTTAAAACCGTACAATGTTTTTATAAATATAATTAAGTGGAGCTTTTTAAGCAAATACACTGTAAAAAAAATCTGTAACCTTAGTAATCTAAATTAACCGAAATCTCTTATGCTTACTAAAATTTTATGTGTACACTGTACAAGAAAATGATGTCAATCTACAAAACTTGTAAGCAAAACTAAAACCATCTGTAACTTTACAAAAGAATTTACTAAAATTTTGTTAACTTTACTAAAATTTTATCTATAATGCTCGTTATCGTCACTTAAAAAGTTCTTGGAATACGATTTCCCAAAAAAATTCTTAGTAACCTTAAAATTTGTTTGATTCAAAGTGCAAATCTGTATCTGTTACATGAATTTTTCTTGTTGCCGTTGCATAAAAAGTTCTTGGAATACAATTCTACTAGAAAATTTTTTGTAATTATCCAATTTTTTTTTTACAGTGTAGTAGCTCAGGGTGCTGTATACTGTAGATGCTCCCCCAATCTACTTTTTCTTTCACTTTCACGAAAAATTGAATATTTTCTGTCGCATAGAAGGCATTTAGATATTGCATATTGATTTAGATAAACACAGTTAAAACCATAGTACGTACTACGTACAAGCGGTCCTTTCTTACCCAAAAAAGCTCGAGGTCTGATATTCTTTTCACAACTCCCCCCCCCCCTCATTTTATTACACTTTCACAAAAAATAATCATTTTCTGTCGCTTAGAATGCAGTTTGTGAATTTCTAGGTTGTAGAGTTTGTATTTTTAGAAATGGGCAATCTACATGCATTTATTCCATCTTATTTCACAGTTTCGTTCGCATGGCTCTGTTACCCGCATAGGTGGGTAATTACGCCAAATAGCATTGGTCAAGAAATCGCGCCATTACATTTTATGAATACATATCTGCTAAATTGTTTTTTTATGTAGATAGTCAATAAAATGCTGTATTAAATCCAATATTTGTTTTAAAAATACCATCTAAAACTAAGTCGTGAATATTGGTAGAATCTCAAAGTGGGATTATTATCCCAGTATACTATATATTTTTAGTCATAAGTAGCATATGTTAAACATATTTAAGCAATTATTTAAATTCAAGAAAAATTTTCTTTCATCCTTCTTTTTTTAAATCTTCCATCCTTTTAAATTTTTAAAGAAATCGAGCTAAATACTCGAGATCATAACAATCAATCTATGATTTCATGTAGAACATTCAGATTGAAATTTTGTTACTCTGTATTTTTGGAAACTATATTATTGGACTAGAATGATAAAATTCTAGTCAAATTAGATTTATTATAAAAGGATATCATGATTCATTATAATGTCAGTATTAAAAATTTCTAAAACGGCAGCTAGAAAAATTTCTAAAGCGGCAACTACAAAAATTTCTAAATCTTTTCTTTGCAATAACTTGTCTTTGAATATTCATTTTAATTAGTGCACCTTCTTATGTTTACTTACAACGTAACGGTACTTTGCATTGCAAGTAAAATTTCTTTTTACCCTTAAATGTGCACCTAGTTTATCGTAACGAATATCTTGTTAATTAATAAAGTTATGATGCGAAGTGATTTATCCAACTAAAAGAGTAGTCGCTAATTGATTACATAGGAAAAAATCGTTAGTGAAGGTATTCTTTATCGCAAATTCCATCTCTTTTGTTAGCCCCAAAATTATATAATTAAATCTTTGTTATTGTAGTTAAGGTATATTGTTCTATTATGAAAATGAAAAGGACATTTTTTTTAAATAAACTTATATACGACATTTGCATTTATTGAAACCATTCAAAGAATTAATTAATAAAGAAAACTAAAGGATGCCTGCGATTCAGTATTGTATGGATTTTAAAGACTAATATTTTATTTATTTAAAATTTAAATTTAAATTTCTAGTTTAATTATCAATTACCTATTTTATGGATTAAAAAAAACGCAAAAATGAGAAAATAATTTGAAAAAAAAGATATTTTAAGATGTACCATTTTTTGTATTTAAATGAAAAATAAAAATTATTAACATCAAAATGTAAAGGAATTTAACTATAAATATGATTTTCTTTTATTTCAACTAAAGCTTTTACTTAATAGTTAAAACTTTTGTAATTTTCATAATTGTTAAAATTCATCACACATCAAAATATAAATTACCGTTTTTCAAAAAAAAAAAAAAAAAAAAAAAAAAAAAAAAAAAAAAAAAAAAAGATAAAATTTTTTATAAGGGGAAAATTTGCGTCTAAAGTTTCATAATGAGAGAAATTTAGTGCGCAATTGTATTTAATAACTCGATTAAAGTAAATAAGAGCACCATTATAGACAAAATGTTTCGAAATTAATTAAATCAAAATTTTTTGCCCCACTTATATGAAATTTCTATATTTCTTGCTTGTTTTATTAATTAAATATTTTATTAATTTTATTTAACTTTATGAAATTAGTAAGGCAAATTTAAAAGCTATTGTCATATTTTTATTTCGTTTTGTAGCCTAAATAAACAAAAGTCAAATTTCTAATTGGAACCGTATTGATTATTACGATTATAATATACACGGTTTTTTGGAAGAAACTTCTCAAATACAATGCAACCTACCACAAACAAAGATCTTTGCAGTTTACAGGTAATTACTTGGTCTGATTTTTTATATTCATCTTATCATCATTTTTTACACTACTGGCCATTAAAATTGCTGCACCAGGAAGAAATGCAAATAACAAAATTATATTATTTGGACAAACATATTATGATAGAAATAACAAGTTATTAAATTTTCAAGAAATTTGGGTGCACAGATCCTGAGAAATCAGTACCCAGAACAAACACCTCGGGCAGTAATAAAGGCACTTATACGCCTGGGCATTGAATCAAACAGAGATTGGATGACATGTACAGGTACAGGTGCCTTGCAGCTTCTACATGATGCCACAGTTCATCAACCGTAGTGTCTAGCATATGGCTATGAGCCAGTCTCTCGTCCACCATTGACCAAACTTTTTCTATTGGTGAGCGATCTGGGAAACGTACTGGATAGGGCAACAGCCGAATATTTTTCGTATCAAGGAAGTTCCGTACAGTTCCGAAATCATGCGGTCGGGCATTATCCTGCGGAAGTATAGGGTTTCGCAGGTCTCGAATAAAAAGTAGAGCGACGAGTCGTAAAATATCAGAAATATAACGTGCACTGTTCAAAAGGTCGTCAATACGAATAAGAGATGACCGAGACGTGTATCCAATGGCACCCCATACCATCACGCCAGGTGATGGACTGATATGACAATGAAGAATTCACGCTGCCAATATTCGTTCACCACGATGCCGCCAAACACGAATTCGACCATCATGATGTTGTAAATACAACCTGGATTCATTTGAAAAAATTACTCCTTGCCATTCGGGCACCCAGGTTCGTCCTTGATCGCACCATTGAAGGCTCTCCTGTCTAAGACGCTGCGTCAAGGAAAGTCGCAGCCATGGTCTCCGACCTGAGTCTCCATGCTACTGCAAACGTCGTCGAACTATTTGTGCAGTCACTTTTTGTCTTGCAAATGATCCCATTTCTTGACTCAGGGCTCGTGAAGTAGTTTTACGATCCATTAAGGCCATATGGTTAAAATGCCTGTCTTCTCGGCTTCTAATGATAGGGGGCCGTTCAGTATTACCGTCCTGAAGTCATCGATTCCATATTCTGCGAACAATCATTGGATCTCGGCCAACGCTAGCAGCAATACTGCGATACGATAAACCGCAATCCCGGTAGGCTACAATTCTAACTTTATCAAGGTCAGAAACATGCTGGTACGCATTTTTCCTTCTTACACGAGGCATCACTACAATTTTTCATCTGGCAATAATGCTCAAAAGCAATTTCTGTGTGAGAAACCGGCTGAACAATTTCATGATTTAAACACAGTGTAGGTGTCGCTAAAGACACTTGCTTTGTCAGAATGCGCTGAAAAGCTAATCATTTGCATATCACAGCATTTTCTTCCTGTCGTTTAAATTTCACGTCTGTAGCATGTCGTCTTCATTGTGTTGCAATTTTAATATCCAGTAGTGTATATTATTGATATTCATCTGATTAAAGAAAAATCAAAGTTATAATGCAAGCCTTATGGGCGATTTTGCAGTCCAAATGAACACGGTTTATTGACAGTGTTTGAAACAATCGCTTTATAATGTTTCACAAACATAGATTTTTTAAAAAAGAGGTAATAATGTGTCACTAATTTTGAGCTATGATACACGACTTGAATATTTATAGGTTGAAATTCTAATGCAAATCTAGTGTCCAAGAGGTTCTGTCCTCGAAACAGGTAGACGGTAGGTATTGGGTTCGAACATAATCCGCCCGTCAGTCTAATCTTTCGAATTTCTCTTTGGTTTTCTTCGAATCTCCAATTTTCTTACGTAAAAACCGGTTGGGTTCCCTTAGAAAGACTCTCACAAGGAAAGTAGAACTCCTTGGACCTATATCCCTCGTGCTTGTAATTGGCTGTTATAAACTTAACCAACCAACCTAATGCAAATCCTATGGACAATTTAAATTTTTTTATTTACATATATTTTATAATATTTTGAATTGTGTAAGTGATCATGTTCCTTTTTCGACACTCACTAATTATACAAATAATTTTCTTTAAATATTTTGTTTAGAACTTTCTTTAACACAGCGTCATTTAGAAAAATACTTTTTAGAGTTTATAGATAGATTTTTCTAAGATGCGGGGGAGAGAAAAAACGAAAATACTTTAGGAAGTGACCTCTATCTAAAAGCAATTTTTTTTAAATGTAATATTTTTTAACTTTTATTGTTTTCGAATTTTTATAATTTGAATGTGTAGTGTATTAATTGTTCACCTTTTTTTAATAAAACTGACTGATATTTTTTTATCTTTCATTCAACATTCATAGTTCGCTGATAATTAACTCAATGAATTATTAATTGATTTCCAAATGCTCGCATTTGCATCGTTTTCTGGCTTACATTAAACATTATGCAACTTTTTCAAAATAAAATTTCAGAAATTTCAATTCCTAATACAATCTGTCGAAATTTTGTGTTATTTTATTTTTATACATTTAACTTTTTTTATGTGGCTGTTATAAACTTAACCAACCAACCTAATGCAAATCCTATGGACAATTTAATTTTTTTATATACATATATTTTGCAATATTTTGAATTGTGTAAATTTCCATGTTCTTTTTTCTAAACTCACTAATTATACAAATAATTTTCTTTAAATATTTTGTTTAGAACTTTTTTTAACACAGCATCATTTAGAAAAATACTTTTTAGAGTTTATAGATAGATTTTTCTAAGATGCGGGGGAGAGAAAAAACGAAAATATTTTGGGAGCGTGAATGCAAAAAATGACCTCTATCTAAAAGCAATTTTTTTTTTTAAATATAGTGTTTTTTAACTTTTATTGTTTTCGAATTTTTATAATTTGACTGTGTAGTGTATTAATTGTTCACCTTTTTTTAATAAAACTGACTGATATTTTTTTTTCTTTCATTCAACATTCATCGTTCACTGATAATTAATTCAATGAATTATTGATTGATTTCCAAATGCTCGCATTTGCATCGTTTTCTAGCTTGCAATATACATTATGCATTTTTTTTTTTCAAAATAAAATTTCAGAAATTTCAATTCCTAATGCAATTTGTCGAAATTTTGTGTTATTTTATTTTTATGCATTTAACTTTTTTTTCTGAATTTAATTTTAATTTCGGTATTATCTAAAGAGCTTTTTTCAGCTGATATAAGTTTTTTAACTTCCATTCATAGGATAATTAACCTGTTGCGCTTTACTTACAAATCCGTAATTAGTATAGTTAAACACTGATTAAACTTAATTGTATTTTAACAGACAGCCAATTCCAAATGTATATTCGCTGGAATTACAAGGTCTGTATTTTAAATAATGAGAATATTTTTGTTGTGACGCAACAATGCGTGATAGCGCGCTCCATCTGTTTGGAGTTGGTAATGGGCGAGCTAGCCTTGAAAACGCGATATGCCGCATTCGCATGCTTGCTTCCGTTGAGGAAGTATCTTGCTCGGCGTATACGTCTAAAAAAAGTGTGTGCAAGCTGAAGATGCAGCAAAATATTGAACAGTGTTACGCGATGAAATTTTGTGCTCGCCTTGGAAAATCTAGTTCTTCAACACTGGAAATGATTCGGCAAGTTTTCGACAGTGAAAGCTTATCACAAGCTCAAGTGTTTAGGTGGCACAAAATGTTTAAAGAAGGCCGAGAGGGCGTAGAGGACGAGCCGCGCGCAGGTCATCCGTCAACTTCAAGAACTGCCTGAAGGACAAAGAGTGAATGGCCCCTACTACGTGGAAGTGCTGAAAAGACTGAAGAGCCGGGTCAGTCGAGTGCGACCAGAAATTGCTGCAGAGTGGCAGCTGCACCACCATAACACTCCATATCACACCAGCTACAGGGTCAGCGAGTACCTGATGAAAAATGGCATCACAACGATTCCCCAACCTCCTATACAGTCCTGACTTGGCCCCTGCAGACTTTTTTCATTTCCCCAGAATGAAAACCGCCCTGAAATTATGCCGCCACAGGATCCTGGATACTGTGAAAGCTGCTTTCACGGGTGTTTTAAGAGGTATCTCAGTTGCGGACTTCTAGGGAGCATACGAAGCATGGAAAAGTCGCCTGCAGAAGTGTGTCAATGATCAAGGAGCATACTTCGAAAAAAATTGATTTGTTGCACCGATATTGGTAATACATTTTTTTCTGCATTTATTCTCATTACTTAAAATACAGACCTTCAAACATATCATACATTAAATTTTAAGACATTTCTTTGTGTTTATTGAGTTGTTTATTCAAAATGCGGTGCTATAAAAAAATCAAAACAAGCATCATTATACGATTGATTTTATTTCTGAAATTAATAGTAATATACAAGTTATTGTACAACATAATCACAATAAATATGAAGACATTTGTCATGTCAGTAAATAACATTTCTTGTCAAAACATTCTAGACTAAATCTTGAGTTAGGTTTCCACGCTTGTCTAAAAGACCCCATTTGTATTGATTTTTTTTTTTTTTTTTTTTTAATCAAGACTCTTATTTGTCTCTCTGAAAAAAACGGAAGTCACTAGAACTGTAAACAATATTAATTACGTGGTGTGCTAAATTATTGCAATATCAAATACTTACCGTTTAAATTTTGAAAGAAGCTGATTGGCATATTAGGCACTATATGGTGGATTATTGTCATGAAGCACGACAATAAAGACAATATGTCTCTGCTTTTATTTCATTTCATTATTCGTAGACTTTGCGTTGTCTGACAATGCACAACTGCATTTATTATTTTGAAGCATTAACATTACACTTGATGAAATTACAAAATTGTGCAAAATATTTTAAAATATTTCTATTTTAAGTGCACCTGATGCGATAATTGCTGTATTTTGGGGATTATGAAGAGAAACGTATACAGCTATGCTATTCTTAACACAACTTCCAACAATTTCTTTTAAATCTGCAATTGCATAGAAAGAACTCAACAAAATAACTAGCATAATTTTATTAAAATGGCAATATAATGTGTAACAGTTCTCTTCCTCTTTGTACACAAAAGGTCATTTAACGTGGCGTGGAACTCAGGGTAATGAAAATTGCCAGTGTTTTTAATAAAAAAAGAGAACTTCTTTTCCAATCCCGCATTGTTCTTTGATTTCAGTGACAGAATCAAAATAATTAACTTTTGACATATGGACAAATGGTATCATGCGAATGAGGCCACGCATAGGAAATAGTATAGCGTCTTGAACAAAATAAATACATTCAAAACAAGCTCCAACCTTACATATAAATCATTAAGTTATTTACCATTTGTAAATGCGTTTATACATATATCGCGAAAATAAATTAGTAAACTGCTGTGATCTAAAACTGCTCATGATGGTCAATTTGTTTTATCTGCACGCACTACACTGAAAGTTTTTCCCTTCACATTATCTTACCGACTGTACAACTGTCAGCAGAACTGTATTTCAACAATCTAGTTAAAAAAAAAGTTATAGGTCACACTTTTTGCAGTAATTATTCGAGTCACTAGACATATTAACTGAACATAACAATATTGTGGTAGGGAGAAAAAGGAGTAAAGTGAACAAACTCTATTTTTACTTAACTAACACCAGATAAAGATGTTTTTAAAGTTACCAGTTGTTGATAGAAAAAATATATCTACGATTTAAAAATTTTAAAAGAACTTTATCAGGCGTTATTTAGATTAAATGGCATAATTTTCATTAGCCGTTATCTTCACGTATCCTCCATTTTATCCTAGACAGCTGAATTATTTGCTCTATAAACTCGATCACGATAAATGCTCCACTACTCTACTATTTTTCTCACAATTCATTACACAAATAAAATAATGTATAAACCAGAAATCTATAATATTTTATTAATGTTGTGCCGAAACTATATTAAATAACTGTTATCGTGCCAAGTCAATTCTACTAAACTTCCGCATACCTATGAAGCACATTATAATCGAAATTATAATCTTTCAGTTGTTTAATAACTTTTTTAATATTATCATCACAAAGATCTTTACAATAGAACCGTTTTCAAGATTGGAACGTATGCTCTGCAATTTGTTACTACATTGCACTATAATAAGTCTCACCACATAGCGTATAACCACTTTACTGTAACACACATGAAGCACATTATACTTGAAATTACAATCTTTCAATCATTTAATATTATCGTCACAAAGATCTTAAGAATAGAACTTTTTCAAGATTAGAACGCTTCAACAATTCAATTAGAACGCTCTGCAATTTGTTTTTCGATGACTCTGTAATAAGTCTTACCGCGTAGCGTATAACCACTTTACTGTAACACACATGAAGCACAATATGAAGCGCATTATACTTGAAATTATAATCTTTAAATTTTTTAATATTATCATCCAAAAAATCTTAATAAAACCGTTTTCAAGATTGAAACATTTGCTCCACAATTTGTTAATAGATGATAATATAATGAGTCTCACCGCGTAGCGTATAACCACTTTACTGTAACACACATAAAGTACAATATGAAGCACTTTATACTCGAAATTACAATCTTTTAATCTTTTAAGATGATCATCACAAAGATCTTAAGAATAGAACCGTTTTCAAGATTTGAACATTTGCTCTTCTAGATGATACTACTAGTTCCTAGATGGCACTATAATAAGTTTCACCGCGTAGCGTATAACCACTTTACTGTAACACACATGAAGCACATTATACTCGAAATTATAATCTTTCAATCTTTCAATATGATTATCACAAAGATCTTAAGAATAGAGCTGTTTTCAAGGTTAGAACGTTTGCTCTGCTAGATGACACTACTAGTTACTAGATGACACTGTAATAAGTCTCACCATGTAGCATATAACCACTTTACTCCAACAAGAGCCATATGTTTGGCTAAAGCTGCAATTGTTCTGAAATTAATAACTACTGAATGGATTGCAGTAGGAAGCCTCTATTGCATCTGTTTTCTAAGAAAATCTTTATGTAAACATTATCTTGATTAAAGTGATCATTTTTAAAAAATGTTTATTCTGTACATTTTAAATTAAGAGAAAAATTCGAATATAATTATATGTTGTTACTTTTTGCATTACTGTTGTTCATTCATATTTCTTTCTTTTTTGTATAAATAAATGAAACTTTAATTTTACAATTGAATTTTTTATTTAATGCATTAAACATTAAACATCTTCGCAAAAACTATTTTACTTGTTACAAAATGCTGCCTTATCAGTATCTTCATAATCAAAGGCTGCTAAAATAATTACAATGTGTATTTTTCTATGAACAACTAATTATACTTGGTAAGAAAACCCCCAAGTAACTTATTAGGCTACTTTTCGCGAAAGTCAAAGTCAAAGGAAAAGGGTAATTCAATATATCGTTGAAATCTGCAGTTACGAGCAATTCTAGATATAAAACAAATTGTTCGTGGCATTTCCTAATGGCCCGGAATCGTGTAACGTTGAAAAGAAAAGGCAATAACGGAAACCGGATAATCAATTTTTAGCATGAGTTCCAATGATACGACGCACTATGGCTTTCAATATTTCATTTTGGTGCAAAAGAAAAAAGAAAAGACAAAACGAATGTTTTTATCGACTGTTTTCCGATTCCTTCTTCTTATATTATAAATATCCCATGCAATATAATACTGAATTTCGTTGAAAAATAAAATCGTGCTTCTTAATAGGTTACATTTGTCTTAAACATCTCATAAATCGATTATCTGCTTTGAACTAATTCGCTTTATTTCAACATTTTTGAAGACTAAATATTTGCAGATATTTTGTTAAATATTTGCACTATTGTCGGAATTATACCCCCTATTAAAACTGAAATCCATGTTTGAACCATTATTATTTTCCCTTATAGTCCAAGGGCCGACGGCATAAAAACCTAAGGTATCGATCACAAATAAAAATACCTTTATTATATGGAATAGAAGAAATAAAGGAATCTAGTGGTCCATGTCTGCAGGAAGTGCAGTGATCCAATAATACCACTAGTGGTTCACTCGTAGATTTAACATAGTGTTTGTCCTACAATTAAAGATTTAAATGATTGTAGAGCAAACACAATGATAAAACTACCAGTGAACCACTAGTGGCAGTTTTTGGTTATGCACCACTTCACTTCCGACAGATATGGACCATTAGATTGCCCTATTACTACTCTTCCATAAAATAAAAGTTTTTTTTTCTTGTGCTCGATAACTTAGGTATTTGTGTTGTCGGCTCTCGGATTATTACTAATGGATATGTTTTTAACGATATATCCAAAATTTTCTCATTTTGTTGCTCATAAATTGGTTTACAAAAATTCATAAATACATATGCGTATATGGGCAATCTGCATTCTAAAACTTAAAATAAAGATACATTTCGAGGTTAAATTTAATATATATACAAATAATTGGGGTACTAATTTAATGGGTTATCATAATTCATTTCTATTTTTTCCTATTCAACTAAACATGCACTCACACTCAGCATTGCCGTGAGGATTAGACAGAATTTCAAGCATTATACCGGACATTTTATTTAAGGCTGTTTTAAAAGTGATTTTGAGTTAAAAAGTAGAAAAGAAAAGAAAGAAAATAAGAAAGAAAGAAAAAGAAATTTACAGCAAATTTTCTGAAAGATTACAGCAAAAAAATGCACTTTCGGCACTAACTATGCATTTTTCCTGTAATTATTTGACGCTTTTATTGATCTTTTGAAGAAATGTGTGGGTTTTTTTTTGTACTCTTTTGACGAAATTTTTTCGCTTTAATTTACGAAATTTGTATGGGTTTTCGCGATCTCTTTATGAAGTTCGCAATTTTTTCTCGATTTTTTGAAGAAATTTGCGGTTTTTTCACGATACCTAGAAGAAATTTGCGTTGTTTTCGCTATTTTTCGAAGAAATAGGTGGGGATTTTTTTTTCGCGATTCTTTAATGAAATTTACATTTTTTCCAAAATCTTCAACAAAGCATTCAAGACTTCACATTTTTTTATTTAATGGCGAAATTTTGAAGAAATCTTGTTTCTGGAAATTTTAAAATACGAGTAAAAAAGGGATAAAATCATACTTAAACGTAACAACGGGAGATTGGGTTAAAAAACAAAAGTGGCAGCTCTAATGTAGTTCGGGGAAGAGGTTTAGACTTCTCCTTAGATAGCACCACTACCTCTCTCCAGGGGCTCCTTTTTTATATGTCAAAACACCTGGTTTATTTAAGATGCAACTGTTATAGTTGACATAATGTACTCTTGTAAAAATCTAAGATGTGTAGTTTACACCATTTTAGTGCCATACATATTTTACCAATAAATACTAAAAATACCGAAAAATGACGAAATGTTCGAAATTATATCACAACAAGAAAAACAAAGATATTTTTTCTCACAGCTTTAAAAAAAAACTGCAGAAATAAAATGTCTTTTATTCACAGTTTATCGTTTGCAATTAGAAAGATTTACAATTAAATACATTTTCGTATTTCTGTTGCTAGGTGACAATAAATTAAATAAATTTAAATAGCACTTTATCAAACACTTCGCGCGCCAAAAGTGCACTGTCAAAAGGAGCGCTATTGTGACGCTGGCATTTTTCACAACTAGCGAGAGCAGCGCGACGGCGGCGCTCCTTGGCATTAAAAGTGTTAAAATCAAATAAGAATAACGAAAGATACCGTTAAAAAATGAAGCGTGATGCAATAAAGCAGCGCAAATGATTATTCCCAAGATGTAATTGTTACTCTTGCACAAAAAATAGAACTGTAAATATTTTTTTTTCAATAAATTTTTATTTCCTTTATTTGTATTCTTTAGTTTCTTGTCATAAAAATAATTCTCAGGAAGTTGGATAGAATTATATGCTTAGAAATCAAGTGATATAGCAGTAAAAAATTCTTTGGAAAAGATTTGGTTACATGACACAATTCTGATTAATAAACACTGCAAACGAAATGTGAATATATACACGGTGATTTATAAATATTGAAACAATAGGCTATTTCCTTAAATATTGCCCCTAGACCCATATTTCCAATTGCAAAATTTCATAAACAAAAGTTGTCAAATATAATGACAGTAGTTGAAAAAACTCGCAGAATCATGGCCGATTAAGTAATTCTTTGTGTTTTAAGGGATTAGACACGAATTGAAATGCATGCAGTTAAAGAAACAATTTTATTTTAAGTGGTTTAGAAAACATGCAAATAACATATTTATTCAGTTAGGATCTTGTTTTTTTTTTTTCTTTTTTACTTCTTTTTTATGGATACCCATATAATTTGCAAACAAAATCACATCCAAAAACTTCCCATAAAGTTTATTTTTTTTTAAACTGATTAATATTTTTACGTAGATATTAAAATCGCTAAAGGTTTAAACATTATTCATTGGATTTCATTTTTTTTCATTCAATTAAAGAAAAAATGCAATATTATTCTTATTTCAGGTTTTTTTTTATTTCAATTAAAAAAATATTTATTTTAAAAGTGATGTAACTAAGTTTTTTTTCAAAAATAATATATTCAAAAGTAAATGTTTTTTTTATTTGCTAAAAGAAAATTAATGTAAAGTAATAAAAAAGACATGTTTCATGTTTGCACCTTATTTCTTTAACGATTCTTGAGTTAATAATTTCAGACAAAAACTGGAGTAAAAAAAAAAAAAAAAAAAAAAAAAAAAAAAAACTTTTAAAAATTCTAAGCAAAGATGACTAATAAAATGATTAAATGCTTTAATAATATGATGATTTAATAAATAATAAAATGAATAAATGCTTTTTTAATAATTTTTTGTGAAAGAATAACTTTTTTCTGCTTAAAATTCCGATTCATTTGAACTTTTGTCATTTCCACATCTTTTCTGTACTATTTAAACGCCTGTCGGTTATTAAAAAGTCCTTCCGGCAATGCCGGGAGGAAAAGGTAGCTTTCATATACTTATATATATATTTATTTATTTTAAAATAAGTTACATTGTCCAAAAATACTAATCTCAAATTAGTGGAAATAATCTTATAAAATTAGTGATTTTATAAGATTGAATGCTAGTTTTTGTCAAGACTGAATATTAATAGGAATTTTTAGAAATTAGTCATCTTTTATTCAATCTGGTTTTATTTTAAGCGATTTAGAGAGTCACGAAATTCCACGATATCATAAAGTGTATGCCATTTTAAAGCAACATTGTGGATCGTTCAGATCAGACCGTTTCAAAATGTCAGCCATAAGCAAAATTCAAAGTGCTATAACTCAATCATTTTTTAAGATATAGACAAACTAAAAAGTGTTCTGGAATTGTTGTTGTAAATTCTAACACGTAAAAGAAAAATATTTTTCAACTTTTAATTTTTTCGCTTTAATTTTAAATTTTAAATTTTTTTTAATTTAAAATGGCCACCATTTTGAAACAAAATGGTGGATGATGCTGGCCAACGAACTCGGTCGAGACATTTGTATGTACTATGTACATACCAAGTTTCATTGAAATCGGTTCATAAATACGCGTGTTATCATGTGACAAAAATCAGATCGTTTCAAAATGTCAGCCATAAGAAAAATTCAAAGTGCTATAATTCTGTCATTTTGTAAGATATAGACAAAACAAAAAGTGTTCTGGAATCGTTGTTTTAAGTTCTAACGCGTAAAAGAAAAATATTTTTCAAATTTTGATTTTTTCGCATTCAATTTTAAATTTTAAATTTTCAAAAAAAATGTTAAATGGCCACTATTTTGAAACAAAATAGCGGATGATGCTGGACAACGAACTCGATCGAGACATTTGTATGTAATATGTAAATACCAAGTTTAATTGAAATCAGTTCATAAATACGCGTGTTATCACGTGACAAAAATCAGATCGTTTCAAAATGTCAGCCATAAGAAAAATTCAAAGTGCTATAACTCAATCATTTTTTAAGATATAGAAAAAATAAAAAATGTTCTGGAATCTTTGTTTTAAGTTCTAACACGTAAAAGAGAAATATTTTTCAACTTTTAATTTTTTCGCATTTAATTTAAAATTTAATTTTTTTTAAAAATTTTAAAATAGCCGCCATTTTAAAACAAAGTGGCGTATGATGCTGACCAACGAACTCGGTCGAGATATTTGTGTGTACTATGTACATACCAAGTTTTATTCAAATCGGTTCATAAATACGCGTGTTATCACGTGACAAAAATCAGATCGTTTCAAAATGTCAGTCATAAGAAAAATTCAAAGTGCTATAATTCAATCATTTTTTAAGATATAGAAAAAATAAAAAGTGTTCTGTAATCTTTGTTTTAAGTTCTAACACGTAAAAGAAAAATATTTTTTAACTTTTAATTTTTTCCATTTAATTTTAAATTTTAATTTTTTTTTAATTTAAAATGGCCGCCATTTTGAAACAAAATGGCGGATGATGCTGACCAACGAACTCGGTCGAGACATTTGTATGTACTATGTACATACCAAGTTTCATTCAAATCGTTTCATAAATACGTTAGTTATCGCATGACAAAAATCAGATATATATATATATATATATATATATATGTCAACATTTGAACTGAGGGTGGTTTTGGGATCTGGGGGTCATGATCGGTGAAAATATACCAAAATATTCCGGAAGTGCTTTCCTCCGGACGGCTGCAATAGGTAGCTTTTTACTTTTTGTAATGAAAGCTACCTAAAACTTCTAATATGCCTATCAAGAGTCTTTACATAACTTTAGTCCTCACAATTTCAGGCTTTCTATTGTCTTGGTGAGGTCATTAAAAACAGTCTCTATAATAGGACCGGGTCAGTTTTGACACGGAAACTTACTTTTTTCTATAGAGTTGGCCAAGTCTATCATATTTTTTCATTCCGAATCGGGATTCGCTTCCATCTTCCTATGCCTGCAAAGAGAAATTTTGCAGTTTAGGTTTTCATAAATACATTCTGTCCGTTTTTTTTTAATTCCAGTTCAAATTTAACCGTAATGGCTTTTTAATAGTCCTGATAAAATCCAACGATTAAACTTTATGAAGCATTATCTTTTCATTACTGACTTTTTAAAAACTTTTTTTTATAATACTTTTAATCTCTTGCCCTAGGAAAACGTACCGCACACAGCGAGATATTTTTGTGAAAGATTTAAATAATTTCTAAGCCTCGTGCGACTCTTTTTAGGGTTTCCTTCATTTGATAAAATCCTATTCGCCTCGGTCCTCCGTCTGTCTGTTCGTCACATAGTCCGTACACAAAAATGTATACAACAGAGTTTTCAAATTTTCAGTACTTGCAGCTGAATACCTCGTGCCACATGATAAATTATATAAGTATGGAAAAGTTTATTATTTTAATTAAATTAATTTTTTCAATGCTATCCATTGATTTTTGCGATTTAATTTTTAAAAGAAAACTTAAATTTAAACATTTTAAGTGTTTACATCATAGCTTAAAGGTAAAGCATCTCGCTAGTAAACAGAAGGTTCTTAGTTCGATCCCTTATCCTGGAACTTGAAATATTTTTTCCTAAGATGGATTTCATAAGAAGAAATTTCGAACTTTTTACCTATTTAAGAGTTTATATTATTAGGTTTCCTTCATCTGATATCCATAATTTTTTTAACTAAATTTTTTTCTAGTTCAAAAACTTTTGCAATTTATTAATGATTCAGCATTTTAAATTTAATTTGAAGCCAAATTTTTTCACTTTTAGAAATTTAAAATGTCTAAAAACATTAGAATTTCAAGAATTTTGCGTTTTGGCTTTTATTTAAATAATTTGACTTGAACATTTTTAATTTAATTAAAATAAATAACTTCCTTTTATAATTATTTTTTAATTAAATTTATTGGTGCTAACATGTTTATAAGAATTTATAATTATAAATCAACAATTTAGATTTATTAATTAAAGGATAAGTAATTTTCAAAGGAATATGAAACGAAAACCTCTGTGCTTATCTATGATCTCACTTACCCACTTGTTCAAGACTAATATTCGTCATTTCACGACGGAAATTCTACAACACCATAGCGCGGAAAATACATTTCATTTACATGTTGAGATTATAGCGAGTTAGATAATGTAATATTCGTCCTAGTTTGAACCAAATTTTGGTGCTCAGTAGCTGCCACTATCAGATGGTGAAATCTCGAACCAACATTTTGAAGCTTCCTATTGCAATATTATTCCAACTAATGGAGCTTTGATTTAACCAGAACGCCAAATGTACGAGGTTTCAGTATCTGATTGCGGCAGCTACTGAGCACCAAAATTTGGTTCAAACTAGGACGAAACTTTTAAGGCTGCTTGCAAACAGCACTACTTTCAGTTACACTAAAAGGGCAATAAATCTAACTTTGAACAAGCAGTGTTTCAGACTATCGGTAGGACGGAACAAAATGTTGCTAGTTTTGGAACCTCTTTAAATGATTTTTGAGGTACGAAGCCTATCAAATTGAGAAAGGAAGGAAAAGTTTATCTCCCCCCATTTTCAGTCGTAAAGCTGTCAACTGATTTCGAGTTCGATTTCTCTCTTGAAGTTCAAATTCAATGCACTGAAAAAGCAATTTTACATCAAAGCGCCGACACGAAAGATCAAAAATAGCGACGCCTGACCACAAGAAGTTACTGCAGTGTGCTTGGTCCTTAACAGTGTATGGTACATAATGAAGAAAAAACTCCAAGAAAATCCTTCTTCAAGAAAAAGTGAATTATTGGCACGTATAATGTCTTTTTGGGCGAATATTGATTGAAATATTTGTAAACACCTTATATATAGTGTGCAAGGTCCATTGTACGCTGTTATGAAAGTTAAAGAAAATGCTACAAAATATTAAGTACCATTTACTTTATATACTAAGGTGATATTGTTGCGTAAAGCTAAACTGACCTAATTTATTGTAATGTATTTCTATTTTGTAAATACAGTAGACTCCCTTAAATCCGCAAAGCTTGGGACCAGAGGTTGTGAGAATTTTAGAATTTTGCAGATTTCTGGTCATTTTTTTTCGCATTTTTTAAACAGTAATTTGAATGTAATTAACAATGCAATCAAAATTGTAATGAATGCTAACAGTAAAGTAAAATATTAAAATAAATAAAGTAATAAATTAAAATAATAAAATTCAAGATATTTTGAAAATAATAAAATCAAAGTTCAAGTAAAAAAACTAGTTTTGTTTTATTAAACATTTAATATAAATATCAGATGCATTTCCCCCAAATTATTTAATAAAACTTTCCTCAAAAAGGTGCACTACTAATTCACAACAAAATCATAAAATAAGGAAATTTTATTTCAGGTTTGCCAGACTTAATGACCAAAAAAAATTTTATTAATATATAAACATATTTGGTAAAAAGATTGCGATTACCAATAATATCAGTAATATCTTGATTTTTTTGAGAAATGAATTCATTCTTCATTCATAAAAAAGCATGAATTTATTAATAATAATGAAAATTACACATTAAAATATGTATGGAATTGATATAAAAAAAATAAAATTTTGTCCCCATTTCTGAACTCAAAGTGTCATTGCTTACATCTGTAAATTATGTGCGGATTTTAGAGTGTTGTGGGTTTTAGGATTGTGGATTTGAGGGAGTCTAGTATACTAAAATCTTATCTAAACATTCCAGATTTGATTTATAAGAAATTTAATTGCATTTGCTTATTATCGAAAATAAGTAAATGAAAAATAATTTTTCTTGTTACTTTTTCTCAATTATTCTAATATTTTTAATATGAGAAGTACATTTATAGCTATTTCTTAAATGTCGGGTTTTAATGAGAAAAACATCAAACGATCAAAAGATTAAATGATCAAAAGATGAATTTATATCATTCGTTTGATAAATATAGAAGAAATTCACATATTCTTTGATATTTTTTTTAAGGAAAACATAAAAGTTAGTCTTTTTTTATCGATTTATTCAGGTAAAACGAAATAGAAACAAAAAACTTCAAAATCAGTAAAATCGGCCTCTCAAGAATAATATTTTCATGGGTGTTGTCAGAATTGTGACTCGAAGATATTGAGTAAAGGAATAACCCATGAACTTTATACACAGGGTTACAAAAAACCCACCTACACCAAAAAACCCGGGTGGGCTTTTGGGGGAAAAACTCACTATAAAAAAACAAATGAAACGACCATAAATGTGGGTTTTATTGGGCTTTTTTACAATCTATGATATTGTTATTTAATATTCAGCAGCTTTTATATTTTTTTAACCTTTGCTTTTAAAGAGTTGCACTATCCTGTCAAAACATATTTTGGGTGTACTGCCAAACATGATTAGACTAAAATTGTTTAATTGAAATATTGTGCTTAATTTTTTAAAAGCTTCTTAATATTGTGGGGAGAAAACTAAATAAATATATGTAGCTAATTATAACATTTTCACATGACATAAAATAAAAAAAAAGGCCAAAATTTTTAATATCAAGATTTGACATAGTAAAATTTCATAATGAAAGTTTTTAACTGGATAACAATTTGAATAATTCTCTTTTGGAGAGGATTGGTAAAAAAAGGGGGGAAGAGCGACTTTAAAAAAATAAACCCAATAAAAAGGCTTTTTGTTTGTTTGTTTAAACTTTTTGTTTGTTGTTGTTGTTTCTTTAAATCAGATTTTTTTTTCCTTAAATATCAATAATTACATATTGTAGCATCCATCTTTGTTGATGAAAAATAAACACTGTAGGATATTATCTAAGGATTATAATTCCATTTCAAAATATTGAAATTAAATAATTATGTTATTAATGTTGTTTAAACAATTTGTTATGTTGATAACTGAAATCATTTGTAAAATATTTTTAGTAACAGCTCTGTATTATGTTCAAAGAACAAACTGAGCTGTACAGAGAACCTCAGATATTTTGAAAGTATTACCAAGTATCCTTTGATTCATAAAAGATTAAAGATCTGTGTAAAAAAGATGTTCTTTGTGGACAATACGGGTAAAAAGTAATTTATTAATGTAACTTCTAAATATGGGATACGTGGTTATTAAATAATATATGTTGTCCAGCAATAATTAAAAAATACAGCTTTTTACACTGATTTATCTGTGTTATTTAATAAAAATTACAAATATATTAAGTTATTTAATTAAAGAATAAGATTTTTTTAATTTAATACTATTTTCTAGAAATGAAGAATTTCACTTGCCCTCATCTCTTAATATATATATATATATATCCAAAAACTCAATAAAACCCAAAAAAACTCAACGCAACCCGAAAAAATCCATCTGGGTTAGATTATTTAATAAAAAACTGGCTATTCTACAACCCTGTATCATACACTCATTGAAATTCATGGATGATACTCTTTTTAGTACTTTCTGCAAATATAAAAAATTGCATATCTTTTTTTTTTTTTTTTTTTACTGAATAGACTTCACGAACGAAAATGATTTTTTTCAGATATAACTGACATGACAGCAAGAAGACTGCATTAATTTTTCATTCACGTGTTCATTTACTTCCTAAACTTCCTAATTTTCAACTTTAGAAACGTCTAATAACAGATGTTCGTGAAAAAAAAATATTTTCAAAGTTGAGGGGCTCTATTCACTTTTTATGCGATTATTCATTATCCTCTTTCTCTCATTAAATATCACAAAAAGTGCATAATGTTTCCGACATACCATGAACTTCGCTTGAGATTATGGAGAAACTGCAAAATGTTAAATTAAATGTATGCACATATTTTATATCACAATGAAATTTAATTATGAAATAAAAGACGCTTAAGTATGATAAAATAAAAAGCGCCAGAAGCTGAAATTGTGTTGCTTGCTTAATAAATATTGCATCTTTTTTCAAATTTTTCGGTGCGTTCGTAGTTGTATAAATACATAGCACGTACAGTTCTATTTCAATCTTTCCGCCCGTCCGGCTGCCTGTATTGCAAATGCTGCCCAACCGAATCATTTGAAATTTAAAATCTATAATTGTTGCATAAATTTGTCGAGTTATTTCAAATTTTAAAAAAATCGAATGCATAGTTTAATTACAGGGATAATCAAAAATATTCTTTTACTTACGGCCAAGACAAATAAAATAGCTTCAAGTGCATTTTAATGATGTTACACTCTTTAGAACATAATTAAACTGGTAAACATCTATGAAGACTATACTAAAATATACACACTGTATAACTTGTGGTGCAAAGCATATTTGCTATTAATTTACAGGGCCGTGTAAAAGTATTCCATTGCATAATGTTATTATTGGAAAACTTGTTTGCAACTTGTTTTCGTTATATTAAACTCGTTCACATTTTATGAAATTGATATATATCGCTGAAGTTTACAACAAATTACTTCTTGTATAACAGAAAGCAGATAATATTTACAGAGAAGCACAAAATATTTCGGATAATATATTGTAATCGAAGTGAGGCATACTATTACATACTATCTGAGTATTTTAAAAAATTCACTATAGTACAAACGCGCCTCATTTGCTACGCTTGACGCAATTTCCAACTTGTTAGTATTTTCTTAATTAAAAAAAAAATTCTATATGATTTTTGATTTTTTTTTTTTTTTTTTTTTTTTTTGAACCGAATAGATTTTTTAAACAAAAATATATTTTTCACATATAAATGATGTGATAACTAGAAGACTGTATTAATTTTTCGTTCACGCGTTCATTTACTTCCTAATTTTCTCATTTCAGAAACGTCTTATAACATATATTCGTGAAAAATAATTTATTTTGAAGGGTGATATACTCTTTTCACTTTTTATGAATCTATTCATTATCCTCTTTCTCCCATTAAATGTCACACAAAGAGCCAAAGGTTTCCGACTAAGCTTGAGTATATGTAGAAAGTGCAAATTGTTAAATTAAGTATATGCACATATTTTATATCACAATGAAAATTAATTATGCATTAAAAGGTGCCTCGTAATAAAAATAATAAAATGTAAAGTGCAAGAAGCTAAAATTGTGTTACGTGATTAAAAAATATAGCTTTTTCTTTTCAAAAATTTTAGGTACGTTTGTAATTATATAAATACGTAGCATCTATAGATGTCGACCAGTCTGTCCGTCCGTCCGTCTCTCCGTTCGTCTGTCTGTCCGCATGTAAGAACGCAAAGTTTAACCAACCGAATCGTTTGAAATTTAAAATCGATAGCTATTGTATATTTTAGTTGATTCATTTAAAATTTTATGAACATCGGCTGGATAATTTTATTACAGGGACAAACAAAAGTATTACTTTACATTACTGCCAGACGGAAAAATAGTTTCAAATGCATTTCAATGGTGTTACATTCTTTCAAACATAATAAAATCGGTATGCATCAATGAAGTATGTACTAAAGTATACATTCTCTACAATCTGTCGTTCAAAAAATGTATTTTATAAATTACAGGGCCACTCAAAGCATTCCATTACATCGTGTTATAGGTGCAGAATATTGTTTTATTGCGTTTAAATTACATTAAACTGTTAGACATTTTATGAAATTTATATATACTGCTGAGATTTAGACAAGTTCTTACTGCATAATAGAAAGCATATAGTATTTATTCTCAGGGACACACAAAAAAATTTCAGCTACGATAATTTATCCGAAATGCAGCTTACCATCACATATTATCTACGTATTTTTAAAACTTAGTTATAGTACAAACGCAACTCATTAACTACGCTTGACGTGCAATTTCAGATTTCTTAGTATTTTATGCATTTAAAAATAAATTCTATGCTACATCTTGTTTGTCTTTATAAAATGAATAGATTTCACGACCGAAATTTTGTTTCAGATATAAATGACATTATAACTAGAAGACTGCATTAATTTTTCTTTCACGAGTTCCTTTACTTCTAAATTTTCTCATTCCAGTAACTTCTCATAACAGATATTCGTAAAAAATAATTTATTTTGAAAGGTGAGGTACTCTTTCCACTTTTTATGCATCTATTCATTATCCTCTTTCTCTCATTAAATGTCACACAAAGTGCATAATATTTCCGACATACTGAGAAATTTGCTTGAGAATATGAAGAAACTAGAATTAAAATTATTAAATTAAGTATATGCACATATTTTATATCACAATGAAATTTAATTATGCATTAGAAGATCCGTCCTGACAAGTATAATAAAACGAAAAGTGCCTGGTGCTGAAATTGTGTTACTTGTTTAATAAATATAGCTTCTTTTTTTTTCTTTCTTTTTACCCATTCTTGGTATTATGTTGAAAATTGGCATTTTTTAAACATAAAATTATTAATTTAATCAATATTTTAATATACAAGGCAAGTACCGTATATACTCATATATAAGTCGAGTAACCGAATTCTAAAGCTAAATTTTAAAAAGAGTTAAATTTTCGTGTAACGTAGTTATTCGAAACGTTATGAACGACGAGTTATTTCGTAACGATTTAGTACAAGTCGAACCACATTTCTGGTAGAATGTTGAAAAATGATTTGTAATTGAAAATAGAAAAAACTAGTTGGATGTGCCAATCCCAAAACTTTCTTCTATCTCATACATGCATTTTAATATTTAAAAAAAAAAGTTACTCATTTTAATGCTTTAATAATTTTAATTCAATACCCTACCAACTTTGTTTTTCATCTTAAATTTCTGCTTCAATCAATTAATCGGAGTAAAAACGAATTCCCGTCTCTGCACGAGCCGATGGACAATAGAATGATAGGCAGATTTTTTTTTTCAAATTCAGGGAGGACCTACTTGCCTTACGAAAAAATAATCATATTCAAAATGTTTAGTTCAGTTCTAGAACTAACTTCATACACTTTTATGTGGTGCAATATGGAAAATGGCATAAAATTCGGTATTGCAGCGCCCCCTTCCGGCGGATTTTATCAGATTCAGGGCGATCCAACGAGCCATAGCCATACACTTACACAAAAAAATTTCTTTCAATTCGATGCATAACTTCATGTACTTTTGGTCGGTGCAATACTGAAAATGGCACAAAAATCGCGATTGCAGCGCCCCCTTCCAACGGATTTTTTTCAAATTCAGGGAGGACCAACTAGTAATAGTCATACAGATACACAAAAAATTTGCTTCAATTCGATACATAATTTCATATACTTTTGGTCGGTACAATATTGAAAATAGCACATAAATCGCGATTGCAGCGCCCCCTTCCGGCGGATTACTTTCAAATTCAGGGAGGACTAACTAGCCATAGTCATACACATACACAAAAAAATTGGTTCAATTCGATGCATAGCTTCATATACTTTTGGTCGGTACAATATTGAAAATGGCTCAAAAATCGCGATTGCAGCGCCCCCTTCCGGCGGAATATTTGGGTCATTCCAAAAATAAAGGTCCCTTTTGATAATTTTTTTTTCAAAATTTTTTTCATTTAAAATGAAATAAAAATATCATTGAGAGGGTTGTATACATAATCAAGAGTAGAAATTGAATATCAGCAGCACACTTTTTTAAAAATATTTTTCACTACACTTAGAAACACAGACACATTGGCTGAAAAATGTCCCCTGTGATACCATATTTTAAATAATCTTCTCATTTTTTCTTATTAAAATAGAGAATTTCTTTTACAATAGTAACACTTTGATATAAATGCTCTTTTTCAGTGCCATATAGTTTTTTGTTTATGTACATATTTTTTCATGATATAAGCATATTATGTTCCCCGTGTTACCCTTTTTTGTATTCTCCCTGTATAAAACTTTATATAACTTGATAAAAATTATTCTAATATAATAAAATTATAGTAAAACTTATTTATACATATTAGCCAGTGCATATTATAAAACTGATTCATAAGAAAGTTTTTTTTCTTTTGTTCTGATAAAGGAAATGTCAGTAACACAGGGGACAATAAAGTAACAAAGGGGACATCCTAATTGAACATAGAAAAATAACAAACTTAAAAGTGTACTTATGTATTAAATAAAAATGTACTTCTGATACAGACCAACAAATGCATTAAAAAAAGGATATTCTGTTGAATTTCATTTTTAAACTTGGGTTTTTTGTCCCTTAACAACATATCAACCAATATCATGGTAACACAGGGGACTAGTATCACAGGAGACAAAATGAAATAAATTATCACCTATGTATTACTATTTTCAAAGAAACAATGTAAAGTTAGATGGAATATTTTCTTTTAACTAAGACTTACAATTTAAATGCCAATAAACTAGAAAATTAATAATTAATCGAAATAAATCAATAGTAACACAGGGGACGCACAAAAAACACACCCACCTTCAAAAATCATCTTTACTTAGATAATATTCTTCAAAATTTAACAAATGAGGAAAATGACTACCTAGGATGAATGCTAACTCTAAAAGTACATGAAGACTACTGTTAACAACATTCAGGTTGCAAATTTTTATTTTAATAGGAAGAAAAAGGTGGCGGTAACACAGGGGACAAAAATTAAGGGACACGGGAATTTTTCTTATGAGTATATACTGAGAACTTTGCTTGAGAATATGAAGAAACTAGAATTAAAATTATTAAATTAAGTATATGCACATATTTTATATCACAATGAAATTTAATTATGCATTAGAAGATCCGTCCTGACAAGTCCCCCACGGGACTTTCTTATTAATCTATAAAATGAAAAAAAATATTTACAAAAAATATTTAAAGTATATAGGAATAATATAAAGACTACAAAGACATAAAAAATATCCTGAAAGATAACTTAAACGATACATATAGTAAAAAAAATAGGGTTTAAAAAGCAAAAATTGTTCTTGGGACATGGCTTTTTACAGGGCACAATTATTATGAAAGTTATTTGAATAACAATAAATGGAATTTATCACAAGTTTAAAAATTGCATTAAAGAAAATTATCTTTAAAATATAATTCTCTATATTTAAATTTAATTTTGAAACAAAATTTTAGAAAATATAACAATACAAAGTGTCGGGACACCAAAGGGTGCTTTATTTTTGGAATGACCCATTTCAAAACTGAAGCAGGACCTGCTTGCCACAGCCAAAAACGCTCACAAAAAATTTGGTTCAATTCTATGCATAACTTCATACATTTTTTGTGGTAGAATGGCGACATACAAACACACAGACACACGGACATTTTCTAAAAACATGTTTTTTGGAATCTCTGACCCCTAAAACGTGTAAATCCGTCGAAAACCGGAAGTCGAAAAAAATTTCGATGACAATACTTTCTTCTATTGAAGATAAAAGAAAGTAATAAAAATAATTAAATTTCATAAATTTAGAAAACATTGTATTTTTTATGTTTCTAATCAGATTTTTTTTCTTAAATTGGATGTTTTAAAAATGTATAATTTTGTAACACCGAGGGAGATTAAAGTATGTTGAATCATATTTCTATCAACTTAATAATAGTATAAAAGAAAAAATTCTTTAAAAAATCAACAGAAACCTTATTTATAAGGGTAAACAGCTTCTTAGATGGCTAAAATATAGTACTATTTTGTATTGCAGGAGTTTTAGAAAAGCTATCTAGAATCATTTAAAAGTTAAAAAAAGGATTAAAGAGTTGAAAGGAATGCCCTTGCATTGAAGAATCCCAAGAGAACATGGGGGCCGAACAATTAGAGGGTCATTATTATTGAGCTTTTTTTAATATATATTTTTTAATAACTTTTAAGAAATAAATAACATGATAGCTAGAAGACCGTATTAATTTTTCGTACACGTATTCATTTACTTCCTAATTTTCTCATTTCATAAACGTCTCATAACAGCTATTCGTCAAAAATAATTTATTTGAAGGGTGATATACTCTTTTCACTTTTTATGCTTCTATTAGGTAGCTTTCATTACAAAAAGTAAAAAGCTACCTATTGCAGCCGTCCGGAGGAAAGCACTTCCGGAAAATTTTGGTATATTTTCACCGATCATGACCCCCAGACCCCAAAACCACCCTCCGTTCAAATGTTGACATATATATATATATATATATATATATATAACCATATATATATATATATATATATCTGATTTTTGTCATGCGATAACTAACGTATTTATGAACCGATTTGAATGAAACTTGGAATGTACGTAGTACATACAAATGTCTCGACCGAGTTCGTTGGTCAGCATCATCCGCCATTTTGTTTCAAAATGGCGGCCATTTTAAAATTTTTAAAAAATTTAAAATTTAAAATTAAATGCGAAAAAATTAAAAGTTGAAAAATATTTTTCTTTTACGTGTTAGAACTTAAAACAAAGATTCCAGAACACTTTTTATTTTGTCTATATCTTAAAAAATGATTGAGTTATAGCACTTTGAATTTTTCTTATGGCTGACATTTTGAAACGATCTGATTTTTGTCACGTGATAACACGTGTATTTATGAACCGATTTCAATGAAACTTGGTATATACATAGTACATACAAATGTCTCGACCGAGTTCGTTGGCCATCATCATCCGCCATTTTGTTTCAAAATGGTGGCCATTTAAAAATTTTTAAAATTTTTAAAATTTTTAATTAAATGCGAAAAAATCAAAATTTGAAAAACATTTTTCTTTTACGTGTTAGAACTTAAAACAAAGATTCCAGAACACTTTTTATTTTGTCTATATCTTAAAAAATGATTGAGTTATAGCACTTTGAATTTTTCTTATGGCTGACATTTTGAAACGATCTGATTTTTGTCACGTGATAACACGCGTATTTATGAACCGATTTCAATGAAACTTGGTATGTACATAGTGCATACAAATGTCTCGACCGAGTTTGTTGGCCAGCATCATCCGCCATTTTGTTTCAAAATGGTGGCCATTTTAAAATTTTTAAAAATTTAAAAATTTAAAATTAAATGCAAAAAAATCAAAATTTGAAAAACATTTTTCTTTTACGTGTTAGAACTTAAAACAAAGATTCCAGAACACTTTTTATTTTGTCTATATCTTAAAAAATGATTGAGTTATAGCACTTTGAATTTTTCTTATGTCTGACATTTTGAAACGATCTGATTTTTGTCACGTGATAACTCGCGTATTTATGAACCGATTTCAATGAAACTTGGTATGTACATAGTACATACAAATGTCTCGACCGAGTTCGTTGGCCAGCATCATCCACCATTTTGTTTCAAAATGGTGGCCATTTTAAATTTTTTAAAAATTAAAAATTAAATGCGAAAAAATTAAAAGTTGAAAAATATTTTTCTTTTACGTGTTAGAACTTAAAACAACGATTCCAGAACACTTTTTATTTTGTCTATACCTTAAAAAATGATTGAGTTATAGCACTTTGAATTTTGCTTATGGCTGACATTTTGAAACGGTCTGATCTGAACGACCCACAAGGTTGCTTTAAAATGGCATACACTTTATGATATCGTGGAATTTGGTGACTCTCTAAATCGCTTAAAATAAAACCAGGTTGAATAAAAGATGACTAATTTCTAAAAATTTCTATTAATATTCAGTCTTGACAAAAACTAGTATTCAATCTTATAAAATCACTAATTTTATAAGATTTTTTCCACTAATTTCAGCTTAGTATTTTTGAACAATATAACTTACCTTAAAATAAATAAATAAATATATAAGTATATGAAAGCTACCTCTTCCTCCCGGCATTGCCGGAAGGACTTTTCATTATCCTCTTTCTCTCAGTAAATGTCGCACAAAGTGCATAACATTTCCGGCATACTAAGAACTTCGCTTGGGACTATGAAGAATCTAGAAATTGTTAAATTAAGTGTATGTGCGTATTTTATATCACAATGAAATTTAATTATGCATTAAAAGATGCTTCCTAACAAGTATAATAAAATGAAAAGTGCCTGGTGCTGAAATTGTGTTACTTGTTTAATAAATACAGCTTCTTTTTTTTCTTTTTTTTTCTTTTTTTCTTTTTTTTCTTTTTTTCTTTTTTTTTGTAACTTTTCATACATTATTAATATTAATTTGTGAAATGACATTATTTTTATATAAAATTATTATTGGAATTAATATCTTTGCAGTAAAAGATAAGTACCTATATATTCATGAATAAGTCAAGCCCCCGAAATCTTAAACAAAATTTAAAAAAAGAATTACATTTTCGTTTATAAATCGAAGCACATTACTGGTAGTATGTTTAGAAATGATTTGTAATAAAAAAACTATAAATTTTCATAAAATTAGCAATTGTTTCTTCAATTTTTCTAATCAGAATTTCTTTCTTAAATTTGACATTTTAATACTGTATAATTATGTAAATTCGACAAAAATTAAACTATTTTGCATTCTATTTATATCAATTTTATAAAACTTAAATGAAAACATTATTTCAAAAATCTATTTAAACCTTTTTTACAAGAGTAAACAGCTTCTTTGATGGCTACAGTATTTATTGGTATTGCAGGACTTTTAGAAAAGATATCTAGAATCATTCTCAAGTTGAATTCTTTTTTAAAAAGTAGATTAAAATGATGAAAGGGATGCTCCTGTAATGAAGTAAATTCTATCACAAAAGAAAATGGTTGTAGAACAATTAGAAAGACATTATTGTTGAACTTTCATTTATTTTATTTTTTTAATCACAAGAAAATGACCATTGAGCCCACTATTATCTCTCTATATCATATGTGATTATATAAAATGTTTTCTCATTAGCCAATTATCTGCAAATATTTTGTTTTTCTTTTACTAATTCGTGTATAATTCGATCCCTCATTTTGAATTTCCAAATTTTTTCTAAAATTTTTTGACTTATAAATCAATATATACGGTATTTTAGTTTATTTAAGTTATACATAGTTTCCATTTCCCCTTTGATTTGTAACAGCTTGCTATAAAAACATACAAAATCTTAAAGTTTTATCTCTACGTAAGCAGGCAACAGATGTTTTATAATTTATTTTTGTTTCTTCATTATATTAAGGCTATGTTATATTAGACTGCATTATGTTAGTTACGAATTGCATAAAATGTGACATCGTAATTAGGAGGAGGATGTCATTTGAGTGTGACAGTCTGTGACATAGGGCGTGAAATGAGTAAATGAAGTTTATAAAAGTAGAAATAGTTTCTTAGAAACGCTTATTGATAAGCATACGGTGCTCATCATGAAAATCACGTTATTTTTTTCATGCATTTCATATTTTTTTCTTTCAAGTAATTCCAATTCAATATTTTGATTTGTCATGAGACCTCAACTCAATTTTTAAAAACTTATTTTTCTTTCATGCTTCGTATAAAGCGCTATCAACTGAATTTATTACAAAATGTGTAACTTTGCTTTACTTATTTTTTAAGATTTTCTAAATAAAACAAAATGAAACTCATTTAAACTAAATTTTAGAATTTATGTATTGATTTCTCAGCGTATAATCATAAGTTATTTTATATGAAGCTTTTAAGTGATAAAATCATAGTTTCAAAAATATATTACATTTTTATTTACACTATAGATTCTAATTTTTAGTCTCTAAAGTATTCTCTAGCTATACATTTATGTGTCATATTTTGCTAGCATCTATTGATCATCATAAAATCCACTTTTTTTTTTTTACTCCCATACATTTGTACGTGTTTGAAAGAATATTAGGCTATTAAGCATCAGTGATGAACTAATTGAAAAATGCCTTAAAATGAATTTTATAGCTTTTAATTAAGTCGTAAAAATATTAAAATGTTGCAGTGTCATTGAAAACACATATTCCTATGTACGCTATAAAACAAAATCTGTAACCTTAGTAATCTAAATTTACCGAAATCTTTTATGCTTATTGAAATTTTATCTGTACACTGTACAAAAAAAATGTCAATCTACAAAACTTGTAAGCAAGGCCACAGAGACCTGTAACTTCACAAAACAATCTGCTAAAATTTTTGTAATCTTACTAAAATTTTATGTTTAACCCCAGTTATTGGTACTTGGAAATTTCTAGGAATCTGCTTTTTCTAAAATTATTTTTGTACCAGTATTTTTTTTTTATTCACAGTGCAAATACATTAGTGCATATGGTTACATGACGTTTTCTTGTTGCCGTTACATAAAAAGTTCCTGCAATGCAATCCCACAAGAGAAATTTTAATAAATTTCCATTTTTTTTAAGAGTGTACACAACTTTTATAGTTCTAGCATAACAGAAAATAGATTAAACGTACAAAAATCAGATTGAATTAAATAAAAGACTGTAAAAACAAAGCTATTTCTATGCGACAATTCATTGGTGACCTCTTGCTTCTGTTTTACTTCATCCTGTCAACTCCATACCTACACTGTACAATCAAATATAAAAAAAAATACGATGACATTTCAGATTTATCATGCAACGATTTCAAGGAATTATATTCGTCAACTTAAAAAAATTCCACACTCTGTTTGCATATAGTTGATGATCAAGCTGATAATGCATTGTAGCTCGTGACTGCTTTTGTTTTCAAGATGTTGCAAGTTAGTTTCACGGGGATTTTTGATTACTAATAATCTGCTTATTTAATATACTAAAAAAAATTGGAAAATTACAATATTTTTTCTAGTAGAATTGTATTCCAATAGCTTTTTATGCAATGGCAACAATAAAAAATCATGTAATATATACAGATTAGCATTTTGAAAAAAAAAAATTATGGTTACTCAGAAATTGTTGGAAAATCGGATTCCTAGAACTTTTTAAGTAACGGTAACGAGGATTACAGATAAAATTTTAGTAAAATTACCAAAATTTTGGTAGATTCTTTTGTAAAGTTACAGATGTTTTTAGTTTTGCTTAGAAGTTTTGTAGATTGACGTCATGTTGTTGTACAGTGTACATATAATATATAAGCATAACATAAGATTTCGCTAAATTAAGATTACTAAGGTCTCAGATTTTTTTACATTGTAGCATAATACGATAAAATAGGTTTTGCAATTAAATAAGCTAAAATTTATTATTATTAGCTGCCCTAAAATAGTACTATTAGTGCATGGAATCTTCCAGTAAGCCTGGCCACTTCTGTAAAACCACGTGACATCAGACAACTAAACTACAAGACTAATAATAACTGGTTCGAAAGAATTGGCTTTTGATTAATTTTTTATATTATGTAACTAGTCAGATGAAGCAATCCCAAAACTTTCTTCTACTTCATACATGTTTATACTTCTAGAAAAATGAAGCCTAGAATGGTCACTGGTTAAGTGATTTACACCAAAACTCAATTAGCAACAATTTATGTCAAATTCTAACTGAATCTGAAGTTTTACAAAAATCCCTGCGTTAGTTTTTGAGATAGAAGCTCTATAGAAATCGTAAATAAATCTGGATAGAAGCGCCATCTGATGAGCGATTTAATCCAAAAACTAAAGAATACTAATTTAGCAGGACTAATTGAATCTGAAATCTGATGAATATTGGAGCATTAATATCTGAGATAGAGCTATTGTGAGAATCATGAATAATGCTGCATCGATGCTTCACATGTTGGGCGGTTTGCACCAAAAGATAATCTGCACCATATTATATTAAAGGCTAAAGGAATCTGCAGTTTTAAGAAAATCCGTTCCTTAGTTCTTGAGGTATACCTAAATCGTTTAAAAGGCAGCATATTAGCACCATCTGTTGGGTGATGTACACCAAAACCTAATCAGCTCTAGTTTATATAACATCTAATTGAATATAAAGTTTGGTGAAATACTTTGCAATAGTTTTTGAGAAAGAGTGTCCACAAAATTTTTGTCGCAGATAGAGTGACAGATTCACATACAGACTGACATACAAGCATTTTGTAAAAACATGTTTTGGGGGTTCTCTGACCCCTAAAACGTGTAAATGCGCCGAAAACCGGAATTAAAAATTTCCACGGATTTTACTTTCTTCTTGTAAAGATAAAATACATAAAAAAATAAATATGGAAAAGCATTTTTTGTATTTTTTAAACACTTTAACTCTTTTAAGTATGCCTGAAAACGTACTCGTTTCTGACCCAGTATTTAAGGACTGACAATTAATTTAACTGACTGGCGTCAGCTGACAAAACATTAATAGTAAAAAATCAAATGAGTTTTTTTCAAAACAATTTTTTTTTTTAAATCTATGTAGGTTTTCATGCAAAATCGTTTAAAATATCAGTGTTTTGTTTTGTGAAAATTAAACTGGTCTTTTTAAATTGAAGAAATAGCATTTAAAAAATTAAAATTTTTAATATTCTTGATTTAAATAATTTCAAAAAGAAACATTTTCAACAAAAATTTAGCTTAGATTTCAAACAGAAGCCATTTTGCCAAATTTTAATTTGCCTTACTAATTTCAAATTGTACCTCCAACTAATGTAATATATTTTTCAAATCTATGTGATTTCTTTTCTTCTTTTACTTCTATATATATTTTTTTCTTTTATTGTTGTTATTGTTATTGCTGCTGTTTCACATAGTTATTAATTGGCAAACTCCTACACCAGTTTACTACACACGTTCAGCGCATTGAATTTTAAAATAATTTATATCGGCTACAAAACAGCATTTCTATATAAAAGCATTCAAATTAGTGGGTGATGGTGCGATAAATATTTTTCTAAAAGCCATTTTTTCTCTTTTTAATATTAAAACAAAAAAACAAAAAGTCTTAGTAATGCTGTTTCCTGTTAGATTATCCTTAGTGTATTTCTACAAGATGTTTATTGTAACTGGAGAATTTAAAATTTTTATCACTTGCATATCTGAACATCTGGAAAACATTCAATTTGCATAATTTTAAGATTTTGTACTGCAAAACAGCAATTTCTATAGCTTTGTGCGATGTTTTATAATTTAAGTTTTAATTCTATTATGCAATATATATATAAATATATATATACATATATATATATATATATATGTATAACCAATTCACTTGCTTTGTCTAAGTTTCATTTAATTGAAATATTTTATGAATATTTTTGTTTCAAAAATTATAAATATGTTAATTGAATAAAATAATTTCAATGAATTTATTTAAGACATCTTCACTTATAATTGTGTATTTTCATACACAAATCTGCAGCATTTCCTTTTTTACCCCTTAACTGGTTAATCCTTTTCCGTTCAATAAATTGAAAATAGCGGACTCACACAACTATTATTTAAATAAAATATTCGTAAAATTTAGTCTAAACATTTCCGCCTCTCCATAACGGGAAAATTTTCTTTAAAATAATAGTGGTGTCAAAAAACTTTAAATGATGAAGTGAGCAGAGAAAATATATTTCTATGACTAATTTCAATTTACTCTTCATCGAATTCCGCGTTTTATCAGAATGAACAATAAAGCGATTTTATCTATATCGAAATTACTGAAACACGAAGAAACTAGTCAAATGTACCAATCCCAAATCTTTCTTTATTCCATACATCTCAAATATATTATTTATTGATATTAAATAATTATTGATTGATATAAATTATTAATTGATTAAATTCAGAGTCGTTCATTTTTTCGAATATTATTCCAAAGACAAAGATTGCATTATAGATATAGATAGATATATAAATATATTGACATATAGATAGATAAATTGATTGCAATACACCGATTCCTAAAAATATTAACCTACACTGAAAAAAAAAAACCCTGCAAAATTTCTAATTATTCCACTGTTTTTAAACATTGCGTTTATTTCACCATGTATCTGACAATATTAAAGTCTGAATAAAATTAAATTACGATTGTGTAATTATTTTTCTATATAAACTGTTCAATTACTGGATAGTTTGCTACAAATTTCTAACTGCGTAAAAACATTACAGTTTTCCAAATAAACAGTAAGCATTGCTTTCTTTTTAAAAACATAGTTCTAATTATGTATTTTTCGATTGAAAGTTAATTAATTTTAAAAGAGGCGCATTTATTTAAAAGCAATTAAGCTGTAATTTTAATTGACATTTTATGCCCTTTTTATTTACCTTTATTTCATTCTAATTTCTCAGGAATCATTCTTCTAATTAAAAAAATGAAATAACAATACAATTGCAACTTGATTTGATACATTTTTTAAAGCATTATTTATATTAAAAAAAAGTAACGTAACCATTGCTTGCATGATTTTGTGGTAGTGATCATGATAACTGTCAAACAGTATATCTGATTGAACTCCCTTATTGCGAATATGTTATACACCATTGCAACCAAAAGACTAGATATTTAATCTATTTTCAAACAATTTTGAAACTATTTTCCTACCTAGCTACAAAGCAAATTTCCAAATAAGGTGGTCTGGTGTAATAACGCCAGGCGAGGCAATAACTTCAAGTGCTAATATTATGCATAATTATGAAATAATCTGGTAAATGACACACATGTGCTCTGCGCAGAAGGGTTTTGAGTCATATAAATCGCAAAAAACAGCTTCAAGTTAATTTGTTTCATTTTTAGGTCTTATTGTTTTTACAAGCAACTAAAATTAACGCTCGATCTAAAATTTGCGAGGTACGTTTTGTGATGTGAAGACTATCTTTTTTATCCGGAAATACTTTGTTAATTACATAAATTTGTAGTTCATTTCATGGACTTTCAAAATGTTGTTGAAGATTTTGGATATCTTCTCGAGATAATTTGTAATTTAAAATGTACAGCGCAATAACTATAACGGGGTAATAACGCCAATCCTTGGCATTAACAGGCCGGTTGATTCCCTACAGTTGCCGAGCTACATCCTAAATACTGATTCAAATAAACACAGTTAAAACTGTGCAATGTTTCTAATAATTCTATTTAAGCGGTCCTTTTTAAGCAAAAAGAAGCTCACGGTCTCATATTCTTTTGCCTCTTCCCCCTCCCCACACCACACCTTTATTTTTCTTACACTTTCACAAAAAATTGTACATTTTCTATAGCTTAGAATGCAATTTGTCAATTTCTAAGTTTTTAGAGTTTGTATTTTTAGAATTGGGCAATCTACATGCAATTATTCCATCTTATTTCAAAGTTTTGCATGTATGGCGTTATTACCCATACAGGAGGGTAATAACGCCAAATAGCATTGGTCAAGAAATCACGCCATTACATTTTATGAATACATATCTGTTAAATTATTTTTTTTATATAGATAGTCAATGAGTCGCTGTATCAAATCATATATTTGTTTGAAAAGTACAATCTAAAACTGAGCCGTGAAAATTGGTAGAACCTTAACGTGGCGTTATTACCCCAGGGTACCTTAAATATTAGAGAGTATATTATGAATATTATGTTTATGTACTCATGCATTAGTTCCGCTAAAGTGATGTCTCCAGTTTTAAATCGGGAGATTCACAGTTTAAATTGAGCTAATTTTCAAGTGTCAAAAATTATAATCATAACCCTAATTTATTCAAAATTTTTATTTTTATTTTTCAAATTCGAATGTTTAATTATTTATAATAATGTTTATTTGTTTGAAACAACTTATTTATTTAATACTTTCCGCCTGTTCTTTCTGTGTTATCATCCCAACTTTTTCATATTTCCATGCACTTAACATGTCATTCTTCTTGGTAATCATTGTACACTTTTATCTAATTGTTCTCATTCTCTTTTATTTCATTCAGCTATACCGTAGCACTTATAGTGATAGCACGTCTTTTTGCTCCTAAAGGTAACAATATATCACTTTTATTCATACACTGCAAAAAAATTCTGTAAAGTTACTAACACTTTTCTAGAA
Organism: Maratus speculifer; assembly: GCA_964019185.1. Taxonomy (NCBI): domain Eukaryota; kingdom Metazoa; phylum Arthropoda; class Arachnida; order Araneae; family Salticidae; genus Maratus; species Maratus speculifer. Next base: position 158,327,471 of record OZ025289.1, read on the forward strand.
AACTGGGTTTCCTTTATCTTTTTATGTTACGGTAACAATAAAAATTCATGTAACCGATTCTGTTACATGAATTTTTGCTGTTACCGTTACATGAAAAATTCTGTAAAGTTACTAACACTTTTCTAGAAAACTGGAATTCCTTTATCTTTTTATGTTACGGTAACAATAAAAATTCATTTAACCGATTCTGTTACATGAATTTTTGCTGTTACCGTTACATGAAAAATTCTCAAAATCCCAGTTTCCTAATTTTTTTATTAGGTTTTTACTTCGTTACTCTTTTTACAAAACAAAAAGGATTGCATTGTCATAATATCAAATTAATGTAAATGTATTTCTTATATTACATATTTTCTTTCCTTACAGGAAATTTCTCATGCACTGTTAAAAAAATCTGTTAAGTTAGTAAAAGTTTTCTAGGAAATTAGTTATTTCTAGGAAACTAGTATAGTAGATTTATATCTTTTTTATACAGTGTATACATTAAATTTTAGTAAGCATATAGATTTCTTTAACTTTACATCTGTTAAATTACATTTTTTTTGTTTACAGTGTATATCTACGTCCACTTTGTATCATCAAAAAAGTTTATGAAGTTACGCATAGAATTGAATCAAATTTCATACATATGCTTTAGCTGCGGCATGCAGCTGTTTCTAAAGCGATTTGGAAACATTCCGCTGGAAGGTGGCGCTGTAATAGTGATTTTTGCGCAATTTTCATTTTTTTACCATCGAAAAATGTATTAAGTTATGCGTAGAACAGAACCAAATTTAATTATTATGTAATAATTAATATTTTGGCTTTGGAAATCTGTTGCTTCTTTAATTTGGAAAATTCCGCCAAATGGGCGCTCTGTAACAGAAATTATTGAAACATTTTCATTATTGTACCATTAAAAAGTATGTGAGGATATGAACAAATTCGAAGAAAATTCCATATACATTTTTTAGCCAATGAATGTCAGATCTGAAATGAATTTGGATCCATTCTGCCCGAAAAGGACACTATAATGTTGATTTCTCTGTATTTTTCTCGATTTCCCGTAATACTGTTGCACATCAACAACTCGTGCAGCGGCAAGAACTTCTCATCTTATTAAGTGCTTATTCCCAAGCAGCTAAAGAGCAACAAAATAGTGAAAAATATTTATTTTATTCAATATTATGATCGAGATTAACTCATTTTTACTTCCGTTTTACTACTCGTTTTAAAACTCGTTTTTACTACTAGTTTTTACGTTAGTTAAATGAAGCAGAAATTTAAGATGAAAATAAAAGTTGATGTAGTATCAAAGTAATAATATTGAAGCATTATCATGTGTAACAGATTTTTGAAATATTGACATATATCAGAAAAAAAGAAAGTTTAGGGATAGGTACATCCACTTGTTTATTTTTGTTAGAATCACTAAGAAATACGCTACAATAAACTTAAATATTTATTATGCAAATAAAATAAAAACATATGACGGAACACAATTTTCTCCTTGCTTTTAATACAAAATATATTATATGAACTTTAAAATATTCAAATTTACTTGAAAGGCGATTAAAATAATGAAATATAGATGTTAATAGTTAATTTTATTTAAAAACGTCTTAGTACTTTCAAGCCTTTAATCAGGCTCTTCCTCTTTTGAAAGTACACTCGACTCTCGTTGATTCAAAATCGGATAATTCGAATCGTCGCTTAATTCGAACTAAACATGAAGTCCCGAAATTTTCGCTGGCAGAATAACGTTAAAAATTTTCCTTAATTCGAACTCATTTTCTCTTGACAACGTTTAATTCGAACTAACTAGAATGCTATTTTTTTTTATTTTCTTTCTCATGGATTTCTGATCATTTGAATAACTTTCTTTGAATTTTGTGAAAATTGTTCTGAACGAGTATACATATAATCCATTGCATTTGATATCCACTTTCTTATTGCTTCGTCTGTCCATCACTGACGCTTTAAATTTTTCTTCCATCGTCCTTGTTTTTAATCTTTTAATTAGTTTATGTATTTATACATTCTGATTCAATATTAAGTAGTCATATTCTAATGATAACAGACGAAATAAGTTTAAAAAACACGATAACATTGATAACTTTGTAGTAGTACCATATTAAGCATGTTTTCCATAATTCGAACTTCGGATAATTCGAACATTTTTTGTGCTACCGACGAGTTCGAATTAACGACAGTCGGCTGTGCTAAGATGTTTTTAAATAAAACTAACTATTACTATCTCTGGTTGATTATTTTAATCGACTTTTAAGTAAAATAATAAATAAAACTGAGCACTTTAAAGTTTATATTATATATTTATTACGCATTTTTTGAGAAAGAAAAAAGCGCACAAACAAACAAAAAAAAATATTCCAAAGAAATTATTTTAAAATCACTATTCAGCTGATTTTTTTTTCTTTTTCTGGAACATTTTTTTAATGATTTCGGAAGCAAGACTATTTTTCTCTTTTCTATTTTTTTTTCTTTTTTTGTTCCTAATTGGTTTCATTTTATATTAAATAACTGCAAAGAATTAATTTTTTATATGGTCTAAAAATTAACTAAAACACAATTTATAAAATAGTTTTAGATTGCTTTTTAATTGGAAAAAACGAGGCAACTTTTCAAAGTGAATAGTTTGCAATGAAAAAAAAATTATAACTAAGTATTTTTCATTTCGAAGTTAATTAATTTAAAAGATAAATAGGTTCACTTAAAAGCTATTAAACAGTAAATTTTAATTACTTTTTTTATCACGTTTGTTTACTTAAATTTTGTCTGAGCTGGTTTTTCATGAATTACGTTTTTAATTAAAATTAAATTACAAATTTTATTTTGGACGCTATCTCTGACACAATATTTCTAGGAAAGTTCGAATTTCATTAAAATTAAAAAATTAAATAGATTCATTGTCTATATTAAAATATGTTTTTAATAAATATATTTATTTTCTTTATGACATTTAGAAATCATAAATCTGAATCTGTTTTTAAATTTCAAAATTAATTTAATGAATTACAGTTCTTTGTATTTATTTTTCCTTTTATTCATTTTTTTACATTTTTTTCATCCAACATCTCTCTTTTGTGTCGTGTTAAAATCTGATTGGTTATCTTCTTTTTACTTTCATTTTAACTGTTACCTTTCTCTTGTATTTCCTCTGGACTTTACTCATGCTTAAACTGATGCACATCTTTTTACTCCTGAAGAAGAAAGAATTATTCTTTCAAAATATGCTATAAGCGTTTCGCACTTTATTTAAATTTTTACTCTTTTAAGAAGTTTTTGGTGAAGTTGTTAATGCTTTCAATTTTTGCAGCTCGTACATAAAGTTCAAATATATTCCATGATATCTTTCCTGAGTTTTTTATTAGAACAATTAAGATAAGGTAATAAAAAAATAAAAAAAATATATAAAGACAAAGAATACAATGACTTATATACCGCTCTTACTTTGTTAAACACATTCTTATGAAAAAAAGTTCTTCCGGCAGTACCGGAAGGTAGAGGTAGCTTTCATATATCTTATTTATTTATTTATTTATTTTAAATTAAGTTATATTATTCAAACATACGAAGCTCAAACTAGTGGAGCCCGATTATATAGGATTGAATACTAGTTTTTGTCAATATTGAATATTTATGAGAATTTTTATAAACAAGTCATCTTTTATTCAGCCTGGTTCTATTTTAAGCGATTTATAGGGTCGCAAAATTCCACGATATCATGAAGTGTATGCCATTTTAAAACAGCATGATGTATAAAACGAACCAATAAGCTTGGTCGATATCTTAATTCATGTGCACATGCACACTCTCATCGAAATCGATTAATATATACGAGTGCTGTCGCGGGCAAACTGATTTTTTTTAAATGTCACCCAGCTTAGAAATTCAAAGTGCAATATCTCAGGCGTTTTTTAAGGTACAAAGCAAAAAATACTCCAGAATTCATTATTAAGATCAAACACTTTAGAAAGAGCCTTTTTTCAATTTCTAATCTTTTGTTTGTACATCATTATCCATTTAAAATATTTTTGACAAACTTAAATGCCCGCAATTTTGAAACAAGATGGCGGATAAAGTTGGACATCGAACTCAGAAACTATGTACACACGGAGTTATGTCCAAATCAGTTTATAAATATGCGTATTATCACGTTACAAATTTCAGATCGTTTCAAAATGTCAACTACGCTGGAAATTGAAAGACAATAACTCAGCCATTTTTCAAAATATAGATGAAAAAAAAAATGCTCCACGAATCTCCATGAATCTTTGTATCAAGGTGAAACACACAAAAGAATTTTTTTTTTTTCAATTTCTAACTTTTTTGCACCTAGTTTTAAAAATTAATTTTTTTTAATTAATATTCCGCCATTATGTAACAAGATGGCGGATGGAACTGGCCGACAAACTCGATCCAGAAATTGGTATCTGCTATGTATGCATTTAATTTTAAATTTTAATTAAAAAAATTAAATTACTGCCATTTTGGAACAAGATGGCGGATGAAGCTGGCCAATAAACTCGGTCGAGACATTTGTACATACTATGCACATACCAAGTTTCATTCAAATCGGTTAATAAATACGATAGTTATCGCTTGACAAAATTGATTTTACTTTTTGTAATGAAAGCTACCTTAAATGACAAAAGAGGATGTACTATCATACTCCAAATCCACCATTAAAACTAACCTAACACCACTTACCAAAATCCGAGTCTAACTGTCCAGTTTTACTGGCTAAAACTTCACTGACTCTTTTTTATGCTAGAGATCCGAAGAGCTTCTCTTCCACTGGTTATTCATGATATCCTATCATGTTGCTTTTCTCTAAGCCCACAATTTTTATAAGTTGTAGAAATTTACACTTTCACATACCTTTGGCCTTTTTTCGAGGAGATAGGTAAACCTCATTATCCTCTGCTTTAATTTTTTTCAACAAAAGGCTGTTGTACTGTCCTTAAATTTTTGCAGACTCCCTTGAGATCTTTTTTTTGTCGAAAACTTGATGTCACACTGTGAAAAAAATCCATTAAATTTATGGCAAAAGTTCCTGGTAGCAATGTTGCGGAGGTTTTTGCCGTACAAATTGCAGTAAAATTAGCTGTAATTTTTTTATTACATCTAATTTTAGTGTAATTTTTACGGTAATAACTGCTGGCAACGTTGCTGCCTAGCAATTTTTAAGATAAGCTTAACGGATTTCTTTTTACATAGCACAAGTTTTTCCTATTGCATTCTGTTTTTATTTTGCTGCCTTTTTTTACAAAAACAACATAACACACAGTTGTAATGTTAAAATTATCTACATTTAATAGCAACTATGAAAATTTTTGAAGCTAAAAACCTGTTATTCTTCTCATTTCAACGTACGTCAGTGAAAAATGACCGATTTCCTTTTCCCGAAATAAAAAATCGACAAATGTTGCTTATTACAAATTGTTAGCTTACAGCTTTCAAAACTTGCAGAAAAGAAATCCAAATATACTTTTCTTTTTTATCTTGGATAATCTTTCATCTTGACGCCCGGAAAAGTTAAAATCTTCTAACTTTCTAATAATATAATAGCATAAAACTTAAAATAATAAATAAATCTCTGTTTATATATAGCTCAAAGTAAAGTAAACATTCGATTTTAATTATATATTTCGATAAAAAGCGACGCTTTTTTTGCATTAAAATATATAATTTTACTAATTTTATTTCGTTGTAACTATTGAATTTTCCTTTTTTCAAGGTAAAATTCATCTAACAAGAATAAAACGATATAAACATGATAAACGTGGCCAAGCTTTTTTTATAATTCATTGAATTCTTAAACATGTCACTATATTATTTATAAAAGCATTATGGCAAAAAAAAACCCCTAAAAATTGCATCAACAAATATACTAAAATTCACAAAAAATATAATGTATGTCAATTACGAGTAAAATATCTTTAAAAAGATAAATATTTCTGACAAATATTGTTAGAATTGCCAAGTATCAGTAAGAAATGCTGTAGTTGGACTTCATTTTTTCAAAAAGTTTTGAGAAAAATAGGATTCTTATGAGCTAATAAATAAAAATTTAAATCAAAGTCAAACATTTTTAGTAATGCTAAATTATGTCAATGCTTATGTCAATTTTATTAATATTAAATTATGTCAATATTTATGTCAATTTTAGTAATGTTAAATTATGTCAAAGCGGTGTTTCGTTTACGAATTTTTCACAAATAACGACAGATGTATTGTTTTATATGAACGAGATACATTTAATGGAATTTTTATATTTTAATTAAAATGCAGCTTTTAAAAAAAAGGATAGATAAATTGTTTTTCCGACATACATATATATTTTTTAATTTAAATGCTTTTTCTTTTTTGTTATTATAACATGAAAACTTTGCAATGTTCGAACGACTTATAGAGAACGTCTAGGTGATTTATAGAGAAATCATGTTTCTATTTTAAATTCAATTTGACAAACTTTTGGAATTCTTTCCGTTTTTTATAAACTTATTTAAGCAATTGAAAAGTAATGTTTTTCAGTAGCTTTTAAAATATATGTATATGATTTATAGGTCAATTCCATAAATGATCCACCCAGTTACTTACAGGAAAAATCTTTTTTTTTCTTTTTTTCTTTTAATCTAAATCAATGAAAAAATTATTTGTTTACTTATTGTTAAATTAGTTGACGTTATGAAATTGTTAAAAGGTAGAGAAAACCCACATTTTTCAATCTTTACAACCAGGTAAGAATATTTTTGTAAACTATGTATTTTATTACAACTAAAGAAATAAAATATGTTACATAACGATACATCATTCTTATGAGTTTAAAATAAAAAAAAAATCTATGTAATGAGCAATTAACACATTCGCAGCCGCCCACGCGAAAGCGCGTGATATGGCGCCAACGTTTAGGGGCCACTCATACGCCAGCGCGTGATGTCCAATAGCTAGTCACGCGCTGGCGCGGGAATATCTTTCACTGGTTCTTTGTTATAAAAAGTAAATCGGCTTCTGGGAAAACTCACTTCTACAGTGCGGCATTTACTATCATCACATCTTCGTGTAAGCGGCAGCGAACGTGTTAAAAAAAACTACATTACAACGTGCTAAAAATTCTGTTTAGCAGATTCGATGGTAAGGAACATAATTTCATTTTTCATAAATTTGTGTTTTTGTTACTTATATCTTATGGTTTTTGTCTGAAACTAGAAAGTCTTTCATTTATGAGAGTATTCCTTTTCAGGAAAATAATATTCAAAAAATTAGTATGTAATGACATTTTGTTCATAAAAGATATATCGAAGCATGCGCAAATGATTCATCATGTTATTTTACATTAAATAAATAAAATGTTACTTTATCAACACGCTAACCGATATGTTAGTATATTCTACAACTAATTTTCACATAATTTGTGCCTGTGGTTCTACGTTTTTGGAAATCGAAATATTGTTCTTAGTGCCGTCGACTACATCTGTTGCGAAATCTTCTCCGATGAAAGTGACGTTTCTTTCTCGCCTGCGAGCGAGAGCATATTTATACGATGCTAAGTGGCAACCAATTTTGCGATGCCTTGACGATCGCAATGTTTGGAATGTTTTTAGTTTTTTATTAGAGTTTTTGAATTTTATGCATGTTTGGAATGTCATATTTATTAAATAATAGTGGAACTACCAGATTGTCTGGTATTGTAAATATTTCTACAGCAATATTTCAATATTTAAAATAAACTTAATATGAAAAACAAAACCTTCTGATACAGATTAATTTCATTTCAACATCTTAAATATATTAATATTTCAAATCCCATGTATGAACAATGGTAATTCCATTCTAATTATCTCTGAATTCAAGTACCGACTCTTTTAAATGTGGCCTGCTGTGCAATAAAATGCGCATCGCACAAACCCCCACAGCTCAGCTGTGTTGAAATGATCATCAATTAAATAACTTTTCAAATCAGATCAGCAGACCAAGTTTCGTAGCTCTTGCACAATTACTTGTGTATGCATATATATATATATATATAGATAGATATAGATATATATAGATATATATATATATAATATATATAATATTATATTGAAACAGAGTTTATATGCATCATTGTAATGTTTTTTTATAAGAATTATGTAGGAAGAGGAAATGTAGATGGCACCTGGAGACTGGTTTTGTAAAATGAAACAACAAACAAAATATTAATAAATATTAAAAAATAAAACAGCAGAATTAAACAAGTTGGAAATTGCACGTGAAGTGTTGCAAATGAGGTACGTTCGTACGATAACGAAGTTTAATGAATACTCAGATAGTGCTGTTATAATAGACAGTACTTCAGATGTACTATTAGCGGTCGAAATCTTGTTTGTGTTCTTGTAAATATACAGGAAGAAGCTTTTTATTACACCTCAGCAATGTACATTATATTCATAAAATGTGAAATAGCTTAACATAATTAACGCACGACCCAAACAACGTTTTCCCGTATAGCATTATGTAGTGGAATACTTTTGTGTGGCCCTGTAATTTAATAATAAATATTCTTTGCATTATAGATTGTACAGAATGTATTTTTTAACATATATACTTCATAGGTTCATGTATTCTACTATATTCGAATGAGTGTAACACCATTAAAATGCATTCCTCATTGACCGTAATGTAACGGAATACTTTTCATTGTCCCTGTAATTGATCTATGCATCCGATTTTCATAAAATTTGAAATCACTCGATAAAATTATGTGATAATTATATAATTTAAATTTCAAATGATTCGGTTGGATAGTTTTTGCGTTGTTATATGCGGAAAGACGGACAGATGAACGGACTGAACGACAACTATGGGTGCTACGTATTTACATAATTACGAACGCACCTAAAAAAACGAATGTAACATTTAAATCCAGACCAGTAATCATTCCCAAAATGGAGCATCTCTTCAAGGTAATTCTTTCTATTTCCACCCGTATAGCTGTTAAAATTTAAAATTAACATACATTAATAAGATTATGGATTTAATGTAATTAAAAAGAAAAAATGATAATTAGATTTTTCGTCCAAAATGTAAAAAAATACTAAAAAAAAGTCGAAAAATCGCAGAAAAATCAAGGTGCCAAAACGTCTGAACAAGATGCGAAGTTATTAAATTTTATTATTAGCAAATTGATACTATCTAATATTTATTGCTTTTTTTACGGATAATTCAAATATTATTATTCTGTTTTACAACATTGTGTCTGTTCATTTTGAAAATGGTTAATGCACGTTGCTTTATCTCTACCTGAAACTATTTCCAGTTGTGAACGAAACGTTTTGCAATTTTTTTTTTTTTCAAGCAAAGAGCAAATTTTAAAATAGTGTTGTTATATTCATTGAGTTACCTGTAAAAAAAGAATCATAAGATTTAACTTTAATTATTATTGCTATTATTATTATTATTTAATTTCTTTTACAATAGTAAAAGAAATTAAAACATTTTTAATTCTCAACTTTAGAAATCTCCAACCTCATTTTGTGATTTTCCAAATAATTTATAATACACATATAAAAGAAAATGTTAGATTCAATATAAATGAGGACCCTGGAAGCCAATTAATGTAGTTGAGAAAATTGAAAAAAATGAACTAAGCGCATAGACGACCTAGAAATATGCTTTATTATTTCCAGGTAAAGAAATATAAGTGATTTTCTAATTATGTGATGCGTTCTTGAGAATAACCACTTTTGTTCAGTAATAATCAACATTGATTAATTATAAATTTAAATAACATTGTACTCTACTTTTTTTTTTACAGTTATTGAAATAATAATTCAAAGACCACAATTAAGCCAGCTGCAGTTTCCTATTTCAATTAAATCAATTATTGATGATTTTCAAAGTTAACTTCTATTATCTTTAATTTCAATTTACTCCAAATAAAGCTTTTGTCACTTGTACCCCTTGGCTTCTGAGATCGTCAAATATTATTGTTTATTTATATTTTAATCTCAAGAACATCAACCACAAAGTTATCGAAATTCCTTGTTTAAAACAGTTTATCTTTGACAAGAGTAAACTTTTGTTTAATTATTGCCCCTTGAGACATTTGGATTCAAAGCTCACAAATAAGTCTCAAAGTTTTGCGTAGTATAACAAATTTCTTGCTAATTAATGCAATTATGATGCACAGTAATTTATTCTAGTGCAAAAGCAGTTACTATTTGATTAAATAGAGGGACAACATTAATTATCATATCATTTATCCAAAATGAATTTGCTTTTCTTAACTACCAAATTGTGTAACTGAAAATTACTTTTTGGAATTTATTTACAGTGTTGGTATGATGCGGAACAATTTATTCAAATACTGGTCTGAAGCATAGGGAAACGCCATTGATTACATAGGGAAACGCCATTAACAAAGATGTTCTTTTATCAAATATTCCGTCTCCTTTGTTTACTATCAAACTGAATAATCAAATGTTTCTTATTGCGGTAAAATTTACTTTATGAAAATCATAGTGAGGATTTTTAAAGTATTTAACACTCGTCTTGTGTTTTTACAAATAATTTATAAATCACACATGAAATAAAATGTTAGATACTATAGAAAAATATTTTTACGCAATCCATTTATATTAAAATACATCCAATTTTAATAAATTAATAATTGATAAATAATTCAATTTAATAATTAGATATTATAATATGCACAATTTTATACAATTCATTTATATTTAACCTCAAGAACATCAACCAAAAAGTTATCGAAATTCTTTGTTTCAAGTTGTTTATCTTTGACAAGAACAGTTTCGTTTAATTTTTACGCAATCCATTTATATTAAAATACATCCAATTTTAATAAATTAATAAATGATAAATAATTCAATTTAATAATTGGATACTATAATATGCACAATTTTATACAATTCATTTATATTTAACCTCAAGAACATCAACCAAAAAGTTATCGAAATTCTTTGTTTCAAGTTGTTTATCTTTGACAAGAACAGTTTCGTTTAATTATTTCCTGTTCAGACATTTGCATTCAAAGCTTACAAATAACTTTATTAAAAAAAATGGCGTATTTTATCTAGCAAATATCTTGTTAATTAATGAAATTATGATGCATAATAATTTATTCAAGAACAAAAGCAGTCGCTATTTGATTACATTGAGAGACACCATTAACGATCATATCTTTTATCCAAAATGCATCTGCTTTTGTTAACTACCAAAGCGCGTAATTGAAAATTCCTTGTTAGAGTTTATTTGCAGTTTTGATATGATGCCAAATAATTTATTCAACTACTGAAGCAGTCGCTTTTTGATTACAAAGGGAAACGCCATTAGCAAAAATGTTCTTTTATCGAAAATTCCGTCTTCTTTCTTTACCACTAAATCAAATAATTAAATGCTCCTTGTTGCGGTTGATTTTAGTTTATGATAAGCATAATGAGGATTTTTAAAGTATTTAACACTCCTCTTGTGTTAATATTTGTTGAATCCATCCAAAGTAATAGCTAGAGTAAAAAATAAAACTGCCTTAAAATTTACATTATGTATATTTTTCGATTGAATTATAAATTTTAAAAACATGAAAAATCTCAAAATTAACAGCATCACTTAAAATATCTCTCTTATGATTCAACATTATTAATATTATTATTATTTAATTTAAGTGTACAAATGCAAAACGCTTTAATTATGTATGTAGCTTTTAAAAATGAATTGTTTCATTTAATAATTAAATTTCTTTTAATTTTGCTGATTGTTTAAGCTTATTTCACTTTAAACATTATTTTAATATTATATTTACATTAACAAATTAGTACATTAACATAGTTAATGTAAGTAGCAAGTTTTCTTTTCACCATTCCTGAATTTATATTTTATAATTATTTAAATTTGACAGTAAAAAATTACAGAAAAAATTATTTTTGAGACATTCTATAAATTAATTTACAAAATAACAATTTAATTAAGTAAATAACTAAAAATAGTTTACAAAACATATATTCAACCCTTTAATTAATTAAAAGTCTTCTCGCCACATTCGAAAAGTAGGTTGCTTTCTTTCTTTATTAGTTAGCCATCGCACGTAGTATAGAGTAAATTTTGTAATCTCTTTGAAAATCGAAACAAATGATGGATTTGCACGTTTCAGATAATGAAACTTCCGAAAACATAATTAAAAAAATACCACCCGTCTATCTGTGTGTATGTCTGTCTGTCTGTGTGTCTGCAAACACTCTATTTCCCGAACAAATTGAGACAGAGATTTGGAATATGGTATGTACTTAGTACATAATAAAGGAAAGAATCCTATTGAATGTAACTAACCTAGATTATCGGGAACTATTATTTTCGGACTGCAGAAATATTCGTTCTGATTCGTTCCGAAATATTCGTTCTCTATATAAACATTTCCGAAATCGTTTATTTTAAGAAGTGAATATAAAAAAATAAATAAATGAATAAAGAATGGAGTCGATCGTATAATTAGGTCGGTGCTAATTGATTTTCCTGTCGACCAAAAAACTAACGCCAAACAATAAGATTAAGTACCAATAATGGCTTATAGTAAATGCCACATTCAATTGACATTAAACACGTTATACGTGTTTATTAGGTTTTCAAGTAATTTTTAATTCGACGTTTTATTAGTATTTTTATTAAACTTTTCCTTATTTATTTGTTTTTTCGGTCTTTAAAACAAAAATTATGCAATTTTGCATAATTTACGAATAGTTTGGCGATTTATATTACATGCCGAAATTGGTCGACGATTTAATTAAGCAATTCCGCAGTAGAGAAATCATTACTATACGTTAAAAAATTTTAATGTACGTTTAAAATTTATTTTGGATTTGCAATGCATTTTATAAATATGCATTGCATTTTACACAAATTTTATTTTTATATTTAAAATTTCGCATAACCATGATGGGTAAGTATTACGGTGGCCCCCAATGGCTATTTTTTTTTCTCTAGTATTAATACAAATTAGGCAGACTCTTCTCATTCCTTTTAAGTTTGTTATTTTGACTGGAAAAATAATTCAGGTAAAATTTTAATTACATTTGCCAAATGTAGTTGAATAAATGGGGAAATTGTGTTAAGCTAATGGATCCTTGCGAGGTTGTCTTCTGTTTAGTATTCATTAGCAATAGTTAGTATTTTTTACATGCAAGTTTAAACTTCTAAAGGAAAATTAAGGATAAAAGGGAATGTGTACTACCACTTCTGAAAGTTCCACCTATCTTTTACGAAACTCTCTGTATATGAACTTCAATTACGAATTTTGAAAATTGAAAGTCTGATAAATATTGTTAGAAAGAGAAAATATAAGAAATATGAGAAAATATTGAGAAATATGAGAAAATGTTAGAAATGCTATAAATAAACTTAAAATTAAACTGGTTGTAACCTATTTAAAAGATGACAAAAATATTTCAAACATATTAAATTACTTCAACTCTTAGTATATTCAGCTGTAAACACAGCCTTCTACAGAGAATACAAATATGCTGTTATCAACGTCTTATTTTTTTTCAAATTTTACGTAGTTGGTGTCAAAAATAAATGATAGTGAATTTAAAATTTTGGATCCGAAAAACATTGAGAAAATAAAATATAGATATTGAGGAAAGTGGAATATTTCTAGATTTATAAATTTTTAACTAAACTAATCAAAAATCTAAATGCGTTGTAGGATAAAACATCATTACGAACAATATTTTCTTCAGTAATAATTTCTATTGATCCTCGGATGATTAATTCACGGTAATTCTTCAAGTGAATTAATCATCCGAGAATCAATAGAAATTATTACCAAAGAAAATATTGTATCTAATGATCTTTTATCCCACAACATACCCAGAATTTGGATCAGTTTGCTTAATGAATCATAATACAAGTAATATTTCTCTTTCCGCAGTATGTATATTTTATTTTCTGAATGTTTTTCGGATCTAAAAACTGGCTTTCCCTTTCAATCCTTTTTGACATTAACTACATGACATTAGAAAAAAAATAAGACTGTAATGACAGTATTTATGTATTCTCTGGTGAAGATTGTGCTTACAGTTGAAAGTAGTAAGAATTAAACTAATGTAACATCTTTTTAAATACTTTTTGCCATATTTTAAGTTGTTTATGCATGGTGTAATTTTAAGTTTACCTTTTAAAGATGAATTTAGTATTATATTTATTTATTTGGTGATATTCTAAATAAATTTCAGTATTGTATTTAACAATGATTTTTTAAGAAAGATTAAAATATATAACAAGTAAAAAATTTTCAAAGAGAAATACTATATTTTTAAATACATATTTAGTTTACTATTATTTTTCTTGTTTTAAGTATTTTTCTTCAAACGATGCTAAAAAATTGTTACTGTGAATAATAAGCTATATCTTCCTCCTATAATTTTTTTTCTTCCTAATTGTCTAATTTTACTTTTTAAATTTATGTTTACAATTTCGGTCTTATATTAAATAATAAAAAACTGATTTATTTCTGAAAGAGTCCAAATCAAACTAAAAAATTTGTTTATAAAGCCCTTTTAAGCAAGTTTTCCATTAGTAAAAACTAACGATTAATAGTTAGAAATAATGAATAATAAAATTTTCAAAAATAAACAGATTGCTATAACAAAAAAATTCTAATTAAGTATTTTTCAATTTTGAAGTTAATTAATTTAAAAGACAAGTAGCTTTAATAAGAGCAATTAAACTGTAATTTCAATTGCATTTTTGTACCAGTTTTTATTTATTCTTTTACTCAACTAATGTCTGATGAATTATTTTTTTAATTTAAAAATAATTAATTTTATAGGCTTTTGCAAATGCAGTGTTTATTTGAATGTTTGGATTTTCTTAAAATTTTAAAATAAATTACTTCAATTTCTACATTGTTTTATATATTGAAATTTGCTTTTTATTTCTTTATTTTATTTATTTTATTCATTTTATTCATTTTCTTTTCTACATTTAACATGTATGAATTTAAATATTTTTTTTTACTCTTGGAAGTTAAATTAATAAATTATCAATATTTTCCTTTATATTATTATTATTATTTTATATTTTGTTTCAATCTATTCAACAATATTTACACTTGTCGTATTCAAGTCAAATTAGTTATCTGTTTTTGCTTCATTTTAACTGATTCCTTTTATTTCCTTTCAGTCTTGCTCAAAATGATAGCACGACTTTTGAACCTAATGAAGGAAGATTTATCTCTTCATAACATGCTGTACGATTTTTTTCTCTTTTTTATTATTACTATTATTATAAAATCATTCTATTCTACTAAAATTTATTTTCTTGCAACTTTTACAAAACAAAAAGAACGCACAACCCTTGCTAAAGATCTGTTGTGCCATAAAAAATTACGTTCCGTGACGAAACCCATTAAAACAAGAACATGCATTTATTTACGGCACCATGAGTAAAAATGGGCATTTGCAAACATAAAAACATGAAACATTTACATGAATTAAAAATTTAAGTTCATTGGTCGACTCGCAGAAGAGCTCGGGCCTAACTACCCTACTCTTTCTCACGCATTAAAATCCTTTCACAGGCCTCAGGTACTTCGTATATATCTAAAGGACATTTCTTTGATCTTTGAAAGGATGAAGAGGCAAGGTCAAGCGTCTGTGTGTTATGATATTCAAACTGCCTAAGATTAAGTTCTTGGCCTAAAATTTGATTTTAATTCTGTCAACGCAGAGATCTCACGTGGAATTTTCTGGAAGTATAACTGATATGTTAAAAATTTTATAATACACAAAAATGTATCGGTCTTGTATCAGAGGGGAATTAATAGGTTATAACATCTGCCCCTTTGACAGCTGGTTAAATAATTAAACTCAGATCTTTCCATTTAGTGTAGTTTTTCGATCAAAGAGAATAGTATAATTTTTCACACTATATTTGAGAGCAATTTTCAAATGCAAAACCTTTTATCTTCTCATTTGGAAATACCTTTGAATGTAACTACTTTGAAAGTCTAGGCCAAAGTCATTTTTTCCTAAAGTATGAAATGCACTAACGTTCCTTATGAGAATTCGTTTATTGCTTTCGAAACTTGTAGAATAGAAATCAAAATATCCTTTTATTTTATTCGATTAATCTGTTATCTTATCGCCTGGAAAATTTAAACTATATTGACAAAGAGAGGCAACGATGCTGGGAACTGATAATGTGGAGACCCCTTCTGTGTGGATAGAGTGAAGTCAATCGATAAACACATATATGTGATAGAGTGCAATATGAAGGAGGTAAAATAAAACAGTCCCCAAAATTCCCCAATGTTGAAATTTTAATACATTATCAGATAAATTTATCTCACTTTCGAGATCATGGATGGTACAGTTGACAGAGCGTCAGACTTCCAATCTTTTGTTCTCGGTACTCTGTGGGTTTGATATCAGGCAAAGGCTTTTATTTTTCCCGTACAGAAAATAATGAAAAATATTTTCGAATCACAATTCATATATATGTATCTAAATATTAAATTTTAGATAAATATATATAAAAACCTGTTTCGAATGCAGACGCATGTGTTTATTTATTTATAGAAAGAGAAAGAGTGTTTTATACAACATATGAATACAATAAAAAAATAAAATAATATACAGTATAGATGTATTCCTTTTACACCCAACATTTTTTCATTTTTGTGAATTTTATATTTAGTTTCATTTAAAATTATTTGTATATGTAAGAAGTCGTCTTACAAATGTAGAAGAGAAGAAAGAAAGAAGTGATAACTTATCTTAATAAATATCTCGGGGCTTGCATTATTCTTTATAAACTTTTTATTACTTGAAAAGACGTCACTCACATATAGTAGACTAACACAAATAACATACAAATAAAGCTTTTACATAATTTTGGCGCACGCCACCATCACAAGATATGAACTACAGTTTACAACCAACATTCGAATATCACTAAGAAAAGAACATTTTTTTAATAGAACTAGTGTTGCCAGATTTCTTTTAAACGAGAAATATTACAACTACATTTTTTTTTTTTTTAATTTAGCAAATCTCAGGTCACGTGACGCGTGAATCTATTTTTTTTTCTTTTATTCCTTTGGAAAGCGCGTGTTACATCCTCCCCCTCTGTTTCCGATCTACGTCTCGGAGAGGAAACAGGATGCTTTTTTGGTCTTCCTCTTTTTCTCAAGGGTGCAACTGGAATAGTTTCAGATTCTTGGAAAGGCAACAAGGCAGAAACGTGGTAAGATCCAATTCGTTCAGTAGGATTTTCTAGACTAGAAATATCATATGTCACTAGTGACTTTTGAGTCAAAATTATGTATGGGCCATCTCTCTTAGGCATTAATTTTGATGTTTTATTTCTACTTGCATTGCTAATTGGGTGTAGGTTAATCCACACCTTTTCTCCAGGCTGGAAATGTACTCGTCTATGATTTTTATTGTAATATCTCTTTCGCTGATCTCGTTTAATTTGAATACGTTCTTTCACACTTACTGAAATATTTACAGGACGTTTAAGATATGGGGTCTTCGCTCCCCCTGGTTGAAAACATTTTTCATACTTTTTCGGAATATCTTTAAGTTTTTTCCTTTCATCGGAATTTAAATTTTTGCCTACATCTTTACGTAAGGCATACGGACAGACTTCGACCGCTTCGGTACACGTACTATTTTGTACTTCATGTTCTTCTACAAAATAAAACTTTTTATGAGGTTTGTCCCTAAAATGCCATCTTTTGTTAGCTATGTCTAACACTATGTTACCTTTGCACAGGAAGTCCATTCCTAAAAGAGTTCTATTACCTTTGGCATTTGGGAATACAATAAACTCTATTTTGAAAACTCGGCCTTCAATCTTTACACGCACAGTGGCAGAAAGAGTTTTTCTAGCCTTCGTAGTTCCATCAGCTAATGTTACTTCATGAGTATGAGGTTTCATTGCAACACCAGCTTTCAAAAATAATTTATACATACGTTCTCCTGCAATAGAACGATTCGCTCCTGTATCTGCACAGACTAATACCTTCTTATTGCAGATCGTAATAGGTACATTTAGAGCTGAAACTGTTGATGTATTTAAACTATACAGCTCAAGACGTTGAGCTTGCACTGTTTGTTTCTCAATCGTAGGGGAACAATTTGGGCATTTCTTCTTTATAAACCCCATTTTGCCACAACCATAGCAGAATACACCGGATTCTAAGCGTCGATTATTAAATGTAGGAGAAGATCTATCTTTTGGAGGCTTATTCTGCTTCCATGTATTTTCTCGACGAGAATAATCTTTTTTCTTCTGGGGTACAACCGAGTCTTCGTTAGGGAACGTAGATCTTATGGTATCATACGCATCTAATTTTCCGGCAAGGTCGACTGGTGAATTTAAATGTTCCCAGTCATCTAACATATGTTGTTTGCATTCGACAGGCACACGCCTTTTCATCTGATCCGCTATGATCAGATCCTGAAGAGCTTCAAAAGACGTTACATTTAACTCTTTAAGCCAGTTTTCAAAGTAAGCACGTAACTCGAAGTAATAATCTCTCCAAGTAATTTCTTTATCTTTGCGATGCGTGAAAAACAGCTGCCTAAACCTTTCAGCGCTAATTTTAAACCTTTTTAGAAGTAGACCTTTAACATGTGAAAAATCTAAAGCGTTTTCTTCTTTTTCACGAGCAATAAGCGTAGATATAGAAGAGGGTACAACACTTAGTAAATAAGAAACCCAGAGGTGTTCTGGTACCTTCGAAAGCTTTAACTGTCGTTCCAGGAGCACCAGAAACAATGTTACATCATCTGTCTCTAGTTTAAATGTAGGCAACAGCTTCTGGATATCTATTTTACTCTCTGGATGAGACATTATCCCTGCCGCATTACCACCTACCGCTCCACTGGAAACACTTTGGCTCTGAGCCTGTAACTTAAGCTTCTCAAGCTCAAAATTCATCTCAAACTTTTTTAATTCCAGTTCTTCCGAACGACGTTTTTCTTCTACTTCTAATTTACGCTGTTCTAATTCAACTGCTTTTTCCTTTTCCTCTAAGTCTCGTTTACGCTGTTCTTCCTCGCGAGCCGCAATTTGGTTTCTGACTAACGAATTTACGAAATCAACTTCATACGAGGGAGAGGATTTAATCTTATCACGCAATGTGACAACAGTCATAGAGGGTTGTACATCTAAATTCATTTCTAAAGCGACCTGAAATAGGTCTTCTTTTCGTGCTCTGTTGAGGTCGGACATTTGTAAATTTAGCAAACAACAAGATATATACCCACAAATGCTAAAATTCGTTTAAATAAATTGTTCCCCGGACGTGAGCTTTGCTTTACAACTCATATAAACAAGACATTAATAAAACAAAACAGTGAACTTTAACGTTAGCAAAATATACTTTTAAAATAATTAAACTTCATAAAACTTCATAAAAGTATCTTTAAAATTTAAACTTTATTATTTTTTTAAAGAAAATATACTTTAAATTACGTGTCATTTAATCAAAACATTATTTTAACTGATATAAAACTAGTACTGAATTGTTGACAACATTCATAAACAATGTTCTAAATAAGTCAAAACATATCTGAATAATTAAAATGTCAAGCAATATTATTATCATATTATCTAGACAAGACCACGTAATATAGTTTTCTTCAATATAACTTTAAAAGAAAAGAAAGTCCCATTTCATAAAAATAAATAAATAAATAAATGCAAAAACTTACTCAATCTGTTTTAAAAATCGTATTCAATGCTATTTCACAATATATCAGGAACTCTAAATTAAATGCTTAAAAATAACTAACAACAGAATACTCAAATAGAATTTCTAATTAAATTCTGTTATCTTGCGAAACCAACAACAAAACAAACAAAAAATAATAAACACATACCATATGACACTTGAAATACAAAGTATAAATACCTTGTAATATATTTTTCCCTTTTTTCATTCAATTTATTTCCTTATTTGTAAAAAAAAAAGAAAAATAATATCAACGTAAATAAATGCTTATTTTATTATTTATCAACCCTTTTTTTTTTATTGTTTTTTCTTTTTTATTCGAAGTAAGGAAAGTTGTTATTTAATCAAGATAAAAATTAAACATGCATGCAGAGAATGAAAATAAACAAAAGAATAAAAAATATAAGCATGGGGAGGGAAGGGGAATTACACAATACATAAATAAATTGTAAAGTAATCAATAAATTAAAACTAATATGTGGTATGCAAAATGTTACAGACAGGTAAAATGTGGTAACTTGCGAAAAGAATTATAGATACTTTAAAACTTGGCTTACTTATTGAAAATATATGACAAAAGTTCCAAACTTTAAAATGTTCCAAAATAAACACATATAAGATGAAACGACGATGACTGAAGCAGAAAATCAAAAAAATTCAGTCCGTAGAACATATATCACAAACAAATGAAAATGGCGCTTGGCATAAGATTATTCCGTAAAAATTTTTTCACAAACGAAGAACGAGAACTTTAAAGGCACAGAACATGCAAGCTTTGAAGAACACATTTCACAAACAAACGAGCAACGACTGCTCGTGCCATTTTCTTGCATTAAACATGCATGCATTTTTATTTCGTACATATTTCACAATCGAATGATTTCACATCAACGAAACAAACTTACTATGTTAATCATTTAAAATATACTTCACAAAAAGACGAGCACGACCGCTCGAGCCATTTTTTTTCATTTTTATTAATCATATTTCATTATCAAAGAACTTTTCTGGAACTAAGATTGCTGAATACTTTGGAATTGATTCGTAGCCCGAAGTTGGGTAGCCATTTTGTAAGAAGTCGTCTTACAAATGTAGAAGAGAAGAAAGAAAGAAGTGATAACTTATCTTAATAAATATCTCGGGGCTTGCATTATTCTTTATAAACTTTTTATTACTTGAAAAGACGTCACTCACATATAGTAGACTAACACAAATAACATACAAATAAAGCTTTTACATAATTCTGGCGCACGCCACCATCACAAGATATGAACTACAGTTTACAACCAACATTCGAATATCACTAAGAAAAGAACATTTTTTTAATAGAACTTGTGTTGCCAGATTTCTTTTAAACGAGAAATATTACAACTACATTTTTTTTTTTTTTTTTTTTTTTTTTATTTAGCAAATCTCAGGTCACGTGACGCGTGAATCTATTTTTTTTTCTTTTATTCCTTTGGAAAGCGCGTGTTACATATATTTTTTTACTTACTTAAATATATATTTTCCGTTATGTACATTTATTTTAAATTTAATTATATCTTTTTTTTATTTTACTATTATGTTCATATTATATATTTGAAAATTAAATATGTGCTCTTAAAACTGGAGTTTTGATTATGTGCATGAACAGAGATAATCATAAAAACGTGACACACAAATATTTGCGATTAAGTATGTGCAAATAATAAAGAGTTTTTTAAAGAATAAAGTGATTTAAGAAGATTATTTGAAAAAAAAAAACATTTAACTGGCATCCATAAATAATGATTTTTTTTTCTTTTTTCTGTGGAAGTGTCGACGCATACAAGGCGTACATTTTCTTGTTCAATATATAAAAGTAGAGAGTTCCAAACATAAGATAAAAAAATAATACTTTCGAAATTAAAAAAGAAAATTTTCGAAAAATAATGAAATAAATAGTATATTTTAATTAATGTAGCATATTTTGATTTATTTCGTCAAGAAGAATATAGGTTTATTCGTGTAAATAATTGCAAATAAACGGGAGCAAAATTAAAATTTTCTTGAATAAATTGTTAGAATTTTGTATTTATTTTTTTACTTCTCCTGCGGTTCATAAAATTATAATCTCTTCATAAATAAACAAGTACATATATGTGCGTGCATAAGCATTTTTAAAATTTATATCTCATTAAATTTAATTAGCTAAGTATATACACAATATGCCTATTAATGACCAGACACTTTCAATTTTAGACAGGTTAATTATTTATAAATATACTTGTCAGATTCTTTTCAAAATCCAGGATTATAAAGATTTTTTTCGACCGCATATTTTTCAACATCCATTTGATAAGGAGGACAATTAGGGAATCAACAAAAAGACAACAAATTATAATAATATTTACGATACACCTGTAGATTAAAATACTCGAAATGATCAATCGCTGCAGAATAGAAATATGTGGATATCGTTCAACATGTTTGCTGACATTTGTCAGAATAGCACGTACATCCACAGAGATATACTGATCTTGCATGTTTTTGGCTTAACTCTTAGGCAAAACTTTAAGAGGTGGTAGTAACATCAAGACAAACAATATTAAATAGAAAACTAGGGGTCCCAAACGTTTTCCGAGAGAAATATTCGCCATTAAAGTTTAGGGTCCAAAATTTCGAATAAACATAAAAAACGGAAAAATTGGTCGATTCATTTGCAGTTTTTACTAAAACTATTCTTTAAATCAGTATTTTCTTAAAAATAAATTTTAAAGATAAATTTTAAAAAATGCTGATGGAGGGCGCCTTAGACTTTGGAGTAACGTACTACTATTTTTAACCTCGTTAAATGCTTGCAAAAGCTTATACTTAAATTTTGTGCTCAAAATTTGAATAGTTTAAAGTGACTAAGTAGAGTAAACTGAACTGGGTTCAGAAGGAGATGGAGGAGCTTCAAATTTGAAATGATTATAAAAAACGGAAAAATTTGTCGATTCGTTTGCGGTTTTCGCTAAAACCACTCTTTAAATCCGTATTTTCTTGAAAATAAATTTTAAACATAAATGCCGATAGAGGGCGCTGTAGACTTTGGAGTAACGCACAGCTATTTTTAATCGTTATTATTTTTAACCTCATTATATGCTTCCAAAAGCTTATACTTAAATTTTGTGCTCAAAATCTGAAAGTGGTTAAGTAGCGCAAACTGAATTGTGTTCAGAGGGGATGCGGGGAGGAGCTTCAAATTTCAAATGATTATAAACAAGTAAGAAAAATCATGCGTTAAGCATAGATTATGAAGCACTTTCCAACACTTAAGAAAATCTTTAACAAAACTTTGTTATTTAGGGAAATAATAGTGTATAGCCAAATGTACCCAAATATGCATTCCAGTACTTTTGAACAGCCCTGTATTTCATATGTCAGTTGATACAATGGGAAAATTTATTAAGCAAGAAAATACCCAGTAGCTTGAAATTTCTTTTTCAGTAATTCATACTGTTAGATGGAAACATACTTGAATACTTTTGTTCAGCCCTGTAGTTTACATTGTACCTTTATTACACGTCAGCATTAGGTTAAAATTTATTGTAAACTAAAACACTTTTAAAAGAACTGAAATCACATTCTCATAAATCATCATTCATAAGCGTCCATGTACCGAATTCTTTGCGTATCCCTGTATATCCTTTTATCTATATTCTGCGAACATTTCTCAGTAAATTGACTAAAGCTCAACGTAAAAATGCATAGCTTATTTAAGAACCACGTTTAAATAATTTACGCTCATATTCAGTAACGTTAGTGAGCTCTTTTGGGTAGCCTTGTATATCAACTATAACATTTATACACACCATATAATGTGCATATATTTAGCGAAATATTATCGCGCATATCATAATTAAAATGCATTTCATCCCTCCATCAGCCATCATCGGACACATATACGGTACTTTGGAAAGAATATACTATTTGAAATCTTTTGTATGGTCCTGTAAATGCTATGTACTTCATATTATGCAAGACAGTAGCGTATAATTTATATTAAGCTTCAGTGACATATATCAATTTTATTATTCATGAAAAAGCTTAATATATTTAAAATATGTCACACACAATTCCCCCTTTTACCATTATCTAATGGAATTCTCTTGTGTGGCCCTGTAAATGAATAATAGCTACATTTTCACCTTATATTTTATAGAATGCATATTTTAATATGTTTGACAGAGTATAACATATTTAAATTTCCTTTGAAACGATTTTTCCCCATAGGCCGTAATATAATGTAAAACTTTTGATCCGCCCTGTAGATAAACTAATTATGGTAGAAACTTCATTTTCGGTAGGACTTGTGCTAGAGTAAATCTCAATAACGTCCTAAAATTTCATGGCAATCCGAGTATATTAAAGCTTTTTCCCATTAAGCCATAATGTAATGGGAAACTTTTGATTCTCTCTGTAGATAAACTAATCATGGTAGATACTTCATTTTCAATAAGGTTCGTGCTAGGGTAAATCTCAATAACGTCCTAAAATTTCATGGCAATCCGAGTATATTAACGATTTTTCCCCATAGGCCGTAATGTAATGGGAAAATTTTGATTCTCTCTGTAGATAAACTAATCATGGTAGAAACTTTATTTTCGATACGGTTCGTGCTGGGGTAAACATCAATAACATATAAAAATTTCATTGCAATCCGAGTATATTTACGGGAGTTAGAGCGCGGACAGACGGCCAGACGGCCATCCGGACATACGGCCAGTCGGTCAGACAAACCGAATGCATAAGCACTTTTCAACTTTGTTGGAAAGTGCTAAAAACGGAATAATTGGTCGATTCGTTTGAAGTTTTCGCTAAAACTACTATTTAAATCAGTATTTTCTTGAAAGTAAATTTTAAAGATTTTTTTTAAATGCCGATAGAAGGCTCTTTAGACTTTGGAGTAATGTACAACTATTTTTAACCGTTATTTTTTAATCTCATTAAATGCTTGCAATAGCTTAGATATAAATTTTGAGTTTAAAGTCTTACTCGTTGGGAATAATTAAGTAGTGCAAAATTGAATTGTGTTCAAGGTGGGGAGGGGGGGGGGAGGGTTAAATTTCAACTCCTGCACACAGTTCAATTTGCGCTTCTTAACCCCTCCCAACGATTCAGAATTTGAGCTCAAAATTTAAGTCTGAGCTTTTGCAAGTAATTAATTAGATACAAAAAATAACGGTTAAAAATAGTTGTTGGTTACTCTTAAGTTACTTTTAAGTTTTAAGTTAAGCGCCCTATAAAGAAATTTTTTGAAATTTTTTTTAAATTCATTTTCAAGAAAATACGGACATAAAGAATAGTTTTAGCGAAAACGGCAAACGAGTCGACTAATTTTTCTGCTTTTTATGATCATTTGAAATTTGAATACTTCCTCACTTGAACACAGTTCAATTCTTAACCACTCCCAACGATTCAGATTTTGAGCTCAAAATTTAAGTTTATGTCTAAGCTTCTAACAAAATTTATTGAGATGGAAAAAATAACCGTAAAAAATAGTTGTTCTTTCCTCCAAAGCCTAAAGCCCCGTCTATCGGCATTTTTGAAAGTTATCTTTAAAATTCATTTTCAAGAAAATACTGATTTAAGGAGTAGTTTTAACGAAAACCACAAACGAATCGACCAATTTTTCTGTTTTTTATAATCATTTGAAATTTGAACATCTGAACACAGTTCAGTTTGCGCTACCTAACCACTCCCAACTATTCAGATTTTAAGCTCAAAATTTATTAGTTTTAAATTTATTTATTTAAGTCTGAGCTTCCGAAAATGTTGAATGAGATGCAAAAAAATAACGGCAAAAGGTATTATTCGTTACTCCAAAGTTTAAAGCGCCCTCTATCGACATTTTTAAAAATTTATCTTTATAATTCATTTTCATGAAAATACTGACATAAAGAATAGTTTTAGTGAAAATCGCAAATCAATCGACCATTTTTTCCATTTTTACGTTTATTTGAAATTTTGGACCCTAAAATTTAATGGCGCCTGTCTCCTTCGGAAGACGTTTGTGACCCTTAGTTATAATTATTGTTTATATTTATATTGTTTTAATATTGTTTGTCTTAATGTGTACTATCACCTCTTAAAGTTATGCCCAAGAGTTTAGGTACACCCTGCATAATGTAGGGTTTTCAATCAAATGTAATGTGTTTCCGAAAATTTGGCAAAATATAGCGAAAACAATATAGTGCTATTGGATTTTAAATATATTAAAAATTTTATGATACATGAGTAATTGTGTAAAATATTTTTTATCTACGCATGCACTTGTGATAACAACATTTTTACACAATTTTATTGTCAACTCCATGTAGTAACTCATAAAAAATAAATAGCTGTTTTTTCGTTTCCTCTAAAAGCACAGAAAGATAAGTTCCACAAATTGTCATTTTTATTAACTGAATTTTAAGAAAAAGTTAATATTTGATGAATATGAAAGGGAAATTTTGGGACAAATGCTTCGATTTTGATACTTCCATTTATCACGGACTAGATTTAATCAGGTAGTTATGCAAGAACTAAAGCATCAATAAAAATGAAAAAATAAAATAAAAATATCAATTTGTGGAAAAACCCTTATCATTCAGCTGCTGTTAGAGCGAACTAAAAATCAGCTCACTCCTTTTGCAGATACATTTCTGAATTTTCACACTATTTGACAGAAATTTTTTTATGAATTGCTCCATAAGATTGATTATTAAATTTTGTAAAAGTTTGTTGTTATAGTTCGCGTGTGCATACATAAAATTATTTCATACATCTATTTATATTTCATAAAATATTTAATATATTTATATTCGAACTGCACTACATTGTTTCTACAATATTTTACCGATATCTCTGAAACTAGCATTAAATTTAGTTCGAAACCCTGCATGATATAAACTAAAAACATGTAAGATGGTTTTTTTTTTTCAAAAAGATCGCTATATCCCCGTAAATATACGTGTCATTCTTACAAAATTAATAAATTTTTTGTGAACTATCCATTTTTTTGTATTTTTCAACGATAGATCATCTTGTGCAATTTAACATCGAAGATTATTCCAAATATTATTATTTTCATTTAATTTTTTGTTCGCCTTCTAATTATCTTCCTTATCAAATAGGATATATTAGGCCAAGCATAATCTTTAAAATATTGAAGTTACAGAAGAATCTGAAAAGTTCAATTTTAAATATTCGACAAAAAGTCTAAAATTGAAAGTATTCAGTCATTAGTGACATAGTAGTCATTAGCAGTAGTAGTATAAAGCGTATTTTTGAATTTTAATTTGAAAATAACTAACAATTATTTTGTCTTTTATCAAACCTGTAGAGTTTAGAGCCTGACGCTTTGTCAACAATAGTATTCAGGCATTGAGTAATGTTGGTACACTGTAAAAACAAAGGAGCAATATTACATTTAAATCGGGGTTATGAATTGCTGAATAAACTTTAAATCTACACTATTTTCGGTAGTAGCTCCGTAAAAAATGTAAGAATAATCTTGGCATGGTGGTATTTTATTCTTTTGTTGCAATTATTGAACGGTAACACCAAATTCAGAGTCATATATCATCTTTCTGTTTTGATTTCATATGTTTGCAGACGACACGCCGCCATTTTACTTCGCATTTAATCCTTTTTTCTAACTTTCGGATAGCAGGTGGAAAAGTAAACAAACGGTAAGCAATATTAATATTATTTTTGTAGATGATTTAAGACTAAATAATGTTTGCATGTGGGTTTTTTTTTTTTTTAAATTAGATAATGCTTTTTAATAATGTGTTAGTGCACTGCCATTTTAAGAACAATGGTGACATGTTCAAATTTAACGGGAAGTATGCCTTTAGTATAACAGTTGTAATCAACTTTTTTTTTATACAGATTTGTTTATTTGATAGCTGGCATAGTTAAGCTTTTTTATATCATGCATTAAATTGTATAATGGTGAGGTAATTTAATACCATATGTAGCTTATTTTTGTTATTTTCTTAAGAAAACTAGAAACTCCGAATTAAACTTATAGTGATAGTTACGAGTAATTATACACATTTCGTTACAAAAATATTTTATGTCATATGACTATAGCGTTTGCCCGAAATTTAACAAAAAATATTTTCATAAAAAATTCGTTATTATAATGTTTTTTAACTTACTGAACGCATTATTGACCTATGGAAGAGATATTTTTAAGCATGCAAATATAGGAAATTTTAGTTCGTTTCATTAAAGTTATTTCATTCAAGTTTAGTTCATATTTCGTTGCTGTAATATGCTTAAAATGAATGTTATAATAAATTGCCTCCATTAAAAGGAAGTTTCGCTGCCTCTTTGCGTCAAACTATTTATTTTAAATTATGAATGTATTAAATTTAAAATGTAATCTCTAAATTATTTTTTATTTTGCTGTTAAACTCATGTAAATATTAGGAAATTTCCTTTTTTACCATTTAGTGTACTTTAATAAATGGTAGTAAAATAAAAAATAATTTAAAAATTACATTCCAAATGTAATACAGCGATAATTTAAAATAAATAGCTTCACGCAAAGAGGTTGCGAAACTTCCCTTTAATTGAGACAATTTATTAGAATTTACATTTTAAACATATTACTTACTTTACACCAAACATGGTGGCAAATACCATTTGATAGTTGGTGACTCATTACACCAACTTACAAGTGGAATTTCATTACACCACTTGGGGTGGCAACTTAGTTGCCACCCTTTTTGGTGTAAAGTAAGGGAGTTTTTTTTTTTTAATGTGTAGTTAAGCTGCTGTCAGATTCACCAACATTTAGCAAGACTTTTGAGCCAAAACTTGATTTCCTCCAACTTTTCGCGAAATATCCTCCCAACATTCACTGTGATAGCAAACAGCAATGTCTCCCCAACTTTTTTTGACAGTTCCAAAAAAGTCTGGTCTAGTCCATATTTTTCATCCGACATCGAACATTTCAACCAATCAGGGATAAGCAATTGATACGAACAGCCGATAAATATTAACGGCTGTATTAGTAGGACTGGTTTCCCGGCTTTTCCTCCAACATTCTCAAAGACAATTGTAACCTTTTTCTCTCTTTGAACAGGAAAATGTTGGGGTTAAAATCGGCTGAAAAGTTTGTGACTCCTAAAAGTCCGTGAATCTGATAACTGCTACGCGAGGTTCTGACCTCCAAACTGGTAGACGGTAGGTGCTGGGTTCGAACCCAATCGCGACCGTCGGCCTAACCGTTCGAAGTTTTCCGTGGTTTTCTTCGAAACTTGCGTAAATACGGGTTAGGTTCCCTTAGAAAGACCCCCACAGAGGGCAACCTCCCCATAGGGCCTATATCCCATAGCGTAGATAATCGGCCGACAAAAATACACCATCTGATAACTGCTAAAGAGACAACATTAAGTAAACTTTGCGGTGTCTTACGGCTCTCCAACCTATTTTAGTTTATCACATGTGTATACTTATTTATTGACTTTAATACTCACCAATTCATAAAGGATCGCCAGATTCTGTTTCCCTGACAACACATACTCCTAATAAAGCAAGTTTAAAGTGTCTTATTTTAAACACCCCTACACCCATTAATACATCATCAAGCGTATGCAATATCTAATACTGTAAAAATATGCATAAATAATTTACCCAATATATTTTACATATTTCTTCTGTTGCAACACAGTTTATTGTGGGCTGGAAACTTAATGTGCCTTATTTGGTGCTTTATTAGTGCTTTATTAGATATGTCTAATTTTGAAATAATAAAATTAAAACTATAATAATCCTACTTCATGCTAAAACCTTATGTTGCAATTTTCCATAAAATTTACAAAATACACATAACATAAAAATGCTGGAAATACCAGATATTATTAGTAGTTTTAGGTAGCTTTCATTACAAAATGTAAAAAGCTACCTATTGCAGCCGTCCGGAGGAAAGCACTTCCGGAAAATTTTGGTATATTTTCACCGATCATGACCCCCAGACCCCAAAACCACCCTCCGTTCAAATGTTGACATATATATATATATATATATATATAACCATATATATATATATATATATATATATATCTGATTTTTGTCATGCGATAACTAACGTATTTATGAACCGATTTGAATGAAACTTTGTATGTACATAGTACATATAAATGTCTCGACCGAGTTCGTTGGTCAGCATCATCCGCCATTTTGTTTCAAAATGGCGGCCATTTTAAATTTTTTTAAAAATTTAAAATTTAAAATTAAATTCGAAAAAATCAAAATTTGAAAAATATTTTTCTTTTACGTGTTAAAACTTAAAACAACGATTCCAGAACACTTTTTATTTTGTCTATATCTTACAAAATGATTGAGTTATAGCACTTTGAATTTTTCTTATGGCTGACATTTTGAAACGATCTGATTTTTGTCACGTGATAACACGCGTATTTATGAACCGATTTCAATGAAACTTGGTATGTATATAGTGCATACAAATGTCTCAACCGAGTTCGTTGGCCAGCATCATCCGCCATTTTGTTTCAAAATGGTGGCCATTTTAAATTTTTTAAAAAATTTAAAATTTAAAATTAAATTCGAAAAAATCAAAATTTGAAAAATATTTTTCTTTTACGTGTTAGAACTTAAAACAAAAATTCCAGAACACTTTTTATTTTGTCTATATCTTACAAAATGATTGAGTTATAGCACTTTGAACTTTTCTTATGGCTGACATTTTGAAACGATCTGATTTTTGTCACGTGATAACACGCGTATTTATGAACCGATTTCAATGAAACTTGGTATGTACATAGTACATACAAATGTCTCGACCGAGTTCGTTGGCCAGCGTCATCGGACATTTTGTTTCAAAATTGTGGCTATTTTAAATTTTTTAAAAATTTAAAATTTAAAATTATATGCGAAAAAATTAAAAGTTGAAAAATATTTTTCTTTTACGTGTTAAAACTTAAAACAACGATTCCAGAACACTTTTTATTTTGTCTATATCTTGAAAAATGATTGAGTTATAGCACTTTGAATTTTGCTTATGGCTGACATTTTGAAACGGTCTGATCTGAACGATGTTGCTTTAAAATGGCATACACTTTATGATATCGTGGAGTTTGGCGACTCTCTAAATCGCTTAAAATAAAACCAGGTTGAATAAAAGATGACTAATTTCTAAAAATTCCTATTAATATTCAGTCTTGAGAAAAACTAGTATTCAATCTTATAAAATCACTAATTTTATAAGATTATTTCCACTAATTTGAGCTTAGTATTTTTGAACAATGTAACTTACTTTAAAATAAATAAATAAATATATAAGTATATGAAAGCTACCTCTTCCTCCCGGCATTGCCGGAAGGACTTTCTTTTTTTGCTTAATCTCAAGGCATGAAGAACTAAGTTATCGAAACTCTTTGTTTCAAATTATTTATCTTTGATGAGAACAGTTTCATTTAATTATCGACTGTTACCCCGTTTGACTTACAAAAATTGCAAATTACTTTTTCTTTCAAAGCTTCAACAAGTTAATCCAACAAACATCTTGTTAAATAATACAATTATGATGCGAAATAATTTATTTAAATACAAAAGCAGGCTTTCTCTGATTCCATAAATAAACACCGTTAGCGAAGATATTCTTTTATCCAAAATTCCACCTTCTTTTCTTAACCAGTAAATTGTATAAATAAATATTCCTTGTTAAAATGAATTTGCATTGTTGGTTTATGATAATTTTTTTGAAAATTCTTATAAACGTTTGCAGCTTCTTGTGTTTCCTTTCATCGAATCCATCCAAATAAAAAATAAAAATTTATGAGACTAAGCCGCAGTATAAATGAAAGGTTTCTATTGATCTTATTTGTAATTATTTTTATCATAAAAATAGAATTTTCTTTTTCTTTTCATTTATATTTTTAATTTATGTAGAAATCTTAACAACTCAGTACAAAAAGAGTACAATAAATGAAAATACTCTAATTTTAAATGTGCAAAATATCATTAATTTTTATGCATTTAAATATACTTGTTAAAACTTTTTTTTTCTTTTACATTTCAATAGATAGGTTTCTTCTAATAATTGAATTTGTTTCATTTTGATTATCGTTGAAGCTCGTTTAACTTTGAATATAATGTTTCATTTCATATTTAATCAGAAAGATCAAAATCATTTTTGAAATTCATATACTTAAAAAGTCAATATCTATCTGTATTTGAAATTTCCCGAATTATTAATACCCTTGTTAATAAATACCCGCAATCAAATAAAGCCAAATTAATGTTTGTGATTATTGTAAACTGTGTTAAATCAGAATTGACATTGGTGTTGCGTGTAATATTTATATACATTATTACAATATTAATCACAGATACTCCTGTCGCTGTTTATTTGTGTGGTAAGTAGATCGAAAAACAGAAAAAGTTTTAAAATAACTTTATTACGAGTATGTGAAAATTCAAAATAAAACCATAACTTTCTGAATACATGATAACAGATATTTTCTGGGTATGACTTTAAAATAGAATCTTGAGATATGATGCCCTCTGTCTGACTAACTTACGCTATGCCGGCCGCGATATTTCTTACAGCCAAAACTGCTTTTTTCATTTATCTTTCATACTATTCAAATGTCTTTACCATTATTTAATTACCACTATTTTATACAGGCTTTTCAAGAAAAGCCTGTTCATCAAATCCTATTTGGTACTGTATATGAAGCTTTTAAGATGAATAGTTTATTTACAGGGAAACTCAAAATATTTCTATTACATTAATGCATATGTAGAAAAACCGCTTCAAGACTATTTTAAAGAAATTACGCTATTTTAAAAATATCGAAATTGATGTACATCACAGAATTTCTCTACGATTACTTTGAACAGGATATTCATAGCATTTTTTATTTATTTGCAGAGGCGTTCAAAAGAATTCCATTACGTTTTGGTACCTGACAAAAAATCATTTAAAGAGTATTTTATTAAGATTATGTTGTTTCAGATATATTGAAACTGATATAAAACACTGAATTTCACAACAATTATGATGCAAAAGGTCATTCATAGCATTTTTTATTCGTTACAGAGACAAAAGAAATCGTTTACACTACTGTCTTTGGGTAATAATTGTTGGAATGTACGTTTTAAACATCAGTATGTGCTTTAAAATGTAGCTATTTTTTGGAAGTAATCCTTTATATGTAAATTCTATACCTCATATAGATCGCTGCAAAAAAGTATATACGTAGACTTCACCTTTTCAGGTTGAATTACTGAAGGGGAATTTTTAACTGAGGAACATGTATATCTTAACTGAAGTAAATTTTGACGTGCAAGCAATTAATAGATACAAATCTCTATATCATATATTGATCTATTGTTTCGCTAATTATCCTTGACGATTTTTTTTCTTTATTATTTAATAGATTCTATAACTTTTCACAAATAATGGCACGAAAATGTTTAATTAACTTTGGTAGAGATAATTTATCATAAAAATGAAGTGTCTTTTTTCACAACCAACACTTATACTGCTTACTCGTTATGAAAATTTTGTTTTTCATATATTTTATTTATAAACAGACAGAAAAGACAGAATTGAAAATTCAGAATATCTCAATGTACGCAACCTACTAACATATAATTATATACCCCTTTAAGCAACGATCTCATTGGTTTTGATACACGCCATTGCCGTCGCCGTCAAAAAGCTATGAAAAGCAACAACGCAAGCATTAGTATGCAAGATGGAGCTCTCCGAGTTCCAGAGGTGTAATCGTCGGGTATCACAGAAATGACTGATCAATACGCGACATATCCAGCAACTTGCTGAATCTAAAATCAAAAGAGGCCAACGTACTTGGTGAGTAGAAGAAGAGCAGTGACTGTTGGAGGGAGTGCACCTCTGTACTGCAGACCCACCAAACTGGGCGTTAAACACCGAGGAGTGCCGGCTAAAAAAATTCAGCTGAATAGAGCCAGATCCTCGAGAAATTTCAAAAAGCATCTGTGAGTTTTGTTTTGATTAATACCATCCGTAGGGAGCCCATCTGCTATCATAGACCCCCCCCCCCTACACAAACGATGATTACCAAGTCATTTAGCATTCGCAAAAGACAGTAAAATGTAATACGCGTCATATTTATAGAACTGTGGGGGGGGGGGGTTCAATATAAAAGAAAAAAAAAGTTTGGTTGGTTGTGTTTATGACGGCCAATTATCAACAAGTAGGATATAGGCCTTAAGGTCGGAGTTGCCCTCCGTGTGTGTCTTTCTAAGTAAACATAATCCATATTTACGCAAGGAAATCCATGGTTCGAAGAAAATCACGTAAAACTCCAAACGATTGGGCCAATGGCTGCAATTGGGTTCGAGCCCAGCACCTGCAGATTTTGAGTGCAGAACTCTCGGCCATTGGTGAGGCATGAAAAAAGGCTAAAACTGTTTTGTAACCTAATAAATAAATGAATAACTAAAGTCTCATAATTTTTCAACATTTTGTAAATACTCGTTTACAAACACGTATTTGATGCACATTTTATACACATTTGATCAGTTCACAGTTAAAAATTTTTATCATTTTATGATTCAACTGAAGTTTATTGCAACAAAGTTTGGATTTACCCGTTCAATGCACAAAAGCTTCAGAT
Source organism: Maratus speculifer (assembly GCA_964019185.1). NCBI lineage: Eukaryota > Metazoa > Arthropoda > Arachnida > Araneae > Salticidae > Maratus > Maratus speculifer. The sequence continues at coordinate 158,361,842 of OZ025289.1, forward strand.
TTTTGTAAAGTATTGACTTATTTTTAAAAAATGTATTAGGAATTGACCTCATATGTTTAAGAGCACATAACAACTGATTAACTGTATGAAAATTGGTAATTGTCCAGTTTTTCTTAGGCTTTATTAAACAAGGCATCATATTAATATCACGTTGAAATTTGTAATATTAAATACTACAAGCTGAAAAATTACAATGTTTACTCAAATGGCTTTTTTGTTTCTTCTTCTTATTTATTTATTTTTTTTTTTCAAACTAAGTGTCTTGATAATTCCATATAATGTTTACTCATTATCTTGTAAATTTCAGTAAAAATTCAAATGTATTTATTTTTATAGAGCCACGCGTTATCTAGCTGTTTTCTTTAATAAATTTGCTTATTATAAGTGTATAAAAGGTTAATTTTATTTTTAAAAAATTCCAATATTTTCGTCATGCTAAAGATTATACATCTCCATAAGAAATATTTTTGTTATTATCAGATTCATCTTCATAAGTACTCCTAAAATAACCAATTACTATCCAAATAATTTACAGAATATGTTGTGCAGAGTCTAACTAAATATACTTGCTATAAAAACCTCAACTTATTTATTAAGCTACTCGTGATAAAAGGAAAAATCATAGGGAAGGTAATTCAATACATCTTTGCAAATTTGTGATAAGAGCAAATCGGGATATAAAACAAATTGATTGTGGAATTTCCTAATGATCCGGAATGGAATAACAATAAAAAGAAAATACAATTACGCAGACTGGGTAATTAATTTAAAGGAATAGATAATTTTAGATGGTAGAATATTACCATCTAAAATATTACCATCTGTGATTTGAAGTATCTTTTTTGGTGCAAGACAAGAAAAGAATGAGAGGAATAATATTTATGTAATTTTTTTTTATAATATAAATGTTCTATACAACATATTACTGACTTTTGTATAAAAATGCATCGCCAAATAGAGAAAAAATATACATTTAAATGCATTTTGTTTAAAAACTGCACCTTTTTAATGGATTTTTTAAAAATAATTTTAAAACATATAAAAAAAGATTTATCTATATCGAGTAACTCGATTGCCGATGATTAATTTGTATGCATTTAAAACAGCATAAATAATTCAATATTCCTTTTCGATCAATACTTCGTAAAAAAAAATACCACTTCATCAATAAATATTTGAATAAATAAAATAATATAAATAAAATACAAATTTAACAGCTATGTAATTGAACTACTTGCTTAAAAAGAGGAAGTGTCAGAATTAAAAAGATTGTTGTTAGTAGTAAAATGTTTGACGATTTCTTCGACTTTTAATCACCAGCATACAGCTAATGCGAATGTATGGCTTTCAATAAATTTCAAAATTTTATTTGAATACATATTTGATATTATTACATAAAATTGTCTCTTTCTGTTGTAAAGGCCAATCTAAAAAAAATGTATAAAATGTAAAAAAACACTGTTTAAAAAATTGAACTGAACATAATTTCATTTATGTTCTCAACGTCGTCGTGCCATAGGTTTTGCATCTCAAAAAGCCAGTTTAGAACCTCTGGTTATTTAAAATACTAAATTTTTGAATGATTATGCTGAATTAAATTTCGTCTATAATGTATACTGTGTGTAATTCTATTTGATTTTACTATTTTATAATCCAGATTTGTATTTATCTCGTCCATGGTTATAATGATGTAATTTTTATAATCACAAATGAATAAGATTACCTACTGAAATTGAACATGAGATTTGCATTTTAAAATATTGACGTAAAAATAAATTGTAACAAATAAAGTTTTGAGTCATCTTCAAGGATCTTCTAAGTCCTAAAATTGTAACAGGCTGCGGACATGATTTATCAATCTCTGTGAACAACATTACTTATATAATAGTGTTAGTTGTATAACACTTCCAGCGTGCACTCATCCGGATCTCGCTAATCTTCCGTTAAAATCAGCCATTTTATTTTAATTTTCATATGTTAGTTTTTTCAATAAAACTACATAAGATTAATCTATTTAGAATGATTGTAAAAAAAAATAACTTGTGTTAGGAGCTACATCGAAATATGCATATTGCACCATGTATCTTGAGTTGAACATCATATCACTCAGAAATCAGCGATGGTAAATAATAAGCAATTTCTTTGAGATTCACTAAAATATAGACCATAGATGCAATAATTTTGCTCAATGGAAATATAAAATATACAAAACAAAAAACATTTTAGTGCTTATCACTTATTTCACGATTTCAAAAACAATGTATAATTATGAATATTTTCAATTAAAATACAGACCATTGAACCCACTTATATTTCTCAACAAGCTCCATACATTAAAATTTTCTATGAAAATGCCAATTGAAGACAAGCGAAGTTGTTTAGTTTATTCAATATTATTAGAATTTTTATATTCAGGCAGTTTTAAATTTTTGTCCACAGATCTTGGGGAATGACTCTTGGGGATCACTTCATTCTTATTCCTAATAAAAATTCTTTCAAACGGCATGAAAAGTGAATGTTTATTGTTTCGATTTCATTTTTCATTCTTGTAATGTGGTGTTTTTTAACAACATTTGGTAACAAATTTATTGGAATTCAGGCCTTATAATTTTTATAATATTATTTATAATAGATTGAAAGTTATATTTTTTTATGCAATAACGAAGACAAAAGTCCAGTTGCAAGAAGCCGGCGAAAAAATAAGAGCGGCAAGCAAGATGGCTAGTCTCCGTATTGAATTTGTGTGCAAATACTGCAATTCAACAAATATGATGAGAAAGAGATGCAGAAGCCATTCATTCTGTAGTGCTACACCATGTAAATATTGAAATGAATGAACATTGTTGCGAGTCGATGAATCTTACTTCCTAGTTCAAACTTCTTTTATAATGCAATGCTATATCATTTCTATTAAAAATACAAAGAACGTCATTCTGATGGGATATCTTCTAGTTATTTATTTAAAGAAATGATACTTTTTATTATATTAAGAGATTATTTGCTTCTAGAACGCCAATAAAAGGGTACTCTTTAGCATTTTTTTCTGCAATGAGAAGAAACATATATAACAAAATAACACCTTCTGCTAATACATTCTTTCTAAATGTAAAAAGGCGTAAGGAAGATTTAAAAAACAGAAAAACAGTTTTATTTAATTGTTAACTTGTTCCAACTTATCACCGTTTCATTTTCAAAAGCGATTAAAAGGATGATCCAAAGTTGCTCAATCTGTGGTGCATTGAACTGAAACGCCAATAGAGTTTCTCAATGGTTTTAAAAAATAGAAATAAAAATACGTTAAAAAATATAATAAGTTAAAAAGAAAAAGAAAAAAAACGTCCGTTAAATGAATTAACCGTGCAGCATAGAACATGCAGCATTGGAATATCATTTTTATTTGCTTTTGATTTGGTGATGAGTTGCAACATGCCAACATTTAAATAAACGTAATTTTTTGCTTTAAAATCTTCTTTACTCATTTAAAGCAATTACAAAGAATGCAGAAAGAGAAATTTTAACTCCGGGCTTTTTTGCAAATGATTTATAATCATTTGAAGATGATTTCAAAAAAAATAATAAAATATTGATGATGGATCGAATTCGTAGGTTGATGTAGTTCGCGCCATGCACTTGCAATCGGCTGGGATCCAATAGATCTGCAGAGTAGTTTAAAATTAATTTTTGTAAAGGATTATGAAAGTAGATAATTTTATCTCGAGCTTCGAGTATTTTGAGTCCAAAAGTCAAGCGGACAAAATGGCAGTCCTTTAGAAAAAAAAGGGTCTATTTCTGACACCTTTTTTAGTACTTTGGAGTACTTCAAAAAAATTATTAAAAAAAATTACTTCAAACTGCAATAAATTATATCACCTTTATTTTTTCTTAATTAGCATGAAAAATTTAATAATTTTTAGGGGTCTGTACTTAAAAAATAAAACAAAACCATTATAAGGTCGCTCCTACGTATGTCTGTCTCTGTATCTATCACAACCATTTTGCTCGTAAACTATGGAACATGGAAAGTTCAAATTGGGTGAAGTGATAAAGATTATTGAACCACATATTTACAGATTATTAAACATTCACAAATATTTTTAGGAAAAAAGAATAGGGGCTTATTAAGTTACTTAAAAAATATCTCCTTTGAATATCGTGTGGCAGTTTTCGTAATGCTGAAATTAAAAATATATAGGGTAACATCCCCAGTAATTGGCACATTAAGGATTTGTCTTTAAACTTACTTCTATTTTCACTACCAAGAAATAAAATATTTACTTGCAAATATTTTTAAATCAAAGAGTGCATATCTGTGCATCTATTTTGCTTACTAAGAGCAAAAATATTTGAAAAAGTATTTTTATAAAAATATATTTATAAAAAGTTACTGTAATCACCAGTAATTGGTACTTAGACTTTTACACAATTAAAGTGACCCTTTTCAACTAAACAAAACTGTTGTCGATTACAACTTAAAATATACTATAAATCAGATAATAATAAATTGAAATGCATGCCTTTCTTAAGGCAGAGAGGAAGCATTTGCAACAAAAATGGCTAATTTGATATAAGCCATAATTATTTCTCTTTCCTAGGCCCTATTGTCATTTAGTAGCATAAATCAAAGTTATAATCTTTAAAGTAAATGAGCATATAACTGGTATATGGTCTTGCATTTTTAAAAGACTGGATATAAATTTTATTTTAGGACTTTTTGTAGGATGTGCCAATCACTGGTGCATGCCAATTACTGGGGATGTTACCCTATAGTTTTTTTTTTTTAATTTTAGGTATTATATTTTCAGCGATATCATCCAGAATATAGTTCAAATATATGTTCCCTCCCATCTAATTTCGAATCTACTGAAACTAAAATTCTGAAAAAAATAAAATAAAAGTAGTAGACCTTAATTTAAAACTTGCAAGAAGACTATACCGATTACTCCAGATCGCATAGTTTTGGAGAAAATTGCATTTTTCTGTCGAACACAAATTTCGGTTCCCGGTTATTCAGCAAAAGTGTTGAGGATCGCTAGAGGTACCTATGGCAGCAGATGTATAAAAGCATTGTTAATAATGATTTTCTAAAAAATCGTAGGCAACTTGCCGAGATTTTAACCCTTAAAAAAATGGACGTTTTGGAAATACATAATGATAAGAACGGCGTATTCTATGTACCATCGGGTTGTAAAGAAAACCTTTTAAAGATGTATGGTAAAAAATAAGTACTTAGTAGCCCTATAAAAGCAATAAATCTTAAATTGTGGAAAACAGACTAATTTAATTCAAATTAATCACATAATTATTATGGGATTTTCATCAAGTCTGCATTGAGTATGGCTCTCTCAATACGCCTCGTGTTTCATTAAAAGTTAATTAAAAGTCTATGTTGAAAAACGCAGCACTGAACCAAGGCTAACTTATCATAATATTATGATAAGGGGGCCTTGCACTGAACAAGGTGGCATTGCAAAATTGCGATCTCCTTTCCAAGTGCGCTGAGCACGATGCCAAGTTTTAACTTTGAACAAGGGTTTTGCTTTAGCTACACTGTAAAAGAGAAAATTATTAATACGCTAAAATAAGTTATACGAAATGCGGAATGAAGTCTAATTATACACTTCTTTTATTCTCATTGTCGAAGTAAGTTCAGTATAAATAAATAAGGATAAGTTAAAAAAAGAGTTAAACAGAAAAGCAATATTTAATGTTATTTAGGTTTTATATCTGTTTGAACTTTTATGGTATACCTATTCACATTTTTCTAGTATATATAGCTATAACCAATCCTACATTATATAGTTCTTTACAAAGTCTTATTATTCTTTTAGCAGCAATTTTTTAATGCAGTTTATTCCTCCTTGACGACAGCACTTTGATTAATTTTTAATCATTTACTACCGGTTTTTCGAAATAGAAAATATTTCCTAATTGAATCATTAAGATGCTACGACTAAGTAAAATAAATTTTACAATAAAAAATAACTGGTGGGAATAATGAAGGATTTTGATAATCTTAAATAACGCATATATGCCAGTCGCTCGGCCACAAATAGTTAATATTTCATATATTTATTGCACGGAACCGTGTAAACTCGACTGCACTTAACCGTTTATTGAATATTAATCTCACTCTTTTTAAAAAGCCATTTTGCTTAAAATGCGCTTATAGTACTCCAAAACAGTGCAAGTCTAAGAACGTCTTATGTTAAAATACTAAATAACTTATGGGCAATTACACGGCAACGGAAGTGTCAGTCTGTACATGAAACACACTACAGAGATACTAAATATGTTAGATCTTTGTTTTATTGCATGAGCTCTATTAAGAATATGGTTTCTGCTTCTATATAATACAAATAAATTTTGAAGATTTCCAAAAACAATAACTTATTTTATTTTAATTGATTATTTATTTTATTATTGTTGTTGTTCAGTAACGGGCGTATCTCACAAATGAGTGTTATTTTTATGCCTTCTTAAAAATATAAAATTTTCTGAAAATATATATGCAAAACAATTGACTGCAATTTATTCCAAACAACAAAAGTATGGTACTTACATATGATTTCATAAGATTCTTATGAATAAAAAATATTGTGGTAAATTGTCCATTTATATAAACACTTGTAACGGACGTATCAGTTCTAAATTTATCAAACTTTTTATGTGTTTATTGATTGTTTAAAATCTTTTAGATGATAATCACAGATCATTTCTAGTAAGCAGAGACAGTTAAGCTTCTACAAATATATTTATTGCCTTAAACAATTATAAATTATTTAAATTTTTACTCTGCGGAGTTATGTTCAAATGAAAAGTCTTCCGCTGTGGTCGAACGAAGGTTCTGGCAGTAATCATATCATTTCTTCTTTACTGATCGTTGAAGCATCATTTGAAGACCGCACAAACTTTTCTCTACCTTTCTTAAGAAACTTCACTGATACATTGGAACTCGGAGAATCAAAAACATCATATTTATTGCTTTATACAATTTTCACTTTGATTTACTTTAACTTACTTGAAAATGGAATTGCTCATATATCAATGAACTTCGAATTCGGAAAAATCGTTTCACTGGGATAAACTATATATTATAGGACAGTAGTTCCCAACTTCGGATATCTAGTGGGCCTACTTCCAATACCTGAAAATATTATCGGTAATGGCGCAAAACACAAATATGGTTAGAAAAGTCCAAAAATGTTAGCAATATCGATGTGATTTGTATAGATTTGATATATGATTCTGATAATAAGATTACTAATGAAAATAAGAGGAAAATTGCACTTCAAATGTAACAAATGAGGTGCGATCGTACTATCACAAAGTTTTTAAAATATTCAGATCTTGGTGTAATAGTACACAGTACTTCGGATACAGTATAGTTGCCGAAATGTTTGTCGTCCCTGTAAATACTATCTGCTGTATATTATACAGGAAGTGACTTGTAGTAAACCTCTGTAACGTTCATCAATTTCATAAAATGTGAAATAGCTCACCCCAAACAATTTTCGATCTTCTACCATTATGTAATGCAATATATATGTTTGCCCTGTAAATTAATAACGAATGTTCCTTGTATCATAGATTGTACAGAATGTAAGTTTTAGTACATATTTCATGTAAGCATATGGATTGTATTACCTTCGAAAGAGTATAACATCATTAAAATGCACTCGAATCTATTTTCTCCCATTGGAAGTATGGTAACGGAATGTTTTCCATTGTCCCTCTCATTAAACTATACATCCTGTTCTAATAAAATTTGAAATAACTCAATAAAAGTATGCAAAAATTATATATCTTAAATTTCAAATGATTCGGTTGGGTTGTTGCTCTGTTATATGCGGGTGACAGATAGACAAACATATGGACTGAATGACGACTATAAGTTCTATGTGTTTATATAATTACGAACGCAACTAAAAAGCATGTTTGCGTTAACTGTAGTTGACTGTAAAATAAAAGGGGGGGGTGTTTATCAGTAATGGGAGGATACTCCGAAATTATAAGCTTAAGGCCCCTGTCCTCGCTCGAGGAAACGCTCGCAAGCTAATGCTATTCCTATGGAGAAGCATTTTTCTAATAACTCTTTCGCATTTTGACATTTTTGAATTTTTTTTTTTTTTTTTTTTCTTTTTTTTTTTTTTTTTTTTTTGCATTGGATAGCTGAGGTGCATGCCGACAACGCACCTTTTTTACTTTTTCGATTTTGGTTGCAGATATTTTTTTAAAAAGCACTTTCAGTTTCGAAACCGGTTTTGAAAGTGAAACTAACTTTGTAAAAAAATATCTGCAACCAAAATCGAAAAGTTAAAAAGGTGCGCTGTCGGCATGCACCTCAGCTATCCAATGCAAAAGAAAATATTCAAAAATGTCAAAATGCGAATGAGTTATTAGAAAAATGCTTCCCCATAGGAATAGCATTAGCTCGCGAGCGTTTCCTCGAGCGAGGACAGGGCCCTTAAGTAAGGGGTATGCGAAAGAAAATAGGCTTGGGCAGTCGCTGCTAATAGAGAAATGTTTAAAAAACTAGTCTTCTTGAACCGAAATAAGAAAATACCGCCTTCTTCACATGCGTTGTGCGTTTTTACCACACCTCATTTCCATTGTACACTGTAAA